>JAEOAD010000016.1:12317500-13517500 GCA_036365145.1 Orientallactaga sibirica
TGCCTGGAGGCTGTGGAATACCCATTCTCTCTCTCTCTCTTTTTTTTTTTTTCTCTCTCTTTGCCTCTTTCTCTCTTGGTCTATTGCTCTCAAATAAATTTTTAAAAATTTAAAAAGAAATAACATTTTTTTTTTTTTTTTTTTTTTTTTTAAGGTAGGGTCTGGCTCTAACACAGGCTGACCTGGAATTCACTCTGTAGGCCTCGAACTCACAGCAATCCTCCTACCTCTGCCTCCCAAGTGCTGGGATTAAAGGCATGCACCACCACACCCTGCTTCTATTTTGTTGTTGTTGTTTTTCAAGGTAGGGTTTCACCCTAACCCAGGCTGACCTGGAATTCACTATGTAGTCTCAGGGTGGCCTAGAACTCATGGCAATCCACCTACATCTGCCTCCCAAGTGCTGAGATTAAAGGCATGCCCAGCACAGCTTCTATTTTAAAGCTTTTTTGTTTTAATTTGAGAGAGAGAGGAAGAGGTAGAGAGAAAGAGAGAATGGGTATGCCAGGGCCTCTAGCCACTGCAAATGAACTCCAGATGCACGCACCACCATGCAGCATCTGGCTTACATGGGACCTGGAGAATCGAACCAGGGTCCTTAGGCTTTGCAGGCATGCACTTTAACTGCTAATCCATCTCTCCAGCCCCTGGCTTCTATTTTTAAAAGTAGAGCAATTGGGCTGGAGAGATGGCGTAGCGGTTAAGGTGCTTGTCTGCGAACCTAAGGACCCATGTTCCACTCTGCAAGTCCCACATAAGCCACACATACAAAGTGATGCAAGCATGCAAGGTTGCACATGCACACAAGGTGGTGCACACTTCTAGAGTTCGACTGCAGCAGCTGGAGGCTCTGGCATGATAATTGTCTCTCTTTCATTTAAAAAAAAAAAAAAAAGAACTAGGGATGTAATGCCTGCTGGTGTTTAGTTAAATGTATATACTACGCTCACCAAACTGTCCAGTAAGCACTTCTCTTAATGTTCATACCCATATTTTAATGCTACTCTCACTTTTGGTTAGAGAAGTTTCTCTTTTCAGGTGGCGGTGACCTTGAGATGACTCAGAAGGCACCACAGGGCTGAGAAGTGACAGAGGAGTGCTCAGCACTGAAATCTCTCTATCACATCTTCCAAGGCTCAGGGTCCATTGTGGAAGGTGGCAGAAAGAATGTAAGAGCCAAAGGAAGGGTAGGACTCCTTACAATGCACACTCTTCCAGACACAAAATGGCCTGGATATCCATGTCCTCACAGTGCCTGACACTACCTAAACAAGACCATTATAATAGGAGGAAAAGATGATGACATCAAAATAAAAGAGAGGGGCTGGAGAGATTGCTTAGTGGTTAAGGCACTTGCCTACAAAGCCAAAGGACCCAGGTTCAATTCTCCAGGTCCCACGTAAACCAGTTGCACATGGTGGCACAAGCGTCTGGAGTTCATTTGTACACCCATTTCTCTCTCTCCCTCTTCCTCTCTCTCTTTCAAGTAAATAAATAAATAAAAATAAAATATTTAAAAATAAATAAATAAATAAATAAGAGACTGATCGAGAGGGGAGGGGATATGATGGAGAGTGGAGAATCAAAGGGAAAGTGAGGGGAGGGAGGGAATTACCATGGGGTTATTGTCTACAATTATATAAGTTGTTGGTAAAAAAACAATTAAAATTAAAAAAAAGAAGAGTAATGAAGAAATTAAGTAAGGAAGATCACCGTGAATTCAAGGCCAGTCTGAGACTACAAAGGTCAGCATGGGCTACAGCTAGACCCTACCTAAAAAAAAAAAAAAAAAAAGCTAATTTAAAAAGTATAGTGCCCCGGGCGTGGTGGCGCACGCCTTTAATCCCAGCACTCAGGAGGCAGAGGTAGGAGGATCGCTGTGAGTTCGAGGCCACCCTGAGAATACAGAGTGAATTCCAGGTTAGCCTGGGCTAGAGTGAGACCCTACCTCAAAAAACCAAAAAAAGAAGAAGAAGAAGAAGGAGGAGAAGGAGAAGGAGAAGGAGAAGAAGAAGAAGAAGAAGGAGGAGGAGGAAAGAGAAAGAAAGAAAGAAAGAAAGAAAGAAAGAAAGAAAGAAAGAAAGAAAGAAAGAAAAGAAAGAAGAAAGAAAGAAGAAAAAAAGGGAAGAAAGCAAGCAAGCAAGCAAGAAAGAAAAAAGGGCTGGAGAGATGGCTTAGCGGTTAAGGCACTTGCCTGTGAAGCCTAAGCACCCAGGTTCCACTCCCCAGAACTCACGTAAGCCAGCTGCACAACATGGTGCATGCATCCGGAGTTTGTTTGCAGTGACTACAGGCCCTGGCGCACCCATTCATTCTCTCTCAAGTAAATAAAGTTTTAAGAATATATTTAAATAAAAAGAAAAACAAAACAAAACAAAAGAGAAAAAGAAAAAAAGTCGGGCGTGGTGGCGCACGCCTTTAATCCCAGCACTTGGGAGACAGAGGTAGGAGGATCGCCATGAGTTCGAGGCCACCCTGAGACTACATAGTGAATTCCAGGTCAGCCTGAGCTAAGTGAGACCCTACCTCAAAAAAAAAAAGCAGAAAAAAGCTTGAGTCTCTGAGCACCCCGGGAGCCAGCCCTCGGCTCCGCCCCCTGGCCGTGGCGTAGAGGCACTGCGCGCACGCGCCCAAGGGTCCCCAACCCGAAGGGCGGTGCCATCGCTTATTTGCATACCCACAGAGCACTGCGCACAGAAGCGGTACAAAATGGCAAATTGAACAATTCGCTTCTCCAAACAATTCATGTCAACGAAACGTTGTTTACAAGACAATAAGTATTTTCTTTAGGCGTAACAGGCTGGAGACACCTAGCCACCGTCACTGCATTAGGAGTTTCTCCTAATGGAGATCTGAACTAGGGGTGCAGCACGTATACTCTGGTTTCTCTTCAGATCGCATAAATCTTTCGCCTTTTACTAAAGATTTCCGTGGAGAGGAACAACTCTGAGTCTTATACCAATTTTTTGAGGCCTTGTTGTAGCAAGGCTCCCCATTCTGGTTTCAAAAAGTAGAACTACACTTGTGTCTTGTTACTAGTCAAGTAACTTGTATGGTTATTGTTGCATTTTCTGTGCATGTTATAATAGTTGGGTATCCGCAGGTTTTCTCTTTTTCTGGTAACTGTGAGAGAGAAGATACATCATTCTTATCGTATTTTATCTCTCAACTGACCAGAAATCCACTCTACAGCCCAGGCTGGTTCTTCTATGTAAATCTCCTACCTTAGCCGCCCAATGCTGGGTTACAGGTATAAGGCATCACGGATGCCCTTTGGAGGGAAGGCTCTTTCTAAAGCTCTAAGACTAGTATCGCAGGTCCCTGCTCGTTGCCTTCCCCATAAGCCTAGAAGCTCCTGGGATGGGATGTGGCAGGCTCAGCAGGGGAACTCACTAGAGGACAGGCAACGTCAAAGGAAGGATGAAAACGATAAAGCAAAACCAATCATTGGTCCAAGCCTCCAGCCTAGATGCTCAGTAATAGAACTGCCCTGCTCCAGGAAAAACAAGGCAAGCATCCAGCACTGTATGTGCTCTATCTGCCTCTTCCTCTCCTCCTCCACTCCCCCTCACAACCACCCCCCCGCCCCCCGCTCCATCTCACGTACACACACTTGCTTCAGACTCTGGAAGCTGTGGGTAGAGGTGAGTCTTCCACAATTCAGCCAGTCCCTGCAGCTAGGACTGAAACTAATCATAAGGCCACAGCACGAGGGATGGGCACCACTCTTCAGTGACAGCCTCCCCCTTCACGTGTGTTGGGTGGGTGTGGCTAAGAGGTCCCTTCCTCTTGCTCAGGACCAGTTTCTCCACTCAGCTTCTTCACCATCCAGATAATCACAGGGTAATGGGAAGTCACCACCTTGACTCCCTAGCAGGAATTGGCTGCCTCCTGCCCCCATCTTTGTCCTAAGACTCCTCCCCACCTTAGCCTTTCCACGGGCAGCCCAGCACATGGACACACACAGATTCTAAGACAGATACCCCTTTCCAGAACACCTGGGTTTGGGCTTAAGGCAGTGGACTTCCTTCTCACAGAGAAGCCCCTTTATTTCCTCAAAGGCAAATGTACTTCCTAAGATGATCCAGGGGATTTTCACTCTGTAGTCTCAGGGTGGCCTCGAACTCACGGCGATCCTCCTACCTCTGCCTCCCGAGTGCTGGGATTAAAGGTGTGAGCCACCACCCCCAGCTTGTTTCTTTCTCTCTCCCTCTCTCTCTCTCTCTCTCTTTCTCTCTCTCTCTCTCTTTCTTTCTTTCTTTTAAATCAGGATCAAGGTAGGGTCTTACTCTAGCCCAGGCTGACCTGGAATTCACTATGTAGTCTCAGGTTGGCCTTGAACTCAGTGATCCGAGTGCTGGGAAGGTGTGCACCACCGCGCCCAGCTCTGGCTCGCTCTTCTGGCCAGGAAGTCCAAACTGCTCAAGTTCAATCTCTCCCAAGTCCCCTCCTTCTTTTCCTTCCTTCCTCATCCCATAACCCTTCATCAATACAATTATCACTCATTCATCTCATGACCGCCAGATATTACATATTACTCAAGTTCTGCCCTCTAAGGTCAACAAGAATGGGTCCTTTTGCTATTAACCCCTAGAGTTCTGCTCTGCAAAGGGAGACCAGCATTCTCTCCCAAGAGTGGCTCTACTGCTGACTCGATGAGAACCCGTGTGGACCCCACCCCCTTTTCCAGTTACCAATTGTGTTTAGCCAGCCTGGGAACCAGCGCTGAAGGTGGGTCCCAGGAGAGGCTGGTACTTGCAGTGTGTGGCCAACAAAAGACCAGAGGTTGTGGCTGGGGAGACACAGGCTTTCTCCCAGCTCAATAGCTGGCTCTGTGATTTCCACCATCCTGACTCCAGCACACTGAACTGTGTGTCTGTGCCATTCTCACCCTCATTTCAGGTGAGTTGACTAGTCTCTAAGTATCCCCCAATGATGGGACATCCTATTATGTTAAGTTCTGGGCTCAAAGGAGTGACAGAGCCAAAGTGCAGGCAGGGTTGGCTGGGCTGCACATGTTGGCTCGTAGTCATCCACACACCTGTGTGCCCTCGTTAGAAACACGTGCCCTCCAGGGAGATGGCAGTAGACACTTAGAAGGCTCAAAACTCATCAAAGCAGAAAATCAGAAGCTGCTGAGACCTGAACACTAAAAGAGACTTACAACACACTCTCCAAGACTCAGGGAACATTGCAGAAGAGGGAGCAGAAAGAACGTAAGAGCCACAGGGTAGGAAGTATTCTAGGTTATTGTCCCCAGCCTCCAGTGTATTCATGACCTCACAGTGATTACCAATAACCCCAGTGGGGGAGAACCCTCAGTGGAATGGAAGCTAGGGAGAGGAAAAATAAGAGCATAACCTCATAGGAATATGGTCAATTTGCAATATGTTCATATAATAAAGTTCTCAAGTAAAAATGCACATACAGGGCTGGAGAGATGGCTTAGTGGTTAAGGTGCATGCCTGCAAAGCCAAAGGACCCAGGTTCGATTCTCCCGGTTCCACTTAAACCAGATGCACATGGTGGCGCATGCTTTTAATCCCAGCACTCGGGAGGCAGAGGTAGGAGGATCACCATGAGTTCAAGGCCACCCTAAAACTACATAGTGAATTCTAGGTCAGCCTGAGCTAGAGTGAGATTCTACTTCGGAAAACCAAAAATAAATAAATAAATAAATAATAATAAATAAAAAATTTTTTGTTTTGTTTTGTTTTTGGTTTTTCGAGGTAGGGTATCTCTCTAGTCCAGGCTGACCTGGAATTCACTATGGAGTCTCAGGGTGGCCTTGAACTCAAGGCGATCCTCCTACCTCTGCCTCCTGAGTGCTGGGATTAAAGGTGTGCGCCACCACGCCCGGCTATAAATAAAATATTTTTTAAAGTGTACATACATGTATTTGTACATTCTCACCTGCACATGTACACATATATGCACACTTAAGCACATGCAGTCACATATTCATTCACCCATGCATACTTGCACACTTGTGTTCATACACTCCCATCCATGCATGCGGTCACTTATAATCCCATGCACTCATATGCACACACACACACACACACACGTATATGTATGTGGTGGTTTGATTCAGGTGTCCTCCATAAATGTTGGTGTTCTGAATGCCAGGTCCCCAGCTGATGGCAATTTGGGAATTAACGCCTCCTGGAGGCAGTGTATTGTTGGGGTCAGGTTTACAGGTGTTAGAGCCAGCTTCCTCTTGCCAGTGTTTGGCACACTCTCCTGCTGCTGTTGGCCAGGAGGTGATGTCCACCCTCTGCTCATGCCCTTTCCCCTGCCATCATGGAGCTTCCCCTCGAGTCTGTAAGCTACAATAAACCTTTTTCCCCCACAAGCTGCTCTTGATCAGGTGTTCTCTGCCAGCAACGCGAACCTTACTGCAACAGTGTATGTGCACTGTCACAGATGCAGGCATACACTTACACATGTTCAAGTTGAGTACATATACACACGTTTGCACAGGCAAGCACAAACATGTGGGGTGCCTAAGTGCAGCACTGTCCAGTCTGGGAAGCTACTTGTCCATCCCAGGTCACCACCCTCAGGTGTATTTGTTGGGGGGAGGGAGGTGTTACAAGAGTCTCTAACCCAGACTGATCTAGAACTAGCCCCAGGCTGAGTCTTGAACTCGGGGCAATCCTCCTACTTTAGCCTACCAAGTGTTGGGACTAGGGGCGTATGCCCCCAGTGGCTAGCTACCACCATCATTTCTTAGGATCTGCTGTGAGGCTGGGTGTGGGCAAACCTGCAGGCTCCTCTGGGTGGGGCGAGCCCTGGGAACTGCAAAGTTGGAATGCTGGCTTCACTGATGAAAGTGCTGCTCTGGGTCCCCAATGCTGATATTTCATGGATGTTAACCATTCCCTGTTGCTGGCTGGGCTGAAATGGACAGGACAGTGAGCAGATGACAGGTACCGATTCAGTACTGGCTCCACACAAGCAGAACCTCGACACATATATCTGAATCCCACCCATGGTCACCAAACCTGGCACCCTTACCAGTTCACAAAGTGTTGAAAAGATGAGTAACTAGCTGCCTGGCTAGTGAGGGGAGGGAGATGAGTGTAAACTTGCTGGATACTTCCAGAAGGGGAAGGAAAAAAGGAAAGATAAGGAAGACAAGAAACACCAAAAAAGAAAAAGCAAAAGAAGCCGGGCATGGTGGTGCACGCCTTTAATCCCAGCACTCGGGAGGCAGAGGTAGGAGGATGACCATGAGTTCGAGGCCACCCTGAGACTACATAGTGAATTCCAGGTCAGCCTGGGCTGGAGTGAGACCCTACCTCAAAAAACCAAAAAAAAAGGCAGTGGTGGGTAAAATGCTTGCCACACAAACATAAGGATTCAAATTTGAACTGCCAGCACCCACATAAACACTGCGTGGTGGCCCACCTGTAATCTCAGAGCTCAGGAGAAGACCCCAGATCCTCAGGACAAACTGGTGAGCTAGACTAACCAAAGTAATTAGCTTGGAGTTCAAGTGAGAGACCCTGTCTCAATACATCAAGTGGAGAGTGATTGAGAAAGACACCCAATGCTAACCTCTGACCTTGACATGCACATGCACCCACGCACGCATGCATACATACCCCCCTCACATGCACACACACATCATACATTCACACGGAAAAAATAAGGAATGAGAAAGCACCTTCCTTCTCTCTCACCCTGATTGAACAAGTTCTACCACTAAGATACAGCCTTAGCTCTTCTTCTTTTTAATTTATTTGAGAGAGAAAGTGGGGTGAATGGGCACTCCAGGGCCTCCAGCCACTGCAAACAAACTCCAGATGCTTGCATCACCTTCTGCATCTGGCTTACATGGATCCTGGGGAATTGAACTGAGGTCCTTTGGCTTTGCAGGCAAATGCCTTAACCACTAAGCCATCTCCCGGCCCAAGCTCTTCTGTTTTTTTTTAAATATTTTATTTATTTTGGGGAGGTGGAGAGAAAGAGAGGAAGAGGCAGATAGAGAGAGAATGGGCATGCCAGGGCCTCCAGCCAGTGCAAATGAACTCCAGATGCATGTGCCACCTTGTGCATCTGGCTTTACAGTGGGTACTGGGAAATCAAACCTGGGTCCTTTGGCTTTGTAGACAAGCACCTTAATTGTTAAGCCATCTCTCCAGTCCTCCTGAATCTTTAAAAAATTTTTTTGTTTTGTTTTGTTTTTCGAGGTAGGGTCTCACTCTGATCCAGGCTAACCTGGAATTAACTATGTAGTCTCAGGGTGACCTCGAACTCATGGTGATCCTCCTACCTCTGCCTCCCAAGTGCTGGGATTAAAGGCATGTGCCACCATGCCCGGCTCTCTAAAAATTTTTTTAAAGTTTATTTATTTATTTGTTTGAGAGAAAGAAAGAGGCAGAGAGAGAGAGAGAGAGAGAGAGAATGAGTGGGCCCCTCCAGGGCCTTCAGCCACTGCCAACGAACTCCAGACTCATGCACCACCTTGTGCATCTGGCTTAGGTGGGTCCTGGGGAACCAAACCTGGGTACTTTACTTTGCAGGCAAGCGCCTTAACTGCTAAGCCATCTCGTCAGCCCTCCCTCCCATCTTTTTTTTTTTTTTTTTGAGAGAGAGTGCAATTGAACTCCAGACACTTGCACCACCTAGTGGGCATTTGTGACCTTGCACTTGTCTCACCTTTGTGCATCTAGCTAATGTGGGATATGGAGAGTCGAACATGGGTCCTTAGGCTTCGCAGGCCCAATAATAAAATAAAGATTCAGGGGGGCTGGAGAGATGGCTTATCAGTTAAGGTGCTTGCCTGCCAAGCCTAAGAACACCCGTTGGATCTCCAGGTCCCACGTTTAGCCAGATGCAAAAACTGTCGCAAGAGTGCAATGCTGCACTTTCCCACAAGGGGGCACATGCATCTGGTGTTCGTTTATAGTAGCTGAGAGACCACTGGTGCGCCCATTCTCTCTCTCTCTGCCTCTCCCTCTGTGTCTCTCTCATAAAATAAAATATTTTTATTTATTTGTTTGCAAGCAGAGAGAGATAGAAGAGATACAGACAGACGGAAGAAGGAATAGACGTACCAGGGCCTCTAGCCACTGCAAATGAACTCCAGATGCATGTGCCACTTTGTGCATCTGGCTTTACGTGGGTACTGGGGTATCAAACTCGGGTTGTTAGGTACTTCAGGAAAGCACCTTAACCACTGAGATATCTTTCCAGCCCCCCCCAATCTTTTTTAATGTATTTTTATTTATTTATTTATTTGAGAAAGAGACAGAGAGAAAGAGACAATGGGCATGCTAGGGCCTCCAACCACTGCAAATACACTCCAGACACATGCGTTCCCTTGTGCACCTGGCTTACGCAGGTCTGGGGAATAGGACCATGGTCCTTAGGCTTCACAGGCAAACGCTTTAACCACTAAGCCATTTCCCCAGCACACCCCCAACTTTTTAATGATGGAAATGCATCAGCCAGTTCTGCATAGCTGTGACAATAACTTAAAAACAGGAAAAGGGCCTGGCGTGGTGGTGCACACCTTTAATCCCAGCACTCAGGAGGCAGAGATAGGAGGATCACTGTGAGTTCCCCGCCACCCTGAGAATACATAGTGAATTCCAGGTCATCCTGGGCTGTAGTGAAATCCTACCTTGAAAAACCAAAAAAAAAAAAAAAAAGAAAGAAAGAAAGAAAGAAAGAAGAAAGAAAGAAAGAAAAAAGCAGGAAGTTTGTTTTAGCTCACAGTTTCAGAGGCTTCAACCCACTGTCCCTGGATTCTGCTGCACAACATGGTGGGAGCACGCTGCACAGGAGGCCTGCTCATCTCAGGAAGCCAGGAAACAACAACCGGAAGGGGCGGGCCATTTTGAAAATGCACTGCGAGATGTCACTTCCTGTAGGTCCCACCTCCTAAAATTTCCCCCACTTTCCACTAGCGGTACAGACTGGCCGCCAAACCTGCCAGACGTGGAGCTTGTGGGGCCATTCCAAACCAAGCTATAGCAGTTTAATATAAGTTCCCTTCCTGGGGGTAGGAGTATGTGGGGAAAGAAAACCTACTATTT
Source organism: Orientallactaga sibirica (assembly GCA_036365145.1). Lineage (NCBI taxonomy): Eukaryota > Metazoa > Chordata > Mammalia > Rodentia > Dipodidae > Orientallactaga > Orientallactaga sibirica. Next base: position 12,327,550 of record JAEOAD010000016.1, read on the forward strand.
GTTTCTATGGAAACAAACAAAATAAAAAATCTGGGTCGCGCATGGTGGCTCACGCCTTTAATCCCAGCACTCGGGAGGCAGAGGTTGGAGGATCGCCATGAGTTTGAGGCCAGCCTGAGATGACATAGTGAATTCCAGGTCAGCCTGGGCCAGAGTGAGACCCTATCTCATAAAACAAAACAACAATAACAAAAAACCCTGTAGGTTCCAAACCCGGCGCTTCTATTTCCCACCTGTGACACTTGTGTGGGAGCCTGTGTCCTAGGAAAAGTGGGGATCACCATGGCGCCGCCCATCTCAGTAGCCCCAGAGGACTGATGGAGTGCGTGCAAGAGAAGGCACGGCCAGTTGGCTCACCATCATTCAGCCAACAAAGGAAGCTTGGTGGAGTCCCGGCTCCAACATCATCAGGGTCCCTCTGGGGATGTCCCCTTTCATGAGAGATACAGACTACAGACTCATGGGCCTGAAGCTCTTGTCTATTCTCCCCCCCCCCCCCCCAAAATCCCCCATCTCCCTGCTAGATCCAGCACTGGGGCTCCCAGCCAGATTCTCCAGCCTAGTCACATGGTTTAGATCACCTTCGTTGGTTTTCAGCAAATTAAAATTTATCTTTCAGGGAGGAAATGAGGAGTCAGGTTTTTTTTTTCCTTTTCTTTTTTCCCTTCTTCTTAATGGGCCCTGATGAAGGAAATGAAATCTGGGAAGGGATCAGAAATCCGATCTACCACTGGCTGCTTCAGAAAGGTCTGGGGACTCCCTGTGCCCTCAGAAGGGCAGCTGAGCATGGTATGTTTTATTATATAGTTAACCTTGACCCTTTGGGTTTCAAAGAGAGAGGTTAGTTGGAAATAAATCAATAGTCTGATCTGGTCACTTCAAAGGCTACAGAACCCACTGGAAAATTTCATGTTGGTTCAGTGTGTAAATGGGACTAGGGTGTGCAATTCTTTTTGAAAGGTAGGAGGAGGGTTTAGGTCTAAAGTTGAAATTAATTGTATATCCGCTTCCTTTAATCAGGCAATCCGGACCTTTATTGTATGTCTTGTAGGGAGGTGGGGGGGAGGCCAGGAGAAAGCCCTGTGACCTCTGAGTGATTGCTGAGCTGGGCCTTAGGACAATAGGCAGCAGTCACTCCAAGTCTGGGGAGTAATAGCAGGGTGCAGTCCCTTATCACACGTCTAGAAGTGTCCAGTTCTCTGACCCCAAGGCTTCTTGTCCTGTGCTGAGGTTTGATCACCCAGGACCTCACACATGCTAGGCAAGCACTTGACTGCTGGGCTACACCCAGCACCCATAACATGGAGTGGTTACTCAGTGCTTGCATTGCACCGCATGCCAAGGATTTTCCCTTTACATCCTCGTTTGATCCTCATGACAAGGCAACCATTTAAGTCTCACTATTATTCTATCACTGATGAGGAGACTGAGCCTCAGAGAGGCAAAATATTAAGCTGCTTTGAGATTTTCAGTCTGTTTCATTTCCCCAAAGTTGTTAGAAGGTAAATAGAGGCAAGAGCAGATTAAAAAAAAAAAATACTTAGAGCCAGGTGTGGTGGCACACACCTTTAATCCCAGCAGTCGAGAGGCAGACGTAGGAGGATTGCCATGAGTTCAAGGCCACCCTGAGACTACTTTTTTCAAGGTAGAGTCTCACTGTAGCTCAGGTTGACTTGGAATTCACTATATAGTCTCAGTAGTCTCAGGGTGGCCTTGAACTCATGGCGATCCTCCTACCTCTGCCTCCTGAGTGCTGGGATTAAAGGTGTGCGCCCAGGACCAGCCCAGATTTTTTTATATTTTTAAATTTATTTACTTGAGAGAGAGGGAGGCAAAGAGAGAGAGAGAGAGAGAATGGGCACACCAGGGCCTCTGGCCACTGCAAATGAACTCCAGACACATGTGCCACTTTGTGAATCTAGCTTACATGGGTACTGGGGAATCAAACCTGGGCCCTTTGGCTTCACAGGCAAGTGCATTAACCACTAAGCCATCTCTCCAGCCCCAGAGTAGACTTTTTTTTCCCCTTTTGGTGCTGAGGCTGGAACCCAGGGCTTCACATATGCTAAGTACCTACTCTTTTACAGAGCCACACCCCTAGAATCAGAAGCAGGGTTATGTATGTGTGTATGCATGCATATATTTATTTATTTTGTGATACAGTATTGTCATGGAGCTCAGACTGGTCTTGAACTCAAGATCCCTGCTTCAGCCTTGGGAAAGTAGAAATTGCAGACATAGGACACCACAAGCAGGTCAGTTTTGATGTCATCTCTAGTTTATCGTCTTCTACTTCCTCATCATCATTTTCTTCTTTTGCTCTCATTTCCTCTCTTCTTTCTTGCTTTCTTTCCACAAGACTTTACTGAGAATTGAGTGCTAACTCCAGTCAGGTCATAAAAAAATAAAAGGCCAGGAATCTGTCCTTGGGAAATTTAACCCTAAATTCTCCGAGCAGCTGACTATCCCCCTGCTGTGCTATTGTGTGTCGGAGGGTGGCCAGCCTGGACTACGTAGTGAGTTCCAGGTCAACCTGGGCTAGGGTGAGATTGGGCTTCAAAAGTCAAAAGGAGCCGAGTGTGGTGGCGCACGCCTTTAATCCCAGCACTCGGGAGGCAGAGGTAGGAGGATCGCCAAGAGTTAGAGGCCACCCTGAGACTACATAGTAATTCCAGGTCAGCCTGGACCAGAGTGAGACCCTACCTCGAAAAACAAAAACAAACAAACAAAAAAAAAGTCAAAAGGCCTGGCAAGGTGGTGCACGCCTTTAATCCCAGCACTCCAGAGTCAGAGGTAGGAGGATCGATGTGAGTTCAAGGCTACCCTGAGACTACATAGTGAATTCCAAGTCAACCTGAGCTTGAGTGAGAGCCTACCTCAAAAAAATAAAAACCAGGACTGGAGAGATGGCTTAGAGGTTAAGGAATTTGCCTGCAAAGCTAAAAGATCCTGGTTCGACTCTCCAGGACTCACATAAGCCAGATGTACAAGGGGGCACATACGTCTGGAGTTCCTTTGCAGTGGCTAAAGGCCCAGGCGCGCCATTCCCCCACTTTCGCTTTCTCAAATAAATAAATAATTAAATAATTTTTTTAAATGTTTAAAAAATAACAAAGCCGGGTATGGTGGCACACGCCTTTAATTCCAGCACTGGGAGGCAGAGGTCGGAGGATTGCCACTAGTAGTTGCCTACCTTGAAAAAACAAAACAAAAAAATCTGGGCGTGATGGAACATGCTTTTAATCCCAGCACCTCAGAACTGTGAGTTTGAGGTCAGACTACATAGCTATTTCCAGGTCAGCCTGGGCTATACTGGGACCCTACCTCAAAAAGACCAAAAAAAGGAAAAAAAAAATCTCCACTTCAGGGCTAGAGAAATGGCTTAGCAGTTAAAGGTGCTTGCTTACACGGCCTGTAGGAATAGGTTCGATTCCCCAGTACTTGAGTAAAGCCATTTGAACAAAGTCTGCTATGTGTCTGGAGTTTGTCTACAGTGGAAAGAGACCCTGGCGTGCCCATACTGCTTGTCTCTGGCTCTCTCTTTCTCATTGCAAATAAATAAATGAATAAATAATTTTTTATTATTTATTTGAGGGGCTGGAGAAATGACTTAGCGGTTAGGAGCTTGCCTGCAAAGCCAAAGGACCCCGGTTCGATTCTCCAGGACCCACGTAAGCCAGATGCACAAGGGGGTGCACACATCTGAAGTTTGTTCGCAGTGGCTGGAGGCCCTGGCACCCATTCTCTCTCTGCCTATTTCTCTCTCTCTCTCAAATAAATAAAGAAAAATAAAACATATAAAAAATAATTTATTTGATTTATTTATGCTTGCAAAGCCAAAGGTCTCAGGTTTGATTCCCCAGGACCCACCTTAGCCAGATGCACAAGGGGGCATATGCATCTGGAGTTCTTTTGCAGTGGCTGGAAGCCCTGGCGTGCCCATTCAGTCTCTCTCCCCCTACCTATCTCTTTGTCTCTCTCTAATAAATAAAAATAAATTTAAAAAATTGCTGTTATTGGCATTTTTTGAAAAAATTTTTATTGACAACTTTTTTAAAATTTAATTAATTTATTTATTTGCATGCAGAGAGAGAGAGAGATAGAAGAGAGGCAGACAGAGAATGGGCACACCAGGGCCTGCAGCCACTGCAAACAAACTCCAGATGCATGTGCCCCTTGTGCATCTAGCTTACATGGGTCCTGGAGAATCGAACCGGGATCCTTTGGCTTCGCAGGCAAACGCCTTAACCACTAAGCCATTTCTCCAGCCCTATTGACAACTTTTTTAAATGTAGACAATATCCCATGGTACTTCCCTCCCTCCCCCGTTCTTCGCATTTTTATCTCGCAGAGGGTGGGACCTCTTGCAGGGGGCTGGGCATGAATGGGAGGAGTCTTCTAGCCCAGTGGCTGTAGTTCTCACTAATTCCATAAGGTGGCGGCAAACCCCACTGTCACAGCCCCTCTGTTAACAGTACAGGGCTGCCAGGCAGGCTGGGACCAGAGGCTCCCTGGGATCCAGGGAGACCGATAGGTTGCAGGGGTCCCTCTTACCTCCTTTTTTTGTTTGTTTGTTTCTTTTCCCTTTCTTTTTTTTTTTCTTTTTGGTTTTTTGAGGTAGGGTCTCATTCTAGCCCAGGCTGACCTGGAATTCATTATGTAGTCTCAGGGAGGCGTTGAACTCATGGCGATCCTCTTACCTCTGCCTCCGAGTGCTGAGATTAAAGACGTGCGTCACCACGCCCAGCTCAGACACTTATTTTTGCTAACTTTTCCATTTATTTGCTTATTTATACATATGTGAGTGCCAGGGGCCTCTTGCTGTTGCAAAGGAACGCCAGATGCTTGCATCACTTTCACGTCCAGTTTACATGAGTGGCTTGGGAATTGAATCTGGGTTGGTAGGCTTTGAAAGCAAGCGTCTGTAATCACTGAATCATCTTCCCCAGCTTTTCTCAATGGAACCTGCCTGCTTCGTTTTGCATTAGCTCAGCTCAGGGCATCATGAAGGTTGTGTCTTGTGTACAATTTGCATATATCTATATTTTTAGGTGGCTTTTTGTGTGTGGATGTAAGTGCACAGGTGCATGTGTGTGTGAGTACATGTGTGTGTGAGTACATGTGTGTGGAGTCCAGAGGATAACCTCAGGCGTTGTTTCTTCTGGACAGTCATTCATCTTTTCCTTTTTAAAAAAAAATATTTTATTTATTTGAAGGTATGGTGGCACCCATCTTTAATCCCAGCACTCGGGAGGCAGAGGTAGGAGGATCACCATGAGTTCAATGTCACCCTGAGACTACATAGTGAATTCCAGGTCAGCCTGGACTAGAGTGAGACTCTACCTTGAAAATCAAAAAAAAAAAAAAAAAGAAAAAGAAAAAATATTTTATTTGTTTCAGAGAGAGAGAGAGAGAGAGAGAAGCACATAGAGAATCGGTGTACCAGGGCCTCCAGTCACTGCAAACAAACTTCAGACGCATGCGCCACCTTGTACATCTGGTTTAGGTGGGTACTAGGGAATTAAATCTGGGTCCTTTGGCTTTGCAGGCAAGTACCTTAACTGCTAAGCCATCTGTCCACCCCCTCTTTTTTTTTTTTTTTTTTTTAATTTTTGCTTTTTGAGGCCAGTTCTCATTTTAACCCACGCTGACCTGGAACTCACTCTGTAGCTGCAAGCTGGCCTCTAACTCATGGCAATCCTCCTACCTCAGCCTCCTAAGTGGAATGCTGGGACAAAGCCATGTGCTACCCTGCCTAGCTTCATTCACCTTTTATTTATTTGTTATTTTATTATTTTATTATTATTATTTTTTTTTTTTTTTTTTTTTTTTGGTTTTTCGAGGTAGGGTCTCACTCTGGCTCAGGCTGACCTGGAATTCACTATGTAGTCTCAGGGTGGCCTCGAACTCTCGGCGATCCTCCTACCTCTGCCTCCCGAGTGCTGGGATTAAAGGCATGCGCCACCACGCCCGGCTATTGTTTTTTGTTTTTTTAAGGTAGGGTTTCACTGTAGCTCAGGCTGACCTGGAATTCACTTAGGTAGTCTCAGGGTGGCCTCGAACTCACAGCGATCCTCCTACCTCTGCCTCCTGAGGGCTGGGATTAAAGATGTGCGCCACCACACTGGCTTTCACCTTTTATTTTTAAGCTTGCAAGCAGAGAGAGAGAGAGAGAGAGAGAGAGAGAGAGAGAATACGAATGGGTGTGCCAGGGCCTCTAGCTGCTGCAAACAAAATTCCAGATGCATGTACCACTTTGTACATCTGGCTTTATGTGGATACTGGGGAATTGAACCTGGGTCCTTAGGCTTTGTACATGCATTCCTTTTTTTTGGTTTTTTGGGATCGGGTCTTGCTCGAGGTCATCATTTTCTCCTCTCCTATTATGCAGGTCTTGTGTAGGTAGAAGAGATAGTTTACAGAACCTAAGAGCCAAAAGAGGAGGAATGCTTTGCAATACTGTCTTCTAGATACAAAGTTGCCAAGGTATTCATTCACTTTTTTTGTTTTGTTTTGTCTGTTTTTTTTTTTTTTTTTTTTTTTTTGGTTTTGCAAGGTAGGGTCTCACTCTGGTCCAGGCTGACCTGCAATTAACTATGTAGTCTCAGGGTGGCCTCGAACTCATGGCGATCCTCCTACCTCTGCCTCCCGAGTGCTGGGATTAAAGGCGTGTGCCACCACCCGGCTTGTCTGTTTTTTGAGTTAGGGTTTCACTCTAGTCCAGGCTGACCTGGAATTCACTATAGTCTCGGGGTGGCCTCAAACTCAAGGCAATCCTCTTACCTCTGTGCCGGGATTAAAGGCGTGTACCACCACACCTGGCTTGTTTTTTTTTTTTTTTTTTTTTTTGTAGTTTATTTATTTATTTAAGAGAGAGAGTGAGAGAAAGTCAGACACACAGAGAGAATTGGTTTGTTTCTTGTATAGTTCATTATGCAGCCCAGGCTGGCTGGCCTTGAACTCATCAGCACCTCACCTCAGCTTTCCAAATAGAGGAGATCCCAGGTATATGCTACTTCCATGCCTTCTCTCCCTCTCTCCTCTCTGTCCCTCCTTCACTCTCCCTGCCCCCCACAAACAGGGTCTGTAGCCCAGGCTGGCCTAGACCTCATTACATAGCTGAGAATGACTTTGAACTTTGGATCCTTCAGACTCACCTCCCTCCCAAGTGTTGGCATTACAGGATTACAGGTGTGCACCACCATGGCGGGTTGATGCAGTGCTGAGGAGTGAACCCAGGGCTGGGTGCATGGCTAGGCAAGCTCCATAGTGGCCGAACTACATCGCCAGCCCCTCTCCTTTTTTTTTTTTTTTTTTTTCGAGGTAGGGTCTCACTCTGGCTCAGGCTGACCTGGAATTAACTGTGTAGTCTCAGGGTGGCCTCGAACTCTCAGCGATCCTCCTACCTCTGCCTCCCGAGTGCTGGGATTAAAGGCGTGCGCCACCACGCCTGGCATGCCAGCCCCTCTCCTTTCTTCAGTCCGCATACATAGACTGGAGATGACATGCTGGTCACTGGCACGGCTACCTCCCCAGGCTGCACCACCTGCCCACATGTGGACACCTGGCAAGTGTCTCACATCGTGCAGTGGCCTTGGCTGTCACTATGCCAGGCTCTGGGCTCAGGAGGGTCCTTCCTGCCAAGCACACTCCCCACCCCACCCCCCAGGCACTGACACAGAATTAAAAAAAAAAAAACTCAAGGTTCACTTTGGCAACAGGACTTTTATTCAGTCAAAATGAACAGAGTACGACAAACCCAAGTCAGGCCGGGAGGCCCCCAAGCTTCCCCAGGGAGAGGGAGCTCCAGAGAGAATCCATAGCGCACTGCCTCAGAGTGGATGAAAGCCTGGCACCCACCCACCAACTTGGGATAAGGGACAGACCGCCATTCCCAAGTCCACGTGGACATGACTCTAGTTTTCTAAGGAAAACACCACAAATTCTATCTTCTTCAGCTAATTCACTAAAGTTCAGGGTGGGCTGCCCTTAGAAGGTCTGGGGTCAGGGACCTTATATGCTAATCTTATTCTTAAGGAATGCAATTATCTTTTTTTAATTTTTTATTAAAAAAAGTTTTCCTTCTGCTATTTAAAAAAATGTATAACCAAAAATAGGTATTTGTCTCCTTGGCATTTTATTTCTTTAATTTTTTTAAACTTTCTTCTTCTTCTTCTTTTTTAACCTAAGTAGTTCAAAAAACAATATAACAGAAAAGAGAAACAAAAAGTAAACACACCTCGTATAAAAATAATTCCTGACCACCTCTGCTGACAGGGCACAACCACTCCACTGTCCAGTGGCTGAGTCAGGTTACCTGGGTCCCAACACACAGAGGGCTGGGGCTGCCTCTGCCAGGGGTGTACCCACCGCCACACCACACACACACGCACACACACACACACACACACACACACACACACACACACACAATACATTCTGAAAGCCAGATCTGCTCCAAGCCATGTCTGAGCCGGGCAGGAAGCAGGCCTCAGGATGACATCCCACCCTCCCCAGGCCCAGGTAAGTGATCCCAGTGGACAATGGGTTGTCTGAGAAGGTTAGAACAGGGGTGGACACAGGAGACGGAACACAGGTGGCATACGGGCAGGTGAATAATTCTGGGGACAATTTATACTTCAAGGAACTTTTCCTCTGGTTTTTTGGCTTGTTTCACATTTTCTCTGACCAATTTCATCTCTTATCTCTGTAGGGCCCCTTGGTCACTTAGCATCAGTCTGCTTTCTAGGGGTGAGTCAGGCCAGGGAAGGAGGAGGGTTTGAAGGACAGTCCAGTGACAACACAGGCCCACACAGCGGACCTTGAGGCTTGAGGTAGCTGGGTTTCTTCACACTTGGAAATGGGTAAGTGCTAAAAAAAAAAAAAAAAAAAAAAAAAAAACTTTACTTTTTTTTTTTTAAACCTCTGGGCAATCATGTGGGGTCCATAAAGGGTCTTGAGGTAGGAGTGCATTCAGGCTCTGTGGGGTAAGGGGGGGAGGCTGAGGCTACTACCCCATTACCCCTAAGGACATTCATTCCGGCTGAGGTAGGTGCTGAGAGCCAAAACAGCAAAAATCCATCCTGAGAAAACAGGGTCAGGGCAGGGTGACAGCATCGAGGGTCCAGCCACCACAGGGACATCTTTTTTGGAGTCTAATCCACCTTCCTCTCAATCTTCTTTTTCTCCTTTTTGATTTGTAAGTTTTGGGTTCAAAGAGAAATTTTAGTTCAGTTGGGAGTCGCATGGGCAGCAGGCAATGGTGATGGGGCAGTAGCCCGGGCAGCGGGAGGTTCCTTACTGTAGGGACCTGCTGGATCCTCAAGTCTGGACAACACTTTTTCAGTCCAGCACTCGTTAGCATCCAGAACCATCCAAATCCCACAGAACGGGAGGAATCTTTCCTTTTGACCTGAGAAATGAGGAACTTCCCGTCAGATACTGTCTACTGTCCAGAGCTAGTCGGCTAAGAAGCCAGGGATGCAGGCTGGGCAGTCTGTCCTTCAAGGAAGAGACCGAGTCCTCCATCCTGGGATGGGGGACCAGCCACGGTGTCTGCACACAAGGTCTTGGATTCTGTCGTCCTCCCCTCCACAATGCTGAAGCCTTGAAGTGGTACCGTGGAGAGCTGGGTCTCCTCACACAGGTTAGGCGCTGTGGCATCCTGGCAGGGAAAGGGCACACAGGAGTCAGTATGAGGGTTAGGGGTCAGGCTTAAGATACCATCCCATCCAAGGGTATAGGGTCTCTTAGGCTTCCCCACTCCTGATTTGGAGCCCAGAGGGAAAAAAAAAAAAAAAAAAACACTAGCCAGGAGATGGGTGCCCCAAGACAACCTTGGCCCGTGGTCAAGATGGGTCAGGGTGGAAGACAGAACATGAAGGAGGAGGGCTGGAGGCGTGGGCACTCACGGTGGGTCTGGTGCCCGGCAGCCCTGCCACCCCAGCTGGGGGGAATAGCTGCTCCAGTTCCTTGACATCCACACACTTCTCATCTCGGCTTAGCTGGTCCCGGTCTCCTCGGCCCACCCCATTCAGGGCCAGGACACCAGGGTCCCTCTGGCTGCGGGGACCCTGAGGAGGGGAGAGCTGGTTTTCCACATCCTTACACAAGAGGACCCTAAGGGATGAGCCAAACGTTAGGGAGTACTATGGGGGATAGAGACAGATGAATGGCTTGAGCCCCAAGTTCTGTCTCCCTCAGCCCACAGCAGCTCCTTCCCAGAACCCTGGACCCACCTGCCCCTTTGGCCAAACAGGAGGAACAGGACACAGAAGATGATGCACGTGACCCCGATGTGGATGCCAATCACGATGCCTGTGGTGGAAGTCTGGTTGGTGGCTTCTTCCTTCCGGCAGTCACATGGGGGACTCAGGGCTGGGGGGCAGGGCAGGTTGGGGCTGTGGCTCCCCTCACCTGAAGCATCCCCAAGTCTCTCCTGTCCTGTCTCTCATCTAGACCCTTCTGACAGCCTCTGGGACCCTAGCCCAACCTTTCAGTTCTTTCTACTAGTTATGGAGGACACATTTTGTGCCAAAATAAAGTGCTTTTTGTGGGGGTTGAAGAGATGGCTTCGTAGTTAAGACGTTTGCCTGCAAAGCCAAAGGACCCAGGTTTGATTCCCCAGGACCCACATAAGCCAGATGCACAAGGGGGCGCATAAATCTGGAGTTCGTTTGCAGTGGCTGGAGACCCTGGCATGCCCATTCTCTCCTCTCTATTTTAAAAAGTACTTTTTGAAGCCAGGCGTGGTAGTGCATGCCTTTAATCCCAGCACTTGGTTTCTTAGCTTTTTTTAAAAAATATTTTATTTTTATTTATTTATTACAGACAGAGGGAGGGAAAAAAAGAGAGGGAGAGTGAGAATGGGTGCACCAGGGCCCGTAGCCACTGCAAACGAACTCCAGGCACGTGTGCCCCCTTGTGCATCTGGCTTACATGGGACCTGGAGAATTGAACCGGGGTCCTTAGGCTTCATAGGCATGTGCCTTAACCACTAAGCCATCTCTCCAGCCCTAATCCCAGCAGTTGGGAGGCAGAGGTAGGAGGATCTCTGTGAGTTCGAGGCCACCCTGAGACTACATAGTGAATTCCACGTCAGCCTGGGCTACAGTGAAACCCTACTTCAAAAAATCAAAAATAATAATAAATAAATAAATAAATAAATAAATAAATAAATAAAAAGTACTTTTTGTGGACTGTTTCATCCTTGCCATGACCTTCTTAAAGTAGGTATCACCCTTGCTTCATGGGAAAGAAAAATGGGTTGAGAAAGGTCAAGTAACTTCCACAGCTGGAATGCTACATAGTTAAGCTTCAAGTTCAGGTCGGAGCTGTGTCCTCAAGGGCTACAGGCACGGTCCATCCTCCCACTTGCTCCATACCCATTCTTCTTTCCGTGTGCCAGGCTGCAGCCCATGCCCTACCTCCGGGTCTCCTCACCTGTCCTCTCAGAGGCTCCCCTCAAAGACACGAAGCGGACCGTGGCGTTGCCATCCCCGTGCTGGTTGTAGGCGAGCAGTTTCACCTCGTACACAGCACTGGGGTCTGCAGGAAGGAACACTGTTGAGGGCTTCCCTAGACCCTGCCAGGAAGCTCTATCTCGGCCAAGATGGGGTAACCGACCACTCCTCACACCACCTCCCGACCCTGGAACACCTGCACCTGGTTCAGCCCCATGCCCTGGGCAGGTCTCTGCTCACCAAGCTGGCTGAGGTTGTAGGAGGAGACAGTCCCTGGGAGCAAGATGGGGCCGGTGAAGGAGACAGCACTGGCTGGGCGGTAAAAAAGCTTAAAGCCTCCATTGTGCTGGACCAGCCGGGGCCAGGGCTTCCACAGAAGCTGTAAGGAAGAGCTGCCCAGCACCCGCACCGACAGCGGGGGTGGGGTGGGGGCTGCAGATGGAGGACCCGGATGTGAGTATCAGTGGACGCTGTACCTTTCCACCTTCCACCTGTGACCCAGGCCATGCCCCTGGCTCAGACAGCACTTTCCCACTGCATTAGAAAAAGATGCCCCCGGGGCTGGAGAGATGGCTTAGCGGTTAAGCGCTTGCCTGGGAAGCCTAAGGACCCCGGTTTGAGGCTCGATTCCCCAAGGCCCATGTAAGCCAAATGCACAAGGTGGCGCATGCATCTGGAGTTCGTTTGCAGTGGCTGGAGGCCCTGGTGCGCCCATTCTCTCTCTCTCTTTCTGTGGTTCTCAAGTAAATAAATAAAGAAGTAAACCAAAAAATAAAAAAGAAAAGAAAAAGAGGCCTCCACTCTCAGTTCATCTAGTCCCTACTCAGCCTCAGGGCCTGACACCTTGTACAGTCTTGTACACTTGAACAGCTAGCTGTTCATGGTGGTTCTGCTCTGAGATCTGCAGAGTCTGCGCTTTTGTACCCCACAGCTAGGACTCACCTTCACCCAGGGTGCTGGCTAGGGTGGGGACTGAGGCTAAGCTAGCCCCCCTTGGCGTGTAGGCCTTGATGTAGAAGCTGTAGGCCGTGGAGGGCTCCAGGTCCTTTACCAAGTGCTGTAAGGTGCTCTTGCTGACGGCTTCCTGATATTCAAGCTTGGGTGAGTCTGACAGGTAAAGAAGGGGTAGGGAAGGGAGAGCGTTAAGGCACAGGAGGGGAGTCTTGGCAGCGCTGGTGAAATAAAGGTGGCCAGGATGCAGGGGGGCGGGGGCAGAAAAAAAGGAAGGTGTCGAGTCAGGACATGCCTGCTGGAGAGGGTCGGCAACAGTGAGTGAGGAGGTGGGTGGGTAGAGCCTCACTGTGATTTGAACACCCACCAGCAGCCTTCCTGATATGCAGCACATAGCCAATGATCTCCTTCGTGTGAGCCAGCGGCTCACTCCAGGACACTTGAACCTCGGTGGATGACACAGAGACGGCCCGTACATTCCGAGGGGGCCCGGGCAACCCTTCGGCCCACAGTACGGTCAGCCTGGCGCTGGCTTGGGACGAGCCAGCACTGTTCTCAGCCACGCACTGGTAGATAGCCTCATCTTCAGGACCGATTCCGGAGATGGTCAGCGTGCTGGACAGAGGAGAAAACCTCAGATCCCTGCCCCTCTCAGGGCATCCCTGAGGTCAGCGACACCTCTTGTCTATGAGAAGGAGGAACCCAGTCGCTCCTCCCCGATACAGGCGTCTTGTCTGAGCGAGACCTCCCAGCTTCAGAGTGGCAAATTTGGGACTCAGACCTAAATGCCCACGCTTCCATCTCCTAGCTCTTCCACGGCTGGAAATACCATCTGCTCACCCCAACATGCAGACGCGCACACACATACACACACACCTGTTGTTGTTCTTGAGCCTGACGTGGCCTCCTGGCCCCAGCACCTGTCCATTCTTCAGCCATGTTACATGAGGAGGCGGCTCACCCTGGGCTTGGCAGGTGAACATGGCTGTCGTCCCAGCCGGCCTGGAGATGGACTGTGGGTGCTGGATGAACTCGGCCGGGGCTGGGTGGGCACACAAAAGCACATGGAGTGGCAAGGGTCAGGTAGAGAGGGATGGCGACAGCCATGGGTGAGGCGGGATGAGGAAGGAGAAGACACAAGGGGCCAGACTCAGTGGTTTAAGGTGATTGTTTGCCATGCCTGATGCCCCTGGTTCAATTCCCCAGTACCCACGCAAAGGTAGATGCACATAGTGGTACATGCATCTGGAGTTCATTAGCAGTGGCAGCAGGAGGCCCTGGCATGACAATATACTTTCTCTCAAATAAATAAATAAATATTTACTTTTGCATGTGTATGCATGTTTATATGTGTATGTGTGTGTGTGTGTGTATGTGTGTGTGTGTGTGTGTGTGTGTAAGCCAGAGGTCAATGTCAAGGGTCTTCCTCCATTACTCTCTCTCCACCTTATTCTTGTTTATTTATTATTTATTTAACTTTTGTGGTTTTTCAAGGTAGGGTCTCACTCTCACTCTGACCTGGAATTCACTCTGTAGTCTCAGGGTGGCCTCAAACTCATGGTGATCCTCTTACTTCTACCTCCCGAGTGCTGGGATTAAAGGTGTGCGCCACCACACCCGGCTTTATTCTTATTTATTTTGGTTCTCACTCTACCCTAGACTGACCTGGAACTCACACTGATCCTCTTACCTCTGCCTCCCAAGTGCTGAGATTAAAGATGGGTGCGCATCACCATGCCTGCCCGAAGCTCACTCTCCCTCCACCCCCCGCCACCACCAGGTAGGGTCTCACTTTAGTCCAGGCTGACCTGGAATTCACTATGTAGTCTCAGGGTGGCCTTGAACTCATGGTGCTCCTCCTACCTCTGCCTCCTGAGTTCTGGGTTTAAAGGCGTGTGCCACCACGCCTGGCTAAAGCTCACTCCTCACCACCCAAGTGGGGTCTCACTCTAGCCCAGGCTGACCTGGAACTTACTTTGTAACCCTAGGTTGGCTTCAAACACACAGCGATCCTCCTACCTCTGCCTTCCACCTTCTTCTTCTTTTTTTTTTTTAAAATATTTTATTTTTATTTATTTATTAATTTGAGAGAGAGAGAGAGATACAGAAATAGGCAGGTAGAGAGAGAGAGAGAGAGAGAGAGAGAGAATGGGCGTGCCAGGGCCTCTAGCCACTGCAAACGAACTCCAGATGCATGCACCCCCTTATGCGTCTGGCTTACGTGGGTCCTTGGAGAATCAAGCCTTGAACCGGGGTCCTTAGGCTTCACAGGCAAGCGTTTAACCACTAAGCCATCTCTCCAGCCCCACCTTCTTCTTTTTTTAAAAAAAGATTTATTTATTTGCAAGCAGAGGAACATAGAAGAGAGACTGACAGAATGGACACACCAGGGCCTCCAGCCACACTAAACAAACTCCAGATGCGTGTGCCAGCCTGTGCATCTGGCTTTACATGGGCACTGGGTAATTGAACTTGGTCGTTAGGCTTCACAGGCAAGTGCCTCAACTGCTGAGCCATGTCTCTGGCCCTTCCACCTACCTTATCCTCTGAGACAGGGTCTCTGATTCAGCTAATGAGTTCCAGGAATTCCCTTTCTCTGCCTCACCAGCACTGGGATTTCAAGCACATGCTGTCCCACCTGGCATTTTACGTGGGTTTTGGGGATCTGAATTCAGGTCCTCATGCTTGTGTGGCAAGGACTTTACCCACGGAGCCCTTTCCCCCAGCTGGAGGACTCCATCTTAAGGGCTTATTTAAAACACTGACATTTGTATCCAAGAGCAATCAAGCTGTTCAGGAAATTGTTAAATAAATAAATGTGCTAATAGGTCTGGCTGCACCTCCAAGGCTGTAATGACGGGGAGATGGATGAACCACCCCCCCCTCCACCCCACTCAATTCCACTCTCCTCCAATCCCCGGCCTCGAGTCTCCATTAACACCCGAGAATGCAATGCTCCATCACGTTCACTCAGACAGATTGACAGCACATAGCAAGCTAAAACAACGGCACTCAAGTTCCTAACTCCCCGCTCTGCATCCTTGCTCCTGCGCCTTAGGAAGGAACCCTGAAAGGGAAATCGGGGCCCAGCTCCAGGAACAGCTGAGGGGGTCTATGTCATCCTAAGCAAGGTGGAAGCTGCTGCGTATGAAATGACAGGCACGCTGGACCATACGGGCAGGTGTGAGCATGGAAGTGCCACACGTGTGAATGAAAACGGCTCCAGGGGGAGGGATGTGTGTGAGCCATGGAGACAGCCTGCTGAGATTAGAAAGTGACAATAATCCCTCCCAGGGCGCAAGAGTGGTGCTGGCACCTACGTCCCACCCCCTTTGTAAATGCTCAGGTTGCTGGGGAAAAGCTGCTGCCTTTGGCCTGACCTGGGGACTGTGGGTGGCAAAGGACAGGGTTAGGGGAGACAGGAAGCTGGGTAGACAGGGTCCTGGGTTCAGGGACACAGAGAGAAGGATTTTG
This sequence comes from Orientallactaga sibirica, assembly GCA_036365145.1. NCBI lineage: Eukaryota > Metazoa > Chordata > Mammalia > Rodentia > Dipodidae > Orientallactaga > Orientallactaga sibirica. Next base: position 12,343,437 of record JAEOAD010000016.1, read on the forward strand.
GGCAGAGGGAAGGGCATGGCCACTTCATACCTTGCACCACCAGCCGGCCTTGGGCTGTCCTCCTCACCCGGGTACCAGGCCTGTTGGCTGCACAGACGTAGATCCCAGAGTGCTGAACAGTCACATCCGAGATGATCAGGTTGCCTGTACCCAGCACCTGGATGCCTTCCACCCCTATGGGGCGGCCATCTGCAAAGGAAGTGGAGGGGGAACACGTGATGTCATGGGTGTGGGAGACATGGAAGTATGAGAACATTCCAGGGCTCATCTGTCCACCAATCTTCCAGAAAGCACCCCCTGCCTCCGGTTTTTTTTTTTTTTTTGAGAGAGAGAGAGAGAGAGGCAGACAGAAAGAGAGAGAGAATGGGTGTGCCAGGGCCTCCAGCCACTGGTGTTACGTGGGTCCTTAGTGAAAGCCCCTATCTTTGACCTGGCACCACCCTTCCCCAGAAATAGCCAAGCAACAAAGAACACTCCAGCCCAGCAGTAGAGTGGGGTCCTGATTCTAGCATGTTCGCTGACTCACTGTGTGTGTGTGTGTGTGTATAATTTTGTTTTCAAGGTAGGGTCTTACTGTAGCCCAGTGCTGACCTGGAATTCACTATGTAGTCTCAGGGTGGCCTCAAACTCACGGTGATTCTCCTACCTCTGCCTTCCATGTGCTGGGATTAAAGGCGTGTGCCACCATGCCCAGCCTTATTTTATCTTATTTATTTTTTTGATACAGGGCTTCATGTAGCTCAGACTAGCCTAGAACTCGATGGATAGCCAAGGATAACCTTGAATTTCTGATCTTGCCTCCCCAGCTAGGATTACAGGCGTGCCCTACCATGCCAGGTTTATGTGTTGCTGTGTATTAAACCCAAGGCTTCGTGTAGGACAAGTAAACCCTTGACCAACAGAGCTACATCTCCAGACTCACTGACTTTTGGCCTTCGAGTTCACCTCCATTAAATCCATAAAGGAAGGGTTAGAACTTGATCAATTTCTCAGCCTGGCTTGCCTTTCTTTTATAAAAAGTTCCATGGGTGAATGGCTGGAGAGATGGCTTAGCGACTAAGGCGCTTGCCTGCGAAGCCTAAGGACCCAGGTTTGATTCTCCAGGTCCCACATAAGCCAGATGCACATGATGGTGCATGCGTCTGGAGTTCATTTGCAGTGGCTAGAGGCCCTGGTGCGCCCATTCTCACTCTCTCTCTGTCTCTAATAAATAAGTAAATATTGGGGCTGGAGAGATGGCTCAGTAGTTAAGGCATTTGCCTGCAAAGCGTAAGGACCTGAGTTCGATTCCCCAGTACTCATGTAAAGCCACATTCCCAAAGTGATGCATGCATCTGGGGTTCATTTGTAGTGGATGGAAGTCCTGTTCACCCATTCTCTTGATCTCTCTTCTCTTTCTCTCTCTCTGCTTGCTAATAAATAAAACTGCTTTAAAAAAAAATAAGTAAATATTAAGTCTTTTTTTTTTTTTAAAGTTCCATGCACGAATATCCATCCATTCCGCTCCGGGATGGTCAGTCACAATGCCCACGGATACAAGGGCTCTGTGAATCCTTGCAGGAAAGGTTACCTTTGTTTCCCAAACTTCTTAGCCTACAGAGCCAGTCTTTCTTTCGCCATTGGACCAAACTACATTTTGGGAAACGAAGGACCAGATGGCTCCTGCGGTGCCTACTGGCTCCTTCTAAGGGTGAGGCAGCTCTTTCTAGCCTCTCCCAGGGACACAGGCCCTCCCCCAACCCCAGGATCAGATTAGCACGGTCAGAACACAAGGAGACAGCTCCCCATTCAGACCCTGAAGTGGTGAAATCTACTCCATTATCTCGAGCTGCCCCTCCTTCCCCCAGCACTCAGCTGTTACAATGTGGCACAGTCTCCTTGTGAATACGACCCCACCCCATCCCTGCGGAGGCTCCCTCCCTCCCCCAGTGACCTTTCTGCTCACACTAGAGACCCATCTGCACCCTTTCATTTTTTTTTTCCTTCAGCTGCCTGGAGATTCAGGCTGGGGTGGGAAGGGTGGGGCAGAATGAGGGTGGGATGCTTGCTGAGAATTTGAGGGACTGAGGGTTGCACAGATGGGGGTGTGGCCAAGGGCCCAGAGAGCGGGGTGGGGAGGAATTGGGTGCTAAGGACTGTAGAAGGTTCTGGGAGCCAGAGTTGGGGTGGGGGGGGGGGGAGGATGATGAAGGCCTGGATCCTTGTAACCCAGGGAACTAAGCCAGTCCAGCAGGGGACAGGGAGAATGCGGCAGCAGACTGACCTCTCCTGGCCCTGCTAGGGGAGGGAAACACAACCCCTCCCCAGGCTACAGGGAAGGGATGACTCCCGCAAACAAACAGGACTCCAAGTCTCCCCAGAGCTGGGTGTTGGGGCCATGAGACCAGCCCTCGGGGGGAGGGGCTGGGATGGGTTGAGGGGCAGAGGCTCACCCAGGCGGCTCCAGGACACAATGGGGCGCGGGTTGCCCGTGGCGACACACTCCAGCACCGCGGTCTGGTGCACTGTCAGGGTGACGTTCTCAGGCCCCACCAGGATGGTCGGCTCCTTGTAGGCCCCAGAGCCTGAGCCTGGGAAAAAAAAAAAAAAAAAAAAAAAAAAAAAAAGCCATAGTCTCTCACTTAGGCTGGGAACTTTCCCATTTCCTTACTCTACCCATGCCTCAGGACGTAAACTAGGTCCTGGGGACAGGAAGCCAACCAGGAAACCTGGTCCTCATACCTACCCCTCCACTCCCCAGCCCTGAAGGGCCAGCCTCCAGCACCAGGAAAGAAGGCTAGGGAGACAGGTGCCTCCTGTCCCACCCTGGCTATCCGGAAGCTTTTGGCTTTGTGCTTTACACCTGGCTGGCAAGATCCCTGGGGGTGGGAGGGAGTGTTAGGAGGCCAGCTGGGGTGGCTGGGGAGAGAGAACTGGGCAGGCCAAAGGAACTCACCTGACACGGTGAGCTTGGCCCCGTGGCTGACTCGGACGCTGGCAATGTTAGAGGCAACACAGTGAAAGACGCCGCTGTCCTCCTCCCGCAGGCCAGTGATCTGCAGGACACCCTTGGGCAGCAATGTGTACCTGTTGGGGGAGGGGCACAGTGGATTCCTAACACTGGAACCTCGAGCCACAAGGATGCTTGTTTGCTGCGTGCCACAGACACCACAACGTCACGGGCACAGGCACCCATGAATCTAGAACCAGCAAACCACACGGACCCTTATACCCCGGTTGTGGGCACCAGTGATGCCTCCCAGACCTGTCACAGTCCTTGTTCAAAGCTTAGCATCGTAGCCAGGTGTCCCGGTTCTCCCTACAAGAGGCTCACCTCTTATTGCCCGTGTCAATGGGGACTCTGTTCTTCTCCCACGTGATCAGAGGCTTGGGAAGCCCATGGATTTGGCACTGGAAGCGGGCCACACCGCCCTCCTCACCCACAGTGGCCTGGGGGTGCACGTGGAAGTCAGACATGGCTGGGGAAATAAGAGGGAGGAGGTGATGTCTTATTGCAGAGCAGCGGCCTGGGGAACATACCAGCCCTTTCCCCAGCTTCCATGGGGAAGGAACACCTGAGACGTGACAGGCTCATCCACACTGGGGTGGGACACCTTGATCAAGACCCAGACCAATTCCTGGATGACAGCCAACCCTCTAACAAAGTGCAACTTCCCTGGGAGTTGAGTCCCCCTCCCCCAAAGCTGAGTCGTGAAGGCCTCCTGGAGAAAGGCACTCACCCCAAATCAGTTATCACCTATTCAGTATAATTTACTTTAAAAAATATTTTTAAATTTATTTGACAGAAAGAGGAAGAGAGCGAGAAAGAGAAGGGGCACACCAGGGTCTCCAGCCACTGCAAACGAACTCCAGACACATGCACCACCTTGTGCATCTGGCTTACATGGGTTACAATGAACCTGGGTCCTTTGGCTTCACACTCAACTTAACGGCTAAGCCATCCCTCCAGCCCTCAGTATGTATTTTTGTATACTCCTGCTACAGTATGTAAGGCCCAAGTGAACACGCTCCACATTTTATAGAACCAGAAACCAAGGACCAGAGAGGGGGACTGGTTAATCCACCCACCATCACCCAGCAGGGACACAGCTTTTTCAGACATTGGTACCAGAGAGAGGTGGCTGTGTGTGTGTGTGTTGGTTAATATCAGGTGTTGTTCCTCCACCACCATGCACTTTTTTTTCTGATGTAGGGTTTCACTCTAGCCTGGACTTAGCTATTATGCTCATACCACACCCAGCATTTTATTTATTATTTATTTGGTTTTTCAAGGTAGGGTGTCGTTCTAGCCTAGGATGACCTACAATTCACTATGTAGTCTCAGGATGGCCTCAAACTCACATGGTGATCCTCCTACGTCTGCCTCCTGAGTGCTGGGATTAAAGGCGTGCGCCACCACACCTGGCCATCCCAGCATTTAAAAAAAATATTTATTTATTTTATTTTTGTTTGTTTTTTTCTTTAGCCCAGGCTGGAATTAACTATGTAGTCTCAGGCTGGTCTTGAACTCACGGTGATCCTCCTACCTCTTCCCAGTGCTGGGATTAAAGGCATATGCCACCATGCCCGGCTATTTATTTATTTAGAGGGAAGTGCATGCGCCCCCTTGTGCATCTGGCTTGTGTCCTGGGGAATTGAACCAGAGTCCTTAGGCTTCACAGTTAAATGCCTTAACCACTAAGCCATTTCCCCAGCCCCCCAGCATGTTTTACATGTTCAGGGGACTCAGGTACCCAAAGGGAGCTATCTCCCTAGCTCTGCAAAGAGAGGTGGCTTTTTTTGGGGGGTTCTTTCCTCATCCCCACCCTCTTTATAGGCATGCAGTTTTGCAGTTTCCACAGGCACCCCAAGAGGGAAGTGCATCCATTCAGGATGACAAGCCTCTCAGAAGACTGTCAAACCTAACAATCTACATTTCAATGTGTTATGAATATTCAGGGACGTCCTTCCCACCTTTGTGTGTGTGTGTGTGTGTGTGTGTGTGTTTCAAGGTAGGGTCTCACTCTAGCTCAGGCTGCCCTGGAATTTACTATGTAGTCTCAAGGTGGCCTCGCATTCATGGCGATCCTCCTACCTCTGCCTCCCAAGTGCTGGGATTAAAGGCGTGAGCCACCATGCCCGGCCCTTCCCATCTTTTGGGGATCAGAGTTCACCTCTGGTCTGCAGACATCCTGGTGGACTGGCTATGGTGTGCCACTCTCTCACCTAACCCCACTTGAGGCTGGTTAAATAATCTACCCACCCTGTTCTCACCCTTGCCTAAAACCCCACCCTGGAAAGCCAGGGGAAGGGCGCTCCCAACCAGGCTCCTAGCTTCGGCACCAGATTTCATTAAAATCCACTTTGCTTCAAGTGCGGGAAGGCGGTATGCCATCTGTCCAGGCCGCAGCCCCTCCCCTCCAGCACTCCATCAACTGGGACAGTGGCTTCCCTCCCAGCAATAAGCCCCACCACACAGCAGCGGGGATCCCAGGAGCTTGTCTCGACCACTCGTATTCCAGGCTCCCTGGTGTGTGCTGGCAGCGCTCCTCGTGGGCCCCACGCCTCCTCTCGGGCTCCACTGGCTCCACTGAGATCCACGGGGCTCGAAAGGAGGAGTCTTTGTGGCCCTCCTCCCAAGAGCCTCTGGGGGCGAATGACTCCTTTGTGGCCATTCTCCAGCTCATTTGCATGTGATTCATTAAATATAAACATGCATTACCCACCCCCCTAACTCCTCCTCTTTGAGGACCTCCAGGGACTGTTGGCTGATGGGCATGTATGTGGCTCTTTATACAAGTGTTCCAGGCTGGGGTTTTGCAGGGAAGCTGGGCTGTCTCCTGTATGTGGCCCTCCGTGTGTCCCCCATCTGGAAGGGAATGGAGGGTGGGGGTCAAATTCTCTACTGTGGCTGGCGTGCCATTCTGATGTTGTACAGGTGACCAATCACAAGTGACTCTATGCCCATTGAGCTCTGGGAGATAGAGTGGTTGCAGTGGGGGTGGCCACGGCTAGTGTGGCCCAGCTGAGGCTTCCCCATCTGGTCCCCAGGGAACACCCTGGTCAGCATGCCGTGCCTCAGGCCAAAGGTTGTGTTTGCAAAGCCAAAGGCCCGCAGGTCAGCCTGGGGCTGGGGGAGGGGCTGAGGAGGGCCTGTGGGGCCAGGCAGGAGGACGACAGGGCTGGATACAGGCCTTAGGGGTGGAGGTTGGAGAGGGCACCCAAGCTCCTGGGTAGAGCTGTCTGTGCTCCCCTCCCAAGCCCTGCCCATGACAGAGCTGGAGAGCTGCCTGCCCCCTCCTCACTCCAGCTGGAGAGAACTGCACCCCCCAGGGACTTAGGGCGGGGACTAATGGCTCTGCTGACTGCAGATGCCTCCTCATTAAGGCACCAAGCCTTTTGTGCCTCTCTCCACCCGGTCTGGGCTCCCTGGAGGCATCTAGAGCTAGGAGCTGGCCTGGGGAAAGACACATTGTAAGGAATGGGTCTGGGATAGAGTTTAGCCTCGCCTTCCTCCCCTAGCAAGGACGGCAGGGAGGAATGTGGTCATGCTGGGGATGAACACCAGGGCTGAAGGGGTTGGGCCTGGACCCAGTCTGATAGTCCTCACACAACGTACAGCCATTGGTCTCCTAAAGGCCCTTCCCCACCCTCCACTTCCTTCACAAAAGGTCCTTGCTACTCCTCCATATCCTTGGAGCTTGGTGGCAATTGTGTCACACAGGAAATCTGAAGAAAACCATTGAACTTTTTTTTTTTGGGGGGGAGGGGTTTGAGGTAGGGTCTCACTCCATCCAGCCCAGGCTGATCTGGAATTAACTATGTAGTCTCAGGGTGGCCTTGAACTCATGGTGATCCTCCTGCCACTGCCTCCCATGTGCTGGGATTAAAGGTGTGCGCCAGCACTAAACTTCTAGAAGTGCCAGAGGTCTGGGAGATGGCTCAGTCAGTAGAGTAACTTGCCATGCAAGCAAGAGGACCCGAGTTCCGAGCTCCAGCACCCACGTCAATGATGGATGGGCTCGATGGCCCACCTGTAATCCCAGTGCTCAGAGATGGAGACAAGGGATCCCTGGGGACCGCTGGCTAGTTAGACTAGCTGAATCAGTGAGCTTCCGATTCAAATAATAGACCCTGTCTCAATAAATATGGTAGCCAGGGCGTGGTGGCGCATGCCTTCAATTCCAGCACTAGGGAGGAGAATCGCCATGAGTTCAAGGCCACATAGTGAATTGCAGGTCAGCCTGGGATAGAGCGAGAACCTACTGGAAAAAGAAAAAAAAAAATAGAAGCCTGGAGTGGTGGTGCACGCCTTTAATCCCAGCACTCGGGAGGCAGAGGTAGGAGGATTGCTGTGAGTTCAAGGCCACTCTGAGACTACATAGTGAATTCCAGGTTAGCCTGGGCCAGAGTGAGACCCTACCTCGAAAAAACAAAAAACAACAACAACAACAACAAAACAAAACAAAAACAAAAAACCCCTAGAAAATAGAAGACAAAATGATCTATTTTTGTTTCAGCTTGAGGTAGCAGTGCTAAAGTCTCAGAAGGGTCCTTTATGTATCTTTCTAAAAGGAGACCCTGGGTAAAAATGGGAAACTGGGCTGAGGGCTGGGCTCTGAATGTAAACAAGTCATCCGAGGGTCTACCATATGGCTGGTGACAACGGAGACCTGTTACTCTTTTTTGTTTGTTTGTTTGTTTTAAATATTTTATTATTTATTTATTTGAGAGAGAGAAATACAGAAATAGGCAGGTAGAGAGAGAAAGAATGGGCGCACCAGGGCCTCCAGCCACTGCAAACGAACTCCAGATGCGTGCGCCCCCTTGTGCATCTGGCTTATGTGGGTCCTGGAGACTCGAGCTTCGAACCGGGGTCCTTAGGCTTCACAGGCAAGCATTTAACCACTAAGCCATCTCTCCAGCCCTGTTTGATTGTTTGTTGAGGTAGGGTCTCACCCTAGCTCACGCTGACCTGGAATTCACTATGTAGTCTCAGGGTGGCCTTGAACTCATGGTGATCCTCCTACCTCTGCCTCCTGAGTGCTGGGATTAAAGGTGTGCACCACCATGCCTGGCTTGAAGCTAGCATGTAAGGTCCCTTGTCCATGGCGGGTAGACATGAAGGTGGTGCCGTGACCTTGGCTATTGATGCTTCCCACTCCTATCGATACTTGTTGCCTTGTGAGGACATCTTGGGTCCTTCACTTAAAACTGGGAAATAGGAGAGGTAGGGAAGTAGGTGGGAGTCGCACCAGGTGGGGGGACAGAGAAAGCAACAGGGAATAGGAGGAAGCAAGAACCCTTGTTCCCACCCATAACTGTCAGCTTCAGGTCGCTGAGATGAACTTCAAGACCAGGTACAGTTACGGAGGAAGGGATATTTACTGAAGCTTACAGATTCAGGGGATGTTCCATAGTGGCAGAAGCTGGGCTGCCTTCATAGGTCCAAGCAGACAGAGAAAAGCCACAAGCCACGCCAGCATCACAAGCAAGCACACTCCTCAAACTCCAGGCAAAGCTCAGGTACTTTGCCTACCTTTTTTTTTTTTTTGAGGGTGGGATCTCTAGCTCAGGCTGACCTGGAATTCACTCTGTAGTCTCAGGGTGGCCTCAGAATCACAGCAATCCTCCTACCTCTGCCTCTCAAGTGCTGGGATTAAAGACATGCGCTACCACTCCCAGCTTTATCTTTTTTTTTAATTATTTTAATTTATTTATTTGAGAGAGGGAAAGAGGCGCAGAGAGAGAGACAGAATGGTTGCACCAGGGCTCTGCAAATGAACTCCAGATGCATGCGCCACCTTGTGGACCTGGCTTACGTGGGAATTGAACTGAGGTCCTTTGGCTTTGCAGGCAAGTGCCTTAACCGCTTGCCTGTGAAGCCTAAGGACCCTGGTTCGAGGCTTGATTCCCCAGTACCCACATACACCAGATGCACAAGGTGGTGCATGAATCGTGGCTGGAGGCCCTGGTGCGCCCATTCTCTTTCTTTCTCTCCCTCTCTCTGCCTGTTTCTCTCTCTGTGTATCACTCTCAAATAAATAAATAAAAATAAACAAAAAATTATTTTAAAATTTTTATTTATTTATTTGAGAGAGAGAGAGAGAGAGAATGGTCATGCCAGGATCTCCAGCCTCTGCAAACAAACTCCAGATGCATGCGCCACCTTGTGCATCTGGCTTATGTGAGACCTTTGGCTTTGCAAGCAAGCACCTTAAACTGCTAAGCCATTCCCCCAGCTCCAACTTTGCTTATCTTTAGACTGGAATTCCAAATCTATCTCCCCACCTTAGGGTTGGACCCTAAGATCCACCCAGTGATACTTCCCCCCAGGCATGTGGCTGCAGATCTAAATTACAAACTTGAATAAAACCTTAAGTATACTGGGGGCCATCCATTCAAAGTATCACACCACCCTAACCTGGAATAGAATCTGCCAACCCCTCTCTGCCCCACCAGCAGGGTATCTAGCAAGCTGTGGCTGAGACAAGTGGGAAAAGTAAGTCCAGCAATGTCCAGAGTGGGGAGGGAGCAGAAATGGCAGGAAACAGTTCTGGACACCCTTATAAATCACCCAGAGGGCAGGATCTCCCAAGAGCCAGAGCGAGGACTACTAAGAGAAGGGAGGGGAAGTTTACTCCTCCTGTGGGCTTCTGCCCAGGTCAGGCCTGGATCTGATTAGCCAGGCTCCAGGGGGACGTGGGGGGTGGGGAGGGCAGCGAAGGGTCGAGGCAGAGCACTGAGAGGGAAGGGCAGGCCTCCCACCTTTGACTGCTGCTAGACTCCCATCCGGTGTGTGATGATAAAAGGAGATGTGGGTACATTTGGTGGGAATGCTGTGGTCCTAGCAGATGGAGCAGCGATGGCCCCTTCGTCATACAGCCATTCTAGAGGGGTCAGTGTGAACCAGACTCTTCCAAAGGTCCTCGAGGCTGGTCCTCCTCCCTTCCATCCATCACTGCCAAGGATCAGGGACACAAAGGCTCCCGGAAACTCAGCTCTCCTCAGGCAGCTGGGACAATCAGAACCTTTTACTTACACGGCGCACACGCTGGCATCCCAGGCGCTTCTACCCACTGCCTCAAGCTTTTCCCACTAGAACCACATTTTCCAGTAAGTCATCTCCAGATATCCACGGTGGGGATCAGTTCCAGAAGCACACGCAGATAACAAAAGTAGATGCTCACGGTCCTTACGTAAAATGCTGTGATATTTACATACAACCTATGTAAACTTCCCAAATGTTTAATTTTCATTTTTTTTTCCTTTTTAGTCTTTTTGAGGTAGGGTCTCATTTTTTAATTTATTTTTTATTTTTTGGTTTTTGGAGGTAGGGTTTCACTCTAGCCCAGGCTGACCTGGAATTCACTCTGTACTCTCAGGGTGGCCTTGAATTCACTGCGATCCTCCTACCTTTGTCTCGAGTGCTGGGATTAAAGGCGCGCGCCACCACGCCTGACTTTTTAAAAATAATAATTTTTAAAGTTGTGATTATAAATTGAAATGGCAATATTTTTGGTTTCAAAGAGTTAACCTAAAAAAGAATATATATATATATTTTTTTTTTGGTTTTGCGAGGTAGGGTCTCACTCTGGTCCAGGCTGACCTGGAATTAACTATGTAGTCTCAGGGTGGCCTCGAACTCTCGCCGATCCTCCTACCTCTGCCTCCCGAGTGCTGGGATTAAAGGCGTGCGCCACCACGCCCGGCGAATATAATAATCTTAAAAGCTCTTGGGTGGGCAAGGCCTTTAGTGTGGCTTCTAAAGGAGGCCATACCCCTTTAGGAACACTTACATCACCAGAAGACTATGAGGAAGTTTCAAAATACAGACAATGTTGAAATGACTGTATGTTGGATGTTAGGTAAAATAAAATGTATTAAAATTAATTACAGGGAGTTGGGAAGATGGCTCAGTGGTTAAGGAGTTGCCCGTAAAACCTAACAACCCTAGTTCAATTCCCAGTACCCATGTAAAGTCAGATGCACAGGGTGGTGCATGAATCTATATTTCATTTGCAGTGGCTACAGGCCCTGGCATACCCACTTTTCTCTCACTCTGTCTCTTTCTGCTTGTAAATAAATAAATTAACAAGACTTTAAAAATTATTTGAGAGCGTGAGAGAATGTCAAAGAGAAAGAGGCAGACAAAAAGAGAATGATTATGAGTGTTCCAGAGCCTCCTGCCACCCAGTAACAAGTGCCACTTTGTGCATCTAGCTGTACATGGATATTAAGAAATTGAACCCATAGCTCAGCAGTTACGATGCTTGCCTACAAAGCCTAAGGACACAGGTTCGATTCCCTATTACCCAGTTAAGCCAGATGCACATGGTGGTGCATGCGTCTGGATTTCATTTGCAGTGGCTAGAGACCAATTTCTCTCATACACATTCTCTCCTTCTCTCTCAAATATATATATATATATATATATATATATATATATATATATATATATATAAAGTTAAAGAAAATAAAAAAAGCTCTTGGCTGCTGAGTCGTGTGTGAAGATAAGGCTGAGAGATTTTGCTCGAGCCTCAAGCCCTTCGGAGATGGTACTGAAGGAAATTTGCATGACCTGGATGATAAAGAGGATTGGGTGGGGATGGCAGGCAGCCGGGCATAAAACAGAGCAAGGGGTCTTCTATCTTACTTCTGCCTGGGGGCTTCAGAGAGGCCCAATAGACAAGCTGTCAGTTGGAAGAGGCCGCTGGGTAATTGAGGCCTTGATTTCTCTAGTAAAATGTTTATGAAGCCCATAAACTCATGCCTTTATTGGCTAGGGCTCATTCCGGGTGTTGGATGTGGCTCTCTGAGGTGTAGTTAAAACACCTGCTGAACCAGGCTCCAATGGTTAACTCTGGCTTCTACCCAGACCCACCGGGCAGAACCAACAGTGAGGCCAAGAGGGGATTCCAGAGAGCAAGGAACCAGCCAAGTCCCGCCTCACACCTCCTTAGACCCAGCAATGCCTTTGTGAACGTCCCATCCTGCAGTCTAGGAGGGAGTGATGGCTGAGTCCTGAGTGGCTAGTGACCTGCTCAGGCTGTCGTTCCCCTTTGGGGATGGGTACTGGCCTTTTCTTCCCTTCCTTCCTTCCTTTTAAAGTTGTGATTATAAATTGAAATGGCAATATTTTTGGTTTCAAAGAGTTAACCTAAAAAAGAATATATATATATTTTTTTTGGTTTTTTGCAGGTAGGGTCTCACTCTGGTCCAGGCTGACCTGGAATTAACTATGTAGTCTCAGGGTGGCCTCGAACTCTCGCCGATCCTCCTACCTCTGCCTCCCGAGTGCTGGGATTAAAGGCGTGCGCCACCACGCCCGGCGAATATAATAATCTTAAAAGCTCTTGGGTGGGCAAGGCCTTTAGTGTGGCTTCTAAAGGAGGCCATACCCCTTTAGGAACACTTACATCACCAGAAGACTATGAGGAAGTTTCAAAATACAGACAATGTTGAAATGACTGTATGTTGGATGTTAGGTAAAATAAAATGTATTAAAATTAATTACAGGGAGTTGGGAAGATGGCTCAGTGGTTAAGGGAGTTGCCCGTAAAACCTAACAACCCTAGTTCAATTCCCCAGTACCCATGTAAAGTCAGATGCACAGGGTGGTGCATGAATCTATATTTCATTTGCAGTGGCTACAGGCCCTGGCATACCCACTTTTTCTCTCACTCTGTCTCTTTCTGCTTGTAAATAAATAAATTAACAAGACTTTAAAAATTATTTGAGAGCGTGAGAGAATGTCAAAGAGAAAGAGGCAGACAAAAAGAGAATGATTATGAGTGTTCCAGAGCCTCCTGCCACCCAGTAACAAGTGCCACTTTGTGCATCTAGCTGTACATGGATATTAAGAAATTGAACCCATAGCTCAGCAGTTACGATGCTTGCCTACAAAGCCTAAGGACACAGGTTCGATTCCTATTACCCAGTTAAGCCAGATGCACATGGTGGTGCATGCGTCTGATTTCATTTGCAGTGGCTAGAGACCAATTTCTCTCATACACATTCTCTCCTTCTCTCTCAAATATATATATATATATATATATATATATATATATATATATATATATATATATAAAGTTAAAGAAAATAAAAAAAGCTCTTGGCTGCTGAGTCGTGTGTGAAGATAAGGCTGAGAGATTTTGCTCGAGCCTCAAGCCCTTCGGAGATGGTACTGAAGGAAATTTGCATGACCTGGATGATAAAGAGGATTGGGTGGGGATGGCAGGCAGCCGGGCATAAAACAGAGCAAGGGGTCTTCTATCTTACTTCTGCCTGGGGGCTTCAGAGAGGCCCAATAGACAAGCTGTCAGTTGGAAGAGGCCGCTGGGTAATTGAGGCCTTGATTTCTCTAGTAAAATGTTTATGAAGCCCATAAACTCATGCCTTTATTGGCTAGGCTCATTCCGGGTGTTGGATGTGGCTCTCTGAGGTGTAGTTAAAACACCTGCTGAACCAGGCTCCAATGGTTAACTCTGGCTTCTACCCAGACCCACCGGGCAGAACCAACAGTGAGGCCAAGAGGGATTCAGCCTCCAGAGAGCAAGGAACCAGCCAAGTCCCGCCTCACACCTCCTTAGACCCAGCAATGCCTTTGTGAACGTCCCATCCTGCAGTCTAGGAGGGAGTGATGGCTGAGTCCTGAGTGGCTAGTGACCTGCTCAGGCTGTCGTTCCCCTTTGGGGGATGGGTACTGGCCTTTTCTTCCCTTCCTTCCTTCCTTCCTTCCTTCCTTCCTTCCTTCCTTCCTTTTTTTTTTTCAAGATAGGGTCTCACTCTAGCTCAGGCTGACCCGGAATTCACTATGTAGTCTCAAGGTGGCCTTGAACTCATGGTGATCCTCCTACCTCTGCTTCCCGAGTGCTGGGATTAAAGGCGTGCGCCACCATGCCCGGCAGTACTGGCCTTTTCGCCTGGGTTCTGTGGTCCAAGCTCAATCTTCCTAACACCGTTCTGTTTCCCCATCATTCAGGTCCCTGCTTAACCTCTGACTTTGGCTCTGTTCCAGAAGACTCGCCATGTGACTGGCTGTGTTATAAAAAACACAAGATGAGCAAACCTGTGGGCTTCCCACCGAGGGCCTGCAAGTGGAATTGACATTCTTGAATCTGAGGGGTGCATTAGGAAGTGGGGAGGGCTGTATGGGGTCTGGATATAGAAACAGAGGCCGGTGAACAGTTAAAAACAACCTTAGGGGGCTGTGGTATCTCAGAGGCCCCTTGGCTGGTCAGCCTTTGCCAGGTGACCCTGCTCTGAGGACCATTCTGCATCCTTCCTCTGTCTTCAGCTCCTCATCCCCTCCTACTCCAGGCCCCTGAACCCCAGCCCGTCCCTCCCACCCTCAGTCTCCATCACCAGCTCACCACTCCCCCAACCCTGGCCCCAATTCTAATACAAAAGGCAACTTTGTCTTTCAAGTCAGCAGCCATAAATCCACTTCTCTCCCCTCTGCAGTTCACCTCTGACAAATGGGGGCCAGGAAAGGGGACTGGTTCAGGACGGTGGGAAGGCTGGATTCTGTTCAGGAAAGTCCCTGTATCTTCTAACTATTGGTTGCTGCAAGATCGTATGAGCCTCGAACCTTTGATTCCTTAGTAAGTCAAAGGCAGGGTGGCAGTGGTTGAAGCCCCTGGGCTGGGATTTTTACGACCTAAGGCGAATAAAACCCTTCAATCACCCAGCCAGTGCAATGCAGGCTCCAGTCCTTTCTCTTCTCCCAGCCTTCCATGGAGGTGTGAAGTGTGCCTGGGGGTGGGGTGTTCTTGCCTGTGTGCCTAAGGGCGGATGTGACACATGGCATCCAGTGGTGGCTTCCAGGGAATTGGGGCAAGGAGAGAGGCCAGAGGGAAGGAAGAGCGGGCACGGCACCCACGTTATCCATTCAGCCCACTGCTAGGTTTCCAAAAGCAGTCCCAATTTCAGATCTTCTGCCCTGTTTTCATCCCACTTACTGGGCAATGAGTCAGAGCATGTAGCCTGGGGTTTGGGTTTGGAACATACAGTCACTTGTCCTAATTACACAGTAGACCTGCTGCGCCCATCCTGAGCAGAGCACATTGCGCACATACGTACTAAATGCCAGTGTGTCACACTGGCATCACTGTGGATATGGCCAAGAGGTTAAAGGTGTTTGCTTGCAAGGTCCAGGTTCAATTCCCTGGTACCCACATAAAGCCAGATGCCCAAAGTGGCACATGCATCTGGAGTTCATTTACAGCAGCAGGGGGTCGTGGCAGCATACACACTCTCTTTTTGTCTCATATATATATATTTCCTTCCTCCTCCTCCTCCCTCCCTCCCTCCCTCCCTCCCTCCCTCCCTCCCTTCCTTCCTTCCTTCCTTTCTTGGCTTTTCAAGGTAGGGTCTTGCTCTAGCTCAGGCTGACTTGGAATTCACTATGTAATCTCAGGCTGGCCTTGAACTCAGAGAACTCCTACCTCTGCCTCTGCCTCTGCTGGGATTAAAGGTGTGCCACCAGAAAAACAATCACCAAATGATGAAAGCACCAGTATCTTAGGCACTGTCATTGAAAAACAGGAACCTTACAAAAGCTATCAGGGGGCTGGAGGGATGGCTTAGCAGTTAAGGTGCTTGTCTACGAAGCCTAAGGACCCAGATTTGATTCTCTAGGTCCCACATAAGCCAGATGCACATGGTGGTGCATGCGTCTGTGTCTGGAGTTCATCTGCAGAGGCCCTGGCATGCCCATTCTCTCCTTGCCCCCTCTCTCCCTCCTTCCCTCCTCTCTCCCTCCTTCCCTCCCTCCCTCTCTTTCTCCTTTTCTCTGTCTCTAATAAATAAATTTAATTTAATTTAAAAAGTCATCGGGGCCAAAAGTTAGATATGACACCAGGATATGAGAGATACGGATCACCCACTCTTACGACATTCAGAGACATCAAGTAATTTTCTAAAGGTCACACAGTCAATGGAGTTAAGACTGACCCCAAATCCATTGCTCTTTCCCTGCACCACAGCCGCCCTTAGTAGGAACACATTCACATACTTCTCAAACATGACTGATACAACCCGCAGACACCCACACAGGAAAACACAGACACCCCACATCTTAGACCCCCTGAAGCCACCATGCCTGCTCCCATTCAGAGACACCCATTACACAGCGGGCTTCACTTTTAATTTAATTGTCCTAGGGCTTGGTGGTTTTATAGAGTGTAACTAATGCAGATAAGCACCAGGATAAGGCGGTGTTATCACCCCACTAATGGTTCCTTGCCCACACGTGTTTCCTAAGTTCTATTAACACAGGTAAATAAATAGCCACGATGTGCTTATCCCAGGTCCTCTGAACCAGACCGGTTCTACCCTTCCAGGAAATCTGAGATCTAGGGCCTTGCCAAGGTGAAGAGGCCAGGGCTACCCCAGTGAGCCATACAAAACAGAGCAATAATTTATTTTCACCCCCGTTGGGGAGCTGGGGAGGCAAAGCATGGTGAAATGACGCTGAAGGCAAGGCCACAAGCCTGACCCAGCTCAACTGGAAGTGCGACTTTAGCCAAGTCAAAGTCCTTCCCTGGGCCTCAAAATTTCCTCCTCAGTGCAATCAAGTATTTTCCAGCTACGACCTTCCAAGTGAAGCCCATGGTGTAGGTCAGAGGGTGTGAGCAGATTTGGGGATTCTTTCTGCCTTGGTTTTGGATTTGAAAATGTCCAGGTCCAGCAGAGCCCCTCTGGGCAGACTTTGTGTCTCTACTAGTGTCAAGGTCACCAATCTTCCTTATGTAAACCTGTCCAGTCCCACCATATCCTTAACTTCCGTTGTTCTGGTCTGGACACCGGATCTCCCTCACCTCCCGGAAGGGCGTCTGGTTAGGGGGCCCAGGCTGGAGCTATTAAGTAAATTACTTTCACATGACCACCAGAACAACTCAACAAAAACAGCTACTTCCCCCAAATTTCCAGAGCCATATATTAGGATTTGTAGGGATTAATGGAGTAAGGGTTAGGTAATGGAGATGTAAGCTGGGATCAGGCCTGGCTCTGTCACAAGCCCCCTCTGTATCCTTTCAGTTCCAATTCTGGGTTTTCTCTTTAAAATGGAAGCGGAGGAAGACGAACAAGATAATACCTAAAGTCCATACCAACATTAAGATTCTAGAACCACCCACCTCCTTGAAAATAAAATTAAATTTAAAAACATTTTTTAGAAGGATAGAGAGATGGCTCCACTGTTAAGACACTTGCCTGCAAAGCCCAAGAGCTGGGTTCGATTCCCCAGTACCCACATAAAGCCAGATGCATGAAGTGGTGCATGCATCTTGAGTTCATTTGCAGAATCTAGAGGTCCTGGCATGACCATTCTCTCTCTCTCTTTCTCCTTACAAATAAATTAAATTAAAAAAATATTCTAGAACACACATAAAGCCAAACTTGGTAGTATGTATCTATAGTCCTAGTATGCCTATGGACAAATGGGAAGTGGGGGGTGTGTGGTCGGACCCGCAGAAGCTCCAAGGCCAGCTAGCCTGGTGTATGCAGCATTGAACAAAAAGGGACTCTGGGGTTGGAGAGATGGTTTAGTTGTTAAGGCGCTTGCCAGCAAAGCCAAAGGACCCAGGTTCCATTCCCCAGTACCCACATAAACACATAAAGCCAGATGCACAAGATGGCATATTTATCTGGAGTTTGTTTGCAGTGGCTAGAGGCCCTGGCATGCCCTCTCTATCTGCCTGACTTGGAATTCACTATGTCATCTCAGGGTGGCCTTGAACTCATGGTGATCCTCCTACCTCTGCCTCCCAAGTGCTAGGATTAAAGGCATGCGCCACCACACCCAGTCCTCCCTCCCTTCCTTCCTTCTTTCTTTTCTCTCTCTCCATCTTTATCTCTTTCTCTCTGAAATAAATAAAAAAGAAAATATTTTAAAAGAAAAAAAAAGGGCAAGCCAGGCAAGGCTTTATTCTTAGAAAGCAAAGCAGAAAGCTCCCAAGCTGGGAGGGGCCAGAGAGCAGGTTGATGACTGAGTTCTTATACCCTCAGGGATGCAAATTAGGTATCAGGTCACAGTGGATTGGATTGGTTATTTTGAGGGTTCCACCCTGGGGGATGGAAATTATGCACCAAGTCAGGTGCAATGGGTGGACTAGATTGGCTATTTTGAATGCATATGGTGCTCTTGATTAAAAAATACAGGAGGGGGGGCTGGAGAGATGGCTTAGCAGTTAAAGCGTTTGCCTGCAAAGCCAAAGGATCCCAGTTCGACTCTCCAAAACCCACATAAGCCAGATGCACAAGGTGGCACATGCATCTGGAGTTTGCAGTGGCTGGAGGCCCTGGCATGCCCATTCATTCTCTCTCTCTCTCTCTCTCTCTCTCTCACACTTTCTCAAGTAAATAAATAAAAAAAAAAAAGATACTTGCTTGCAAAGTCTGATGGCCCTGGTTCGATTCCCAGTGCCCACAGAAAGACAGAAAGTGGTGCACGCATCTGGAGAGCCTGGCGTGCCCATTCTTTCTCTTTCTGCTTGCAAATAAATAGAAATATTAAAACAAAGCAAATAAAAAAAGAAACATGGATGCAAGGACTGCTGAGTCAGTGCTTCTAGACTGTTCTCTGGATTTGTCATTAGTGATCTTGGTCCTGTAACCTTGACTACCTGCAAACTTACTCCCAAATCCTATCACTCACACACACAAGATTCTAGGATAACAGTGGGTAAAGTGGTCCCTCTGGATCCAAGAAAGGATTCAATCCTGCATTGTTTCTCGAGGTACATTGTTGGTCCAAGGAATCTCGGATGCCTCAACACCAGATGGAAGCCTGTAGTCCTGCACTCCAACTACTCTCCAGAATAAGTCACATCCATGGGAAGACCATGGCGTTTCTTGATGGTGTGGGACTGGCAACTCATGGAAACAGACTTTTGTTTTGTTTTGTTTTGTTTTTCTAGGAAGGGTCTCATTCTGGTCCAGGCTGACCTGGAATTCACTATGTAGTCTCAGGCTGGCCTCAAACTCACAGAGATCCTCCTTACTCTGCCTCCCAAGTGCTGGGATTAAAAGTGTGTGCTACCACAACTGGCGGGAGAGAGGGAGAGTGAGCGCATCCAGCCACCGCAAACAAACTCCAGACAGATGTACCTCTTTGTGCATCTGGCTTTTTACATGGGTACTGGGGAACTGAACTCTGGTCCTCAGGCTTTGCAGGCAAGCACCTTAACCACTGCACTATCTCGTCAGTCCTATTTTTAAAAAATATTTTATTTGTCTATTTGTTTGAAGGAGGGAAGAGACAGAGAAAATGAATGAGCACACTAGGGCCTCCAGCTGCTGCAAACGAACTCCAGATGCATGTGTCACTTTATGCATCTGGCTTTACGTAGGTACTTGGGTCTTTAGGCTTTGCAGGCAAGGGCCTTAACCACTAAGCAAGTCTCCAGCTCTAGACTTATTTATTCTAATTTCCTTAAGTACGTGTGTGTCACACATACACACCACAGCCTCTTGCCACTGAGTGCACCACTTTCTGCACGCGGCTTCCTGGAGTGGCTTAGGAATTGAAACAGGGCAGGCATGCTTTGCAAGACATTGCCTTTAAGGGCTAAGCCATCTTCCCAGGGGCCCCCTCCTCAACTACCCCAAATAGACATATTTGAGGAATTTCACTGTTGCCCTTTGCTGGTTGGAGGTCTTCTAAAGCCCTAGGATTCATCTTTAGAGGGTTTCAAAACCTTTCCCATAAATTTATTTGAAAGAGCAGAGAGAGAGAGATTAAGTGAGAGAGAGAAAAGAGGGAAGGAGGGAGGGTGAATGGGTGCACCAGGGTCTCTAGCCACTGAAAACAAACTCCTGACACATGTGCCACCTTGTGCATGTAGCTTATGTGGGTACTGGGGAATTGAACCTAGGTCCTTTGGCTTTGCAGACAAGCGCCTTAACTGCTAAGCCATCTCTCCATCCCTCCTCCCTTTTTATTTTCGAGGTAGGGTCTCTAGCTCAGGCTGACCTGGAATTCACTATGTCATCTCAGGGTGGCCTCAAACTCACAGAGATCCTCCTACCTCTGCCTCCCGAGTGGTGGGATTAAAGGCGTGCGCCACCACTCCCGGCTTCCATCCCTTTCCCATCAGCCCACTCCCCCAAAAGGAGATTCTCTTCCTCTTCCTGTACCTTTTCTCCACAGCCTCATCTTGCATGGATCCTCTAAGTTATGAACCAAGGAATCACTACCCAGCTTCCCCGCCCCTCTTCTTCCCTCCCTCCACTAACTGGCTTCCAAATCCTCACTCATCCTCCCACTTCCACCCCACTTCCTCGGCTTAGGGTCTCATCACTCCCCATTGTTTCTGCCGCAGCATCCCTGCCTCGAGCACCCCTCGCCCTTCCAGTCCTCTTCCCCTCCTCCTGAATCTTGGCTGTCGTTCCTCCATTGCCCTGAGTATAGGAAACAGTTCTTGGAACAGCATTCATGGTCTTCATAATTGGGATAGTTCAGCTAATTCTATAGTCAGCCGATTCGGACTCTGGTCGTGCGAGATAGCTTTGCCTTCCTTGAGCATGACTGAATGAACATGGCTGTTCATTCTGCATTCCTCTGCTTCGTGGCTCCTTTCTGCCAGGGACTCTTTGGCACCCTCTCTATAAACTCTTCTATCCCTGACATCCCCCATAGGAAGAATTCCTGACTAACCCTGCAGTTCCCTCCTTATCAGACTTGCAGTTAGCTGGTCGCATAACTATTTGCCTGCTCACCTACTGCCCCATGAGTCTCTTAAGGGTGGAGAATAAACTCATCATTTACCTTTCTACCTCCAGACCCAAGAACAGACACTGGGTAAACAATACGGCCTCATAAACCGTGGCCTGAAAGAAGTCTCGGAAGCAGGTGGCCTCTTATCTTCCACCCACATGCCCCCACCACCCCGACCCTTGCACAACTTCCTCAACCTTACCCCTGAGCATCTGGCAGTGACAAGGAAGCAGTCGTCGGACAGACCGTGGGGTTCTCAAACTTGGCGCTGGCACTGAACAACCTAGCCCGCTGCCTACACCGTACAGATTGGCTGGAGCCCAACTACCAGGGACTCAAGATTTCTTTGGGTCTGGGGTGGGTGCCCAGGAATCTGTTCCTGGAGAGAACTCACATGTTTAGCTAGGATTGGGGAACACCTCGGTCCATTGAGAATGTGGCCGAGGGTAGATTGTTAGCGTGTCCCCCCCACACACACACACCTCGCCCCACTCTTCCAGGAGACCGGGTGGTCAGAGCTGCCCAACTCCAGCGCCCTAGGCCAGGCGAGGCGCACAGGGGGCAAGGCGGGAGATGGGAGAGCAAGCTGAGCATTCAGCCCCACCTCCACTGCGGGACCCGGGTTGAGGCACTTGGGGTGGGGAGGGAAGGGAAGGGGAGGCGGACGAGGTCAAGGCCCTGAGAGTTGCGCTCGCTCGGCGACAGGAATAAGTGGGACCATCTGCTCCACTCCTCGGAGGTCAGCTCTTTGTGCCAAGCTCCCCTCCTCCATCCCATTCCCTCCCCCCTTTTGCCCTTTGACTCCCAGGACTGAAAGGAGCCAAGCACTTGTGATCCTGATGGAAGTGGCAGCGCCAGGGAGAAGGACAGCAGCCTCCGCGCGCGTCCCGAGCGCAGCAGCCACGGTGCGCGCAGCGGACGCAGGCAGCCGAGGCTGGGGCTGCAGCGGCAGCAGCGGCGGCGTCAGGGGCGGTGGGTCTCCCCCCGGGTGGGGAGGGAGGAAGACCCGGGACCCGGTTCCCACAGCCGGCCGGGCCCCTTTGAAGTGGCCGCAGCTGCACACCCCGCCCCGCGGCTAATCCGCGCCGACGCGGGCGTCCTGGCCCGTCCCCACCTCCTGCCCCCCACCCCCACCCCTCCTCCTGCATAGCAATAGTGTCCGCGCTGAATGGCGTTGGCTAATTACCTCGCTCGTACCACCGCGGGTGAATGAGAGAATCCGGCATTGTGCTGGGCGAATGGAGAAAATAAGACAGCCATTGTCCTCGCACGCCAAACGAGGGTTTGATGTCGGGGGCGAGCGAGGCACCATTTCCCGCCACCACCACCCCCCCTCCACACACACACCACTCCAGCAGTTCGAATCCGACCCCCCCCCCCCAAGATAGGCCTGATCCCCGGAGCGGACTCCAGAGCGGAAAGGAGGAAACTGAGGAAGCAATTTCCTAACCCCCTCCCAGGGAACAGTGATGACACGCATACAAACCAGGGGGTCCCCTCCCGCCCCCGACCACCACTGGCTCCCCCAGGAAGTCGCCTCCACCCGCAGATTCTTTAGGGGCCAGGCATCTGCTCTGCTCCCCAGCATCCCTCCTTGACTCGGGAGAGCCAGGCACAGCCTGCATTCAATGGCCTAATTAGATTTCGTGTGAACGCATGAAACCACCAGAGCGCGAGGGGGGGGGGGACTTTGTCCACCTTGGTGCCCAGCTGTGGGGGCCACCATCTGCAAGCACTGGAGTTTAGAGAAAGGCTGGGAAATGGAGCCCCTTCTTCCCCGTCACCCCCCACCCCCGTTCCCCAAGGCAGGAGTGATTGATTTAGAAAAGCAGGAAATGGGAGATGGGAAGAGCGGGGAGTCTGGACTGAGGCAGGTGAAGTGGGCAAGGTCAGTCCTCAGGATTTGACTCTAGGACTCCCTCCAAACCCCGGGGCACCGAGGCTACAGTTCTGACATCTTAAAGGAGTGGGGTTCTAAACCACAGACGGGCGAAACGGACTAACCATCAGGCGAGCCTGACACATTTCTTCACCTTATGCGAGGTGGCTTGGCTAAGAAATCAATCCGAACTAAAAAGAAGAAGGGGGAAAAAAAAACCCATTCATGCACAGGCGCAAGCTGCTATCTAAGTGTTCAAGATTCCTCATGCCGTCATCTTTTCCTCATTACCATGAATAAGACAGGGGATGTGGGGGGAGGCGGATAGGGAGAGTGCATTCTTCAAGATTAGAAGTGTCTCCTCTCGCTTCTCTTTCCTTTCTGCCCTCAGGTGATTAGCTCAGGCGGGGGTGGGGGGGAGTGAGGGGGGTGGGGACACGGGACAGATTCAGGCTCTTTGGAGCTTGGCAGATTTGAGACCTGCTTTGCTTGAATATCCCTCCTTCCTTTTCCAGGAAACATGAACTTTCTAATCCCTCCTGATGGGCTTTAAGACTGTTTCTGCCTAAAGGAAGAATGTATGTTTCACCGTTCTGTCGATTTCACAGGATGATAAAAAGGCCTGGTCGGTTCCCAGATCAACAGTAGGCTGTTGAGTTAAACCAGTCCCTAGCGAATACCATCTTTTAACACATATCACAGAGCTCTTTCTGCATCTGTGATATTTTCTAAATGTCCATGTCACAAGCTCACAGCCAACTCCTTAAACAGCAATACCCAACTACTATGCTTTTCTTAAAAAATAACATTTTCTCAGGAGGCAGAGGTAGGTTGATCGGCAAAAGTTCGAGGCCACCCTGAGACTATATAGTGAATTCCAGGCCGGCTGGGCTACAGCAAGACCCTACCTCGAAAAGCCAATCAATCAATCAATCAATCAATCAATCAATAAAAATAACATTTAGGGCCAGGCGTGGTGGCACACGCCTTTAATCCCTGTACTCGGGAGGCAGAGGTAGGAGGATCGTCATGAGTCCAAGGCCACCCTGAGACTACATAGTGAATTCCAGGTCAGCCTGGACTAGAGTGAGACCCTACCTAGGAAAAAAAAAACATTTAGGGGCTGGATAGATAGCTTAGTGGTTAAGGCCTATTCTCTCTGTTTCCCAAATATATATATATGGATAGATATAGATATATATGGATAGATATAGATATATTGATTTTTCAATGAGGGGTCTCTTTCCAGTCCAGGCTGACCTGGAATTCACTATGTAGTCACAGAGTGGCCTTGAACTCATGGCAATCCTCCTTCCTCTCTCCCTCCCGAGTGCTGGGATTAAAGGCCTGTGCCACCATGCCCAGCTAAAATAAAATATTTTAAGAAAAAGAATAACATTGAGGAGGCTGGAGAGATGGCTCAGTGGTTTAAGAGCTTGCTTGCAACATCTGATGGTGGGGTTCGATTCCCTAATATCCATGTAAGCCAGATGTACAAAGTGGTACATGCATCTGGAATTTGTTTGCAGTGGCAAGAGGCCCTGGCATGCCCATTCCCACTTCCCCTCTCTTTCTACTTGCCAATAAATAAATAAATAAATAAATAAATAAATATTTTAGGGCCAGGCGTGGTGGCGCATGCCTTTAATCCCAGCACTCAGGAGGCAGAGGTAGGAGGATCACCATGAGTTCAAGGCTGAGACTACATAGTGAATTCCAGGTCAGCCTGGGATAGAGTGAGACCCTACCTCGAAAAAAAAAAAAAAAAGTTCAAAGTCATCCTTGACTACATGTAGCCTGGGCTACATGAAACCCTGACTCAAGGAAAAAAAAAAAGGAACAATTCACAACGAGGGCCTGAACAAGCAGCTGCAAAGTAGTTTCTTGCTCTGTCCACCACGTTCATTGTCACCAAGCACTAGCTGTAACCCAATATGGGAAAAGTGTGCTTTCAAATTTTAAGGATAGCACATTGTTTTCCTGACCCAATTCTGAATCAAAGTTTAATTGAACCCCGGTTATAGCCCCAGATGTGATCGTATTCTTTTTCGTCATAACTCTCCTAAGTAAATCTTTGTCATAGAATCTGATTTCTTCTGCCTAAGGCTGTGGGACCTTTTAAGCCTGCTTGGCTTCACAGCACCTGCTGCTGTGAACTACTTCTGCTTGCGAGATCTGCCTAGTTAGTCAATTTAGAGAACACCACAGCAAAACAAAGAGATAAAAGCAGGCTGCCTTGCATGGGGTAAGGCAGGAGGCCCCACCAATCTGACCTCCCTCTCTCCCCACCCTCCAGCCCCTGAGCCCCTTCTACAGACTCAGGGACTCTAAGGAATGATGCTTAACATCTGCTTTTCTAGAGAGAAGAAGGATTTATCTAAGGAAACAACAGCTAGTTAGTAGCTGATCAAAGGCCATTCTAATGGGATACAGGCCGCTACATTTCCTAAGACTAAAACAACCACTCGAACAGAAACTACAAATATAATTTATATGTCTTCATGTCTGTATGTATGCACGTATGCAAGCATGCATGCCTTTGGGGTTTGATTAGATTTCAGCAAAGGTGCTGGATGTCTGCTGAGCCTCAGAAATATACTTGTGAAAATGGTTCACTAATCAAAAAGCAAAAAAGGGGGGAGGGAGAAAAAGAGGCCTCCAGCCCAAATTCCACTCAGTATTATTTTGTTTTTGTTTTCAAAGTAAGGTCTCACTCTAGCCCAGGCTGACTTGGAACTCACTCTGAAGTCCCAGGCTGGTTTCAAACTCACAGCGATCCTCCTAACCTCTGCCTCCCTCCTGAGTGCTGGGATTAAAGGCATGTGTGCCCCCACGCCTGGCTTTGATACTTTTTAACTGAAAAGGGACTTTTAACTGAAGCCTGTTGCTCTCCCCACATCTCTTCCACACCCAAACTCAAGACCATAAGTGAATGTTAAGAAAATGCCCCACCCGGGCTGGAGAGATGGCTCAGCAGTTGAAGGTACTTGCTTGCAGAGCCTGACAGCCCAGAGTTCAATTTGTAAAGCCAGATGCACATGGTGGCACATGCACCTGGAGTTCATTGGCAGTGACTAGAGGCCTTGGTGTACCCATTCTCTCTGCCTCTTTTTCTCTCAAATAAATAATTTTTTAAAAAGAAAAAAACAAAACAAAACAGAGGCTGGGATAGGTGATCCGGGGTCAGATGAAGAGAAATGGATGAGAAGACCCTGTCATCCTTTTGCTGTTGCTGTTTGTTTGTTTTTCCAAGGTAGGGTCTCACTCTAGCCCAGGCTGACCTGGAATTCACTATGTACTCTCAGGCTGGCCTGAAACTCATGGTGATCCTCCAACCTCTGCCTCCTAATTACTGGGATTAAAGGTGTGTGCTACCACGCCTGGCCCTGTCATCTTTTTTCAGCCAAGAGCTGACAGAAAGGGATCCTGTGGGCTTCTGATGTAGGGACTTAGCCTGCTGAGAGTGTTAGGTGAAGTCACTCCTGAAGCCCTTGGGAGATACACTTAAACTCCGCTTCCCTGGGCCATGGAGTTCCAGAGGATGAACTAACTAGAGCACAGCAGGCGGAATTCCCGTCCTATTCTCCCACATCAGACAGGGCTCATCAGCTTCCAATTCCAGGCCCAGGAGGATGCAGGAAGGAGACAATTCTCTCCCGCAGAAGTTTGCAGAGCAGAAGAGGGAAGAGCTATATACATCCTGAACTAGAAAGATGCTGTGTTCCCAAGCTCCAAGTCACACTGCCCAGGATGATAAACATGTGATAGAAATGGTGTGACAGGGCTGAAGAGATGGCTTAGTGGTTAAGGTTCGGCTCCCCAGATCCCATGTGAGCCAAGACACACAAAGTGATGCATGTGCAAGGTTGCATATACACACAAGGTGGCACACGCATATGGAATGTGATTACAGTGGCTGGAGCCCCTGGTGCACCAATTCTCTCTCTTTCCCACTCTCTCTCTCTCTCTCTTTTTTTTTTTTTTTGGTTTTTCGAGGTAGGGTGTCACTCTGTCTCAGGCTGACCTGGAATTCACTATGTAGTCTCAGGGTGGCCTTGAACTCATGGCGATCCTCCTACCTCTGCCTCCCAAGTGCTGGGATTAAAGGCCTGTGCCGCCATGCCCGGCTTCACTCTCTCATATATATTAAAACAAACAAACAAAAAGCAAACAAACAAACAAAAAAAAAAAAACAGGTGCGGTGGCACAGGCCTTTAATTCCAGCACTCAGGAGGCAGAGGTAGGAGGATCATCATAGGTTCAAGGCCACCCTGAGAATTCAGAGTGAATTCCAGGCCAGCCTGGGCTAGAGTGAGACCCTACTTTGAAAGCGCCTCCCCCCACAAAAAAAGGCTTGCCTCAGAAAAAAAAAAAAAAAAAAAAAATAAGCCAGGCATGGTAGCACATGCCTTAATCCCAGCACTCGGGAGGCAGAGGTAGGAGGATCGCTGTGAGTTCAAGGCCAGCCTGAGACTACAGAGTAAATTCCAGGTCAGCCTGGGCTAGAGCGAGACTCTACCTTGGGAAAAAAAAGAAAAAAGAAAAGAAAAAGAAGAGAGAAAGAAATAGTGTGATAGGGCCTTGATGGCTCAGTGGTTAAAAGTGCTTGCTTGCAAAGCCTGATGGCATGGGTTCCGTTCCCCAGTACCCATGTAAAAGTGGTGCATGCATCTGGAGTTCATTTGCAGAGGTTGAAGACTCTGGTGCACCTACACTCTCTTTTTCTCTCAAATAAAAAGAATATTAAAGAAAGGAAGGAAGGAAGGAGGGAAGGAGGGAGGGAGGGAGGGAGGGAGGGAGGGAGGGAGGGAGGGAGGGAGGGAGGGAGGGAAGGTGTGATAAAAGCAATATCTAGCCAGGCATGGTGGTGCATGCCTTTAAATCCCAGCATTTAGGAAATTGAGGTAGGAGTGAGATTGTGAGCCCAGCCCGGGCTCAGCACTTAGGAGGCAGAGGTAAGAGGAGTTCAAGGCCAGCCTGAGACAACATAGTGAATTACAGGTCAGCCTGGAATAGAACAAGACCCTATCTCTAAAAAACAAAATAAGGCTGGAGAGATAGCTTAGCAGTTAAGGCATTTGCCTGCAAAGCCAAAGGACCCTGGTTTGATTCCCCAAGACCCACGTAAGCCAGATGCACAAGGTGGCTCAAGCGTCTGGAGTTCTTTTGCAGAGGCTGAAGGCCCTGGTGCACCCATTTTCTCTGTCTCTCTCTCTCTCTGTCTTTGACTCTCTCAAATAAATAAAACTAAAAAAAATAAATGAATAAAAACCAAAATAAAAAAAAAAAGGGCCTGCAGAAATGGCTTAGCACTTGCCCGTGAAGCCTAAAGACCCAGGTTTGACTCCCCTGTGCACATGTAAGTCAGATGCACAAGGTGGTGCATTTATCTGGAGTTCTTTGCAGTGGCTAGAGGCCCTGATGCACCCATTCTCTCTGTCTCACTCTCTCTCTCTCTCAAATAAATAAATAAATAAAATATTTTAAAAATATAAATAAATAAAATCCAGGTGTGGTGGCATATGCCTTTAATTCCATAACTCAGGAGGGAGAAGTAGAAGGATCTCTGTGAGTTCAAGGCCAGCCTGGGACTACAGAATTCATTCCAGGTCTGCCTGGGCTAGAGCAAGACCCTACCTCAAAAGACCCAAAAATAAATAAATAAAGTATTTAAAATAAAAATACTTTAAAAGTAATATCACTTCATTTCAGGAAAGCCATGATCCCATAAACATCCCACTAGCTTGCTTGTAATGATCGTGATCTTGTCACAGGTGGATGGGGAAATGACTGACTTAAGAAGCAAAGCTGGGCTGAAGGAATGGCTTAGTGGTTAAGGCGCTTGCCTGCAAAGCCAAAGGACCCAAGTTCAATTCCCCAGGACCTATATAATCCAGATGCACAGGGTGGCATATGCATTCATTCTCTCTCTGTCTCTCCCCTTCTCTTTTCCTCTTCCTCTCTCTCAAATAAATAACTTAAAAAAAAAAAAAAAAAAGAAGCAAAGCCACGCAAAGCCTGATGGCCCAGGTTCGAATCCCCAGTACCTATGCAAAGCCAGATGCACAAAGTGGCAAGCATCTGGAGTTCGTTTACAGTGGCAGGAAGCCCTGGCGTGCCCATTCTCTCTCTCTCAAATAATAAATATATAATTTTTTTTTTTAAGGAGGAGGAGGAGCAACACCAGAGGCAGAAGAAGAGGCTTGTTTCGTGACTGGTGATCTGAGATGATGGAAAGGATGAATATCCTAACATAACCTGCAAATGAGACTGCATTAGATAGGACTGCTCTTGAGTAGGAGGATCTCCAAGAGTTCTAGGCCACCTGACTACATAGTGAACAGTCTGGGCTGCAGTGAGACCCTACCTAGGGAGAGGAAAAAAAAAAAAGACAGGACTGTTGTAAGTTGCTAAAGGACTGGAACACAATTTGAGACCTGGAAAAGATAGGGTGGGGCTGAGGAGATGGCTCCATGGTTTAAAGGCACTTGCTTGCAAAGTCTGGCTGCTAGGAGGGGGAAGGTTCTGATTCCCCAGTACTTACATAAATCCATATGTAAGGCTCAGGGTCCCTTGTGGAAGAGGTGGCAGAAAGAATTTAAGAGCTAAAGGAAGGGTAGGATTCCTTACAATGCATTCATCCAGACACAAAATGGCCTGGATATCAATGACCTCACAGTGCCTGGTACTATCTACACAAGACAGTCATAGTAGGAGGAAAAGATGATGACATCAAAATAAAAAAGAGACTAATTGAGAGGGGGAGGATATGATGGAGAGTGGAGTTGCGAAGGGGAAACATGGGGGGAGGGAATTATCATGATTTGCTGTCTATAATTATGGAAGTTGTCAATATATATATTTTTAAGTGGCACAAGTAGCCAGGTGTGGCGGCGCATGCCTTTAATCCCAGCAGTTCGGAGGCAGAGATAGGAGGATTGCCAAGAGTTTAAGGCCATCCTAAGACTATAGAGTGAAGTCCAGGTCAGCCTGGGTTACAGTGAGACCCCCACCTCAAAAAAAAAAAAAAAGTGGCACATCTGTCTGGAGCTCATTTCCAGTGGCAAGAGGCCCTGACACTCTCATCCTCACACTGCCCACACATGCAAATAAATTCATAAATAATTACTGGGCGTGGTAGCGCATGCCTTTAATCCCAGCACTCGGGAGGCAGAGGTAGGAGGATTGCTGTGAGTTCAAGGTCATCATGGGCTAGAGTGAGACCCTACCTCAAAACAACAACAACAACAACAATTTTAATAAATAAATAAATAAACATTTAAAAAGTCAGGGTGAAGAGGATTGTTGTACAAAGTAAGGTGACAGGTCATGTAACTTGAAATGTAAGGTACACAATAAAAATCATTCAAAAGAATGGCCAGGAAAAAATTAAGCCCAATTTCATGATGACAAAAAAAGATGCAGGAAGTGTTATTTATCTCACTGTTTCAATCCTCTAAGGTCCTATTCGGTTCTGGATCTGAAAATAAAGCCCAGATCTCATTTGACCAATAGTCACCTCAAGAACATCATCTGGACCTTTCTGTCACAGCTCCATACACGCAGGACTTGGGTTAAGGCCCTCTCTCTGGGCCTCAGTTGCCAGGGTAGTGCTGTAAAAAGCATGAACTAAGGTTGGAAAGATCGCTCAGTGGTTAAGGTGCTTGCCTGCAAAGCCCAATGACCAGAGTTCAATTCCCCAGTACGCATGTAAAGCCAGATGCACAAAGTAGTATGTGCAATTTGGAGTTCATTTGTAGTGGCTAGTGGCCCTGGTGCACTCATTCTCTTTGTCTCACTTCTCTCTCTGCTCCCAAATAAACAAATTATATATATATATATATACACACACACACGCACACACACATACTTATACTCCTGGAGAAATGGTTTAGCAGTTAAGGCACATGCCTGCAAAGCCTAAGGACCCATGTTTAGTATATTTTTTAAATTTTTATTTATTTATTTGAGAGACAGAAAGAGGCAGAAAGAGAGAGAGAGAGAGAGTGAGAGAATGGGCACGCCAGGGCTTCCAGCCACTGCAAATGAACTCTGGGGGAATCAAACCGAGGTCCTTTGGCTTTGCAGGCAAACGCCTTAACCACTAAGCCATCTCTCCAGCCCCTAAGGAGCCATGTTTGACCCTCCAGGTCCCACGTAGTCCAGATGCACAAGGTGGCGCAATCATGCAAGGTCGCATATGCGCACAAGGAGGCACACACGTCTGGAGTTCAACTGCAGTGGCTGCAGGCCCTGGCGTGCCAGTTCTCTCTCATTAAAAAAAAGGACGAGATAAAGGGTTGGGAGAATGGAGGGAGGGAGAGCCTGCAAACCCTTTCTCACTCCTGTGCCCACGGCTGAGGCGCTTACTTAGCATGAGAAGCTCTAACCTAGTTTCAAGCCCACCATTGTGGACCTCTAAGCCCCTCTGCTTCCTCCCTCCTAGCTTACAGGTTTATTTATTTTATTTTTCTGTTTTTTCAAAGCAGGGTCTCGCTCTAGCCCAGGCTGACCTGAAATTCACTATGTAGTCTCAGGGTGGCCTTGAACTCACAGCAATCCTCCTACCTCTGCTTCTAAAATGCTTTGGGATTAAAGGTGTGTGCCACCACAGCCAGCTTGATCCCCAGTTCTTTTTTTTTTTAATTTTTAAAATTTTTTTTTATTTTTGGAGAGAGACACAGAGAGAGACAGAGACAGAGGGAGAGGAAGACAGAGATGGGCACACCAGCAGTCTCTCAGCTGCTGTAAACGAAATCCAGATGCTTGCGCCCCCTTGTGGGCAAGTGTGGCATTGCGCCCTTGCGTCACTTTGCATCTGGCTAAACATAGGACCTGGAGATTGGAACCAGGTTCTTAGGCTTAGCAGGCAGGCACCTTAACTGCTAAGCCATCTCTCCAGCCCAATTCCATTTTTTGTTTGTTTGTTTTTGTTTTTTTATTTTTTATGTTTATGTTTATTTTTATTTTATTTTTTTTTTTGGCTTTGCGAGGCAGGGTCTCACTCTGGTCCAGGCTGACCTGGAATTAACTATGCAGTCTCAGGGTGGCCTCGAACTCTTGGCAATCCTCCTACCTCTGCCTCCCGAGTGCTGGGATTAAAGGCGTGCGCCACCATGCCCAGCTTGTTTTTGTTTTTTTAAATATGTTTTATTTATTTGAGAGAGAGAAAGAGGTCTACAGCCATACCACCCTGAACGCGCCCGGCTTGTCCAAGAGAGAGAAAGAGGCAGAGAGAGAGAGAGAGAGAGAATGGGTGTGCCAGGGCCTCTAGCCACTGCAAATGAACTCCAGATGCATGTGCCACCATATGCATCTGGCTTATATGGGTCCTGGAGAATCAAACCTGGGTCCTTAGGCTTTGCAGGCAAATGCCTTAACGGCTAAGCCATCTCTCCAGCTCTTGATCCCCAATTCTTGCCTCTCATCCCTGAGATACAATGCTGAACCTGTTTCAGGGTCCCTCAGCCACAACTGCCCTTCATTCATAAGGACCTCTATCTCCTGTGCCCTTCCAGCAGGCACTGCCTGCCCTTCCCTGCTGGGTCACTTGGTTTCCTAGAGAGCTGCTGCTTAACCTATTGTTTAATGAGGCCAAGAGGGCAGGGGACTCACCACAGACCCCCTCACCAGGTTAGCGGTGGAGATGGAGGGATCTGGCTTCCCCAGCAAGCAGGGACTTTGGCCTGGAGTGGGGAAAATGGGTTTAACTCTGTGCAGCCCACACCAACGGGACAGAACAAGGGCAATCAGTGCCCCCAGTTCCTCCAAGGCTGATTGTGGCTCTTCCCTGCCACCCTTCCCCCTCACTCCCCCTTTGCTAGGCCCCCTGGGGAGAAGGAGTCTTCGGAAAGCCATGCCAGTTCCTCTCCTGTGATTTGTTCTGAATTTTCAAACAAAGAGTAATTATGACAGATGTGAAGCAATCAGCATCATTATGCCTGGGAAGGGAGCTTGGGGACACCCCTCCCTTGGGGGGGGGGGAATTTGTCTTCCCTCCTCAGGAAGAAGCAACTCCCACCTCCACCTCCAGGAGCCCCACCTGCTTATGCTCAGGCAGCTAGCTCTGCCCCACCACCATACTAGCAACACCTCGGCTGGGGTGCTCAGGGCTACCTGAGACACCTCAGCAGTGGCTTGGCATAGAAGAGAACTCTCCTTGGCCCAGGATTCTAAGATGTTTTCTCTTCCTCACCCTCCCCACCCCCACTCTACATGGGTATCCGGTATGTTTCGGAGGCATCGCTACATTATGTATTCTCAAGAGAAGATCTGGACGCCGCACCCTCCCCCCGCACTAACCATACATACTAGGGTCAGTGTACGCTGCGCCAGGCACCAGGAATGTCTTGGCTTCAGGCTTAGCTTCCCTACTTACTCTTGTGCCCTCGGGTGAGTTCATAAGTCATTCTGAGTTTCCAATTTCTCATTTGTAAAATAGGAACCAGAGGATCCGAGGAGTCAACTCAGTGGGTACAGTCCTTGCTCTGCAAGCAATAAGGACCCGAGATCCCATCCCCAGTACCCACATAAAATGCCAGAGAACGGCTGCATTCCTACACGCCAGTCTGCCCTTCAGGGAGAGGCATATAGAGACTCTGCTTTCTAAACCAGAGGGCAATGGGGTTCTGGGG
The DNA here is from genome assembly GCA_036365145.1 of Orientallactaga sibirica. NCBI lineage: Eukaryota > Metazoa > Chordata > Mammalia > Rodentia > Dipodidae > Orientallactaga > Orientallactaga sibirica. Next base: position 12,376,651 of record JAEOAD010000016.1, read on the forward strand.
AGCAGGCAAGAGCTCAGAAAGGTTGCACACCAGAAGGATTTCCTTGTCTAGCCAGGCTGGAGGACTGAGATGTTCACACACCCTCCTGGCCGCAGTTTTTTGTTTGTTTGTTTGTTTGTTGTTGTTGTTTTTGTTTGTTTGTTTTTGAGGTAGGGTCTCACTCTGGTCCAGGCTGACCTGGAATTCACTATGTAGTCTCAGGGTGGCCTTGAACTCACAGCAATCCTCCTACCTCTGCCTCCCGAGTGCTGGGACTAAAGGCATGTGCCACCACGCCCAGCTTTTCCTGGCCCCAGTTTTTAAGTCTGTAAAGTGAGTTCAGGAGTGGTGGGTGGTACACACAAGTCATTCCAGCACTAGAAAAGCCAAGGTAGCCGGGTGTGGAGGCGCACGTCTTTAACTCCAGCACTTTGGAGGCAGAGGTAGGAAGATCACCATGAGTTCAAGGCCACCATAGTGAATTCCAGGTCAGCCTGAGCTAGAGTGAGACCCTACCTTAAAAAAAATAAATAAATAAATAAATAAATAAAAAGCTAAGGTAAGGAAGATTGCTGTGAGTTGGAGTTGGGGAGTTCAGCTTGGGCTACATAGCAAGACTCTGTCTCAAAAAGCAAAACAGAGGGCTGGAGAAGATGGTTTAGTGGTTAAGGCATTTGCCTGCAAAGCCAAAGGACCCCCGCTTGATTCCCCAGGACCCACATAAGCCAGATGCACAAGGAGATGCATGCATCTAGAATTCATTTGCAGTGGCTGGAGGCCTTGGCATGTCCATTTTTCTCTCTCTCACTCTCTCTCTCTACCTTTCTCTCTCAAATAAATAAATAAATAAATTATATTGTATTTAAAAAAACACAACAGAGCAGGGCGTGGTGGTGCACACCTTTAATCCCAGCACTCGGGAGGCAGAGGTAGGAGGATGGCTGCAAATTCGAGGCCACCTTGAAACTACATAGTGAATTCCAGGTCAGCCTGTGATACAGCAAGACTCTACCTCAAACCACCCCCCCCCAAAAAAGGGGAGGAGACTGGAGAGTGGCTTAGCAGTTAGGACGTATGCCTAAGAACCCAGGTTCGATTCTCCAGAACCCACATAAATCTGATGCACATGGTGTCATATGTATCTGGAGTTTGTTTCCAGTGGCTAGAGGCCCTGACGGGCCCTTTCTTTTCCCCCTCCCTCCCTCCCTTCCTTCCTAACTTTTTCTCTCTCTCTGTCTTATAAATAAATAAACAAATTAAAAAAAAAAAAGCCAGGCATAATGGTGCACGCCTTTAATCGTAGCTCCCAGGAGGCTGAGGTAGGAGGATCACTTTGAGTTTGAGGCCAGCCTGGGACTAAAGAGTGAGTTCCAGGGCAGCCTGGGCTAGAGTGAGACCCTACCTTGAAAACAAACAAACAAAGCAAGCGGCACTAGATGAACTCTCACATTTCTCTTAATCCCATCTGGAGACCAGGAAGACCACTCAGGTGCCAGTGGACTGGGATATCCAGAAACCTTGTGCTTCACTGTGCCATTCAGTGAAAGACTCAGAACTGCGTTCTCTCACGGTGGTCTTCCCAGCTTCTCCATTTAGGTGGTCTGCTCTCCATCTGCCCACCCCAAGTCCCTGGGGCCTCTGATAAGTATCCACTCCTTCACATTCCAGTGGCCTTGGGGGCAGCAGCCAGACCAGAAAGTCCAGTTCCTGTCCATTATCGCTGCTTGCATCTCCCTGCAACCCAACACCAGCATTCCAGAGAGCAGCCCAGGGCTGCCCTACCACATGGTCAGGGTCAGTGTCCGGCTCGGGAGGCAGCCCGCAGGGACTGGCTGCTTCTCAGATTCCTCCCAGTGAAGGCCTGGCTCTGGGGCAGAACTAACTCGCCCGAGAGACTGTGCAGCCCTTCGTTCAGAGTCCTCTTTGAACCTCTCCTTAGGGTCTCGGTGGAGGCCATCTGCTCCTAAAGCAGAGGGCTCCCTGGGCACACAGCAGGTGAGAAAAGCTACTGTACTGCCCACTATGGAGAAAGGCAGCGGGAGGACAGGACAGACCAGCAAAGAGGGAAAGAGGAGCTGGGAAGAAGAAAGAGGGGAGAGAAGAGACAGCAAGAGAAACTAGAGAGAGTTATTAGACAAACTCATCAAAAATGGCCTCTAGCCTGGCGTGGTGGAGCACACCCTTAATCCCGGCACTCGGGAGGCAGAGGTAAGAGGATCACTGTGAGTTCGAGGCCAGCCTGAGACTACAAAGTGAATTCCAGGTCAGCCTGGGCTAGAGCGAGATCCTACCTTGGAAAAAAACCACAAAAAGCCTGGCATGGTGGTGCACGCCTTTAATCCCGGCACTCGGAAGGCAGAGATAGGAAGATCACTGTGAGTACGAGGCCGCCTCGAGACTACATAGTGAGTTCCAGGTCAGCCTGAGCTAGAACAAGACCCTACCTCACCAATAAATAAATAAATAAATTTTAAAAAGTCTCAAGGGGAGGCAGAGGTGGGCTGTGTGTGGCAGCCCATGATGAAAACACTGGGACATAAGCCTCCGCAGCAAACTGTCCCTGCTACCTGAACTGTCCCCTTGCCTGAGCCTAGGTTGAACCTACTGCATCCTTCCATCCCCTCTTTGGGAGTTTGCCAAGCTCCCTGCCTCCCACTTTCCCCCCGAACTAACCCCTCCCATCAGCCGTGCAGGAGCCTCTGCTCAGAAAGTACTGGGGTATCCCTCTCTCTCCCTGCTGTCGTCATAGAGGGTAGGCACGCATTAGAATAGAGTGTGGGGCAAGAGCAGGAGTGCAAGCTCAGAAATCAGGGCAATGGAACAGCACAGGTTAGCCAGCAGGTTTGAGGGACATAGCTAATATGTAAAAGCTTAGGGCCTCGAGTGCTAGGGAGCTATGGCCATGCCTGTAAGCCCACAGTCTAAGCCATTACCCTCTACCCAGGGGCCTGGGGTTCACCTGCTCCTCTCCTCTCACTTTAACTGTCTGGGAAATGACCTAAGAAAATGATCTCTTACTGCCCCTTGCCCTGCGCAGCTCCAGCCTGGCCATACTGCTCAAGGGAAAAACGATTCCCACAGGAAAGCCTTTAAGGAGGAAAACACACACACACACACACACACACACACGTCCCTACATTCCATGTTTGCAACAAAGATATAGCCAAAGAAACTTAGGATGTCATAAATTACTTACATAGGGCAGACCAATTCTGGTGGAATCACTCAGTTTAGCTTAAATAAAAATTGAAGCGGGGCTGGAAGGATAGCTTAGCGGTTAAGGTGTTTGCCTGTAAAGCCAAAGGACCCAGGTTCGATTCCCCCAGGACCCACGTTAGCCAGATGCACAAGGGGCGCATGCATCTGGAGTTCCTTTGCAGTGACTAGAGGTCCTGGTGTTCCCATTCACTCTCTCTCCCTCTGTCAAATAAATAAAAATAATTGTTTTTTTTTTTTAAATTGAAGCTTCCCATCCTGGGTGCCTTTCTGTTCCATTCTAAGTTTATTAAGGCAGGGCAGAACTGCCTTTAGGCTACTGTACAAAAGTCTCTCTCTCTCTCTCTCACACACACACACACACACACACACACACACACTCACCAGCCTGCAGGGGCTCTGAGAGAAGAGGGAAAGGCAAGAGAAGAAGGCCAGGAGTGAAAAAGTCCTTTCTCCCTGGGGGTGGGGAGGGGACGGCGGGTTAAGGGGGGCCAGGGGCCTGTTTCATTTGCAGGCTGCAAGTGCCTCTCCTATTCACCGGCCCCACATTCCCAGCCCAGGCGCCTGGCCTCTGACAATGGCGGGACAGGAACAGAGAAGATTTGCACATTGTGTTTAAGGGGCCAGCTGGCTGCCTGAGACAGTGGAGCCAAGGTGTGGGAACCACAAGAGCTCAACTTCCACACTCAAGTCCTGCGGGTGGGGTGAGGGGTAGCACTGCCATCGAGGGTGGGGGGCACCTAGCCCTCCCCATCAGGCCTGGGACTATAGGCCTAGGTCCAGCCAGAGATGAAGGACCGAGACAGGAGATCCAAGACCGGGGCAGGGAGGGGCAGCAAGCAATTGAGTCTCAGAGTCACACCCCATCTGGTGAGGCAGTCTTGCTTCTTCTCAAGAGGAACATTCAGGTGTCGGTCACCCCATGATCCTGGCCCCATGTGTACTGTAGTCCCTGGCCCAGCCTGCATGTTCACAGCTTCTGTTCCTTAGAGTTGTGTTATTAATTATAGGGGGCAGGAGGAGAAGCAGAAAGACAGACAGACAGACAGATAGAAAGAGGCAGAGAGAAAGGAGAGAAGTGGAGAGGAAGAGAGAAAAGAGAAAATAAAGTGAAGGGAGAGTGGGCTTTGGATCCAAAAGGCCACATGTTCACTTCGTTTTTAACCAAGCTCTACAGGCGCGCGGGGGGGTGGGGGGACTGAGGGGGGAAGGGACATGAGAAATATAAAAGAAAGAGAAACCCTCCAGGAGCTTAAAATCTAGCTGAGGTGACAGATGGAGTGTGCAACTATAAAACAGTTACTTAACAATGCGGGCAGCAGACACTGAGAAGGGCCTGCCTGAATGCCACAGACCACAAATGCCCCCGCCCTAGGAGGGGCAGAAGAAATAACTGTAGGCTAAATGGTCTCTGGAGAGGGGTTGAGTGTGGGAAGAAGAGGAGCAAGAACAGACTGGGAAAAGGCTCTGAGAAGACAGGTGCGTCCCGAGGACTTAGAGCTCCTGGAGGGACTTTGGTCCACACTAGAAATCTCTCCATACCACACAGGACTCCTGGGCTCCAGAAAGAATCTTTCCACCCCTCCCCTTTCCATCATCCCTCAAAACTTCTCAGGAGTGCCAGAGGTGGTAACTTTATGGGTTGTTTTTTTTTTTTTTTTTTTTTGGTTAAAAAAAATATATTTTAGCTCAGGCGTCACTTGGTCTCAGGGTGGCCTTAATCTCAGCACTTGGGAGGCAGAGGCTGGGATTAGGATCACCATGAGTCTCAGGGTTGGCCAACCTAAAAGATATATTTTAGTGGGTGTTCCAGGTTAGCCTGGGAGGCACAGTGAGACCATGAGTTCAAGGCCAACCTGAGAAAACATAGTGAATTCCAGGTTATATATATGATATATATATATATATATATATATATATATATATATGTTTGTTTATGAGAGCGAGAAAGACAAGGAGAGGGAGAGAGAGAGAGAATGGGTGTGCCACTGCAAACGAACTCCAGAACCCTATACTACCTTGTGCCTCTCATTTTACGTGGGTACTGGGGAATCAAACCTGGGTCCTTGGGCTTTGCAGGCAAGTGCCTTAAACGCTAAGCTATCTCTCCAGCCCTGTTTTTTTGGGGGGGAGGAGGGGGCCTTTGTGGAGGCCAAAGGTTGACATTTTCCTCAATCATTCTACTCCTAATTTTTTTTTTTTTTTTGAGGTAGGGTCTCACTCTGGCCCAGGCTGTCCTGGAATTAACTATGTAGTCTCAGGGTGGCCTTGAACTCACAGCAAAACTCCTACCTCTGCCTCCCAAGTGCTGGGAATAAAGGCGTGCGCCACCACCCCTGGCTTACACCTAATTTTTTATTTTTACTTAATTTTTAATTTTTATTTATTTAAAAGCAAAAAGAGACAGAGAGAAAGACAATGGGCATGCCAGGGCCTCTAACCACTGCAAACAAACTGCAGATGTATGTACCACCCTGTGCATCTGCCTTTACGTGGGTACTGGGGAACTGAACCCCGGGTTGTTAGGATTTTCAGGCAAGTGCCTTAACTGAGCCATCTTGCCAGCCCTGCTTTTACTTTTTTTTCTTTTTTCTTTTTTTTTTTTTTTTTTTTTTTGGTTTTCAAGGTAGGGTTTCACTCTAGCCCAGGCTGACCTAGAATTCACTATGTAGTCTCAGCCTGGCCTCGAACTCACGGCGATCCTCCTACCTCTGCCTCCCAAGTGTTGGGATTAAAGGCGTGCACCACCATGCCCGGCTCCTGCTTTTACTTTTTTTTTTTTTTTTTTTGAGACAAGGTCTCACACTGGGTCTCACTCTGGTCCAGGCTGACCTGGAATCGGCTCAACTAGTCTCAGGGTGGCCTCGAACCCTGGGATCCTCTACCTCTGCCTGAATGCTAGGGGTTCAAATTCAGGTTTTCATGCTTTTACTTTTTGAGACAAGGTCTCACACTGCAACTGCACGTAAAGCTCACCAATTCGGCTCAACTAGCTAGATAGCAAGCCCCTGGGATCCTTTTATGTGAATGCTAGGGGTTCAAATTCAGGTTTTCATGCCTTTTTAAAGATAAGCCACCTCTCCAGGAAACTTCAGCTCAAAGAAGTCAAGTGACTTGTTCCAGGTCCCATACCTAGTAGATGGTAGGAACCAAGGCCCAAGATCACCAAGCCCACCACTGCTTGCTTCCTCTGGCCACACCCCAAAGTACTATTGGACCTGCCCAGCCTGGCTTAGTAAAACTGCATCCAAAATCCAGTCGTGGGGGCCTGGAGGGATGGTTTAACAATCAAGCGCTTGCCTGTGAAGCCTAAGGACCCCAGTTCGAGCTTCGATTCTCCAGGACCCACGTAAGCCAGATGCACAAGGTGACACATGCATCTGGGGTTTGTTTGCAGTGGCTGGAGGCTCTGGCACACCCATTCTCTCTTTCTCTCTCTCTACCTGCCTCTCTCTCTCTCTCTGTCGCTTTCAAATAAATAAATAAAATAAATAAACAAACAAAATGCAGTCGTGATCTCATCATAAATTAGTGGACAATACCTACCATTACCAATCACACTCACTGAATTTCTCCTAGACATCAAATCCTGTGCCAGAGGCTTTATTCCACTACCTAAAGGAGCCCTCCCAACGACCTGGCATACTGAGGGGATTACAGCCATTTTACCAACACAAAAAGTCAAGGTCATGCCTGCTGAGAGCTTGTGACCAATGACTGACAGGGCTGGTTCAAACCCACACAGGCCTGGCCCTGAAGCACTTCCTATGTGGATTTTACCATGTCACCCATTGTCCCTCAAACTAAAGATCTGTGCCATGAGACTGAGCGCTCCCGGGGCATTGGTCATTGGTATTACCTGGGCTCTCTTAAAATTTTTATTTATATACTTAATTTGCATAAAGGTAGGAGGATCGCTGTGAGTTCAAGGCCACCCTGAGACTTCATAGTTAATTCCAGGGCAGCCTGGGCCAGAGTGAGACCCTACTTCGAAAAAGAAAAAAAAAATTTTTTTATTTATATACTTATTTGCATCTAGAAAGAATAGAGAGGAGAAAGAGAGAGAGAATGGGAGTGCCAGGGCCTCTAGCCACTGTAAACTAACTCCAGATGCATGCACCACTATGCTTTATGTTAGTACTAGGGAATCAAACTAGGGTCCGTGGGCTTTGCAGGCAAGCATCTTAATTGTTGAGCTATCTCTCGAGACAGCCCTGGGCTCTTATTTGATGCAGATTTGCTCATAGATAGCTTAATGTCGGGCTGGAGGGATGACTTAGGGGTTAACAGGCATTTGTCTAAGAAGTCTAGGGACCCCAGGTTCAATTCTCGGGTCCCATGTTAGCCAGATAATGGCGCATGTGTCTGAAGTTCATTTTCAGTGGCCCTGGCGTGCCCATTCTCTCCCTGTATTTTCCTCTATCTCTCCCCCCTCTCTGTCTCAAATAGACAGATGATCAGATAGATAGATAGATAGATGATAGATAGATAGATAGATAGATAGATAGATAGATAGATAATAGATGATAGATTGATTGATTGCTGGGTGTCTGTGTGGCTCACTGGGCTTGTCTACTGGGTGTGTATAAGCAATGCTGTCCCTACCACCCCATTGGCCTCTATGGAGCCCACAGGGGAAGTAGGGAGTTCTTTTGAGAAATCCACCACCCCCTGTGTCACTCAACATCTGAAGTACCCACAGGCGAATGGACAGGGGATGACTCCAAAGGAGGAAACCCAGGTCACTCATCAACTTTGAGGCTGTCTAGGGACATCAGCCTGTGACGTGAGAAGAAGGTGGCAGCCACATGGTTGCTCGGACCCACACGTCTCCAAGGGGCACACCCTTTGTGTGTGTGGAGGGGCTACGTCAGACTGCCAGTGCTCAGAGACAGCACCTCAGCTGTCCCTGGGACCCCAACGGATTAACCAGAGTGATTACCAGGTGTCTCCATTCTATAGACAAACATATTTAAGAAATGGGGATGTAGCTTAGGGGTAGCATGCTAACCCAGCATGCTCAAGGCCCTGGGTTTGATCTCCAATACCACCAAAAAGAAAGGAAGGAAGAAAAGAAAGAAATAAAGAAGGGTTAGGGATAGTGGTACACGCCTTTAATCTCAGGACTCAGGAGGCAGAGATAGGAGGATCACTATGAGTTCAAGACCAGTCTAGGACTACAGAGTGAGTTCCAGGTCAGCCTGGGCTAGAGTAAGATCCTACCTCAAAAAAAGTGTGTGTGAACCGGGTGTGGTGGCGCACGCCTTTAATCCCAGTACTCGGGAGGCAGAGATAGGAGGATCACTGAGGCCACCCTGAGATTATATAGTGAATTCCAGGTCAGCCTGGGCTAGAGTGAAACCCTACCTTGAAAAAAAAAAAAAAGGAAAAAAAAAGTGTGTGAAATTGGGGTGTGGTGGTGCACATATTTAATACCAGCACTCGGGAGGTAGAGGTAGGAGGATCGCTGTGAGTTCAAGACTACATAGTGGGTTCCAGGTCAGCCTGAGCTAGAGAGAGACCCTACCTCGAAAACAAACACAAACAAACAAACAAACAAAAGTGGGGGGGTGGGGGGGGCTGGAGAGATTGCTTAGTGGTTAAGGCGCTTGCCTGTAAAGCCAAAGGACGTAGGTTCAATTCCCCCAGGACCCACTTAAGCCAGATGCACAAGGTGGCACGTGCGTCTGGAGTTCATTTGCAGTGGCTAGAGGCCCTGGCATGCCCATTCTCTATCTGCCTCTCTCTCTCTCTCTTTCTCAAGTAATTTTCCTTTTTAAAAGAAAGAGCTGGGGGCTGGAGAGATGGCTTAGCGTTTAAGGTACCTGCCCACTAAGCCTAAGAACGGCAGTTCCAATCTCCAGGTCCCACGTTTAGCCAGACGCAGTGACACAAGGGCGCAATGCTGCACTTGCCCACAAGAAGGCGCACACATCTGGAGTTTGTTCACAGCAGTTGAGAGGCTGCTGCCATGCCCATTCTGTCTTCCTCTCCCTCTCTCTCTGTGTCTCTCCAAAAAAAAAAAGAAAAAAAGAGCTGGGCGGGGTGATGCACGCCTTTAATCCCAGCACTTGAGAGACAGAGGTAGGAGGATCTCTGTGAGTTTGAGGCCACCCTGAGACTATACAGTGGATTCTAAGTCAGCCTGGGCTACCTCAAAAAAAAAAAAAAAAAAAAAAGCCGGGCATGGTGGCGCACGCCTTTAATCCCAGCACTCGGGAGGCAGAGGTAGGAGGATCACTGAGAGTTCGAGGCCACCCTGAGACTACATAGTGAATTCCAGGTCAGCCTGGACCAGAGTGAAACCCTACCTCGAAAAACCAAAAAAAAAAAAAAAAAAAAAAAAAAAAAGGTTTTTTTTCTCCTTCTCCTCTCATTCCACTGTAGCTTCACTCCCAGGATTCTAGGCTGGTGACATGAAGACTCAGCGGCCTTGGTCCCTCACCAGTAAGGAACGCTATGGGGAATAAGCAGCATTTTCCCCCAGAAATCTCGCTCCTTCTATTCCTAGTCCCCAGGTCTTCCTCGGGTGGACATTCCCTGCCATCTGCTCAGAGGCTGCCCCAGTCTCCCTTGCAGAACTGGGAGGGCCAGAGACAGACTCCTGGCTGAGCCAGAAACGATTCCCACCTCTAAATCCAAGGCTGCTTCTAGGACAGCTCCATATGGGGGCCTGGTTCAGCCTTCCTTAGAACAAAGGGACATCTTCAGCCCATCCAAAGGGTTCCTGCCCTTGACAATTCATCACTTACCAGCTGTTCAAAGCGACTGGGCAAATGCCCTTCCAGCCAGTCAGTGTTTGCAGGAAAGAAGGCAGCGTGCCACAGGAGTTAAGTGGGAGGGTGTGGGGTTCAGGCTGCCTGGACTAAAGTCAGGCTGTTCTGCTTCCTAGAATGTCACCAGCGAACCCTAACCATCTCCAGGCTCGGTTTTCTCATCTGTAAAGGAGGGGGGGATGTTAACACCTGTCTCCTGGATCATTGTGATGACTCCGTAAGTCTATGTAAAACACTCAGGGTGTCCAGCATGCAACAAGCACTTAATACGTGTTAGCTAGAATCGAAGCACCCTGTTTAGGAGAGGAAGGTGTTTGTGTGTGTGCAAGGGTATGAGTGCATGTGAGGTTGATGTCAGCTGTCTTCCTCCATCACTCTCTATTCTACTTATTGGGAGAGTGTCTCTTCGCTGAACGCAACTCACCCATTCAATTCAGCTGGTCCAGTTGCCCCAGGTATCCACCTATTGCCACCTCCTGAGTGCAGGGATCACAGGTGCATGCCACCACGCCCAGGCTTTACATGGGATCTGGGGATCAGAGCTCAGGTTCTCACACTTGTGCAGCAAAGGCCTTACTGACTGAGCCATCTCCTCAGACCAAGAACAACTGTTTTTTTATTTATTTATTTATTTATTTATTTATTTATTTATTTAATTTAATTTTTGGCTTTTCAAGGTAGGGTCTCACTCTACCCAGGCTGACCTGGAATTCACTCTGTAGTCTCAGGGTGGCCTCAAACTCAAGGTGATCCTCCTACCTCTGCCTCCCACGAGTGCTGGGATTAGAGGTGTGTGCCACCATGTCTGGCAAGAACAACCATTTTAGTTATAGTCTTAGAAAGAGAGAGAGAGAGGCCAGGGCCTCCAACCTCAACAAAGGAACTCCAGACGCATGTGCCCCCTTGTGCATCTGGCTTACATGGGTCTTGGAGAATCGAACTTGGGTCCTTAGGCTTCACAAGCAAACATCTTAACCGCTAAGCCAGTTCCCCAGCCCAAGAACAACCATTTTAAAGGATAGCCGCCTCCCTGAGGCACAGAGATTTAGGACAGAACACATTATCCACTGGCCAAAGCTCTCACCCTTTCTTGAAAACACTACTTTGTTGTTGTTTGAGGCAGGGTCTCACTCTAGCCCAGGCTGAGTTGGAACTCACTATGCAGCTCAGGCTGGCCTTGAAATCACATCATGGTCCTACCTTAGTCTCCTGAGTGCTGAAATTACAGACATGAGCCACCATATCCTGGTTTAAAAGCAGTGGGTCTTAATCACAAACCAATATGGCCTCCTCTGCAACGTCCCCAAGATACATTAACATGGATTGCCGGGAGTGGTGGCGCACGCCTTTAATCCCAGCCTTTGGGAGGCAGAGGTAGGAGGATTGCTGAGTTCAAGGCCACCCTGAGACTACATAGTGAATTCCAGGTCAGCCTGGGTTAGAGTGAGACCCTATCTGGAAAAACCAATATATATATATATATATATATATGTATTTTTTGAGACAGTGTCTCATGTATCTTAGAGCAGCCTGGAACTCCCTAACCTTGACTTTCTAATCCTCCTGCACCACCATGCCTGTCTTTATTTTATTTATTTATTTTTTATTTATTTATTTATTTTTGAGAGAGACACAGAGAAAGACAGAGAAAGAGGGAGAGGAAGACAGATAGAGATGAGCGCGCCAGCAGCCTCTCAGCTGCTGCAAACAAAATTCAGATGCGTGCGCCCCCTTGTGCTCAAGTGTGGCATTGCGCCCTTGCGTCACTTTGCATCTGGCTAAACGTGGGACCTGGAGATTGGAACCGGGTTCTTAGGCTTAGGAGGCAGGCGCCTTAACCGCTGAGCCATCTCTCCAGCCCTATTTATTTATTTTTATTGGAAAGAGAGATAGAAAGAAGCAAATATATAGAGAGAATGGGCACACCAGGACCTCCAGGCATTGCAAACAAACTCCACTCTGTGAATCTGGCTTACATGGGGACTGGGGAATTGAACCTGAGTGCTCAAGCTTCGCAGGCAAGTGACTGAACCATTAAGCCATCTCTTCAGTCTCCCCGTGCCTGTTTTAATTGATGCTGAGGATCAAACTCAGGGACTACTTATATGCTAGGCAAGCACCCCACCAATTGCGCTACATCCCCAGCAGACTGGTTTACACAACACACATCCAGGTTGAGCCGATGAAACAATAACAAGAGGGCTGGAGAGATGGCTTAACGTTTAAGGTGCTTGCCTACAAAACCTAAGGACCCAGGTTCCATTTCCCAGAATCACAAGATGCACAAGGTGGTGCATGTGTCTGGAGTTCATTTGCAGTGGCTGGAGGCTCTGGCATGCCCATTCTCTCTCTCCCACTCTCTCAAATAAATATATAAATAAAATATGAACAAGAACAAGAACAAATGTTGAAGGCAGAGCAGCTAAAATACAACCATCGTTTTCATCATCACAAGTGGTGGCCCATCCCTGCCAACCAGCAGAAGTCTAAAGTTCCAACACCTCCCCTACCTTCTTCTCTCCCAGCCAAAAGGGCACATTAGCATGAAAAAGTAGGCTATTTCTGAGAACACCCTGAAACTACTCGACTATAGGTTTTCAGTTAATTTTTTTAATGTCTTTTTTCCCCCTTTGGGAAACATTTTAAAAAAAAAATTTATTTATTTATTTATTTATTTGATAGAGAGGGGAGAGAGAGAGAGTGAGTGGGCACACCAGGGCCTCCAGCCACTGCAAACGAACTCCAGATGCAAGCGCCACCACATGCATCTGACTTACATGGGTCCTGGGGAATTGAACCTGTATCCTTAGGCTTTGCAGGCAAATGCCTTAACTGCTAAGCCATTTCCCCAGCCCTTCAGTTATTTCTTTGTCTTTGCTGGGCTAGACCTCCATCCCAGGGGCTCACACTGACTAGGTAAACACTCCAGCACAGAACTACAGTCTCAGCCCCACCATATATATGTGTATATGTATGAATATATGTATGTATATACCTACATATGTTTTAAAAATATTCATTTAAGAGAGAGAAAGAGGCAGCTAGAGAGAGAGACAGAATGGGTGCACCAGGGCCTCCAGCCACTGTGAACAAGCTCCAGACACATGTGCCACTTTGTGCATCTGCCTTTATGTGGTTACTTGAGAATTGAACCCAGATCTTTAGGCTTTGCAGGCAAGCACCTTAACTGCTGAGCCATCTCTCTAGCTCTGTTTTTTTTGTTTTTTTTTTAATTTTTTTTTAATCTAGCTCTGTTTTTGTGGGGTTTTTTGTTTTTTTTTGTTTTATAAGGTAGGATTTCACTCTAAGCCCAGGCTGACCCGGAATTCACTTTGTAGTCTCAAGGTGGCCTCAAACGGCAATTCTCCTACCTCTGCCTCCCAGGTGCTGGAATTAAAGGTGCGTGCCACCACACCTGGCTATTTTTTATTTATCTATCTATTTATTTATTTTACTTTATTTTTTTGAGGTAGGGTCTCATTCTCGCCCAAGTTGACCTGGAACTCACTCTGTACTCCCAGACTGGCCTTGAACTCACTGCAATCCTCCTATCTCAGCCTATCAAGTGCTGGGACTGAAGGCATATGCCACCACAACCGGCTTACCATATCTTTTTTAAAGCAAATTGCTAACCAGCTTCATGGCTCCATTACTAGTAAAGTGTGGTCTTACCCTACCCAAAAAGTTATTAAAATTAACCTATAATTAGGGCTGGAGAGATGGCTTAACAGTTAAGGCATTTGCCTGCAAAGCCAGATGATCAATTCCCCAGGACCCAAGTAAGCCAGACGCACAAGGGGGCGCATGCATCTGGAGTTCATTTACAGTTTTTGGAGGCCCTGGTACACTCATTCTCTTTCAGTCTCTCTCTCTCTGTGCAAATAAATAAATAAATAAATAAAAATATAAAAATTTCAGAAATTTCATCTAGTCAAAATGACCCATCAGAAACATCTTAAATGTCCCTACAAAATAAGGCAATATTTTTTGTCTTTCTGCTCACGGGACTGGGCTACTCACAGTGTGACACACATGTTGAAACTAAAACAAGCTGGCCCAGGACTCAGGTGAGGTCCCATCCCTTCCTATGAGTGAGTGGTGGTCTATGTTCTTGTCAACTCACCTTGCAGTCCATTAAAGAGCACATGAAAGAACTCTGTCCCCCAAAGCCCCTACTGTGTACCAATCAAGTGACCCAAGCAAGGAAATAATTTTTCCAGAGTTCCAGACAATGCTCCTGCCCCCTCCCCCCCCCACCTCCACGGCCTGGCCTGACCCTGGTCATCAGTGTGGTTTCTACCAAGGGACAACCACTTACTTGCAGCCTGGATGCGAGCCTTCCGGCTGACCAGCAGCCCAAAGCGATTCTGAGCCACACACTCATAGTCGCCCTCATCGGAAGGGCTGTCTCCCTGCTCCAGCTGGAAGTGAGGGATCAGCAAGGACCCATTGGCCAAGAGGGTGGAGTGGGTACTCTCGGGCAGCTCCACCCCATTCTTCCTCCAGGTGACTCGTACTGGAGGGCTCCCCTCCACTTTGCAGCCCAGCACTATGGGCTGCCCAGGGACTGCAATGTCATCATTCGGTTCCACAGCAAATGCCAGTTCCGCCCAGTGGCCCAGACCTGCATGGGGGAAGGGGAGACGGGAAGAAAGGAGACGTGAAACTGGCATATACAGCTGGGAAGAAATCTACACACATGGATTTCAAATTCACACACACACACACACACACACACATGCAAGCACGCACACGGACATTCCTTAGGCGATTGTCTTCTGGGCTCCACACATGCATGTACAGACATATATACACACACAAACATGTGTATACACACACTACACATATGACAAAAAAATACAAGTTCAAGGTCATTCTCAGCTACATAGCGAGTTCAAGGCTAGTTTGTACTATATGAGACCCTATCTCAAAAGAACAGGGGGCTGGGCTGGCTTAGCTGTTAAGGCATTTGCCTGTGAAGCCTAAGGACCCCAGTTTGATTCTCCAGGTCCCACATTAGCCAGATGCACAAGGGGGGGGCACATATCTGGAGTTTGTTTGCAATGGCTAGAGATGCTGGCGTGCCCATTCTCACTCTCCCTCTCTCTCAAATAAATAAAAATAAAATCTTAAAAAAGAACACGGGCTGAGGCAAGAGTCTGCTGAGTAAGCTTGGAGACTAAGAATGTGGATTCCCAGCCCCACGTGAATGCCGGGTGGGCATGGCAGCTGCCGGTCATTGCAGCATGAAGGAAGCTGAGACAGAGAGTTCCTGGGGCTGACTAGCTTAGGCTAGCCAAATCTGCAAGCTCCAGGTTCAAGTGAAAGAGCCTGCCTCAGGAAATAAAGTGGGGGGCAATTGAGAAAGACATCAACCTCTGGCATCTACATGCCAGCGCTTGCACACATAAGACACATGCCCACATACACATATGCAAATGCATGCACACACAAACACACACATGCATTTATGCTTGCTATATAAATACAAGAAATAGCAATGAAGGAAAGAAAGGAGAGAGACAGAACTGAAACCTGGAGAGGCAAAATGACTTTCCCAGGGTCTCACAGCTCTTAGTTGCAAACCTGAGACTCAAAGAGACTGATTCCCTCACAGACACTGCACCCAGGACAGACTCCAAAGATAAAGAATTCAAAGCCCCTCCGTGTGGCCGGACGTGGTAGCGCACGCCTTTAATCCCAGCATTTGGGAGGCAGAGGTAGAAGGATCGCTGTGAGTTCGAGGCCACCCTGAGACTAAGGAGTGAATTCCACGGTTAGCCTGGGCTAGAGTGAGACCCTACCTCGAAAAACAAAAAACAAAAGAGAGAGAGAGAGAGAGATAAAAAGGGAGAGAAAGACCTGTAGCAATAGCAAACAGCAGCGAAGGAGAATCAGAGCCCCGTGCATAAGGAACAAGTGCTCACAATCCAGGAGCGATGCCAAGAAACCTTCCCTTGCAAGTTACAACTTCACTCCGGGAGGAATGAACCTGCCTGGTCTAAAAGGGCAGCCACAGGCCCCCACCCCCTAACTCCTCACATTTCCATGCAACGAGTAATCCTAGAACCTGCCCTTCTGCGACAGACCCGTGCTGTCCCCTGCTGGGTGGGAAGAAAGGAGGAGGGGCGTGGGGTTCCGAGCCTCGTCCCCAGCCCAGGGACAGCGACGGTTCAAGACATCCGAGGCTCATACTCCTTCAAAGCCCTCCCACCCTCCGCATGTTCCGAGTAGCAGCCACCTGGGGAGGTGGGGGGGGACCACACGTGGGCAGTTAGTTCAAACCCCCTGCCATAGGGAATAAAGTTTCTCCTGGGTGCAGACACGCCAGGCTGCTTCTTGGTAACGGAGTGGAGACGGCAAAGCCCAAATAATGTGTCTGCGGAGAACTTGAGGCGGGAGGAGAAAGGACTAGGTCGGAATCCGCCTCTCCGGTGAGATGACGGATGGATGCATCCATCACAACCACCGAGGGAACGAAGCGGACAGTCCCGCGAGCCCGGGCCGGGGACTCCTCGTAGGATGCTCCCTGGGGGGAGGGCGGGGCCAAGGGTATCCCTTCGCAAGCTCCCATCCTGCGCTCTCGGGTCACCCGGGGCCATCACCGCCCCGCGGGGTGTGTGTGTGTGTGTGTGTGTGTGTGTGTGTGTGTGTGTCGGGGTGGGGGGGTGGCTTCCTTCCACTCTTTCCCGGTCTCTCCTCGGCACTCCCTGGAGAGTTGCAGCCGCAGACTGCCGCGGTGACCTCTCAGAGCCTTGCGAAAGCCGATGGCTTCCCGCCTCCCCATCATCCACCTCCCAGCTTGGGTCTCTGCAGTCTCCAGCCTCCGCGGGTTCGGGGCTACTCAAGGGTCCCAACAGCCGAGCTCCCACGCCCCCAAGCTCGCCCTCCTCGGTTGTCTTCCCCGTCCCCGGGCCCGTTTCGCTCGGTCCCCATCCCCAAAACCCGTTCCCCGAACTCCCAGCTTTCACTTGGCTCGGAGCTCCTCCAACGTCCAGGAAGGATCCAGGTCCTGTCCCGAGCCCAAGTCCGGCTCTCTATCCCCGGACTGTCTCTTCAAGCCATTCCCTTGGTGGCTCTCCCTTGTCCCACTCCGTCCCTCCAGCGCGCGCGGGGGTGGGGGGTGCACCTCCCGTGGCCCCAGTTTGGGGACTCGGGGATGGAAGGCACCCTGACTTACCCTGGCTGGGCGCGGACAGCAGCAGCAGCAGCAGCGGCAGCAGCGGGAGCCGGGGCCAGCGCAGCGCGGGCCGGCGGCGCGGGGGCGCGGGGCTCGGCGCAGCCATGGGGCTCTCCGTTCGGTCCGCAGAGCTCGAGAGAGCGATGCGCGCGGCTCCCGGGGTGGCGGGCGGGGAGTGGGTGTGTGGGTGGGTGGGTAGGAGAGAGGCTCTTGGCGGTTCACAGCGTCCCACGGGGCCGGTGCCTAGGCCGGGGCCGGGGCTCAGGCCGGGGCCGAGCCCGGGCGGCGGGAGGCTGGGGTCGCATGCCGGCTTTAGCAGCTCCGGGGGCGCACCGCTTGCGCCATCTTGCACCCACCGCGGCTATCTGTCAGCCGCGCCCGGGGTGCGCGCTCCGCACTCGCTCGCACCGCCCTCCTCCTCCTCCTCGTCCTCCTCCTCCTCTTCCACCTCCTCCTCGGCCCGCCGCCCCCCTCCCTTCCCCTCCCCCAGCCCCCTCTCCCCGGAGGCCGGGTCTGGGGAACAAAAGAGCCGGCGAGCGCTTTAAGCGGCCGGACATTCCCGGCTGCGCGGCGGACGCGCCCCCTGCGCTTTGAACTGGTGCTTGGAAGCAGCCGGCGCCGTCCCCGGGCTCTTGCAAGCCGGGTGTCCTCCTCGTGGTCCGGTGCTCCCCTTTCCCGCCCCCCACCACCACCCGCCGGACTTGATCTAAGGGAAAAGTAAGACACCAAGCGGACTGTGAAACCCACAAACGTACGGAATTTACTCTCACCCACTCTTTCTCCTCTCGCCCCCCCTCCCCAATTCCAAATCTGTATCTCAGAAATCATACCCTAAAAGCTGCTCAAAGTCGCCAGAGATTCGGCATTCTAGAGCTCACTTGGCCCTTTCCATCCAAGGAATGGGTCGTGTGGCTGTAAGACTGGTCTCTCGGGCTGGAGTGATGGCTCAGCTTGCCTACAAAGCCTAAAGACCCAGGTTCAATTCCCACGTAAAGCCAGATGCACAGTGGTGCACGTATCTAGAGTTCGTTTGCAGTGGCTGGAGGACCTGGTGTGCCCGTTCTCTCTCTCTCTCTCTCTGCTTGCAAATAAATCATATTTTTTTAAAAAAAGATTAGTCTCTCTAAAGAGTTTGTTGTACTTGGGTAGATGAGTCAACAGGACAATAAGAGCCCTAAAGAAAACTAGGATACCATCCGGGTTCTGCCTGCTGTCCAGCCCAGCCAACTGTGGTGTTCATTCTCACTGGGCTAGTCTGAAAGCTGAAGCCTTTACATGCTCGGGTCCAAACAAATGAACTGATAACTTAGAAAGCACGTTGGTTGTTAAAATTGCCAAGAAGAAGGCAGGTGTGGTGGCACAGGCCTTTAATCCCAGCACTTGGGAGGCAGAGGTAAGGAGGATCGCTGTGATTTGGAGGCCAGCCTGAGATTGATTGATTGATTGATTGATTGATTGATTGATTTTCGAGGTAGGGTCTCAGGCTGAGCCCGAGTCAGAGTGAGACCCTACCTCGAAAAAACAAAAATAAAAAAAATAAAATTGCCAAGAAGATTGGGGATGTGGCTCAGCAGGTAGAGTGACTATCTAGCATGCATGAAGCTTTAGGTTCAATCCCTGGCACTGGTACATTGGAACACCTGTAATTCTCCAGACTGGCACTCCAGAAGGAGGCTCAGGGGGTTCAAGGTCAGATGACTCAGCGTTTAACCCCAGCACTCCTCCGGAGGGTGAAGTAGGAGGATCACTATGATGTTGAGGCCAGCTTATGCAAGAGTTTCTGGTCAACCTGGGCTAGAGTGAGACCCTACTTCAAAACATAAATAAGGGTTAGAAAGATGGCTTAGTGGTTAAGGTGCTTGCCTGCAAAGCTTAAGGACCCAGGTTCGATTCTCCAAGTCCCATGTAAGCCAGATGCACAAGGTGGCGCATGTGTCTGGAGTTCCTTCACAGTGTGCCCATTCTCTGTCCCTCCCTCTCTCTAAAAAATAAGGGGGAAAAAACATAAATAATAAGGAGCAAGGTGTAATGGTGCATGCCTTTAATCCCAGCACTTGGAAGACAGAGGTAGGTGAATTGCCATGAGAGTTGGAGGCCAGCCTGAGACTACATAGTGAATTCCAGGTCAGCCTGGGCTAGAGAGCAAAACTCTACCTTGAAAAATAAATAAAATAAATAAATAATAAGGTGGATGGTGCCTTTAATCCCAGCACTAGGAAGGCAAAGGTAGGAGGATCACCATAAATTGGAGGCCAGCCTGAGATTACATAGTGAATTCCAGGTCAGCTGGGGCTAAAGCAATACCCTGCCTCAAGAAAACAAATAATAATAATAATGAAAATAATAATAATAATAATAACAATAAGGGCTGGAAAAATGACTTGGCAGTTAAAGGCACTTGTTTGTAAAGACTGACTGCCTGGATTCAATTCCCCAAGACCTGTATAATGCTAGATGCACAAAGTGAAAATAATAATAATAATAATAAATAATAAAACAAAATAGGGCTGGAGAGATGGCTTAGTGGTTAAGGTACTTGCCTGTGAAGCCTAAGGACCCATGTTTGACTCCCCAGATCCCACATAAGCCAGATGCATAAGGTGACACATATGCAACGTCTCATATGTGCACAAGCTCATCTGGATCTTGATTAAAGTGGCTGGAGGCCCTGGCATGCTAATTCTCTCTCTCTCATTTTCACTCTCTCTCATTAAAAAAAGAAAAGACCAGTCTGTTGGGCTTGCTTCAAAAAAAAAAAAAAAAAAAAAAAAAAACTAAAGGAATTTGTTCAAGGTCATTCTCAGCCATTTGGATGCCAGCCTGGCCTACACAAGACCCTATCTCAGAACAAATAAGTTACTAACATTAGGCCACATCAGATGTTTCACATAAAAGGAGACAACACAGGTTCCACGAGAGAGTTAGAAAGGAAATACTTATCTTTGCTGACCCACAAAGATCTTGAATCTTGGCCTTCCAATACTGTGTTCAGTGATCTATTGAGTCCAAAATGGTGGGTGAGTCTATAAAAAATATAAAGCAGCCACCAAATTCTAGAAGCTGGAAATTTAAAGGTGGGAGTGTTTGCCTCATGCATTTGCTTTGTTGAGGTTGGACTGGGAGAGCAGAGGCGTGTGTGTGTGTGTGTGTGTGTGTGTGGTCGGTTTTCTTTTTTCTTTTTGTTATTTTGAAGCAGGGTCTTACTCTAGCCCAGGCTAGCCTGGAACTCACTCTGTGGTCCAGGTTGGCCTCAAACTCACAGTGATCCTCCTACTATAGCCTCCTGAGTGAATTCTGGGATTAAAGGCTTACACTGCCACACCTGGCCTGTGTGTGTATGTTTGTGTGTGTGTGTGTGTGTGTGTGTGTGTGTTGTTTGCTTGGTTTCAGACAGTGTCTCATGTAGCCCAAGCTGGCCTCACATTCACTATGTAGCCAAGGCTGGCCTTGAACTCCTGATCCTCTTATCTCTACCTCCCAAATGTTGAGATTATAGGCATGTACCACCATACTCAGCCCGAGTCTTTCTTTTGAGAATAACCCTAGAACTTGGGCTCAGGAGGGTCTCCAGAAGGAGGCTCAGGGGTTCAAGGTCAGATGACTCAGCGTTTAACCCCAGCACTCCTCCGGAGGGTGAAGTAGGAGGATCACTATGATGTTGAGGCCAGCTTATGCAAGAGTTTCTGGTCAACCTGGGCTAGAGTGAGACCCTACTTCAAAACATAAATAAGGGTTAGAAAGATGGCTTAGTGGTTAAGGTGCTTGCCTGCAAAGCTTAAGGACCCAGGTTCGATTCTCCAAGTCCCATGTAAGCCAGATGCACAAGGTGGCGCATGTGTCTGGAGTTCCTTCACAGTGTGCCCATTCTCTGTCCCTCCCTCTCTAAAAATAAGGGGAAAAAACATAAATAATAAGGAGCAAGGTGTAATGGTGCATGCCTTTAATCCCAGCACTTGGAAGACAGAGGTAGGTGAATTGCCATGAGAGTTGGAGGCCAGCCTGAGACTACATAGTGAATTCCAGGTCAGCCTGGGCCAGAGAGCAAAACTCTACCTTTGAAAATAAATAAAATAAATAAATAATAAGGTGGATGGTGCCTTTAATCCCAGCACTAGGAAGGCAAAGGTAGGAGGATCACCATAAATTGGAGGCCAGCCTGAGATTACATAGTGAATTCCAGGTCAGCTGGGGCTAAAGCAATACCCTGCCTCAAGAAAACAAATAATAATAATAATGAAAATAATAATAATAATAATAACAATAAGGGCTGGAAAAATGACTTGGCAGTTAAAGGCACTTGTTTGTAAAGACTGACTGCCTGGATTCAATTCCCCAAGACCTGTATAATGCTAGATGCACAAAGTGAAAATAATAATAATAATAATAAATAATAAAACAAAATAGGGCTGGAGAGATGGCTTAGTGGTTAAGGTACTTGCCTGTGAAGCCTAAGGACCCATGTTTGACTCCCCAGATCCCACATAAGCCAGATGCATAAGGTGACACATATGCAACGTCTCATATGTGCACAAGCTCATCTGGATCTTGATTAAAGTGGCTGGAGGCCCTGGCATGCTAATTCTCTCTCTCTCATTTTCACTCTCTCTCATTAAAAAAAGAAAAGACCAGTCTGTTGGGCTTGCTTCAAAAAAAAAAAAAAAAAAAAAAAAAAAAAAAAAAACTAAAGGAATTTGTTCAAGGTCATTCTCAGCCATTTGGATGCCAGCCTGGCCTACACAAGACCCTATCTCAGAACAAATAAGTTACTAACATTAGGCCACATCAGATGTTTCACATAAAAGGAGACAACACAGGTTCCACGAGAGAGTTAGAAAGGAAATACTTATCTTTGCTGACCCACAAAGATCTTGAATCTTGGCCTTCCAATACTGTGTTCAGTGATCTATTGAGTCCAAAATGGTGGGTGAGTCTATAAAAATATAAAGCAGCCACCAAATTCTAGAAGCTGGAAATTTAAAGGTGGGAGTGTTTGCCTCATGCATTTGCTTTGTTGAGGTTGGACTGGGAGAGCAGAGGCGTGTGTGTGTGTGTGTGTGTGTGTGTGTGTGTGTGGTCGGTTTTCTTTTTTCTTTTTGTTATTTTGAAGCAGGGTCTTACTCTAGCCCAGGCTAGCCTGGAACTCACTCTGTGGTCCAGGTTGGCCTCAAACTCACAGTGATCCTCCTACTATAGCCTCCTGAGTGAATTCTGGGATTAAAGGCTTACACTGCCACACCTGGCCTGTGTGTGTATGTTTGTGTGTGTGTGTGTGTGTGTGTGTGTGTGTGTGTGTTGTTTGCTTGGTTTCAGACAGTGTCTCATGTAGCCCAAGCTGGCCTCACATTCACTATGTAGCCAAGGCTGGCCTTGAACTCCTGATCCTCTTATCTCTACCTCCCAAATGTTGAGATTATAGGCATGTACCACCATACTCAGCCCGAGTCTTTCTTTTGAGAATAACCCTAGAACTTGGGCTCAGGAGGGTTAACCATATATAAAACTAAGTTTTGGGCTGGAGAGATGGCTTAGTGCGTTAAGGTGTTTGCCTGCAAAGCCTAACGACCCAGGTTCAAGCCCCTAATATCCATGTAAAGGTAGATGTGCAAAGAGGCACTTGCAGCTGGAGTCATTTACAGTGCTTGGAGTCCCTGGCATGCCCATTTTCTCTCTCTCTTCTGTCTCTCTCTGTGCGCAAATAAATAAATATTTAAAAAGAAAAGAAAAAGGGGCTGGAGAGATGGCTTCATGGTTAAGGCACTTGCCTGCGAAGCCTAAGGACCCAGGTTCGATTCCCCAGTATCCACTTAAGCCAGATGTACATGTATCTTGAGTTTACTTGCAGTGGCTGGAGGCCCTGGTGCACCCATTCTCTCTCTCTATTTGCCTCTCTCTCTCTCCCTCTCTGTCTCAAATAAATAAATAATACCTTAGGAAAAAAAATAAAAGAGCCGGACGTGGTGGCACACACCTTTAAACCCAGCACTCGGGAAGCAGAAGTAGAAGGATTGTGAGTTCGAGGCCACCCTGAGACTACATAGTGAATTCCAGGTCAGCCTGAACTAGAGTGAGACCCTACCTCGAAAAACAAAACAAAACAAAACAAAACAAAACAAAAAGCACACAACAGCAACTAAGTGTGGTATATATAGGAAAAGAAGTACAAGGCTCCAGAATCACATGCCTGTGGGTGAACAGGTGTACTAATGATA
Source organism: Orientallactaga sibirica (assembly GCA_036365145.1). NCBI lineage: Eukaryota > Metazoa > Chordata > Mammalia > Rodentia > Dipodidae > Orientallactaga > Orientallactaga sibirica. The sequence continues at coordinate 12,400,011 of JAEOAD010000016.1, forward strand.
GAGTTTGCACAGCCTAGGGACTCCTCACTGCCGTAGCAACCAGAAGGTAGGCCTGAAGGGAGGGAAGGCAGTGGAGAAATTCATGGTCAGGGGTCCCAGTCTGCCACAGTTCCCAGTGGATTTCGCTGAGGAAGGGCTACAAGTGAGGCCTCTGCTGGCTGTAGGAAAAGTAGGGGAGAGAAAAGACCTCCCCTCTAGACTGAAAGCCCTGGAACACCCTCCCGCAGGCTTTGAGCCATCAACAGCCCCTTCCTGGCATGTACTGGATTCCAGAGAGGTCAGATTGGTGTCCCAAATTGCTGTCATTTTAAATTCATCTTGACAAGTGTTTAATTCTTCTTTGTTATAACCCTTGGTCTGAGAATGATATGCAAATAACTCCTATTTGGATGCATGCAAAACGCAAGCTATCTCTCTGTATGATCTGTCAACTGGCTCTAGGTCTGGCCCACCAGCCACTCTGGGGGTGGTCTTGGGCAGAGCAGCCTCTGGCTCATGGTTCCTTCCAAAAGCATATTGTGGGACCTTATAGATCTCTGCAGGGGACAGTGGTGATCCTGACATGTGGAGGTTTGTGAGGCTGAGCACATTCAAGTTCATGCCATCAGAGTGATTGCAAAGGCGACTGAGCGGGTGTGACTCTGACCACGTTCACAGAGACTGTGTATCTACAGCCATGAGGAATTTGTGGAAATAATGGCTCTTTCCTGGTACCCCAGAAAGTTCAGGTCAAGATTGACAGAAAGCTTGATTGACATGATTGATTTCCTTAAGTGTTGTTTGTTATTTGTTTGAAGTGCTGGGGAATCAAACCCAGGGCCTGGCATCACACATGTGCAGTAAGTGCTCTACCACACAGCAACCTTTCCAGCCCTTTCCCCTATTTTTTTTTAATATTTTTTTTTTTTTTTTTTGTACTTTCGAGGCAGGGTCTCACTCTAGCCCAGGCTGACCTGGAATTCACTACATAGTCTCAGGCTGGCCTTGAACTCACAGTGATCCTCCTACCTCTGCCTCCCGAGTGCTGGGATTATTTTTTGAAAATAGATTTTATTTATTTATTTGAGAGACAGAAAGAGGGAGAGTGAGAAAATGGGTGCACCAGGGCATCCAGCCACACTGCAAATGAACTCCAGATGCATGTGCCCCCTTGTGCATCTGGCTTACATGGGTCTGGGAGAGTCGAACTGGGGTCCTTTGGCGTTGCAGAAAAATGCCTTAACCGCTAAGCCATCTCTCCAGCCCCTATTTTTATTTTTTAAAGATTTATCTCTCCAGCCCTATTTTTTTTTTTTTTTTTTTTTTTTTGTCTTGTTTTGTTGTGTTTTTGTTTTTTGAGGTAGGGTCTCAGTCTAGCTTAGGCTGACCTGGAATTCACTATGTAGTCTCAGGGTGGCCTCATGGTGATCCTCCTACCTTTGTTTCCCTCCTGAGTGCTGGAATTAAAGGCTTGGGCCATCACTATCATGCCCGGTCTTATTTACTTATTTGAGAGAAAGACAGAGAGATAGAGAATGGGTGTGCTAGGGTCTCTAGCCACTGAAAACAAACTCCAGAAACATGTATCACCTTGTGCATCTGGCTTACATGGGTACTGGAGAATTGAACCTGAGTCCTAAGGTTTCACAGGGAAGCTCCCTAACCGCTAAGCAATCTCTCCAGCCCCCCCCCCCCACCCCTGTTTCCCTGTATTGAAGTTTTTCTCCTAAGTACCTCTTGAGTAGGGAAGATAGTTCCATTCTTTCTTATGGCCATCTGTTCTCTATTCTCAAAGCCCACCATTTCCCATCCTGGTAGGAAATAAACATCCCAGGCCCCAAGAGTCTGAGAAAATTCTAGTCATTGGTTTCATAAAGAATAACACACATCTGGAAAATAGTTTATTAATTCATTATAGGGACAGATACATGATCAATGCCTTAGCATAACACTAAAGAATATCATATTTGTAAGGAGGAAAAAAAGATGCTGGAAAACATAATTAAATAATATGGCATAAACTAAATACAAATAAATGTTCAGGTAAGTATTGATTACACTTGTCATGCATCAGGAAAAGGAAGATTTTTTTTTTTATTATTTTAAATGAGACCCAAAAGTACTTAAGGCATCCATGGTAGGAGACAAAGGGATTAATACCCTGTAAAAGGCCAATAGACTCTTTCCTAATAAAAATGCTGCTACGAAGACTCAAATCTAACACTTCCCAATTACTCAGAACTCAAATCATATATAATGCTAGTGAGTAATGACCACTTTCTTATCAACTGTGAGTTATAGGCAGATACCAGATTTATTACTTATTTGCTTTTGAGAAACAATTTTCCACCCAACCTAATGGGTTATAAATTGTCTCATTTGCAGCTATTTAATTTAAACCAGAACCTCAGTGCCTGTTAAACAAGAACATGAAAAATGACTGTGGTGTAATGCTCAGAGCCTACTGTTAAAACCGCTATTTAATTCAAGTTTTTTTTTTTTTTTTCCCTAAAAAAAAAAAAAAAAATCAAACCAGCAAAATAAAATGAGGCTTTTGACCTTCAGAGCAATGATGAAGCACACACAGTGGTGTTGGCCACAGCAACACTGAATGCCACAGAAATAGTACAAGTGACAATTCTGCCTTTAACGAGATACAAAACCGACATTAATAATCTTTAGTGTTATCATAGGCTGGCTGAGGAGGGGAGGGAGAGGAAATGTAGGTGAGGTGTCAAACATGAGTGACACCCGAGGGTAATAAACACAGATGCTTTCAGGGTCTGAGGAGGCTGCAACTCTGCTGAAAGACATTTCACCATTAAAAAAAATAATAAAAAAGGCTGGGGGGGGGTGTGGATAGACTGGTTATTTCTAATTTGGCCCAGAATCCACAGTTAACACTTGATGTGCCAAGCAGTTAAAAAGCAGCAGCTAAAAGACCAAAGACCCCAAATCCAAGAAAAGGGGAGCAGTGAAGAAAAAAAAAATTTTTTTTTCAGACAAATGATACTGTTTTCCCCACATAGGAAAGAGAAGCCAAATCTGTTCCTGTGGTGCAGGTCAACAAAAAATGATTTCAGGACTCAATCTAAAGAAAATCAAAAGGAAATAAACCGACTATCCATTTCCCGTGCAAAAAAACACCTCCCTTCTAGCATCCTGGGGAGCGGGGATGCTAACTCCTCTCCCCCTCCCAGATCCAGTCAGGTTCAAGGTACATATGGCAGAAGGCTGTGCTGCCGCTTCCTTTTATTCCTTCAGCTTCCACCAGGTCTGAAGCCCCTTCCAATGCAGCAGACTTGCCTTCCTCCCACCCGAGTGGGAAGCTGTCTCTTTATGTCTCTTTATTCCGAGCCTCTGGGTCACACACAGTCCATTCTCCAAACTTCCCTAGTGCAACCTGGATTCATGACCTGCTGAAACACCGTCCTGTCCCACCCCTAAGGAGGGAAAGAGCAGGCAGGTTTTCTCCACACCTGCCTGGCATGGGCCATCTGCCCAGGGTAGGGAAGGGTGCTGGTCAGGGAACAGTGGGGACACGGGGTGGGGGTGGGGTCACACTATGGCCTGAAGCAGACATGAGGTAGTCATGTTGTTAGGGATGGGCGCATAGGTTGAAAGTAGGCAGAAGTGGATGACAGCAGCGCAGAGGCAGGCGAGAGAGACAGAAAAGCTGGAGGGGGGAGGGAGTGGGGAAAACGGGAGTGAAGGACGGAGAGTGGACTGGAGACAGATCACTGGAGCAGCGAAGGAGACGGAAGGGAAGGGACAGCAAGAGAAAATGGACTTCCGAAACCAGGCACTTCCCAAATTACATAATTAGATGCAGAGTTGCTGGGAGGAGAGGGGATCCAAGCTGGCCCTTAGGGAATCGGGGGGGGGGGGGGGGGGGAGGGAGGAGTTGTGGAGAGGTGGGGAAAGGATGAAGGCCATGCGGCTGCAACTTTAGGCCTTAGAGCTACTGCTCAGCAGCTCAGCCCAGTCCACAGCAGAGGGGCTGGGGCTGTCTTTGTGTAGACAGGGTATTGAAGACACTCTCAGAGTGTGTAATAAAAGGCTGGGTGATGAAGGTGGTGCCCACAGAACTGGGACTATGACCACTGGAGCACCAACCCATTGTGGAGACGGTAGTGATGCCACCTGGGGTGGTATCTCCCAGCTCACCAAACAGTCCACACACATGTGTATATCCCACGGAGCTGTGCCCTCACGGGTCTCTTACATAGCATTTATGTGTCACAGAGTAGGGTGGGGAGTGAGTAAAGTTCTTTTCTCCCAAGCCAAAAAGCATCCCGGGGGTTTCCAAAGAGCTTGCTGACGTCTGCAATGCACACGTGTACATACACGTCATGTTCCATGAGCCAGACCAGCCTGCCTCAGAGCGTAACTTTTGCTCAGGGGAGCTGAGCAGAGGTGGCAACGGGGGCCCTGGGCAGGCCGGGGCTGGCTTCTAGAGGGCAGAGGGCTTTGGGTTGGCAGCTGTTCCCAGGGGTCTCCTCTATAGCCTTGTTGACCTGGGGGTCTGGGCAGGGGCACAGGTCAGAGGCTACCTGCTCACAACCTCCCAGCTCCCTGTCCAGCCAGTCTGCGCTCTGTGCCAGATCTACAAGCTCCGAGGTGCAGGCGGGAGGTGGAGCATCTGCAGGCATCTGCCCCTCGGGCTCTATGCCTTGAAGATGAAGGTCAGGACTCCCTTTGGATGCACCGAAGTCCGAGTGGACAATGACCTCAGCCTCCACCTGGTTCCTGCAGGCTGGGGGTTGTTTCTTCCTTCCGTTGCCCTGGTTAGAGTACAGAACAAAACGCCTGGTGGTGGCCATCACTGAGAGCAGCAAAGTGACCAACATTGTGGGGATCAGTGAGCCTGACCCTCCCTCACAGTAGGGTAGTGCAGGACTGTCCCTGACGTGACGCTCAGACCCTGGCAAAGGCCGTGAAACATGGACTGTGTGTGACCCGTTTGCCCTTGTCCAGACTTCTAGAATGTACCAGGCACAATCAGGACCTCTGTGAACAGCAGGCAGGGCTGTATGTACAGGGCCAGGCTGCCTTCAGATAATGTAATTCTGCTGTGGACCGCTTAGATCTGAATAGAGGAGGGGCTATCCCCAGACTGGCCTGCCTGCCACCCACTCACCTGTGGAGGGTCTAGAGTCTCCTAGCTACACTCCAGAAAGGTCCCCAATAAGTTTCTAGAGAGCTCCATGTTCTCACAACACAGTAAGCCTTCCCTCCCTCCCAGGACACGAACCTTGATGGCATCATACACCAGTGCCTGCAGCAACAGAGTCTGTCCAGTTCCGGCTGGAGGTAGAAGGGCGCGGGTGAGAGCAGGCCGGGGACCGCCCTGGGGCAGCTCACAGCCTGCCCAGGAGCCTGCCCAGGTGGGCCCACCTGGCTGAGCCCAGGAGATCTGCAAAGAAGAAAGGACACTAGGGCACACAAGAGGCATTGGCTAGGAGAAGGAAGGACAAGGGAGGGAAGTTGGCAGGCAGTAGGGAGGTAGGGCCCAGATTCTGGGCCCCTTGCTCTTTCCTTCAGAAGGTCCCAATCAATCCCCACAGGAAGGGCAGACAAGCCTGCCATCCTCTGAAAGCCTGTGGCTCCCCAGCTAATGGAGGCTTCCTCACCACAGAGGGAGGGAAGGGAGAGGAGTAACTCCACTTGATCAGGGTATACTGCCAGTGCAACACTCAGGGGACCTGCTCTGCAGGGGCCTCACCTTAGGGAGCAAAGGAAAAGGGATTTTGGGTGCTCTGAGCAACCATGAGCCAGGCTGGACTACTCTATTTTTGAAAATTACTTATCTTTTATTTTATTATTTACTTTTTATTTTATTTTATTTTTTATTGTGAGGTAGGCCTAGGCTGACCTGAAATTCACTATGTAGTCTCAGGGTGGCCTTGAACTGAGGGTGATCCTCCTACCTCTGAGCTGGGATTAAAGGCGTGTGCCACCACGCCTGGCAACTCTAAGGAGACAGAAAAGGCTGGCCCAGGAGTGGGACGTTTCACTGGCACACGGTGTACTCTCGCGCCCCCTGGTGCTCTCATTTGGGAATGGGTCTCAGAGAAGGGCTCTGACCTCCCCAGACTCGACTCCAGACTCACCTTTCTCTTGGAGTGACCCCTGCAGTCCGAAACACTGCCACCCATAAGGCTGTGCACTTCAGCCTTGTCCTCCACATCCGTGGGTGACGGAGACCAGTCCTGGGGACGGGGGTGCACAAGGGACTCCAGCTCATGGGCAGCAGGAAGAGTGGGGGGACCAAGTCGGGCTCGGGAGTACAGTGCTGGATTCCCAGTGGTGCCTGTGGAAGACAGACCTGGGAGGGCTTCCCTGTCGGGGGGCAATGACAGATAAGGCGGATGGTCACACTGAGGAACGTCGGGGGTTGGGGGGGAGTGTATTGGGATGTATTCTCTGGGCAGGTAGGAAACTATGTATGCTGGGATGACAGACCTTCCTGATACATCTTTACCTGAGTTCTGGGAATATGAACCCCGGTCCTCATGCTTTCAAGGCAAGCACTTTACCCACTGAGCTGTCTCCCCAGCCCTCAACTTATGTTTCTGTGGGGTTCAGGGTGGAACCCAGGGCCTCATACATACTAAGCAATGCTCTCCCATTGAGCCCCGCCCAAGCCTCCACAGCCCTAACTTTAATGGGGTTGGAGGTAACAGGGGTTCACCCATTTCCCAGTCCTTTCTGGAAATCTCTCTCAGTCGGACTGGTTCCCTGGCCCACCTGTGGGGGCCTCGCCGCAGGCCTGCACACATGCAGGCCAGGAGACAGAGGAGGCCCAGGCAGACACCCACGATGATGCCGGTGACCGAGTGCACGTCCAAGGAGTCTGGTGAGGGAGAGAGAGGACAAAACAGATCAGGGAGAGGAGGAGGACCTGGGGCCTGCAGATCCAGATGGGGGTGGGGCGGTGGCTTCTGCAGTAGACCATTGTGGTGGTTTGATTCAGGTGTTCCCCATAAACTCAGGTGTTCTGAATGCTAGGTTCCCAGCTGATGGAGATTTGGGAATTAATGCCTCCTGGAGGCGGTGTATTGTTGGGGACAGGCTTATGGGGGTTATAGCCAGTGTCCCCTTGCCAGTGTTTGGCATGGTCTCCTGTTGCTGTTGTCCACCTGATGTTGGCCAGGGGGTGATGTCCACCCTCTGCTCATGCCATCATTTTCCCTGCCATCATGGAGCTTCCCCCTCAAGCCTGTAAACCAAAATAAACCTCTTTTTTTTCCCACAAATTGTCTTGGTCTGGTGATTTCTGCCAGCAATGTGAACCTGACTACAACAGCCATGGACCTCAGCATCACCCTTTGGAGGCTCAAGGTCTTCAGATTCAACAATAAAAGGAGATGGCAAACTGGCATGATGGCGCACACCTTTAATCCCAGTACTCAGGAAGCAGAGGTAGGAGGATTGCCATGAGTTCAAGGCCACCCTGAGACTACATAGTGAATTCCAGGTCAGCCTGGACCAGAGTGAAACCCTACCTCGAAAAAAAAAAAAAAAAAAAAAAAAAAAAAAGGAGATGGCAAGCCGGGCGTGGTGGCGCACGCCTTTAATTCCAGTACTCAGGAAGCAGAAGTAGGAGGATTGCTGTGAGTTCAAGGCCACCCTGAGACTACATAGTGAATTCAAGGTCAGCCTTGGCTAGAGTGAGACCCTATTTAGAAAAAAATAAAAAGGCGATGGCCTCACAGGGACTCCTGCCCACTAACCCCACCAGGTTCCTTCTGGCAACACATCCAAGTTGTCTCTCCTCATTGAACTGCCCTCCCGCTGTTACCATCTTCAAAAAAAAAAACAAATGTGTGGGCCAGGCATTGTGGCACATGCCTTTAATCCCAGCACTCAGGTTGCAAAGGTGGGAGGATCACCATGAGTTCAAGGCCACCCTGAGACTTCATAGTGAATTCCAGGTCAGCCTGGGCTAGAGTGAGACCCTACCTCGAAAAACAAAACAAAAAAGAAAGAAAAAGAAAAAAAACTGTCTCTATGTCTTTAAACCACTATATTCTTCCTGTGAAACTGACCTGTCAACCAAGTCACCACTGTCCCACATCACTTTCACCCTACAAATGCATCCTGTCCCCACCAGGAGGACAAGTGTTTGAAATCAAAGAGTAGTGCCCAGAGGCAGAGCCTTGGGAGCCTGTCCAGGGTGCTAGGGTCCCAGGCTGTGAGAGAGGGGGAAGGAACTCCTTCCTTTTTAAAAAAATTTTTTTTGTTTATTTATTTATTTGAGAGCGACAGCGAGGAGAAAGAGAGAGAGAGAGAGAATGGGTGCACCAGGGCCTCCAGCCACTGCAGATGAACTGCAGATGCATACACCACCTTGTGCATCTGGCTTACGTGGGTACTGGGGAATCAAGCCTTGAACCAGGGTCCTTAGGTTTCATTGGCAAGCGCTTAACCGCTAAGCCATCTCTCCAGCCAGAACTCCTTCCTTTTTGCCTGGTACCTGAGAGGGTTTCCTGGAGAGTGATCACATCCTGCAGGCGGGAGAAGGGCCCGGGCCCCACCTCTGTGCGTGCTCCCATCTTGAAGAAGTACCGAGTGTCACTCTCCAGGCCGTGGACCTCTGCGCTGAAGATGTTCCCTAAGGTGGTAAACAGGACAGGGCGGGAGGTGTAGGGTGGGCAGGAGGTGAGAAGCAGGGCTGGAAAGCTAGCTTTGCACTCAAGCTACAGCTTCTACCCCTCCTAGAAGCTTCCAGAACACTCTCATGGCTAAAGTACACTTTTGCCCATCAGATGCCTCAGGGTGGGTGGGTGCGGGGGGGGCTCACCCTCTGTGGTGAGCAGCGTCCACTGGTGCTCGGGTTGTGAGTGGTTGTTGCTGTAGAGGATCAGATATTCCACGATCTCGCCGTTGGGCTCCGTGGGCGGACACCAGTGCAACCGAACGGTGGATGGTGTCAGAGGGCTCAGGCGCAGGTCAGAGGGCGGTGTTGAGGGTCCTAGAATGCAGGGGAGGGGTTGAAAAAACAGAGATATGAAGGCCCTAGGTCTAGGGTCGTCTATTGGGAATCAGGGGATGAAGGTCATACAGCAAGGAGGAGGTCTGGTCCTGATTGGGGACCTTCTGGGGTTCTGAGATGTCTCAGAAGAGAGGGCTTGCCCAGGGAGTGGGGTGAGGGCCACTCACGGTCAGGCAGGGTGGAGCGCTCCACCACTGAGCCAAAAGGCCCGTCCATGTCCACGCCATGGGACTGTATTGCAAACTCATACTTGGTGAACGGCTTCAGCCCTCCAATGAGGATGTCTTCTCCGGAGCTGCCGGGACAAGGACAGGGCTGGAACCTTCTAGATGCTCCAGGAACCCCAGACCTCCACCTCTGCCCCAAGCAGGACCCCAGGACCAATCCCTGCAGGAAACTTACAGAGAGGTCCGATATACATTGCACCATGTCTCAGCTCTAAGCCAGCCCCTCTCTCCCTAGGATCTTCCATGTTATTTTGCATCCAGGGAACTGTCTCTGGGGCATCTTTTCCTTGGTTTAATTTACGGATCCGCTGCCTTTTTACTGGCGGCTTTGTCAGTCAAACCAGCGACTCCATGGGCCACCCCCAGTGCAATGGGAGAGCAGGGGCCTCTCCCCAGCCAATGGGAGCCTCCAAGCTTGGGGACAACAGGTTGGTCCTGCTTTCCGCTCTCCATAGGGTGAGCACAGGTTCTGTTGTGAGGGGATGGGACCAGACGATTCTCCCTTCTCACTGTCACCCTCTGTTAGGCTAGCCAGGAAGAGCCCCGTACAACAGCTGAGCACCCAGGTGCCATCTCCTGTTACTCCTGTTGCCTCTCCACCTACTTGCAGCATCAGCCCCTGCCCACCTGGTGTAGTAGGTGACCAGGGAGGCGTTCCTGAGTCCCCAGGGGCCAAAACGCACAGTGTAGTTGACGATCTTGACGGTGGTGAAGTCCGGCTTCTTCCACCGCAGCCAGATGGAGGTGGAGCTGTTTGACTCGGCGTGGACGTGGGCAGGGGGCAAGGGAGGCCCCCTCTGGATGGGCAGGTCTAGAAGAGACCATCTGAGTGTGTGCAGGGAGAACACTTATAATTCCCAAGGCTCTTTTTTCTTTTTCTTTTTCTTTTCTTTTCTTTTCTTTTCTTTTCTTTTCTTTTCTTTTCTTTTCTTTTCTTTTCTTTTCTTTCTTTCTTTCTTTCTTTTTTTTTTTTTGTTTGAGACTATGTCTTATTATGTAGCCCAAGCCAAGCTCTAACTCAATCCTCCTACATCCACCTCCCCAGAGCTGGGGTCATAGCTACATGATAGCTATATGACACCATGGTTTTTTTTTGTTTGTTTGTTTGATTGTGGGTCCCCCCCCCCTCTTAGGGTCACATTATAGCTTAGGCTGACTTGAAATTCACTATGTAGTCTCAGGGTAGCCTCAAACTCACAGCAATCCTCCTACCTCTATCTCCCTAATGCTGGGATTAAAAGGCGTGCGCGGCGCTGGAGAGATGGCTTAGTGGTTAAGTGCTTTCCAAGGAAGCCCAAGGACCTTGGTTCAGGGCTCGATTCCCCAGGACCCACGTAAATCAGATGCACAAGGAGGCACATTCATCTGGAGTTTGTTTGCAGTGGCTGGAGGCCCTGGCATGCCCATTCTTTCTCTCTCTCTGCCTATTTCTGTGTCGCTCTCTCAAATAAATAAATAATAATTTTTTTTTTTTTTAAAAAGGCATGCACCACCATGCCCAGCTTGTTTGTTTTTTGTTGTTTTTTTCTTTTGGTTTTTCGAGGTAGGGTCTCACTCTAGCCCAGGCTGACCTGGAATTCACTGTGTCGTCTCAGTGTGGCCTTAAGCTTACAGTGATCCTCCTACCTCTGCCTGGGATTAAAGGCATGTGCCACCAAGCACAGCTCTTTTTTTAAATTTTATTTATTTATTTATTTGAGGGGGTGGGGGGAATGGGCATGCCATGGCCTCCAGCCACTGCAAACGAACTCCAGACATATGCGCCCCCTTGTGCATTTGGCTTATGTGGGTCCTGGAGAACTGAACTGGGATCCTTTGGCTTTGCAGGCAAACACCTTAACCATTAAGCCATCTCCAGCCCCTGTCTTTTTTCTTTTGTTTGTTTGTTTGTTTTGAGGTAGGGTCTCGCTGTAGCCAGGCTCACCTGGAATTTACTATGTAGTTTCAGGGTGGCCTCAAACTCTCAGCGATCCTCCTCTGCCTCCCAAGTGCTGGAATTAAAGGCATGCGCCACCACGCCCATGCCTGGTGCTGGCTCTCTTCTGATCCTGTGAGTTCTTGAGTGGCATGATTCCCACCTCACAGAAGAAAACAGCTGAGGCTCCTAAGAATTGAAGTGATTCTTGTGCCAAGGTCACACATAAAACAGACTGTGAAGTGCCAGTCTTAAGAATGTGAGTGACAAGGCCGGGCATGGTGGTGCACATCTTTAATCCCAGCATTCAGGAAGCAGAGGCAGGAAGATCACCGTGAGTTTGAGACCACCTTGAGACTACATAGTGAATACCAGGTTGGCCTGAGCTAGAGTGAGACTCTACCTCAAAAAACCAAAAGAAAAAAAGAAAAAGAAAAGAAAAGAAGGGGCTGGAGAGATGGCTTAGCGATTAAGGCATTTGCCTGCAAAGCCAAAGGATCCCGGTTTGACTCTTCAGGACCCATGTAAGCCAGATGCACAAGGGAGTGCACGCATCTGGAGTTCGTTTGTAGTGGCTGGAGGCCCTGGCACACCCATTCTCTCCCTCTCTCTCTGCCTCTTTCTCTCTTTCAAATAAGTAAATAAAATATATTTTTATTTTTATTTTTTGGTTTTTCGAGGTAGGGTTTCACTCTGGTCCAGGCTGACCTGGAATTAACTATGTATTCTCAGGGTGGCCTCGAACTCACGGCGATCCTCCTACCTCTGCCTCCCAAGTGCTGGGATTAAAGGCGTGCGCCACCACGCCTGGCTAAAATATAATTTTAAATGTTTTTTTTTTTTTTTTTTTAAAAAGAAGATGGAGAAGGTGAGTGACAGAGATCATCACTATTGAGGGCCAGTCTGCCTTATTCAAATTCCAGCTCTGCCACTTTTCTAACTGGGTGACTTTGGAGAAGTTTCTTCATCTCTCTGGGCCTCCTTTCCTACTCTGTAAGTGGATCTGACGACAGTACCTGTCTCATGGGGTTGTTACGGGGATTAAATTAGTTACCGCTTATACAGCAGGTAGGAGAGTGTCTGGCATACGGTGTGTACTATGATGCTAAGTGCTTATGACATGAACATAATAAAATAAACTCCGGGAGTGCGGGTACCTTATTGGTGCTCATCACTAAATTCCCAGAACAGAGAGGGCACGTAGTACTCAGTAAAATATTTTTTGCTGAATGAATAAATGAACAAACCGGAATTAGAACTCGGGATGCTTGGCTTCTGACTGAGCACTGTTCCTGCTCGATCTTCGGGTTAAGAATCAGCCTGGAAGCCGGGCGTGGTGGCGCACGCCTTTAATCCCAGCACTCGGGAGGCAGAGGTAGGAGGATCGCCAAGAGTTCAAGGCCACCCTGAGACTACATAGTGAATTCCAGGTCAGCCTGAGCCAGAGTGAGACCCCACCTTGGAAAACCAAAAAAAAAAAAAAAAAAAAAAAAGAATCAGCCTGGGAGGCTAAGGGTGGGGGAGTGTCATGATGGGCCACTGAGGTGTCACAGGGTAGTGTACACAGGACAGACCTTTGCCTGAGACCCAGGGATCTTGGTGTTAGTCTAGGCTTCCTGTGGCCTTGGATGAGTCCCTTTGTCTCCCAGAACCTCAGTTTCCCCATGGACAGACCATAGGGATATCATCCCTACCTAGAGTTACACAATAACCTGAGGGGTCATGTGACAGAAGTGGCTGTGTTTGAAAAGATTATCTTTTTTTTTTTTTTTTGGTTTTTGGTAGCATTTCACTCTAGCCCAGGCTGACCTGGAATTCACTCTGTAGTCTCAGGGTGGCCTCGAACTCATGGCCATCCTCCTACCTCTGCCTCCCCCAAGTGCTGGGATTAAAGGCGTGTGCCACCATGCCCGACAGATTATTTTAAGGTTAAACTTGGGGTCAAGAATCACCCATCAACTATGAGGTTTCTCTTTCCAAACTCTCCACATGAGAATAAGATTACGGGCCTGAAAGCATGCGGGCATGGTTTCTGCCTGGGAGGTTGGAACTGGGGATGGCTCAGCGTCCACACTGTCCAGCCTGTAGGAAGGGTAGGGAGACACTCTCAATGCCCTCCTTCTGCAGCCCCTCACCTGGCGTGGGCGCTTTCTCCGTCTTGCCCTTCCACACTGCAGCATAGCCATCCTCGTGTTTGTTGAATGCCACCAGCTTCACCTCGTAGAGCCGGCCAGGGACTGGGGAAGGCCACAAGAGTCACTTTCCCCTCCCCAGAGCACACTCAGCGGTGCGCAGTTTGTCTGGACCCAGGAAGCTCTGTCTATCTGGTCCCCCCTCCCCAGGCCTCCTCACCTAGCTGGGTCAACTCATACTGCTTCACTTTCTTCTTGAGCCGGACAGGTCCCACGTCCCACGCTTGGTCTCCACGGCCCCCTGGGGGGCGGTCACCATCAGCTTCCTCCTCAGCCCCCACTTCACGCCAGTAAAGTTTGTAGCCAGAGATCTGGGTGGGGTGAGGGGGTGGCTGCCATGACACGACCAGGGACTCCATTCTTGCTCGAACCTTCAACTCTGCAGGGGCAAAGGGGACTGGGGACAGAAGAGCAGGATGGGGGAGGGGAGAAGAGGAATAAGGTGGAGACCAAGGAGGCAGGCAAAGGGGAGGGGGCGGGGGATTGCGGAGTGACAGCGCTGTCAGCGTTTTTCCAACACAGCATCACTCAGCCACCACCCTTAAGGGCCAGCCTGGGCTTGAGTCTTGCACACTGGGAATGCAGGGGTGTCTGCTGGACATGTACAGAGGGGTCAGCAGGGGGCCCCACTGAGCAAGCCGACAGTACTGGGCACAGAGGTGTCTCTGCAAGTGTCCTGAAGGAATAAATGAAAGCAAGAGGCTACTGAGGCCTGGAGCCATAGTCGGGGGGAGTCCCGCTTGGACCCCAAAAGAAGGGGCTGGCTGTGGGTCACACTGTCTAAAGCACTTTGCAGATATATTTTAACTTTATTCTCACAACCCTGTAACATAGTTAAAAATAGCATTATCTGGGGCTGGAGAGATGGCTTAGTGGATAAGGTACCTGTCTGCCAAGCCTAAGAACGCCCATTGGATTCTCCAGGTCCCAGGTTTAGCCAGACGCAAGTGACACAAGGGCACAATGCCGCATTTGCCCACAATGGGGCGCACACATCTGGAGTTCATTCATAGCAGCTGAAAGGTCACTGGCGCACCCATTCTCTGTCTCTGTGTGTGTGCGTCTCTGACTCTCTCTCAAAAAAAAAATAGCATTATCTTCATTTTACAGATGAAACTGAGGCTCAGGTAAGTTAAGTACCTTGTGTCATGACAGACTCCTGTGCTGATGTTGTCTGCATTTAATCCCTCTACTATTGGGCTTCTAGATCCAAACAAGTCATGACCCTTGAAGCAGCCACTCCTTCACGAGTTTGGACTATGTGCTAAGCGCCTTATTTACAACGCATGATCAATCCTCATGTTCCCTTGGTGGTAAGGAGGCCTCAGAGCTGTGAGTAGCTGGTCAGAGGTCACAGTGTGAATGGAAAGGACACCTGAGCCCAGCCACCACCCTCCTGATGGGCAAGCAGGGGAGAGTCATAGCAGATCTGTGATAGATGGGGCTGGGGGACCCTGGTCCCAAAGATATAGTACCCCCACCCAGCCACACCCACTGCCCATGCTGCCCCTGTGGCCCCTGTGGCCCCATACCGTGGCTCTGGTTGTGCACCCCAGGTGTCCTGTGCTGTGTCCACTGGGAGGGGGCTCCGTAGCCGGCCCCGGTGCCAGCTGAAATCCGGACTCGGTATACCTTGTTTGGCTGAAGGGAGTGTAGCGTAAGTTGCGTCTCATTCCCTGGCACCTCGGTGGAAAAAACCTGGTCTGCTGGGACAGAAAAGGCGGGTGGCTGGGTATCTCCCTGGCTGCCAAGACCTTTAAGCTCACTACGCTGACCGCCTCACTTCCGAGCCTGAGCTCCTCAGGGCACTGGCACCTCAGCATTGGCCAGGCTCCATGGCTGTCCACCTCCAGCTGGACGCTGAGGCAGCTCATCCACCTCGGGCTAAGCGTGAGGTGACTGCGGCATGCTGTCCTCCTTCCCCGCACCAGTGACCCCAAACCCCCTCAGAGCGTGGCTGGGCGGGCCTGTGGGTTAACTGGGGCCCCTGGAGTGGAGAGCTCTGACTGCTACATCGGGTGGCTTCCTGCCCTGCTCTCCCCCTTGGCTTCACCCTGGCCTGCACCTCTGTCGTTCTCACTCTCCATGCCCTTCAGAACCACACAGCCTCCTCCAGACCACTTCCATCTCCCCAGCAGGCCCAGCGCATGACCCATTTTTCCCTCTCAACGCTCACTTTTATTTGTTGTTGTTGTTTTTTGGTTTTTGGAGGTAGGGTTTTGCTTTAGCACAGGCTGACCTGGAATTTACTATGTAGTCTCAGAGTAGCCTTGAACTCACGGTGATCCTCCTACTTTTGCCTCCCAAGTGCTGGGATTAAAGGCGTGCGCCACCACGCCCGGCTTTTTTTTTTTTTTTTTTTTTTTTGAGACAAGGTCTCATGAAGCCCGGGCTGTCCTGTCCTTAAATCCCCTGTGGCAGCTAAGGATGACCTCAAACTCCTCATCCTGCCTCTACTTCCCAAGTCCTGAGAGGACAGGCAGGTGCCACCACACCCAGTTTTATGTGGTTATGGGTACAGAACTTGCTGCTTGTGTATGCTAGGCAAGCACCCTACAGACTGAGCTACATTCCCAGGCCTTGCGTGCTTTTTAATATTTTTAAATATTTATATTTTTATTTATTTATTTGAGGGAGGGAAAAAGACAGAGTGAGAGAGAGAGAGAATGGGCATGCCAGGGCTTCCAGCCACTGCAAACGAACTCCAGATGCATGCGCCACCTTATGCATCTGGCTTACGTGGGTCCTGGGGAATCGAACCGGGGTCCTTTGGCTTTACAGGCAAGCGCCTTAACTGCTAAGCCATCTCTCCAGCCCTCGAGTGCTTTTTAGTCTGAGAGGGCTACAGGTAATAAACAGTAATTGCTTGTTTCACAGATAAGGAAAAGAAGGCAGATACGCCACTGATTACACACTACAGCCTCCTCCCTCTGCCCCAAGCCACCCTCTTTGCCTTCTGTTTCCCTCCTGCTGCTCCCATTGCTCTTTTCTTTTTAAAATTGTATTTACTTATTATTTATTTGAGGCAGAGAGAAAGAGAGATAATGGGTGCTCCAGGGCTTCCAGCCACTGCAAATGAACTCCAGATTCACACACCCCTTTGTACATCTGGCTTTATTTGGGAACTGGGGAATCAAACCCAAGCCGTCAGGCTTTGCAAGCAAACGCTTTTAACCGCTGAGCTGTCTCTCCAGCCCCCCCACTGTCTTTGCCCAGGGCCAGTCCCTGCTTCCACACTCTGTCCCCGTCCAGCAGAGCAGCTCTTCCCACTGACCACTCCCCAGCACCCTGTCCCACTCACCTTCCTTTCCCAAACCGTACTCTATCTTGTACTTCACCACCTGCCCGTTGCTCAGGCTGGGGGGCAGGGGCAGCCATGCCACCCTGATGTCCGAGGGGTTGGGGCTGGACAGGGCGAGCTGGGGTGCTGCGCTGGGGACTGAGACAGAAGAACATCACGTGAGCTCTGCTCCACCGACGTGGAAGGCCAGGTCAGGAGCGGTCAGGGACTTGCCCAGGTCACACAGCAAGTCAGAAGGAGGCCCAGGCCCCAGGATCTGAGGGAGGAAAGGGAGCCTCTCAGGGGAGCCCTGAGCTGGGGGATGAGGAGACCTCCTTCCCACTCCAAGGCTAGAGGGTGGCGTGGAGTGCCAGCTTCCACACCAAGTGGCTAGATGGTACATGGGTGTTTTTTAGGGATGGGGGGAAGATATGGGGAAATCACAAGACCCAGACTCAGGTCTTAGTTGTCCCACTGACCTTGGGCAAGTCATTTGTTGTTGTTGTTGTTTTTCGAGGTAGGGTCTCGCTCTAGCCCAGGCTGACCTAGAATTCACTATGTAGTCTCAGGCTGGCCTCGAATTCACAGCAATCCTCCTACCTCTGCCTCCTGAGTGCTGGGATTAGAGGCGTGTGCCACCACTGCCCAGCTGCACCACCACACCCAGCCACTTTTGTTTTTATGGACCTCAATTTCCCCAGTTTTACATTGGGAAAAAGAACCCCCGCCCACTTATTTTCAGGGCACAAAAGATGCTGTGGAGTAGGGGGAAAGGGCCTTGGGGGTACACTAGTGAAGAAAGGGGAGCCCCACTGTCCTAAGGGAGTCTTGGAGCCCCAGGATGCCTGCTACAGGTTTGGAGGCCCTACCGTCATCCAGTGTGTGCACCAGGGCTGGGCTGGAGGTGCGGCTGGCCCCCAGCTGGGAGTAGGCCACCACGTAGAACTCGTAATCAGTGTTGGGTTCCAGGTCCCGAACGTGCAGCTCTGTGGTGTCATTGTTCACTGCAAACTGGTATTCCACATTGTCCACACCTGAGGTGGTGGCATAGGGGGCAAGAGACCCGTCACGGGACCGCCCGGGTCCCGGCCAACTATTTGTCTAGTACTCTAGTGTGTGGCACGGAAAACTAAATCACTCCAGACAATCTGAGCTGGAGCATAAACTCCCTTAACTACTGGTCTTTTTATTGTATTGATTCCAGAACCTGCTGGAAGCTCTTTCTGATGTCTAATTGAAATGGCTCCTGCTACAGTTAGTTAATTGGATTGGTAGATTTCTCATCTCCAGGAATGCCAAAGAATTTTATCCTGGAAAGAGAAGCATCTCCCCCACCCTTTCCTTCTCTCTCTCTCTTTAAATATATACTTATTTGAGAGAGAGAGAGAGAGTGTGTGTGTGTGGGGGTCCACCAAGACCTCCTGTCACAGCAAGTGAACTCCAGACACATGTACCACTTTGTGCACCTGGTTTTAGTGGGCACTGGGGAATGGAACCTGGGCTGTCAGGCGTTGTAAGCAAGCACCTTTAACCCCTGAGCCATCTCTCCGGCCCCTTCCCTGCCCCCAACTTTCTCATAGCAAATACGGTTGAGAGGAAGTACACAGGACGAGCTCTCTAGCCCAGGCTAAAGAAGATTCTAACAGATAAGGTGGGTGCATGCATCTCTCCTGTGGGCTCCCCACCTATGCCATCCTATCCCCAAAGGTACCCACGAGGGCAACTTTCAAGTAGTCCAACCTTCACTCTCTTCCCCACGTGCCCTGTGGAGTAGGGGAACCCCGGGGGTCTTGGGTAGACGTACCCCGTGCCTTCTGGTAGTGGAGGGAGAAGCCAATGATCTGTTCACTGTGCAGCTCGGGCCGCTCCCAGGCCACCAGTACGGCGGAGCTGCTCAGCGGCGTGGCGGTGACCCGAGTCGGGGCGCTGGGCAGTCCCTCGCGCACCACCACGGCCAGCGGAGCGGCGGCGCACGCCGTGCCCGCGCTGTTCTCGGCCACGCACTGGTAGTATCCGGCGTCCTGCAGGCCGATCTGCGTGATGACCAGGCTGCCACCGCCGCCCTGCACCTTGACGCGCCCGTTGGGTCGCAGCGGCGCCCCGTCGTGCAGCCAGCGCAGCGCTGGCCGAGGCTCCCCGGACGCGCGGCACACGAAGCGCGCGGTGCTCGCCCGGCTCCGTGACAGCGCCTCGGGAGCCTGCGAGATGACCGGGGCCGCTGCGGGGTGGGAGGACGACGCCGGCTGACCGCGGGCTCGCCTCTCCCCTCCCTCCAGTCTGCAAGCCCCAGGATTCCCTCTCCACTGCTCCCCGCGCGCACAACCACCCGTCTGCCTCGGGCCTGGCCTCTTAGCGCGCCACCCTGGGGACTCCCCAGTCTCAGCTGCGATGCTATGCGATCCTCCCGGCTCTTAACTGCTTGGCCTCGGGGAACCTCCCTCTCCCTGTGCCCCAAAGCCTCCCACTCCTATCAGTTACCCCAGCGTCCAGCTATTCTGGCTCCCAATAGTTTGACACAGGGTCTCATGGCACGGGCTGGCCTTGAATTTGCAGCGATCCTACTGCTTCATCCTCCCAAGTGCTGAATTACAGGTGCGTGCCTTTCCTTTCTTTTTTTTTTTTCCTTTCCTTCCCTTCCTTTCCCTTTCCTTTCCTTCTTTTCTTCCCTCCCTCCCTTCCTTTTTTCATTCCTTCTCCTCTCCCTTTGTTTGAGACAGGGTCTCATGTAGCCCAGGCTGGTCTCAAACTTGCTACTATTTGCTATCAAGGTTGACATTGAACTTCTGAACTACACCTACACACACACACACACACACACACACACACACACACACCCTTCGCTGGGATTTATAGGCCTGCGTGCCAACATGCCAGGTTTTAGGGGGAGCTGAGAATTGAAACTACAGTTCCATGCATGCTAGGCAAGCACTCTAACAACTGGGTTACATCCCTAACTCCATGTCCAGCTTCTGACCACCCCCAATTAATTAATTAATTAATTAATTAATTTTTTTTCTAGGTAGGGTCTCCCTGTAGCCCAGGCTGACCTGGAATTCACTATGTAGTCTCAGGGTGGTCTCCAATTCACAGAGATCCCCCTGTCTCTGCCTCCCAAGTGCTGGCATTAAAGAAATGAGCCACCATGGCTGGGTAACCCCACCAGTTTTTGCACCACCCAAATCACTTCATTATCTCCTTCGATCACCTCGACCCACTCATCCCGAAGAAGTCACCTAAACCAGGCCTTAATCCTGCCTCTAGTTCCACTTCTGTCCATGCCAGACCCAAAGCTCCCATCCTCCGGCTACCAAGATTCCCGCCTTACCAAATAGGGGTACTTCCCTCCCTCTTCCTGTCGCATCCCCCAGGACCGCCCCTCCTCCCGCTGACACCTGCCGGCTCGCTCCCCCTTTTGCGCCTTACCCAGCACGCGGAGCTCGGCGGCCGCGGTGGCGAAGTGGCGCGTGAGGGGCTTGTTGGCACGGCACACATAGACACCAGAGTGCCGGGGCTGCGCGCTGGCGATGAGCAGGTTGGTGCGGCCCAGCACGATGACGTCGGTGGAGATGGGCTTCCCGTCTGGGGAGGGAGGAGGCTGGAGGACGGGGATGGCTGGGACTGGCCCTTCACCCAGTCGCCTGCCCCAGGGTCCCGCTACACCAGCGGCAAGTGACAAACACAGGCCCTGTCTGGAATCTCAGTTCCTCCTGGTCCTATTCTGGTGGCTCTGATCCCTATCAGCTCTGCGGGTTATTGGGAAGGTAGAAAGGCAGCTGAGGGGGTTGGGGGGCGGGGGAGTGTAGTCTGAACGCCTCTGGTACTGGGTCAGTCACCACTGTTCCATTTCGAAATTCACTTCTCTCCTATGTGGTCTGTTTTTTTATCTTCTTTAAATATTTTATTTATTTATTTATTTATTTATTTATTTATTTATTTATTTATTTATGAGAAAGAGAATGGGCGCGCCAGGGCCTCCAGCCACTGCAAATGAACTCCAGATGCATGCGCACCCTTGTGCATCTTGCTTATGTGGGTCCTGGAGAATCGAACCCTGATCCTTTGGTTTTGCAGGCAAAGGCTTTAAACCACTAAGCCATCTCTCCAGCCCTGTGGTCTGTTTTTTTATAATGGTTTATT
This sequence comes from Orientallactaga sibirica, assembly GCA_036365145.1. Taxonomy (NCBI): domain Eukaryota; kingdom Metazoa; phylum Chordata; class Mammalia; order Rodentia; family Dipodidae; genus Orientallactaga; species Orientallactaga sibirica. The sequence continues at coordinate 12,420,739 of JAEOAD010000016.1, forward strand.
TATTTATTTATTTTTAAATCTTATTTATTTATTTATTTATTTGAGAGTACAGACATAGAGAGAGAGAATGGGCATGCCAGGGCCTCCAGCTACTGCAAACAAACTCCAGATGCATGTGCCACCTCGTGCACCTGGCTTACATGGGTCCTGGGGAATTGAACCTGGGTCCTTTGGCTTTGCAGGAAGTGCCTTAACCCCTAAGCCATCTCTCCAGCTTATTTATTTTTATAGAGATAGATTGATAGATATTTGAGAGAGAGAGAATATGGGTGTGCCAGGGCCCCTAGCCACTGCAAAGGAACTCTATGCACATGTGCCACCTTGTGCATCTGGCTTTACATGGATACTGGGGAACTGAACCTGGGTCCTCTGGCTTTGCCAGCAAATACCTTAACTACTAAACCAGCCCTTGTTTTGTTTTGTTTCCCAAGCTAGGGTCTCACTGTAGCCCAGGCTGCCCTGGAACTCACTATGTAGTCCGAGGCTGGCCTTGAACTCACAGTGATCCTCTTACCTCTGCTTTCTAAGTACTGGGCTTAAATGCTGGAGATTAAATGTGTGAACCATCACATCCCACTTCTATATGGACTTAGTACGGATTTGAAAATCTCTGTTTCTCTCTCTCTAGAACATTCCTCAATTACATTTGTCCAGGTTCCCCACGCACCCCCTCCCCACACTTTGAAGCCTCTAAGATACCACACCATCCTGTCCCACGCCCTCCAGTCTCCTCCTGTCTTTCCCTCTCCACTCACCCAGTCGGACCCAGGACACAAAGGGCGTGGGGTCAGCCGAAGCCACACATTCCATCACCACGCTCTGGCCAGACACCACCGTGGTGTTCTCTGGGGCAGCCACAATGACCACATCCTGCCCCCTGGTGGCCGCCAGCGAGCCTGCAGCGAAGACAGGCCGAGAGCAGCCTTAGCCCTGGACATCTTCGTGGGCAGTTAAGTATCACCTAACGAGGCAGGTGGTCAGGGAGGGCAGCAGAGTCCCCATCTGTCAGCTACCATGTTCAGTAGAGCTGAGGCTGGAACTCAGAGCTCTTTCTCTTGGAAGAATGACCTTCCACTCAGTCCGGAGAAACAGCTGCACAGATCCACATCCCTCCATCCATCTAGTCTCCATGTCCTCCCCATCCATCTTTCCCTCCCAAATCCAACCCACACTCTGAGCTGAGGACCACTAGCTGTGTGTGTATATGAGGGGGGCGGTGTTGTCTTGGTCCCAGCACTAGTAATTTCTAGTTTCAACCAAACGGGGCCTTGGAGTGCTACGTGGAAAAAGTCTGGGTGTAGGCTCGTTTCTGCTAGGCAGGAAGCCTTTGTAAAGTTCCCAGAGGGCAGCTGAAGAACGGCGAATACCTGGTGTGTCCAGCAGGTGGAGCCAGAGAGACACCCCTCTCAAAGCCTATCAGGGGACCCAGGCAAGGCTAAGCCAAAGCCAGGCAGGGTGGGGACAGGTGGGGACAAGGAAGGGCTCAAGGGAGGAGGCCCTAAGGGAGGCTTGAAGTGAGAGCTGTTGAACAGCTGCTCGGTGGCAGACATTTTCCATTCTTATCTCAGCTATTATTCTAACCCCAGCCAGGGCGGGACATTTGATCGCCAGTCCAGGGTCACTCCTAGACGAGTCAGGATTCAAACAAGTTGATGTGACACCCCCATCCCCAAAGACTTGTCACCTTCCTGTTACCCTCAGGGGCAGGAGCTTTTCAGTGAAAGGCACCCAAGGACAGGTGGCTAGGCTGCATGGGAGCCAGACTGCAGTACAGGGCCAGGAGAGTGGGGTGAATCCCCTACTCCCCAGAGCCCTGAGGATTGCCCGAGGAGGGGGGGAAGGGGAAGGGGGGAAGCAAAGCACTGACACCCTCCTCTGATGTGTCGCCTGCCCACCAGTCCCCGTCCAACCCAAAGGAACACAGAGGCCCCACCGAAACGAAGGAGTCCCACATGGAGAGTTCGGGTCTTGGGTTCTGGCCCCAGTTTCTTTCCTCCCTTCCTCCCTCCCTTTCTTCCTTCCTCCCTCACTCTTTTTTCCTTCCGTCCTTCACTCCTTTTTGCCTTTATGTTCTCTTTCTTCCTCCTTCCTTTTCTTTTGCTTGTGTGTGTATGCTCATGTTGTGGAGGCCGAAGGATGACCTCAGATGTCCTTCCTCAGGTACACCAGCCACTTCTTTTTTTTGGTTGTTGGTGTTGTTGCTGTTGTTTGAGGTAGGGTCTCAGTCTCAACACTAGTCCAGGCTCACCTAGAATTCACTATGTAGTCTCAGGGTGGCCTCGAACTCTTGGAGATCCTCCTACCTCTGCTCCAGAGTGCTGAGATTAAAGACATGCGTCACCACGCCTGGGCCAAGCCACTTCTTTTTGAGACAATGGCTTTTATTGGCCTGGGGCCTACCAAAGGGTTAGACTAACTGGAGAGTGATTCTGACTGTCTCTGAATCCCCAGCACTGGGATTACATGCACACCCAGAATTTTATTTTATTTTTTTCGAGGTAGAGTCTCACTGTAGCCCAGGCTAAGCTATCTCCCCAGCCCTTGGCTCCAGTTCTATCTAGATGGGACTGCTACCCCATCATCGTGTGAAGGCTGCGCCTGGACCTCCATGGCCCTCTTGTTCCTAGAAACCCACAGGTTTCCCTCTTTGTAGCCTCCTTACCTCTGAAGGCCACGCTGAGTGAGGCCTCTTGGCTAAAGCGCTGGCCAGCTGAGTTGGTGGCCACACAGCGGTAGGAGCCTTCATCACTGTCCTGGACATCTAGGATCTGGAGGACGCCATTGGGCAGAGAGATGAGCCTTGGGAAGAAGCAGAGGGTATCTGTGAGGTGCTAGGGGTCACGGGGGGGGGGGACGGGGAGGTGGGGCAGGTGGCCCACACTAAATGAAAAGCAAATTACAACTACAAAATAGGAATGGGGAAGATGGTTTAGTGGTTAAAAGTGCTTGCTTACAAAGCCTACCGGCCTAGGTTCAATTCCCCAACACCCAACCCAGTGAAGCCAGATGCAAAGGGACCACACACTTCAGATATGTCCTGTGACCTCCACATGACAAACATTCATACACACGCATGCACACACACACACACACACACACATCAATGCATTTTATTTCAAAAAGGATTCTTTAAAAAAAAAAAAGATTCAGGGGCTGGAAAGATGGCTTAGCTGTTAAGGAATTTGCTTTCTGTCTCCTTGCAAATAAATATTTTAGATCAAGATAGGGCTGGAGAGGCGGCTTAGTGGTTAAGGCATTTGCCTGCAAAGCCAAAGGATCCTGGTTCAATTCTCCAGGACCCATGTAAGCCAGATGCACAAGGGGGTGCATGCATTTGTTTGCAGTGGCTAGAGGCTCTGGCATGCCCATTCTTTCTCTCTCTCTCTTTGCCTCTTTCTCTATGGCAAATAAATCAATCAATAAATAAATAATTTTTTAAAAGACCAAGATACAATTTCACCTATCAGACTGGCAAAAGCCAAAAGTTTTATTTTATTTATTTATTTATTTATTTATTTATTTATTTATTGTTTTTTCGAGGTAGGGTCTCACTCTAGCCCAGGCTGACATGGAATTTACTATGTAGTCTTAGGGTGGCCTTGAACTCATGGCGATCCTCCTACCTCTGCCTTATGAGTGCTGGGATCAAAGGCATGTGCCACCACGCCTGGCCCTTTTAAAATTTTTTAAAAATGTTTTATTGGCAATAAAAGTTTGCTGACTTGGGCTAAAAAAATGTTTTATTTATTCATTTGAGAGAGAGAGAGAATGGGAACAGCAGAACCTCCAGCCACTGTAAAGGAACTCCAGACACATGTGCCACCTTGTGCATCTGGCTTATGTGGGTACTTGGGAATGAAACCTGAGTCCTTAGGCTTTGTAGGCAAGTGCCTTAACTGCTAGGCCATCTCTCCAGCTCTACTTTTTTTTTTTTTTTTAATTTGAGAGAAAGAGAGAGAGAGGGGGAAGAAGCAGAGAGAATGGGCGCAGTAGCGCTTCTCAGCCACTGTGAACAAACTCCAGACACATGTGCCCCCTTGTGCGCAGTGTGACATTGTGCACTTGTGTCACTTTAGTGTCTGGCTAAATGTGGGACCTGGAGATTTGAACGGGCATTCTTAGGCTTTGCAGGCAGGCACCTTAATTGCTATGCCATCTCCCAGCCCCTTTTTTTTTTTTTATTACATAGTCTATAAAATTTGGATGTGTGTGTGTGTGTGTGTATGCATGCACATGCCACAGAGCACTTACAGAGGTCAGAGGACAACCTCAGCGTCCTCTCCTTCCACCTTGACTGAGACAGGGTGTCTTATTGTTGTTCTGGTCTGTGAGTTTTGGATTCTCCTGACTCTGCCTCCCACTGCCATATACGTGTTGCATGTTGGGATTACAGATGGTGCGCTACTTGCATTCAACTCTGTGTAGGTTCTAGGAATACAAATTCTGGAGTTGTCAGGCTTGAATGCTACAAATGCTTTTAATCAATGAGCCATCTCCCCAGCACTGGGGAGGCAGAAGTAGGAGGACCGCCTTGAGTTCAAAGCCAGCCTGGGGCTACAGAGTGAGTGCCAGATCAGCCTGGGCTAGAGTGAGACCTTACCTCAGAAAAAACAAAAATGAATAAATAAATAAAACAAAAGAAAAACAACTCCAAACAAACAAGTAAATCATTATAAATACCAAAGATTTTGGGACCTAGTCTTTATCATTCTGACGTTGCTAACTGCATATGCGCACAGCCTACGCCAAGGTATGAGGTCTTCTTCAGCTGCTGGTCTGGGTTTATGAATAGCATATTTGCGCACATACTGTATCTGGGCACATGCAAAAATACGTAGCTTGGCCATAATCAAGTTGCTGTTTAGACATTTCTTTATTCCCTCACACAATGTGCTGGGACATGTGGGCCTGGCTTATTTATAGATGAGGATCATTTTTCAGAGGCCTTGGGGGCAAACACTCCTGGAGCCCAGGAGCTGGCAGCTCCAGCCTCGTGGGTGAGGCCTGTGACTCTGTGACTCCACCGGGAGATGTCCGAATTAGGTGCTTCGAGGGGAGGTCTAACCCCACTGCTTTGCTGAGAAACCCTGTGGACATAACTTCTTCGCTCCAAGCCACGGTTGGGCAGGTTCCCATCAGAACCTGCAGTTTCTACCCATCTAGCATGTCACAGCAAGAGTCTGTGGGTCATCTGTGCCAGGCTTGGAGCCCCACACTCTGGGGAATGCTGTGGGACCAGGGCCAATTATTTCTGTCTCTGATCCACAGTTGAACAATCCAGACAATAATATCTATCCTGACTACAGACACTGACCTGGAAGGATGCTCATTATTCATTAGTGAAAAAGTTATTTTAGGGCTGGAGAGATGGCTTAGCGGTTAAGGTGCTTGCCTCCTAAGCCTAAGAACGCTGGTTCCAATCTCCAGCAGTTCCAATCTCCAGCAAAATGACGCAAGGGCGCAATGCTGCACTTGACCACAAGGGGGCGCACGCATCTGGATTTCGTTCACAGTAGCTGAGAGACTGCTGGCGCGCCCATTTCTGTCTCCCTCTCCCCCTCTGTCTATCTCTCTCTGTCTCTCTCTCCAAAAATAAATAAAAAATAATAAAAAAATTTTAAAAAGTTATTTTAAGGCTGGCATGGTGGTGCACGCCTTTAATCCCGCACTTGAAAGACAGAGGTAGGAAGATCGCCACAAGTCCGAAGCCACCCTGAGACTACACAGTGGATTCCAGGTCAGCCTGAGCTAGAGAAAAACCCTATCTCGGAAAAAAAAAGAGTTGTTTTGGTGGGCTGGAGAGATGTCTTAGTGGTTAAGGTGCTTGCCTAGGAAACCTAAGAACTGAGGTTCAATTCCCCAGAAACCATGTAAGCCAGATGCACATGGAAGTGCATACATTTCGAGTTTGCTGTGGCCAGATGCCCTGGCATGCCCATTCTCTCTCTCTCTCTCTAATAAATAAATAAAAATAAAATAGATCTGGAGAGATGGCTTAGCGGTTAAGTGCTTGCCTGTGAAGCCTAAGGACCCCAGTTCAAGGTTTGATTACCCAGGACCCACGTAAGCCAAATGCACAAGGTGGCGCATGCATCTGGAGTTCGTTTACAGTGAGTGGCTGGAGGCCCTGGTGCACCTATTGTCTATCTGTCTGTCTCAAATAAATAAATAAGAAACATAAATAAATATTTAAAAATAAAATATTAAAAAATTGTTTTGGAAAAATAAAGGTTGAACAAAACACAGCATGGACAACTGTAAAGAGAATACTTGTGGGTCAGGCGTTGTGGCGCACGCCTTTAATCCCAGCAGTCGGGAGGCAGAGGTAGGAGGATCGCTGTGAGTTCAAGGTCACCCTGAGACTACAGAGTGAATTCCAGGTCAGCTTGAGCTAGAGTGAGACCCTACCTCGAAAAACAAACAAACAAACAAACAAAAAGGAGAATATTTGTAAATAAGGAATGGGAAAGCCAAGAATAAAATGAATAAAAACCAAAACAATGTAGAACTGGACATGGTGGCAAACTCCAAAGCATTCAGGAGACTGAGGCAGGAGGATAACCGTGAGTTCAAGGTTAGCTGGGGCTACATCGTGGATTCCAGACCAGCCTGGGATACATAAAGAAACCCTGTCTTACGACAAAACTGGCAATGGAAGGGTAAAACAAAGCAAAAAAACTAACAAATGGGGCCGGGTGTGATGGCTCAGGCTCGTGATCCCAGCATTTAGGAGGCTGAAGCAAGAAGGATTATAAATTGGAGGCCAGCCTGGGCTACAGAGCAAAACCATCTCTCAGAAAACCCAAAACAAATAATCAAACTAAAAAGCTAACAAGCTAACAAGGTTTTTCCCCCCCTTTTCTGTTTATATGACTTTTTTCTTTGTTTGTTTTGTTTTTCAAAGTAGGGTCTTACTCTAGCCCAGGCTGACCTGGAATTCACTAGGTAGTCTCAGGGTAGCCTCAAACTCACAGCAATCTATCTACCTCTGCCTCCCGAATGCTGGGTTTCACTCTAGTCCAGGCTGACCTGGAATTCACTATGTAGTCTCAGGGTAGCCTCAAACTCACAGCAATCTTCCTACCTCTGCCTCCACACCCGGCTTGAGGCACATTTAAAATTTTTTTTAAATTTATTTTATATATTTATTTGAAAGAGGGAGAGAAATAGGTAGGGAGAAAGAGAGAGAGAATGGGCATGCCAGAGCCTCCAGCCACTGCAAATGAACTCCAGGTGCATGTGTACCCTTGTGCATCTGGCTCATGTGTGTCCTGGGGAATCGAACCTGGGTCCTTTGGCTTTGTAGGCAAGCACCTTAACCACTAAGCCATCTCTCCAGCCCTCGAGGCACATTTTTCTGTTGTTGGTAGCGAGAGTAGTTGGCCTGTGAGCTTCTAGAGATTCTCCCATCTCTCTGTAGGGGCACTGGGATAATAGAGACTCGTGAGCACATCCAGCTTTACCCAGGTTCTGGGGATCAGAACTCCAGTCCTCATGCTTGGGTAGTCAGCACTTTTACCGAGAGCCATCTCCCTAGCCCTGATCATGCAATACTTTTATCAGGAATTATTGTAAGGGACTAGTACGCTGTCAAAAGCACACTTTGGGAAATCAAAACGTGGGCATGGTGGCTCACGCCTTTAATTCCAGCACTTGGGAGGCAGAGGTAGGAGGATCACCGTGAGTTCGAGGCCAGCCTGAGACTATATAGTGAACTCCAGATCAGCCTGGACTAGAGCGAGACCCTACCTGGAAAAACCAAAAAAAAAAAAAAAAAAATTAAAACCTAATTGAGTCTCCCCCCCCCATTTCATTATACAGATGGTCGGAGATTAGGACCTGGTAATGCTCAGGACAAGTGGGAGTCAAGCCACCACTATGTCAATTGGATCTCTTCTATGTTGACATCTCCCTCAAAAATATCCTAGGGGCTGGGGCTGGAGAAATGTCTTAGCGGTTAAGGTGTTTGCCTGCAAAGCCAAAGGATCCCAGTTTGACTCTCCAGGCCCCACGTAAGCCAGATGCACAAGGGGGCACATGCATCTGGAATTCGTTTGCAGTGGCTGGAGGCCCTGGTGTGCCCATTCTCTCTCTTTTTCCCTTGTTCTCTCTCTCAAATAAATAAATAAATAAAATATATTTTAAAAATATCCTGAGGGCTAGAGATGGCTTAGCAGTTAAAGTGCTTGCCTGCAAAGCCCAAGGACCCAGGCTCGATTTCCCAGTACCCACATAAACCAGATGCACAAGGTGGTGCATGTGTCTGGAGTTCATTTGCAGTGGCTGGAAGCCCTGGTGCTTCCATTCATTCTCTCTCTCTCTGCCTTTTTCTCTCTCTTAAATAAATAAATTTCTTTTTAAAAATGTCCTGGGATGGGCGTGGTGGTGCACACCTTTAATTCCAGCATTTGGGAGGCAGAGGCAGGAGGATAGCTGTGAGTTCAAGGCCAACCTGGGACTACAGAGTGAATTCCAGGTCAGCCTGAGCCAGAGGGAGACCCTACCTCAAAAAAAAAAAAAAAAAGTCCTGGGATTTCTCTGCCCAGGAGTTTCCCCTTCATCTTCCACTCTGAACTACACTCGGGCAAAAACAGAGGCTCAGACACCCAACAGTCGAGTAGTGAATTCAGGGAAGGGTTGATCTGGAAGCCAGTGTTTCCCAGGCCTAGGAATGCTGCTTCCACTGAGCTCGGCAGAGAGGGAGAAAGATGCAGGAGAGGACTGTGGAGTAGCTGGGAAAGGCTTTTTGAGCCTCATTTCCAAAGACAGACAGGGACCCCCAGCACAATGACTGAGACCTGAAACTAACCCAGCTGCCACCCACACCAGGAGCCTGGGGCGTCTCTGGCCTCCCACCCAGTGCATCAAGTCCTGGTCGACTCTTGCTTCTCCTCCAACCTGAGACCCTTCCCCGGGACCCTTCCACAGAGATACTGCCTTTGGGGGGACAGAGGATGGTAAGAAAGGAGGACCCCACAGCCTGTGTGTCAGATGGCTACACTAGACCGGATGGAACCAAGAAGAGAAGTTATGCATCAAGGTAGAGGGGGACTCCAGAGGACCCCAAAGGAGGGAAAACCCTTTGAGCAGCCTCAGGGGCCTAAGCAGACACCAGTCACCTGCCAGTGGCCCCCAGGGAGGCCATGGATAGACCACGACAGCTCTCGGTCCCCTCAATAAAGCAAGTGAACTAGGTATTTTCAGAAGGACTTGAGTCAGTGTAGGCAAATACAACCATCTTCACTCTAAGGATCCCAGTTCTAAGCATGTCCGGGAGCCCCCTGCCCTGCATACTAGGACACTCACCGAGACTCCTCAGGCAATGTCACCTGGTCCTTTTCCCAAGTAATGGTGGGGGACGGAAGCCCCTCGATGTGGCACTCAAAGCGAGCTGTCCCATTCTCTTCCACTATCTGAGCTTCCGGGTGCAGGGAGAAGTCTGCCAGTGCTGGGGACGAGCACAGTGAGACATGGGCAGGGACAGAGTGGAGGCAGGGTATAGAGAAAAGAGTGGGGGGGCGGGGAGTGCCACAGCAAGCACAGTGACACATCACACACACGGAAACACACAGCAGAGCAAATTGAGACCAAGGGACACACAGTTGGAGAGAGGTGGCCGAGGGACAAGAAGAAGTGATTACTGGTCAGTTGCTGCAGGAAGAATGAATGAATTCCCAGGTCCCCCGGCCCACATCATCAGCCCGGACACACTACTGTAAGTCGCAGGTTCCCTGGTGGCTTGTGCCCCCTGCGAATCCCCAGGGGCAGAGGCATGGCAGTGGGGCGTGGTTGCACGCCCTCTGCTTGCTCTGGGCTCTGTGGGTGGAGCTCCTGAGGAGGCACCTTTGGGTCCCTGACCTCCCCTGGATTATAGCACACCTCACACTCTAGAATTCAAAAGGCAGGGAGAGGAGGGTTGGGGAGAGAAGTAGAAGGAATACTGAACAATGAAGACTGGCAGGAGGAGGAGGAGGAGGAGGGGACTCAGTGAGCAAGTCAGAACAGGAAACAGGGACAGAGTGAGTGGGCTCCAGAGGTAGACAGTTGTGCTGGTAACCAACCACAGACCCTCACTTCCCCTGCCCCAGGTCTTCCGGTCTCAGCACCAAACCCAGTTGCAGGTACTTACTGGCAAGTTTAACCACAGCAGACTGGCTGGCCACCACTCCGAGGGGACCATGGGCCAGGCAGGAATAGTTGCCCTCAATGACCCCCAGGTCCACAAGGGCATTCACATCACTGTCCTTGGTTGCTGGAGGCCATGACAGCCACAGGGAGCCATTGGGTAGAAGGTGCAGGTGGTTGTGCTCCAGCACGGTGTCCCCATCCTTGCTCCATGTCACCCTGGTGGGGAGTCCAGCAGCAGAAGCTCCCAGGCTACAGTCTAGTACTACAGCCTGCTCAGGGCTCAGGACTGCGTGCAGCGGCCCCACATCACAGCTCAGCTCCACAGTGGTCTCCTGGGGCGATGGCCGTTCCCCTGCGGAGGAAGAGGCACCAGGGCTGTTGGCATGTGTCGTCCCGACTCCTGAGCTACCCACCGGGGCCTGGGGGGGGGGCAATCGCTCATGGAAAGACCGGTGTCTGGACCCAGCTCTCCCCTTGCTAAGTGGGATCTGGGGCAACTCCAGCACTTCTCGGCTCCCATCTCCTCAGTGCTCAAGTTCTTCTTTCAGAAAACCCAGTTCAAGCAGGGTGTGGTGGTACGCACCTTGAATCCCAGCACTCGGGAAGCCACAGTAGGGAGGATTGCTGTGAGCTAAAGACCAGCCTGAGACTACATAGTGAATTCCAGGTCAGCCTCAGAAAAAAAAAAAAAGAAAAGAAAAAAAAAGAGAAAGAGAAAGAAAGAAAGAAAGAAAGAAGAAGAAAGAAAGAAAGAGAAAGAAAGAAAGAAAGAAAGAAAGAAAGAAAGAAAGAAAGAAAGAAAGAAGAAAACAAACCCAGTTCAGGGCTGGAGAGAGAGGTCAGTGGTTAAGGTGCTTGCCTGCAAAACCTATCAGTCTGGGTTTGATTCCCTAGGACCCACATAAAGCCAGATGCACAAAGTTGCGCATGCATCTGGAGTTCCTTTGCAGTGGCAAGAGGCCGTGGCACACCCATTTCCTCTCTTTGATTCTCTCTCTCCCCTTGCAAATAAGTAAATAAAAATATTCTTTAGAAGAAAACTCAGTTCACGGCAGCATGACTCTTAACAGGCAAAAGGAATAAATAACCCCAACGTGTATTGTGATGCGTGGATAAACATTAAGCCTCAGCCGGCAAAAGGAATGGAGTATGGATACATGCTTTAACGGGGATGAACAACTGCAAGACACCAGTCACCAAATGCCACATACTGCATGACCTCATTTCCATGAAATGCCCAGAATAGGCACATCCATAAACACAGAAAGTAGATTGATGGTTACCAGGAACTGCGGGCAGAAAAGAATGGGGAGTGACTGTTGATGAGCATGAAGTTTCTTTTTGGGGCAATGAAACAGTGGCCAAGGCTACACAACGTTGTCAGGATGTTACAAAGCCACGGGGAAGGGGGTTCAGTTGGCAGCGTGCTGACCTAGCGTATGCATGAAGGCCTGGGTTCCATCCCCAGCACCACAAAGTCAGCATGGCAGTACATGCCTGTGATCTCAGTACCAGGGAAGTGGAGGCAGGAGGGTGAGAAGTTCAAAATCATCCTTGGCTACATAGCAAGTTAGAGGCTTGCCTTGACTTCATGAGATGTTGTCAAAAATCAAACAAACAAAAAACTCCCATATGGGCTGGAGGGATTACTTAGCGGTTAAGGCATTTGATCCTGCAAAGCCAAAGGACCTCGGTTCTATTCCCCAGGACCCACGTAAGCCAGATACACAAGGTGGCGCATGCATATGGAGTTCGTTTGCAGTGGCTGAAGGCCCTGGTGTGCCCATTCTCTTTCTCTCTCTCGCTCTGTGTCTGCCTCTTTCCCTCTCTTGCTCTTTCACATAAATAAAAAAATAAGGGCTGGAGAGATGGCTTAGCAATTAAGGTGCATGCCTGCAAAGCCTAAGGACCCTGGTCAATTCTCCAGGTCCCATGTAGCCAGATGTACACGGTGGCACATGCGTCTGGAGTTCGTTTGCAGTAGCTAGAGGCCCTGGCGTGCCCATTCTCACTCTCTCTCTCTCTGTCTGTCTAATAAATAAATAAATAAATAACACCTTTAAAAATAAATAAATTAATCAAATCAAATAAACTCCCATACACTTGTACATTGTAATGGATGAATTGTATATGATATGTATCCTTGCAAAAAAAAAAAAATCCAGGCATGGTGGTGCACATCTTTAATCCCAGCACTCAGGAGGCAGAGGCAGGAGGACTGCCATGAGTTTGAGGCCACCCTGAGACTACATAGTGAATCCAAGTCTGCCTGGACTAGAGAGAGACACTACCTCCAAAAAAAAAAAAAAAAAAAAAAAAAAAAAAGTAGTAGGGAAGTGGAGAGACAGCTCAGTGGTTAAAGCCACTTGCTTGCAAAGCCTGATGGTCCATGTTCGATTCCCCAGGACCCAAGTAAGCCAGATGCACAAAGTGGCGCATGCATCTGGACTTCATTTGCAGTGGCAAGTGCCCATTTCTCTCTCTCTCTCTTTCTGCTTGCATATAAATAAATGTATTTGCTTTAAGATATAGGGGCTGGAGAGATGGCTTAGCGGTTAAGGTGCCTGCCTGCTAAGCCTAAGAACGCTGGTTCCAATCTCCAGGTCCCACGTTTAGCCAGATGCAAAGTGATGCAAGGGTGCAATGCCGCACTTTCCCACAAGGGGGCGCACACATCTGGATTTCGTTCATAGCAGCTGAGAGACTGCTGGCGCGCCCATCTCTATCTGTCTTCCTTTCCCTCTCTGTCTGTCTCTCTCTGTGTCTCTCTCCAAAAATAAATTTTAAAAAAAAAAAAAAAAAAAGACAAAGGGGCTGGAGAAATGGCTTAGCAGTTAAGGTGTTTGCCTGAGAAGCCAAAGGATCCAGGTTCGATTCTCTAGGACCCACATAAGCCAGATGCACAAGGGGCCACATGCATCTGTAGTTCGTTGGCAGTGGCTAGAGGCCCTGGCACGCCCATTCTCTCAATGTCTGCCTCTCTTCTAGCTCTCTCTCTGCTTGCAAATAAATAAATAAAAATAAAAATAAAAAGATATAGTAGGGTTAGGTAGGTATAACTCAGTCAGTGAAGTGCTTACCTTGCAAACATGAGAACTTTTGTTATCCTCAGAAACCATGTACAAAGCTGGACATGGCACACACTTGTAAACCCAGTACTGGGAAGGCAGAGACTGGCTCACTGGCCAGCCTACTTGGTTAGCTCCAGGTTAATGGAGACCTTGTTTCAGAAAAGGTGAAGGGTGGGAGTTGGGGAAATCACTCAGTGGATAAAGCACTTGTGACACACAAGTGTGAGTTCCTGAGTTTGGATCCCCAGCAAGTAAGAAAGCCAGGCCACACCTACAGACCAAAAGGGAGGCAGGGACAGGAAAATCTACGCAGAGCCCCCAGGCTGGCTTGCCCAGCGAGCACAGTGGTGAATGGCATGAGACCCCGCCTCCAAGGAGATGGCAGGTGAGGACCTCCACACTTGTACCACGACATGTGAATGTCTGCATTCAGGCTGGAGAGATGGCTTAGTGGTTAAGGTGCTTGCCAGTAAAGCTCAAGGACCCAGGTTTGATTCCCCAGCACCCACAAAAGTCAGATGTACAAGGTGGCTCATGTGTCTGGAGTTTGTTTGGCAGTGGTTGGAGGCCTGGCGCACCCATTCTCACTCTCTCTCTCCCTCTGCCTCTTTCTCTCTCTCAAAAAAAAAAAAAAAAAAACAAAAACATTAAAGCCAGGCATGGTGGTACACAACTTTAATCCCAGCACTCTGGAAGCAGAGGCAGGAGGATCACCATGATTTCAAGGCCACTCTGAGACTACATAGTGAATTCCAGGTCAGCCTGGACTAGAGTGAAACCCTACCGCCAAAAACCAAAAAATAAATAAATAAAAACATTTTTTTTAAAAGAATGTCTGCATTCACTTATATGAACACACATATACATACCACTGGCCTTTTTTTTTTTTTTTTTTTTTTTCCTTCAAGGTAGGACTCTAGTCCAGGCTGACCTGGAATTCACTCTGTAGTCTCAGGATGGCCTTGAACTCAAGGCAATCTTCCTACCTCTGCCTCCCAAGTGCTGGGATTAAAGGCATGTGCCACTGTGCCTGGCTTAAATGCCTGGATTAAAGGCGTGTGTGACTATGCCCGGTTTTCAGACTGGCCTTTATTATAAGAGAGCAAAAGAGAGAGGGAATGTGTGTGTGTGTGAGAGAGAATTGGTGTGCCAAGGTTTCCAGCTGCTGCAAATGAACTCCAGACGAGTACTCCACCTTGTGTGCATGTGTGACCTTGTACGCTTGCGTCACCTTGTGCGTCTGGCTTATGTGGGCTGGATAGATGGCTCAGCAGTTAAGGTGCTTGCCTGCAAAGCCTGAGGATCCAGGTTTGATTCTCCAGGTTCCACGTAAGCCAGATGCACAAGGTGGCGCATGCATCTGGAGTTCATTTGTAGCAGTGGAAGTCCCTGGTGCTCCCATTTTCTTTCTTTCTTTTCTTTCTCTTTCTCTCTCTCTGTCTCAAATAAATAAATATATTTTTAAAAAAACAACAAACAAGGTGAGTTGGGCATGGTGATAATCCTCCTACCTCTGCCTCTCATGTGCTGGGATTAAAGGCCTGTGCCTTCCTATCTTAACCGACATTTCAGCAGGGCCCCATCATCATTTTGTGAAGAGCAATGGCCAATCCTCCCCATGGCCCCATGTGAGTCCTCCCACAAGATTGACCCTCTGTCCCCCATCCCATAAAACCTCTATGGCCCAAGGTCTCTTCCTATCTTCTGGCCCAACTCCTTGCCTCACAGCAAGGCAGAATGGCGTGTCTTGATAATGAAGCAGGGACAGAGCAGATCTGGGCTGACAGAGCCACACAAAGCAGGAGGGCTAAGCAATGGGGGGCGCAGTTCTAACGCAGTAACTGTGCAGCCTTGGGCCAGGCACTACTTCTGGGCCTGGGTTTACTCAAATGTAGCGTGTAACTTTAGGTAGTCTATGGTCATGTGAATATTCACTGACACACACCCCAGCTCTGTTCCCCTACACACATGCCACACTGTTCAATGCCTGGATACATACGGGTCATCAACTGTGAGTGTCCAGGTTCCCATTCAATGAGGAACAAGACAAAGCCTAACTGGCTGAGACAAGGGGGCCAGGGCAGAAGCCTGGGCCCTGACTCTCAGGGTTAATGATGGATGGATGGATGGATGGCTGGATGGACAGACAGGACCTGACCACCAGAATGACCTGGCCGTGTCATTCCATCCACAACACTCCCCTGGACAACTCTGGCTGCATAGCTGTCTTCAGTGGTACTGGAGAATGCTGGGAGAAGGTCATCGTGCCTTCACTGAGTTTCCACTCTAACCAGGGAAACCAAACTGTCTTTGAAGGCTTTGAAGGGAGACAGCTCAGTTGGGAAAGTGCTTGCCTCTGCCTCTCAAGTATGAGACCTGAGTTCAAGCTGCAGTAACCACTTGAATGCCAGTTGTGGTGGTGGCACATGCCTGTAATCCCAGCACTGGGGGGTTGGAGTCAGTCAGGCAGATCCTTGGAGCATGCAGACTAGCTGGTCTAGCCTGGTCAGTGCGCTCCAGGTTCAGTGAGAGACCCTGTCTCAAAAACAGGGGACCAGGCGTGGTGGCACACGCCTTTAATCCTAGCACTCAGGAGGCAGAGGTAGGAGGATCACTGTGAGTTTAAGGCCACCCTGAGACTAGATAGTGAATTCCAGGTCAGACTGGGTTAGAGTGAGACCCTACCTTAAAAGAATAAAAAAACAGAACAGGGCTGGAGAAGATGGCTTACTGGTTCAGACATTTGTCTGCAAGGTCAAAGGACCCTGGTTCGATTCCCCAGGACCCACGTAAGCCAGATGCACAGGAGGCGCACGCATCTGGAGTTCCTTTGCAGTGGCTGGAGGCCCTGGTGTGCCCATTCTTTCACTCTCTCTCTCTCTACCTCTTTCTCAATCTCTCTCTTTCTCTCAAATAAATAAACATATATTTTAAAAAATAAAGAAAAGGAGCCGGGTGTGGTGGTGTACGCCTTTAATCCCAGCACTTGGGAGGCAGAGGTAGGAGGATCACCGTGAATTCAAGGCCACCCTGAGACTACAGAGTGAATTCCAGGTCAGCCTGGACCAGAGTGAGACCCTACCTTGGAAAACCAAACCAAACCAAAACAAAAATAAATAAAAAAATAAAATAAAAAAATAAAGAAAAGAAGAATTAAAAACAAAAGAACAAAAAATACAAGTGGATGGTGTTTCTGAGGAACGCCAAGGTTATCCTCTGGTCTCCACATGAACCTACACCTAAATGTACAAGGTCTTGGACATACACATGTACACACATGTGCGCGAGCACGCATGCACGCACACACTCTCTCTCCATATGCAAATCAAAACAATCATCCCACTACTGCAGGCTGTGCAATGTCACGGAAAGACCTTTGACCTTGGGGAACAAGATCAAGGTTCCCACATGGCTGTTCTGCCTACCAGTGTACCAACCACATGTGTACAATGAAGATAACGCTTCGGAGCTTGTGAGAATTCAGCCGGATTCTAGAATTCAACTAGCTTCTGCACGTCAGGGGTCCAGCCCAGAGCCCGAGGGACATCGCTCAAGAAACAGGGGAGGGCATTCTTTTATTATTTTATTTCCTTTGGTGGGGGGCTAGGGTTGGAACACTGAGCTTTGCACATGCTAAGCCACTGCTCTGCATAGAGCTACATCCAAAGCCCCGAGGCTCACTCTTTAATGGCATTCGGTACATTGTCAAGGGCTGCACAAATGCTCTTTGCTGTCCTTAGCATCCAGTCCTTTCTATTTCTAAGGCCTTGGATTCCACGATTCAAATTCAGAGTTGGGGAAGGCAGGGCTGGGCTTTCAGCCCAGTGGCTCCCAAAAGCCCTGGTCCAGCCGCTGAGCGGTTAGGCTTGGGTTTCAGGGGAGAAAAAGCCCCACAGAACACGAATCCCTGAGTCCTTGGCAGCCTCCCCGCCCCTTAAAACCCGTCCCCTGGCTTGGAAAATCCCCTGCTGTGCTGAACAAACAATGTGAACAGTTGGGGCCCGAGCAGCTGCTGGGTATGTCAGCAGCCTGGGCTCTGGCAGGCAGGACAGCCGCCAGAGGGGCCAGCGGCTGGCTGAGGGTGCCCAGAGGAGCTCCAGTTCCCTTCCTGAATATTCATGGATCAGCAGATGTCTGGCTTCTCCACCTCCAAGGAGCCCAGCAAGACGGAACTGGCAAATCCACAGGGATGGGGACGCCCGTGGAAAGAATAGGGGTCCTTCTCAGAGACAGACACCACCAAAGCTTGAGATCCCCATTCCACAGATGGGAAAACTAGAGACCAGTGATGTGGATCTCAGCTCTCTAAGAGACAGAGCCTGTATCTGTTCTTTGACTTTTTGGAGACAATTGCTCCTGAATTAAGAAGTTTGTTTCCCTCTGCCTTCATGCCCAACCTCTGCACAGATACCAGCCAGTCCCTCTGAGGAGCTGCCTGGCCTTCCCAGGGGAACATTTTCCTAAATCTCACTCACATCAAATACCACTTGAATAGCTGGGCGTGGTGGTGCACTGGTGGAAGGATGGTGGTGAGTTCGAGGCCACCCTGAGACTACTCAGTGAATTCCAGGTCAGCCTAGGCTAGAGCGAGACCCTATCTCGATAAACCAAAATAAAAATAGGGATTGAGAGATTGCTTAGTGGTTAAGGCGCTTGCCTGCAAAGCCTAAGAACTCATGTTTAATTATCCAGATCCCACATAAACCGGATGCACAAGGTGACGTCAGCGGGCAAGGTCACACACGTGCATAAGGTGGCACACGCATCGGGATTGCAGTGGCTGGAGGCCCTGGTGTGCTAATTCAAATTACAAAAAAATACCACTTGAAAGTCCCCATTCTTCCTTCCGCTCACCTAGCCAGACATGTGGTGGGACAAGCTTTGGCCTCTAAGTCAGAGAACTGGGTTCTAGATCCAATCATTTGTTCCACAATCTCAGGTCAGATTCTTTCCTCCCCACAGCTCCTGTTTCCCTGTTTTCTGTGGGGGTGGGTGGGTGTTCACACGAACGTGTGTGTATTATGTGGGGTGTGTACAGGTGTAGTGTAAGAACGTGTTTGTGCAGGCCAGGGGAGCACATCGGGGGTCCTCTTCTACTGCTCTTTCACTTGATTTCAGTTTCTCACTGAACCTAGAGCTTCAGGCAAACTGGCTGACCAGTGAGTTGCAGTGATTCTCTGGTCTTCACCCTCCTCCCCCCCCAACCCCGGCCAAAAGTCTGGGGTTAAGCGGTTGAACTCAGAAGATCTCAGGCCCTCTCATGCTTGCACAAGAGCTCTTATCCACGTTTGAGCCATTTCCTCAGCTCCAGTTTCCCTAACCTTAAAAGGGGTTAGGGGCTGGAAAGATGGCTTAGTGGTTAAGACGCTTGCCTACAAAGCCAAAGGACCCAGGTTCGATTCCCCATGACCCATGTAAGCCAGTTACACAAGGGGACACATGCATCTGGAGTTCGTTTGCAGTGGCTGGAGGCCCTGGCATGCCCATTCTCTCTCTCTCTTTCCCTGCCCATTTCTCTCCCTTTCTCTCTCAAATAAATTTATTTTATTTTATTTTATTTATTTTATTTATTTATATTTTTGGTTTTTTGAGGTAGGGTTTCACTCTGGTCCAGGCTGACCTGGAATTAACTATGTAGCCTCAGGGTGGCCTTGACTCACAGCAATCCTCCTACCTCTGCCTCCCAAGTGCTGGGATTAAAGGCGTGCGCCACCATACCCGGCTTCAAATAATTTTTTTTTTAAAAGGGGAGGTGAGTCTTGGGATGGAGAGATGGCTCAGTGGTTAAAGTCACTTGTTTGCAAAGCCTGATGGCCTGAGTTCAATTCCCCAGTATCCACATAAAGCCAGGTGCACAAAATGGCACATCCATCTGGAGTTCATTTGTAGTGGCAGGAGATCCTGGTATGCCCATACTCATTCCGTCCCTTTCTCTCTCAAATAAACAAATTTTTTTTTTTTTTTGAGGTAGGGTCTCACTCTGGCCTAGGCTGACCTGCAATTCACTATGTAGTCTCAGGGTGGCCTTGAACTCACAGTGATCCTCCTACCTCTGCCTCCCAAGTGCTGGGATTAAAGGCATGCGCCACTACGCCCGGCTTATAAAAATCTTTTTAAAAAGAGGCAGGATCACTTGGGAGGCTGAGGTAGGAGGATCACCGTGAGTTCGAGGCCACCCTGAGACTACATAGTGAATTCCAGGTCAGCCTGAGCTACAGTGAGATCCTACCTCGTGGAAAAAAAAAAAGAGAGAGAGAGAGAGAGAGATGGGATAGGCTGGAGAGATGGCTTAGCAGTTAAGATACTTGCCTGAAAAGCCTAAGGATCCAGGTTCGATTCCCCAGTAGCTATGTAAGCCAGATGCACATGATAGCGCATGTATCTGGAGTTCATTTGCAGTGGCTGGAGGCCCTGGTGTGCCCATTCTCTCTCTCTCTATCTGCCTCTTCCTCTAATAAACAAATAAAAATAAAAGAGAGGGAGAGTTTACAAACTTCAAATCTTTTCAAGATTCTTCCAACAACACAGAACGTATGGATGAAGCTCACTGACTGCCTGGAATGTTTCTATTTTTATTTAATTTTTGTTGTTATTGGGACAGGGTATTGTGTAACTCAGGCTGGCTTCCAACTGCTGCCTCCACCTCCCAAGTGCTAGGGTTACAGACGAAGATTACACCCAGTTTATGCAGTGCTGGGGATTGAACCCATGGCTTCAGGTGTGCTGGGCAAGCACTCTACCAACTGAGCTACAGCCTCAACTCAGTGTTTTCATTTTGACACCTCTAGTATCCTTAGTGCTCTGCTCCTCAACATAGCAATGTTTGTTTGCTTCCTCATCACAACTCATAAAAGCAACACCTGCAAGACAGACCTTCCTTGTCAGGGGCTTCATAGCTCCCCCTTTCCTGCCTCCCCCAGCCCATTTCATGGCTGACCCCTAAAGTCCCTCCCATGAGCATGTTTAGTCATCCCTCTCAGGACTGGGTGGGCACACTGCAGGTGCCTAGCAGACACCAGCCTTTTGCTCAAGGGGCCCTTCCTCCCCCACTATCTCAGTCTTTTTGTTGAGATCTAGTCAGAGATACAGAGCTTCTGTATTTGGGGACCTCTGGCCACTTTTTAACCTTTTTTTTTTTTTTTTCTTTTTTGGAGAGAGAGAGGGAGAGGAAAACAGATAGAGATGGGCACGCCAGCAGTCTCTCAGCTGCTGCGAACGAAATCCAGATGCGTGCGCCCCCTTGTGGTCAAGTGCGGCATTGCGCCCTTGTGTCACTTTGCATCTGGCTAAACGTGGGACCTGGAGATTGGAACCGCTGGAGATTGGAACCAGCGTTCTTAGGCTTAGGAGGCAGGCGCCTTAACCCCTAAGCCATCTCTCTAGACCAACTTTTTAACCTTTTTATTTATTTATTTATTTATTTATTTATTTATTTATTTATTTATTTATTTTTTGCTTCTGTGTATGGTGGTGGGAGTGTGTGTGTGTGTGTGTGTGTGTGTGTGCACACACAGGTGTGTGTGATGGATGTACCTGTATGTGCCCATGCTGTACCCAATGCACTTGCCTGTGGTGGCCAGGGTGGAACTTCGGGTGTCCCCTTCCTCCATTCTTCTGCCCATTCTTATTTAAGCCAGAGTCTCTTAATGATCCTGGAGTTTGCTTTCTAACCCCCACCCCAAGGTAGGGTCTCACTCTAGCCCAGGCTGACCTGGTACTCACTCTGTAGTCCCAGGCTGGTCTTGAACACACGACGATCTTCCAACCTCTACTTGCCCAAGTATTGGGATTAAAGGTGTGCTTTTTCAAAAGCCCTGGTGACTATCTGGTCTCTGCTTCTCTCTACAGGATCTGGGTTACAGACATACATGAGCCACATCCAGCTATTTCTATGGGTCCTGGGGATCAAACTCCTCTCTCAGGACTCCTTAGCCACCATCCCACCATGCTTACAAATGAAGTGCTCTTTTTTAAAAAAAATCTTATTTTTATTTATTTATTAGAGACAGAGAGAGGGAAAGAGAAAGAGGGAGAGTGAGAATGGGCACGCCAGGGCCTCCAGCCACTGCAAACGAACTCCAGATGCATGCACCCCCTTATGCATCTGGCTTATGTGGGACCTGGAGAATTGAACCAGGGTCCTTAGGCTTTGCAGGCATGTGCCTTAACCACTAAGGCATCTCTCCAGCCCGGAAGTACTCTTTTTAAAATATTTATTTATTTATTTATTTTTAAGCAGAGAGAGATAGAAGAGAGACAGGAAGAGAGAATGGGCACACCAGGACCTCTACCCACTGCAAATGGACTCCAGATGAATGCACCACTTGATGCATCTGGCTTTACGTGCATACTGGGGAATCTAACTCTTGTCTTTAGGTTCTAAAGGCAAGCGCTTCAACAACTGAGCCATCTCTGTAGTCCAAAGGAAGTACTCTTAGCCACTGGGTGATTTCTCAGGCTATTGTTTTGTGGTTTTTTTGTTTTTGTTTTTGTTTTTCGAGGTAGGGTTTCACTCTGGTCCAGGCTGACCTGGAATTCACTATGTAGTCTCAGGGTGGCCTTGAACTCACGGCAATCCTCCTACTTCTGCCTCCCAGGTGCTGGGATTAAAGGTGTGTGCCACCACGGCCGGCTTTTATTATTATTATTATTTGAGAGAAAGAGGCAGAGAGAGAGAGAGAATGGGCATGCCAGGGCATCCAGCCACTCAAATGAACTCCAGATGCGTGTGGCCCCTTGTGCATCTGGCTTCGTGGGTCCTGGAGAGTCGAACCAGGGTCCTTTGGCCTTGCAGGCAAATGTCTTAACTGCTAAGCCATCTCTCCAGCCTTTTTTTTTTTTTTTTTTTTTTCCCCGTTTTTCAAGGTAGGGTTTCACTCTGGTCCAGGCTGACCTGGAATTCACTATGTTGTCTCAGGGTGGCCTTGAAGTCACAGTGATCCTCCTACCTCTGCCTCCCGAGTGCTGGGATTAAAGGTGTGCGCCACCACGCCCAACAGTTTTGTGTCTTTTAAAAATATTTTATTTATTTATTTATTTATTTATTTATTGGAGAGAGAGAGCACGAGAAAGAGTCATAGAGAATGGGTGTGCCAGGGCCTCCACCCACTGCAAACAAATTCCAGACGCATGTGCCACCTTGTGCAGCTAGTTTACATGGGTACTGGGGAATCAAACCTAGGTCCTTAGGTTTTGCAAGCAAGCTCCTTAACCAGTAAGCCATCTCTTCAGCCCAGTTTTGTGTTTTTGACAGGTTTCTCTATGCAGCCCAGGATGTTCTCAAACTCTAGATCTTCCTGTCTCTGCCTTTTGAATGCTAGGGTTTCATATGTTCACAATCATGCCAACTTTAGACAAATAAATTACATAAATCAGAGTTTACAAGGCCAATTAGAATTCAGCCAGAAAGACAATTGACTGCAGAGCCCAGGGTCTGTTCAGAGCGGTTGGGTGGGGTAAGAGCCTGGGGTGAGTTTCACTCTCCAGGGAATGTTCTGGAAGGATTGGAACATGCCGAGAACTTGCCAGAAACATCAGTGCCTCATCACTTTAAACTTTCAGGGCTCAAGAGATTACAGCTTGTTTTCAGTTGAAAGGCAATTCTCGCTGACACCATCGCCACTCTTCCTTCCCAAGGGACATAGGTCAGTTTCTTCTAGAACCTTGGCTACTTCCCTTACCACATACTAAGTCCCTCCCACCAACAGCTGGAAGGAGATTGTTGGGATGGGTGCCAGGGACGCAAGAAAGGCTTCAGCCCTCCCTCTATCTGTAGTCCCCAAGGAGAGGTTCGGCCTTAGCCAGGGTTACAGAGGAGCCACACTTAGCTGGACCTGCCTACATCCTGGTCCTCTGGCAGCTCCTGCTTACTGTTCCCCTCCAGTTCTGTCCCCCATATCAAGCTACTCCCAGGCCTCTAATAGCACCTTGCTGTTCTCTGTGCCCCTGGTACTGTCCCTTCTCCCTAGAAAGGCTGCGAACCTGTCTGATTTTAGACACCTGCCCCAATTCCAGCCCCTAGAATGTGAGGTCACTGCAGTTTTCACTGAGACAGTTCACCTGTCCTTCTCCCCAACTACACAACATATTCTTGAGATTCTGTCCTAGCCAGCTCTCTACATCCTTAGTGTCTAGAACAGTGCCTGGTGCAGAACTAGTGCTCAATAACTATGCCTTGAATGCTGGGCTCTTGTGCAGACCCTGTGGAATAGATGAATAGAATCCTTCATGCTGTTCCAAGCCTCAGTTTCCTTCAGGGCTGGGGATGGTGTGAATAATTCATGTAGAAACTGCCTCATATATGACATAGCCTCTACCAGATACTTAACAAAATGCTTAAAAAACACAAGACAGGGCTGGGGAGATAGCTTAGTGGTTAAGGTGCTTGCCTGCGAACCCAGGTTTGATTCCCCAGAACCCACGTAAGCCAGATGCACATAGTGGCACCTATATCTGGAGTTCCTTGGTAGTGGCTAGAGGCCCTCACGAGCCAGTCTCTTTTTTTCTCTCTCTCCCTGCCTCTTTCTCTTTCAAATAAATAAATAAAAATAAAATATTTAAGGCTGGAGAGATGACTTAGTGGTTAAGCCAAAGGACTCCAGTTTGATTCTCCAGGACCCACGTAAGCTAGATGCACAAGGGAGTGCATGCATCTGGAGTTCGTTTGCAATGGCTGAAGGCCCTAGCACACCCATTCTCTCCCTCTCTCTCTCTCTTTCTCTCTCTCTCTCTCAAATAAATAAATAAAATAAAATATTTAAAAATATATAAAACACAAGACAACAGCAGGAGATGTAGCTCAGTTGGTAGAGTGCTAGCTTAGCAAGTATGAAGCCCTGGGTTCGATCCCCAGCACCACATAAACCAGACATGGTGATGCACAACTGTAACCCCAGCACCCAGATGGTAGAATCAGAAGAATCATAAAATTGAGGTCATCCTCAGAAATATAACATCACAACATGTTCATGGCCAGCCTGGGCAACATGAGACCCTGTCTCAAAAGAAACAAAGCAGGGGTCTAGGATAAAGTGCAACAGGTTTTTTGTTTGTTTGTTTGTTTGGTTTGGTTTTTCAAGATAGGGTCCCACTCTACCACCCCAGGCTGACCTGGAATTCACTCTGTAGTCTCAGGGTGGCCTCAAACTCAGAGCAATCCTCCTACCTCTGCCTCCTGAGTGCTGGGATTAAAGGCGTGTGCCACCACGCCCAGTTTAAAGTGCAGTTCTTGCAGTGCAAGAATGAAGACCCAAGCTAGGATTCCTAGAATCCACATAAATGCTGGGTGGGTGTGGCAGCCCACCTGTAACCTTAGCATTCAGCTGAAACAGGGGCACTGCAGAGCAAGCTGGCTAGCTAGACCAGACAAACTGGTGACCTCTGGGTGAGAGAGAGAGAGAGAAAGGGAGAGAGAGAGAGGGAGAGAGAAGGAGAGACTCTGACTCAGTAAATAGAGAGTGAACAAGGAAGACACTTGCTGTCACTCTCTGGTCTACACACATGCACACATGTACACTCACATGCATACAAACACACACAGACACACACAGACACACACACACACGCCCAAAATTACACATACACATGCAAACAAACACCCCCCCCACAGTGAAAGAATAGCAAATCCACATTGAAAGAAACCCTACCTAAATATTACCAATGCCAGGAGCTTGTTACCTCGCCTGTTCTCCTGCTCTATGCTTTATATGCTTAAAAATGCTTTTCTTGGGCTGGAGGGATGGCTTAGTGGTTAAGGTGCTTGCCTGCAAAGCCAAAGGACCCAGGTTCGATTCCCAAGGACCCACATAAGCTAGATGCATGAGGTGGTGCATGTGTCTGGAGTTCGTTTTCACTGACTGGAGGCCCTGGCACGCCCATTTTCTCTCTCACTTTATCTTCTTTTCTGGCTCTCTCTCTCTCTCTTAAATAAATAATTTTTTTTTTAAAAAGGGGGGTGCTGGAGAGATGGCTTAGTGGTTAAGGCACTTGCCTGCAAAGTCAAAGGATCACAGTTCGATTCCTCAGGACCCATGTAAGCCAGATGCACAAAGTGGCGCATGCATCTGGAGTTTGTTTGCAGTGTCTGGAGGCCCTGATGCACCCATTCTATCATTCTTTTTGTCTCTATCTGCCTCTCTCTCTCAAATAAGTAAATAATAAAATATATTTTTTTAAGTTTTTAAAAAATGTTTTTCTTTAGCCGGGCATGGTGGCACTCGCCTTTAATCCCAGCACTTGGGAGGCAGAGGTAGGAGGATTGCCGTGAGTTCGAGGCCACCCTGAGACTACATAGTGAATTCCAGGTCAGCCTGGACTAGAGTGAAACCCTACCTCGGAAAAACCAGAAAAAAAAAAAAAAGTTTTTCTTTAAGCCAGGCGTGGTAGTGCAGCACTCAGGAGGCAGAGGTAGATGGATTGCCAAGAGTTCGAGGCCACCCTGAGACTACACAATGAATTGCAGGTTAGCCTGGGCTAGAGTGAGACCCTACCTCAAAAAACCAAAAAAAAAAAAAAGTGCTTTTCTTTGGCTGGAGAGATGGCTTAGTGGTAAGGCACTTGCCTGCAAAGCCTAAGAGCTGTTTGAATCTTCAGGTCCCACATAGTCAGACCCATGGTGACACAAGCATGCAATGCCACACATGTGCACAAGGGGGTACACTCATCTGGAGTTCATGCACAGCGGTTGAGGCCCTGGCTTGTCCATTCTCTTTCTCTCTGCCTCCTCTCTTTCTCAAAATTAAAAGAAAAAAAAATGCTTTTCTCCTCTTGGGCTAGAGAGATGGCTAAGCAGTTAAGGTACTTGCCTGCAAAGCCAAAGAACCAGGTTCAATTCCCCAGGACCAGGCTGGAGAAATGGCTTAGTGGATAAGGCGTTTGCCTGCAAAGCCAAAGGATCCCGGTTCAATTCCCCAGGACCCACATAAGCCAGATACACAAGGTGGTGAGAACAAAGGAGTATGATTGCAGTGGCTGGAGGCCTGGGTATGTCCATTCTCTCTCTTTCTCTATCTCTCAAATAAACCAATAAAACTAAAATATTTTAAAAGTGATTTTCTCCTGCACCCTGAGCCTTCCTGTGTCTCCTCATAGGTTCTGCTCACACAGCAGGCTTCTGTCCTGCAAATGACATGACAAGGCAAGGAGCCCTTATCAAATCATCCAGGAGTTTTGGGTCTGCATCTGAGAGACAGCTTAATTATTCTTCAGCTTCCCTGACCCCAATGACCCTGTGGTCCTTCCAAATCCAACTGGATGCCTGAGTCCCAGCAGGGAGGCAACAGAAGCTGTAGGCTAGACACCAGGATACCCTCTTTAGCTGGTTTCTTTTCCCTCCTTCTCCCATCACCCACCTGTGACCAGGCTGGGGTCTTCCTCCCCCTGCTCTCCTGGGAGCTGGGGGCCCTCAGGCCTGCTTGGTAATGACATCTGTTCTGCAGCTGAAATTCCATGTCAAGTCTGGTTGTTGTACCTCAGAGACATTGGGAGGGGATAGAAAGAGGTGGGTGAAGGTAGTGGAGGGAGGGGGCATTCCAGATCCTAGCTAGACCAAGCAGAGAGGGCACAGGCTTAAAGCTGCTAATTTTCTCATGTAGGGAGAGAAGTGTAGGACTAGTGAATTTGGTATGTGTGAATCACATCCTTGGAAAGGGTGTGCTGGCCAGCCTTTGTAGTGCAAGCCGAGGAGACTAGTTCTAGCCCCAATTCAGTCCCTAATCATGTAACGTGGTGTGGTGGTTTGAATGCAAGTCCCCCAATAGATTCAGTTTTAATAAAGCTTTAGATAAGTCACTGTGGGTGGATCCTAGGGTCTAGCTCCAGGTGTTTTGGGGGGTCAGATCTGTTTCCAGACAAAAGACATGCTGAGTGTTGGAATTCTGCCATTACGGGTCCCTGGAGTGGTGTTTCTCTCTGTTTGGATCTGTGAAAGGTGGGCTAACTTCTTCTGCCATTATGGAACTTCTCCTCTGTCTGTAAGCTTCAATAAATCCCTTCCTCCCATAAACTGTGTCTGGTCTGGAGGTTCATCCCAGTGACCTGAAGCTGTCTGCGACACTTGGAGAACTCAGTTTTCTCATCTGTGAAATAGGCTCATGCTAAAGTTATTTCCACATCGTGTCTTCCTTTGGAAGGGTGTTGGTTGAGCCAGGGTCTCATCTTTTAGCCCAGGCTGCTCTTGAACACACAGCTATCCTTCTGGTCCAGCTTCCGGAGTGCCCCACTGGGCCCAAATTTATTTCAGTGCTAACATTCCAAGATGCTCTAATGATGGGATCACATAACTTAAAGGAGGAACTTTAAAAAAATTTTTTTTATTATTTTATTTATTTTTGGAGAGAGAGACAGAGAGAGATAGACAGAGAAGGAGAGGGAGACAGAAATGGGCGCGCCAGCAGTCTCTCAGCCACTGTGAACGAAATACAGATGTGTGCGCCCCCTTGTGGGCAAGTGTGGCATTGCGCCCTTGCGTCACTTTGCATCTGGCTAAACGTGGGACCTGGAGATTGGAACCGCTGGACATTGGAACCAGCGTTCTTAGGCTTAGCAGGCAGGCGCCTTAACCCCCTAAGCCATCTCTCCAGCCCAAGGAGGAACTTTTAGGAGAAAAGAGAGGACATGCTAACTTATACCTAAATGTGTAATTATTGGGGCCATGAAGCTATCTACAGGATTGATGAAGGTTTGGATAACTTCCCATTAAGATTCTATTAAAAGAATCTTCCTGGGCTGGAGAGATGGCTTCGTGGTTAAGGCGTTTGCCTACAAAGACAAAGGATCCCGGTTCAATTCTCCCGGACCTACGTAAGCCAGATGCACAAGGGGGCACATGCATCTGGAATTCATTTGCCCATTTTTTCTCTCTCTCTCTCTCAAATAAATAAATAAAATATATTTTAAAACTTTAAAAATAATAAAAAATAAAAGACTCTTCCAGAGCCTGGAGAGATGGTTTAGCAGGTAAGGCACTTGTCTGCAAAGCCTAAGGACCCAGGTTTGATTCCCCAATACCCATGTAAGCCATATGCACATGGTGGCGCAATGTACCTGGAGTTCTTTGCAGAGGCTGGAGGCCCTGGTGCACCTATTCTCTCTCTCGCTCTATCTGCCTCTTTCTCACATGTATGTATATATATTTGGGTTTTCAAGGTAGGGTCTCTCTCTAGCCCAGGCTGACCTGGAATTCACTATGTAGTCTCAGGGTGGCCTCGAGTTCACAGCGATCCTACCTCTGCCTCCCGAGTGCTGGGATTAAAGGCGTGTGCCACCACGCAAATATTTTTTTTTGTTTTTTGTTTTTTAAAAAGAAGACTCTTCCAGTGTTTGCCCTGGCTCTAAACCTCTGGGTTTAGAGGCTCCAAACCTTCTGAGCCTCAGGGATGAAAAAGGGGTGGGAGGGAATCGGTGGGGAAAAGGCTCCTATATTCTCAATCCTCTGCATTCCTCACACTCCAAATTCTAATTTGCATGGAAGACAGAGGCCCACTGCTTACATATGGTGATAGCTCAGCTTTCTACCGTTGCCCAAAATGGGGGTCTGTTTTTTACGAATCCTCAATCCCTGTCTG
Source organism: Orientallactaga sibirica (assembly GCA_036365145.1). Classification (NCBI taxonomy): domain Eukaryota; kingdom Metazoa; phylum Chordata; class Mammalia; order Rodentia; family Dipodidae; genus Orientallactaga; species Orientallactaga sibirica. Next base: position 12,449,501 of record JAEOAD010000016.1, read on the forward strand.
CCCCAAAAGCAATATCAAGGGAATGGGCAGATATGGCATTGTCCTGATTCCAGCACCAGCCCAGCAAGTTTCCACTTCCCTCTCCTTTATTCCCTGCAAACCCAATCTATGCTCATGTTCAATTGATTCTATTCCCAGAGTATCTTCAGAATCCAACTACACTCGCTGGGCATGGTGGTACACACACTTTAATCCCAGCACTCAGGAGGCTGAGGTAGGAGGATTGCCCTGAGTTTGAGGACACCCTGAGACTACATAGTGAATTCCAGGTCAGTCTGGGCTACAGTAATACCCTTCCTCAAACAACAACAACAACAACAACAACAACAACAACAACAACAACAACAACAATCCAGCTACACTCATCAGATACACCACCATCCTGTCTTCTGGGTCATTACCACAGCCTTCCAAGGAGTTGAGCTTCCAGCCAACCTTGCCCAATCCATTCTCCACGCTGGCTGCAGTGAGCTGACCCTAAAACCCGCCCAGGGAAGGGCAGGGCGCGCGGGGGCGTGTCTCAGGCCAGAAACTTTGAGGGGAGCACCGACGCTGCCCTTCATGAGCCGGGACTGGCCCCTTCCTTATCCTCTTCTCTCCACACTCCATGAAGCATTCCTTCCCCCGCTTGCTCAGCTCCTACGCCTGGACTCTAAAACTCCAACCAGAATGAAGCTGCCTTCATTCAATGACCTGACCGGCATCACCCTCTGAGCGTTGGCACACACTGCCTGGTGGAGAAAAACTTTCCCCACCGAGCTCCTCGGGCAGGCCGACTCCCTCTCTAGGATTAGCTGAACGCTTTCTCCAGGAAGGCTTCCACAACTGGGAAAAAGAGCCCCTCTTCTTCCCAAAGCTTGTCAACGCCAATCCCCACACCCCTCAAGACCCAAAGCCTGCAGTTGACACCAGATCTGTCTTCTCCGGTGTTGTATTGGGGGGGAGGTGAGCCTGTAAATATTGTAAATGAATGGATGCTCCCCAGACAGACCAGAGCTCTAGAGGGATGCCCCCAGCCTGCAGAGGTTTGCACACTCAAAATAGTTTAAAAGTACTTGCTGTAGCCACTGCTGACAGCCCGGAGAAACCCCAAGACAGGTCCGTCCCTGCTGTGCACTGGGGAGCTGGGAGAGGCCAGGTCTCCCCTCTTCCCACCCCCAAAAAAAAAAAAAAAAAAAAAAAAAGCAGAATCCTTAGCCCAGCCCTGATCCCGCGTTCCTGGAGCCTTGGGAAGAACAGAAGGGGGAGGAGGTGGCACAACTCTTCCTTAATCCCTTGGGCTCCCAGAGGACAGATGCCTCCCTGACAGTTCCCCGCCCCGTTCACCTGACAACTGGGGTGGGGGGAGAGGGTGCCCAGCTCCTTCAACCCAGCGGCTAGGACTCAAGCCCCGTGTCCACAATCGCGGCGGGGGAAAGGGGCGTGTCTGGTGGGGAAAGAGAAGGGGTCCCGCGCCGTTCCCGGCACTCTCCCACCCGCTGTTTTCCTGGAGATGGCCCTGGGGCTGGCCAGGCCGAGGCTCCTTCCCCACCCCACCCCACCCCACCCCTACCGCCCTCCCCGCTCCCTCCCACGTGGCCTGGCTGAGTCTCTCTGGAAAGCCACAGCAGCTGGAGAGAAATCCCCCTCCCCACCCCCACCGCCAAGTCCCTCCCCGGCTCGCCCCGGACACATCCTCAGCTCCCCCCCGCGGCAGAGGAGGCCAGAAGTAGGCGAACAAAGCGGGCAGCCCATCCCCCTCCGGGCCGCCCCTCAAACTCCTACCCCTACACCCCGACCCAAAGCCAGAGGACTGGGGGGGGGTGGCAGGAGCAGCCTTAGCGCACGCGTGGGCGCGCGGGCGCGCACACACACACACACACACACACGCGTGCGCGCGGTGACTTTGTCACCCTTTCCTTTCCAGCTCTTTCTCCAGCACGGGACAACTCTTGATCATTATTATTATTAATTATTAATTATTATTATTATTATTTGACCCCTGTCCCTTACCCCGCACTGGGGTTGGGAGGCCTGCTGACCTCGTCCACGCTTCCCAGCTCGGCCCTTTGGGGGGTGGGGTTGGGGCAGGAGTGACACGCGTCCCATCCTGAGAACGAGCGCTGGACACGTCCACCAAAGCAACTGGTTTCCTGCCCCTCCCCCAGCCCACTTTGGGCCCACGGTTTGGGGCCACTACACTTCCACGACCACCCTCCTACCCCCCACCATCCCCGCCAACCCCCTAACCTCACCAGTGCCCTAACTGGCCCCAGGGACCACACCCACCGGGCAAAGTTAAGCGTGTGGTTTTTATCGCCTCCACCTCCAGTCCATCGGGAGTCTACAGCCGCCCCCCACCCACCACGGGCAAAAGGACACTCCCCAAAAGCCGAGGCCAAACCTTCCGCTCAGCCCCATCCACAATGGCCCTTCTACCTCCCCCCCACCCCCGTACCAATGGAGGTGCGGGCAACAGTGCCCTCGCGCTCTTTCTTTCCCGCAACCCCGAGAGACACGCGCGGGCACGGCTCCGAGCAACGCCCCACGCGAACCTCCGGCACCGCAGCCACCCACCCACGCGCGCGGGCGACCGTGCCAGCGCACCGCGCTGCGGACACGTTGTCCCGACGACGGTCCCCCCTCCCCGCCACGCACACGGGGGACACACACGCACACACACACGACTGCAGACTCTGCACGCCAAGGACACACACACACACACACCGCGGACAAGTCCACGCGGCCACTGCTGCAGCCCTCCCCCCTCCGGCCAGCGGGCGCACGGACACGCCGCCCGGGGAAGCCAGGCCCGCGGGCCATCCTCCCCCGCAGCCACGGCCACTCCCCCGGTGCTTACCGCGCGCGGCCAGCAGGCAGAAGGTCAGCGCCAGGAGCCCCCGGCCGCCGCCACCGCCAGTGTCCTCCCGCGCCATGGGGCTCCGGCCGCCGCCTCGGCCGCCGCCACCGCCACCGCCGCCGCCGCCGCCGCCGGGGAGGGCGCGCCGGGCGTCAGTGTCCCGGGTTGGCGCGGCGCTGCGGGCGGGGGCGCGGCCTCGGGGGCCCGGGCCCGAGCGGGGGCCGGCGCGGGGGCCCGGGCCGTGACCGCCTCGCCCGCCCCTCGATCGCCATCTTGGGCGAGCAGCCCGCGAAGGGGGGGCACCCTCCCTGGTCCTGCTGGGGTCCCCCCTCTCCCCACCTCGCCAGCTCGTGCACCACCCCACCACTCCTCCAGCCAGGGTCGGCGTCCCTGCCCGGGTCGCCTGGGGCGCGCGGGGGGTGGGGCTTCTCCAGTGTTGCTCTCTTAGGGTCCCAGTCTGAGTCTTGGGGGGTGTGTGTTGGGGGGTCTCCATGGTCAGGGTCTCCTCCAGCTCTGGTCCAGGATCAGCGGAAGGCCAGTTCTGGCCTCGGCTTTGTGACCCTCTTGTGGGCCTCTCATGCCACCTGAGCTCTGTCCATTCCGGCTCAGGTCCTAATAGCTTCTCACCAGCAGCCCCACGGAGGATCTAATAGTTCCTGGGTCCGCCTTGCTATCGCCATTCCAAGCTGAGGTGTTTTTTTTTTTTTTTGTTTTTTGGTGGTGGTGGTGGGAAGTTTCAATGTAGTGTCTCGCTTTAGCCCAGGTTGACCTGGAATTCACTATGTCGTCTCAGGGTGGCCTCGAACTCACGGCGATCCTCCTACCTGTGCAACCAACCCAGTCAGGACTGGATGGGGATCTCTGTGAGGGAAATGGACGCTTGGGGAGGAAGAGGGACTTGCCTAAAGACAGGAGGACAGCAGGGACAGGACCTGCACCGTGGGACAGACTTCAGGAGGTCTTGCCCACCCCGCCTCCCCACTGTCTCTTTCATGTGCTGTCTGCATTTTCTGACTTAACTTAGCCAGGCTACTTGCCTGAGTATTTTACACACATTTCTTGTTCTGGAACTGGGAGGTGGAGAGAAAGGGACATTGTAGATGGCCTATTTTTTTAAAATAGATATCTATTTGAGAGGGAGAATGGGTGTGCGAGGGCCTCCTGTGCCGTAAATGAGCCAGACACATGTGCCACTTTGTTCATCTGGGTATTCGTGGGTACTGGGGAATTGAACTCAAGACATCAGGCTTTGCAAGTAAGTGCCTTTGACTGCTGAGCCATCTCTCCAGCCCCCAAGATGCCATCTTTTTTTGATCCCCTGTGTCTCCAAGTGTTCTTTAGAGCTGTTTAGCTCTCCCCCTTCTGCCTGAATATTGACTTGGTGGGTCACTCTCCCTTCCTTGAACCATCTGCTTCTGTCTCTAGGTGGTAAGATGACTCAGGGGTTAAAGGTGCTTACTTGCCTCTCTCTCTGATCTCTCCTGATCCTCAAGGCTTTCAAGCCTTTTGGGGGGGGGTTGGGTTTTTTGAGGTAGGGTCTCACTCTAGCTCAGGCTGACCTGGAATTCACTATGTAGTCTCAGGGTGGCTTCGAACTCATGGCGATCCTCCTACCTCTGCCTCCAGAGTGCCGGGATTAAAGGCGTGCGCCACCACGCCCCGCTTCAAGCCATTTTTTAAAAAACTTTTTATTTATTTATTTATTTGAAAGAGAGAGAGAGAGAGAGAAGAGAGAGAATGGGCATGCCAGGGCCTCTAGCCACTACAAATGAACTCCAGACACATGTTCAACCTTGTGCATCTGGCTCATGTGGGTAATGGTTAATTGAGCCTGGGTCCTTAGGCTTTGCAGGCAAATGCCTTAACCACTAAGCCATATCTCCAGCCCTCAAGCCATTTTAAAAAAATATTTTATTTATTTAAGAAAGAGAGAGAGAGAGGGGGTAGGAGAGAATTGGCATGCCAGGGACTCTAACTATTGCAAATGAACTCCAGATGCATGTGCTACCTTGTACACCTGGCTTACGTAGGTACTGAGGAATCGAACCTGGGTCCTTAGGCTTCACAGACAAACACCTTAACCAGTAAGCCACCTCTACGGCCCTGAAGACGTCTTTATGCTGGTGATACTGAAATGATATTCCAGTCTGGACCATCTCCCCAGATTTGGGTATCCAGCTATCTGCTCAACAACCCATTGGCTGGATAACAGAAAGAAATCCTCATCTGTCCTATTCCTGCCAGTCTTCTCCATCTCAAGTACCAGCAGTAACGCCCTTCCTGTAGCTCAAAGTAAGAAAAATGCAATCTGCAGTGGATCAGCAAGGATGGACCTTAACGTTGTCTCTTGCTCTCCATACACATGCCGTAGTATGTGAGAATCAGACACACAGGAATGCGTGCATGCGCGCATGCCCACACACACTACGCATACATACACACCCCACACAAAAATAAATAAGGGGCTGGAGAGATGGCTTAGTGGTTAAGGTGTTTGCCTTCAAAGCCAGAGGTTCAATTCTCTTGTGCCAGATGCACAAGATGGCTCAGGCGTCTGGAGTTTGCTTGTAGTGAGTGGCTGGAGGTCCTGGCGCCCCCATATTCATTCATTTATTCATTCATTCATTCATTCACTCATTCTCTCTCAAATAAACAAATAAAATGTATTTAAAATAAATAAATATTTTTATTTGTTTTTTTTCGAGGTAGGGACTTGCTCTAGCCCAGGCTGACCTGGAATTCACGATGTAGTCTCAAGGTGGGCTTGGACTCATGGCAATCCTCCTACCTCTGCCTCCCAAGTGCTGGATAAATAAATATTTTAAAAATATTGTCCTCATTAACATATTTTTTCAGAGCTTTCTCCCCAATTTCCCATTAGCATGTTGCTCTGAACATTCTTGCCTCTCACTTGAATTGTTGCTGTAGCTCCCTCACAGCCTCATTGTCCCTGCCCTGCTCTGCTCTTCCCCCCCACCCCCCCAACCCCACTCCCCACACCCCCACCTCCTCATTCGCAGTGACAAGTGTCCATTCTCTCCCTCTGTCCACAAGCCACACAAAAGCTCAGTTAAGTTTTCTGCTCTCCTCTCTCAGCATTGGGCATGCATAAGGCTCTGGGTTCAATCCCAACCCCACATGCATCAAGCATGGTGGCAAACTTCTGTAATCCTAGCCCTCAGGAGATGCAGGCATGAGAATCGGAAGTACAAGATCATTGTCCATTGCATACCCAGTGTGAGATTAGCATGAAATACATGAGACCCTGTTTCAAAAAAAAGGAGGGGCTGGAGAGATGGCTTAGCAAATAAGGCACTTGCCTGCGAAGCCTAAGGACCCATGATTGACTCTCCAGATCCCATGTAAGCCAGATGCACAAAGGTGAGGCAAGAACAAGGTCACACATGCACACCAGGTGGAGCAAGCATCTGGAGTTGAATTTCAGTGGCTGAGGCCCTGACATGTCAATTCTCTCTCTCTCTCTCACTGTCACTCTCATTTTCTCTAAAAAACAAAACAACAGGGCTGGAGAGATGGCTTAGGGGTTAAGGCGCCTGCCTCCTAAGCCTAAGAGCACTGGTTCCAATCTCCAGCGGTTCCAATCTCCAGGTCCCATGTTTAACCAGATGCAAAGTGACGCAAGGGCGCAATGCCGCACTTGACCACAAGGGGGCACACACATCTGGATTTCATTCCCAGCAGCTGAGACACTGCTGGCGCGCCCATCTCTGTCTTCCTCTCCCTCTCTCTCTTTCAGTCTCTCTCTGTGTCTTTCTCCAAAAAAATAATAAAATTAAAACAAAACAAAACAACAACGACAACAAAAAGTGACTTCCATAAACCACACAAAAGTGCAGGTAAAAGCCGGGAGTGCAAAGTGGTGCGTGTATCTGTAAACGCAACTTATGTAAAACAATGGGAGAGGCCGGGAGAATCCCGAGCTTGTGGGCCAGCTGATGTCTTTTGCAACAGCAAGTCCATCTCAAAGCTGTCCTCTGACCTCCACACATGTGCCATGGAGCAAATGCCCCCCTCACAAATACATTCACTTCATTAATTTATTATCATTATTATTATTATTATTATTTTTGGTTTTTAAAGGTAGGGTCTCTCTGTAGCCCAGGCTGACCTCCTGGAATTCACTATGTAGTCTCAGGGAGGCCTCAAACTCATGAAGAGCCTTCTACCTCTGCCTCCTGAGAGCTGGGATTAAAGGTGTGTGCCACTATACCTGGCATATTTATTTATACACCCAAATATATATATATATAATTTATTTACTTGTGTGTATGGGTGCACCAGAGTCTCTTGCTACTGCAAAGAAATGCCCATCTGGCTTTACAGGGGCAGCTGGGGAATCAAACCCAGATTGGCAGGCTTTACAAACAAGTGCCTTTAATAGCTGAGCCATCGCTCCATCCCTCTAAGTAATTCTTTTTTGTTTGTTTACTTGTTTTTTTTTCTTTTTTTTTTTTTTTGAGGTAGGGTCTCACTCTAGCCCAGGTTGACCTGGAATTCACTATGTAGTCTCAGGGTGGCCTTGAACTCACGGTGATGCTCCTACCTCTGCCTCCCGAGTGCTGAGATTAAAGGCGTGCGCCACCATGCCTGGTCCTCTAAATAATTCTTTAATCTTTTTTTTTTTTTTTTTTAAAAGCTCAGGCATGTCTGTTATGGGGGAAACCAACCACTCTCGAATTGGACTGAGGCCCGCTCCATGGGAGGGAACACATCCCTGATACTGAAAACCTACAACAGGGGTAGTCATGAGCCCTAGGGGTGTAACGTCTGCTGGTATCTGGCTAAATGTATATACTATGCTCAACAAACTGCCCAGTAAGCACTTCTCTTAATGTCCACACCCATATAGAGAAGTTTCTCTTTTCAGATGGTGGTGACCTTGGGATGACTCAGAAGGCACCATGGTGCTGAGAAGAAGGGACAGAAGAGTGCTCAGCACTGAAACATCTCTAATACACCTTCCAAGGCTCAGGGACCATTGCAGAAGAGGGGGTGGAAAGAATGTAAGAGCCAAAGGAAGGGTAGGACTCCTTACAACGCGCTCCTCCAGACACAAAATGGCCGGATATCCATGACTTCACAGTGCCTGACACTACCTACACAACACCATCATAATAGGAGGAAAAGATGATGACATTAAAATGAAAAGAGAGGCTGATTGAGAGGGGGAGGAGATATGATGGACAGTGGAGTTTCAAAGGGGAAAGTGGGGAGGGAGGAAGTACCATGGGATATTGTCTACAATTAAGGACGCTATCAATAAAAAAAGGAACTAATTAAAAAAAAAGCTCAGTTAACTTTTTTGTATTTATGTCTCAGCATCAGGCTGAGAATGGAATGGGAGTTTTAAAATACAGGCCAGGGCTGGAGAGATGGCTTAGTGGTTAAGGTGCCTGCCTGCTAAGCCTAAGAACCCGGTTCCAATCTCCAGGTCCCACGTTTAGCCAGATGCAAAGTGATGCAAGGGCGCAATGCCACACTTGACCACAAGGGGGTGCACACATCTGGATTTCGTTCACAGCAGCTGAGAGACTGCTGGCGTGCCCATCTCTATCTGTGTCCTTCTCTGTCTGTCTCTCTCTGTGTCTCTCTCCAAAAATAAACAAAATAATTTAAAAAAATTAAAAAACAGGCCAGCCGGGTGTGGTGGCACATGCCTGTAATCCCAGCACTCGGGAGGCAGAGGTAGGATCTCCATGAGTTCGAGGCCATCCTGAGACTACATAGTGAATTCCAGGTCAGCCTGGGCTAGAGTGAGACCCTACCTTGAAAAACCAAAACCAAAACAAACAAACAAACAAACAAAAACAGGCCCTAGGTTCAACCCCAATATCAAAATAAATAAATAAATAAGCAAACTATTTTTTTCAAAGCCAAAAAGAAAAAGACCATAAAAGGAAAAAATTAGTCCACAGACTAGGTATGCAATGAGAGAAGAAGAGAATGGCTCAAGCCAGCCAAACCTAGCAGAACAAACAAGAGTCACAGTTTTAGTTATTTTTTGGTGTATGTCGTATGTGTGTGTGTGTGCACATTTGTGGGTGGATGTACTTGCATGTGTGTGTGCATGTGGATGCCAGACCCAGGTTGAATCAAGAATTTCCCCCCTTGCTCTCTCCTTTATTTTGTTGAGTCATGGTCCCGCACTTGAGTCCAGAGCTCACAGACTGAGCTGGTCTAACTAGCCACATTGTCCTGGGAGTTCCCTGTCCCCACCTCCACAAGGAAACTGAGACCGTCACTGATGTGGGTGCTGGGGATCTGAACTCCAGTCCTCATACTTCTATGCCCCAAAGCTGTGGTTTTGGTCCTGACTCAGTTACAGACCTGCTGTGTAGCCTTGAGCCATGTCTAACCTCTCTCTGGACTTCAGCTTCATCATTGAGAAAACTAAGAGGGTTAGAATATCATGTACATTTCACCTTTTTTTTTTTTTTTTTGAAGGTAGTGGTCTCACTCTAGCTCAGGCTGACCTGGAATTCACTATGTAGTCTCAGGCTGGCCTTGAATTCACAGCAATACTCTTGCCTCTGCCTCCTGACCACATTTCTAACATTTCTAACTGGGGATTCCAAAGTGCTCACATCACTAAAAGAGAATATGACTCCTGCTTTATTTGATTTTAAAAAGGTTTTATTTATATATTTGCATGTGTGTTTGGGGGTGAGGTGTCAGGGTCTCTTGCTTCTGCATAAGAACCCTATAAGCAGGCACCACTTTTTTTGTTGTTATTTATTTTATTGACAACTTCTTTAATTGTAGACAATATCCCATGGTACTCCCCCCACCCACTTTCTCCTTTGAAACTTCACTCTCCATCATATCTCTCCTCCCCCCTCTCAATCAGTCTCTCTTTTCAGTTTGATGTCATGATCTTTTCCCCTGTTATGGTGGTCTTGTGTAGGTAGTGTCAGACACTGTGAGGTCATGGATATCCAGGCCATTTTGTGTCTGGAGGAGCACGTTGTAAGGAGTCCTACCCTTCCTTTGGCTCTTACATTCTTTCCGCCACCTCTTCCGCAATGGACCCTGAGCCTTGAAGGTAGATTTGAGATGTTTCAGTGCTGAGCACTCCTCTGTCACTTCTTCTCAACACCATGCAGGCACCACTTTTTTTAAAATTTATTTTTATTAATTTATTAGAGACAGAGAGAGAGAGAGAGAGTGAGAATGAGCACGCCAAGGCCTCTAGCCACTGCAAACGAATGCCAGATGTGTGTGCCCTGTGCATCTGGCTTATGTGGGACCTGGAGAATTGAACTGGGGTCCTTAGTCTTCACAGGCATGTGCCTTAACTGCTAAGCCACCTCTCTAGCCCAAGGCACCACTTTTTAATGTCTGGCTTTATGTGGATACTGGAGAATTGAACCATGGGCTGCAGGGGGTTGCAAGCAAGCACCTTTAACGATTGAGCCATCTCCCAAGCCCATTTATTTATTTATTTATTTTAAAAATTAATTAGCCGGGCGTGGTGGGCGCACGCTTAATCCCAGCACTTGGGAAGCAGAGGTAGGAGGATCGCTGAGAGTTGAGGCCACCCTGAGACTACATAGTTAATTCCAGGTCAGCCTGGACCAGAGTGAGACCCTACCTCGAAAAACAAAAAAAAAAAAAAAAAAAAAAAAAAAAATTAATTAATTAATTAATTAATTTATGTGAGACAGAGACAGGAGAGAGAGTGAGAATGGGAATACCATGGTCTCTATCCACTGCAAATGAACTCCAGATGTATGCCACCACGTGCATCTGGTTTACATGGGACCTGGAGAATCAAAACCTGGGTCCTTAGGCTTTTAGGCAAGCGCTTTAACTGCTAAGCCATTTCTCCAGCCCTCCTATTTTTTTTTTTCAATAAATAAAATATCTTAGGTCTGGAGGGATGGCTTAGTGGTTAAGGCACTTGCCTGCAAAGCCAAAGGACCCAGGTTTGATTCCCAAGACCCATGTGTAAGCCAGATGCACAAGGTGGCGCATGCATCTGGAGTTCGCTTGCAGCGGCTGGAGGCTCTGACGTGCCATTCTCTCTCTCTCAAATAAATAAATAAATAAAACTTAAAAAAATTCTGGTATTTTTTTTCCTTTTCAAATGGTATCACAGAAAGCTTCCAAGTATGCGGGAATGTCCTAGAGGGCAGTGAAGGACTCGAGAAGCAGCTCATTTTGAAAAATCATTAAACAGTCATTAAACTGTTGTCAGTCCCAGTTATTTATATATCGTTTAATTTATAACCTCATTAGACCATGAGAAGTTTGTGACAGGAAGTAGGAGGGCAATGACTGCTAAACTACAAAGTCCTGACACTGAGGAGAAAATGATAATTCTGCACATTTGTTTCAGGCTAATTCTCACCAAAACACCAGTGTTTTAGCCTGACATGATGGCTCACACCTTTAATCCCAGCACTTGGGAGGCAGAGGTAGGAGGATCACTGTGAGTCTGAGGCCACCCTGAGACTACATAGTGAATTCTAGGTTAGCCTGGACTAGAATGAAACCTTACCTTAAACAAAAACAAAAACAAAACAAACAAACAAAAAACCCAGAGTGCTGCAATTAAATGTGTGTGCCACCATGCCTGGCATTAGTTGTTTTTTTTTTTCCCCAAATACTTGTCTTAATTTATTTACAAACAGGGAGAGTATGAGCACTCCAGGGCTGCGTGCTGCTGCAAAGGAACTCCAAACACGTGACACTTTGTGTATCTGGCTTTACCTGAGTACTGGGGAATCAAAAAACAGATCATTAGGCTTTGCAGGCAAGTGCCTTAACTGCTCAGCCATCTCTCCAGGTCTTCACCTTATTTTTTATTTTTTGGTTTTGCGAGGTAGGGTCTCACTCTGGTCCAGGCTGACCTGGAATTAACTATGTAGTCTCAGGGTGGCCTCAACTCGGGGGCGATCCTCCTACCTCTGCCTCCCAAGTTGCTGGGATTAAAGGCGCGCCACCACGCCCGGCTTCACCTTATTTTTTTAAAGAACATTTTATTTTTATTTATTTGAGAGAGAGAGAGAGAAATAGGCAGGGAGAGAGAGAAAAAAAGAGAAAGCATGGGCATGCCAGGGCCTCCAGCCACTGCAAAGGAACTCAAGATGCAGCCCCCTTGTTCATCTGGCCTACATGGGTCCTGGGGAATTGAACATGGGTCCTTTGGCTTTGCAGGCAAACCTTAACCACCAAGCCGTTTCTCCAGCCCCACCTTATTTTTGGTCTTCTTCTTCTTTTTTTTTTTTTCTTTTTTGATTGATTTTTCAAGGTGCTCTAGCTCTGGCTGACCTGGAATTCACAATGTAATCTCAGGGTGGTCTTGAACTCATGGTGATCCTCCTATGTCTTTCCTCCTGAGTGCTGGGATTAAAGGCGTGCACCACCATGCCTGGCATTATTTTTTTTTTTTTTAGTATTATTTCAAGGAGAGAGAAAAAGGAGAGAGAGGGAGTGACTGGGCACATCAGGGCTTCTTGCCACTGCAGATGAACTTCAGATGCATCTAACACTTTGCAGGCTTTACAAACAAGTGCCTTTAATAGCTGAGCCATCGCTCCATCCTCTAAGTAATTCTTTTTTGTTTGTTTACTTGTTTTTTTTTTTTTTTTTTTTTTTTTTGAGGTAGGGTCTCACTCTAGCCCAGGTTGACCTGGAATTCACTATGTAGTCTCAGGGTGGCCTTGAACTCACGGTGATGCTCCTACCTCTGCCTCCCGAGTGCTGAGATTAAAGGCGTGCGCCACCATGCCTGGTCCTCTAAATAATTCTTTAATCTTTTTTTTTTTTTTTTTTTTAAAAGCTCAGGCATGTCTGTTATGGGGGAAACCAACCACTCTCGAATTGGACTGAGGCCCGCTCCATGGGAGGGAACACATCCCTGATACTGAAAACCTACAACAGGGGTAGTCATGAGCCCTAGGGGTGTAACGTCTGCTGGTATCTGGCTAAATGTATATACTATGCTCAACAAACTGCCCAGTAAGCACTTCTCTTAATGTCCACACCCATATAGAGAAGTTTCTCTTTTCAGATGGTGGTGACCTTGGGATGACTCAGAAGGCACCATGGTGCTGAGAAGAAGGGACAGAAGAGTGCTCAGCACTGAAACATCTCTAATACACCTTCCAAGGCTCAGGGACCATTGCAGAAGAGGGGGTGGAAAGAATGTAAGAGCCAAAGGAAGGGTAGGACTCCTTACAACGCGCTCCTCCAGACACAAAATGGCCGGATATCCATGACTTCACAGTGCCTGACACTACCTACACAACACCATCATAATAGGAGGAAAAGATGATGACATTAAAATGAAAAGAGAGGCTGATTGAGAGGGGGAGGAGATATGATGGACAGTGGAGTTTCAAAGGGGAAAGTGGGGGGAGGGAGGGAAGTACCATGGGATATTGTCTACAATTAAGGACGCTATCAATAAAAAAAGGAACTAATTAAAAAAAAAGCTCAGTTAACTTTTTTGTATTTATGTCTCAGCATCAGGCTGAGAATGGAATGGGAGTTTTAAAATACAGGCCAGGGCTGGAGAGATGGCTTAGTGGTTAAGGTGCCTGCCTGCTAAGCCTAAGAACCCGGTTCCAATCTCCAGGTCCCACGTTTAGCCAGATGCAAAGTGATGCAAGGGCGCAATGCCACACTTGACCACAAGGGGGTGCACACATCTGGATTTCGTTCACAGCAGCTGAGAGACTGCTGGCGTGCCCATCTCTATCTGTGTCCTTCTCTGTCTGTCTCTCTCTGTGTCTCTCTCCAAAAATAAACAAAATAATTTAAAAAAATTAAAAAACAGGCCAGCCGGGTGTGGTGGCACATGCCTGTAATCCCAGCACTCGGGAGGCAGAGGTAGGATCTCCATGAGTTCGAGGCCATCCTGAGACTACATAGTGAATTCCAGGTCAGCCTGGGCTAGAGTGAGACCCTACCTTGAAAAACCAAAACCAAAACAAACAAACAAACAAACAAAAACAGGCCCTAGGTTCAACCCCAATATCAAAATAAATAAATAAATAAGCAAACTATTTTTTCAAAGCCAAAAAGAAAAAGACCATAAAAGGAAAAATTAGTCCACAGACTAGGTATGCAATGAGAGAAGAAGAGAATGGCTCAAGCCAGCCAAACCTAGCAGAACAAACAAGAGTCACAGTTTTAGTTATTTTTTGGTGTATGTCGTATGTGTGTGTGTGTGTGCACATTTGTGGGTGGATGTACTTGCATGTGTGTGTGCATGTGGATGCCAGACCCAGGTTGAATCAAGAATTTCCCCCCTTGCTCTCTCCTTTATTTTGTTGAGTCATGGTCCCGCACTTGAGTCCAGAGCTCACAGACTGAGCTGGTCTAACTAGCCACATTGTCCTGGGAGTTCCCTGTCCCCACCTCCACAAGGAAACTGAGACCGTCACTGATGTGGGTGCTGGGGATCTGAACTCCAGTCCTCATACTTCTATGCCCCAAAGCTGTGGTTTTGGTCCTGACTCAGTTACAGACCTGCTGTGTAGCCTTGAGCCATGTCTAACTCTCTCTGGACTTCAGCTTCATCATTGAGAAAACTAAGAGGGTTAGAATATCATGTACATTTCACCTTTTTTTTTTTTTTTTTTTTTTGAAGGTGGTCTCACTCTAGCTCAGGCTGACCTGGAATTCACTATGTAGTCTCAGGCTGGCCTTGAATTCACAGCAATACTCTTGCCTCTGCCTCCTGACCACATTTCTAACATTTCTAACTGGGGATTCCAAAGTGCTCACATCACTAAAAGAGAATATGACTCCTGCTTTATTTGATTTTAAAAAGGTTTTATTTATATATTTGCATGTGTGTTTGGGGGTGAGGTGTCAGGGTCTCTTGCTTCTGCATAAGAACCCTATAAGCAGGCACCACTTTTTTTGTTGTTATTTATTTTATTGACAACTTCTTTAATTGTAGACAATATCCCATGGTACTCCCCCCACCCACTTTCTCCTTTGAAACTTCACTCTCCATCATATCTCCTCCTCCCCCTCTCAATCAGTCTCTCTTTTCAGTTTGATGTCATGATCTTTCCCCCCTGTTATGGTGGTCTTGTGTAGGTAGTGTCAGACACTGTGAGGTCATGGATATCCAGGCCATTTTGTGTCTGGAGGAGCACGTTGTAAGGAGTCCTACCCTTCCTTTGGCTCTTACATTCTTTCCGCCACCTCTTCCGCAATGGACCCTGAGCCTTGGAAGGTAGATTTGAGATGTTTCAGTGCTGAGCACTCCTCTGTCACTTCTTCTCAACACCATGCAGGCACCACTTTTTTTAAAATTTATTTTTATTAATTTATTAGAGACAGAAAGAGAGAGAGAGAGAGAGAGTGAGAATGAGCACGCCAAGGCCTCTAGCCACTGCAAACGAATGCCAGATGTGTGTGCCCTGTGCATCTGGCTTATGTGGGACCTGGAGAATTGAACTGGGGTCCTTAGTCTTCACAGGCATGTGCCTTAACTGCTAAGCCACCTCTCTAGCCCAAGGCACCACTTTTTAATGTCTGGCTTTATGTGGATACTGGAGAATTGAACCATGGGCTGCAGGGGGTTGCAAGCAAGCACCTTTAACGATTGAGCCATCTCCCAAGCCCATTTATTTATTTATTTATTTTAAAAAATTAATTAGCCGGGCGTGGTGGCGCACGCCTTTAATCCCAGCACTTGGGAAGCAGAGGTAGGAGGATCGCTGAGAGTTCGAGGCCACCCTGAGACTACATAGTTAATTCCAGGTCAGCCTGGACCAGAGTGAGACCCTACCTCGAAAAACCAAAAAAAAAAAAAAAAAAAAAAAAAAATTAATTAATTAATTAATTAATTTATGTGAGACAGAGACAGGAGAGAGAGTGAGAATGGGAATACCATGGTCTCTATCCACTGCAAATGAACTCCAGATGTATGTGCCACCACGTGCATCTGGTTTACATGGGACCTGGAGAATCAAACCTGGGTCCTTAGGCTTCTTAGGCAAGCGCTTTAACTGCTAAGCCATTTCTCCAGCCCTCCTATTTGTTTTTTTTTCAATAAATAAAATATCTTAGGTCTGGAGGGATGGCTTAGTGGTTAAGGCACTTGCCTGCAAAGCCAAAGGACCCAGGTTTGATTCCCCAGGACCCATGTAAGCCAGATGCACAAGGTGGTGCATGCATCTGGAGTTCGTTTGCAGCGGCTGGAGGCTCTGACGTGCCATTCTCTCTCTCTCTCAAATAAATAAATAAATAAAACTTAAAAAAAAATTCTGGTATTTTTTCCTTTTCAAATGGTATCACAGAAAGCTTCCAAGTATGCGGGGGAATGTCCTAGAGGGCAGTGAAGGACTCGAGAAGCAGCTCATTTTGAAAAATCATTAAACAGTCATTAAACTGTTGTCAGTCCCAGTTATTTATATATCGTTTAATTTATAACCTCATTAGACCATGAGAAGTTTGTGACAGGAAGTAGGAGGGCAATGACTGCTAAACTACAAAGTCCTGACACTGAGGAGAAAATGATAATTCTGCACATTTGCTTCAGGCTAATTCTCACCAAAAACCAGTGTTTTAGCCTGACATGATGGCTCACACCTTTAATCCCAGCACTTGGGAGGCAGAGGTAGGAGGATCACTGTGAGTCTGAGGCCACCCTGAGACTACATAGTGAATTCTAGGTTAGCCTGGACTAGAATGAAACCTTACCTTAAACAAAAACAAAAACAAAACAAACAAACAAAAAACCCAGAGTGCTGCAATTAAATGTGTGTGCCACCATGCCTGGCATTAGTTGTTTTTTTTTTCCCCAAATACTTGTCTTAATTTATTTACAAACAGGGAGAGTATGAGCACTCCAGGGCTGCGTGCTGCTGCAAAGGAACTCCAAACACGTGACACTTTGTGTATCTGGCTTTACCTGAGTACTGGGGAATCAAAAAACAGATCATTAGGCTTTGCAGGCAAGTGCCTTAACTGCTCAGCCATCTCTCCAGGTCTTCACCTTATTTTTTATTTTTTGGTTTTGCGAGGTAGGGTCTCACTCTGGTCCAGGCTGACCTGGAATTAACTATGTAGTCTCAGGGTGGCCTCGAACTCTCGGCGATCCTCCTACCTCTGCCTCCCAAGCGCTGGGATTAAAGGCGTGCGCCACCACGCCCGGCTTCACCTTATTTTTTAAAGAACATTTTATTTTTATTTATTTGAGAGAGAGAGAGAGAAATAGGCAGGGAGAGAGAGAAAAAAAAGAGAGAAAGCATGGGCATGCCAGGGCCTCCAGCCACTGCAAAGGAACTCAAGATGCACGTGCCCCCTTGTTCATCTGGCCTACATGGGTCCTGGGGAATTGAACATGGGTCCTTTGGCTTTGCAGGCAAACCTTAACCACCAAGCCGTTTCTCCAGCCCCACCTTATTTTTTGGTCTTCTTCTTCTTCTTTTTTCTTTTTTTCTTTTTTTGATTGATTTTTCAAGGTGCTCTAGCTCTGGCTGACCTGGAATTCACAATGTAATCTCAGGGTGGTCTTGAACTCATGGTGATCCTCCTATGTCTTCCTCCTGAGTGCTGGGATTAAAGGCGTGCACCACCATGCCTGGCATTATTTTTTTTTTTAGTATTATTTCAAGGAGAGAGAAAAAAGGAGAGAGAGGGAGTGACTGGGCACATCAGGGCTTCTTGCCACTGCAGATGAACTTCAGATGCATCTAACACTTTGTGCATCTGGCTTTATATTGGTACTGGGGAATCAAACCCAGTCCATCAGGCTTTGCAAGGAAGCACCTTTAACCACTGAGATGTCTCTCCAAAACCCCTAACTTAATTTTATTTTATTTTTATTTTATTATTTATTTATTTATTTGAGAGAGAGAAATACAGAAATAGGCAGGTAGAGAGAGAAAGAATGGGCGCGCAGGGCCTCCAGCCACTGCAAACGAACTCCAGATGCGTGCACCCCCTTGTGCATCTGGCTTACGTGGGTCCTGGAGAATCGAGCTTCGAACCGGTGTCCTTAGGCTTCACAGGC
Organism: Orientallactaga sibirica; assembly: GCA_036365145.1. Lineage (NCBI taxonomy): Eukaryota > Metazoa > Chordata > Mammalia > Rodentia > Dipodidae > Orientallactaga > Orientallactaga sibirica. The sequence continues at coordinate 12,467,344 of JAEOAD010000016.1, forward strand.
AAGCGTTTAACCACTAAGCCATCTCTCCAGCCCCTAACTTAATTTTTTTAATTTTTAATTTTTTGGTTTTTCGAGGTAGGGTCTCACTCTAGCCCAGGCTGATCTGGAATTCATTCTGTAGTGTCAGGGTGGCCTTGAACTCACAGCGATCCTCCTACCTCTGCCTCCCCAGTGGTGCGATTAAGGGTGTGTGCTACTATGCCCAGCCCCTACCTTATTTTTTGAGACAGGATTTATTCCCTGAACTGGGGGCTCACTGATTTGGCTAGACTAGCTAGCCATTGAGCTCTTGGGATGCTCCTGTCTCCTCCTCCACAGTACAGGGATCATAGGTGCACACTGCGGCACTGGCTTTACAATGGGGTCTGGGAATCTGAACGCAGGTATTTACGCTCGCATGGCAAGCATTTACCGGCTGAGTCACCTCCCCAGCCCCTGTCCTCACCTTTTCTTTCTTTTCAATTTAATTTAACTTTTGTTTTGTTTTGTTTTTCGAGGTAGGGTCTCACTCTAGCCCAGGCTGCCATGTAATTCACTATGTAGTCTCAAGGTGGCCTCACGGGCAAGCCTACCTCTGCCTCCCAAGTGCTGAGATTAAAGGCGTGCACCACCATGCCCTGCTTAATTTAATTTAATTTTTTTTGTTGTTTTTTTTTTGGTTTTTTGAGGTAAGGTTTCACTCTGGTCCAGGCTGACCTGGAATTAACTACGTAGTCTCAGGGTGGCCTCGAACTCATGGTGATCCTCCTACCTCTGCCTCCCGAGTGCTGGGATTAAAGGCGTGTGCCACCACGCCCAGCTTAATTTAATTTTTAAATATGTATTTATTTGAGCCGGGCTACATAGTGAGTTACAGGTCAGCCTGGACTAGAGTGAAACTCTACCTTGAAAAAAAAAAAAAGTATTTATTTGAGAGAGCAAGCGAGAAAGGGCACACCATGCCAGGGCCTCTAGCCACTGCAAACGAACTCCAGATACATGTGCCACATCGTGCATTTGGCTTTACGTGGGTCCTGGGGAATCAAGCGTGGGTTTTTTGGCTTTGGGGACAAGCACCTTAACTGATAAGCCATCTCTCTATCCCACATTATTTTTTCTTTTTAACAAGAAAAGTGAAGAAAGAATATATATCCAGTCTTTGGTTTGGGATGAGACTCTGGACATAAGTCTTACTGTGTGTCCTGAATGCATTTTCCGTCATCTAACTGCACATGTTAGCACTGCCAAAATGAGCGGGGGAGAGACAGCCCAGTTGGTAAAGTATTTGTTCTGCCAGCATGAAGACCTGAGTTCAATTTCCAGAAGCTAGGTAAAAAAAAAAAAAAAAAAATTAAAAAGAAAGGAAGAAAGAGGAAGGAAGGGAGGAAGCAAGCAAGCCTGGCGTGGTGGCGCACCTTTGTACTCCCGGAGCGGGAGAAGCAGAGCTAGGAGGATTACTGGAGCTCTCTGGCCAGCCAGTCTAGTCTAACTGGTGAGCTCCAAGCCAATGAGAGGCCCTATGATAAAAACATGGATGGGGGCTGGAGAGATGGCGTCATGCTCATACACTTGCCTGTGAAGCCTAAGGACCCCGGTTCAAGGCTCAATTCTCCAGGTCCCACGTAAGCCAGATGTACAAGGGGGCACATGCATCTGGAGTTCGTTTGCAGTGGCTGGAGGCCCTGGTGCGCCCATTCCTTCTCTCTCTACCTGCCTATTTCTGTATCTCTCTCTCTGTCTCTAATAAATAAATAAATAAAGTAAAATAAAAATTAAAAAATCTTTTTAAAAAAACCAAAACAAAACATGGACAGTACCTGAGAACAGTACCTGCCGTTCTCTGACTTCCACATGCATGGGCACCTCTACACATGAACACAAATATAACCAGCATCTCTATCCTGTTGTTAAAATCAAATTCAACACGATGATGTCCTGAGGAAAAATATTCATTAGATGGTTGGGGTTTCAAAATACAAGTGTCAGCAGTTGGTATCTGAAGGGCCATGTGTTAACTGGGCATGTGTAAAACATGTCATCCTGCTGGGCGTGGTGGCGCACGCCTCTAATCCTAGCACTCGGGAGGCAGAGGTAGGAGGATTGTTGTGAGTTCGAGGTCACCCTGAGACTACATAGTGAATTCCAGGTCAGCCTAAGCTACAGTGAGACCCTACCTTGAAAAAAAAAAAAAAAAAAAAAAAAAAGGAGATGATGCCTGTTGCAGGTTTAATTCCCCAGTACCCACGTAAAGCCAAATGCACTAAGTGGAACATTCATTTGGAGTTCATTTGCAGTAGCAAGAGGGCCTACCTTGACCATTCTCTCTCTGTTTGCAAATTAATAAAACAATATTCTTTTCTAAAAAGCATTCTTGGTAGTTTGAATAGATGGCCCCCAATATATTAAGTGTTTTATTAGTTTGTAGTTTGGATCTGCAGCCACCTGGCTGGAGAAGGTGTCACTGGGTGGATCTTAAAGTGTGGTGGTGGGTTTGAAATTCCAATCTAAAGATTTGCAAAGTGCCTAGTTCTGTCTGGAGATCCTGAAGTGTACTGTGTGGCTTTTGGCTTGGCTTGTGGCTTCTCACTCTGCTTGGATCTGTGAAGGCAGGCCAGCTTCTTCTGCCATTAGGGAACTTCCCCTGGATCTGTAAGCTTCAATAAACAGCCCTGCCTCCATAACTGTGCCTGGTCTGGAAATTCATCTCAGCGAACCTGAGGCTGTCTGCTATACTGATACCTTAGATTTTAGGAAAGTTAGTAGGAGTTCTTTTTAAAAAAATATTTTTATTTATTTGCAAGCAGAGAGAGATAGAAGAGAAACAGAGAATGGGCACACCAGGGCCTCCAGACATATATGCCACTTTGTGCATCTGGCTTTATGTGGGCACTGGGGAATAAAACCCAGGTCATTAGGCTTTGCAGGTAGACACCTTAACCAGCCCTTAGTAGTTTCACACTGAGAGTCCTGGTGACTTTGTGCAAGTGTCAGCTACCATGTAGTTTTGTGCCTCTGGGGAGGTCTTTCTACTCCTTGCACCTTAATAGTTAATCAGCCTGAGTTTCGATACCAGCTCTACCTTTGACAGCTGAACAGCTCTGCAGTCCTCTCTGTGCCTCGGTCTCTGCAAAAGGAAGAGAAGGGGCCATTGATTTCTGGCTTCTTCCTTTAATGTTTTCATGTCATCAAGCTAAGCTGGTCTGATGGAGGCTCTGGGGATCTCCCACTGCAAATGCCCGTGCAGAGAGGTGGTTTGGGAAAACAGTGCCCCAAGAAGTGGAGAGAAAGCTAGAGGACTTGGCATAAACAGACTCTCTTTATGTGTGCATGTGTGTAAGTGCACAATTGTGTGTGTGTGTGTGTGTGTGTGTGTGTGTGTGTAGGTCTGAGACAATCTTGGCTGTCATTTCTCAAACACTGTCATTTTTGTTGTTGTTTTGTTTGGAGCTGGTCTAGAGTTTACCAATTAGGCTAGACTGACTTGTCAGTGAAACCCAGAAATCTGCCTGCCTCCACCTCACCAGTACTGGGATTCTAGGTACACACACCTGGTGTTTTTTTTTTTTTTTTTTTTTTTTTTTTTTGCAGGAGGGTCTCACTCTAAGCCTAGCCTGACCTGGCACTGACTGTGCAATCCCAGGCTGGCCTTAAACTCACAGTGATCCTACGTCTGCCTCCCAAGTGCTGGGATTGAAGGCGTGGGCTACTACGCCTGGCACACTTGTCATTGTTACGTGGGTCCTGGAGGTCACAGGTCTACCTCTCAGCTTGAATGACTATGGTGTCTTCACTCTCAGCTTTCATCTGTGAAGGAGGAGATGGGATAATTTCTGAGAATTGGTTCCGGCTCTAGCACTCTGTGAATCAAATCTTCCACTCTCCACCTCAGAGACTACTCACTTTACTGTACTTCAGGACCACTTAGGGAGTTCATAACAATTAAAAGATGGCAAGACCCTTCTTCCCATTTTGATGTAATTGATCCTGGGAGGAATGCAGACATCAGTGTTTTTAAAAGCTCCCCAGGCAACTGTAATAGCAAGCGGAGTTGAGAAGCACCACTTCTCTACTTAAAGCCTCAGCAGGAGATAAAGAGCACTATTTTCACTATCTGGGTCACGGAGAGGCTCGAGTATTTAATTTACTTGAGAGTTTGGGTGCACCAGGGCGTCTTGCTGTTGCAAACCAACTCTGGACACATGAGCCACTTTGTGCACCTGGCTTTATGTAGGTATTAGGGAATTGAACCTAGGCTGGCAGGCTTTGCAAGCAAATGCCTTTAGCTGCTGAGCCATCTCCCCAGACCCTGGCTAGCTTATTTTTTGTGAGCACTGATTTTGTCACTGAAGGTTTCACTCTCTATATGCTGAGTCTGAACCAGTGTTTCCAAGTCTAAGGGAGATAAAAAGTGCAGTTTATAGTAACGGATGGACTCGGTGGGGGGGAAGGCCTCAGGGGAAGCTGTGCACCTTTTAATGGAATGAATGTGATTGCTGTCAACTATTATCTTCATTAAGCTAAAACGTCGTCTGCATTATGTGGTTGCTTTTAAAAACATATTTATTTTTATTTGAGACAGAGAAAGAGGGAGAGAGAGACACACACAGAGAGAGAATGGGTGTGCCAGGGCCTCCAGCCACTGCAAATGAACTCCAGATGCGTGCACCCCCATGTGCATCTGGCTTATGTGGGTCCTGAGGAATCGAATCTGGGTCCTTTGGCTTTGCAGGCAAGTGCCTTAACTGCTAAGCCATCCCTCCAGCCCATGTGGTTGCTATTTTTAAAATTATTAATTTTTTTGGAGAGAGACACAGAGAGACAGAGAAAGACAGAGATGGGCGTGCTAGCAGCCTCTCAGCCGCTGCAAATGAAATCTAGATGCGTGCGCCCCCTTGTGGTCAAGTGCAGCATTGCGCCCTTGCATCACTGCATCTGGCTAAACGTGGGATCTGGAGATTGGAACTGCTGGAGATTGGAACCAACGTTCTTAGGCTTAGGAGGCAGGTGTCTTAACCGCTAAGCCATCTCTCCAGCCCTAAAAATTATTTTTTTTAAAAGGTTACATTATTATATCCCCTCTTCCCCACCCCTATTCCTCTGAGGGCCCTTCTAGGTGGGGTTGGCATTCAGTCAGTCTCTGTTGCGGGGAGAGAACCACACCGTAGGATACTCCTACCCACCCTGTGGCTCTTACAATCTTTCTGCTCCTTCTTCCACAATGTTCCTTGAGCCTTGGCTGGCCATGTTACAAGTCTGATTTAGGGCTGGAGAGACGGCTCAGCAGTTCAAGACACTTACTTGCAAAACCTGATGAGCTGGGTTTGATTCCCTAGTACCCAACTAAAGCCAGAGGCACAAAGTGGCACATATGTCTGGAGTTTGTTTGCAGTGGCAAGAGACCCTAGCATGCCCATTCTCTCTCCATCCCGCTCTTCAATAAAAATATTAAAAAAAAAAAAAAAAAGTCTTGGGCTGGAGAGATGGTTTGGCAGTTAAGGCACTTGCCTGCGAAGCCTAAGGACCCAGGTTTGATTTTCCACTACCCATGTAAGCCACATGCTCAAGGTGGCACATGTGTCTGGAGTTTGTTTGCAGTGGCTGGAGGCTCTGGTGTGTCAATTCTCATTTCCTCTCTCTTCTTTATCTTTGTCTTCTTAGGAAAAGTCTGATTTAGTGCTCTTTGTAGCCTGTGAATTTTTTAAATTTTTTTGAGGTAGGGTTTCACTCTAGTCCAGGCTGACCTGGAATTCACTATGTAGTCTCAGGGTGGCCTTGAACTCACGGTGATCCTCTTCCCTCTGCCTCCCAAGTGCTGGGATTAAAGGTGTGTACCACCACGCCCGGCTTTGATGAGCTTTGAGTGACCAGTGCTGTCACCACCTCCCTGGTCAGGTTAGTAGTGAGAGCAGTACTCATGTGGCCACTTCCTCTGCAGTGTCTCCTGGGCCCCAGCAGATGTAGAAGAGGTGACCTATCTCATGGTAGGCAGTCTTTTCTTGTCATATTGATGGATCTTGGATCTCTCCAGTATTCTCTGCCATCTTCCCTGTAGTTCTGCTCTTTTTGACCCAGGCAGGGTCCACCGAGGAGAAGCACTTCCCTGCCTTGGGAGGCTGTAGCTGATCCTCGCTGGTTGTGTAGTTGCTGGAAGCTCCTTGCTCCCTCCAGCTTCTATGCAGTGGTCTCTCTACGTTAACAATTCCTTACACTTTTTTGGAAGAAGAGTGTGCTGTGTGTTATCTTGCCTCCCTTTCCCTCAGATCTTTGGTGTGGTTCTTGTTTTGCCATCTTTTTGTTTGTTTTTGAACTTTATTTTATTTTTATTTTTTACCAGATTATACTTTTATCCCCCACCCATTCCCTTTTCCCTGGGACCCTCCTCTATGGGTTATGGGATTTACTGTGGGTCATGAAGGTCTCAGTCAGTCCTGTTCTGCCATCTTAACTGGAAGTCTGCATGTGATTATTATACCTTATCCCAAAAGCCATTCAAAGTTCTGACACCCACTGATATTTAAGTCTTAAGATTTGGGGGAGGGTGTGCCAGAAGACTGGGACTGTTTCCAACCCTTGGGGTAGGGTATGTGGTACTCAGTTCTGCACTGCTGAGATGAACATCCAAACCAGGCACAGATTAGAAGAGGAAGGGGCTTATACTAAGCTCATAGATCCAGGAGGAAGTTCCATCAGTGGTGGGAGAAGCTGCTTCCATACATCCGAGCAGAGAGGAACAACCACACAGTCAGCAAACACCAAAAGCAACAGCACAACCAGCAGCGAGTAGCAGAGACCTGGCAGAGCTCTGGATGCTCTGCACAGCTTTGGACTGGAGTTCAGATCTGCCCCCAAACACACCTTTGCGCTGGACCTCAAGATCCAGCCATACTGACACCTCCTCTATAGCCAGGCAGCTGGAGATCCAAGTTAGCTTTCATAAAACATCTGAGTCTATGGACATACATTCAAACTACCACAGAGTATAAACATGCTTGGGTCTGACAGAGGGTCTTGGGGGGTCTTATGGACCCTGCTCCCAGAGTCTATAATATAATATAGTATATAATATAATAACATTCTATAATAGCATGACAGTTGACTAACATAATGTATACTGCAGTTTGTTTTATGTTGGGATCACAGGCATGTATCACTGTACCTAGAATTTGCTTCCTTTTAAATTTACTTATTTAAGCTGGGTGTGGTGGCACACATCTTTAATCCCAGCACTCGGTAGGCAGAGGTATGAGGATCGCCATGAGTTCAAGGCCACCCTGAGAATTCCAGGGCAGCCTGGGCTAGAGTGAGGTCCTATCTTGTAACCACCCCTAAGAAATTTATTTGAGGGAGAGAGAGAATATGAGTGCACCAGGGCCTCCAGCTGCTGCAAATAAACTCCAGATGTGTGTGTCACCTTGTGCATCTGTGGGTCTTGGGGAATCGAACCTGGGTCCCCTTAGGTTTGCAGGCAGGGGCTTTAACTGCTAAGCCATTGTATGCTGGGGATTGAACCTAGGGCTCTGTGTATGGTAGGTCAGGAAATATTCTACCAATCAGCTATATCCCGTCCTTCATGATATTCTTTTTTGTTGACACACACACACACAATGGGCATGTCGCCAGGGCTTCCAACTTCTGCAAACAAACTCGATGCATGCACTACCGTGTGAATCTGCTCTAAGCATTGCAAACAAACTCCAGACACATGTGCCACTTTGTGCATCTGGCTTTATGTGGGTACTGGGGACTCAAATTCAGGTCCTTGGGCTTGACAAGCAAGCACCTTAAGTACTGAGCCACCTCTCAGCCTTTTGTTTTTGAGAGAGGGTCCCATTCTAGCCCAGGCTGGCCTACAGTATCCTCCTACCTTAAAACAAAATTAGCTTGACTTGAGGTTAGTGGTCACGTCCTACAAGGACGCTTTTGGCTTGATTTTCTCACAGTCTAACAGGCCTGGACATGACCACTGCTGAGGGACAGTCAGTGCGTGCTTCCTGGAATTCTTGTCTCACTCCCAGCTCCGGCTCAGGGAGACGGCTGTTGCAGTTCTCCAGCGTGAGTCCTTAGTGGCCACAGAAATATAGAAGGGACTGTGGAGGTAATTTGAAGCTGCTAACTGGCAATGCCACAAACCACGGAGCACTCGAGCTGAACGGCAGGCAGTTGTACTTGTTATGTGGATGTGGGCTGAAGGATGCTTATCAAGTAAGTGCGTGCTCATTAAGCTGATGTGGACGGCTCTTTTTCAGAAGAGCCATGTGGTTTCCAGAACCATTCTGCACCCGTGAGGACAATGTTAGGCTATACGACACAGAATACCACTTCTGCAGGGTGTCTCTCCAATGAAGATGGAGGGGTGTCTTCTGGCTAATTGCTTCAACTTGTATTTCAAGAACAATGTAGGGATAGCATCTTTCAGTTAGGAGCGAACAGCAAAGCCGACAATCTGTGCTTGTGCAGAGGCTGAAACCTCTTGTCTATTTTGGTGGGAGATCACCTTCTTCCAGAATGGCAGGGCCAGAACACCAGATCTGTGGACAGGCTGATGAAGTTAAATCCCGGTAATTCCTTGGGTCGTACCAATCCTCAAATACAGCTATATTATTATTATTTATAACCATCTCAAACTGTGGCTGTTTTAATTGGGCTTGCCTGTCTGCACTGAGGGGTAAGGTTAGGCCAGAGAGAAGCTGAAAAGCTTCCAGGCCAGAGCACTTGCTCTAGTGACTGTGGGGCATGGGAGCCCAGGGGCCAATGCATGACCAGACTGCAGGTTGTGTCTGGCTACATAGAAAGTTGCTTTTGCTTGCTTCTTCTTTTTTTAAAAATTTTTATTTATCTGAGACAGAATGGGTGCACCAGGTCTTCTAGCCATTGCAAATGAATCCCAGATGAACATGCCATCTTGTGCATTTGGTTTACATGGGTTCTGGGGCATTGAACCTGGGTCCTTAGGCTTCACAGCTCTGCTTTTTTCCTTTCTTTTCCCCTTCTTTCTTTCTTTCTTCTTTAAAAAATTTTTTTAATTATTTTATTTATTTTTGGAGAGAGACACAGAGACAGAGAGGGAGAGGGAGACAGCTAGAGATGGGCGCCCCAGCAGTCTCTCAGCTGCTGTGAACGAAATCCAGATGTGTGCGCCCCCTTGTGGTCAAGTGCAGCATTGCGCCCTTGCGTCACTGCATCTGGCTAAACGTGGGACCTGGAGATTGGAACCGGGTTTTTCGGCTTAGCAGGCAGGCGCCTTAACCGCTAAGCCATCTCTCCAGCCCCTCTTTCTTCTTTTAAAAAATGTTTTTTATTTGGGGCGGGGGGAGAGAGTGAGAGAATGGGCACGCCAGGGCCTCCAGCCATTGCAAACAAACTCCAGTTGCATGCACCACCTTATGCATCTGGCTTACATGGGTCCTGGGGAATTGAACCTGGGTCCTTTGGCTTTGCAGGAAACGCCTTAACCGCTAAGCCGTCTCTCCAGCCCTCTCTCTCTCTCTTTCATGCATGTGTGGAAGTTAGAGACAGCTCACCTTCCACCTTGTTTGAAACAGGGTTCCCTGCTCACAACTGTTTGCCAGGCTAGCGGGTCCCCCAAAATGAGCTTCTGTCTCCACCTCCCTTCTCACACCAGCTCTGCTGGGACTACAGACACTGATACTACATCCTGTGGCTGGAAGTATCATATTCTGGGGTTCAGAACTCAGGCACTCACACCTATGAGACAAGCAGAAAGCTAGCTTGTGAACAGCAGTAAGTGCAGGCTGAATTAAAGACACAAAGGTAGGTGATAAAAAATTTCTTCATGGAGCCAAAGGAAGGGTAGGACTCCTTACAATGCACCTGTCCGGACAGAAATTGGCCTCCAATATCCATGACCTTGCAGTGCCTAGCGATACCTTCACAAGACCCTCATAATAGGAGAAAAAGATGATGACATTAAATTAAAAGAGAGACTCATGGAGAGGGAGGGGATATGATGGAGAGTGGAATTCTGGGGGAAAGAGGGGAGGGAAATATGGTTTATTGTAAGTATAGAAGTTGTCAATAAAAAAAAAAAAAGAAAAAAATTTCTTCATGGAGTCACAAATGGATTTCGTGTATGCTCAGATACAAATCCCTTAGAGGTAGGCTGGGTCTGACCAGTGACTTCTGGCAGCAGCCTCAACAGATTACTCTGGTGTGCTTCAGTTTATCGTAGCTTAATCCAATTTTTTTTCAAGGTAGGATCTCACTCTAGCTCAGGAATTCACTACGTAGTCTCAGGGCAATCCTCCTACCTCTGCCTCCTGAGTGCTGGGATTAAAGGCGTGTGCCACCATGCCTGGTTCTACAAACGTATTAAAAAAATTTTTTTTTTGAGAGTGACAGACAGAGAATGGGCATGCCAGGGCCTCCAGCCAGTGCAAACAAACTCCAGATGCATGCACCACCTTGTGCATCTGGTTTGTGTGGGTCCTGGGGAATCGAGCCTCAAACCAGGGTCCTTAGGCTTTACAGGCAAGCACTTAACCGCTAAGCCATCTCTCCAGCCCCTACAAATGTATTTTTGTGTGCGTGTGCGTGTGTGCGTGCGTCACAAAGTGAAGTCTGGGGAACACTGATGAACATAATTACTTTATTTAAAAACCACCCCTTGGAAGCCGGGCGTGGTGGCGCATGCCTTTAATCCCAGCACTCGGGAGGCAGAGGTAGGAGGATCGCCGAGAGTTCGAGGCCACCCTGAGACTACATAGTGAATTCCAGATCAGCCTGGACCAGAGTGAGACCCTACCTTGCAAAACCAAAAAAAAAAAAAAAAAAAATAAAATAAATAAATAAAAACCACCCCTTGGGCTGGGAAGATGGTTCAGCAGTTAAAATTGCTTTCTTGCAAAGCCTGCTAGCTCAAGTTCAATTCCCCATTACCCATGCAAAGCCCAGATACACAAACTGGTGCATGCGTCTGAAGTTCATAAGCAGTAGCAAGAAGCCCTAGCATCCCTATACTCTCTCCTCTCTTTCTCCTCCTCTCTCAACTGGCAAATAAATATAATTTTTGTTTTTGTTTTTCAAGGTAGGTTCTCACTCTAGCCCAGGCTGACCTGGAATTCATTATGTAGTCTCAAAGTGGCCTTGAATTTAAGGCAATCCTCCCACCTCTGCCTCCTAAGTGCTGGGATTAAAGGTGTGCACCACTATACCCAGCAAGTGTTTTTAAAAAAAATTATCCTTATTCCTAATTTTTCCATACAAACTGGAAGACAAATACAGCCACAGCTGGATCCTCTTCCCAGGTAAATCTGACCTCCAGAGCAACTTCAGAGAAAAGAGAGTCAGATGGAGTCTACACTCTGGAGCATCACATCCAAATTTACTTCTTTTAGAGGGTCCATCTGTTCCCTCCTTTCCCATAGGCCTTCAAAAATCAGAACCAACAGTCGGGCGTGGTGGTGCACATCTTTAATCCCAGCACTTGAGAGGCAGAGGTAGGAGGATCGCTGTGAATTCAAGGCCATCCTGAGACTACACAGTAAATTCCAGGTCAGCCTGGACTAGAGTGAGATCCTACCTTGAAACCCTCCCCCCCAAAAAAAGAAAGGGCTTGAGAGATGGCTTAGTGGTTAAAGCATTTGCCTGTGAAGCCAAAGAACCAGCTTCAATTCCCCAGTACCCATGTAAGCTAGATGCACAAGGGAGTGCATGAGTCTGGAGTTTGTTTGTAAACTCTCAAAATGAAAAATTAGGCCGGGTGTGATGGCACATGCCTTTAACCCCAGCACTTGGGAAGCAGAGGTAGGAGGATTGCTGAGAGTTCAAGGCCATCCTGAGAGTACAGAGTAAATTCCAGGAGCGAGACCCTACCTCAAAAACAAAAAAACAAAACAAAAAACAAAAAAACAAAAAAAACCAAAAAACCAAACAAACCCAGCAGGAAGAGCCCTTTCCTAACCTGCATGAAGCCCTGGATTTGACCCATAACGGGAGACAAAGAATGTTAAAAAAAAAAAAAAAATTCCAGAACTGTTAACAAAAGCTCTGGAAAAGTAGTACAGTCAACCACACCACATCCAGTGGCATATCTAGGACTCCCCTAGCTGCTCAGGGTAATCTGCTGGTACCTGGCTCCAAGCACTCTTTACCCTGGTATATCAGCTGCTGGCTGCATGGAATCACAGCCTGGTACACCGGACATGGATGCATCACTCTTAGTGTGGTACTCCACCAAGTAATCCTTCCTTGGCTGAGAAAACCCTAAGCGTACTGGATGGAGTGACATGCAAACTGTTTATACAAGTCAGTGCTTAAAACAGCAGGCACTTTTTTTAAAAAATCAAAGACCTGAACTCCAATTTTGCTGAAAACAATATAAATTTGTACTTGGGTTACTTTAAAAAAACATACAAACACAGCTTTTCTGTCTCTGTGAAGGGTCAGTCAAAAACAATTACCTAAAGCCCCAGCACTTTGTACTAATGCATCTCTGTATTCTGGGCTGAAGGGTGGACAGATGAGGTGGGGTGGGGTTGGGAAGGTGGGAGTCAGTGAAGTGTCCTATTCCTTTCTGTCTGCTGGGAAAGGACACTATCATATTACATATCTCTCAGTTAAGATAATGCCATGTGTCTTGTCTTAATGTCAAACAGCTGTAAGATGGGCTCCTGGGCTTAAGCAGGCACTCTGTCCCATTCTCCCATGACACCAGGGAAGACACACTTAGTGTAACGAGTTCAATTAACATCAGAGTGTCATATACAAATCAGAAGTACTGTTTCAGTAATAAGCATGCTTAGCATTTATTTTAAAATGGATTTTTAAAAATTTCCATTTTATGTGGTTACCTTTAAAATGCCTCATAGGCAGCTGGAAAGCTCATGATTCTGTAACAAAGAGGTCTTACAGGAATCACAGTGCTGTAAGAAGGCAGGAAACACCTTCTGCAAGGAATACAAGCAGGGAAAGACAGCTAGCATTGTATCTAGTTTCCATTGTGTAAAAGGCAATCACACGTTGCAACTGTATGTTCTGGTGTGAGGCTTTGGGAAAGAGCCAGGAATGGCAGAGGGAGAAACCTTCATTCTGAAATGAAATGCCAGACCAAAGGCATACTAAAGTTGCTACCACCTGTGGCCTTCCCAAGAGGGGCCAACAGTTATTATCCCAGATGAGCAACTTTCTTGACAACTGTTTTGGGTTAATAACCAGTTCAGTGCAAACATCACCTATCATTTTCTTACTCTATTTCCACTCTCAACAACAGAAGTTTCTTAAAGCAGTCCATATGGGGACTTGATTAGAAACATCCAGAAAGCTTGTTAGAAATGCACATTCTTGGTCTCCACCCAAATCAAGGGAACTCAAATTTCCACAAGCCAGGGTCAAGATTTCATTTCTTCCAGTAAGCATCCCAGATGAAACTTAGCTAGCCCAGCTCTGAAAGCTCAGCTACTGCCTGAAGATGCTTGCTCAGATGCACTCACTTAGCAAGCCTACAAAAACCTAGTGTCTTGATGCAACCGACCTGCTGCTTTCTGGCTCACACTAACACCTGCCACTTGTGTGTACCCACAGTCAAGGGACAAACAATTTCAGCATGGTTTGTACTGGTTGTGTCAAATGCCTGTGGTAAAAAGCAAATGCAATCAGGCCATCTTTTTGCAAGTGAATTCAGCTAGGTATCCTCCCCCCCCCCTTTAGAGAAGCAGAACAGCATGTACGTGACTGGGAGTTCTAAAAGCATTCCTTGTGGTAGGAAGAAGGCAAGATGCATTTAAGATACACGAGGTCTGCTGATGTAAAATAAGAAACAAGCATGAAGGGGAAGAGATCTTAAACAAGTAGCTGTCTAAAAGGTACTTCATGCCATTTAAACCTGGCAGGTAAGGATGGATCCCTTGAGGCTAACTAGTCCACTCTCAAGAGTCACACATATACTTAAGTCACGAGGGAATATACTTCCTTAGGGAAGAAAGGTTGCCCCAATCAATTTAATTTAACTTTGAAATAATATAAACAAATTTTGGCAGGAGAAAATGTCATAAACATGAAAGTCATCAATATACAGGTAGGAAGGAAAAGTGTGGAATTATACAGTATAAATATACAGTGAGCAAAACTCAACCATGACCCCTCCCCTTGCCGATTGCTTCCCAAGGACAGAACCACCAGGTCACCTGCTATTTCTGAGCCTCTTGTACCCACCGCCCACCTCTGACACATGGTCACCATCCTTACTAATGCAGACTGCTCTCTCTGGAAGGAGTCTACTCTGTAGCGGAAATTACAGGTAACACTGAAGTAAATACAAGAGTCAAACTCACAGATGCCTTCCCTGTCACTGGCTCCAATGTGACACATCTAATACCTTCCCTAAGCAGCAGATGTGAATGGGCACTTCAAAGCTTATGTGCTGCCTTCACAGTCAAATGTGACACTAAAGCAAGAAAACATCATGGCCGGTCAACAAGACCGTTTACAGGCTTTCAACATGGACAAAGAGTCATAGTTTGCCAGGGATTAGCTCAAGGTAAGGTCATTGGAAACCTTTGTATTTTAAGCTAACACTATTGAAATTATGCACCAAAAAATTAAAAACGTTTAAATTTTAAGGTTTCTAAAATTAAGACAAAAATAACAACAAACTGGGATTATGCTCTGAATGTTAGCCTGGGGCCATGTTGGCAAAAGCCCAATTTCTTAATTCTGATTTCATGCCTTCATTTTTTTTTTTTTTTTTTTTTTTGAGTTTTTCGAGGTAGGGTTTCACTCTAGTTCAGGCTGACCTGGAAGTCACTGTGTAGTCTCAGGGTGGCCTTGAATTCATGGCAATCCTCCTACCTCTGCATCCGAGTGCTGGGATTAAAGGTGTGTGCCACCATACCTAGCCTTCTTGTTTTTTTTCCTTGGTTTTTCAAGATAGGGTCTCACTCTATCCCAGGCTGATCTAGAATTCACTATGTAGTCTTGAGCAGGCCTCAAACTCATGACGATCCTCCTACTTCTGCCTCCTGAGTGCTGGGATGGTGTGCACCACCATGCCTGTCTCCAGTTTAGTTCTTAAGCAGACCCTTGTCACCTCCACTCCCTGCCATTCCCCATCCACAATACTCCCTTTACCTCCTGAAAACTCTGGGGCATTTCAATAAGGAAATACCAAATGAAAACTGGCACCACCAAAGTTTTGAATACAAATAAATGTGCATTTTTTTCCTAAATGAGAAAAACGAGACTTGCCTGCCAATTTTTTAACTCTCTAATTATTTGATTAAAAATTTTCTGCCTGTAGTTATCAACATCATAAGACCTATAATTAAATCCATGCTACATATATGGTTACTTGCCTTTATGTGAAAGGAAAAATCCACTCTGTCATATCTTAAAAAGAAAAAGAATTATTATTTATACTAGGTACTGTTTAAATTGGCCAAAAACTGGTCAAAGCCCAAATCAGAACCTTTGGGAGGACTAAGTTACCCTTGAAAAATCATGAGTGACTGGTTAAGCCATAGGTTTAATAGTGATTAATTCATAACATGCTGGATACACCCCAAGAAAGGGGCATAGGCTATTCAATTACACTTAACTGCTATCAAATCTGTAACTAGTCAAGAGATTCCAGATTGAATCAAACCAGTTACTAATATCATATTTTAACAAATTCAGAAGTATACTGTAAAAATCCACTAATTAAGTCCATGAGTCTTATAATCCTATTAAAAGTGAAAATAGGGAAGTATGAATATGTGGAGCTAATATCTTATTTCTTTCAGTAATTCTTGTGGTATTGCTGGATCCATCAGAATCATGTATCATTCAGTTGTGTGTGTGTGTGTGTGTGTGTGTGTGTGTGTGTGGTTAAGGTATTAGATCACTACCCGCAAACTGGAGACTCCTGCATGGTACCAAGTTTACTTTCAGAAGTACATGTTATGTGGCAGGTACCAAGAGGTGATGATCAGTTCCGTGTTCTCTATTGACTAAACCTCTTCATTTGGTTAAACAGCCAGTGTACACCAGAGTTCTCCACAAATCAAAACTATATCACTTTCAGAGCAGCAATATGTGATCCAAGATTTTCTTGAAGGTAGTGCAAAAGGTGCAGTTCATAATGTTCTCCGGATTCAGGAACTCGTATGCTGTGCCTCTCCTGAGGATAGATCTTAACAACACAAAGACATAGGAAGAAAAATTCAGTCACACCCTCCTTCCAAACTTTCTGAACATACACACACACACACACACACACACACACACACACACACACACACAATGACAACTGTGATCATTCAAAAACATCGTCTCAAAATTAGCTGGGCGTGGTGGCGCACGCTTTTAATCTCAGCACTTGGGAGGCAGAGGTAGGAGGATTGCTGTGAGTTTGAGGCCACCCTAAGAATACAGTGTGAATTCCAGGTCAGCCTGGACTAGAGTGAGACCTACCTCGAAAACCCCTCTGCCCCCCCCCCAAAAATTTATTTGGAGCTGGGCGTGGTGGCTCATGCCTTTAATCCCAGCACTCCAAAGGCAGAGGTAAGAGGATCACAATGAGTTTGAGGCCACCCTGAGACTACATAGTAAGTCTGACCTAGAGTGAGAACCTACCTCAAAAAAAATACCCCCCCCCAAAGGATAAAATACCTGGATGGTATACTGCCATCTTCTAAAAAATTTTTTTTGAAGCAGGGTTGTATTCTAGCCCAGGCTGACCTGGAATTTACTCTAATACCCATAAATCCACCCCAACTAACTCCAAGAGGCATTAATTCCCAAATCTCCATCAGCTGGGAACCTAGCATTCAGAACACCTAAAGTTTATGGGGGACATCTGAATCAAACCACCATACCATGTAAGCCAGATGCCCAGGGTAGCACATGCATCTGGAGTTCATTTGCAGCAGCTGGAGGCCCTGGTGTGCCCATTCTCTCTCTCTCTGCATCTTTCACTCTCTCTCTCAAATAAGTAAATGAAAATATATAAGTAAGCCAATTTAATGTTTTCTTCAAGCTAGATATAACTCCCTTTTACAAAATAAAATATTTTTCTTTTTTTTAGAATTATTTTATTTATTTATTAGAGACAGAGAGAGGGAGAGTGAGAATGGGTGCACCAGGGCCTCTAGCCATTGCAAATGAACTCCAGACTCATGCGCCACCATGTGCTCTGGCTTACGTGGGACCTGGAGAATAGAACTGGGGTCCTTTGGCTTTACAGACATACGCCTTGACTGCTAAGCCATCTCTCCAGCCCTACAATATTTTTCTAAATGAATTGTTTTGGAATATAGATTTTCCCATATGTGATTTGTTTGATAATTATTACCTTAAAATAATAAGTATTGGAATTTTTTCTGTGCATATATGAAATCTGTTCTTTCTCTTTCTTTCCTCCCTTCCTTCCTTCCTTTCTTTCTGAGTCAGTCTCACTATGTAGTCCAGGCTGGCATCAAATTCCTGATCTTTCTGCCCCAGTCTCAAATGCTGGAAGGACAGTGTGTGCCACCATTTTCGGGGAGAAATACTGGCTGATACAAGCCATGTAGACAAAGCCTTTTGGTGTGTAAAGGGTTTTAAAACCAGAAAGCTTGAAAACTGCCACTACACAAACGCCTCATAGTTTAACTGACAGAACATCAGCTAAAAAATAAATAAGAGAAGAAATAACACATAATCTTCTAAAGGAATAGAAAAGTAGTTTCTCTTGTTTTCCTCCCCACCTTTTGCTCTTTTTTTTTTCAAGACAGTTTTTAGCTCAGGTAGCCCTCCATCTGGCTATGTAGCCAAGGCTGACCTTAATCTTCTGCCTCTACCTCCCAAAATGCTGGGATTATAGGCATGTGCCATCAGGTTAGCCCAGCTAAGAGCAGTTTCTGTCAAAACTGTTGTAGAGTAAGGAAGGTAACCTGTTGGTTTTGACTCCAATGACTCAAAAAAAAAAAAAAAAAAAAAAAAAAAAAATATATATATATATATATATATATGAAACAACAACAAAGTTAAAAGATCTTGTGATTGCTGGGTGTGGTGGCGCATGCCTTTAATCCCAGCACTTGGGAGGCAGAGGTAGGAGGATTGCCATGAGTTCAGGGTTACCCTGAGACTACCAAATGAGTTTCAGGTCAGCGTGGGCTACAGTGAGACCCTACCTCAAAAACAAAACAAAAAAACAAAAACAAATAAACAAAAAAAAAATCTTGTGATAAGGTCTTAAAAACTCTTATAACAATGAAATCAAGTAACATTTCCTCATCCATCAATGGGAAAAGCAAAGCAAAGGACGACAGGGAGCGGGCTGCGTCATTCCCCTGCCCACAGACTGAAAGCAGCCATAGCACAGACATGTAATCTCTTAGGCAAGGTTTTCAGCCTGATTTCAAATTTCAATAAAATCTTAATTTTGTATCAACTAAGGGCACCAGCAGAAAGTAAAGACAGCTGAAAACTACTCAGCTTTATTCCATATCTTATTAGATTCCAAAGTGATTAGCTGCTTTATACTACCACATTTAACTTAAAAATATAGAACCCACCTGTAAATCATAAGGCTTTCCAGCCCTCACTAAAAAACTCAGTAATATACTGGTATGTGCGAAATGAACATTTTCATCCAAGAACCCATGTAAGAGCAGTAAGCGATTTGGTCTGCAAAAATAAAAATATTAGAAGATTAGGTGAAACAGTGGAAGAATATTAAGGGAAATCAACTCACTCCTTTAAACTAATCACACTTCTTTATACTGTATTGTTAAAATATTTTCAATATTAAAGCTGTAATATACTAATCTGACATCATATGGAATAAAAAATTTAAGATCATACATTCAATTTCTTATTAAAATATTACAACACAATGAAAACTATTTGCAAAGTAGACACAGGATTACTTTCTACTATGTAGACTGTAAAAAAGAAAATCCCCAAATTTACTATTTAAACTAGAATTTATTATTTTTTTTTTTTTGAGGTAGGGTCTTACTCTAGTCCAGGCTAGCCTGGAATTCACTATGTAGTCTCAGGGTAGCCTTGAGCTTACAGCGACCCTCCTACCTCTGCCTCTTGAGTACTGGGATTAAAGGTGTGTACCACCACGCCCGGCTTAAAGTAGCCTTTTCATTTGGCCCTCAGTAATGGTCATGCCAGTCTAGCACTTTAGAGCTGGGGATACAGCTCAGTGTTGAGGTACTTGCCTTCTGTGTGATGCCCTGGGTTCAATCCCCATTATAAATAAATCACAGTTTAGTATTTCCCTTTCCTTTCCTTTCCTTTCCTTTCCTTTCCTTTCCTTTCCTTTCCTTTCCTTTCCTTTCCTTTCCTTTCCTTTCCTTTTTCCTTTCCTTTCCTTTCCTTTCCTTTCCTTTCCTTTCCTTTTCCTTTCCTTTCCTTTCCTTTCCTTCCCTTCCTTTCCTTTCCTTTTCCTTTCCTTTCTTTTTCCTTTTTCCTTTCCTTTCTTTTCCTTTCCTTTCCTTTCCTTTCCTTTCCTTCCCTTTCCTTTCCCCTTTCCTTTCCTTTCCTTTCCTTTCCTTTCCTTTCCTTTCCTTTCCTTTTCTTTCCTCCCCTCCCTCCCCTTCCCCTTCCTCCCCTCCCCCTCCCCTCCCCCCCCCCCCCCCTCCCCTCCCTCCTCCCTCTCCTCTCCTCTCCTCTCCTCTCTCCTCTCCTCTCCTCTCCTCTCCTCTCCTCCTCTCCTCTCCTCTCCTCCTCTCTTTTTCCTGAGTTAGGGTCTTGTTTTAGTTCAGGCTGACCTGGAATTCACTATGTAGTCTCAGGGTGGCCTTGAACTCACAGTGATCCTCCTACCTCTGTCTCCCAAGTGCTAGGATTAAAGGCGTGCACCAACATGCCAGGCACATTTTAGAATTTCCTTTTTTTAAAAAAGATTTTATTTTTATTTATTTATTTGAGACAGAGAGAGGGAAAGAGAGTGAGAGTGAGAAGCATGCCAGGGCCTCTAGCCACTGTAAATGAACTCCAGACTTGTGCATCTGGCTTATGTGGGACCTGGAGAATCGAACCGGGGTCCTTAGGCTTTGCAGGCAGGCGCCTTAACCGCTAAACCAACTCTCCAGCCCTTTATTAATATTTTTAGAAAATTCTAAAATGTGGGCTGGAGAGATGGCTTAGCGGTTAAGGTGCCTGCCTGTGAAGCCTAAGAACACCCATCTGATTCTCCAGGTCCCACGTTTAGCCAGAGGCAAAAGCGATGCAAGCATGCCCATTCTCTGTCTCTCTTTCAAAATTAAAAAAAAAAAAAAAAAAAAAATTAGTCTTAATCTGTAGTATTTAAAGTTTTCATTATTATTACAATAGTTTTAAAAACACAATTTAAAATCTATAAGCTTAATTTTAAAGTTTGAACTTACTCAGAGGGGAACTTTTCTGCTTGCATGGCCACAGATCCTAAGTAATAACCCTGCTCATTCTGGTCAGGGTGACCCATGTAACGTTCCGTGTATCCTGTGTCATAGAAGATCCACAGAGTGACTGGGGCCCCAGCAATAGCAACCTGCGTGTGACAACATGGATAGTCAATTGTGTTCAAGAAAAGAGTGGCTAGCATAAAGAATCTGCAACTGCAAATGTACAGGCTAAAATTATCCTCAGGCTTGAGTCCCACTACTGGATGCACATGGTGTCAGGAAAGTAGCCACCTCAAGCAGAGTGCCAAGGTCACTAATTTGATACTATGTGAGTCAGTAAGTTTCAAGTTTCACCAGCCTGCCTCATACCACATCCCTGACCTGGGCTACCTTGCAATACACAGTGAGCCCCTTATCCAAAACAGAGACTGAACTAAAGTGGGTGAGAACCTCACTGTAAACTCATTCCTGCTATAGGGAAGCAAGTGTAAGAACTGTCTACGTCATATAGAAAAAAGCAGTCACATTTTCACTTTTCTTCCTCTTAGTTTCTCTTGGTGGTTTAGAATTTAAAATAATGAATGGACTATTATATTTAAGTACTAAAAACTTGCATCATTTGAAGGCTTTTGCACAGGTATTTTGTGTTGTTTTTTGAGAAATTTGTATATAAATATATTTTTTTGGTTTTGTGAGGTAGGGTCTCGCTCTCTAGCCCAGGCTGACCTGGAATTCACTATGTAGGATCAGGGTGGCCTCCAACTCATGGTGATCCTCCTAACCTTGGCCTCCTGAGTGCTGGGATTAAAGGCGTGTGCCATTGCACACTTGGTTAATTGTACAGCTTTATATTTAGATATTCTGATTACTTTCTTGACAACTGCAAGCCTGGGAAAGTTATGATAGTTTTCAGAATTTATTTGTAGTATTCTACATATTACCTGGATACAGAACAACAAAACCTCTATCTTTTTTTTTTGTTGTTGTTGTTGTTTTGTATTGTTTTTCAAGGTAGGGTCTCACTCTAGTTCAGGCTGACCTGGAATTCACTATGTAGTCTCAGGGTGGCCTCAAACTCATGGTGATCCTCCTACCTCTGCCTCCTGAGTGCTTGGATTAAAGGTGTGCACCACCACGCCCGACAAAACATCTACCATTTTAATTTTTATCTTGGTAGGTTTTTTTGAGACAGAATCTAACTATGTGGTCCAAGCTGGCCTCAACTGGCAACTCTCCTGTCTCTGCTTCCCAAGCCCTGGGATTACAGGTATGTGACCACCATGCCTGGTCATTTTTGTTCTTAAAAATTAATTCACACTAGAAAAATCATGCTATTGAAATATTAAAAAAAAAAAAAAAAAAAAAGAAGGCTGGAGAGATGACTTAGCAGTTAAATGTGTTAGCTTTCCAAAGCTCCCTGGCCTGGGTTCAATTCCTCAGTACCCATGTAAAGCCAGATGCACAAAGTGCTTTATGCATCTGGCTATCATTTGCAGTGGCAAGAGGTCCTGAAGCACCCATCCTATCTCTCAAATAAATACAAATATTTTTAGCCAGGTGTGGTAGTCCATGCCTTTAATTCCAGCACTTGGGACACAGAGCTTATAGAAGGACTACTGTGAGTTCAAGGCCAGTCTGGGACTACAGAGTAAGTTCCAGGTCAGCCTGGGCTAGCATGAGATCATACCTTGAAAATACAAAACAAAAAATAATATTTTGTCTAAATATTAGAAAAAAGAAAAACACTACTCTTAGTTCTTATTGTCTTAATAATAATCTTTATATGTTTTCTTTAGTATATTTTAAAACAATTTGGTCATGGAATTATAAACATAAATTTTAATTCAGTAATTCATTCAACAGATTTTTTTTTCCAGTATTGGCAGATCAAACCCAAGTCCTTGTGCCGGGACAGATTCATTGAGGGTTGATTACCTGTGAACCCTGGTGCTCAGCTGCTGAAGATACAGCAGTACATAGGGCAAAGTGCCTCAGAGCAGCAAGTGTGTGTGTGTGTGTGTGTGTGTGTGTGTGCACGCGTGTGCACGTGTGTTTATACTAACCAGGACCACTATAATCACTGGCACATATAAGCAGCCAAAAACTGGTCAAGTTGACAATCTTAAAACTATGCTAACACATCATATATATATATCAATCTCACATGGCATAAGCCTTGAAATTCCCTGACATTGCCAACTCTGTAAGTTTTTAGAAAATAAAGATTACTGAGTATCTTCAATTTACAGAAAATTACACCCCTATCACCAAAAACAAATACAATAGGAAGCCACGTACCCTAAAGATATCTGACCTCTGCATTAATGCCATCAAGGAGAGGTACCCTCCATAGGACCAGCCGTGGATGCCCACACGATCTAAGTCAATGAAATCATACCGGGATGCTAGATACTGGAGCCCTTCCACTTGATCATCAATTTCTATTTGGCCCTGGCAAAAGAAAGAAAATCATTTCACTGACTGCTGCATGGAAATCTCATAACAGCACATTTAACACTAATAAAGGTCTTTATTAAAACATACTTGTAGGGTTTATTCAGATTAGAATTCATTAACAACTGAGATTCTATTTTCTTCTTTTTCTAAATATCCTTTTAACCATTTTATGTTAGAGAGAGAGAGAGAGAGAATGGGTGAGCCAGGGCCTTCAGCCGCTGCAAACAAACTCCAGACACATGTGCCCCCTTGTGTCATGTATGACATTGCATGCTTGCGTCACTGTGTTTCTGGTTACTTGGGACCTGGAGAGTCAAACATGAGTTCTTAGGCTTTGCAAGCAAGTGCCTTAACTACTAAGCCATTTCTCGAGTCCAAGATATTATTTTCTATTTTATAAAGGCCTATAAGCCTCTGCCGTTAGCCTGCCCTAGAGTTTAGTTCCCACTTAATCATAAAGTTCTATCCTACTGCTACCCAAACTGGCCCCTGCGATAGGTGGTTCCCACTCCATTTGTTCTGTTGTCTGCTAAGAGATCAGCAACTTCCTTGTAACAAGCCTTCCTATACTCAAAAATTAGCCCCTTTAAGAAACTGATTAATTTTATTTCTCCTTTTTAATGCTTAATGCAGTGAGAGGGAATACTTCTAAGCCCTAACCTTCCTATTTCCCTATCATAATACCACTAGGAGCTGAACATACTATTCTTTAAAGCATGAGTTAATCTTAACTCCTACCATTACATTCTGAGGGATTAATTGGCCTGCCAGTGCACACAGTCTCATTTCACTGAGCCAAAAACAAAAATTAAAATTAAAAAAAAAAAACTTACATGAGAATACAACATAAGGTCAAAGAACTGGCTGTGGGAGCATATCCCCATGTCTTACTCAGCATGTCCAATACACTGGCAACCACAGTAACTGCCTTACTGTGCAAAAGGAACATCGGATTGTCATCATTTCCCAAAGTAGCAGAAAGGCCATGGGGCATCTCTAAAAGGTAGCATTTAAAGCTTCCTGTAGAGAGAAAGAGGCTTGTCACAAGGAAGGCACTAACCAGTTGGTTTCCCTCCTCGCAGAGGACAGAACAAATCTCAATGGTTCCTCAGCAGTGTACCGGATGCTGGAAGCTAAAGGGGGCTGACTGCCTTCTGGCTGAGGTGGGTGGACAAAACAGACAGGGTGCTTTTACATCAAAGTGGCTGTCTCAGCTCCCCACTTACACACAGGTAGACAGGAGCTAATCAGTGTGCCTCATGCTAGGTCTTCCCTTCCACCCCCAAACTTGAACACACGTTCTTTCTCACTCTCAGCCCCTTCCTCAACTCTTTCTAATGTATTTTAAAAAACTGCTTTATGCTCACACACCATTTTATATTTAAAGGCGCCTTCAAATTTAAGTCCTCGATGACATGATCCCCTGTTGTCTATGACCACAACAACATAACCCAGAGAGGCTAGGGTATTTAAGCGGAAATATTTGACTCCTTTGAACCGATTATTCACCAACTGCACCTGAAAAAGAAATATAATTCTGATCAAATTACATGCCAGTACACAACCCACAAAACTGGAAAGATATCACAAAAAATGGAACGCTAGGCTGGGGAAATGGCTCAGCAGTTAAGGTGCCTGCCTGTGAAGTCTAAGTCCTCAGTTCGATTCCCCAGGATTCATGTAAGCCAGACGTGCAAGACGGTGCATTTATCTGGAGTTCGTTTGTAGTGGCTGGAGGCCCTGATGTGCCCATTCTCTCTTTCTATCTGCCTCTTCCTCTCTCTCTCAAATAAATAAATAAAATATTTTTTTAAAAAATCTTTCTAATCTGCCTCTTCCTCTCTCTCTCAAATAAATAAATAAAATAAAAAAAAAAAAAATGGAAAGCTAGCCAGGCGCAGTGGCACAGGCCTTTCATCCGAGCACTCAGGAGGCAGAGGTAGGAGATTGTTGTGAGTTTGAGGCCTTCCTGAGAATAAATAGTGAATTCCAGGTCAGCCTGGGCTTCTCTGAAAACCAAAACAAAACAAAACAAAAAAAAATGGAAAGCTTAAAAATTTAAATACTATGTTACCTTTTAAGAAATTTATTATTTATTTACTTATTTATGACAGACAGAGAGAAAGAGGCAGATAAAAAGAGAATGGAGCCAGGCATGGTGGCACATGCCTTTAATCCCAGCACTCAAGAGGCAGAGATAGGAGGATCATCATGAGTTCGAGGCCACCCTGAGACCACATAGTGAATTTCAGGTCAGCTTGGACTAGAGTGAAACCCTATCTCGACAAACAAAAACAAAAACAAAACAAAACAAAACAAAAGAGAATGGGTATGCCAGGGCCTCCAGCCACTACAAACTCCAGATGCATGTGGCAACTTGTGCATCTGGCTTATGTGGGACCTGGAGAATCAAACTTGGGTCCTTTGGCTTTGCAGGCAAGTGGCCTTAACCACTAAGCCATCTCTCCAGCCCCATGTTGCCTTTGAAATGTAACTATTGAATGGTATATCTCTAAATTAATTGAATCCTTTTAATATTTTATTTTATTTTTTTGGTTTTTTGAGGTAGGGTCTTTGCTCAAGGCCAGTCTGACTTGGAGTTCACTATGTAGTCTGAAGTTGGTCTCCAATTCACTCAATCCTCCTACTTCTGCCTCCCTGGGATTAAAGGTGAGTGCCACCACCATACCTGGCTTTTTTTTTCTTAATACTTTATTATTTTTATTTATTTATTCATTTGAGGAGGGCAGAGAGAGAGAGAGAGAGAAAGAGAGAGAGAGAGAACGGGTGAGCTAGGGCCTCCAGCCACTGCAAATAAACTCCAGATGCATGAAATCAAACCTGGGTCCTTAGGCTTTTGCAGGCAAGTGCCTTAATTCCTAAGCCATCTCTACAGTCCCCATCGTTTTTTTTTTTTTTTTTTTTTAATTTGAGAGAGAGTGAGAGAAAGCTAGAGAGATAGATAGAGAGAGAATGGGCGTGCCAGAGGCCTCTCAGCTGCTGTGAACGAACTCCAGACACGTGTGTCCCCTTATGGGCAAGCGTGACATTGTGCCCTCGCATCACTTTTTGTGTCTGGCTAAATGTGGGACCTGGAGATTGGAACCGGTGTTCTTAGGCTTGGCAGGCAGGCACCTTAACTGCCAAGCCATCTCTCCAGACCCTAACCAACTTTTTATGTAGTCTCTGGGTAGCCTCGAACTCACGGCAATCCTCCTACCTCTGCCTCCCAAGTGCTGGAATTAAAGGCATGTGCCACCACGCCTGGCCTGACCAACTTCTTAAAATTTAATTTATTTGAGAGAGGCAGAGAGAAAGAAAGAGGCAGACTGAGAGGGTGGGTGTGTTAGGGACTCTAGCCATTGCAAATGAATCCCAGATGCATATGCCACCCTAGAGGACCTGGCTTACGTGAGTACTAGGGATCAAGCCTGGGCCATCAGGCTTTGTAAGCAAGTACCTTTAACCACTGAGCAATCTCTCCAGCCCCTTATAGTGTATCTTGTTTAATTTGAAACTCAATGATGTTTAGGGCAACTACTGAACAGCTACAGACATTAAAACTGTAACTTAAATAATCACATAACAGAATTCTTTTACCCCATAGAAACAGGTGCTAAGTAGTCTACTCTGAGAACAATTATGTCAAGCAAGTAACAGTGACAAGGACAAAGAAGAGGATCACCTTCACTCGCTACTTGTCTCTTCTGGGTTGTCTCTGACGAAGAGTGAGAAAATGCAACTTTTTGTTGTTGTTGTTGTTCTCATTTTTTGAGGCAGGGTTTCACTCTAACTCAGGCTGACCTGGAATTCACTATGTGGTCTCAGGGTGGCCTCGAACTCATGGCGAACCTCCTACTTCTGCCTCCCAAGTGCTGGGATTAAAGGCGTGCGCTACCGCGCCCGACTTCTAAACCTTTTTAAATTAATTAATTAATTTATTTGAAGTAGGGTTTCACTCTACTGCAAGCCTTAAATTTGGCCAGCCAGGCCAAATGAGCCAATGGGTGTAATAGTGGCATGTCTGTTATAGGGGAAACCAACCACTTGGACTAGAGGCCCACTTCATGGGAGGGAATACATGCCTGATACTGAAAACCTACAACAGGGATAGTCATGAGCCCTACAGGTGTAACGTCTGCTGCTGTCTGGCTAAATGTATATACTATGCTCACCAAACTGCCCAGTAAGCACTTCTCTTAATGTTCATACTCATATATTAATGCTACTCTCACTTTTGGTTATAGAAGCTTCTCTTTTCAGATGATGTTGATCTTGGGATGACTCAGAAGGCACCAAGGTGCTGAGAAGAAGGGACAGAGGAGTGCTCAGCACTGAAATATCTCTATCACATCTTCCAAGGCTCAGGGTCCATTGCAGAAGAGGTGGAAAGAATGTAAGAGCCAAAGGAAGGGTAGGACTCCTTACAACGTGATCCTCCAGACACAAAATGGTCTGGATATCCATGACCTTACAGTGCCTGACACTACCTACACAAGACCATCATAATTGGAGGAAAAGATGATGACATCAAACTAAAAGAGACTGATTGAGAGGGGGAGGTGATATGATGGAGTGGAGTTTCAAAGGGGAAAGTGGGGGAAAGGAGGGAATTATCATCTATCTACAATTATGGAAATTGTTAATAAAAAATAAATTTAAAAAAACTAAAAACAAGTTCTGTATTAGTTGTATAGATCAGTGCTAGAGTGAATACTTTGCATGTGGAAGACCTGGGTTAATTCCCAGGCTCCATAGTTTTTTTTTGTTGTTGTTTGTTTTTTAAGGGGGATGGAGAGATGGATTAACCATTAAGGCATTTGCCTACAAAGCCATAGGACCCAGAATTGATTCCTCAGGACCCATGTAAGCCAGATGCCCGAAGTGGCGCATGCATCTGGAGTTTCTTTACAATGGCTGAAGACCCTGGCATGCCCATTCTCTCTACCTACCTCTCTATTAAATAAAATAAATAAAAACTTTAAAAAAGGTTTATTCCATAGAAGGGGATTTATGCCTGGCTCTGAAAATCTAGTCAAAAGTGTGTGGCTGGGAGCCGGGCATGACTTTAGTCCCAGCACTTGGGAGGGAGAAATAGAATCGCCGTGAGTTCAAGGCCACCCTGAGACTACATAGTGAATTCCAGGTCAGCCTGAACTAGTGTGAGAAAAAAAAAAAAAAAAAAAAAAGTGTGTGGCTGGGAAGGTTATGCACCCTAGAGGGAGGGAAGCTATTACTGTTATTTGGCTAAGTGGATAGGTTGTGCTCGTCAAGTCACTCTCTGAATATTCATCTTTATATTTGCTCATAGATTAGTGCTGCTCTCACTTTTGGTCAAAGAAGCTTCTTATTTATTTTTATTTACTTATTTGAGAGAGGGAAAGAGGCAGAGTGAGAGAGACAAAGAGAAAGAGAGAGAGAGAGAGAGAATGGGCACACCAGGGCTTCCAGTCACTGCAAATGAACTCTAGATGCATGTGCCACCTTGTGCATCTGACTTTATGTGGGTCCTACAGAATCAAACCGAGGTCCTTTGGCCTTGCAGGCAAGCACCTTAACCACTGAACAATCTCTCCAACTCCAAGCTTCTTTTTAAAAATTTATCTATCTATCTATCTATCTATCTATCTATCTATCTATCTATCTATCTGACAATGAGACAGAGACAGACAGAAAGAATGAGTATGGGGGTGCCTTGGCCTCTTGCCACTGCAAATGAATTCCAGACAAATGTGCATCTGGCTTTACGTGAGTACTTGGGACTCAAATTAGGGCCATCGGGTTTTGCAAGGAAGCACCTTTAACCCCTGAGCTATCACCTCACCAGAGAAGGTTCTCATTAGAAAAACTTCTTTTTGCAGATGGTGCTCACTACTGGGGAGACTCAAAATTCGTCAAAGTTCTGAGAAGTGACAATTGAGTGCTCAACACTAAATGAGACATCTCTATTATACGGGTACTTCAAGACTCAGGGAGCACTGCAGAAAAAGTGGAGGAGAGAATATACAATCTAAAGGATGGGAGGGCATGTGGTCATGTACCATCTTCTGGGTATGGAGTAGCAGTTACATTCATGACTTCAATGGTGGTGACCATTACCTAAACAAGACTAGCAAAATATTGAACCCATCAACATTCCCTCACGGATGATGGAGGAGAAAGACATTAGCCGGGTGTGGTGGCGCACGCCTTTAATCCCAGTACTTGGAAAGCAGAGGTAGGAGGATCACCATGAGTTTGAGGCCACCTTGAGACTACATGGTGAATTCTAGGTCAGTCTGGGCTAGA
The DNA here is from genome assembly GCA_036365145.1 of Orientallactaga sibirica. Taxonomy (NCBI): domain Eukaryota; kingdom Metazoa; phylum Chordata; class Mammalia; order Rodentia; family Dipodidae; genus Orientallactaga; species Orientallactaga sibirica. Next base: position 12,496,386 of record JAEOAD010000016.1, read on the forward strand.
GTGAGACCTTAACTTGAAAACCTCCCTGCCCCCCTCCCAAAGAAAAACAACAACAACAAATACATCAAATACAAGAGACTAGTTAGAAAGAAGAAAGGAAGCCAAGCGTGGTGGTGCACACCTCTAATCTCAGCACTTGGGAGACAGGGACAGGGACAGAGGCAGAGGTAGGATGATCGCTGTAAGTTTGAGGCCACCCTGATACTATATAGTGAATTCCAGGTCACCCTGGGCTAAGTGATAACCTATCTTGAAAAAGCAAAAAAGAAGAAAGCAGTGGAAGGTGGATAGAAATGGAGCAGGAAAAACACAAGAAAATAATGGAAGGATTGGGCTGGAGAGATGTCTTAGTGGTTAAGGTATTTGCCTGCAAAGCCAAACGATCCCGGTTTGACTCTCCAGACCCCACATAAGTCAGATGCACAAGGGGGCACATGCATCTGGAGTTCGTTTGCAGTGGCTGGAAGCCCTGGCATTCCCATTCTCTCTGTCTCTCTCTCTCTCTGCTTCTCTCTTTCAAATAAAATAAATAAATAAAAACATATTTTAAAAAATTAAAAAAAGGAAGGATTATGATAAAAATACATTATGTATGTTGTATAAAAATTGTCAATAAAAGGTTTACTTATGGGCTAGAGAGATGGCTTAGCGGTTAAGCACTTGCTTGTGAAGCCTAAGGTCCCCGGTTCAAGGCTTGATTCCCCAGTATCCACATAAGCCAGATGCACAAGGTAGCGCATGCATCTGGAATTTGTTTGCAGCAGCTGGAGGCCCTGGTGCACCCCATTCTCTCTCTCTGCCTTTCTGTCACTCTCAAATAAATAAATAAAGATCACATTTTAAAAAAAGTTCACTTATGAAACAACGTGCTGTTCTGCTGGCAGCAGCCTCACATGTCTCCATGCTTGCTGTATGTCATGACTGCATGCAACAGTCACACTGAACGTCTGACTTCTGTCAGCTAGGTCTATGCAAGCACATTCTAGGATGCCTTAATGACATTTCTTAGAAATTTCCTGCTTGTAAAGCGCCTCATGACTATAGTTAGCAGTAATGGACAATAGGTTAGATATAAAAATTTAAAAAGGTTCTTATGAAAATGAGGAAAAGGCCAGATACACATGGCAATAGTCTCAGCTACAGAGAAGGTGGCAGCAGGACTAGGTGGCCAAACTGGGTGATAAGGTAAGACCTCTCAAAATTACAAATAAAAACCTGACTAGAGAGACGCCTCAACAGTTAAAGGAACTGGCTTGCAAAGCCTGACAGCCTGGGTTCAATTCCCCAGTATCCACATAAAGCTAGATGCACAAAGTGGCATATGCGTCTGGAGTTTGTCTGTGGTGGCAGGAGGCCCTGGGACACCCATGTTCTCTGTCTCTCAAATAAATAAATAAATAAAAATTTAAATTAAAAATAAAAATGTATATATTGGACTGGAGAGATGGTTTAGCCGTTAAGACACTTGCCTGCGAAACCTAAGGACCCATGTTCGACTCTCCAGATCCCACGTAAGCCAGATGCACAAAGGTGAGGCAAGCACAAGGTCGCACATGCCCACTAGGTGGTAGAAGCGTCTGGAGTTCAACTGCAGTGGCTGAGGCCCTGGCGTGCCAATTCTGTCTCTCTAAAAAAAATGTATACATTGAATTATCACTCTGCATGCCAGCACAATTATTATGCAACTTAACTTAAAAATTGAAAAATTCACTTCTCTCACACAATATATGAGGATTTTCCTTTCTTGGTGGTATTCCCTGATAACTAATGACTTTATCTTTGCTTATATACATTTACTACTATCTATCTTATGTCCATTCAAACCTTTCACTTGCATCTTTATACATTCTAAAAACAGCTGCTTTACCAGATATAAATATTTATGTATAAAGCTCTAAGTTTATTTATTTACTTATTTGATAGATACTCGTGGGGGGGGGGAAGGGAGGGAAGAAAGGAAAGAATGGGAGCACAAGGGCCTCTAACCACTGCAAAGAAACTCAGACACATGCACCACTTTGTAAGCATCTGGCTTATAGGAGTCTTGAGAAATTGAATCTGGGTCCTTAGGCTTCACAGGCAAGTGCTTCAACCACTAAGTAATCTCTCCAGCCCAAGTTTTAGTGAAGTTTTAATGAAACAAGCAGAAGTGTTTGAATTTTATGAAATCTGATTTTCCAGTTTTTTTTTTTTTTTTTTCTCTTAAAGAAGTGGGGAAGTTTTCTCTGGCTAAAATGAATGAATGGGAGAAAAATCCAGTTAGCTAAGAGTTAAGAATGAGCTGGGCATGTTGGTGTACGCCTTTAATCCCAGCACTCGGCAGGCAGAGGTACAAGGATTGCTATTGCCATGAGTTCGAGGCCACCCTGAGAATACAGAGTGAATTCCAGGTCAGCCTGGGCTAGAGTAAGACCCTACCTTGAAAAACCAAAACAAACAAACAAAAAAACAAAAAACAAACAAACAAACAAAACAAAACAAAACAAAACAAAACAAAACAAAAAAGAATGAACATTATCTTCACTGCATATTAACTGGGTTACATTGTGGTGGATTGTGGTGGGAAGGGAGAACATGTTCAACTATATTCACATTATAATACTTTTCTTTTATGACACTGAGAGAGAGAGAGAGAGAGAGAGAGAGAGAGAGAGAGAGGAGGGGGAGGGAGAGAATTGGTACTCCAGGGCCTCTAGGCACTGCAATTGAACTCCAGATGTGTCTACCACCTTGTGTGTCTGGCTTATGTGGTATCTGGGGAGTCAAACATGGGTCTTTAGGTTTTGCAGGCAAGTGCCTTAACTCTGACTCTCCAGCCCCTTTCTATACTTTTTTCCCCCCAAGGTAGGGTCTCACTCTAGCTCATGCTGACCGGAATTCACTATGTAGTCTCAGGGTGGCCTCGAATTCACAGTGATCCTCCTACCTCTGCCTCCCAATACTGGGATTAAAGGTGTGCATCATCACTCCCAACTTTGTTTTACACTTTTTAAAAAAAAACTTTTTTTTTCCTTCAAGGTAGGGTTTCACTCTAGCTCAGGCTGACTTGGAATTCACTACATAGTCTCAGGGTGGCCTCGAACTCATGGTGATCCTCCTACCTCTGCCTCCTGAGTGCTGGGATTAAAGGCATGCACCACCACGCCCAGCTAAAAAACATTTTTATTTATTTATAGTTTAAAAAATATATTTTATTTATTTATTTATTTGAGAGAGAAAGAGGGAGAGAGACAGAGAACAGGCGCACCAGGGCTTCCGGCCACTGCAAGTGAACTCCAGATACATGTGCCCCCTTGTGCATCTGGCTTATGTGGGGCCTGGAGAGTCAACTCGGGATCCTTTGGCTTTGCAGGCAAATGCCTTAACCGCCATCTCTCCAGCACCATTTTTATTTTTATTTTTTAAAATTTATTTATTTCAGAGACAGGGAGAGAGAGAGAATGAGAATCAGAGAATGGGCACGCCAGGGCCTCCAGCAGCTGCAAACGAACTCCAGACACTTGTGCCACCTTGTGGACCTGGCTTACATGGGTCCTACTTCTGGGTCCTTTGGCTTTGCAGGCAAGTGCCTTAATTGCTACGCCATCTCTTCAGCGCTGGCATCCTATTTTTATCCTTGTCCTCCTGTAGTCTGTTTCTTTGTGGTCTAATGGAGGATATTTTAACAACATAAATCAGATATGACTGCTGCTTGGCTCCATACAATGTCTACCATTACTCCTCATAAAAGATCTAAATACAACAGGTCAGTGCTCTACCACTGAGCTGAGTTATACCCCGAGCCCAAGATATAAACTCTAAGATATAAAGTCTAAGACCTGGCTGGATTTGAGAGATGCTTCAGCGGTTAAAAACACTTGCCTGAAAAGCCTGACGACCTGGGTCTAATTCCATAGTACCCACATAATACCAGATGCACAAAGTGGTGCATACATCTGTAGTTCATTTGCAGTGGCAGCGGACCCTGGTGTGCCTTTTCTCTCCTTGCAAATAAACAAAAAAATTTTAAAATATCTAAAGCCAAGCTGGGCGTGGTGACGCACGCCTTTAGTCCCAGCCCTGGGGAGGCAGAGGTAGGAGGATCGCCATGAGTTCAAGGCCACCTGAGACTACACAGTGAATTCCAGGTTAGCCTGGGCTAGAGTGAGACCCTACTTTGAAAACAAAACAAACAAAAAAAAATCTAAAGCCATAAAGACCTTAGATTATGCAGGCCTTGGGTGACTTTCAAGTTAAATACATGGGCCTTGAGAGTGGCTCAGTGGTTAAAGGCATTTCTTTGCAAAGCCTGCCAGCCTGGGGTTCAATTCCTCAGCCCCTACATGAAGTGGGATGCAAAGTGTTGCATTCATTTGTGATCTCATTGTACCTATGATAACAGGAGGCGGAGCCACAAGAACCTAAATCTCTTGTACCAGCTAGACTGACCTTCCTCCCTTTGCAATTTGGCAATTCATTTGCAGTGACAAGGAGGAGAAGCATAGAGACCTTAAAGTTGTCCTCTGCTTGCCACAGGTGCATGCACATAAAGCCAGATGCACAAAATGACACATGCATCTGAGTTGTTTGCAGTGGCAAGAGCCTTGGTATGCCAATCATCTTTCTCTTTCTCTTATACATAAAAAATATTTTAAAAATACACAAAATTTAACAACAAAAAAACCCAAGCTTAAATTGTATCACTTTCCCTCATGCACTAAGTGCTAACCCTGTGTCAAAGATATTAAGTGGATCTAATTCCAAGACATTGGCCTTTACTGTTGCCTCAGCCAAGAACGCTCTTCTGAAGACCTTTAACATGACCCATCCCTTCTCAGCCTGTGCGCTCAAGCAAGGCCTTCCTGCTTCTTCCTATCAGAACTCCTATTTCAGGCACATTCCCAGGCTTTCCTGGAAAATGTTTTTTTGGCGCGTGCGTGTGCACATATGTATGTGTTCACATGCACGTGGGTGCATGCATGTGAAGGGCAGAGGTTGCTGTTTGGTGTCTTCCCTGATCACTCTCCACTTTATTTACTGAGATAGGATCTCTAACTTGAACCCAGAGCTTGGTGATTCAGCTAGTGAAGCTAGCCAGCTTGCCTCAACAATCCCATCTCTGTATCCTCAAGCCCTGGGATTAGAGGCAGGCTGCCAGATCAGAACTCTGGTCCTCATAATTGTGCTATAAGCACTTTATCCACTGAGCCATCACCCTAACTCATCATGACAATTTTTTCTATCATCCACAGTATATTTTATTTGGCTGTTTATTATTATCTTCCATGTCAGAGTTCTCTGAGTGATGGTGCCCTTCTGGTCTAGGATAGTACCTAGCTAAATGAGAAAGATATAGAAATGTTTTTTCTTTGAACACAAATATGAGCATTTAAATACATGGTCTCACCTGTTTTCTTGCTATCACATATGTTAAGATGGCCTTGACTGCCTGACAAAACTCCCTCGGTGTTTGTGCCTTTACAGCCTGAAGGCTGCTGCTTCTAGGAGCAAACTTTTAAGCATAAAGCCCTTTGGCATTGGGAACTCCAAAATCTCCCTGAGTGCCAATTCTTCAAATTGAACCCTGCTACCACTCATCCTGTTTTCATGCATACATGTAGAAGAGTCTCTGATAGATTCTAGAAAAGATCATATGTATTTAATACCCATTTATTGACTGCTGGTCTGGTAGCTTACACCTGGATACTCAGCATGCAGGAGGCAGAGGCAGGTGGATAGCTGAAGTTTGAGATCAGCACGTTTTACACAGTTAGTTCAAAGCCAGCCAGGGATATATAGCAAGACCCAAGACAAATATCCTCAAAATTTATTTACTTACTGAATTGAAAAATTTATTTCAGTGTTGGGATCCAACCCAGGGCCTGTTAAGCCAGCATTCTACCACTGAGCTGAACTCAGCCTGATTTCAGAGACTGATTCTGTTAGTAATAGCAAGAAATTCACTTCAGCCAGGAGTGATGGTACATGCTTTTAATCCCAGCACTTGGGAGGCAGAGGTAGGAAAATCGTCCTAAGTTTGAGGCCACTCTGAGACTACATAGCAAATTCCAGGGCAGCCTGAGCTAGAGTGAGATCCTGCCTAGAAAAGGAAAAGAAAATAAAAGAAAAAAATGAATTCACTTGATGCTGTTCAACTGTAACGCAAGAAAGGACATGGGGTTGGGGAGGGAGGGAATTACCATGGGTTATTGTCTATAATTATGGAAGTTGTCAATTAAAAAAAAAAAAAAGGAAAGGACATGGCTTGAACCACAAGCACACTGTGCTCTAAGGATGAACATTTCATAAAATCACTATGTCCTAGCCAGGTGTGGTAGCACACGCCTTTAATCCCAGCACTTGGGAGGCAGAGGTGGGAGGATCACTGTTAGTTTGAGGCCACCCTAAGACTACATAGTGAATTTTAGGTCAGCTTGGGCTAGAGTGAGACCCTACCTCAAAAAAACAGAAAACAAAACAAAACAAAACAAATCATTATGTCCTAACTAGACGACCTAGTTTTACATTTAGGAATCTCTCTCTTCGTAATTAACCCAAAAGGAGTCATCCAGCAGTGGGCTGAAGTACCAGAGGGCTATCTCAGGTGAAAACACACCAAGAACTCTGCAAATGGAACACCTGATCATGCTATGGACCAAATTTGCATGCTCCCAAGAACACGTTTCAAAAACCAGACTGGAGGCAGGTTGGTTTAGCAGTAAAGGTGCATGCCTGTGAAGCCTAAGGACCTAAGTTCGATCCCCCAGTAGCCACCTAAGCCAGACACACAAGGTGGCATATGCACCTGGCATTCATTTGTAGTGTCTGGAGGCCCTGGTGTGTCTGTTCTCTCTCTCACACAATAAATAAAATATTTTTAAAGAAACACACGGCAGACTCATAGCATTTCAAATATGCTATTTCTGTCAATGCAAAAGAAGCAGTTGCACTCATAAGGCACTCAAAATAAATAATACTTAAAAAATTTTTTTTTGGCTTTTTCAAGGTAGGGGTCTCACTCTAGCTCAGGTTGACCTAGAATTCACTATGTAATCTCATCTCAGGGTGGCCTCGAACTCATGGTGATCCTCCTACCTCTGCCTCCCAAGTGCTGGGATTAAAGGTGTGCGCCACCATGCCCGGCTCAAAATATTTTTATTTTTATTTATTTGAGAGAGAGAGCGAGAGAGAGAGAGAGAGAGAAAGAGAAAAAGAGAGAATGGGCATGCCAAGGGCTCCAGCCACTGCAAACAAACTCCAGACACATATGCTACCTTGTCTTGTGCATCTGGCTTAAGTGGGTCCTGGGGAACTGAACTTGAGTTCTTTGGCTTTGCACCTTAACTGATAAGCTATCTATCCAGCCCCCAAACAGATAATTTTGTTTCAACTGAATTGGCTAAGACATACATTTATTTATTTATTTATTTATTTATATTTATTTATTTATTTTTGTTTTGAGATAGGGTCTCACTCTAGCCCTGGAACTCACTATATAGTCTCAGAGTAGCCTTGAACTCATAGCCATCCTCCTACCTCTGCCACCCAAGTGCTGATATTAAAGGCGTGAGCCACCACACCTGGCAGACTTTTATTTATTTATTTATTTATTTATTTATTTATTTTTTTTTTTAAATATTTTTCATTTTATTTATTTATTTGAGAGAGAGAGATACAGAAATAGGCAGGTAGAGAGAGAGAGAGAGAGAGGGAGAGAATGGGTGCGTCAGGGCCTCTAGCCACTGCAAACGAACTCCAGATGCATGCACCCCCTTGTGCATCTGGCTCACGTGGGTCCTGGAGAGTCAAGCCTTGAACCGGGGTCCTTAGACTTCATAGGCAAGCGTTTAACTGCTAAGCCATCTCTCCAGCCCATGTTTTTTTGTTTTTTGAGGTAGGGTCTCACTCTGGCCCAGGCTGACCTGGAATTAACTATGTAGTCTCAGGATGGCCTTGAACTCATGGCGATCCTCCTACCTCTGCCTCCCGAGTGCTGGGATTAAAGGCGTGCGCCACCACGCCCGGCTAAGACTTTTATTTATTTTTTATTTCTTCTTCTTCTTCTCCCCTCACGCCCCTGAGGAAGGGTCTCACTCTAGCCCAGGCTGATCTGGAATTCATTATGTAGTCTCAGGATGGCATCAAACTCACAGTGATCCTCCTACCTCTCTGCCTCCTGAGTGCTGAGGCATGCACCACCACTTTTATTACAGTAAAATATACAAAACATAAAAATGACCATTTCAAGCATTTTAAGAGTTCAATTTCAGTGGTACTAAATATATTCATAACAGTGGGCAACCAAAACCATTTTCTATTTCCAGGAAATGGAAATTTCCAGTCTCCAGGTGGCCTCGAACTCACGGCGATACTCCTACTCCCTCTGCCTCCTGAGTGTTGGGATTAAAGGCGTGTGACACCATGCCCAGCTTTTTACTGTGCTGCAGCATGTGTGTCTTTTTGCACATGTGAGTGCACGCGTGTGTAAGAACACTCCAAGGCTTCTTGCTACTGCAAACAAACACTAAGTGCCTATGACAGTTTTTGCATCCTGCTTAAGTGGGTAGCTTGGGAACTGAGCTAGGCTAGTAGGCTTTTCAAATACCTTTAACCACTGAACCATCTTCTTAGCCCCCAAGTTTGCTACTTTATTATTATTATTCAAATATATTTTATTTATTTGAGAAAGAAGTTGAGAGAAAGAAAGAATGGGTGCACCAGAACCACCAGCCACTGCAAATAAACTCCAGACACATGCACCACCTTGTGCATCTGGCTTACGTGGGTCCTGGGTAATCAAACTGGCGGTCCTTTGGCTTTGCAGGCAAACGCCTTAACAGCTAAGCCATCTTCTCCAGCTCTATTTTTTTTTTAGTTTATTGTTTTTATAAAAAGGTTGCCCACATAGACCACTTCTCCCACACCCCAATTCTGCTGAGGGTCTTAGGTGGGGATATTGGTGTTCATTGGAACCAAGAGGCCTCAGTCTCTGCATGGATAGGAAAAACATGGTTTCTCAGGCTATTCTCACCCACCCTGAGGCTCTTACTATCTTTCCACCCTCCCCTCCACTTTGGTGATGCTCCCTGAGCCTTGGAGACCGAGAGAGATCTGATTTGGTGTCGCTTACGCTGTAGGCTCTGGATCTGTTTTTTATGAGGTTTGAGTGACTATTATTATTGTGATGCAGCGGCCAGAGGCCCTGGTGCACCAATTCTTTCTCTCTCCCTCATGAAAATACAAAAAAATTTATTTATTTGCAAGGAGAGAGTGTGAGTGAGTGTGCCAGGGCCTCTTGCTACTGCAAATTCCAGATGTATGTGCCACTTTGTCCATCTGGCTTTATGTGGGTACTGGGGAATCAAACCTGGGCCATTAGGCTTTGAAAGCAAGAGCCTTTAACTGATAAACCATCAATCTAGCCCCTATTATTTTTTTTAAATGTATTTATCTAATTGCACGTGTGTGTATGGGTGCAGCAGGGCCTCTTACCCCTGCAAACACTTGTGAGATACTTGTAAGACTTTTGGGGTCTGGTTTACATAGGTGGCTTGGAAACAACCCAGGCCACAGGCTTTACCAGCAAGCATGAGCCTTTAATTATTCGGCTATCTCCCCAGCCCTCATGTTTTATTTGTAAGTAGACTAATTGATGGTAAAGATATTTAATACATGGTCATCATTCTTGAGATTTTATGACTTTTATAGTTATTTTAGGTTTACTCTATTTTTTGTATAATTTGGTATTTATACATACTTTCCCAGATAGTAAATAACAGGGTATAATAAAAAACATTGAAGCCAGGCATGGTGGCGCACATCTTTAATCCCAGCACTCGGGAGGCAGAGGTAGGAGGATCACCATGAGTTTGAGGCTGGAGACTCCATAGTGAATCCCAGGTCAGCCTGGGCTAGAGTGAGACTCTACCTCAAAAAACAAAAAACAAACAAACAAACAAAAGAGAGTTAAAAGGAAAATATATAATCAAAAGTAAATATCTCTATTTATTATTTATTTATTTGTGTGTATAAATTCACTCTGTAGGTAGCTAGCTTCAAACTCACAGTGATCCTCCTACCTTAGCCTCTCAAGTAAGATTAAAGGTGTGACCCACCATGCCTGGCCTATTTTGTAAATTTCATTTATTTCTGTGGTGCTGGGGATCAAACACAAGGTAAGAATAAACATTTATTTTATTATTTTTATTTATTTGTTTGAGAGAAAGACAGGAAGAGACAGAGAGAATGGATGCACCAGTGCCTTCAGCCACTGCAAATGAACTCCAGACACATGCACTACTTTGTGCATCTGGCTTATGTGGTTCCTGGGGAATTGAACACAGGTCCTTTGGCTTTGCAGACAAGCGCTTTAACTACTAAGCCATCTCTCCAGTCCCAGAATAAACATTTAAAAAGGCCTGTCTTGGTGGCGTACACTTTTAATCCCAGTACTTGGGAGGCAGAGAGACGTAGGAGAACTGTTGTGAGTTTGAGGCCACCCTGAGGCTATATAGTGAATTCCAGGTCAGCCTGGGCTAGAGTGAGACCCTACCTCAAAAAATAAAATAAAAATAAAAAAGATTAACAATAAAGTCACCTGTCCAAAATACTTTATTAGTCAATAGCATTTATTTAACATTCAAATGCTAATATTTAATCCAGAAGAAGATTAAGGTTTTACAGTTTTAAGGAATAGCACAGTAGTTTCCTTTATCAGCTATAAAAGTATTCTAGTTTGCTTGAGAAATACAGCCATGCAATGAAGGGGTTGCAATTCATTAGGCTACCAAGAATTTCTGAAAATACAAGATTCTTTGTATTTGCTAAGAAATTTCATCATTTAATTTCCCAACAACTTGCTCTATCTGACACACACAATCCACTCCCCTTAACATCTATAGCCCTTATTGTACAGTAAGGACACTGATTTAGGTAAGTTTAGTCATCTAAACTTAGTTTCTGAATTCCTAAGCTGGATAACTAGAACTAAAACCTGGAATAGTAAGTACTGTAAGCTCAACACTGTGAAAATATATGTTTGTCTGCGTGTTTGCATGAGTTTATATACTCACCTGAGGACCACCATATATGAACAGCACAGTGGGGTATTTCTTTCCAGGCTGTAGATCATGAGGCTTGTATAGCATTCCATACAATGTAAATCCAGTAGTACTTTCAAAAGAGAATATTTCTGGAGGGGTATAGTCAGGAAGAGGACCTGTGAAGAAGTAACAAAGTCTATAAAAAGCTCTTATGGGAGCCATCTAGCCTGAAAAGCAAGCAACAAAATATCAATGCAAGCCGGGCCTGGTGGCGCACGCCTTTAATCCCAGCACTGAGAGGCAGAGGTAGGAGGATTGCAGTGAGTTCGAGGCCACCCTGAGACTCCATAGTGAATTCCAGGTCAGCCTGAGCTACCTTGAAAAAGAGAGGGTGGAGGGAGAAGGGAGGAGAATCTGTAGTACCATACTGCCATTCACTTCCATACAGAGCAAGCATGCTGTTTTTTTATTAAGACTGTCAAAACGTTCAGGAAGTTGGTTATTCCCTAGAGCTGTAGTTCAGAATACACTATTTAATCTTCTTTCAACAAGCCTTCCAGCCAGGCTCCCACTTGGATGAGAGGTAACTTATCTTCTTTAGTAGCTGACAGACCAGGAATAATTCAACCAGAAGCTCAGCTGCTCAGGAAGAGACAGGGTAAGAAATAGGAAGACATGGCCGGGCATGGTGGCGCACGCCTTTAATCCCAGCACTCGGGAGGCAGAGGTAGGAGGATTGCCGTGAGTTCGAGGCCACCCTGAGAGTACATGGTTAATTCCAGGTCAGCCTGGACCAGAGTGAAACCCTACCTCGAAAAAGAAAAAAAGAAGAAAAGAAATAGGAAGACATGGACATAGCACATAGGTGCAGTGTGCTGAAAGACTAATCGTAGTTAAGGTGATGTCCAGGGAAAAGGATTACCTGCTGAATCCAAAATAGTAGCCCAAAATTCCTTTGTTTTGCAGGCTGGGTCATCTTCAGGACTTGACAGTTTGTAAAGGGACACACAATGTGGATTCTTCTGGTTACTGTACTTACTTATAAAGAAGTCACAATGCTACAGAAAGAGGAAACAATTATGCTTTTTCTACAGAGCAAAATAAAAAGGTTATCTACTGTTCTATCTGCATTAATGCTGTGGCAAGAGTACAATAAAGAGTCAGACTCACTTATGTAAATACACAACACTAAAGTTGGGCTAACCATTTTAAACTTTTCCAAGAGAATGAGGCTTCTCCAAGCCAATCTCACCAATTCTCACATCATTCAAAATTTACATGAACAGAAGACTTTTAAATGACAGGAAAGGGCTGGAGATACAGCTCAGCCATTAAGGCAGTTGACTGCAAAGCCTAATGACCTGGGTTCAATTCTCCAGTACCTACATAAAGCTAGATGCACAAAGTGGTCTAGAGTTTGCAGTGACTGGAGGCCCTGGCACACCCATTCTTTCCACCTCTCTTCTGCTTGCAAATAAATTAAAACAAAAGAAAACAAAAAAAACACGACAGGAAACCCATTACAAACAGAGACCATACCCTGCTGATGCAGCAAGAGTGGGAGTAGCCACGGTCAGTCAGCCTTGTCACCTCTCCAGGATTTGTGTAACTGACAACATACAAGTGATGCTCTAAAGGGGAGTCTTTGGTGCCTTCAAAATATACCAGCTTTCTAACTTCATCAACCTGGATCTGCCAAAATAACAACAAAATCAGAACCAGCATGATCCTGACAAGGCCAGTGAACCACCCCCAAGCCTGTGCAGTGTCATCTGAGTCATTTGACTTAGGTTTCTTTTATTTTCATTTTGCTACCAAAGCTAATCACCTTGGGATGGTTTTTGCTTGTGGCTAAAAACAGAACCTGTCCAGAAAGCAAAACAATATCTTGATTTATACACTATTGGTAACTGGTCAGAATGTGTATTCTACTCAAAATATGAAAGCCAGGCATGGTGGCACATGCCTTTAAACCCAGCGCTTGGAAGGCAGAGTTAGGAAGATCGCTGTGAGTTCAAGGCCACCCTGAGACTACGTAGTGAATTCAGGTCAGGTTGGACTAGAGCAAGTCCCTACCTCGAAAAACCAAAGGGAAAAAAAAGAGAGAGAATTACTTCCTTACAATAACAACTGTTTTTCTTATGTGTGTGGGGTATGCATGTGGAAGAAAGGCTGCTATCAGGTGCTCTCCACTTTACTTACCCGACTTCACCTCCCATGCACTGGGATTACAGGCAGGCCACCACACCCATACCTATACCCACCCAGCATTTATGTGACCTCTGGGGGTCTAAACTTTGGTCCTCTCACATGCATGGCAAGTGCTTTGTACACTGAGACAGCTCCTCAGCCCCAAAATAACAGTTTTTCACAAAGAAAAAACAATCCTATGTTGCAACTTAGTTCAACTATTCATGCATACTTGAGATTGATTTTAATATCATATGTTTCTCAATCTATATAGACAGTACTTTCTTAGATCTTTTGGATAAATTTGAGAAAGTGTTTTATCTATTGGGTTGGAGAATAATGAAAATCAGTTTTACCAGTGGTAGTTTATAAATAATTTTTTTTGTGTGTGTGTTTTTTCAAGGTAGGATCTCGCTCTAGCCCAGGCTGACTTGGAATTCACTATGTAGTCTCAGGATGGACTCATGGTGATCCTCCTACCTCTGCCTCCTGAATGCTGGGATGAAAGTGTGTGCAACTATGCACGGCTCTATAAATAAATTTTGTTTCCTAGGCATAAAACTCAGAGCCTTCCAGTGAGCTATGTGCTCAACCCTAGATCAGAAGTCATCATCCAGAACTTCACGTTATTCCCCAAAATATGGGGACATCCTAAATATATGACTTTCTCCCATTGTTCCTTTAAAGCTGGGCATGGTGGCACAGGTCTTCAGTCCCAGCATTCCGCTGGGAGGCTGAAGTAGAAGGATCATTGAGTTCAAGGTCAGCCTGGGGTTACAGAGTAAACTCCAGGTTAGCCTAGACTAGAAAGACCCTGCCTTGAAAAACAAACAAATAAAAGTCTACCAGCCTACTCAAAGTTTAGTAAAATTCACAATTTTTTATATACTATTAAAGGCATGTGCCATCATGCCCGGCTCTAAAAGATATGCTTTTAACTGCCAATATTTTCAATATTTTTTCCAGATAATTTCTTCACTATTAATCTTTTTTCTCCCTTCCCTTCCCTCTCCTCCCCTTCCATTCCCTTTTGTTTTGTTTTGTTTTCTTTTGGTTTTCAAGGTAGTGTCTTGCTCTAGCCCAGGCTGACCTGGAATTCACTATGTAGTTCTCAGTGTGGCTTCGAACTCGAGATTAACCTACCTCTGTCTCCTGAGTGATGTGATTAAAGACAAGCGCCACCACAACTGGAAATCTTTTAAAGATGCATAAATACCTAAATTGACATAGTTGCTATAGGAAACAAATACGCAATAATGATCACATAAGGGGGAGGGGGTTAATCTCTCCAAAAGGTTAGGACTAATTCTGCTCCAACAGCAGCTGGGAGTCAAGCCTTTCAAAACTGTTCCTCAGCCCCATTTATACTGGTTCTTTCCTTTGTTCCATATAACTCCTTGTTTTCAACAAGATGACAGACCTGGAGGGCTTGGTAATTAACAGGCCCTACCAGTTCTGATTCAGGGGTTTGGGATGGGCCTAAATCTGTATTCTGACAAGTTCCAAGGTGGTGCTGCTGCACTGTGCTCCAGAACCACATGTTGAACATTGCCACCAACAGTCCATGGCATGGGAGCTGAAGCCTCAAAGCTTTAGCCAAAATTGCCATTAGAAATCTTTGAGTGGAACAAGGTGACTGGTAAAAGCAGAAAAAAGAAAGCATAATTTATTTATTTATGCATTTATTTTAAAAAATATTTTTATTTATTTGACAGAGAAAGAGGGGGAAGAGAGAGAGAGAATGGGAGCACCAGGGCCAGCCACTGTAAAAGAACTCCAGATGCGTGTGCCCCCTTGTGCATCTGGCTAACATGGGTCCTAGGGAGTCAAACCTGGGTCCTTTGGCTTTGCAGGCAAATGCCTTAACTGCTAAGCCATCCCTCCAGCCCGAAAAGCATAATTTAAAACAAAGCAAAGACAGAAGGAAAATAGGCAAGGAAGAACGAATGCGAAAAACAAACACATAAAAATAAGCATGTAGGGCTGGAGAGATGGCTTAGCGGTTAAGGCGCCTGCCTGCTAAGCCTAAGAACCCAGTTCCAATCTCCAGGTCCCACGTTTAGCCAGATGCAAAGTGACGCAAGGGCGCAATGCCGCACTTGACCAAAGGGGCACACATATCTGGATTTCGTTCACAGCAGCTGAGAGATTGCTGGCGCGCCCATCTCTGTCTCCTTCTCTGTCTCTCTCTCCAAAAATAAATAAAATAATAATAAAAAAAATTAAAAAATAAGCATGTATCAGGTGTAGGCGCTCATGCCTATGAAGAATTGACAACCCCCAGAGGCAAAAAATGGAATCATTTAGTTCATTTAGGTTGCCCAAAGAAGGTTCTGTTTGCTCCCATACAATTTGGGAGGTTATGTCAGTAAATTTGGATAACTAGGAAGCAAAGTGAGATTGCTAGAATTAGACTTTATAGAATACATATAATATTCTAGCTTTTACAATAAAAAACAAATAAGAGCTCTAAGGTAGCTAGTATAGGTAATTCTTCCATCCATTTATCAGTGTGATGAATCACATGCAGACTATTACTAACTCCCGGTAGCATGAGCTCATCAACTGTTAGAGCCATGCACAGGAAGAATGTAGTATGGAGTGAGCTAATGAAAATAAATGGAATCTGGGACAAATGGAAGGCATTAATGACGTAAAAGAAAAAAAAAATCTTGGGAGCCTGAGGCAGAAGGATTGAAAATTCTAGGCCAGCTTATGCCACAAGGTAAATTCAAGGATAGTTTGGACAACTTGGCAAGAAAGACTGCTCCAGGGCTGGATAGATGGCTTAGCAGTTAAAGTGTTGCTTGCAAAGCCAAAGTATCCCAGTTCAACTCTTCAGGACCAACATAAGCCAGATGCATAAGAAGGCACACACATCTGGAGTTCATTTGCAGTGGCTGGAGGCCCTGGCAGTCAATTCTCTTTTTCTCTCTCAAATAAATACTTTTTTTTTTTTTTTTTTTTTTTTAAAAAAAGAGGACCTGGAGAGCTGGCATAGCGGTTAAGTACTTGCCTGTGAAGCCTAAGGACCCCGGTTCGAGGCTCAATTCCCCAGGACCCATGTAAGCCAGATGCACAAGGTGGCGCATGCATCTGGAGTTCATTTGCAGTGGCTGGAGGCCCTGTTGCACTCATTCTCTATCTATCTGTCGCTCTCAAATAAATAAATAAAAAATAAAGATATTTAAAAAAAAAAAAGAAAAAGAAAGCCGGGTGTGGTGGCGCATGCCTTTAATCCCAGCACTCAGGCGGCAGAGGTAGGAGGATCACCATGAGTTCAAGGCCACCTGAGACTACATAGTGAATTCCAGGTCAGCCTGAGCTAGAGTGAGACCCTACCTCGAAAAACAAAAAAAACAAAACAAAAAAAAAAAAAAAAAAAAAAGAAAGAAAGACTGTTCCAATATGAAACTACGGAAAAAAAAAAAAAAAAAAAAAGACTGTGGACATGAAACGAAGTTCACTGGTAGAGCACTTATGTAGCATTTCAAGACCCTGGGTTTAATCCCCAGTACTGACTAAAAACAAAACAAGCAAGCCAACACACAACACAAACACCACTGACTTGCTATATAGAAAGGCACAAGCTGAGAACAGGAATAGACTTCCTTCCTGTTCCCTATCCAATGAAGCTCATTATAAGTGCCCACCCCTCTCTGTAGGCTTAGAATTGTGAGATAACACTACTCAAGAATGTAACAACAACAGCAGTGTACAGTGGGTCTTAAAATGATCTGTGCCGGGTGTGGTGGCACATACCTTTAATCCCAGCACTTGGGAGGCAGAGGTAGGAGGATCACCATGAGTTCAAGGCCATCCTGAGACTACATAGTGAATTCCAGGTCAGCCTGAGCTAGAGCAAGACCCTACCTTGAAAAACAAAAACAAAAACAAAAACAAAAACAAAACAAAACAAAACAAAAAAAAATTCAAGCTATATTCTGACAACTTTTTCTAGTACTTAAAAATACAAGTTCCTTATTCAAAATGCTGGGATCATGTGAAGTTACACTACTGGTTTTTATGTTGCATATGCACAGTGATGTTCAAACGAATCAGAGAATAAAAGGACATACATTGGATCCATGCCGGCCAAGAACTTCCCATTCACCACTGGTAAGTGCTATTTCCTCTTTGACAGGACACATGAAATCACCTAAAGATAGAGAACTATAATTTAGTACTTCATACCAAACCATGAGTACATGAAATAGTGTAGAATAGTTTTTGACACTGTCTTTTATTTATTTATTTATTTTTGGTTTTTTGAGGTAGGGTTTCACTCTAGGCCAGGATGACCTGAAATTCACTATGTAGTCTCAAGGTGGCCTTGAACTCACGGTGATCCTCCTACCTCCCAAGTGCTAGGATAAAGGTGTGCACCACCACACCCGGCATCTATACTGTCTTTGTTAAAAGCTGTAAAAAAAAAAAAAAATCAGGGCTGGAGAGATGGTTAGCGGTTAAGGTGCATGCCTGTGAAGCCTAAGGACCCCAGTTCAATTCTCCAGGTCCCACATAAGCCAGATGCACATGGTGGCGCATGCGTCTGGAGCTTGTATACAGTGGCTAGAGGCCCTGGCATGCCCATTCTCACTCTCTCTCTCTCCCTCTGTCTCTAACAAATAAATAAATAAAAATAAAAATTACAGTTGAAAAATTACAATTACAGTTGTGAGTTTTTGCAATACTATGGATTAATTATAGAATAACCCATGCAGATAACATAGTAACAGCAAATGTGTTCTTATGGCAAAGCTGATCCGAGAGATGGCTTAGTAGTTAAAGACACTGTCTTGCGATGCCTGGTGGTCCTGGTACAATTCCCCAGTACACACATAAAGCCAGATGCACACAGCAGTGCATGCACCTGGAGTTGGTTTGTAGTGGTAGGAGGCCCTAGTACACCAATTCCTTCCCTCTTTGCTTACCAAAAAAAAAAGTTATATTAAAAATGTAAAAAATATCTAGTGTATAAAAACAGCTAATGAGCCAGTTGTGGTGGCGTATGCCGGTAGGAATTTACTGAAGAGGTGGAGGCAGGAGGATCATGAGTTCTAGGCCAGCTTGGGCTACAAAAACAAACACACACACACACACACACACACACACACACACACACACACACAGCTAATGAGACTTCCAGGAACGATGGTGGCATAGTAGCCACACCAAAACAGCCTAGGGAGGGAAATAAGAAGAAAAACAGCAAAATACACTCTTCAACCGAAAAGTGAAGGTGTATAAGGAATTATCAGCTGCAGGAGAGACTCGGATCTTCTAGCAAATAGGAAACTGGCCAGAATCCCACTGAGGTGCTGAAAGCCCCAATCCACACGCCTGCTGGCCAGCCCAGAGCTTCTATACTGTTGGTGGGAATGGAAACTGGTCCAGCCACTGTAGAAGTCAGTGTGGAGGTTCCTGAGACAGCTAAAAATAAACTTACCATATGACTCAGTTATAGCACTCCTAGGCATATATCCCAAGGACTCATCTCACTACTTTAGAGATATTTGCACATCTATGTTTACTGCCTCTTGATTCACAATAGCTAGGACATGGAACCAGCCTAGATATCCCTAAACTGATGAACAGATAATGAAAATGTGGTACATTTGGGCCGGGTGTGGTGGCACATGCCTTTAATACCAGCACTCAAGAGGCAGAGGTAGGAGGATCGCCATGAGTTCAAGGCCACCCTGAGACTACACAGTGAATTCCAGGTCAGCCTGGGCTAGAGTTAGACCTAACCTCAAAAACCACCCCCAACAAAAGAAAATGTGGTACATTTATACACTGGAGATCTATTTAGTGACAAAGAAAAATGAAATTATGAAATTTGCAGGGAAATGGATGGAACTAGAAAGGATTATACTTAGTGAGGTAATCCAGGCCCAGAAAGCTGAGTACCACATGTTCTTTCTCATATGTGGATCCTACCTACAAATGTTTGGACTTTATGTGAGTTGGAATAAAACTTAGTAGGAGGCCAGTAAGTAGAAAAGGGCTATAAAGGAGGGAGGAAAGGAAAGGACTTAAACGGGATGGTATTGTATATACGTAGTAGAAGAACAGATTAATGGGGGTGAAAAGGCCTAAGTGAGGTGAGGTCAGGGGAAAAGAATGAGTAAAGGAAAGGTGCAGGGAGGGCTAATCAAAATCTAAGAGGATGTAAATAAGTCATATGGAAACTTACTTCTTTGGACAATGGAACACTCAGAAGCCACAGATGTTACTAGAAAACTTTCAGGCATGGGATGCCTTCCAGTGAGTTGTTGGCCAGAGAGGTCACTGATACCCCCAAAATATTTCTACTATTGAGCCAGATCCCTAGCCCTATGACATTTCAAAATAGCTTTTAAAAGTGGAAAAGTAGGGGGGAGGGAGGGAAGTACCATGGGATATTATCCACAATTAAAGAAGTTGTCAATAAAAAAAATTAATAAAAAAAAAGTGGGGCTGGAGAGATGGCTTAGTGGTTAAGGCGCATGCCTACGAAACCTAAGGACCCTGGTTTGATTCTCCAGGTCCCACGTAAGCCAGATGCACAAGGGGGCACAAGCGTCTAGAGATCGTTTGCAGTGGTTGGAGGCCCTGGTGTCCCCATTCTCACTCCTCCTCTCTCTTTTCCCCTCTCTCTGTCCCTAATAAATAAATGAATAAATAAAAATAAAAATCTTAAAAAAAAAAAAAAGCGGAAAAGTAGCCAGGCGTGGTGGCACACGCCTTTAATCCCAGCCCTCAGGAGGCAGAAGTAGGAGGATCGCTGTTAGTTCGAGGCCACCTTGAGACTACATAGTGAATTCCAAGTTAGCCTAGGCTAGAGTGAGACCCTACCTCAAAAAAAAAAAAAAAAAGTGGAAAAGTAATATGGGCTTACTTTAAACAAACTAAAAACAGGACAAAAGCCTAAGAAAAAGTCCCATTAGAGATTACACTATTATCTATGGCCATACCACCCTTACTGGGCCAGATCTCGTCTGATCTCAGAAGCTAAGCAGGATTTGGCTCAGTTACAACATGGAGAGATTATTCAATATTAATCATGTGTGACAATAAAGAGTTGCTTGGTTTGGCAATGTATACTTGTACTCTGTTTTAACATCTGTACTAAGGTCAGTGAAACAAGGTGACAAAGAGTACAGGCAGGTCATCACACACTTCTACCCTTCCCCCAATATACTCACATCCATCACACAGTAACAGGGTAAAGGGTTCTTACTTGGGGCCGGCAGCCCACCACTGGATCGCTTGTATTTGCTCTCCTTTAAAATGGTTGTGATCTTATACAAATGACGGAAACCTGTTTTGCATTCAGAGGCAAAAATAAACTCAATTTCATCTTCATGAGTTTGAGGAAAAACATGAAAGATGTCGTGAATCTGTAAAAATGAACAGCTTAATTTACTATATATGTTAATGAAAATATTATATAATCAATTCAATTAAGCTAGAGAAGAAGAATCACTTGGTAAGTATTCTTTGAAATATAAGTAACAGGAATTGCTAGGATATGGTATATTTACAATAATAAGTTTTGCCTGTGCCTTTCAGATTTATTTAACTTTAGTCAAAGACTTTATTCACTGAGAAATGTTTGCAAATGGAAAAAAGAAAAGAGAACAATATGGCCCAAAGCTTTTTCTTACCATCTCTGTAATCTTTGAAACATGGCACAAGGTTTATTTAATGACATAAATCTTATTACAGAAACAATAAAGAACAACATTTTTTACTTTTGTTTGCCAAAGAGAAATATTCTAGCTGTAGAAGGAAAACAGATGTTCATCTGTTTTAGGTGAATCACAGGAAGCTTATACTCAGCTAGGGACAGAGTTGGCTTTATTTATTTTACATCTAGTTTAAGTTTTTACGTTAAAATGGAAAATTCAAAATTCAATTACAAATAAGTATAGCTTGCCAACTTAACAGAGTTCTTTCTAGGGCAGGAGGGATGGCTTAGCGGTTAAGGTGTCTGTCTACAAAGCCAAAGGACCCAAGTTTGATTCCCCAGGACCCACGTTAGTCAGATGCACAAGGGGCACACACATCTGGAGTTTGTTTGCAGTGGCTGGAGGCCCTGGCACGCCCATTCTCTTTCTCTCTCTTTCTTGGTCAAATAAATAATTTTTTTTTTTTTTTTTAAGAGAGAGTTCTTTCTAGACATAACTTGTGAAGGTCCTCTCAGAAGCAAGAAGAGGCTGGAGATGAGACTGTCTAGTGACACCCAGCCAATGCAGCTGAGCTCTGATTCAATGTCATCTGCTCTTTCTACAAAAGCCTCCATCCCGGAGCCATCACTCCAACCTGAAATGCTCAAACCAGGGGAGCAACATTCACAGCTCTTTCAACTTGGGAAAAATGAGTTTTGAAAGCTTGCTACAAACTTCATTTTCCTTAGCTTCCTGAGAACATCAAAGCCAAGGTCAGGAAATGAAAAGTGCATACATTTATCCAGATGTCTGTGGTCTCTTCGTAGATAATCAGTGGTGTCACAGAGTCAGGCACAGACTCGATGAGTCTCTGTCGCTCCATGGCATCATCTTCCACTGGGATAAATAATTCAGGGGAAATCAACACTATCTGTAGGTGAGTTTGGGAACGATCTAGGAGGATGGACCAGGCACTATTTAAACAAATAAGGAGAAAAAGCAGAAATCAAGAAAAGTTCTCAGAAAATCAACAATCTTCTATTCTCTCCTTTGGCACCTATCAATTATTTCTATAATTACAATAAAAGAGAAGCTTCAGCATATGCTAATTCCTTATTTAAAATACACTTGCGAGGCAGGGTGTGATGTAGTACAAGTTGACCTCAAATTCATTAAGTATCAGAACGGCCTTGAAACCCTAATCCTCTTGCCTCTCCTCCCAAGTACTGGGAATATAGGCATGTGCCATGA
The DNA here is from genome assembly GCA_036365145.1 of Orientallactaga sibirica. Lineage (NCBI taxonomy): Eukaryota > Metazoa > Chordata > Mammalia > Rodentia > Dipodidae > Orientallactaga > Orientallactaga sibirica. The sequence goes on from JAEOAD010000016.1 coordinate 12,518,503, forward strand.
AACCCAGCTCTATTCTACAATATTCTCTCTTCTTTTTTTCCTCTCCCTTGCCCTGCCTCTCTCTCTGTCTTGAGACAGGGTCTCACTATGTAGTCTGGGCAGTTCTAGAACTACATAGCCAGACCGGCCTCCAAACTGCAGTGATCGTCCTGCTTCAACCTTTTTGAAGTGCTAGGAAGCCTAGGGACTCATATTTGACTCTCTAGGAACCACATAAGCCAGATGCACAAGGTGACGCAACACTGCAAGGTTGTACAAGGTGGTGCACACACCTGAAGTATGACTGCAGTGGCTGGAGGCCCTGGCACACCAATTCTCTCTCATAAAAAAAAAATAGGGGCTGGAGAGACGGCTTGGTAGTTAAGTGCTTGCCTGTGAAGCTCAAGGACCCAGGTTTGATTCTCCAGTACCCACGGAAGCCAGATGCACTAGGTGGCACATGCATCTGGAGTTCGTTTGTAGTGGCTAGAGGCCCTGGCATGCCCACTCTCTCTTTCTCAAATAAATAATTACAAGAAAAAGGGCTGGAGCGATGGCTTAGCGGTTAAGGTGCCTGCCTGCCAGGCCTAAGAATGCCTGTTGATCTCCAGGTCCCACGTTTAGCCAGACACGTAAGTGATGCAAACATGCAATGCCTCGCTTGGCCACAAGGGGGCGCACACATTTGGAGTTCGTTTACAGTGGCTGAGGCCACTGGCACACTCACTCTGCCTTTTTCTCTGTTTTTGTCTCTCTCTCTTTCAAAAAAAAAAAAAAAAGAATTAAGAGAAAAATCCGGGTGTGGCGGCACACACCTTTAATCCCAGCACTTGCCAGGTGGAGGTGGGAGGATCACCCTAAGTTCGAGGTGGAGACCACCCTGAGACTACATAGTGAATTCCAGGTCAGCCTAAGCTAGAGTGAGACCCTACCTCAAAAAAACAAAAAAAGAAAGGAAAAAGCTGAGTGTGGTGGTGCACGCCTTTAATCCCAGCACTTGCCAGGCAATGGTGGGAGGATCACTGTAAGTTCGAGGCCACCCTGAGACTACATAGTGAATTTCAGGTCAGCCTGAGCTAGAGTGAAACCCTACCTCAAACAACAACAACAACAACAACAACAACAACAACAACAAAAAAAAAAAAAAAAATTAAGGAAAAAAATTCCAGACCTACCCTTGGAAAAAAATAGCTTAAAACAAAAAAACAAATTAAAAAAAAACCCTCTCTGACTGTCTCTCTTTTATATCTCTCTGCTTACAAATAAAAAAAAATAATAATAATTAAAAAAGGAAAAAGGGGCTGGAGAAATGGCTTAGCAGTTAAAGCGTTTGCCTGCAAAGCCAAAGGACCCAGGTTCGATTCCCCAGGACCCATATAAGGCAGATGTGCAAAAGGCACATGTATCTGGAGTTCGTTTGCAGTACTGAGAGGCCCTGGTGTGCCCATTCTCTCTCTGTCTCTCTTCTACATCTCTCTCTTCCTTGCAAATAAATTAAAAAAAAATAATAAGCCAGGCGAGGTGGCACATGCCTTTAATCCCAGCACTTGGGAGGCAGAGGTTGGAGGATCACTGTGAGTACAAGGCCACCCTGAGACTACATAGTGAATTCCAGGTCAGCATGGACCAGAATGAGACCCTACCTCGAAAAACCAAAAAAATAAAAATAAAGATTAATAATAATAAAAAAAATAATAACAATAAGTTAGTGGAGGGGCTGGAGAGAGGGCTCAGTGGTTAAGGCATTTGCTTGCAAAGCCTAACAACCCAGGTTCGATTCCCTAGTACTCACATAAGCCAGATGCTCAAGGGTGGCACATGTGTCTGGAGTTCCTTTGTAGTGGCTAGAGGCCCTGGTGCACTCATTCTCTCTCAAATAAATTAATTATATATATATGATATATATTTTATGAGAGAGATTATACATATATAAATATAATAATATATATTTTATATATAAGTATACATATATAATATATACATATATTTTATAAAAGAGTGAGAGAAAGAGAGAACTGGTGAACACCAGGGCGACCTTGTGTGCTTGCATCACCTTGTGTGTCAGGCTTATGTAGGACCTAGAGAGTTGAACATGGGTCCTTAGGGTTTGCAGGCAAGTACCTTAACCACTAAGCCATCTCTCCAGCCCCCTACCTTTAAAAAAAGTTAATGGGCCTGAGGAGATAGCTCAGTAGCATGAAGGCATCTAAGTTTGGAAACGCAGAACCCACATAAAGCCACAAGCAGTAGTGCATCTAAAATCCTAGTGTGCCTATGGCAAGGTGAGAGGCAGAAGCAGAAGAATCCCTGGAAGCTTGTCACCCAGCATAACCAGGACTGGAACAAGAGACTTTGCTTCCAACACGGTGGAAGGTGATAAAGACGAGGTCTGGCACCTGAGGTTGTCCTTGACCTCCACATGCATGCTGTGGTACTCATGGCACACCCACACTCACGTATACACACACAAAGATTTAAAAAAGTTAAGTGTGGGCTGGAGAGATGGCTTAGCGGTTAAGGCGCCTGCCTCCTAAGCCTAAGAACGATGGTTCCAATTTCCAGCGGTCCCACGATTAGCCAGATGCAAAGTGACGCAAGGGCACAATGCTGTACTTGACCACAAGGGGGCTCACACATCTAGATTTCGTTTGCAGAAGCTGAAAGGCTGCTGGCACGCCTATCTCTGTCTTCCTCTGTCTCTCTCTCAAAAAAAAAAAAAGTTAGGTGTGTTGCCAGGTGTGGTGGCACACACCTTTAATCCCAGCACTTGGGGGGGGGGGCAGAGGGTGGAGGATCACCATGAGTTCAAGGACACCCTGAGAATACAAAGTGAATTCCAGGTCAGCCTGGGCTAGAGTGAGACCCTACCTCAAAAAAAAAAAAAAAAAAAAAAAAAAAAAAAAAAGTTCAGTGTGGACTGACAAGATGGTTAGTGATGTGTTTGCTGTGTGAGCATGAGGACCAGATCAGATCAGATCTCTGATCCTCAGTTAAATCCTGGGCAGGGGGCTGGAGAGATGGCTTAGCAGTTAAGGCGTTTGCCTGCAAAGCCAAAGGACCCAGGTTCAACTCCCCACAACCTATGTAAGCCAGATGCACAAGGGGGCACATGCATCTGGAGTTTGTTTGCAGTGGCTGAAGGCCACTATATCTGTCTCTTTCTCTCTCTCCTCTCTCTCTCTTGAATAAAAAAAATAAATAAATAAATAAATAAATAAAAACATAAAATAAAATTTTAAAAAATGCTGGGCAGGCATGGAGGCACCTGTACTCCAAAGTCAGAATGGGTCTTAAAACTATGTTCTTTAGGTGGGCATGGTGGCGTACACCTTTAATCCCAGCACTCGGGAGACAGAGGTAGGAAGATTGCTGTGAGTTCAAGGGCAGCCTGGAACTACATAGTATACTTCAGGTCAGCCTGGGCTAGAGTGAAACCTTACCTCAAAAAGAACAAAACCAACCAAAAACCACAACCTGTTTTGTACATTTAGTGTGTACAAATGCCAACCTCATAATATTCCAGTTGTCTGTATTAGACGCAGTAACTGTATGTAATTATCCTCATGTGAGTTTCTGCCTAGAGCTGGGGGATAGCTCAGTTGGCAAAGTACTTGCCTTGTAAGCGTAAGGACCTGAGTTAAATCCCTAGAACCCACATACAAATGTGGCTCATGGTGCACTCAGCAAGCTCTAGGCCAGTAAGAGACAAAAAAAAAAAAAAAAAAAAAAAAAAAGGTGAGGGGCTGGGACACAGCCCAGTTGGTAAAGTGCTTGGCATGCAAATTTAAGGACTTGAGTTCAGATCTCCAGCACCCATGTAAAAACCCATATGCCTGTAACCCCAGCACTCATGTAAAAATCCATATGCCTAGCAGTAGGGACGTGGAGTTAGGATGATACCTGGGGCTTGCTGGCTTGTTAGTATAGCTAAACTGATAACCTCCAGGTTCAGTGAGACACTGCCACAAAAAATAAGGTAGAGGCTAGGTGCAGTGGCACATATCTTTAGTCCCAGCACTTGGGAGACAGAGGTAGGAGGATCACCATGAGTTCAAGGTCACCCTGCTGAGACTACCCAGTGAATTCTAGGTTAGCCTGGGCTAGAACAAAACCCTACTTAAAAAAAAGAAAATACTAATAAGGTAGACGAGCTGGAGAGATGGCTTAGCAGTTAAGGTGCTTGCCTGTGAAGCCATGTTCAATTTCTTAGTGCCTATAATAAGCCAGATACACAAGGTGGCAAATGCATCTGGAGTTCAGTTGCAGAGGCCAGAGGCCCAGGCACACACATTTTTATTTAAGGTAGAAACTGATTAAAGAAATCTATGGCCATACCACCCTGAATGCACCCGATCTCGTCTGATCTCAGAAGCTAAGTAGAGTCCAGCTTGGTTAGTACTTGCAGGGGAGAAACTAATTAAAGAAGACATCCAGTGCTGACTTCTGACCACCACCATACACACACCACCCACACGTATGCCTTGCCATAAACACACATACAAATGGATGCATGCAAACAAAATACATACATAGACTTAAGAAAAAAAAGGTGGGCTGGGTATGATGGTGCATGCCCTTTAATAACAGCACTCAGGAGGCAGAGGCAGGAGGATCACCATGAGTTCAATGCCACCCTAAGACTACATAGTGAATTCTAGTTCAGCCTGGGTTAGCATAAGTCCCTATCTTGAAAAACCAAAGTAAAAAAGAAGGCCATTCTTGAAGAAAAACACCTAAGATCATCTTTGGCCTCCATAAGTACACATGTACACATAAGAAAACCCACGTTTCTGTATGAGCCTTTAAGTCATACAATTTAACCACTTATAACACTGTGGTGAACCATAACTGGTTCCTGAGAGAGTATAACCATGCTTATAGGTTTGCAAGTCTACAATGCACTTAGTTCAGGAAAAGTCCCCGTGCAGAAGGCAGCTCCCACTGCAAGGCAAACCCAATAACACAGGTGTTCTACAGCTCTGGATCCTACAGTAGCTGTCAAGAAGCGACAATGTAACATACGCACTATTTTCCCTCTCGAGTCCATCCGGCTCTGGCAATGTATTCAACGCCTTCAAACAGAATCTCAAAAGGTTGAATTAGTTCTTTATCTATGACATCTAAAATCTAGTAAAAAAGAAAAAGGAATTTTGTTATAGAAGAAATAATTAGCTAAGTAGTCTGCTCCCATCATCGTCAGAATACTTTTTCAGACATATGTGTACAATGGAACCAGCTGTCAGCTATGGGTTTCCTATGCCCGTGCTCTTTACTCCTAAGAAACTTCTAGCCACAACAGTCAGCACACTCTGAAAGTCTTCCTTAGAGTTCAACCTATAGAACCCTTCATAGCAAATCACGTGATCAAGTTTTAGTCAGTTTAGATCTATCCAGTATCTAAGAAAAGTAATACACCCTAGGTGACGATATCTTACCCTAAACTATATTTACATGATCTAGGAATGAAATGGACCTGGGTAAGTCAACTTTTTTTTTTTTTTCTTCAAGGTAGGGTCTCACTCTGGCCCAGGCTGGCCTGGAATTAACTATGTAGTCTCAGGGTGGCCTTGAACTTACTGCGATCCTCCTACCTCTGCCTCCTGAGTGCTGGGATTAAAGGCATGCGCCACCATGCCCAGCTAACTTTTTTTTACTTTAAAGATCTAACAAACAGATCTGGGCATGGTGGCGCATGCCTTTAATCCCATCACTTGGGAGGCAGAGGTAGGAGGATTGCCTTGAGTTCGAGGTCACCCTGAGACTACATAGTGAATTCCAGGTCAGCCTGGGCCAGAGTGAGAACCTACCTCGGAAAACAAACAAACAAAAAAAGACCTAACACACATAACTAACTTAAAAAAAAATTTTAAAGACATGGTCAAAGGGTTGAGAAAGTTCTCAAAGAAGACATCTAAGTGGAAGATAACCAGGAAATAAGGCTCAGCAGCATTAGGCAGCTGGGAAATGGGAAAATGTGAATCAAACCACCAGGGTGGTTGTAACAAATTAATGTGGCAATAACAAGTGTGAGTGACAACGTGAGGAAACGGAAGACCTCATACAAAGCTGGGAGGAACATGAAATAGCATAGATACTTTACAAAATGGTTTCCATGGAAGATTAAACAGAGTTATCATACAAGCCAACAATTCTCCTAGGTGTCTAATCCATACAAGCGTATATATACCTACCTGTGGCAGTGCTTTTTTTGAGACATAGTCTTGCTATCAAGACCAGAGCTGGCCTTGAACTTGTCACCCTTTGGGATCGCTAGGAAAGCAGGAATGTGCTAATATGTCTGGTTTCATGTGAAAATACCCCATGTACCCATTTACTGAAGAACAATTTTAAAAATATGGTATTCCACACAGTGAAATACTATTCAGCCATAAAAATTAATGAAGTAAGCTGGGCGTGGTAGCACACGCCTTTAATCCCAGCACTCAGGACGCAGAGGTAGGAGGCTCTCTATGAGTTTGAGGCTACCCTGAGACTACATAGTGAATTCCAGGTCAGTCTGGGCTATAGGAAGACTCTACTTCGAAAAACAAAAAATAAATAAATAAATAAACAAACAAACAAGTAAGTAAATGGAAGTGCTTGGGCTCAGTGATAGCATGAGCAAGGCCTTGGGCTTGATGTCTACACACACACACAAAGAACACAAAAAAAAAGCAATGAGGGGCTGGAGAGATGGCTTACTGGTTAAGGCGCATGCCTGCGAAGCCTAAGGACCCTGGTTTGATTCTCTAGGTCCCACATAAGCCAGATGCACAAGGGGCGCATGCGTCTGGAGTTTGTTTGCAGTGGCTAGAGGCCCTGGTGCACCCATTTTCACTCTCCCTCTTTCCCTCTCTGTCTCTAATAATAAAAAAAAATTTTATTCAAAAAAAAAGCAAAGATGGGCGGGTAGCACATGCCTTTAATCCCAGCACTCAGGAGGCAGAGGTAGGAGGATCGCCGTGAGTTCGAGGCCAGCCTGAGACTACATAGTGAGTTCCAGGTCAGCCTGGACTAGAGTGAAACCCTACGTCGAAAAACCAAAACCAAAAACAATAACAACAACAAAAAGCAATGAGGCCAGGCATGTTAGCACCCGTCTTTAATCCCAGCACTCGGGAGGCAGAGGTAGGAGGATCACTGTGAGTTCAAGGCCAGCCTGAGACTACATAGTGATTTCCAGGTCAGCCTAAAATAGAGTCAGATCCTACCTCGAAAAACAAAACAAAACAAAACAAAACAAAACAAAACAAAGCAATGATGTACTGATGCCCCACACATGACACACTGGATGGACCCTGAAAACACACAGTGGCCAAAGCTAGACCACACAATGTATGATTCATGTAGATGAAATGCCCAGAACAGGCAAAGCCATATTGGTTAGCTAGCAATGGGGCTGATGGCTACGCTGTGTGTTGTTTCTTTCTGACATACTGACAATGCTCTCAACTTGACTGTGGCCGTCCAACTTCCTCATTTTCTTCATGCCCTGCAAACAGAATTCTAACCTTATGTGAAAATTCTATCTCATCAAAGCTATGTGAAAAGAATCTAGAACAAAAGACTGCATGCTAAGAAATTTTGTAAGCACGTGTGGTTGGAAAGCAGCAGTACAAGAGAAATGTGGGATATTTAATCCACCACAGATGTGTTCCCAGCACAGAAGGTAAATCACCAGCCAATAATGGAAGAATTAATAAAAGCAAAGAAGGAAAGACTACTGGGAAGGCTTGATATGCATATCCCTATACCACTACCTGAGGAACCAGACAGGAATTCTGAAAGCAGACCAGGTGAGCCTGAAAATCATGATCCAGATAGTCCATCAAGTTCAACAAGTCCAGAAACCAAGCAACACTTGAAAGGCCCTCCTAGACTGATGAGGCAGGGGACACAGAATCAAGCCCATGCTTTATACTCACCCTTCCTTCAGCGTCAATCACGATTTCTGACAGCTTAAAAGTCACTTTTGGATTTGCTGTGCCTTTGGAAAGAGACATAAATAATAATGTCCTAAAATTACTTAAAACTAATTTTGCCAGCTCAATCTCCTTTAACTTTAGTTAAATCGTGAACATTATATAGAATTAGGGCTTTATGCACAAAAATCTCAGAACTGTATCTCAAATTCATAACTTTCAATATGGGTAAATCAAAACATAAAACAGAAGCTCAAAATTATGAAGAGTTAATGTTAAAATCCTTAATTCAAAAACTACTTAAAAAATTTTATTGACAACTTCCATAATTATAGACAATAAACCATGGTAATTCCCTCCCCCATCCTCTTTCCCCTTTATAACTCCACTCTCCATCATATCCCCTCCCCCTCTCAATCAGTCTCTCTTTTATTTTGATGTCATCATCTTTTCCTCCCATTATACTGGTCTTGTATAGGTAGTACCAGGCACTGCGAGGTCATGGATATCCAGGTCATTTTGTGTTTGGAAGAGTGCACTGTAAGCAGTCCCAAAATTTGTCTTAGTGACACTTAATGAACAATTTGATTAAGGTGCTTAATGATTGGCATTGACAATAGCTCTGAATGAATGAGTATAAATGCAGTGGAGTACAGTACCTGTTTTGGGGTAACGGAATGAATCTGCCCTCCTTGTTTCCAGCATTGGAGATGTAACGTGAATAATTTCTACCTCAGATTCATCGTTTTCTTCATAGAGAATTCTAAGAATTTTACCACCACTAGGAGCTTAAAAAGAATGCAGACACAGAAAGTTTAGGGTAACTGACTATTCCCTCTACTATGAAATTTCTCATAGAAAAAATAATTTATGTATAAAGCATGCTGCCATTTATTGATTTAGTGGGACTAGGGATTGAACTTGGGTCCTCACACATGCAAGACTTTCCCACTAGTCTGCACTCCCAGACTGAGCTGCTTTTGATGTATGAAAACACCATCTGTCTTGTGGTAGCAGGCTGACTGATTAAAGTTGCACCCCTTGGGGGGGGGGCAGGGACTGAAAAAAACAAGATTTTAAAAAATATTTATTTTTATTTATTTTATTTATTAGAGAGAAAGAGAATGGAACAAAAAAAAAAAAAAAAAAACCAGAGAAGACCAACTACATGAGAGTACATAACACACAGGAATAAACACTGCTTCATGAAATCTGTTCCCTATGTGCCCAGTATATGTATTAGAATATAAGTGAATTCTAGCTGGATCATAGAGCGCAAACCACTGGTTTAAGCTTCACAGGCAAGGAAATAATTATGAATTCACCCAGAGAGTTTCTTTTCTTTTCTTTCTTTTTTCTTTTTTTTTTTTTTTGGCTTTTCAAGGTACGGTCTCACTCTAGCCCAGGCTGACCTGGAATTCACTCTGTAGTTTCAGGGTGACCTTGAACTCACAGCAATCCTTCTACCTCTGCCTCCCGAGGGCTGGGATTAAAGGCGTGTGCCACCATGCCCGGCTGAGTTTCTTTTTTTCTTAGTCATTCACTCATATCTGTTCATGCAGACTACTTAAATCATACAGTTTTGTTGTCGTTATTGTTCTTTTTTCAAGGTAGAGTTTTACTCTAGCCCAGTCTGACCTGGAATTCACTATGTAGTCTCAGGGTGACCCTGAATTCACAGTGATTCTCCTACATCTGCCTCTTGAGTGCTGGGTGGATGCATGTTTCTGAAAGCAAATCACTACGGTTTGGATTTTGCCATAATATAAAAATTACAACTAGCTTTCTTACTGAAAAACTGGCAAGGAGTACAGAGAATTTGAGCACCCCGTAATTGTTCTTACTAGAATTCATTATGACTTGTAATATAAACTTTGAAATTCCTTACTTATTTCAGCTTCTGGACACCACCAATAGCCGGAATATCTGTCAAATTCTTCTTGAAGAACAAAGGTAGCCACTCCAGCTGACCTGGGATCCTCTTCCATGTTGGCTAGCTCTGCACAAACAGAAAAGGCAAAACTGTCCCAAGAAACTCCCTTTTTTCATAGATACAAAATAAAATGATTCAGTTTAATTTTGAAAGGTAGACGAGAGTAGTGAATTCTGGAGTCAAAAAGAATGAGTTCAAGTCTGAGCTCCTTATTTACTTATCCTATGGCCTTGGGCAAATTAATCTCACTCCCCTGGAACATCCCATTTATAAATGAGACTAAAAGCTGACCTTGGAAGGTTGCTATAAGAATTAGTTAATTCACATCAAGCCCTTAGAAAGAAAGCTTGGGCCATAGTCTGCACTCCAGAAGCGATATTATCTTTCTATTTAGCTAGAAGTACAGCATTAGATCTACAATAGGAATTACTGATCACATGACAGCCTGATTTTTGTGTTTTTCACTTACATTTTAAAAATTTTGTTTATTTTTATTTATTTATTTGCAAGTGACAAGACAGAGAAAGATGCAGAGAGAGGAGAGAGAGAATGGGCACACCAGGGCCTCCAGCCACTGCAAATGAAGTCCAGATGCATGCACCACCTTGAGCATCTGGCTTACGTGGGTACTGGGGAATAAAGCCTTGAAACAGGGCCTTAGGCTTCACAGGCAAGCGCTTAACCGCTAAGCCATCTCTCCTGCCCCTTACATTTTTAGTAAATGCTTTGAAAGAAATTCTTATTAAAAGAATTAAAAGGGCTGGAGAGATGGCTTAGCGGTTAAGGTGCATGCCTGTGAAGCCTAAGGACCTAGGTTCAATTCTCCAGGTCCCATATAAGCCAGATCCACATGGTAGCACATGCATCTGGAATACATCTGCAGTGGCTAGAGGCCCCAGCATGCCCACTGTCACTCACTCTCTCTCTCTCTAATAAATAAATAAAAATAAAATCTTATAAACAGGTTACAATTACAGAAGCCTTTGTATCATAGCAAAATGTTTATAATATTTTCTTTGTAAGTGTCTCTTTTTGAAATCCATCTATGCTATGATACGTCAGTAGCACATTCCTGTATGTTAAGTAATACTCCATTTATGTCATCGATCTTAATCCATTCATCTATTAATGGACATCTGAGTTGCTTCTATAGTTTTTAGTTATTATGACTATAGAAGATATGAACATTCTTGTATAACAATTTTCTGTAGACTTGCGTTTTCGTTTTCTTCTGGGCACATACCTAAGAGTAGAATGGCTAATTAGTTGGGTAAATGTGTGTTTAAGAGGTATTTGCATTATTTTACACTTTTTTTGGGGGGGGGGAGGCACTTTTTGAGGAAGAATCTCACTCTAGCCCAGGCTGACCTGGATTCACTATGTAGTCTCAGGGGGGGCCTTAAACTTACAGTGATCCTCTCTGATCTCTGCCCACCAAGTGCTGGGATTAAAGGTATGCGCCACCATGCTTGGCCTTTTATTTTACACTCTTACTAGTAATGTGTGAAGGTTACAACATTTGGGTTCTCAATCTTTTCACTGTTAGGTTAATAGTATGTGATGATATATTATGATTTTAATTGTTTTTGTTTCGGTACAGGGTTTTGCTATGTTGCCCAGGCTGGTCTTGAACTCCTGGGCTCATGTGATCTGCTTTGGCCTCATGAGTATTCAGGCTACAGGCCTACGTCATTGTTGCTATACAGGCAAGTTTTAACTTAGGATTTTTTCTGATTTTTTTTTTTTTTTTTTGAGAGAGAAAGAGAGAGAGAGAGAATGGGCGCACCAGCGGCCTCTCAGCCACTGTGAACAAACTCCAGACACGTGTACCCCCTTGTGAGCAAGTGCAGCATTGTGCCCTTGTGTCACTTTTTGCTTCTGGCTAAATGTGGGACCTTGAGGAGTGTTCCTAGGCTTTGCAGGCAGGTGCCTTAACTGCTAAGACATCTCTCCAGCCTTTTATTTACTTTTTTATTTTTAGAAGGAAGTTTTCATTTATTTTACTTGTATGCACGTGTGTGTGGGAACATGCTAGGGTTTCTTGCCACTGCAAATGAATACCAGACACATGCATCATTTTTTGGTTCAAGCTTTATGTGGATGCTACAGAAATGAAGCTGGGCCTATAGGCTTGTAAGCCTTTAACTGTTCAGCTATCTCACCAGCCCCACATCTGTATTTTCTATACTCTGTATAATGAATGTGCAACATGAACCAATACTCCCTTATCCAAAAAACTGAATCAAGCTGGGCGTGGTGGCGTACCCCTTTAAATCCCAGCACTCGGGAGGCAGAGGTAGGAGGATCACCATGAGTTTGAGGCCACCCTGAGACTACAGAGTGAATTCCAGGTCAGCCTGGACCAGAGTGAGACCCTACCTTGAAAAACCAAAAAACAACAACAAAAAAAAAACCTGAATCAAGCTTTGATCTATTTGGAATTCAACATTTTGGAGATTTAAAATAATATTATGTAATATGTCTAAGAGAGCAACCAGATGAACTGTAATCTAATGCCCTAACATTCCTGCAGCAAACTTAAGAAAAGACACACTAAGCAGGATTAAGATTATAAATATCCTCAGGCCAGTTCAGGTCAGGTTTTGTTACCAAATTAGTTTAAGCCCAAAGCTAATGAAAACTAAGTTCAGTTCTCAGGGCTCTTTGAAATCTGGAATTAATAAAAGAGCCAAGAACAGTTTTCTTGTATCTTTTAACTACTCTAAACTATACTTCCAATTTTATTTTATATTTTATTCCTCTTTAGATATGAAGATAGGTACAACTCATTTGTATTTCCCTATCACTTATTACAAACCTCAATTATTAAGAGTTAACTTAATAAATGGTATCACCTTATCTTCCTAACAAGGGAAGTTTTTATTTGGAAACAGAAGTCACCATTTTATAAATTCCTCTATCCTATTAAGCTAAGAAGAAACACACATACATGCTGACTAAGTCCACTTTCTACAGTAGACTTTCGCTTGAAACCCACTAAGGATGAATCTCTGGGCTGAAGATGCTGCTCCCTCCCTCCCTCCCTCCCTATCTAAACAAACATTCCCATAGCACTTTCTCTGCTTCAGGCACTGTTTTAAACACATTACAAATAACTCACTAAACTCTCCTGACAATCCTGCCTTGACATACAACTAATTCACTTTTTTGCAGATGCAAAAGCCAAGAGATAAGTTAAATAATTTGAGGAGGTAAATCTAACATTCAAATCCAGACAGTCTGGCTCTGTATTACTCTTAATCTCTGTGTTCTTACCACCACACTAATGGTAGAAATAATTTTCAGCATAGATTTATTAACTACTCAATCTAACATCTCTGCCACAATTGGTTAGCTGTTCTGATTTTCTGGTGTTAAAAGGAAACCTGTTCAACACCAAAAGGTGTACTTTTTTTGAAGCATGGTCTCACTCAAACACAGGCTATCCTACCACAGTCTCCTGAGAGCGTGCACGATCACACCCAGCTTTAAAAAATGTACTTTTTGGGCTGGAGAGATGGCTCAGCAGTTAAGGCACTTGACTACAAAGTCTAATGACCTGGCTTGATTCCCCATAAAGCCAGGAGCACAAATTGGTACATGCATCTGGAGTTTATTTGCAGAGGCCCTGATGCACCCATTCTTATTCTCTCTCTCTTCTTGCAAATAAGTCAATAAAAAAAAATTAATGGAGCTGGGCATGGTAGTGCACGCCTTTAATCCCAGCACTTGGGAGGCAGAAGTAGGAGGATCGCCATGAGTTCGAGGCCACCCAGAGACTATATAGTGAATTCCAGGTCAGCCTGAGCTAGAGTGAGACCCTACCTTGAAAAGCCAAAAATAAATAAATAAATAAATAAATAAATAAATAAAATAATAATAATTTAATGGACTTTTTTTTTTTTTTGGTTTTTCAAGGTAGGGTTTTACTCTGGCCCAGGCTGACCTGGGATTAAAGGTGTGCGCCACCACGCCTGGCCTTACTTTATTTTTTTTAAGTCAGGGTCTTCTGATACAACCCACACTGTCCTAGAACTTATGTTCCTCCTGCCTCAAACTCCCGAGTACTGGGATTACAAGCATATATCAACGTTGAAGGCTAATTTGGGAAATGTTTTTCACATATTTTTGACATGTAGTAGGTGGAATTTTTTGGATAGGGAACTCCTAGATATAAGGGGCCAACTGTTCCTATTACATTGCTAGACACACAAGAAGTTAATGCATTTTATTGATTGAGTGAATAACTTGGAGAAAGTTCTTGATTCCTGTTCAGTGCTCTATCACTGCTAATTGTTTAGATACAGGGTTAAACATCATGATCCTCATAATAAAAGTTTTGTTGTTAATATATTCTTGCATGCTAAAGTAACTCATCTTTAAGTGAGTCCAACCTCAACCACCAAAGGATGGGCAGAACCTGTGGGATGACAGTGAGTTCCCGGTCAGCCTGGCTACAGTGAGACTCTACTTTGAGAAAACAAAACAAAACAAAACAAATTTCAGGAAAGTCAGTCCGAAGAACTATGCCTTACCATTGTGCACATAGGTGAGCCTCCTTTCTTCTCTAGTTACGATGTTGGATATCCAGATATCATTGCTATGTATAAAAGCAATCCAGTCTGGATCAGCAGGGCATAATTTTGGATCCATCCGTATGTTTGGACAACTAGTTTCCACTAAATTGGGCCGTAAAGGTTGTTGCTAGAAAAGTAGACCAGATTTTACGATAGCTACCAGGCTGACATATACCCATCGGTTTGCTAGCATTCTTCCTATAACATAAATGATATTTCTAGGTAAAATGTTAAATATAACAATTACTTCCCAGAAAAATATACTTTCATTACTAAGCATTAACTTGTAAATGACCCATTTTTTTCACAATGGATACAAAAAGTTAAAGGTAACAGATACTGTATTACATGAAGAAAATGTAACAGCATTTTTCCAACCTTATTATCATTTGTTAACTATTTTAAAGATATTATTTACTGGGGCTGGAGAGATGGCTTAGTGGTTAAGGCGCCTGCCTGCTAAGCCAAAGAACCCGGTTCCAATCTCCAGGTCCCATGTTTAGCCAGATGCAAAGTGATGCCAGGGCGCAATGTTGTACTTGCCCATAACGGGGCGCAAGCATCTGGATTTCATTCATAGCAGCTGAGAGACTGCTGGCGCGCCCATCTCTATCTGTCTCCCTCTCCTTCTCTGTCTGTCTGTCTCTCCAAAAATAAATAAAGTAAAAAAAAATAAATAAAAAAAAGATATTATTTAGCCGGGCGTGGTGGCACACGCCTTTAATCCCAGCACTCGGGAGGCAGAGGTAGGAGGACTGCCGTGAGTTCGAGGCCACCCTGAGAGTACATAGTTAATTCCAGGTCAGCCTGGACCAGATTGAGACCCTACCTCGCAAAACCAAAAAAAAAATAAATAAATAAAATAAAAAAAAGATATTATTTAGCCGGGCGTGGTGGCACACGCCTTTAATCCCAGCACTCGGGAGGCAGAGGTAGGAGGATTGCCGTGAGTTCGAGGCCACCCTGAGACTACATAGTTAATTCCAGGTCAGCCTGGACCAGAGTGAGACCCTACCTCGCAAAACAAAACAAAAAAAAGATATTACTTACTGTATATTTAATTAATATTCTAAAATTAAATAATAAAATAATTTGCTGATAAAAATGTAATTAAAGCCAGGTCATCACAATCAGCCAGAAGAAAAGCTCCAATAGTTCATAAAGAATTGGTTAAGGGCCGGGCGTGGTGGCGCACGCCTTTAATCCCAGCACTCGGGAGGCGGAGGTAGGAGGATCGCCGAGAATTCGAGGCCACCCTGAGACTACATAGTTAATTCCAGGTCAGCCTGGACCAGAGTGAGACCCTACCTCGCAAAACGAAAAAAAAAAAAAAGAAAAAGAAAAACAAAACAAAACAAAACAAAACAACAACAAAAAAAATTGGTTAAGGGCTGGAGAGACGGCTTAGTGGTTAAGGCGCTTGCCTGCAAAGCCTAAGGATCCAGGTTTGATTCCCAGATGCACAAGGTGGCACATTCATCATTTGTAGTGGCTACAGGTCCTGGCATGCCCATTCATTCCCTCTCGCTCTCTTTCTGTCTCAAATAAGTAAATAAATAAATAAATAAATAAATAAATATATTTTTTAAAAAAATTGGTTAGGGGGCTGGAGGGATGGCTTGGCAGTTAAGCCATTTGTCTGCAAAGCCAAAGGACCCAGGCTTGAGTTCCCAGAACCCATGTAAGCCAGATGCACAAGGGGGGGGAGCACATGCATCTAGAGTTTGTTTGCAGTGGCTGGAGGCCCTGGTGCACCCATTCTCTCTCTCAAATAAATAAATAAATTTTAAAAATTAAAAAAAAAAGAATTGGTTAGGGGCTGAAGAGATGGATAGCACCAGAGACAGGGAACCTCAGGCCTAGACCTGGCTAAGCCCCCTAGCCTGTGTGATTCACCCAGCCTCTGTCTGCCTTCATGGTCTCCTTTGTCAGTACAGCTAGCCATAGTTTAAAAAATAAGTGTTGGAGCTGGGCATGGTGATGCACGCCTTTAATCCCAGCACTTGGGAGGCAGAGGTAGGAGGATCACTGAGAGTTCAAGGCCACCCTAAGCTAGAGAAAGATCCTGCTTTGAAAAAAAAAAACAAAAACAAAAATCCTATGTACTAAATGCTCTGCCCAGGTTCATCCAATCTAGGATGGAAATAATTAAAATACAGGTGATATACCAGGTATATACCAGCCATTACATACAAAACCATAAGGTATTATGATGAAAAAAGAGGAGGGAATGTGGTAGAAAAGAAGCTAAAAGTTGAACTGAGTTCATTGCTGAGGAGCTAAAACTTATCTTTGTCAGCAGATGGAAAAATTCCGAAGAAGGAACTGTCCAGAAAGGGCCCAAAGGGATGATAAGAAGGAAAGACAGTTTAGGCTAAAATAAAGTAAAACAGGCCAGGCGTGGTGGTGCACGCCTTTAATCCCAGCACTCGGGAGGCAGAGATAGGAGGATCACCATGAGTTCCAGGCCACCCTGAGACTGCATAGTGAATTCCAGGTCAGCCTGGTCTAGAGTGAGACTCTACTTCAATTAATAAATAAATAAATAAATAAATAAATAAATAAATAAATAAAAAATGTAGTCACCAGAAAAGCTGTTAAAAATTTAAAGCTCAAAACTGAAATTACTTTATTATTAGTAGTAGTAATTTATTTATGAGATAGAGAGCAAGAGAGAGGGCCAGGGCTTCCAGCCACTACAATCAAACTCCAGTCAAGTTCACCACCTGTGCGGCTTACAAGGGGTCTGGAGAGTTGAACATGGGTTGTTAGGCTTCACAGGCAAGTACCTTAACCACTAAGCCCTCTCCAGCCCTACTTAATTATTATTATTATTATTATTATTATTTATTATTATTTTTTTGGAGAAGGACACAGAAGAGAGGGAGAGGAAGACAAACAGAGAATTGGCGTGCCAGCAGCCTCTCAGCTGCTGTGAACAAACTCCAAATGCATGTGCCCCCCTTGTGGGCAAATGCGGCATTTCATCCTTGCGTCACTTTGCACCTGGCTCAACGTGGGACCTGGAGATTGGAACCGACGTTCCTGGCTTACGCCTTAACCGCTAAGCCATCTTTCCAGCCCTACTTTATTATTTTTAATATTTTATTTATTTATTTGAGAGAGAGGCAGACAATAGAGAGAATGGGCGCACCAGGGCCTCCAACACTGCAAACAAATTCCAGATGCAGGTGACACCTTGTGCGTCTGGCTTATGTGAGTACTAGGGAATCAAATCTGGGTCCTTAGGCTTCGCAGGCAAGAACCTTAACTGCTAAGACATTTCTCCAGCCCCTACTTTCTTATTTTCATTACAACTAAACTCAAGTTTTTCTTTCATTTATTAATCATCTTTCTGATTTGGACACAAATAAGCTTTAAGATGTAAACATAAATTTAATAAGCAGTGACTTAAACTTACAGTAAATCCATGCGGCCCTCCATCTTTTACATGATAAATTCCACTACCAGCTTGAAAGAGAAATGTCCCACTGCCTTGGTGGTAGTCATAAGAAGCAATTCCAACCGTTCCAATGCGTTTTCTTTCTCTTAACAGCTCTTCTTCCCGAGAATACATGCCATAGTCCAGGGTTGCCTAAGACAAAAGGAAAGTTACCTACCTAGTCTTCTGAAAACAAGCCTGTGCTCCTCGCACTGAAACCCCAACATCCCTAATATCAGGAAATCTACATTTGATACTCAAAAATGTACCATTTGAAGATTTAGCAGAAGTTCAGAAAGTCTCCTGAAAGACCTTTAGCAAAGAGTTATTTAATGATCACTGCAAACATTACCAGTCAAGAAAAAGGGCCCATCATCTTAGCAGTCAGGGCTTTCTGCAACCTAACTGTAATTCTACTAAATGTTATTACAACTAACGAGTGTAGCAGTTGGTTTCCTTCTCATGATTCTTCTGCCTTGTTTTCCAGGGCCAGCCCTGGCATATAAAGGGTTAATTCATATATTGTGTTCTCTCTGTATGTGGCTTAAAACTCTACCCTTGGGCCAACAGCATGGTTAGTTTCAATTCCAAAGAAATATAAGGCACTTAGATATTTGTAGTGCTTCAATGAAATGGATTTTTAGGGCTGGAGAGATGGCTTAGTGGTTAAGGCATTTGCCTGCAAAGCCAAAGGATTCTGGTTCGATTCTCCAGGGCCCACGTAAGCCACATGCACAAGAAGGCACATGCATGTAGAGTTCATTTGCAGTGGCTGGAGGCCCTGGCATGCCTATTTTCTCTCTCTAAATAAATAAAAAAAATATTTTTTTAAAAAAGAAATGGAGGGCTGGAGAGAGATGGCTTAGCAGTTAAGACGCCTGCCCGCTAAGCCGAAGAACCTGGTTCCAATCTCCAGGTCCCATGTTTAGCCAGATGCAAAGTGATTCAAGGGCACAATACTGCACTTGACCACAAGGGGGCGCACACATCTAGATTTCACTCACAGTAGCTGAGAGACTGCTGGCGCGCCCATCTGTCTCTCTCTGTGTCTCTCTCCAAAAATAAATAAAATAATTTAAAAAAAAGAAATGGATTGTTATTATTATTATTATTTTTGGTTTTTCGAAGTAGGGTCTCACTCTGGCCCAGGCTAACCTGGAATTAACTATGTAGTCTCAGGGTGTCCTCAAACTCACGGCGTCCCTCCTACCTCTGCCTCCAAAGTGTTGGGATTAAAGGTGTGTGCCACCACGTCTGGCTGGATGTTTATTTTTATGGGGGTTCAAATGCAAACCCAAACTCAAATTCATGTCTACTTTTAATTAAAGAATTGGATTAAAAAAAAAAAGGCAGAGATAGGAGGATCACCATGAGTTCAAGGCCATCCTGAGACTACATAGTGAATTCTAGGTCAGCCGGGGCTAGAGATGGCACATGTCTTTAATCCCAGCAGTTGGGAAGCAGAGGTAGGAGGATCATCATGAGTTCAATGCCACCCTGAGACTACATAGTGAATTCCAAGTTAGCCTGCGTGAGAGTGAGACTACCTTGAAAAAAAATCCAGCTAATCTAGTTTAATGTGTGAGTTCCAGGTTCAGCAAGACCGTGTCTCAAAAAATAAGGTGGAGGGCTGGAGAGATGGCTTAGCGGTTAAGGTTCCTGCTTGCTAAGCCTAAGAATGCTGGTTCCAATCTCCAGGTCCCACACTTAGCCATATGCAAAGTGACGCAAGGGCTCAATGCCACACTTGCCAACAAGGGGGCACACGCATGTAGAGTTCCTTCACAGTGCCTGAGAGGCTGCTGGCGTGCCCATTCTCTGTCTTCCTCTCCCTCTCTCACTGTGTCTCTCTCCAAAAACAAACAAACAAACAAACAAACAAACAAACAAACAAACAAACAAACAAGGAGGAGAGCTGGCTTAGTGGTTAAGGCATTTGTCTGCAAAGCCAAAGGACCCAGGTTCAATTCCCCAGGACCCACGTTAGCCAGATGCACAAGGGGGCACACACGTCACATCTGGAATTCGTTTGCAGTGGTTGGAGGCCCTGGTGCACCCATTTTCTCTCTCTCTGCAAATAAATAAATAATAAAATATTTTTTAAAAAAATAAATAAGGTGGAGAATGATTGGGAAAGACTCCTGGAATTGACCTCTGACCTCCACATACATGCACACACAAGCACCTGTACACATAATGTCAGTGGGCCCAAAGATATCAAGCAAATTTAAGCCTGTAAGCTCATGAAGCTACAAAAAAAAAAAAAAAAAAAAAAAAAAAAGATATTTGTTTGTACAGCCTGATGGGCCAGGTTCAGTTTCCCAGTATCAACATAAGCCAGACACACAAACTGACACATTAATTTGGAGGTCACCTGGAGTGGCAAGAGGCCCTGGTGTGCACATTCTACATTTCTGTTTGTCTGTCTCTCTACTTGCAAAAAAATAAAATAAACTACTAATTGGGGCTGGAGAGATGGCACAGTGGTTAAAGACTCTTGTTCGCATACCCTGTCGGCCTGGGTTTGATTCCCTAGGACTCACATAAAGACAGATGCACAAAGTGGCACATATATCTGGAGTTCATTTGCAGAGGCAGGAGGCCCTTGATGCACTCTCTCTGTTAAATAAATAAGGTTTCTGTTTATAGATATAGTTCAATTAATAAATGATAAAATATGTCTGTGATGGTTAATACTAATTATCATTTTGCCTTGAGTTAGAATCATCATACAAACACACTTCTGGACGTTGTCTATGAGGGTGGTTCCAGAAATGTTAAACTGAAGAGAGAAGACCCACCCTGAAAGTGGCAGCACTTCCCATGGGCAGAGATCCATGGCTGAAATAAAAGCGAAAGTGAGCTCAGCACCAGCCTCCTCCCTCTCTGCTGCCCAATGGCAGATGCATCATGCTCCTGCTGTCATGCCTTCCCCATTAGGATGTACTCTCACTCCGTGAGCCAAAAAACCTGTTCCTTCCTTCTGTCAGGTATTTTATACAGCAATAAGAAAAGTAGCTCATACAGTCTCCAATTTAAAATCCCTAGTAGGGGCTAGAGAGATGGCTCAGTAATTAAAGGCACTTGCTTGCAAAGCCTGCAGGCCCAGTTCAATTCCCCAGTACCTATGTAAAGCCAGATGCACAAAGTAGTGCATGTGTCTGGTGTTCATTTGCAGAAGCAGGAAGTCTATCTCTCTCTCTCAAATATTTTTTTAAATCCCTAGTAAATTAATGGATCTAGACAATGGTCAGAGGATGGCTAACATCATTAGGAAATAAGGCTCTACACTTGTCTTTTGAAGTTCATCTCTACTTCAAATATAAAGCTCCAGTTGAATTTCTTTTTTTTTTCTTTTTCTTTTTTGGTTTTCTGAGGTAGGGTCTCACCCTCTAGCCCAGGCTGACCTGGAATTCACTATGTAGTCTCAGAATGGTCTCAAGCTCACAGTGATCCTCCTACCTCTGCCTCTTGAGTGCTGGGATTAAAGGTGTGTGCCACCATGCCCAGCTTCCAGTTGAATTTCTGTTTGGAAATAAATGTACCTCAAAACATACTCAAAAATCACAGGAGTAACAACATGTAGTCCTACCTGAAAAAGATCCAAAAGAGGCTTCCAAGAGAGCATTAAGACTGCTCCTCTGTTGATGGTTTTTGGGATTTCAGAATAAAATAGTGTATTTTCTCTGTTCTCACCAGACATGGCTAAGAGAAAAAACAATGGTTTATTATTTTTTTTTTAGTGTTCTCATTACAAGCACACAAAAAAGATGTCTTCCACATCATGTAGTATTTCCCACTCCATGGGGCCTATAATGAGGTGAATAAGCAGGATATGCAGATGCCTCATGTCATGGACCTTGTCCTGGACAAAAACATGGTGTCAACCAGGCATAGTAACACATGCACACCTGTAATGGCAGGGCTTGGGAGGTAGGAGCCCAACAGGAGTTTGAGACCACCTTGGGCTAAATGAAATCCTGTCTCAAAAAAGCCGGAGGAGGGCTGGAGAGATGGCTTAGTGGTTAAGGTGTTTGTCTGCGAAGCCTAAGGACCCTGGTTTGATTCTCCAGGTCCCACGTAAGCCAGAAGCACAAGGGGGCACACACGTCTGGAGTTTGTTTGCAGTGGCTAGAGGCCCTGGCACGTCCATTCTCTCTCTCTTTCTTTCTCTCTCTCTCTTTCCCCCTCTCTGTCCCAAATAAATAAATAAATAAACAAATAAATGAATGAATAAATCTTAAAAAAAAAAAAAGCCTGAGGAAAAACAGTAAGTACAAAATATCAAAGTTTCACAGGAAGTGGCTCAGATTTCCCTTTGAGACTCAGATCTTAGCCCATCTCAGAACAACATTTTAGCTTACAGGTTGTAAGGAGAGAGAAGACACAATGCTCTATCCCTGTTCAAAGTCCTTAGCTCCTTACATGTTAGTAACAGACTCATAAGTTTCAGTCTGACTTCAGATTAATAAACTATTTCCTTTTCTCAATTACATAAGCTACTTATTTAGAAACAAATTTAACCAAATTCTAGTTTTTCTTCATTTTAACAATTCCAAGACTAAGGCCTTTGTAGTCTCAATTAAAAATGCATGGAGGGGGGAGCTGGAGAGATGGCTTAGTGAATAAGGTGCATGCCTACGAAACCTAAGGATCCACGTTCAATTCTCCAGGTCCTATGTAAGCCAGTTACACATGGTGGCACATGCATCTAGAGTTCGTTTGCAGTGGCTAGAGGCCCTGGTGTGCCAATTCTTCCTCACTCTCACTCTCTACAGTTAAGATGCTTGCCTGCAAAGCCAAAGGACCCAGGTTCAATTCCCCAAGACCCACGTAAGCCAGATGCACAAGGTGGCACATGTGTCTGGATGTTCTGGTGCGCCCATTATCTTTCTCTCTCTTAAATAAATAAAAATAAAAAAAGTACACTTAAGTTAAAATAACGCAGGATTTGGTGAAAATCTTTGTATTTTTATTGGATGACAAAGAAAAAGCAGTCCACATTAAGATTTGCCAATGGGGTCTCAGCCACTGCAACTGCACTCCAGATGCTACTGACACCTAGTGGGCATGTGCAACCTTATGCTTGCCTCACCTTTGTGTGTCTAACTTATGTGGGATCTGGAGAGTCGAACATGGGTTCTTAGGCTTTGTAGGCAAGCTCCTTAAGCACTAAGCAATCTTTCCAGCCCCCCCCTTTTTTTGAGGTACCTCAACAACAAAAAAAAAAAACAAAAAAAACCCCCAAAAAACCCAAAAAAACAAAACAAAAAAAAACAACAACTAGTTCTCACCTATCCTAAAATGAGTGCACATTCACCTAAGGAGATCAAATAGTATCTCTACTTCCTATCTTTTTAGAAGTTTATTTATTTAATTTATATGAGACAGAAAAATAAAGAATGGGCATGCCAAGGCCTCTTATTGCTGCAACTATACTCTAGACACATGAGCCATTATGTGCATCTGACTTTATGTGGGTACTAGGGAACTGAACCCAGGCTGGCAGGCTTTGAAAGAAAATGCCCTTAGCCAGGTATGGTGGTACATGCATTTAATCCTACCACTCAGGAGGCAGAGGTAGAAAGATCACTGTGAATTCCAGGTCAGCCTGGGCTAGAGCAAAACCTTGCCTCAAAAAAACAAAACAAAACAAAACCAAAAAAAAACTTTAAAAGGCTGGCTTAGCAGTTAAGGTATTTGCCTGCAAAGCTAAAGGACCCAGGTTCGATTCCCTGGGACCTACATAAGCCAAATGTACAAGGTGGCACATGTGTCTGGAGTTAGCTTACAGTGGCTGGATGCCCTGGCTTGCCCATTCTCTCTCTCTCTCCCTCACCCTCTCTATACCTCTCTATTTCTCTCTCTCAAATAAATAAATAGCCTTTAAAAAGGGCTGGAGATCCCAGCACTTGGGAGGCACAGGTAGGAGGATCGCCATGAGCTTGAGGCTACCCAGATACTACATAGTGAATTCCAGGACAGCCTAAGCTGCAGTGAAACCCAACCTCAAAAATAAATAAATAAATAAAAATTTAAAAAAGGGCTGGAGAGATGCCTATAGCTCCTTCCCCAGCATTCACCAGTGTCTTACGGCCCTTCTCTCCTGTATATGTCTGGCTGAGAACATGTCTGTTATATGAAGAGCTTGGAGCTGACACTCAAAGAGGCTATGACTGTGAATTCCACATGAGCCCTCTCCTCCAAATGAGGGTCCTCGGACTAGATGTGGCAGTAACTCTGGCATGAGGCTGCAGATCTCAGAGTGGACTGAAGCCCAGGTTAGAGTCTCTGGGCCGGGATCCTTCTGGGTTACAAGACCATGTGTCCAGAAGCAGACACATGTGTCCTCCGCATTCAAGATCTCCACATTACCAAAGATGTATCCATTCCCAGGATAGCAGACCCAGAAACAGTACAATCTGACTTTCCAGAGTCTGACAGAATGTTGAAGAGGTCTTCCCTGCTGAGGTCCTTGTAGGACAGTATGCCACCTCTGACACTAGCCATTACATTTGTGGTGAGACCCTTTGCCCCTACACTACACCCTGCCCCATTCCATAGACACCGATGCCCTTCACTGTGAGAGAGCTCTGAGCTACCTTGTTGCCTGCCTCTGTGGACTGCTCTCCCCAGCCCACACGGCCTACTTCGCTGGTCCCACGTTTGCACTCAATCATGGGGCTGATGGCCACAAGCTTAAGAGGACCTAGCACTTTTGTCTTCACATTGAATACTAAGAAATGAAAAAAAAAAAAAAAAAAGCAGAGTAGCCAGAGGTTCAAAGCCTAGCACAGAAAAAAAATCAGAAAAGTACTCATTATTAGAGTCCTGGTAATATAGCATGATTATAGAATCAGATACTCTAGGGCTGGAGAGATGGCTTAGCAGTTAAGGCATTTGCCTGCAAAGCCAAAGGATCCTGGTTTGATTCTCCAGGACCCATGAAAGCCAGATGCACAGGGGGTACATGCATCTGGAGTTCGTTTGCAGTAGTTGGAGGCCCTGGAGCGCCCATTCTCTTTCTCTCTCTCTCTCCTTCTTTCCCTCTCAAATAAATAAATATATTAAAAAAAATTTTTAAATAGGATATTCTAAAGTTGTTTAAAAAAACAATGAGCCGGGTGTGGTGGCACAGGCCTTTAATCCCAACACTTGGGAGGCAGAGGTAGGAGGATTGCTGAGAGTTTGAGTCCACCCTGAGACTACATAGTGAATTCCAGGTCAGCCTGAGTTAGAGTGAGACCCTACCTCGAAAAACAAAAAAAAAAACAAAAAACAACAACAACAACAAAAGAATCTGTAATTACAATGTGGACTCATACAGAAAATATTTCTAAAAACACACAATGAATGGATGAGAAACAGTAGCAACTTGAAGGAGGAAACTTCTCTTGAGACAGGGTCTTCCTATGTAACACAGGCTGATCTTGAACTTGTGATCTTTTGGCCTTAGTCTCCTGAGTGCTGGAATACAGGCCAGTGCCCGTATACCCACTAGAAATCTATTTTTAAAAAACTTTAAAGCCAGCCAGGTGTGGTGGCACACACTTTTAATCCCAGCACTCAGGAGGCAGAGGTAGGAGGATAGCCATGAGTTCGAGGCCAGCCTGAGAGTACAGAGTAAATTTGAGGTCAGCCTGGGCTAGAGTGAGACCCTATCTCAAAAAAATCAAAACAAAACAAAAATTTAATAAAGGCTGGATGTGGTAGTGCACACCTTTAATCCCAGCACTCGGGAGGCAGAGGTAGGAGGATTGCCATGAGTTCGTGGCCACCCTGAGACTACATAGTGAATTCCAGGTCAGCCTGGGCTAGAGTGAGACCTACCTCGAAAAAGAGAGAGAGAGAGATATGGGGTGGTGGCACAGCCTTTAATTCCTGCATAGGCAGAGGTACATGGATCACTGAGTTTGAGTACAGTCTAGGCTAGAGAACATACATTGAAAAAAAATTAATAGAAAAGTAAATTGGGGGCCAGAGAGATGGCTTAATGGTTAAGGCGCCTGCCTGCGAAGCCTAACAATGCCTGTTCGATCTCCAGGTCCCATGTTTAACCAGACAACAAAGTAACGCAAGCATGTAATGTTGCACATGCGCCACAAGGGGGCGCATGTGTCTGGAATTCGTTCACAGAGGCTGAGAGGATGCTGGCGCTCCCATTCTCTGTCTGTCTCAAAAAATAACAACAACAACAACAAAAAAGGTAAATTAGTACATAGTGGCATACACCTGTAACCTAAACATTTGGGAGACACAGAATGGGGGGTTCAAAGTCCAAGGACAGTCTAGGGTACAAAGCAAGATCTTGTCTTAAACCAACCAACCAACCAACCAACCAAGTAAACGGGCTGCTGGTGAGGTGGCTCAGTCAGTAAAACGACTGCCATGTAAACATGAGGACGTGAGCTAGAGCCCAACACCCATGTAAGTGCTCGGTGGGCATAGCAACCTGCCTACAGTCCCAGTGCTAGAGCTGAAGATGGGACCCCGAGGGTCAGCTGGCTAGCTAAACTAGCTCAATCAGTGAGTTCTGTGTCCAGCTTTTATGTGAGTGCTGGGGGTCTGAAGTCAGCCCCTTCATGTTTGCACAGGCAGCACAAGCACTTTGTCCACTGAGCCAGCCCAGAGTATTTTCTTTCTTTCTTTCTTTCTTTCTTTCTTTCTTTCTTTCTTTCTTTCTTTCTTTCTTTCTTTCTTTCTTTTTCTTCCTTCCTTCCTTCCTTCCTTCCTTCCTTCCTTCCTTCCTTCCTTCCTTCCTTCCTTCCTTCCTCTCTCTCTCTTTCTTTCTTTCTTTTGGTTTTTTGAGGTAGGGTCTTGTTCTAATCCAGGCTGACCTGGAATTCACTATGTAGTCTCAGGGTGGCCTTAAATTCAAGAAGACCCTCCTACCTCTGCCTCCTGAGTGCTGGAATAAAGCCTACCACCCTGGACTTTCTTTTTTTTTTGGGGGGGGGGGAAGGTAGGGTCTCACTTTAGCGCAGGCTGACCTGGAATTCATTTTGTAGTCTCAGACTAGCCACAAACTCACAGCAATCCTCCTACCTCTGCAGACTGTGTTCTTAACATGTTCAGAGCCCTGGGTCCAATCCCCAGTACCAACAGAGAAAAAAATGCCTAAAATTAAACTAGTGGACCAGTAGAGTTAATTTAGGCAGAGATAACATACATAGTAAAAGGACATAAAAAGGAGAGACTAAGACTTTTTTTAATACAGTTGAGGTGATATTACTATAATTTCATTTTTTAATTCATGCCATTTTTCGAGACAGAGATAGAGAGAATGGGTGAACTCCAGACGTGCACCCCCTTGTGGCGCATTGCAACGTTGTGCCCTTATGTCACTTTTGCGTCTGGCTAAACGTGGGACCTGGAGAATCAAACAGGCGTTCTTAGGCTTCATAGGCAGGCACCTTCACCCTGAGCCATCGTTCCAGCCCTAAAACTTTTTAAAAACAATGACAGGGCTGGAGAGATAGCTTAGCATTTAAGTGCTTGCCTGTGAAGCCTAAGGACCCCAGTTTGAGGCTCAATTACCTAAGACCCACCCACGTAAGCCAGATGCACAAGGCGGCGCATGCGTCTGGAGTTCGTTTGCAAAGGCTGGAGGCCCTGGTGCACCCATTTGCTCTCTCTCTCTCTGCCTGTTTATCTCTCTGTTTCTCCCAAATAAATAAATTAAAAAAAAAAAAAAGATAGCAGCAGAGAATGGGGGCATGCTAATGGTTTACTGTTGGGTCTCCCAATCTGATCATTCTCAAGGAAGGACATGTCAAACTACTAGGAAGAATCCATTTTTTGGACTTTTAGTTTGAAAAGAGATCATCACGTGGCTGGGGAGATGGCTCAGTGGTTAAGACCACTTGCCACTTAGGTATGAGGACCTGAGACCACTTGAATGTAACTAAAAGGTGGATGTATAACCTCAGTCTGTGGGGCAAAGAAATCACTGGGGCTCTGGCTGACGGAGAGACAATCTGAAGGAAGTATGTACATATGTGATAAAAGAAGGACGCCAGAGCTGGATGTGGTGGCACACGCCTTTAATCCCTGCACTCAGGGGGCAGAGGTAGGAGGCTCACCTTGAGTTCGAGGCCACCCTGAGACTACATAGTGAATTCCAGGTCAGCCTGAGGTAGAGTGAGACCCTACCTCAAAAAACAAAACAAAACAAAACAAAAACAAACAAACAAACAAAAAAAACGTCATAAGTTCCTCGGACTTCACACATGTGCACATAAAGTATACACACATCTGGATACATATGTAAATACAACACACACACACAGATCAAAATCAATACATGATTTGCTACCTTCAAGTAAAATCAGTTTTATCAGACTAACCAAAATCTAAATAGCCTCCAAACACAAGTTCTTCAAATCAGAAGCTTTCTGTTTTTCTTTAGTAGTGCCAAGTCATTGATATACTGTTACTAAAATTTGAGTACAAATCATGGCCAGCCTTGAAGTGTGACTCCGAAAATGCTTCCTCTTGAACCATTAACTTCATACTTACCAAGGTAATAGATCCTGTCAGAATGAGGCCCATCGGGGTCACTCCTCTTCACAAACATGAAATCATGCGGTGCCTTGGCCATCATGTAGCCATGGTATTTCCTGGTATCAGCAAGCAGCTTTTTAAGCTGACTCCAAGAATATCGTTCAACATAAAACGGCTCCAATTTGGGCCGATCCTGTGATTCAATAGTGTCCTCACACTCTGCAGTCTCAAATATCTCAACGCCCAGCTGTTCTGTTTCCATCGCTGCTGCCATGGTGCATTTTCCTAGAAAAACAAGGCACAAGATTCTGTTCCTGGGGTTGTCTTCTCTCATATTATCAGAATGCCAGACTGATAGGGCCAAGAGTGTCTTAGCACAGCTGCAATGAAACCTAGTAAGAGAAGCAATAGCTCCCCCTTCTCTGTTCAGCTGAAAACTGAGATTTTTTTTTAAATTGAGGTCATGTCAATTTCACAGTGACTATAAATCCCTTTGGGAACTTTTATAAAAGGCTCTCTTAGGTATCTCCTGCCAAAATTCCTTTTTCTTTCCCACACTGGAAGGAAACAGATGCCAGCTGGCTGCTCTACCCTAGGCAAGAGCATATCAATAGTGAGGCT
The DNA here is from genome assembly GCA_036365145.1 of Orientallactaga sibirica. NCBI lineage: Eukaryota > Metazoa > Chordata > Mammalia > Rodentia > Dipodidae > Orientallactaga > Orientallactaga sibirica. The sequence continues at coordinate 12,547,480 of JAEOAD010000016.1, forward strand.
AACTGTGCCAAGAGTTGAGTTTCTGCATTTTAAAAAGTATGCATTTGACGAATATGGATTTCTCCTAACAGAAATCACAACAGATCAGAACAGTAATAACACTGTCACAGTATACTTGTAATAGCCTAGGAGGGCAGCTACCCAAGAAAATACATTGTTTTCTTTTAAAATTTTATTTTTTATTTTTGGAGAGAGAGAGAGAGAGAGAGAGAGAGAGAGAGAGAGAGAGACACACACACAGAGAGAGAGAGAGAGAGAGAAAGAGAGAGAGATGAAGACAGAGATGGGCGCGCCAGCAGTGTGTCAGCTGCTGAGAACGAAATCCAGATGTGTGCGCTCCCTTGTGGTCAAGTGCAGCATTGCGCCCTTGTGTCACTGCATCTGGCTAAACGTGGGACCTGGAGATTGGAACCAGCATTCTTAGGCTTAGGAGGCAGGCGCCTTAACCCCCAAGCCATCTCTCCAGCCCTACATTGTCTTCTTTTAAATAACAACTCCAAACCACTGAACACTTACTTATAGGTTGATCCATCTTTGAATCTTCTGCACCTCTCTAGATATCCCAACCATAAACATGAGATATTTCAGAATTTAATGGAAACTTATGTAACTATTATTGCAGGCTATGTACTTTGTATACTGTTTGAGGAAAAAGACACTAACTTTAAGTGACTTTAATTAGTTGAAGTAGATAATGAAAAAAGCACTTAGGGGAGGGGGAAGCCCAGGAGGCAGGAGGAAGGCTAATCAAAATTAGCCTTCCTAAGCCGGGCATGGTGGCGCACGCCTTTAATCCCAGCACTTTGGAGGCAGAAGTAGGAGGATCGCTGAGAGTTCGAGGCCACCCTGAGACTACAGAGTGAATTCCATGTCAGCCTGAGGTAGGGAGAGACCCTACCTTGAAAGCAAACAAACACACACAAAAAAACAAGCCAGGTGTGGTGGCGCACACCTTTCATCCCAGCACTTGGGAGGCAGAGGTAGGAGGATCCTTGTGAGTTTGAGACCACCCTGAGACTACAGAGTGAATTCCAGGTCAGCCTGAGCTAGAGTGAAACCCTACCTCAGAAAATGAAATAAAAAAAAAAGAGGGGGGGGGGATCCTGGCATGGTGGTACACCTTTAATCCCAGCACTTAGGAGGCAGAGGTAGGAGGATCACCACAAGTTCCAGGCCACCCTGAGACTACACAATGAATTCCAGGTCATCCTGGACTAGAGTGAAACCATACTTTGAAAAACCAAATAAAAGAATAAATAAGTAAGGGCTGGAGAGATGGCTTACCAGTTAAGACACTTGCCTCTAAAACCACAGGACCAAGGTTGGATTCCCCAGATAAACCAGATGTACAAGATGGCACATGCATCAGTTCATTTCAAGTGGCTAGAGGCCCCAGGGTGCCCACTCTGTCTCTTTCTCAAGTGAATAAATAAATAAAATATTTAAAAAAAAAAAAGAGAAAGAGAGGCCTAAGCCAGGAGTGGTGGCGTATGCCTTTAATCCCAGTACTTTGGAGACAGAAGTAGGAGGACTGCAGTGAGTTCAAGGCCATCCTGAGACTACATGGTTAATTTCAGGTCGGTGTGCAGTTGGAAAGGTGGCACTTGAACTAGAGCAAGACTCTCCCTGGAAAAACCAAAACAAAAAAAAAACACCTCATAGCTTGTAAAATGTAACCATTTGGGGTCTGCTTTTAACTTGGACTAGTATAACTTCATGCAATAAACTGAAAGAGTCAAAACAAAACAAACAAACAAAAAGTTTGGCCAGGCATGGTGGCATACAGTTTTACTCCCAGCACTTGGAAGGTAGAGGTAGGAGGATAGCCATGAACTTATGGCCATCCTGAGACTATCTAGTGAATTCCAAGTCAGCCTGGGCTAGAGCCAGACCCTACGTTAAAAAAAAAAAAAAAAAAAAAGCTTTGGTCTGAAATACCCTCTGGAAGGAAGTAATGCTGTGTCAAGATGCCATAGGTTGTTAGAAAGTCCCAGTGTCAATGGGGGGATACTTCCCAGTAAGTTCTTGGTCAGGGAGGTTCCTGATGCCCCCACCCTAAACATTACAAGCTATTACTAAGGCTTTTGGCTGCCCACCAGAAATAAATGGTAAGACCCTGTTGCTGAAGATACCATATGCTCTAGCTACAGGTCACTAAGCAATCAAGCTTGAGCTGAGCTAGAAGCCTCCTCCCTGTTGACTAGCTGTCATGGTGCTAGAAAGTGCAATGCAGCCTGCTGGGGAAGAAAGTCTTCAATGGTCTTAACCAGCAATGGACTCTGCATGCTACACGGCTTGTCAGCCAGGCAAGATTTATCAACTAAGTGCAAAGGTGGCATATTTGATATAGAGGAAACCAACTGCTGATCATTTCTGAGACAAGTTCCACGGGAGAGAACTCATGACTGGTGAAGAAAACATACTCAAAAGTAAATGGTAGTAACCTGGGTGTGGTGGTGCATGTCTTTAATCCCAGCAATTGGGAGTCTGAGGTAGGAGGATCACTGTGAGTTCAAGGCCACCCTGAGAATACAGAGTGAATTCCAGGTCTGCCTGGACTAAAAGAATGCAAGAGCCAAAGCATAGGGAAAAGTGCTCTGGAATGCTATATTCCAGATATAAACTAGTTGTTGCATTCACGACCTCACAGTCGCTGTCACTACCTACATAAGACCTGTGTAATATGAAAGTAAAAACCTAACAATGATGACATTAAAATAGAGGTCGGGTGTGGTGGCGCATGCCTTTAATCCCAGCACTCAGGAGGCAGAGGTAGGAGGATCACCTTGAGTTTGAGGCCACCCTGAGACTACATAGTGAATTCCAGGTCAGCCTGATCTAGCCTGAGACCCTACCTCGAAAAATCAAAAGAAAAAAAAGTATGTGTATGAAAGTGTCATAATGAAACCCACTATTTTGCATAAAATAACAAAAATAACTAAAGTGCATGTAGGTAACCACGTCACATATTAACTACTTATATAACAATCAATACATGGCTGTGCATTGAAGATGTCTTTTTTGAAAGTTCAACTTTACAGGCTAACAGGAATTCAAGCTAAGAAGTAGGTGTGGGCTGTGAATTAGTCATCAGGATTGTGTTACTGGCATACAAATGAAATGAGCTCTATGTCCCAGATACTGTATAATTTTTCTTGCTACAATGCATGTATCACTTTTAATGTAGCAATAGCAAAAGTAGAAAACTGTTACATCGGGTATACTTGTAACATTATTACCACTGGATATTGGCTTCCAATGATTAAAGTCCAAAGTAGCTCAGCACAAAACTGAAATTGTTAAGCTCATCTGGGATGCAGGACATTACTAAAGTGACAGCATGACAGTGAGCTTTATTTGCTCATCCAAAAGTTAGTGGAGGGGCTAGAGAGATGACTTAATGGTTAAGGCGCTTGCCTAAGGACCCAGGTTTAAATCCCCAGTACCCACATAAGCCAGATGCACATGGAGTGGCTAGAGGCCCTGGTATGCCCATTCTCTAATAAATAAATACAAAAGGAAAAAAGCCAATGGAAGCCTGCTTTCTACCAAGTATACACACAGACCTAGACTTACATAATTGAGTGAGGGATAAGTGAAAGAATAATCTGTATTATTTCATTTCTCATATAAAATTTAAAATGCCACTGGGCATGGTGGCGCATACCTTTAATCCCAGCAATCAGGAGGCAGAGGTAGGAGGATCACTGTGAGTTCAAAGCCACCCTAAAACTACATAGTTAATTCCAGGTCAGTCTGGGCTGGAGTGAGACCCTACTCTGAAAAAAAAAAAATTAAATACCAAAAAGCCGGGCGTGGTGGGGCACACTTTTAATCCCAGCACTTGGGAGGCAGAGATAGGAGGATAGCCATGATTTTTGAGGTCACCCTGAGACTACATGGTGAATTCCAGGTCAGCCTGGGCTAGAGCGAGACTCTATCTCAAAAAAACAAAAAAAAGCCAGGCATGGTGGTACATGTCTTTAATCCCAGAACTCAAGAGGCAGAGGTGGGAGGATGGCCATGAGTTCAAGGCCACCCTGAGACTACATGGTGAATTCAAGGTCAGCCTGGGCTAGAGCGAGACCCTACCTTGAAAAACCAAAATAAATAAATAAAATAAAATCCCATCTCCAATCCACTGCTTACAAGTATAATGTTAAGGACAGAACAGAGCAGCTTAATAGAAAACTTCCCAAGCCTTCCTGCCCAGCTTGAGTCACTACATAGACTTCTTCTATGTAAAACTTGCATTATCTTATATTTAAATAAAATGATCTGTGTTTCTAAATTGTGCTAGGACACCACACTATTTTTATCTTTCTCCAATACATACAATCCTGATACACACATAGGAGAGTTCAAATGTTATTCTGCCACTCTGTGTATTCATAGCAGATGTTTATTCTGCTTTTCTAGGATAAACCTGATAGTGTACAATTTAAGCAAATTGTCTAACTAAATTCCACAATTCCCTAACATTTCATATACAAACATGTTCTCAAAGTACATGGCCTGGACTTTCTTAAGCAGGGTCACATACATTCTCATCACAGTACATCTACTCCCTACCCCACCAACCTCTTCACTTAGGGCCCCTCCTTAGTGCCTACCTGATTGTATTTTCATCAGCTCAGATCTCTTCCACTTTCAAAGAGATCATTTTCAATTGACCCAATTTTAAGCATGGATCTCATCGCTCATCTTGCTCTCTTCTCACAGGAATCGTTCCTTTTCTCACCATCGGATCCTGCTCACCAGACAAAATATAATAATAACGATCATTAAAGTGAACTATATGTGACCAAAAAAGATTAACTCTAAAAAGTCCCAAAACAATACTTAAAACTTATGCGGGGTATGGTGGTGTATGCCTTTAATCCCAGCACTCAGGAGGCAGAGGTAGGAGGACTGCCGTGAGTTCGAGGCCACACTGACAATACAGAGTGAATTCCAGGTCAGCCTGGGCTAGAGTGAGCCCTACCTTGGAAAGACAAAACAAAACAAAAAACCTTATAATTCTTTTTCATGCAACATGTAATGTTTAAACGATTTTGTATCAATTTAATTATCAAAATCCTCATTTATTATTTTTTGTTTTTCGAGGTAGGGTCAGCTCAGGCTGACCTGGAATTCACTATGTAGTCTCAGGGTGACCTCGAACTCACAGCGATCCTCCTACTTCTGCCTCCCAAGTGCTGGGATTAAAGGCGTGCGCCACCACACCCGGCCTCATTTATTTTTGATAGGGTCTGTGTGTCTCCCAGCCTTGTCCTACCTCAGCCTCCGGAGTGCTGAGAATTACCAAATTGTACCAACACCAGTCCTATAATTATTTTTTCCCTCCCCAAAATGTATGGCTCAATTTAATCAAAAGAATATCCTAGCAATACTGTAAGTTTTTTTTGGTTTTTCAGGGTAAGGTCTCACTCTAGCCCAGGATGTCCTGGAATTCACTATGTAGTCTCAGGCTGGCTTCAAACTCACAGCCTTCCTGTTTCCCTAGTGCTAGGATTAACACCTGGTTAATACTGTAAATTTTAATGCCTAGATACCGTAAAAGGAAAATCATGAACTTTAAAGAATTACCAAGGGGGGTTGGAAAGATAGTTCAGCAGTTAAAAGTACTTGCTTGCAAAGCCTGCTGGCTTTCAAATCCTCAGGACCCATGTAAAAACCAGACACACAAAGTGGTTCATGCATCTGGAGTCCTTGGTACATCCATACTCTCTCTCAAATACATACACTTGAGAAAAAGTATGGCTGGGCATGGTGGGAGGCAGAGATAGGAGGATTTCCCTGAATTCCAGATCACCATGAGACTACATAGTGAGTTCTATGTCAGCCTGAAGTGGAGCAAGAACTTACTTTAAACACCCCCCCCATTACAAAACAAATACAACATGGATTGTTTATTGTATAGCTTCAGTATTGGCATATATTGGGCTGGAGAGATGTCTCAGCTGTTAAAGCATTTGGCTACAAAGCCAAAGGAATAGGGTTTAATTTCCCAGGGTCCATGTAAAGCCAGATGGAAAAAGTGGTACATGAGTCTGGAGTTCTTCTGCAATGGCTAGAGGCCCTAACATGCCCATTCTCTCTCTCTCTGTGTCCCTCTATCTCTCCCTTTCCTCTCTGTCAAATAAATAAAATATATTTTTTAAATGGTACACGTAAGTCTCACTGTAGCCCAGGCTGAGCTTGAACTTAGAGATCCTCTACATCAGCCTCCCAGGTGCTGGAATTCAAGGCATAAGCCACCACAACTCAGCTTGGGTTTAATAATTCGTTTAATTTGTTTCTCTATAGCCCAGGCTGGCTTTGAACTCAAGCTCTTCCTGCCTCAGTCTCTGAAATGCTGATTACAGGTTTTCATCACCATACCCAGCAAGGATTTTTTTTTTCCTCAAGATAATGAATGTTGTGTTCATTTTAAGTGGATTCCATTTTACTTTTTTTTTCTTGCCTCAATACCGAGAATAGGTGTGTGTGGGGGGGGGGAGGTAACATTTTTGGGAAAAGAATTATAAAACGGTTTGAAATTTCTAGTTTTTAAAAATGGAATGGGGCCAGTGAATCTCAGTGGTTACATCTGTTTTGCTGTCAGTTTAGATTCTGAATTTCTACAGCCCAAGAAGGTGATGGAGAGGTGGTGAGAAAGGCTAAGTGGTAAGAAAAGGAGAGGCTCTGAGGTAATGTTAACACAGCAGCAGAATAAGTTGTAAGACACCTTCCCATAGCTCTATACCTCTCAGAGAAGTGCATTTTGAATTAGAAATTGGCCCAAGAATTCTTTTGAGTGGAGCCACCTAAGAGGCATTCCTTATGTTTTAACTTTAAAAAAATATTTTATTTATTATTTGAGAGAGAAGATAGAGATTGGGCGCGCCAGGGCCTCTAGCCACTGCAAACAAACTCCAGGTGCACACGCCCCCTTGTGCATCTGGCTTCCGTGGGTCCCGGGGAATCGAACCAGGATTCTTACACTTTGCAGGCAAATACTTTAACCATTAAGTCATTTGCCCGGTACAAATTTTAACTTTTAAGGACCCGTTATCCAAACACCGCCACCCCCATGCCTGAACTGAAACCTAGCCCATTCCACTTTTTCAGAGTCCACAGTTATCAAAAGATGGGCCAAGATCTAAAACTATATATGAGGAAGATGCGGTAGAGGATGTCGACGGGGGGAGAAAGTGGATGAGGAAGGCCAGACGGAAAAGTGAAGTATCCTTGCTGGGGGAGAGGAGGGCGATCGGGGGACAGGTTCAGAGAGCCCGGAAGATGACGAGGGTGGGAACAGCAGCTTGGAGAACCCAGGGCGAAAAAAAAAAAAATTAAAAAACCAAAAATCTGAGTACGAATCCCACGTTGCCATAGTCGGACCTCAGGCAATCACTGCAGGCTTCCGTTTCCCCGCCCGTCAGCCCGGCCGCTGGCCGGCATGCCCACCAAGCCCAGCCCGGGCTCCATCAAGGTAACGGCAGCCGCCCAGCGCGGCCGAGGCGCCCGGCGGACGTTGGCCCCTCGGAACGCCGAGTCTCCGCTTCCTCTTCCGGCCGCAGGGGGCTCGGCCCCGCGCGGGCGCCACGCCGCCCAGGAGCGAGCGAGCTCGGAGCAAGTGGCGGCGGCGGGGGTGGTGCAGCGGACCTCCTCCTCCTCCCATCCCACCCGCGAGGAGAGCGGTCCGGCCCGGCTGCACCCCAGGCCTCGCGGGGGACCCCCGAGAACAAGAAAGAGGGGGGCGGATACTGCACCTTCCCTCCCCAACCCGGCCCGTGCCGACGCGCTACGGAGCGGATCTGCGCCGCTTCATGCCGCGCCGCCTCCCGCTCCCGTCCCGGTTCTGTCGGCTTCCTCGGCGGCGCACTTGGCCCAACGCAGGCAGCGGAGGAGGTACTTGAAGGCGGCGGCAGCGGTAGCGGAGGCCCGGACACTTCCGGTTTCTCGCGACCCACCTTCCGATTGGGGAAAAGCGGAGGCGCAGCTGGACCAAGAAGGACACCGTACTCGCTGCTGGGCGCTACTCGTTGCGCCACAGTGCCCCCTTTCGGCCGGAGGAGCGAAAGATGCGTGGGAAGTAGCCTTGAGGAAAGAGGGAAGGGAGATCTAAATCTAGAAAGGGGCTAGGTAGGCAACTTTCTTCAAGTTACTTACGAGCTTTACGGTCTCCAGCCACTGCAAAGGAATTTCAGATGCATGCTCCTCTCTCTGCATTTGGTTTTACGTGTGGGTACTGGGGAAATTAACCTGTGTCGTTGGGTTTTGCAAGCAAGCTCCTTTAACCCCTGAGCCATCTGCCCAGTGTCCTCTTTTTTATTTTATTTTATTGTTTTTGTTTTGTTTTTCAAGGTTTCTCTCTAACCTTGGCACCACCAACGCTTGCCTTTTTTTTTTTTTTCTTATTTATATTGAGTGCCTACTTAAAGTAGGCAAAATCCTTGTTATGTTCCAAGCTGAGTAGGCGAGACTAGTAGAGCAAGAAGCAAACGGGGGAAAAAAAATCCCTAGTTTTTCACAGTAGAATTAACTAGAGCCTTGAAGATCTTTAGTGGCTTTTCAGAAATTTACCTCTAATATTAGTGATCTTTGTAGTTCTCTAATCTTTTCAGGCCAGGGTTCTTAATTTATAACGGAGTTACAATGTGTTACTTAGTGGCGGTTAATAGTGTCAAAACAAAAAGGAAAGCCCAGCGTGGTGGCGCACACCTTTAATCCCAGCTCTCCCAAGGCAGAAGTAGGAGAATCACGGTGAATTCGAGGCTGCCCTGAGACTACATAGTGAATTCCAGGTCAGCCTGAGCTAGAGTGAGACCCTACCTAGAAAAATAAAGGGGCTGGAGAGATGGCTTAGTGGTTAAGGCATTTGCCTGCAAAGCCAAAGGACCTCTATTCGATTTCCCTAGCACCCACGTAAGCCAGATGCACAAGGGGGTGCATGCATCTGGAGTTCGTCGCCCATTCTCTCTCTCTCACTTTGTGTCTTTCCCTCTTTCAAATAAATAAATAATAATAAAAATAAATAAATAAAATTTTAAAAAGGAGGGCTGGATGTTGGGTGTGGTGGTACATACCTTTAATCCCAGCACTCAGGAGGCAGAGGTAGGAGGATCACCAAGAGTTTGAGGCCACACTCAGACTGGTCTAGAGGGAGACCCTACCTCAAAAAAAACAAAAAACAAAACAAAACAAAACAACAACAACAACAACAACAACAACAAAAAAAAACACAACCTAGTCAGAAACTGCTGGGCTTTGTGGCATAAGCATTTAATCCCAGTACTTGGGAGGCAGAGGTAGGAGGATCACTATGAGTTCAAGGCCACCCTGGGACTAGAGTTGGGTATGGTGACCGATGACTTTGATCCCAGCACTTGAGAGGCAGAGGTAAAAAGATTGCTATGAGTTTGAAGCCACCCTGAGACTGCCTAGTGAATTCCAGGTCAGCCTGGGCTAGAGTGAAATCCAGCCAGGGCGGCGGGGGCGGGGGGGACTCGGGTCAGAAACTGTGCTTTGGTAATCCCAGAAAGCTGGTCCTGCCAGGTAAATGGAGAGGCATTTCTGGCAAGCACAGCACAGCAAAGAACAGCAGACAGAAGAATCATGGCTAGAAACCCTGCCTCAAATGATGTGGAGAGGGGAGGGCTGATCCGAAAGTTGTCTGCTAACCACAAGCATGTGGTGGTATGTGTGTGCCTGCACTCTCACACACAAAAATAAATACTTTTGAGCCCGGCATGATGGCGCATGGCTTTAATCCCAGCACTGGGGAGGCAGAGGTAGGAAGATCACCATGAGTTCGAGGCCACCCTGAGAATACAGAATGAATTCCAGGTCAGCCTGAGCTAGAGTGAGACCCTACCTCGAAAACCCCCCAAAAAAGTAAATAAATAAATAAATACTTTTGAAAAAGTAATAACAGTGGGGATTGAGAGATGGCTTAGCAGTTAAGGCGCCTGCCTGTGAAGCCTAAGGACCCATGTCCCGACTCTTCAGATCCCACCTAAGCCAGACACACAAAGGGGAGGCAAGCTCAAGGTCGCACATGCCCACTAGGTGGTGCAAGCATCTGGAGTTCGATTTCAGTGGCTGAGGCCCTGGCGTGCCAATTCTCTCTCTCTCTCTCCCTCTCAATCTCTTTAAAATAAAAAAAAAAATGAAAAATTAATTAAAAGACCCCAGGGTGACTTGTTATAATATGAGGTAGCTCCCCAGACTGATGATTTCTTTTCTAACTACACTATACATTGGCTAAGAGAAAGGAATAAGGAGACAGCTGGGAAAGCAGTAGGCATAAAACAAAGCAGCTGAGCCTCGCCTATTTTCTGTTATTACAAACAACTGTGTGTCAATGTGTGTCATTAGGATTTATTATAATAACACTAATAAAACACAGGCTACCATGTATTAGTGTCATTACAATAAATCCTAATGCCACACTGAACGGTGTGCACTGGTTCACTCTTAGGCTAAATGACTCTCCATTACAATTTTGAAGTTGGGCTTTCTAAAGGAAAAGACGGGCATTTTCTCTGGGTATCCCCTATGAATTTTCTGTCAATGACCTGAGAGCATGTTTTACCTCTTTTTGGTTTTTTTTTTTTTTGGTGTGTGTGTGTGTGCTCTGCACATGTATGTGCAGATAAGCATGCTCCCATGTGTGCACAAAATGGTCAGAGGTGAGCATTGGGTGTCCTCCTGGAAAGTGGAATGTGAAAGGACACAATCAAGCATCATCCTGTGCAGCCTTTGCCTTTAGGCACACATAATGGAGGCCACCCCCCAAAGCTGATCTTCCTGACAGATAAAGAAGTTCCAGGAATCATTAACATAGGCCTTATTGCAAAATGCAGGTGTTTACTGTTACCTAAGAAATGGGATGACCCCTCTGTGCAAATGTATTGTGACCTTCCTGTATCTCTTTGTTTCTTTAAAAAAAAAAATTTAATTGACAACTTCTTTAATCTCTTTGTTTGTAAACATCTTTGTGATTAGAATGTTTCTTGCCTCTGTTCCCCTATGTGATCTATGTAATGAATACCTTGTGACTTGAACCGGGGTCCTTAGGTTTCACAGGTAAGCACTTAACTGCTAAGCCATCTCTCCAGCCCCTGGCTCTTTTTTTTAATTTTTATTTTATTTATATATTTATTTTATTTTTTCTGAGGTAGGGTCTCACTCTAGCTCAGGCTGACCTGGAATTCACTATGTAGTCTCAGGGTGGCCTCAAACTCATGGCAATCCTCCTACCTCTGTCTCCCGAGTGCTGGGATTAAAGGCGAGTGCCACCATGCCCGGCTTTTTTTTTTAATTTTGAGTTTTTTTTTTCCTTCACTGGATCAATCAACTTTTTTTTTTTTTTTTCTGGTTTTCTGAGGGAGGGCCTCACTCTAGCTCAAACTGATCTAGAATTCACTGTGTAGTCTCTCAGGGTGGCTCAAACTCTGCCTCCCAAATGCTGGGATTAAAGGCGTGGGACACCACACCCGCTATCAACTCTCTTTTTATCGTATGTTTGCTCTTGTTCCAGAGTTGAAGGTCAGGGGCTGAGAAGATGGCTCAGGGGTTATAGGCACTTGCTTGCAAAGCCTAATAGCTAGGGTTCAATTCCCCAGTATCCCCGTAAAGCCAGGCTCACAAAGTAAGTGGTCTTTAGGTTCAGACTTGTATTGGGTGCCCAGTAAATATTTATTTAACCTGTGATAGAGTGGAACACACCTTTGCAAAAGCACAAGTCCAAGCTCTCTTCCCACACTGGCGGGCCTTCTCTGAATCTAATAACCTGTTTATGCTTTTAAACTTCTTTCCAGGCTGTGCATGATGGTGCACACCTTTAATTCCAGCACTCAGGAGGCAGCGGTAGGAGAACTGTGAATGCTAGGCCAGCCTAAAACTACATAGTAAAATCCATGTCAGCCTGGGCTTACAGCAAGATCCTACCTCAAAAAACAGGGCTGGAAGCCTGGCCTGTTGGCGCAGGCCTTTAATCCCAGCACTGGGGAGGCACAGGTAGATGGATCGACATGAGTTCAAGGCCACCTTGAGATTACATAGTGAATTCCAGGTCAGCCTGGGCTAGAGTGAGGTCTTTACCTCCAGGTGAAACAACAACAACAACAAAACACCCACAAATAGGGCTGGAGAGATGGCTTAACAGTTATGGCACTTGCCCACCAAGCCTAAAGCTCTGGTTGGATTCCCCTGGACCCGCAAAAGTAAGATACACAAGGTGGCACATGAATTTGGAGTTTGTTTGCAGTGGCTGGAGGCCCTGGAATGCCCGTTTCTCTCTCTCTCTTTCAAATAAAAAAACCCAAAACAGCCGGTTGTGGTACTGCACGCCTTTAAGCCCAGCACTCCGGAGGCCGAGGTGGGAGGGTCCCTGAGGGGTTCCAGGCCACCCTGAGACTACACAGTGACTTTCAGGTCAGCCTGGGCTAGAGGGAGACCCTACCTCGGGGAAAAAAAAAAACAACCCCAAAAACCAAAAATACAGAACGAACAACAACAACAAAATAACCTTTCCAGGAGCCTTCCTTCTGAAGCGCGCGAAGTCTGCAGACTCAGATCCCGAAACTGCAAGGCGAGCGGCATAGTCACGTGACTCCGGCCCCGCCCCCCCCGCCCCTCACTGCGCAGGCGCGGTCGGCAGGCGAGCGTGGGGCTTGCGGAGGCTGCGGGGCTGCGTGGTCCCGAGCGCTGCTGGGGGGTGGGTTGCGGCCTAAGTCGGGAGGGGACAGCCAGCCGAGGCTCCTCCGGGCATCCCGGCCATGGAGAATCAAGTGCTGACCCCGCACGTCTACTGGGCTCAGCGACACCGCGAGCTGTATCTGCGCGTGGAGCTGAGTGATGTGCAGGTAAAAAAGGGCGACGGGCTCGCGGGTTCGCCGCCGCCGCTCCCCTGCGCTGCCGTGTGCGTGTGCGTGTGCGCCGGGGAGCCCGCAGTGCGCCAGCGGGACCCGCGACGGGGGCGCTCGGTGCTTAGGCCCACCCTCGGCCCACTGTCCCCAACAGACCCCGCGCCCCTGCGCACCCCGACACTTCCCACCTCCCACGGCTGCAGGTGCCTTAGCTGGCTCCGCGAGGCCGACCCGGGCCTCCTCTTTGTTCACAGCCAGAGAGGCCTGCTGGAGTCCAAAGGCCGGTCCTGGAGGCCTGGCCATCGGCCTTGGGCTTGGCTGAGGCCCCGTTAGAGACGTGGGATGGGCTCTCGGGCTGATGTGCGGCGTGACAGTGGTGTGCTGGGCCCAGAGAGGTCCAGACAGATCCTCCTCCTACTCCTGGATGTTCTCCAGGCTCCTTGCTGCCTGAATGCGTGTGTGTGTGTGTGTGTGGGGGTCCTCCCAACCGTTCAGTGATGAAAATCATTCTTTCTATTTTTATTTTTATTTTTTTTCTTTTTCGAGGTAGGGTTTCACTCTGGTCCTGGCTGACCTGGAATTCACTATGTAGTCTCAGGGTGGCCTCGAACTCACGGCGATCCTCCTACCTCTGCCTCCCGAGTGCTGGGATTAAAGGCGCGCGCCACCACGCCCAGCTTCTTTCTATTTTTAATTGAAAAATCTATAGGATCCCAAGGAACATGATGTCCACCTTCGTTTGAAGGCTGGCAGCTCAGGTGCTGAGTTGCCTAAAAAAATTAAGTTCTGGGTCTGGAGAGATGGCTTAGTGTTTAAGGCCCTTGCCTGCAAAGCCTAAGGACTCAGGTTTTATTCTCCAGATCCAACATAAGCCTAGATGCACATGCATCTGGAGTTTGTTTGCAATGGCTAGAGGCCCTGGCACGCCCATTCTCTCTCTTTCCTTCTCTCTCTCCCTCTTTGTCTCTCTAATAAATAAATATATTTTAAAAAATTAAGTTCTATTAAGTATTTTGCCGCATGTAATTTGCCCTTTAATGTGAACAAATCAAACCCTCCATGAGAGGAGTATGCAAGAAACTGAACTCTCTAGCCAAAGCTTCCGTTGTTTTGGTTTTGGTCTTGGTCTGGAATGTTCTTTCTCCACGTATCTCCTGACATCTATCACTTGCAGTTCACATCACTCCATTGAACACTGTCCCTCTGAATCACATTTGTTTGGCCTATCAGCTCATCTGGCCTATTATCTTGCAAAGTGTAGGTATTGAGTATGAGGTTGAATTTTTTTTTTTTTTTTTTCGAGATATGGTCTCACTCTAGTTCAGGCTGACCTAGAGTTCACTCTGTATTCTCAGGGTGGCCTCGAACTCACGGCGATCCTCCTATCTCTGCCTCCCGAGTGCTGGGATTAAAGGCGTGTGCCACCATGCCCGGCAAGGTTGAGTTTTTTTTTGACAACTTCTTTACTTACAGGTAATAAACCATGATAATTCCCTCCCCTTTCCCCTTCACAACTCCCCTTCCCATCATATCCCCTCCCTCTCTTCATTAGTCTCTCTTTTAATTTAATTTAATTTAATGTCATCTTTTCTCCTATTCTGACGATCTTGTGAAGGTACTGCTAGGCACTGCGAGGTCATGGATATCGAGGCTAATTTCTCTCTGGATAGTTGCATTATAAGGAGTGGAACCCTTCCTTTGGCTCTACATTCTTTCCGCTATCTCTTCTGCAACGGACCTTGAGCCTTGGAGGGTGTGATAGAGATGTTTTGATGTTGGACACTCCTCCGTCCCTTTTCAGCACTATGTTGCCTTTTGGTCATCCCAGTGGTCATCACCGTCTGGAAAGAGAAGCTTCTCAAACCAGAAGTGAGAGTAGCATTAATACATGAATATGAACATTAAGTGTAGTGCTTTCAGGGCAGTTTGGTGGGAATACTACATACATTTAGCCAGACAAGAGCAGGCTTTATACCCCTAAGGCTCATGACCTCCCCTGCCATTGGCTTTTGATTAGGTTCTTCAGTACCAGGCATGTATTCCCTCCCGTGGAGCGGGCCTTCAGTCCAATTCGAGAGCTGTTGGTTTCCCCCAGAATAGACATGCCACTATTGCACTCGTTTGGACATTGGGCCTGTCTGGCCAAACTTGAGGCTTCCAGTATCCACTGTTTTCACCACTGATGACTTCTGTCTCCCATAGTGCTGCATGCAGTGCAGCTTTTTCCAGGTTTCAGTTGGCTGGTCTACAGGGAGAGAGGTTGAATTTTATTACTATTATTATTTTTAGATTTTCAAGGTAGGGTCTCCCTTCAGCCCAGGCTGACCTGGAATTCACTATGTAGTCTCAGGGTGGCCTTGAACTCATGGCAATCCTCCTACCTCTGCCTCCTGAGTGCTGGGATTAAAGGCATTTGGGCTGGGCGTGGTGGCACTCATCTTTAATCCCAGCATTTGGGAGGTAGAGGTAGGAGGATCGCTGTGAGTTTGAGGCCAGCCTGGGACTACTTCAGGTCAGCCTGGGATACAGTGAGACCCTACCTCGAAAGAAAAAAACAAACCAAAACAAAACAACAACAATCTTTTGTAGACAAGGATGGAAGCCCCCATCTAGTAGAGTTCTGTCAACAATCAATAAAAAAGTACCGAGAGTGTCTTCTGACAGGCTCCCTAAGTGTTTAGTTAATGGCAGACAAGATTGAATAAATAAGCTCAGGCTGGTCCTGTCTAAATGTGTACCATGTGATGAAGATAGAATAGTTTGGCATATTTTTGAAGTCACAAGCAGAAAATACGTTTTTTAAGGGAGGAATGGGTAATAACAGAAGTGGAAATTGGAAGCTGGGCATAGCGGCGCACGCCTTTAATTCCAGCATTTGGGAGGCTGAGGTAGGAGGATCACCATAAATTCGAGGCCGTCCTGAGAATACAGAGTAAATTCCAGATCAGCCCGGGGTTACAGCAAGACCCTACCTCAAAAAAAAAAAAAAAAAAAGTGGAAATTGGTTGGATAAATGAAAAACTGCACTTATTATTTGTTTTTCTTGAAAGATCTAAACCTCTTAGTTAAGAAAAATCAATACATGTGTTAATCACATTTGGCATATTTAGAAAATGGAGATGTATGTTTGAAATATGATAGTGAAAAAATGTGAAGGTGGAGAAACAGGTGAATTTTTCTTTCAGAGGAAGAATTAAACAGTTATTGGGTGGGAGGCTGGTGAGGTGCTCAGTGATTAAAGACACTTACTTGCAAAGTCTGACAGTCTGGGTTCGATTCCCCAATACCCACATAAAACCAGATACACTAAATGGCACATGTGTCTGGAGTTCATTTGCAGGAGACCCTAGTGTGCCCATAGTCACTTTCTGTCTTTATCAGCTTCTCTGAAATAAACGAATAAATAAATATTTAAAAAATTTTTTTGGTGAAGGGGCTGGAGGGATGGCTTAGCGGTTAAAGCATTTGCCTGCAAAGCCAAAGGATCCCGGTTCTATTCCTCGGGACCAACATTAGCCAGATGCACAAGGGAGCCCATGCGTCTGGAGTTCGTTTGCAGTGGCTGGAGGCCCTAGCGTGCCCATTCTCTCTCTGTCTCTCTTCTCTCTCTCTTTTTCTCTCCTTGCAAATAAATAAAATCCTCCAGCATGTAAGATACTGTAGGTTTACAAAGCTGAGTCAGGCGGACTCGACTTTCTCAGGACATCCTGTCTGGAAGGAAGCATGTTATCATATAAACGCAGAAAGATATACTCATGAGTGTGTTTGCTGGTAGAATTGGAGTTAAGGATTGAAACATCTCTGGTGTTAAAGACATTTGTCCGTTCTCATTCATTTAGTTAGAAATGACTTCCAGAAATGCAAAGTATTAAGTATTCTTGTTCACATGATGATACCGGTGGAACTTCCTAGAGAAAGAAGGGATCGGGCTTATCCCAAGGCAGTGCCCTACAGCCAAAGTCCAGAAACCCACCAGTAGTTATGCCCTCTGCAGCAAGGGAGTATTCTCTGGAGAAGGAGGTTGGGGGTGCCTTATTAAGAGGATGTTAGAACTGATTATAGGATTTGGGCATTGGTGCTTGGTGGGGCGGGGGGGCGGTGGTTAAAGAAGCAGGGGCTTACTACAGCTTAGGTGCTGTCAACACACAGGCAGTTCTATCTGGCTGAACTGTGGGGAGGAGAGACTAGTAATAATAAAACTAATTGGCAAAGAAATAGCAATCAATTTGGAAGGAGGGTATTTGATACTTTTTGGGCGGCTTAGTGACCAGGTGTTTATGCTTACACAAAATTATGAACCAGGTTTTGTCTCATTTAGACAGCATAATCAAGCAACTGGAGTTTGTTTGCAGTGACTGGAGGCCCTGGAGCGCTGGTTTTCAATCTCTCACAGAGAGCTGCTTGGAATTAACAATAACAACAACAACAAAAAAAAAAAATTGAAAAAGACTGCATAGGGGGCTGGAGAGATGGCTTAGCGGTTAAGGCACTTGCCTGCAAAGTTAAAGGACCATAGTTCAATTCCCCAGGACTCATGTAAGCCAGATGCATAAGGTGGCGCATGTGTCTGGAGTCCGTTTGCAGAGGCTGGAGGCCCCATTCTCTTATTCTATCTCTATCTGCCTCTCTCTCTCTCTAATAAATAAATAAACAAACAAAACGACTGTATAGGGCTGGGGAGATGGCTTAGTGGTTAAGGTGTTTGCCTGCAAAGCTAAAGGATCTCTGTTCAATTCTCTAGGACCCACGTAAGCCAGACGCACAAGAGGGCGCATGTATCTGGAGTTCATTTGCAGTGGCTGGAGGCCCTGGTGCCCATTCTCTCCCTTTTTCTCTTTCTCTCTCTCAAAAAAAAAAAAAAAAAAAAAAGGATTGCATAGTTGTGCCTATGGGTGTTCTGTGAAATAGCTACGCCCGATGAGAGATTACCAAATTCTAGCTGTTAGTACCAGGTGTACTTGTGAATGCCAAGAGCTGCCTTTTTGTTTTGTTTTGTTTTGTTTTGTTGTTTTTGTTTTCCGAGGTACGGTCTCACTCTAGCTCAGGCTGACCTGTAATTCACTATGTAGTCTCAGGGAGGGCTCAAACCCTTGGCGATCCTCCTACCTCTGCCTCCCAAGTGCTGGGATTAAAGGCATGTGCCACCACGCCCAGCCAAGTGCTGCCATTTTTGTTTCTTTCTCAATTGACAACACGGTTTCTATCGAAATGAGTGCTTTTGGGTTGGGATGAAACAAATCTTCTATCGTTTAATATAAGCCATCCCTAAGGAACACCTAGTCTTGTCTGCCTTTAAGCTATGAGCTGGGTTCTTGGTTAGTTCTCCAGCACCCCGTTGCTGCTTCTAGCCTATCCACACCATCACCTGCTTGTCACGTCTCTCTCTGTCCTTGGAGCTGCAGGACGAGATGAGAAACTACTGTAGTGCACGGGAGTTGTGGGCAATAGCAACTTGAACAGTGGTGAGCAACAGCACAGAGGCAGCAGGGCCAGGGTTACTTCTGACCAGAGCTATGCTGAAGAGAGCACGTGATAAACTGGTTTGTCCCCGCACCTGCAGCTGTTAAAGCATTACTTCTCATGGTTTCTGTTTGCTTCTGTTGCATGTGGACAGAGTGCACAGCTCTGTTTTAAAGAAACCATTTTTTTCCTCTCGCTGTAGTCCAGACTGACCTGGAATTCATGATGTCTTCTCAGGGTGGCCTTGAACTCAAGGCAATCCTCCTACCTCTGCCTCTCAAGTGCTGGGATTAAAGGCGTGCACCACCACGCCCAGTTTAAAGAAACCATTTTTGTCCTTACCTACCAGAGAATAATGGAAAGACTAGTCACTGAAGGCGTGAGGTTGGGTCCTTGGTCCATTTACAATCTGGTGATCACGATTAACTCAATTAAGCTTTATAATTCTCAGTTTCTTCATTCAATAAACATGACTGGTAACATCTGACTCACAGGACCATTTGATGTTTGAGTTAGGTAATGGATTTAAGAGTGCTTTGTACATTCTAGTGTGCTGTTGAGGCCTGTGACTATTAAGCTGTGGTACAAAGTCTTTCAAAAGAGGGTTAGATGGACAGGGCAGTGAAGCAGAATGGAGTCTATTAGCAGACCTGCCTGCATAGGAAAACATATCATATGACAAAGATGGCTTCACACAGTAAAGGGGAAAGAATGAACCACTCAGGGAATTGGATTAGGACAATAGTTAGTCCAGATGGGAAAAGGCAAAATAATATATTGACTCCAACATTCACAAATATCATTGTGAGGTGGGCCAGTGACTGAACACATGGAGCAAAACTGCTGGAAGAACATGTTGAAGAGTGTGATCCTGGAACAGGGAAGAATGCATAGGAAACAAGACACAAACCTGGGGCTGGAGAGAAGGCTTAGCAGTTAAGGTGATTGCCGACTAAGCCTAAGGACCCAGGTTCGATCCCCTAGTCCCCACATGAACCAGATGCTCATGGTGGCATACATGTCTGGAGTTGGCAGTGGCTGGAGGCCCTGGTGTGTATATTTTCTCTCATGTGCATGTGCTCTTTCTCTCAAATAAGTAAAATTAAAAATTTTTTTTTTTTTTTTTTTTTAAAATTTTTATTGATTTTTAATCTTAATAGAAAAAAACCCCCCTGATAGACCTCCTCCCCATTCCACTTTAGAACTCCAGTCTCCATGTTATCCCCTCCCATTTCTCCATTAGTCTCTCTCCTAATTTGATGACATCAGGACCACTTCTATTTTGAGGGTCTTCTATGGATGCAAGATCATGGATATCGAGGCCAATTTCTGTCTGGGCAGCTGTAGTAAGAGGTCAGATCCTTCCTTTGGCTCTTCCATTCTATAAGCCCCCCTCTTCCGCAATGGTCCCAAAGGAATGACAGAGGTGTTTCAGTGCTAGGCACTCCTCCATCCCTTCTTCTCAGCACTATGTTGCCTTTGTGTTATAATCCCAGTGGTCTCACCATCTGAAATGAGCTTCTCTAGCCAGAAGTGAGAATAGCATTTTGTGGACACAACATTTAGTGTAGTGTGAAAGGGCATTGTGGGAATAATATAGTACCATTTAGTCAGCCATGAGCAGGCTTATACCCCCAAGGTTTGACCTCACCTACCATAGACTTTTTTTAGGTTTTTCAGTTTATGTATTTATTTGAGAGAGGGCCTTCAGTCCAATTATGGAGCAGTTGGTTACCCCAACAGACACGCCACTATTGCACCTGTTCAGTCATTGGGCCTGTCAGGCTTGAATATTCAGCATCCACTATTTTCACTGTTGATGGCTTCTGAGAGTGCAGCAGCTTTCCAGCTTTCAGTTGGCTGGTCTACAGGGAGAAGGTTTTCTGCTCAGCACCAGCTTGCTTTCTCAGTGTCCTTGCCTCTCAGGCATGAGATGTGCAATAGGGTCTTACTATCTATTTCTCTAGGGAAACCAAGGGCTTTGGCAAAAGCCTTAATGTTTTGGAGGCTACCGGGACCTCCTTGGCCAACATCTCACTGGAAGGAGTTCCATCCCAGGTACTGAAAATTTTCTAGTAACAGTCTACATCTTCTAGACGTGACCTTAATCAAAAAAGTAGTTTTACATATGTCTTATTGATAATATCTTGAGT
Source organism: Orientallactaga sibirica (assembly GCA_036365145.1). Classification (NCBI taxonomy): domain Eukaryota; kingdom Metazoa; phylum Chordata; class Mammalia; order Rodentia; family Dipodidae; genus Orientallactaga; species Orientallactaga sibirica. Next base: position 12,567,953 of record JAEOAD010000016.1, read on the forward strand.
TTAGATTGTCCCTCCCCCTGCCCTTTTTGTATGCATTCTCTTCCCATGGCCTCGCTTAGGCCATTCCCCTCCCTGTACTCAGTTCTTCTACTTACATATGTGTATTACCATACACTTAAGTCCTTCCCTTGAATTAGCCAGTGGGAAAAAGACAGATTTTCAAAGAATGAAAAGATGATTTTATTTATTTATTTATTTATTTGACACAAGATTTGGGGAAAGTGAAAAAGCATCTGATAGTACCAATTGGTGGTGCAGATGTTTGGCCATGAGACTTTTAAAGAAATGTTTATTTATTTATTTATTTGACAGAGAAAGGGGGGGGGAGAGAGAGAGAATGGGCACTCCAGGCCTCTAGCCACTGCAAGAGAACTCCAGATGTGCGTGCCCCCTGGTGTATCTGGCTAACGTGGGTCAGGAATCAAACCTGGGTCCTTTGGCTTTGCAGGCAAGCACCTTAACTGCTAAGCTTTCCCTCCAGCCCCATTTTTTTGTTTGTTTGTTTTTTCGAGGTAGGGTCTCATTTAAGCTCAGGCTGACCTGGAATTCACTATATAGTCTTAGGGTGGCCTCGAACTCATGGCAACCCTCCTACCTCTGCCTCCCAGGTGCTGGGATTAAAGGTGTACGCCACCATGTCCAGCTAACCATGATACATTTTTTTTTTTTTTTTTTTTTTGGTTTTTGAGGTAGGGTCTCATTTTTAATATGCAATCTCATTTGTCAATCCTCCACCTCTGTAGTGCTGGGATTAGACGCCCGGCTCCATGATACTACATTTGGTAATTAGAATGACTGATTTGGAGAATAGCAGAATCACCTCTGTCAATAGAGCTAGAGTGCTCACACTTATGCACAAGGAGATAGACTGTTCATTGCAACAAAAACATGTGAAAGAGTCTCAGTGGTAATGAGCAGAACAGATAAACTGGTATGTTTGTACATCCTACAGCAGCTAAAATGAATGGAGCAGAATCACGTCTTCAATAGAGTAAAGCTTAGAACTGTCTCAGTACTAAACAGAACTGTCTAGAACAGCAGTGTCCTGCAAGGATGGGGTATGCTAGAGGGGAAAGGGCAGGAGGATTGATAACCCACCCATGTCTACTTTATTTCTTTTTTAAAATATAGGCAGGAAAATGTAGCTAAACATTTTACTGCCCCAGTTTGCAAAAACATAAAAAAATTTTTAAAAAGCACACTTCTGTTGCTTTGTCTCACTTATAGTCATTAAATCATTACTTTTAAAAAAAAAAAAAAAAAAGGCAGATAAAACAAAATGCCAGTGAGTAATAGGTGTGTGGTTTGCTTTATTTTTCAGTGACTAATTGTTTGAAATTATTTCATAATAAGAATTCAGTAAGTCTAAATTTTTATAACCACAACACAAAATCACTTTCAAAGCAGAAAACTAAGTAATTTGGTAAGTGTTGAACACTGTTCCGACACAGAGCCAAGAACTAGATCCTTTGTAGAGCTCAACAATATAAAGATACTGCCTCCAGATTGAGGGAGACAGATAGGTATGTTGATGAAGAAAACAGGTACTAAACAAGTGTTATGAAGGAAATGAGGAGAGTGTTGAAATGAAAAGTAGTTGGTAGAGATGGTTTTAAATAAAGTGTTTGAGTTAAGTGAAATCCCGAGTATCAAATGAGTTATGCAGGAGGCCGGGGATAGGACTGGACAAGGAGCTCAGTGGAAGAACATGTTCTTAGCATGCATGAGAGGCTCTGAGTTCAGTCCCTTTGCATCACAAAGAAAGAAAGTGGAGGTAGGACAATGTGACAAGTGCACCGACTGAAAGATGGGCTGGGGCTTGGTGGGTTCTAGGAACAGAAAGAACATTAGTATGTTTGAAGTGTATTAAGTGAGGAGTAAGTTCAAGAAGAGGTTGGAGGGTTTGCAAGATGTAGGTCATGTAGAATTGCGTTGCCATGGTAAGAAGCTTGGATTTCATTGGAACAGCAATGGGAAACTATTAAAGAGCTTTAAGCCCAAGAGTTACATCTTAAGATTTTAATTAAAAATAAAAACAACATTATGCTGGCGCTTGCAGATGTAGCTCAGTGGCAGAGGGCTTGCTTAGGGGAAAAAAGGATTCTGGCTGCTCTGTGGGTCATAAAGAAGCTTTAGTGAAATTTGGAACATTTTTTTTTTTTTTTTTGACAGAGAGAGAGAGAGAGAGAGAGAGAGGAGAGAGAGAGAGAGAGAGAGAGAGAGAGGGAGAGAGATAGGTAGGGAGAGAGAGAGGGGAAGACAGATGGGTGCACCAGCAAGTGTCTCAGCTGCTGTGAACGAAATCCAGATGTGTGCACCCCCTTGTGGTCAAGTGCAGCATTGCGGCCTTGCATCACTTTGCATCTGGCTAAATGTGGGACCTGGAGATTGGAACCGCTGGAGATTGGAACCAGTGTTCTTAGGCTTAGGAGGCAGGTGCCTTAACCACTAAGCCATCTCTGCAGCCCAAATTTGGAACATTTTTAAAGGAGGTTGTTAAAAAGCTGGGCATGGTGGTGCATGCCTTTAATCCCAGCACTCAGGAGGCAGAGGTAGGAGGATTGCTGTGAGTTCAAGGCCATCTTGAGACTACACAGTGAATTCCAGGTCAGCCTGGGCTAGAGTAAGACCCTACCTTGAAAAACCATATAGAAATTTGAGTAGCTTATTCAGAGATAAAGTTTGATTTAAAAAGCCTTAAAGGGCTGGAGAAATGGTTTAGCAGTTAAGGCATTTGCCTGCGAAGCCAAAGGATCCTGGTTCAATTCTCCAGGACCCATGTAAACCAGATGCACAAAGGGCACTGCATCTGGATTTTTTTTGCAGTGGCTAGAGACCCTGGCGTGCCCATTCTGTCTGTCTGCCTCTCTTCTATTTCTCTCTCTGCTGGCAAATAAATAAATAATTTTTTTAAAAAGCCTTAAAAAGTTAACCTTGAACTAAAATAGAATCAAGAGAACTTAACTATATCTGATAACAATTATGGAGATAAATTAAAATAAAATAGGAACACATGGCTTTGGATACTCTGTTTCTGTGGTAGAATATACTCTTAAGGATATAAAGCTGCAAGTGTGTGGTAGTTTGAATAGATGACCCCAATATATTCAGTGTTTTATTAGTTTATAGTTTGTATCTGCAGACACCTGGCTGGAGGCAGTGTCACTGGGCAGATCTTAAGGAGTGGTGGTGGGTTTAGGATTTCAATCTAAAGATACACAAAGTGGGCCTAGCTGGAGTTCCTGAGGTGTGCTGTGCTGTGTGGCTTTGGCTTTTGGCTTGTGGCTTTTGCTTGCTCTCTGCTTGGACCTGTGAAGGCAGGCCAGCTTCTTCTGGAACTTCCCCTGGATCTGTGAACTTCAATAAATATCCCTTCCTCCATAACTGCATGGTCTGGAAGTTCATCTCAGCGAACCTGAAGCTGTCTGCTACAAAGTGTTATTAACTAATAAGGTTTTCTGTCAGTAAAAATATTGGTACTGTTAATTATAAAACTTTAGTATAAAACAAGTAAGCCTTAACATGAGGAACCAAGGATTTTACTATAAGATGCAAGTATTAAATGAGAGTGATTCTCTAATAGTAAACTTGAATTTGAAATTTCTGTATGACATCATAAGTTTAAAAATTCCTGGCTAGGGCTGGCATGTCTATACTCAACTCTGTCAGTGTCTTCCTCTTTCTCTCTATATCTTTCTCAAATAAATTAATAAAATATATTTTAATTTTTTAAAATTATGTTTTATTTTTATTGTTTTAAATTTTATTTTAGAGAGAGGGAGGGAGGGGGAGAGATTGAATTGGTGCACCAGGGCCTCAGCCATGGCTAATGAACTCCAGACACCTGCACCACCAGTGGGCATGTGTGACCTTGTGCTTGCCTCACCTTTATGCGTCTGGCTTATGTGGGATCTGGAGGGTTAAACATGGGTCCTTAGGCTTTGCAGGCAAGTGTCTTAACCACTAAGATATCTCTCCAGCCCAATAAATAAAAAATATATATATTTTATTTGAGAGAGAGAGAGAGAGAGACAGAATGGGTACGCCAGGGCCTCTCAGCCGCTGTGAACAAACTCCAGACATGTGCGCCCCCTTGTGTGCACGTGCGACATTGTGACTTGCATCACTTTTGCATCTGGCTAAACGTGGGTTCAGGAAATTCAAACAGGTGTTCTTAGGCTTCTCAGGTAGGCGCTTTAACTGCTAAGCTGTCTGTCCAGCCCACGTAAAATATTTTTTAAAAAGTTTTAAAAACAGGGCTAGGGGCTGGAGAGATGGCTTAGCGATTAAAGTGCCTGCCTCCTAAGCCTAAGAACACTGGTTCCAATCTCCAGGTCCCACGTTTAGCCAGATGCAAAGTGACGCAAGGGTGCAATGCTGCACTTGACCACAAGGGGGCGGACACATCTGCATTTCGTTCACAGCAGCTGAGAGACTGCTGGTGCGCCCATCTCTATCTGTCTCCCTCTCCCTCTCTGTCTGTCTCTCTCTAAAAAAAAAAAAATAAATAAATAAATAAAAATAAAAAACAGGGCTAGACAGACAGTTTAGCGGTTAAGGCACTTGCCTGCAAACCCCAATGACACGGGTTTGATTCTCCAGTACCCATGTAAAGCCAAATGCACAGTGGCACATGCATCTTGAGTTAGGTTGCAGTAAGTAACCCAGGAGCTGGTCTGAAGGGATTTCCACTGGCCAAGTTTGTGACAGTTTAAATATTGAAAGGAATAAAAATGGTACTGGATTTTGGCAGAGTGGATTAAAAGAAAACATATATGACCCTCTGTCCAACAACAAAAAAAACTTATGTATAATGCTTCTGCCCAAGGAAGCCCATAGGAAATTCAGTACCCAGGGTGTTAGAGGGCTGGTTAATTATTAACCTGCCCAGCATGCACCAAAATTCCATCTCCCCCCTCAAGAAAGATAATATTCACCATCAATTACATTGTTAGTAGGAACAGGTTGGGGGAAAGTGAGGTTTCTAGGTGACAGCCAAAGGCTAATCTTGCAGCCAGCCTTTTAAGATTGTGGCTTCTGGCCTTCTGCATAATACTAATTTCACTGGGGCAAAGATAAATACTACTGATTGGAATGAGAAAGGAAACCCTGAGTGCAGAGAGTTCTATAGCAGAAGGTTCAGAGGTTAGAGATTATGAAAAGTGGGTGTATTGATTGAATTTCAGTTCCCTAAGCAATTATGAGAGACTGGGTTGTATAGATGAATAAGACATAGTCCCTGCTTCAAGAAACTCAAGCCTGGAGGAGCAGGTAAACCAGCACACTATAGATCAGTGGAATTTGAAGTACCACAAGAAGGGTGAATACAGAGGAGTAAAGACGACATTGATTTAGCTGGTGAAGGCAAGGAAAGGAATTCATGTTTGCCCTAGACTTGGAACTATAATGCCCACCGGGCATGGGTGCTTAGAAGAGCTGCTCTAGTCAGAGGAAGAGAAGCAATAGGGTTACGAGTGCTTTCTACACTTTGTGTTAGAAATAATTCCCAGGGGCTGGAGAGATGGCTTAGTGGTTAAACGCTTGCCTGTGAAGCCTAAGGACCCTGGTTCAAGGCTCGATTCTCCAGGACCCACGTAAGCCAGATGCACAAGGGGGCGTATGCATCTGGAGTTCATTCTCAGTGGCTGGAGGCCCTGGCTTGCCCATTCTCTCTCTCTCTACCTGCCTATTTCTGTATCTCTATCTCTCTCTCTGTCTCTCTCTCTCTCTCAAAATAATTAAATAAATAAAAAAAATATTTAAAAAAATAAGAAATAATTCCCAGAACAGGGTTGAAAGTAAGTGATTTCATTTTATTTTTTGTTTTGTTGTTGGGTTTTTTTTTTGTTTGTTTGGTTGGTTGGATTTTTTGTTTCTTTTTTTCAAGGTAGTGTCTTGCTATAGTCCAGGCTGATCTGGAATTCACTATGTAGTCTCAGGGTGGCCTTCAGTTTATGGCAATCCTCCTACCTCTGCCTCCTAAGTGCTAGGATTAAAGGCATGTGCCACCATGCCCAGCTGGTTTTTATTATTATTATTATTATTATTATTATTATTATTTTAGTTTTTTGAGGTAGGGTATTGCTGTAGCCCAGGCTGACCTGGAATTCACTATGTATTCTCAGGGAGGTCTCAAATTCACGGAGATCCACCTATCTCTGCCTCCCAGTGCTGCCACCACGCCTCCCCAGTGCTGACCTGGAATTAACTATGTAGTCTCAGGGTGGCCTTGAACTCACGGCAATCCTCTTACCTCTGCCTCCCGAGTGCTGGGATTAAAGGCGTGCGCCACCACGCCCAGCTGGTTTTATTATTTTTAAAATGACTTTGGGGGTTGAAGAAATGGCTTAGTGGTTAAGGCACAGGCCTGCAAAGCCTAAGGACACAGGTTTGAGTCTCCAGGTCCCACGTAAGCCAGATGCACATGGTGGCACGTGCATCTGGAGTTTGTTTGCAGTGGCTAGAGGCCCTGGCATGCCCATTCTCACTCTCTGTCTTTCTGTCTCTCCCTCTCTCCATCTCAAATAAAAATAAATAAATAAAAATAAAATCTTTTTAAAAATGATCTTGGTAGTGGTTTGTAAAGTCTGTGATAGAAATAAATCAAAATGATAGACTAGGATATGACTGGGATGACTAGGATGTAGCTGATCAAAGCCACCTTTTACTCTTTTCTCTACTCACCCTCTTTCATAAGCAAAGGCTTACTTCTTTCCTAGTAAAGATAGGCTCTGTTGTGCAAGGCAGAGTTTCTGCTAAAGACAACAGTTTGAGTAGAAACATAAAGGCAACAAGGTGGGAGTGAAAGTGGGAACTTGGACAAACTAAACACTGAAACTGCTTTTGCCTTGAGAACGTTTGCACAACTGAGTGAACTTGAACCTTGGTTTTGGCAGCCCAGTAACGTGCAGAGGATTAGAAATTGAGTTCAAAGCTCAAAACCTACTGAAGCTGTGGTGTGTAGTAGGTAGTCCTTTCCCCTACAGACTGTACTTCAGATAACTGCACACTTACAGTGACAGCTAACTAGAAGTAAGCTTACTAAATCTTTCTTTCTCTACCCTCGCCCCAAGATAGGGTCTCTTTCTAGCCCAGGCTTACCTGGAATTCATTATAGTCTCAGGATGGCCTTGAACTCACAGGGATCCTCCACCTCTGCCTCTTAAGTGCTGGCATTAAAGACGTGCACCACCATCCCGGGTTTTGTTTTGGTTTTTGAGACAGTCTCACTATGTGGCTGAGGCTTGCCTCAAGCTTGCTATGTACCCCAGGCTGGCTTTGAATTTACAGTCCTCCTACCTTAGCATCCCATACCTAGGAGGGCGGGGGGGGGGAACGGGGAGAGAATGGGCACACCAGGGCCTCTAGCTGCAAATGGACTCCAGATGCATGCGCCACATTGTTTATCTGGCTTTTGAGGGTTGTTTGTGCTAACCAGTGAGCCATCTCTCCAGCCCCCCACTCTTATCTTTCTATCCCCAGTTGCTTTAGGACTGAAAAAAGTAGAAGAAAAAGGCCTTGAGAAGTCTAAAAAAAAAATGACTGAAAAGATTAGGACAGGTTAGGGAGATAGCTTAGTCAATAAAGTGCTTGTCATACCAACATGAAGAGTAAGTTTGGATCACTAGCACTCACGTTAAAAAAAAATAGCTGAAGCTTTTTAATCCCAGCACTTGGGAGGCAGAGGTAGGAGGATTGCTGAGAGTTCAAGGCCACCTTGAGACTACATAGTGAATTCCAGGTCAGTCTGAGCTAAAGTGAGACCCACCTCGAAAAACCAAAAAAAAAAAAAAAAAAAGCTGGGAGGGGGGCTGCTGGAAAGATGGCTTCACCGTGAAGGTGCTTGCCTGCAAAGCCAAATGACCCAGGTTTGATTTCCCCAGTACCCATGTAAAGCCAGATGACAAGGTGACACACGCGTCGGGAGTTCGTTTGCAGCAGTTAGAGGCCCTGGCACATCCATTCTTTCTGTCTGCCCTCCCCCTCTCTCTCCATCTCAAATAAATAAATAAGATTTTTTTTTCGAGGTAGAGTCTCACTCTAACTCAGGCTGACCTGGAATTCACTCTGTATTCTCAGGGTGGCCTCGAACTCACGGTGGTCCTCCTACCTCTGCCTCCCAAGTGCTGGGATTAAAGGTGTGCGCCACCACGCCTGGCAAATAAGATATTTTTAAAAATAGCTGGGTCGGTGTAGTGGCACATGTCTTTAATCCCAGAACTTTAATGCTAGCCAGAAGTAGAAGGATCCCTGTGATTACAGAGTGAGATCCAGGTCAGCCTGGGCTACAGTGAGACCCTACCTTGAAAAAACAACAGTAAAAAATAGCTGAGTACAGTGGTGCATGCCTATAATCCCAGAGATAGGGAGGCAGACAAGAGGATCCCTGGGCTTGCTGGCTGGTTAGTTTAGCTGAACCAGCGAGCTCTGCAATGCAATACAAAGTGGAGCCAGGAGAATCCCTAAGGTTGGAGGCCAGATAGTTTGGCATTCTGATAGTTAAAAAAAAAAAAAAAAAGTGGAAGGTGGGCTGGAGAGAGAGCTCAGTGGTTATAAGCACTTCTTAGACTGGGGATGGTGCTCAGTGGTAGAGCATTCACCTAGCATGCACAAGGCCCTGTGGCCCTGGATTTGGTTCCCATTATTACAAGAAAGAAAAAACAACCCTAAAATGAAACAAAAAATCCTGAGCTGGGCATGATGGCACATGCTTTAATCCCAGTACTCAGGAGGCAGAGGTAGGAAGATCGTTGTGAGTTTGAGGCCACCCTGAGAATATAAAGTGAATTCCAGGTCAGTCTGAGCTAGAGTGAGACCCTACCTCAGGAAAAAAAAAATCCTTGTTGCTTTTACTGAGGATCAACCCCCGCCTAGAAATGTAACCCTCTTTTGAAGAGGGTTCTTAGCTTTTTTCTCTTGTGTTATTAATTACCCAGATTCTGGCCTCTTTTTTGTGAGCTTAGCCTAAAATATTTACTCCCACTCAAGCCTTTTCTGAGCTTTCATTCTCCCCTTTTTCCTGACACGTAGCTGTGCATGGAGCATGTATACTCCCATGGCCCATGAGCACAGCTGCCCTCCAGGTACCCCTCTGCCATGGTGGCTTCCTTTGGTAAGTGATGAAGCAGAAAGCTGAATCTGTAGAAGACAAATAGATGGATTAGTGGTGATGCTGAGAATTCACTGCCTCTCACACAGTGGGCTTGATGTGTCATAGGAGGTGGCCAGTTTTCTTCTCATCCACTGAAACTAGCTGTACTCACCACACTTTATGCTTCTAAACGTATATTCAACCTTCTGGGCAGAAATTAACAATTGAGAATTTTCAGCTCTTCTTGCTCTGGTTTGGTTGGAGCTCATTTTATTTTATTTTATTTTATTTTATTTTATTTTATTTTATTTTATTTTATTTTATTTTATTATTTGTTTGTTTGAGAGACAGAGAAAGAAAGAGGCATATAGAGAAGGAGAATGGGCATGCCACTGCAAACGAACTCCAGATGCATGCATCACCTTGTGCAGCTAGATTACGTGGGTCCTGGGGAATCGAGCCTGAGTTCTTTGGCTTTGCAGGCAAGCGCCTTAACTGCTAAGCCATCCTTCCAGTCCTGCATTTGCTCTTATGTTGCTGGCATCAAGCATCCAACCAAAAGCAGCCTGTGAGAGGAGAGGGTTTATTTGGCTTACAGTCTCAAAGGGAGGCTCCATGATGGCAGGGGAAAACGTGGCATAAACAGAGGATGGACATCACCTCCTTGCCATCATCAGGTGGACACCAGGACAATGTGCCACACACAAGCCTGTCCCCCAAGAACACACCTGCAGCAAGGCTCCAATTCTCAAATTGCTGTCAGCTGGGGATCAAGCATTCAGAACACATGCGTTTATGGGGGACATCTGATTCAAACCACCACAGGGCTTGAGGGAGTCTGGATCCAGAGGCTGTTATGGATCTCCTAACACAGTGTGATTCATTTCACCTCAGGATTGAGAGGCAGAGATCTGCCTCTTCCCACACACACTGCACCTAGCTCCTGGCATGACCTGCCATCATCAGAATGGGCTGATTCAGAACCTGAACATTCTACGAAGGTGGCAGAGCTTAGAGGAGCTGCCTCGCAGGCTGTTAGATGCAGATGCTTTCCCTGGAGAGGCGCAGGAGCCACTCCTGACTCTTACCCTCTGCGGGAGGCACAGGGTACGAGGGAGGTCATGGCTCCAGGAGGAAGATTGGAGGGGAACAATCTCGTGCTTTCTTTTATTTTTTGGGTTTTTGTTTTTTGAGGTAGGGTCTCACTCTAGCTCAGACTGACCTGGAATTCACTGTGTAGTTTCAGGGTGGCTTTGAACTCAGTGTGATCCTCCTACCTCTGCCTCCCAAGTACTGGGATTAAAAGCGTGTGCCACCACGCCGGCTTTTTTTGGTTTTTTGAGGTAGGGTTTTACTCTAGCCCAGACTGACCTGGAAGTTACTATGTAGTCTCAGGGTGGTCTCCACATCATGGCATTCCCTCCTACCTCTGCTGGGACTTTCCCCATTAATAATGTCTCCTGTGTCCTTGGTCTCTCCACAGAATCCAGCCATCAGCATCACTGAAAACGTGCTGCATTTCAAAGGTCAGTGTCCAGCGAAGTGCTCACAGCCCAGCCTCTGCCCCATTTAGGAGACACTGTGGTGGTTTCCCATTGATTTTATCTTTGTTTCATTCACTTTTGATTGATATTTATCCCTTTGATACTCTTGGGATGAACTGGATTATTTTTGAAACATATAATGAGAAAAGTCAAAGAATCCCCGTTGGAGATTGTCCTAGGTGCAGTAGAAAAAGAGAGAGAGAATGAATGAATGTGTGTGTATGTACCGGGGTCATCCTGGGCTAGTAATCAGGAGATCTGTCTTGTTTTAATTCTGCCACTACTCTGGACAAATTACTACTTCTCTGGACCTGTAAAATGAAGGTGCTTGGTTATAATCTGCCTTTCTAAAGTTCCATAACCCATGGGCACCTGAGGTTTATATGCCCCCACGGGTTCATGATCCAGACACAGAAACACATGAAGAGTTACACATGGTCACTTCCAGTGATATCTGGCTCCCTGCAGCTGTAATCACAGATGTAAACACAGCCATTGAACTTGTGGCACAGTACTAGATTATGATTTGGATGGTCCAAATACTCTGATTTTTTTTAACCCCACGAGCCCATTTCTTCTTCCCTCCCTTCATCCTGCTTCCCCCACCAGTCCTTTCTTCTCCTTCCCTTCTTTTTGCTTCCCTCATCAGTCCTTTTCCTCTCCCTCCCTAAATACCCTGATTTTTTTTTTTTTTTTTTTTTTTTTGAGGTAGGGTTTCACTCTGGCTCAGGCTGACCTGGAATTCACTATGCAGTCTCAGGGTGGCCTCGAACTCTTGGTGATCCTCCTACCTCTGCCTCCCGAGTGCTGGGATTAAAGGCGTGCGCCACCATGCCCAGCTAATACCCTGATTTTTAAAAACAATTATAATGGAAACAATAGGTGAACAGTTTGTTCTGTGTGTGTTGTGGAGGGTGGTGATCAAACCCAAGCCCAGGCTTCATTGTGTGCTAGGCAAGTATTCTATCACTGAGCTAGTTGGATTTTTTTTTTTTTTTTTTTTTTTAGTGTTTTGCAAAAGGGTCTCTATTTAGCCCAGGATAGCTTTAAACTTGGGATCTTCCTGCTTCAGCTCGCTTCCTGAGTACCGGTTACTGTACTGGACCACCACACCTAGCTGAAGTTCTTGTGATTAGATTTTGGCTCTCCTTCCTGTTGGCCTGTGATTGGGAAAGTTCTCTGCAACTCATGAGCAGGTTTACTGCTCTGAATAATAGGGTGGGTCTTCAGTTACCTCACCTAGTAGCTGGTGTCTCCTTATTTTCTTTCCACTCCAATTTACTGGGGTTATTGTCTGTCTGTTTTTGTTATTTATTTATTTTAGAAAGAATGAAAGAAAGAGAATGGGTGCACCAGGGCCTTGTGCATCTGGCTTACATAGGTCCTGGGGAATTGAACCTGGGTCCTTTGGCTTTGCAGGCAAGTGCCTTAACCACTAAGCCATCTCTCCAGCACCCCCCCCCTTTTTTTTTAAAGACAAGGTCTAATATGGCCCAGGCAGAGTACCTGCTTGACTTGACTTGGAAAAGGAACACGTCAGGGCACAAGAAGGGGGTGACCAACACAGGGGGTCTCCTCCTCCAAGCTCTGCCTGCCTCCATCCTTGTTCCCTTCGAGATGTGCTACAGAAGTCGGCTGAGCTTCATTCTCTATGAATGAGGGGAAGGTTTTACATAGTTCAGCACTCACTCACTTACTTTCTTTCATTTTTATTTTTATTTATTTATTTATTATTTTTCTGAGGTAGGGTCTCACTCTAGCTCAGGCTGACCTGGAATTCACTATGTAGTCTCAGAGTGGCATCAAACTCTCGGCAATCCTCCTACCTCTGCCTCTTGAGTGTTGGGATTAAAGGCATGTGCTACCACGCCCAGCCTTGTTGTTGTTTTTGTGAGGTGGGGTCTCGCTTTAGTCCAGGCTGACCTGGAATTCACCATGTAATCTCAGGCTGGCCTTGAATTTATGGCGAACCTCCCACCTCTGCCTACCAAGTGCTGGGATTAAAGTGTGTGCCACCATGCCTGGCTATATTTCTTTTTTTAAATTTTTATTTATTTATTTGCAAGCAGAGAGAGAGAGAGAAGAGAGGCAGACAGAGACAGAATGGGTGCGCCAGGGCCTCTAACCACTGCAAACAAACTCCAGACACATGTGCTCCTTGTGCATCGGGCTTACGTGGGTCCTGGAGAATTGAACTGGGATCCTTTGGCTTCGCAGGCAAACGTCTTAACTGCTAGCCATTTCTCAGCCCCCTTTTTTTTTTTTTTTTTTTTTTAGTCAAATGCCCTACTGCTCAGCAGCCTAGGAACTTTCTTTAAGCATGGTCAAGACTGTACACACATCTGGTTGTTTTTTCTGCTCCTGATTTAGAGTTAAGTTTATATTGATGTGCCTGCCACCCTTGGCTGTCCTTCCTGTCGTCATCTTTGTCCTGAGTGTCCTCTGGGCTGCATTGAGCTAATGGTCAAACCAAACCAGCAGAGAACATTTGGAGTTCAAGTGCTGTCCAGGACCTGCCTTCATCTGGTCATTAAGGTGCTCTGCTCCCATGCGGTTGGACAGGCACCGTTAACATTTGCAGACTTCCCCAAGCTCTGTCACAGGCTGAGTTCTGGATGTTCTTGTTGTTTTCAAGTTCACGGCAACTACACTTTTTCCTTTGTAGCTCAGGGACACGGTGCCAAAGGAGACAACGTCTATGAATTTCACCTGGAGTTCTTAGAGCTTGTAAAGCCTGAGGTATGTTCATTCCTTCCTTCACTTCTCCTTCCACTTGAGGAGATGGGTACTAGAGTTTAGGAAACAAGGGGCAGGAGTTGTAAGAGAAGAAAACCAAGGAGGAGGGATACAGGTCTTTCATTCAGAACAGAGCCCGGGTACAGCTGTGGAGGAATGGGAACGTTAGGCACCTGGGTAGAATCTGTAAGTGGCGTTGATGGTTATGAGCTATGTGAACTTCAGCAGGTCTCGTCACTTGATTGAGTTCCATTTGTCTCATGTGTTAAATGCGGGGCTGGATGAAGTGATCTCTAGGTTCTTCCTGCTCTGGTAATCTCTGATTTTAGCGATGGTGTCCACTAAGTTAGAGGGCCACTCCACGAGGGTGCTTTCGTGTGACTTTGTCACAGTGGCACTGAGAAGAGTAGAAGTACAAGAGGCAAGGTAGCTAGCTGGTCTTGAGGAAAAATACTGGAAGTCTACTGGAAATTGCCCTCCTCAGAGTCTCACGAAGCCTCTCTCACAAGAGGGAGAGACTCCAGCAGTGGATGTATCTCTGTGTCTGGATTTGCACCCCTCGTTCAGGGGCTTGAGCTCACCCGTCCCCCTGTGCAGGCGCTCATTGTTTTGAGGTGTCATTAGTAGTCCTGGCATAGGGGCAGAGAACCTGGTCCCGGGCTTGCCTTGAAGACAGAGGGAGCAGCTCAGACAGAATCACAGAGTGGCGCTGCTCTTCTGTGCACCGGCCCTTGGCCTGGCCTCGTGGCTGTTCTTGGTGCACTAGGACTTGCAGGGCCAGAGGAGGAAGCAGGGAAGCACCCAGTGCGGCTCCCCACAGAGCATGCCGCCTCGCTGCGGCTCAGGGTGCGGGAGGCATTCTCACCCTCTCACTGTCTCTCCTAGCCGGTTTATAGACTGACCCAGAGGCAGGTGAACATCACGGTGCAGAAGAAGGTGAGTCAGTGGTGGGAGAGGCTCACCAAGCAGGAGAAGCGCCCACTGTTTCTGGCTCCTGACTTTGATCGCTGGCTGGATGAATCTGATGCAGAAATGGAGCTTAGAGCCAAGGTAAGGATTGTGGGACTTACCCAGTGAAGATGGAAATCATGAGGAGCTCAAGTTACTTGGGCTATTCAGATTCCTCTGGGGGTCTCAGAGAATGGGGACACACATTCATTAAAGGCCTGGCAACATGACTTTGGAGAAGTCCTATGTAATGCAGCTTCACTTGGAATTTATGTCATACCGGGTGCATACAGTCAAACACATCACTGTTGATTCTCGTGTTAGATCAGCTGTTGAGGTAGGGCTTGGCAGGTTTCTCCCCGCTTTCTTACTGTGCCCTATGGAAGAAAGTCACCCTGCGTAGGCCACACGTTCAGAGGAGGGCGTTTACATTCCACCCACCACAGAAAGCACCTGGAATTCTAACTTGTGTTCTTGGAAAATTTCTGCCTAAATTCTAGGAGGAAGAGCGTCTAAATAAACTCTGTCTAGAAAGTGAAGGCTCCCCGGAAAGTAAGTAGCCTCTGCTGGTAGAGGTAGTTATGTTTCCTTGTGAGGGAGGTGGGGAGTGAGTGGCTGTGATGTGGCAGGAGTGTGCGAGATCTCACCCTCGTGAGTGAGTTATGAGAAAGCCTTTACGTCTAGTGCCTAAGCCATGCTTGTGTGGCGAGCACTTTACAACTGAGCCATCTCCCCAGCTTCTGCGCCACCCCCACCAAAAGATTTGAGTAACCACTAATTTAGAGTCTTAGGAAAGTAGAAAGAAGAGGATTTGTGGAGGGAAATCATAACAACATTATTATTATTTATTATTTTGTTTTTTTGGTTTTCCTAGCTTAGGTTGACCTGGAATTCACTATGTATTTTCATGGTGGCCTCGAATTTATGGCGATCCTCCTACCTCTGCTTTCTAAGTGCTGGGATTAAAGGTGTGCGCCACCACACCTGGCTCTTTTTAAAAAAAAAAATATTTTATTTATTTACTTATTTGAGAGAGAGAGAGAATGGGCATGGGGCCTCTAGCCACTGCTAACGAACTTCAGACACATGTGCCCTCTTGTGCGTCTGGCTTACGTGGGTCCTGGGGAATCAAACCGAGGTTCTTAGGCTTTGCAGGCAAATGCCTTAACCACTAAGCCATTTCCCAAACCATTATTTGGTTTTTTTTGTTTGTTTTTTTGAGGTAAGGTCTCGCTCTAGCCCAGGCTGACACGGAATTCACTATGTAGTCTCAGGGTGGCCTCAGACTCACAGTGATCCTCCTACCTCTGCCTCCCAAATGCTGGGATTGAAGGCATGTGCCACCAAGCCTGGCAACAATTTTATTTTTATTTTATTTATTTGCAATCAGACATAGAGATAGAAGAGAGAGGCTAAGAGAGAATGGGCACACTAGGGTCTCCAACTGTTGCAAACAAACTCCAGATGCGTGTGCCATTTTGTGCATCTGGCTTTACGTGGGTACTGGGGAATCGAACCTGGGTCCTTTGGCTTTGTAGGCAAGCACCTTAACCGCTAAGCCATCTCCAACCCTGTAACAATTTTAAATGGTTACCTTGAAATTTAAATTAAGTTTTTGGTGTTTCAGGATTCAGAAATACATAACAGTTCTTTCTTTCCTTTTTTAAAATTTAATTTATTTATTTGCAAGCAGACAGAGATAGAGAGAAGAGAGACAGACAGAGAGAATGGGCACGCCGGGGCCTCCAGCTGCTGCAAACCAACTCCAGAGGCATGGGCCACTTTGTGCATCTGGCTTTACGTGGGTACTGGGGAATCGAACCCCGGTCGTTAGGCCTTGCAGGCAAGCGCCTTAACTGCTAAGCCATCTTTCCAGCCCCAACAGTTCTTAATATATGGAATTTAGGGTGTTAGATAAGACTTTAACTGTTTTATCTAAATTTATAGTTTCCTGATGAAAGGGGTTTATCATGATACATTCTTGTAGTCATGAGAAAAAGATTTTTGTTTGTTTGTTTGTCTAGCCCAGGCTGACCTGGAATTCACTCCGTAGCCTTAGGTTGGCCTTGAACTCACAGCAATCCTCCTACTTCTGTCTCCCAGAGTGCTAGGGTTAAAGATGAGCGCCACTACGCGTGGCTTGAAAAGAAGTTTCAGGAAGTGTTAGGAGTCTGGCCTTTTGGCCCTTTAGAAGGGACTTGCGCTGTGGTCTTTTTGGTCACAAGTGCTTGGAGCGTAGCATTATGTTTTCACTATCTTTGCGTCACAGTAGTGCCCCTCACATTGCCTGGCCCAGTCATTATTCCTCTAGCACTGGTCAAATGAATATATAATCCCATGTCAGAATGGTTTTCACTGACCCTTCTACCTGTGAGCTAGTTTGACCAACTGCATGACCTTCAAATTCTAGAAAAGAAGAGACTAGATCATAGTACGAAGAGCATGAGCTGAGGAAACTTTATTTCCTTCTGAAATGCCACCTGAGAGGTCAGCTGTGCCTTGCCAGAGGTGACGGTTTTCTCCTGGGTGTGGAGTTGTATACCAACCCCTGAAGGCTGACAGGAGACTGCTGAAAGCACCATGGAGTTCAGGGTTCCTCACGTTTTCTTGACGGGAGGCAAGACCAGGCTAGGAAGATGTGGGAGCTTAGGGCCGCCCAGGTCAGAAGCTGTCCATTGTGCCCATGCACAATGCAGCTCGTTGCCTGGCTTTGCTTTTCAGCTCTCACCAGCTTGAAGAAAGGATACCTGTTCATGTATAATCTCGTGCAGTTCCTGGGCTTCTCCTGGATCTTTGTGAACCTGACTGTGCGCTTCCTTATCTTGGGGAAAGGCAAGTATGAGAGCTCAGGGCCACTTGTCTCTTCTTTGAAGTTTGGCCCACTGATGGAAGTACCACTGTCCTCCCTCCCCCAACTGGTGTAGCACTTCCTGCCTTTTGTTGTGCTTTCACAGCTCTTATCTCCCATTTTCTCCTGAAACAGGCTGACTGGCTATTCTTCCCATCTAAAAAGTGAGGGACCAGGTGTAAAGATTTCACTTCTG
The DNA here is from genome assembly GCA_036365145.1 of Orientallactaga sibirica. Classification (NCBI taxonomy): domain Eukaryota; kingdom Metazoa; phylum Chordata; class Mammalia; order Rodentia; family Dipodidae; genus Orientallactaga; species Orientallactaga sibirica. The sequence goes on from JAEOAD010000016.1 coordinate 12,585,316, forward strand.
CAGATGGGTTCTAAGGAAGTAAGAAGTATGGGGAAAGCTTTTCAGAAACCAAAATATGATGTAGTCATTTAAATTAGTGAAAGATTAGAAACTACTCACATATCTGTTAGTGAGGAATTGGAATATTAACCCAGTATAATTTCTTTTTTCGACATAGGGTCTTACTCTAGCCCAGGCTGACCTGGAATTCACCGTATAGTCTCAGGGTGGCCTCAAGCTCATGATATGATCCTCTTACCTCTGCCTCCCGAGTGCTGGGATTAAAGATGTGTGCCACCATGCCCAGCTTAATTTTTTTTTTCATTTTTTTAGTATTTTGCCTAGTCCATAGGTTTTTCAGCATATACTAATTGAATGAAATCCAGGTGCACCTTCTCCCTTGTCTTCTTAGCATGAGAAAAGGATAGTGATCGTGCCCCCATTCTGGAGACAATATATTCTTTTGGGGCCCCCATAGATTCATTCCCCTCCAGCTTAGAAGTGTGAATCTCACTTGATGCTGATCTTTTCCATGTAAGTTGTCTAGTCTGAAAATTCTCCGAAATTGGCCAATACATTTATCCTGAATGTGTGCTTGTGCCTAGAGTCCTTTCATGACACATTCCACACTGTGGCGGACATGATGTATTTCTGCCAGATGCTGGCAGTTGTGGAGACCATCAACGCAGCAATTGGAGTCACAAGCTCACCAGTGGTGCCTTCTGTCCTCCAGGTATTGAATGCTTGAGCTAGGTTTCACTGTTTATTCAGTGGGTATGCCATTATTTGAAGAGTCTCTATTGTTATTATTTTTTTGAGGTGAGGTCTCACTCTAGCTCATGCTGACGTGGAATTCACTATGTAGTCTCAGGGTGGCCTCCAACTCACGCGATCCTCCTACCTCTGCCTCCCAAGTGCTGGGATTAAAAGAGTGTGCTACCATGCCTAGGAGAGTCTCAATTATTAAACATTCCACTTTGTATGGAATAGCCCTGTTTTATTAGAACATTTTTTATTTATTTACAACAGTGGGTGGGTGGGTGGAGAGAATGTGTACCAGGTCCTCCACCCACTGCAAACGAACTCCAGATACATGTGCCACCTTGTGCTTCTGGCTTTACATGGATTCTGGGGAATAGAACATGGGTTGTTAGGCTTTCCAGGCAAGCACCTTAACCACTGAGTCATCTCTCCAGCCATATTGGAATATTTTTTAAAATATATTTTATTTATTTATTTATTTATTTATTTATTTATTTATTTTATTTAAGAGAGAGAAAGAAGCAGAGACAGAGAGAATGGGTATGCCAGGGCCTCCAGCCACTGCAAACAAACTCCAGATGCATGTGCCTCCTTATGCATCTGCCTTACATGGGTCCTGGAGAATCAAACTGGGATCCTTTGGCTTTGCAGGCAAACACCTTAACTGCTAAGCCATCTCTCCAGCCCCTGTATTGGAATATTTTAACTATCAGATATTTTCTAAGAAGACTTTTACCATTATAGGCCCATTTCAGCATTTACAACATCTTTTTTTTTTTTTTTTTTATTTCAAAGTAGGGTCTCACTCTAGCTCAGGCTGACCAGGAATTCACTCTGTAGTCTCAGGGTGGCCTTGAACTCATGGTGACCCTCCTACCTCTGCCTCCCAAGTGCTGGGATTAAAGGCATGCGCACCACACCTGGCTCCCTCTCGTTTTTTTGAGGTAGGGTTTCACTCTAGCCCAGGCTGACCTGGAATTCACTATGTGTTTCAGGCTGGCCTCGAACTCACAGTGATCCTACCACCTCTGCCTCCCGAGTGCTGGGATAAAGGAGGCAGAGGTAGGTGGCTCACTGTAAGTTTGAGGCCACCCTGAGAATAGTGAATTCCAGGTCAGCCTGGACTAGAGTGAAACCCTACCTTGAAAAACAAAAAAAAACAAAAAACCAAAAAATTAGAAAAAAACAAAAATAGAAAAATAAAAGGAGGACTCGAGCGATTGCTCAGTGGTTAAGGGCATTTGCTGGCAAAGCCTGATGGCCTGGGTTTGATTCCCCAGCATCCCCAGTAGCCAGATGCACAAAGTGACACATGCATCTACAGTTCTTTGGTGTGGCAAGAGGCCCTGAAATTCTTTTTTGAGGTAGGGTCTCACTCTAGCCCAGGCTGACCTGGAATTCACTATGTATTATCAGGGTGGCCTTGAACTTCTGGTAATCCTACTTGTACCAGTCTTTCAGGCAGGTACCTTTAACTGCCAAGTCATCTCCCCAGCTCTCAATTTACCTCAGATTTAGGTAATCTCAGGGGTTAGATAAATGTGCATGTATATGTCACATACATATTTTAATTTTTTCTCTCTCTCGGGTCTTTTAATAGCTTCTTGGAAGAAATTTTATCTTGTTTATAATTTTTGGCACCATGGAAGAAATGCAGACCAAAGCTGTGGTTTTCTTTGTGTTTTATATATGGAGCATAATTGAAATTTTCAGGTGGGTAGAGAAATGTGTCTTCCTCTCAGGAGCAGCTTTCTTCCTTGCTTCCTTGTCTGTTTTTGTTTTTTGAGGTTGGGTCTCACTCTAGTCCAGGCTGACCTGGAATTTGCTGTGTAGTCTCAGGGCAGCAGTTCTCTTCTTGAAGAAACTGCTATCTTACCCAGGGTCTCATTGGGTTTGACACTAAGATCATACTTGCAGTGAATTCTAGCTGTATCTCATTGAGGCAGAGTATTTTAAAGCAGGGTTTGGGGCCTAATAGCAGCCTGGGCTTTACGGAGCAGGAAAGAGGCAGACAGATGAAAGGCCCATCCTGCTAGAGTAACTCTAGGATCTTGCTGTTAGAGTGGAAAGACCCAAGGCTATATCCACGAGGGAAATACTGGAAAGGGTGGGGGACAGAGCTGAAGCCAGGTGGGATTAGTTCTTCTAGGGAGAATAACAGATAAGAATCCTTTACAAGATGACTTTAGTTTTGAAGTACCCCTTCTCTGATTTTTCCATCCTAAGTTGTTAATTGAAAAGTATTTCTGAAAAATTGATCCAGTGCCTGGGGCACAGTAGTTTACCATTGTAATCCCAGATTTGGAAGGCTGAGGCAGGAAGATTGAGGCCTCCCTGAGCTACAGACTGAGACTCAAAACAAAATCCATCCAACTGAAGTAGAATTCTTTTGTGCCACACCATACACATTGTTTTTCCCCTGTTGAGTCAAATGGAGCAAGGACTGTGCAGTGACTTCTTGGCTCTAGGTGTGACATTCTGACAAAGAACAGGCCATAACCTTATCTGAACTGTGTCTGGGTCCCTGTCCTGGGGCTCTTGTTGTACCCTATGGTGCGCAAAGGTGATGATCGGTTTTGTTAACTTTTACTGTTTAGAAAGAAACAAATTTCTTGTGATGTCTCTTTTATTTTTTATTGTTTTTTAAATTATTTTTAATTGTTTTCTTTATTTACTTGAGAGAGAGAAATAGGCAGGGAAAGAGAATGAATGGGTGCATCAGGGTCTCCAGCCACTGCAAACTAACTCCAGATGCGTGTGTCCCTTGTGCAGCTGGCTTACGTGGGTCCTGGGCACTCAAACATGGGTCCTTTGCCTTTGCAGGCAAACACCTTAACCACTAAGCCATCTCTCCAGCCCATGATGTCTCTTTTAAAACAGTGTGTCAGAGCTGGGCGTGGTGGCGCACGCCTTTAATCCCAGCACTCGGGAGGCAGAGGTAGGAGGATCACCATGAATTCGAGGCCAGCCTGAGACTACAGAGAGAATTCCAGGTCAGCCTGGGCTAGAGCGAGACCCTACCTCGGAAAACAGAAAAAAAAAAAAGTGTCAGATTCTAGGTTGGAGTTCCACTGCTTTGAGCCCATGATGGAGGACAAAAGGAAGGAGGCAATGAGACAGGAAGGACTACCTTGAAAGGGGAGGGTCCTCAGTGGGATGGGGGTGGAGAGGAGGGGACAAGAGGATGAGATGGGAACATGACCAAATTAGAGTATGTTCATATACTAAAATTCCCCCTAAAATTTTAAGAGTTCCCATCTTGAAGGGCTGGGTGGCCTGAGAGGAGGCTGTATTAGAAGCTTGCTACTGATGGGGGACATGTCTTGTGTTCTTCAGCGGTATGCCAGGGTCACTTTAACACTGCAATTCCTTACTGTTGGTAGGTATCCATTCTACATGCTTGCCTGCATTGACATGGACTGGAAGGTGCTCACATGGCTTCGTTACACTCTGTGGATTCCTTTATACCCTCTGGGATGTTTGGCAGAAGGTATTTTCAGAAGCTAGGTCTCACAGCATAGCTTAAGGGGTAAAAAGGCCAATTTTCTGCCTTTGTTAGTCTTAGTCTAGTAAATGGGGTGTTGGACTTTTTGTAAGGTTTGGAAGCTGGACAGTCATATACTGCATGTTTTCCGTTTATATCATATTTTTAATTTTCCAAGGCAGGTTCTTGTTAATCACCTTGTTTTATTCTGACAGACAACTAGTGAATGAGTCAGACTTCCCCTCACTTTACAGGTGAGGAAAGAAAATCAGCTTTGACTATGACTGTCCATGTTAATCTCAGTGTTGACGGCTTAGAGGCCTAGGGGGGGCCAGGAGCTTTCTGTGTATCGGTTTCCTTTGCTTCTAACAAATTCTCCTTTCTGTTTTCAGCCGTCTCAGTGATCCAGTCCATTCCAATATACAACGAGACAGGAAGATTCAGTTTTACATTGCCATACCCAGTGAAAATGAAAGTTAGATTTTCCTTTTTCCTTCAGATTTATCTTATAATGTTATTTCTAGGTAAGTATTGGCTCTGTGATCAAATGATGTATTGTCACTTCTCAGAGGGTTAGAGTTAAATGAAAGAGAAGCATGGAGTTAGAGACTGTCTGTGCCCAAAATAGACCCACTGAGTTATGGTATGGAAATATACCATTGTAACACTTCAGTGGGTAATTTTGTTATTGAAGGGCTTTCAGGTACTGGGAAAATGGTATAAGTTATTTTGGCTGAAAACAATGAAAGGAGCTCTTTAAAACAGGAGATGGGGGACTGGAGAGATGGCTTAGCAGTAAGGCATTTGCCTATGAAGCCTAAGGGCCCAGGTTCAATTCCCCAGTACCCAAGTAAAGCCAGATGCACAAAGTGGCACATGCATCTGTGGCTAGAGGCCCTGGGCACACCCATTATGTGTCTCTCTGTTTGCTAAATAAATAAATAAAGTTAAAAAAACAACCCAAATGGGCTAGAGAGATGGCTTAGAGGGTAAGGCAATTGCCTGAAAAGCCTAAGGACCCAGGTTTGATTCCCCAATACTCACATAAAGCCAGATGCACAATGTAGTACCCATGTCTGGAGTTCGTTTGCAGTGGCCGGAGGCCCTGGTGCACCCATTCTCTCCCTGTCCCTCTCTCTCTTTTCTCCCAAATAAATAAAAATTTAAAAAAATTAAAAAAGAAAAAAAAAGATACAAAAAACAGGAGATGGCACAGTGGCCACACATGAAGTCCCAGCCCAAGGAGGCTGAAGCAGGAAGATGGCTGAATACAGGCATTTGAAGCCAGCCAGCTTGAGCAACATAGTGAGACCCTATCTGAAAATACACAGAAATCGTTACATTAATTCAGTAGCCCATTCCTTCCTTCGTGCTCAGAATACACAGAGCAGACAGTACAGCTGGCAGCAAGGAAGGAAGAAGGCAGTAATGGCTTCTGAGCAGATGAGGGCTATTGGAAAGCTCCAGGGCTCACGTGCAGCCTGTACAAACTCATAAATTATACCTTAATTCATAAAGACCTAAGGGGAAGAAACAAATGTAAATTATTTGAAATCCTTCCTAAGACTCTTAGAGCTTAATATCTATGTATGTGTCTGTGTGCTTTATTTGACAAAGGACCTAAGGGGATCCTAAGTAATTACAGTTGTCTGGGCTGCAGCAGTAAGGATATTCATTCTCTTGGTGTGTAACAAATTGTCATGACTTAGCAGCTGAAAACCAACACTTATGTCACATGGTTTCCGAGGGCCAGAAGTGGCCTAGGTGCAGGTGATTCAGGTTCTGTGTCTCATGGGATTTTAGTCAGCAGTCTGTAGGGGCTGCAGCTTCTGTAGAGTGGAAGGATCTCTTCTGAGTTCTCTTGTGGCTGTTGGCAGGATGCTTGTTGCTTGCCACAGTACTCAGGAGCCACGGTGCCTTCTACAACCTAATAGCAGAACTGGCATAGCATCACCCAGAGCAGCTCTGTTCAGCAGTAGGGGACTGCCCGGCTTATGCCCTGGAGGGCAGATCATCAGAACCATCGTAGTCTGGCTATCTTGGGCAGTAAGAGGAAGACCACCAATAAATAGCCCGAGAAGCTAAAAAGCCTAGTGATCTTGCTCATGTGGTATAGATGAGAGAGACCTCTACCCTTAGGCTTCCTCAGGCTGTCATCATGTGGCAGTTATTAGATAATACATTGTAGGTCTAAGCCATCTGCAGGAGGTTTGGTTTCTATTTTGGATCTTTCAGACAGTAAGTTTTGATTTATAAAATGCACATTAACCCTATTACTGAATAAGCCTAGTTTTCCTATAGCTAGACTTCATGAAATGATGAAAATGATAAAGCAGAATAAATATCAGAAAGATACTTACAATGTTTTTACTTTGTTTTGTTTTGTTTTGAGGTAGGGTCTCACTCTGGTCCAGGCTGACCTGGAATTAACTATGTAGTCTCAGGGTGGCCTCGAATGCATGGCGATTCTCCTACCTCTGCCTTCCGAGTGCTGGGATTAAAGGTGTGCACTATCACGCCCGGCTATTTTTGGTTTTTTGAAGTAGGGTCTCGCTCTAGCCCAGGCTGGCTGGAATTCACTATGTACTCTCAGGGTGGCCGCGAGCTCATGGGGATCCTCCTATCTTTTGCTTCCTGAGTGCTGGGATTAAAGGCATGTGTCAACATGCCCAATACAACATTTTACTGAAAAAGTTCGAGGGACCCACTCTTGCATTAAGTTCAAGGCCAGCTTGGGCTAGAGTGAGTTCCAGGTCAGTCTGAGCTACAGTGAGACCCTTGCTCAAGAAACAAATAAATAGGGGCTGGATAGATGGCTTATGGTCAAGGTGCTTGCCTGCAAAGCCTAATGACCTGTGTTCGATCTCCCAGTGCCCACATAAAGCCAGATGTGCAAAGTGGTACATGCATCTAGAATTCATTTGCAGTGGCTGGTGCACCCATTCTGTCTCTCTTCTCTTTTCTTGCAAATAAGTAAATTTTAAAATTATTTATTTATTTATTTATTTATTTATTTATTTATTTATTTATTTTTGGTTTTTCGAGGTAGGGTCTCACCATTCTGGCCCAGGCTGACCTGGAATTAACTTTGCAGTCTCAGGGTGGCCTCAAACTCACGGCGATCCTCCTACCTCTGCCTCCCGAGTGCTGGGATTAAAGACGTGCGCCACCACGCCCGGCTTATTTATCTATTTTTTATTTTTCAAGATATGGTTCAGTCTAGTCCAGGCTGACTTAGAATTCACTATGTAGCTTCAGGATGGCCTCGAACCCATAGTGATCCTCCTACCTTTGCCTCCTGAGTGCTGGGATTAAAGACATATGCCACCATGTCTGGCTATTTTTTTTTTTTTTTTTTTTTTTGAGGTAGGGTCTCACTCTAGCCCAGGCTGGCCTGGAATTCACTATGTAGTCTCTCAGGGTGGCCTTGAACTCATGGCAATCCTACCTCTGCCTCCCAAGTGCTGGGATTAAAGGTGTGTGCCACCATGCCTTGCTTAAAAAGTTCATTTAAATTCAGGTATTGTTCACCATAGAAATATTTTATCCTTGTCTGAAAATTTCAAATGAAATGTGGGGAAAAAATGAAGCTGTACACTAGGGTTAAGAGCTGGGTTGTCTCCAGCGTAGCACTGTTCGCCAGTAGCTGGTTTCGATTGTGTTTCCCAAGCAGCTGGTGAACTTGGTGCATGGGACACAGAAAACAAACCAGACGGTTATTTTGACCTCACAAGTTTCTGGTTACAAAGACCATTTCTAATCTGTCTTGTTTTCTTTTTTTCTTTTTCAGGGTCATATATAAATTTCCGCCACCTTTATAAGCAGCGCAGGCGGCGTTATGGACAAAAAAAGAAAAAGATGCACTAAGGAGATATGTAGCTAGTTTCTTGTCAGTTTGACCTAATCTATATTCTTAACATTTTATCTTCTTGTATTGATAGAACAGGTTTTGTTTTGTTTAAGTAAGGCTATCTTCTTTCCCCCAGTAACATTTCTGAATTTCCTTTATTATCTTAGTGTAGTATCTGCATGACATGGATTCCTGATACCTTTCAATGGGTTCATTCTTGTGTACTCAACTATGACAGCAAAGACTCAGTCCCACTCCTTTCATGTCTGGTCTGGTCTGTTGTTCACATGCCAGAGGTACTGTTTCAATGCTGGCTGCAAAGGGACCAGCTTCCTTGTAGTTGGGTTTGTTCTACTCAGCTATTACTGCTATAGAAAAACATCCCCAAGATTCTATCACTCTATAGAAGGCTGTTAAGGAATAGTCTGTACTCAAGGGGTTATTTGTGCAGTGAGATAGCACTGACTTTTTGAAAACCAAGTAGATTAGAACATTTCTGAGTCAGAGTGGGGCTGGAGAACATACTACATCTGACATCTTTTGGCCTAAAAACATCATTACTACAGCACTTACTGGTATAGGCCGTAAGAAGCAAAGAGTGATTTGAAAGAAACCAATCAGCCTTGGAACACCACGATCCCTTCATTCCTAGCTAAATGAAAACTGTTTTCAACACTGGAGAAAGCAGGAACATGACTTGGAAACTACTGAGGTTATGACTTCCAAACGTAAATGACTGCAGGGGTCAGAAGGGGACACAAATACATGGACCAATCTGGCAGCAAACATTTGCTGCCTGTGTAGCCTGTGGCAGACTGGAAACATTAAGGTAGGCCAGGTACACCTGTGAGCTGTCCTCAGCTGTGCCCAAACATGAAGAGGCAGTCTTGGCCTTCTACACTGTCTGTGTCCATTTATTTGTGTTCTCTGAGTGACTGAGACTACTGTTTTGAACCTCAAAAACATGTTTGTTCTGTGTTGTTTGATTTTTTTTTTTTAACCTGTCTGCAGTAGGACACTGAAAACAGGGAATTTTGTTTGGGGAATGCCCAGCAGATCCATTCACAAGGATTTCTGGAGGAAACTCACTGAAAGGGAACTAAACAAAATCTAGACGTTATAGCTGCCATTGTAAAGTTTCCTCGACACATTCCATGTAAACCCAGTGAAATAAGTGTTAGAAGTAACACCTGGACACAGAACAGAGGGCCTGGCAATGCATTCTGCTCTGCCATTGCTATGTCCTCGAGGACGAGAAACTTGGGCACTGCTTCATTGGGCACAGACGGACTCCCGCTCGGTGTGACCTCAGGCATCTATCTGCACAGGCGGGCTGGGCTGGCTGTGAAGGCATCCCTGCCCTGAAGAGTTTCTGGGTCTGTTGAAGCTTGTTTGCACTGACTTCTGTGTCTTCAGGAGACTATGGAACTGGTGGCTAAGCTCTGCAGCAGACTGTGCTGCAGTCTTGCACAAAACCATGTCCTTAGTGGTTGTTAGGATCCCTGTCATTGCTGTCTGACAAAGTGAAAGATTGTGTATTTCTATTAAACATTTATAATCAAATCCTAATAACTTGTGCTTAAAGATTATTCAATGGTTTTCAAATGTTTAAGTCCTTCGTTCAGGCAAAAATATTGAGTACAGCCATGTTTAAGTCCTTTATTCAGGCAAAAATATTGAGTAGAGCCGGGTGTGGTGGCGCACGCCTTTAATCCCAACACTCGGAAGGCAGAGGTAGGAGGATCGCCATGAGTTCAAGGCCACCCTGAGACTACATAGTTAATTCCAGGTTAGCCTGGGCTATAGTGAGACCCTACCTCAAAAAACCAGAAAAAAAAAAAAGGGCTAGAGAGATGGCTTAGTGGTTAAGGCACCTGCTTGCTAAGCCTAAGAACCCGGTTCCAATCTCCAGGTCCCATGGTTTAGCCAGATGCAAGGTGATGCAAGGGCACAGTGCCACACTTGCCCACAAGGGGGTGCACGCATCTGGAGTTCGTTCACGGCAGCTGAGAAGCTGCTGGCGCACCCATTCTCTGTCTTCCTCTCCCTCTTTCTCTCATACACACACACACACACACATACATACATACATACATACATAAATATATATATGGGGGGAGAGAGAGAGTAGTAGTAGTTTGGTATGCTAAACCAAAAGCTGCTCTGGTTGAAGACTGAGGGAGTTCTGGAGCCAGTTACAAAGTAGCTAGAAGAGCATTGCTGATAAAAGATTCCAGAAGTTTCTGACTTACCTAAGCTGTGAAGCTAGCTGATTTTTTTTTTTTTCTTTTAGCTGATGGATTTGAACCTTGACTCTGAAATCAGTGGTCTGGCCCGAACCTACTTGCCAGAACCTGGTTTAGCAATAAAGCTTGATCAGTATTGGAGACCAGCAAGTCAGTATGGAACCCAAGATTTTGAATCTGCCACACAGGAAGCTGAGTTACATTCTAGTGATAGGACAGACCAAAAGACCATTTGTACGTGAAATCATTTTATAGAAAATCAAATACTTTCATTTAACAAATGAAACAAACAAACAAAAAAAGAAACAGGAATAACTTTCAACATACGGGGTTGTTGTTTAAAACTTTGCATCCCAAGATCTATGGAAGGCACCTAGGGGTTAGCACTGTGTTTTTCAAGTTCTAAAACTTAGTGGTATCATGTTATGCTTGAGACCTGTGCCTGAAGAGAAGGTGCTGGCCAGGCTGGAGGAAGGCAGGGGCTCTGTACTCACTGAGGACAGCTGTTGAGGCTCCTGGGTAGCGGCTGTCTTCTGTTTTTCAAGACCACCCTGTGTGCCAATGCTGAAGTCCAACCAGCCAACCACAGCCCTTCCTCAGCCTGGCAGAGGCATTCAAACTGACAACAGGTACTCCTTCTGCAACAGCCTCACGAAGGCCCTGGGTAGCTATTGCAGGTGAGAACACGAAGTGTTTGCTATAAATCATTTTTGGATGCAATGAAAAAAGGCTCCAAAAGTTTGCTTCACATTCGTTCAGTGTTGCTCCCAGAGAAGTCTGTATGCAAGGGTGTGATGTTGTGGTCATAAGCAGCATACTCGGAGGTGCCAGTGCTGGCCAGCTTTAGCTGCTGGGCAGCGTGGCTCAGCTGGAATGCGGCGTCAGGATGGGCTGTGTCGGGCAGCAGGGTGCATTCCCTCTCCAGCATGTCAGCTACCCCTTTGAGCAGGTCCAGGAAACCAAAGGCCAGAGCAGCCTTTCGTAAACGGTTCAGCTCCTGAAACAGACCAATGTTCCTGAAATGTGTTCACATCACATACTGAGTGCTTAGCTTACAATATATTCTCTGACTTTCAACTTTTAGAGAGCATTCTTACACAAGAAAAAGTTTTTATATACAGAAGCCATCAACACGTGTGATACTAGCAAGTGGTTCCTACAGTAGCAGCTAGCGGCAGGATAAGCTAGATGGTGAGCTGACTGATCGTCAGTGTGCAGCCATGCCCAGCACGGTGGTAAGCGCTTTGTACACGACTCCTAACTGTAAGGAGGATTGGTTTCCTGTATGGAGAGGGCTGGCCCAGCTTTCTGGTGCCTTTCTTATGTGGGATTGGAGTTAATGACAGTAAACATGTTTAAATGAGTCAAATTGAAAAATAGGAAGTACCCTACCAACCACTTAGCAGTTGATTTGGGCAAGCTGGGTAGCCTTTTTGCTCTCAGATACCTTGTTTACAAAGTGATAACCCTTCCTTGTCCACTCCTGGGGTTGAAGCAGTGAGATGCTAGCGGCTCTTGCTAGTTCTCACATAGTGCTGGTTACACAAAGCCAGAAAACATAAAACGGGCTCTCTGACCACCTCTCTGTCAAAAGGTGGGGCGTTTAGAAGGCCACAGAATAAGCATGCATCTTGACTAAACAGTTGGCAGGTGTTACAGAGACACAACTTGAGGCTGAGGAGAAGCTGTCCAGGGCCTGTGTGGATTATGGACTTTAGGGGTCTGGGGAGAAGCTCTGATTGAACTCTGATTAAAGCTGTTTATTTCTCCTGATTTCACCAGCCTGCTAATAATTAGGTTTGAAGACACCAGTGATGAAGGTAATGTGATAACAATGAAAACCATGTGTGTGTTCTTCTGGAAAGATGCTAGCCTGAGGCTGGCTATGTGTCATATGTTCAAATTAGCAGGCTAGAACACACCTCACACTAAATCTAATTTCAGCTAAACTGAGAAAAAAAAAGTGGTTCTAGATCACCCAGATACGATTACAGAGGGCCATGTACTTCCTAACTCACACTGTAACTTTAAAACTCATTCCTGGAAGCAGCTTCTCTGATGCAGTAAGAATGTTCTAGACAACTCCCTATCCCAGGAGTTTCATACAATGCTTGTCTGGGTAGGCTTTGATAGCCACATAGGAATGGTGAGGAGGGTTAGAACCATGTCCCACAGTTCACTTCGGCCGCTTGCTTCAGCCGTTGGCTTCAGCTGTCTCCAGCAGCCCCAACAGAGAAGCCCTCTTACTGCTCAGATCTGGGCAATTTAAATATTATCGATTGTAAGGCAGGAGTAGACCTATCACTTCTAAAATTGAGGCACAAGTGATCTATCTTTTCTTCCTTTCCTCCCTCCCTCCCTCTTTCTTTTCTTTCTTTCTCTCCCTCTTTCTTTCTTTCTTTCTTTCTTTCTTTCCTTTCTTTCTCTCTCTCTCTCTCTCTCTCTCTCTTTTCTTTCTTTCTCTCTTTCTTTCTTTCTTTGAGGTAGTTTCTCACTCTAGCTCAGGCTGACCTGGAATTCACTATGTCATCTCAGGGTGGCCTCGAACTCACAGCAATCATTCTACCTCTGCCTTCCAAGTGCTGGGATTAAAGGCGTGCGCCACCACGGCCAGCCTCTGTTTCTTTTCTTTTCTTTTTTAAATTTTATTTATTTTTGGAGAGAGACAGACGGAGAGGGAGACAGAGATGGGCACGCCAGCAGTCTCTCAGCTGCTGTGAACGAAATCCAGATGTGTGCGCGCCCTTGTGGTCAAGTGTGGCATTGCGCCCTTGAGTCACTTCGCATCTGGCTAAACGTGGGACCTGGAGATTGGAACCCAGTTCTTAGGCTTAGCAGGCAGGCGCCTTAACCACTAAGCAATCTCTCCAGCCCTCTCTCTCTTTTTTTTTTTTTTTTTAAATATTTGGGAGAATGGGTGCACCAGGGCCTCAGCCACTGCAAACAAACTCCAGATGCATGTGTCACCTTGTGAAGAATTTGGGCTTACGTGGGTACTGGGGAATCGAATCTGGGTGTAAGTTTTGCAGGCAAGCGTCTTAACTGCTAAGCCATCTCTCAGGCCCCACAAGTGATCTGAGTCTGGCAATATTCATACTGTTACCCCACACTTTTAATACCTCGAGCCATTTATGTACGACACACCCCCTAGACATACCCTTTTCTACTGTAATTATGACAGTCTCACCTTGTAAAATGTCTGTGTTTTTTCAGGTAGTTTCCTGGCATTTCTTAAAATTTTCTGTACATCTGTCTATTAATGGTAAAAAGAACTTAACGTTAGAGTTCTGAACTACAAGGGGGGAAAAAAATCCAAACAATGGCTTTAAGTGCTTAAAGAAATGAAATGAGAAGAGACCTAGTCAAAAGGAAGGTTATGTCTGATGTTAGTTTTCTGTTCAACACTCATAAACCACCTTGCTCTTTAGAAGGCTTGATGGAATTCAATCAGCTTGTCTTGTAAAAATAGACCTAGAAACTTGGTAAACACACATCTATGGCTAGCTTTACTTTTTTTTTCAAGGTAGGGTCTTGCTCTAACCCAGGTTGATCTAGACTTCACTATGTGATCTCAGAGTAGGCTTAAACCCATGGTTATCCTCCTATCTCTGCCTCCCGAGTGCTAGGATTAAAGGCATGCACCACCATGCCTGGCAAGAATGTCTATTTTATTTTTTAATTTTGTGTGTGTGAGTGAGAGAGAAAATTGGCATGCCAGGACCTCTAGCCACTACAATCAAACTCCAGATGTATGTGCCACCTTGTCCGTGGAGCTTATATGGGTTCTGGGGAGTCAAACCTGGGTGCTTAGGCTTCACAGGCAAGCACCTTAACCACTAAGCCACCTCTCTAGCCCAAGAATGATCTCTTTAATAACTGGTGCTTGCATACTGAATGAATACAAAAGAATGAAGTTGGGCCCTTAACTTACAACATATATAAAAAATTAACTCAAAATGGACCAGAAATCTAAATATATAAGCTAAAATTATGAACTCTTAGAAGGAAAATAGCAAATATTCATAACACTGGATTTGGTAATGATCTGGGCTACTATACCAAACAATAACAAAAATTACCTAAATCTGACTTCATCAAAACTAAAAAGTTGGGAGTTGGGGATATATAGCTTAATCAGTTAAAATGCTTGCTCACAAGCATGAAGATCTGACTTCAATCCCCAGAACCTGCATAAAAACTACTGGGGGTAGTATCACACATCTGTAATCCCAGTGCTGGGGAGGTGGAGAAAGGAGGACCCATGGGGCTCAATGGCCAGTCAGGCTTGCCTAATTTGTGAGCTTCAAGGCAATGAGAAATTTTGTCTCAAAAAAGAAGGACAAGGGCTGGAGAGATGGCTTGGCGGTTAAGGCGCCTGCCTGCCAAGCCTAAGAACGCTGGTTCCAATCTCCAGGTCCCATGTTTAGCCAGATGCAAAAAGTGATGCAATGCCACACTTGCCCACAAAGGGGCAAACGTGTCTAGTGTTCGTTCACAGCAGCTGAGAGGCTGCTGGCCCACCCATTCTCTCTCTCTCTACCTCTAGCTCTCTCAAATAATAATAAAAAGATGAACAAGCTCAATCCCAGCACTCAGGAGGCAGAGGCAGAGGTTCGAGGCCACCCTGAGAATACATAGTGAATTCTAGGTCAGCCTGAGCTAGAGATCCTACCTCGAAAAGCAAAACAAAAGATGGATAAACTGGGTGTGGTGGCACACACCTTTAATCCCAGCACTTGGGAGGCAGAGGTAGGAGATTCACTGTGAGTTCAAGGCCACCCTGAGACTACATAGGTCAGCCTGGACTAGAGTGAAACCCTACCTGGGGGGTGGGGGGGGGGGAAGGACAGCATTCTTGAGGAACATCATTGTCTCCACCTGCACACACATCTGTGCATTAAAACAAACCTCATAAATTTAGACAAAAATTAAAAATAAAAGCCAGTGCTGGGGAAATAATGCCTTTTTGGAAGAACTCACATGCTTTGTTTTATCAGACAAAGAAACTATATACCCCATTTGCTTCGTTTTGAACTTGGTAGCAGGAGGTTCAGACCCAAACTACTCAATAAAATTACAATTTTGCCTCAGGTTCTAGGCACAATTGTTTCCATTCTTTTTCTAGGTTTCTTATTGCTCCAAATTTTGTAAAAAATCATTTTGTTATATATAGCCTTACTCTAGGCTATCTCAACTCAAATCTTTTTGGGAAATAATGACAAACATTAGAAGTAAATGAATTACAAAGTAACAAAGGAAAGAAAATCAAATCAAATGTCTGCCCACCCGCCTGCAGGCCACTCCCATCCCCAGTGGAAGGACGTGGTGTTATTACCTGCAGTCCACTGGGTTTGATCCAGACAGTCACATTCTGGGCATAACTGCGTTTGTTTTTGGGCTGCAGGGGGAACGGGCTCTTATTGTCATCCTCACCATACGGGTTTTCTTTAGCATCTTAAAGAAAAAGACATTCTTGAAAAGGCCATCTGGGAAAGCACATTTCCAGTTAGGCTGGCTGCTCTGAATCACTAGTCTATCTCTTCGTATTTCATTAATGAAGACAATACATTAACTTCAGTCAGGTTGGAGAATCTATTCACAATCAATGGAAGCCCACATAAGTGAAAAACTGCTTAACATCCTCAAAGAAATAAGCTCCACATATCTGCTTTATAAATTAAGGCTAGAGAAAATAAAATATACGCACTGTTCAAACATGTTAAATACGTAATACATATACACATACAACCATATTGTTCCTTTTTCTTCTTCTTCTTTTTTTTTTTTTTCCCAGGTAGGGTTTCACTCTAGTCTAGGCTGACCTGGAATTCACTCTGTAGTCTCAGGGTGGCCTCGAACTCACGGCAATTCTCCTACCTCTGGGTCCCAAGTGCTGGGATTAAAGATATGCACCACCACCACCACACCCGGCAACCACATATTTTCTAGCCCACAACTCTGCAGACTTCCTGTGACGCTGAAAGGTCCTATACCTGTGCTATCTATTATGGTAGCTACTGCCTAGTGATCACTCAGCATATGGGATTCAATTTTTAAATTTTATTAATAAAATTAATTTAATATTACATTTAAATAGCCGCATGCGGTTAGTAGCTACTGGACCAAAGTACCTCCATCAACCCTCTCAACTCCAAAAAATAATGCTCCAACTTCACAGACCTATTTTCATAATACTTATCAATATACAAACCTTCATGTCAGGTTGAGGTCCCACTAGTCCATCATACAACAGTCTCATTTTTAACTTCCCAAACCTTATTTCCATTTCTGCCCCTCCTAAGAAGTACTCTCCTGTCCCCAATGAGTTGCTCACTAATCCACCTATACATTTCCTACAGTAAGGCCCCCGTATGTAACAGCTAGGAATTGTGCCTACATAAGACATTTTTCTGGCCTTAAGGAAGCTACAAAATAAAGAGTCTTTATTAAATTCCAACTATGTGTCAGTTTACATATACAACTTTTCTCCATATGGCAATACTAGAAGGTTAACATTAGTGCTATTCAAGATGGGGAAAGTTGAGACTCAGGTTGGAGATACACAAGTTTCATAGTGTCTCAGCAGCATTTTTTTTTTCTAGCCCAGGCTGAGCTGGAATTCACTATGTAGTCCCAGGGTGGCCTTGAACTCAAGGTGATCCTCCTGCCTGGGATTATATGTGTGTGCCACCATGCCCGGATGACTCAGTAGCTCTGACTGTGAAAACAATACTTTCCCACCACTCAACAGTGCTGTTCCTTACCTACCTTATCCGTTTGTACTCCAGGTCCAAACCCTAGTCCTAAATCTTTCTGGCAGTAATTTCTTTGGATGTTGTCAGCACTCAGAATCACTCCCAGACATTCTCACATCCAATCATAGCCTCTCCTGAACTTTGTTTGAAACCTACACATGCATTAGTAAACAGGAAACTGTATCTTTGAAAAAGAACAAGAACATCTTACAAAAAAAGAAATAGAATAGTAGAAATCCCAAACAGCTGCATGGAAGAGTAGAAGACACCCTACAGAAGACAGAACAAAAAAGAAAAATGGAGCCGGGCGTGGTGGTGCACGCCTTTAATCCCAGCACTCGGGAGGCAGAGGTAGGAGGATCGCCGTGAGTTTGAGGCCACCCTGAGACTACATAGTGAGTTCCAGGTCAGCCTGGGCTAGAGTGAGACCCTACCTCGAAAAACAAAACAAAACAAAAATTAAAAAAAAAAAAAAGAATGCTACATATCTTATTCTAAAAACTCCAAACATCAGAGATACGAAGAAGACCCTCTAAGATCTCAGAGAAAGTTCAGTTCAAGGTCAAAGGCCTGGAGGTCAGCGTGGCATCAGGCTCTCAGCAGCAACACCAAAGCCAGAAGAAGCAATAGAGGAATGCTTCCAAATTAAGGGAAAATGATTTTTCGATCTAGAACTTATCAGACCAAACTGCCAATCAAATGTAAAGTTCAGATGAAATAAGACATTACCAAAAATGCAAAATTTCAAAATGTTTACTTCTCAGTAAATCATGAAACATAAGATCTGTCAGAGAAATGTGAAAGGATGACATAGGGTGACATGTGGGCAGACCTACAGAATGTGAGAGGTGAAGAGTCAAACGATGCTCTTGGCCCACACCCGCCCACACCCACACACCCCACACCTAAAATGGGGGAAAAATTCAAGAACTAGCAATATACTTGTATTATTTTGGCATGTACGCAAACACCAGAAGAAACAGTGTTAAGTGACTGTCTTCAACTGAATTGGAAGGCTCTGATGTAGAATATAGTAGTATAGCATGTTCTGCCTTGAAAAACAGTAAGACAGTAGCATTTACCATTAAGCATATCATGTGTTATATACATATGCTTTGTTACAGTTGGAATGTAAAATTCCCTCCACAGCTCATGCTTGAACTCTTGGTCTCCAGCTGGTGGTACTGTTCTAGGAGGATGTAGAACTTTGTGGACATGGGGTCTGGCTGGCAAGGCAGGGCTCTGTAGAGGTGATGTTTCAGGTTATAAGCTGGCTCCACCAGCCTGAACTCTACTTCCCAATCCACAGAGATGAAGCGAGGCATGCCTTAAGCACCCACCACCACAGATGGACTGAACTCCAGCAGCCGTGCCTTCCCTACAATGATGGAATGCCTCCCCTGCAACTGTGTGCCAAAATAACCCTCTCCTCCCTTCAGATGCTTCTGCCATGGGTTCTGGCACAGTGGTGAGAAAAGTTACTCCCTCAATCAATTTGCTCAACAGCTCTCAAAGCAGGTTTTCTCAATTGTTATTATCATGTGCCAATCCTGAACTCATGATTGCTGTTGAAAATTAAGTTTTTTGGATTTTTATTCTTTCTTCAAGATATGGTCTCACTCTAGCCCAGGCTGACCTGGAACTCACTATGTAGTCTCAGGGTGGCCTTGAACTCACAGCAATCCTCCGGCCTCTGCCTCCCGAGTGCTGAGATTAAAGGCGTGTACCACCATGCCTGGCATGAAATGGTATTTTGATTTTAAGTACTGTTACCCCCTCCCATTGACACCCTTCACCTTCTTCCCTCCTTAATCCTTATCTTACATTCATGCTTTTTTTTTTTTTTTAATTCACTGAATTAGATTAGGGTTGGCTGCATGCTCATGGGTAGGAGGTTTTTTACCATGAAGTGGGAAATTTACCAGTGGCTATACCACTAACAAGCCTGGCTCCCCGCTCTCAGCAGCCACTAGCTACACTGGGAAGTGTGGGTCTCATGAGTCCTTGCCCCATTAATGGTGAAGCACTCATAGGCTCAGTCTTATACAGGAAACCATAGCTGCTGTGACCTACCTGACTGATGAAGGAAGAAAGAGCTTCCAGAGCAAACAGGACACCTTGGCTGGGAAAGGAGTGGGTTCACACAGTATGAGCATGGTGAAGGAGAGGCCAGCTGGTAGATTAGGAATCTGAGTGGAGCAGGCCTCCTCAAAAATATGAAGACCTAAGCCCTCTGCAGACACTGGGGAGCTCTTCTGAAGGAGTGATGCGTTCAAATCCTCTGACTACTGTGAGAACAGCAAGGACAGCAGTTGGGAGACTGTGTTCAAATGCTGGTGTCCCTAGAGTTATGTGATATGGCCTTCATCCAGGTGAGAGATAAGAAGTTTATATTCCATCAGGAGGCAGAGGTAGGAGGATTGCCGTGAGTTGGAGGGCACCCTGAGATTACATAGTGAATTCCAGGTCAGCCTGGGCTAGAGTGAAACTCGATCTTGAAAAACAAAAAACAACAACAACAAAAAAAACCCAACAAAGTTTACATTCCATTGTGGAATGCAGATTTCAAATGACAGATTAAAATTATTACACTGGCTGGGTGTGGTGGTGCACACCTTTAATCCCAGCATTCGGGAGGCAGAGGTAGGAGGACTGCTGTGAGTTTGAGGCCACCCTCAGACTACATAGTTAATTCCAGGTCAGCCTAGGCCAGAGTGAGATCCTACTTTGAAAAACAAAAACAAAACAAAACAAAACAAAATAATAATAATAAAATTTTAAAAATTACTACATAAAGCTGGGTGTGGTGCTTTTAATGCATGCCTTTAATACCAGCACTTAGGAGGCAGAGGGAGGAGGATCACCGTGAGTTTGAGGGCACCCTGTACTAGAGTGAAACCCTACCTCAAAAAAAAAAAAAAAAAAAAAAAAAAAAAAGTTACGACATAGTCCTATAGATGTGAAGATGAAAACCAGAATAGAACAGAGGATAAGTAGCAGTGTTTAGATATGAGAGTGATCCCCCAGATTTCTGGCCTAGGCTATATGGTCAGCCTGAGCTAGAGTGAGACCCTACCTCGAAAAACCAAAAAAGAAAGAAAAGCTGTCAGAACAAAAGATGGGCACCAAGAGCAATGTCACAAAAGCGGAAGGAAAAGTAAATAACGTTGGAGGCTACCTGGGCTGAAAACAGTCTGCCATGGAATGAAATGGAGAGTAGCATTCACCCCAAGTAGTTAAAGAGTTTATGTTTACTTTAATCAACCTAAATGTTGGTCTTTCCTGAGCTGTGAAAATTGAGTTCAAGCTTCAAACCATTTGAGACCCTCCTTTAACCACTGAGCCATCTTCCCGGCCCCGTTTTGAGGCCCTCCTTGCACACATCTACCATCAGAGAACAGAATGCACCAGTGAGGGAGCTCAGAAACACTTGGTGATACTCAGAACAGCAGAGCAAAAACAAAGTAAAGATAAGTAAATTTGGGCTGGAAGATTGCTCAGTGGTTAAGGGACTTGCCCTACAAAGCCTAACAACCAGGGTTTCAATTCCCTAGTACTCATGTAAAGCCAGATGCACAAAGTGACACATGCAGCATCTGGAATTTGTTTGCAATGGCTAGAGGCCCCCATGTTCTCTCTCTCTCTTTAGGTCTCTCTCTCTGTGCCAATAAATAAATAAAATATTTAAAAAAAAAAAAGATAAGGGCTGGAGAGATGACTTAGTAGTTACAGCGCTTACCTGCAAAGCCAAAGGACCCAGATTCGATTCCCCAGTACCCATGTAAAGCCAAATGCACAAGAAGGTGCATGTGTCTGGAATAAGCTTTTAGTGGCTGGAGGCTCTGGTGTGCCTGTTCTCTTTCTCTCTATCTGCCTCTTTCTTTCTCTCAAAATAAAGAAATTGCTGGGTGTAGTGGCACACACCTTTAGTCTCAGCACTTGGGAGGCAGAGGTGGGAGGATTGCCATGAGTTTGAGACCAGCCTGAGACTACATACTGAATTCCAGGTCAGCCTGGGCAAAAGTGAGACCCTACCCTGAAAAACACACATACATAAATTTTTTAAGATAAGTTAACTCCAATCCGAGCTATACCTGAAATGGGACCCAACTGTGCCATTTTCCCAAGCCATGGGAGAGGTTCTGGGCCAGGCTCAAAGAGAGACATCATGAGGTTTGATTTCTTCTTGCTGTCAGCTTGAGAGTAGAGCATGCCATGCCATTCTGGACTGGATGGAGAGAAGACAGAAAATCAAAAGAGCATTAAGCCTACAGCTGTCAAGCTGAATAAACACACACTCTGGTTTTCTCAAGACACAAGCTTTAGCTTTCAAATCAGACACACTAGTCTTGCCACAGCCAAATCTTAAACCTGAAAATGCATACAGCTGTCCTCTAATAGTTCTATTCCTCCGAGGTACTTCCAATTGCTCAGGAAAAAAAAAAAATCAAAAGGGGGCCAGGCGTGGTGGCGCCCACTTTTAATCCCAGCACTTGGGAGGCAGAGGTAGGAGGATCATCGTGAGTTCAAGGCCACCCTGAGACTACGTAGTGAATTCCAGGTCAGCCTGGGCTACAGTGAAACCCTACCTCAAAAAACCAAAAAAATCAAAATAAATAAATAAAATAAGGGGTTTAAAAGAGAAAGAGACAAACCATAAAAGGTAGCAAGGAGCTGTGGGGGAGATAAATGAGTAAAAACTGTAGCCTACGGGCTGCTCTTCTTAAGCCACCCTACCCCAAAAAAACAAACAAACTAAAAAACCCTCTGTTCTGGCTTCTGGAAGGAGCCTAGGTGATTATCATATTCAGAGCCAGGACAGGTAGCGTGGGTGCCAAGAAAGACAGCAGATACCAATTAAGAATGCTATTTCCGCCGGGTGTGGTGGCACACTCCTTTAATCCCAGCACTTGGGAGGCAGAGGTAGGAGGATCGCCGAGAGTTCAAGGCCACCTTGAGACTACATAGTTAATTCCAGGTCAGCCTGAACCAGAGTGAGACCCTACCTTGAAACCATGCTTCATATGATTAATCTTAATCTTTTGATCTTCTATACCTGACACCAGGTGACAGCCAGAAGGAGACTGGTCACCTGCTCTTTTCCAACAATAGGCATTACAGGAAGGGAAGTAGATGATTGTGTAGATTTCATGACTGCAGAGAAAGTAAAAGCTAGGTCTTTCCTTACCAGGAAGAAATACAACAGAGTTGTTGCATATATGGGCTCTGGAGTAAGAACACATGGGTGAGAATTCTGACTCTTTCATTTGTTAGCTGTGTGACCTTGGGCAAGTTCTTTGGCCTCTCTAAGCCTCAGACTCCTCCTCTATATAATGGGTACCCGCATAGTACCACTGTGGGGAACTGAGTGAATTAACATATATAACACGCCTAAAGGAATGTCTAGCACATGGAAAAGTGTTCATGTTAGAAGGATTTTAAAAGAAATTATTTATTTGGACAGAGAGAGGCATACAGATGGGAGGGGGAACATGCACACACCAGGGCCTCCTGCCACTGTAAACAAACTATGGACATACATGCCACTTAGGGCATCTGGCTTTATGTGTGCACTACGGAATCAAATCTAAGCTATCAGGGTTTGCAAACAAATGCCTTTAACCACTAAGTCATCTCTCCAGCCCAGTAGCAGGTTTTTTTTTTTTGGGGGGGGGCAGAAATGGTCTTACTCTAGCCCAGGCTGGCCTTGAACTCAACGTGATCTTCTCAAGTGCTGGGATTAAAGGCATACATCAGCACGCCTGGCAGAGAAACAGAGAGCACATGCACCAGCGCTGCAAATGAACTCCAGCACATGTGCCACTTTGTGCATCTGGCTTTACGCGGGTACTAGGAAATCAAAGCCAGGTCATTAGGCTTTACAGACAAGCATCTTAAGTGCTCTCCAGCCCTGTTTTTATTTTTTTTTTTTATTTTTAAAATTATTTTTTATTTATTTTTGGAGAAAGACAGAGAGAGATAGAGAGGGAGAGGAAGACAGAGATGGGCGCGCCAGCAGTCTCTCAGCTGCTGTGAACAAAATCCAGATGCATGCGCCCCCTTGTGGTCAAGTGCGGCATTGCGCCCTTGCCTCACTGTATCTGGCTAAACGTGGGACCTGGAGATTGGAACCGCTGGACATTGGGACCAGTGTTCTTAGGCTTAGCAGGCAGGCGCCTTAGCCGCTAAGCCATCTCTCCAGCCCCCTGTTTTTATTTTTATTAAATATTTTTTTAAAAGATTTTACTGTTTATTTATTAGAGACAAAAAGAGGGAGAGAGTGTGAGAATGGGCACACCAGGGCCTCTAGTCACTGCAAACCAACTCCAGATGCATGTGCCACCATGTGCATCTGACTTACGTGAGACCTAGAGAATTGAACCTGGGTCCTTAGGCTTCACAGACATGCGCCTGAACCCCTAAGCCATCTCTCCAGCCCAATTTTTTTTTTCCATACAGTTCTATCTCCTCATTTTACAGACAAGGAATCTGTGAGTCCTAAGATTTTAAAGTAAGTTAGTGGCATTCCTATAACCACAATCTAGGTGATGTACATACGGTTTACAAAGTGGAAAACTTGGGCTAGAGAGATGGCTCAGCAGTCAAAAGCACTTGCCTGCAAAAGCCAAATGCACAGAGTAGCACATGCATCTGGAGTTTGTTTGCAGTGGCAAGAGACCCTGGTGTGCCCATTCTCTCTCTCTCTGTGTTTCACTCTTTTCTCTCTCAAATTTCTTTCTTTTTTTTTTTTTTTAATTTTTAAAGTTTTATTTGAGAGAGTCAGAGAGAGAGAGGGAGAGAGAATGGGTGTTTCAGGGCCTCCAGCCACAGCAAATGAACTCCAGACACATGTACCACCTTGTGCATTTGGCTTATGTGGGTCCTAGGGAATTGAACCAGGGTCCTTTGGCTTTGCAGGCAAACACCTTAACTACTAAGCCATCCCTCCAGCCCACAAATAAATTTTTTTTTTCAAAAGGGGAAAAAAGGCATGACAATGTATTCCTGTAATCTCAGCACTCTGAAGGCTGAGGCAGGAGGATTGTGAGTTTGGTGCTAGCCTAGGCTACACAGCAAAACACTATCTCAAAAATCAAAGTAAATACATAAGTTAAAAAAAATAAAGGAGGAGATGGGCTGGAGAGATGGCTTAGCGGTTAAGGTGTTTGCCTGCAAAGCCAAGGACCCAGGTTTGATTCCCCAGGACCCATGTAAGCCAGATACACAAAATGGCCCATGCATCTGGAGTTAGTGTGCAGCAGCTGGAAGCCGTGGTGTGCCCATTTTCTCTATCTCTGCCTCTTTTACTCTGCCTCGAATAAAAATAATTTTTTTTGGTTTTTCAAGGTAGGGTTTACTCTAGTTCAGGCTGACCTTCACTATGTAGTCTGAAGGTAGCCTCAAACTCACGGCAATCCTCCTACCTCTGCCTCTGGAGTGCAGGGATTAAAGGCATGCACCACCACGCCCAGCAAAAATGAACTATTTCATTACATTTATTTATTTATTTATTTATTTGAGACAGAGAGAGGGAAAGAGAGGGAGAGTGAGAATGGGCACACCAGGACCTCTAGCCACTGCAAACAAACTCCAGACGCTTGTGTCCCCTTGTGCATCTGGATTACGTGAGACCTGGAGAATTGAACTGGGATCCTTAGTCTTGCAGGCATGTGCCTTAACCACTAAGCCATCTCTCTAGCCCCAAAATGAACTATATAAATTAAATTAAATTAAAAAAACAAGGAGGGCTGGAGAGATGGTTCAGAGGTTTGGGTGGTTGCCTGCAAAGCCTAATGACCCAGGTGTGATTCCCCAGTGCCCTTATAGAGCAAGATGCACAAAGTGGTGCATGCAGCCAGAGGCTCTGGAACACCCATTCTCTGTCTTTTATCTCTCTCTGCTTGCAAATAATAAAAATATTTAGAAAGAAAGAATACAGAAAAAGCACATAATATAAATCAGTACAGTTACTTATTCTAGGGGGTGATTTAAAGGACAGTTTGGAAGGCAATGGCAATGAGAAGGGTGTGGCGGGGAAAGGAAAAGACAGGAATCTTTCTATTTCTTTCAGAAAAGTCTGTGAAATACTTCACCTAGAAAACCAAGTTTACCTTTGATTAAACCAAATGTACACACAAATTTTCCTACCCTAATTGAACAATTGCCACCATTCCTTCTACTTTCAGGCTGCCATGGAGCAGGACACAGAAGTTGGGTATTTTGCCTGCAATCTGATTGGCTGAATTTTCATCTTCATTGTCATCAGTGATGCCAGTCCCCACCTCATCGCCCTCTGTAAAACAAGTTAAGAGTAGGATTAGAGCCAGGCGTGGTGGTGCATGTCTTTAATCCCAGCCCTCGGGAGGCAGAGGTAGGAGGATCACTGAGAGTTCGAGGCCACCCTGAGACTACATAGTGAATTCCAGGCCAGCCTGAGCCAGAGTGAGACTCTACCTCGAAAAAAAAAAAAAAAAAAAAAAAAAAAAAAAAAAAAAAAAAAAAAAAGAAAAAGAGTAGGATTAGCTACAAGAACTCCAAACCTCAATCATATGCTTGTCTGCTTCTTGCTTTGAAGGGGAAGTATGTGCAGTTGTAAAGGAGTAGTACAAGTTGGAAAAACTCATCCCAGTTTTCCAAAGTCCATATAAAGATCACTTTTCAAATATGTGATATGTGAATTCCATTAATATGAAACATCCAGAATAGCAAATCTATGAGGGGGGGCGGATAAGAACGCTCTAAAATGATGACAATGACCATACAGTTGACTTTGTAAGTATAATTTTTTAAATCATGTAATTATACTATATATTTTTCTTTTTCTCTCTTTTTTCCTTTTCTTTTCTCTCCCCTCGCTCTCCCTTTTTTATTTTTTGGTGTTGAGGATCAAACCCATGGCCTTGTGCTTGACAAGCAAATGCTCTACCACTGAGCTAAATAGTAAGCCCAATTAGACCCTTTAAATGGGGAAGTATATGTTTTATGAATTGTACCTCAGTTAAGCTACTATATTTTAAAGAAAAAAGCTTGCAGCTTTAAATTTGGCCAGCCAATGGGTTCAATAGTGGATTGTCTGTTATGGGGGAAACCAACTGCTCTCTAATTGGACTGGAGGCTTGCTCCATGGGAGGGAATACATCCCTGATACTGAAAACGTACCACAGGGGTAGTCATGAGCCCTAAGAGTGTAATGTCTGCCGGTGTCTGACTAAATGTAAATACTATGCTCACCAAACTGCCCAGTAAGCACTTCTCTTAATGTCCACACCCATATATTAATGCTACTCTCACTTTTGGTTGAGACACTTCTCTTTTCAGATGGTGGTGACCTTGGGATAACTCAGAAGGAACCATGGTGCTGAGAAGAAGTGACAGGAGTGCTCAGCATTGAAAGTCTCAAACCTACCTTCCAAGGCTCAGGGTCCATTGCGGAAGAGGGGTGGAAAGAATGTAAGAGCCAAAGGAAGAGTAGGATTCCTTACAATGTGCTCCTCCAGACAAAAAATGGCCTGGATATCCATGCCTCACAGTGCCTGACACAACCTACCCAAGACCATCATAATAGGAGGAAAAGATGATGACATCAAACTGAAAAGAGAGACTGATTGAGAGGGGGAAGGGATATGATGGAGAGTGAAGTTTCAAAGGGGAAAGTGGGGAGAGGGAGGGAAATAACATGGGATATTGTCTACAATTAAAGAAGTTGTCAATAAAAATAAAAATAATTTAAAAATTAAAGAATTTTTTTTTAAAAAAAAGGAAGAAAAAAGCTTGCTCAGGTGTGGTGGTGTGCACCTTTAATCCCAGCACATGGGAGGCATATGCAGGATTGCTGTGAGCGCAAGGCCAGCCTAAGACTACATAATGGGTTAGGGCGAGATCCTGCCTCAAAAAAAGAAAAAAAAAAAGTTTGGGGCTTGGGAGAGGCTCAATGGTTAAAGGGATTTTCATGTAAAACCCGTGGGAATGGGTTTGATTCCCTAGTACCCATGTAAAGCCAGAAATACAAAGTAGTGCATACATCTGGAACTTGTTTGAGAGGCCCTTGCACAACCATAACGTTCTTTCTACCCTTCTTTCTCAAATATTTGGAGAATGGTGAAGATGCCTCAGTGGTTAAAGACACTTGTTTGCAAAGCTTGACAGCCTGAGTTTGATTCCAAGAATCTACATAAAGTCAGATGCACAAAGTGGAACATGCACCTGGAATTCATATGCAGTGTTAAGAGGCCCTAGTTAGCATGCCCATTCGCTCTCTCTTCCTCCCCTTTCCAATTTTTCAAGGTAGGGTTTCAATCTGTGGTGACCTGGAATTCACTATGTAGTCTCAGGGTGGCCTTGAACTCACAGCAATCCTCCTACCTCTGCCTCCCAAGTGCTGGGATGACATTCCCTTTTCTAAATCAGTTAAGTAACTGCTCCTTTTCTTTCGGATTCTGTAAAATGGGCTACCCTGCTGTTTAAAATTCAAGAATAACTTTAGATAATACAATGCTTCGTATGTGCCAATGGTCTATGAAGATAACTTACCTTTGTTAAGTGCAATAGGTAAGACCAAATGCCTGGACAAAACTGGGGGGCTTGAGATATCAGCTATATCAATAAACCCCACTATTTCCAAATCTGTAAGGAAGGAATCAACAGAAAAGCTATTCATAATAGGGAAAGTACAGAAGACCGTCCTCCATACATCTTAGTTATGATGCTAATTAATCTCAGTATCTATTAAGAATCACATCAGATGGACAAAACAGTTTAGCTGGTAAAGTACTGAAGAATCACCTCTGGATTTTCACTAGTCAATCTGGCCATGGTTTCCAACACTAGTAACTGCTGGTTATAATGATTAAGGAATAGAGATTAACTCAAAACCTCCCATTAAAGACCAATAATCTGGGCTGGAGAGAGATGGCTTAGTGGTTATGACGCTTGCCTGCAAAGTCAAAGGACTCTGGTTCAGTTCTCTAGGACCCATGTAAGCCAGATGCACAGATGTTTGTAGTAGCTGGAGGTCCTGGCATGCCCATTCTCGATCTGCCTCTTTGTCTCTCTCTCACTCTTAAATAAATAAATTAATTTTAAAAAAATACCAATAACAGCCGGGCGTGATGGTGCACGCCTTTAATCCCAGCACTTGGGAGGCAAGTAGGAGGATCACTGTGAGTTAGAGGCCACCCAGAGACTACCTAGGGAATTCTAGGTCAGCCGGGGCTATAGTGAGACCCTACCTTGAAAAACAAACAAAAAAAAAAAAAAAGAAGAAGAAGAAAAGAAAAGACCAATGATCTACCAACCTAAAGTGCTGATGACAGCAGCACATTAGCACAGAACATACAATTCCTTTCAACCTTTCTAGCGGAGAAAAAAGTCAGAGCTGAAAGTTAAAGATAACAGGAAAATTAAGAAGGATGTTTTTAAAATGTTACCTGTGTTAATGACTTTAGGGATAGGATCAATCTCTTCATCTATAACAAAAGGTTCTGGCCTAGGGAAGACTTGTACATCAGCAGTTAGGTGGCCACACTTGAGAACAGCATGGAAAGGTGTATATGCCAGATCTATCAGCTTTCTAGAACAAGATGGTTAATTGTTACAGGAAGAGTAATATGATACATAAGTAACTTCTGAAGATTCAAACTTCGTTTTCCATTGTCTCCAAAACTGAATCTGATCATTTGTGAAACAGAGCACAAGCTAACATTTTTAGTGAGATTTTAATTCAGAGAAGCCAAAAACAAGTTAATCATTCAAACTGCTGAATCACTGTAGGGAAACCAGTATTTACAGGCATTATAGATTTAGTCATGTGTCGTTTAAAATATATTTTATTTATTGAGAGAGAAACAGGCAGAGAGAGAGAGAGAATGGGCATTTTCAGGCCTGCAGACATTGTGAATGAACTCCAGATGCATGTGCCTCTTGTGCATCTGGCTTTTTTTTTTTTTTGGTTTTGAGGTAGGGTCTCACTCCTGGCCCAGGCTGACCTGGAATTAACTATGTAGTCTCAGGGTGGCCTCGAACTCCTGGTGATCCTCCTACCTCTGCCTCCCGAGTGCTGGGATTACAGGCGTGTGCCTGCGCCAGGCTGTCACATCTGGCTTTTGTGGGTCCTGGAGAATCGAGCTGGGACCCTTTGGCTTTACAGGCAAATGCCTTAACTACTAAGTCATCTCTCCAGCCCAGTCATGCTTAATTTAAAAGGAATTAACTGCTAGGCGTGGTGGTGCGCCTTTAATCCCAAGCACTTGGGAGGCAGAAGTAGGAGGATCATACTGAGTTCCAGGCCACCCTGAAACTACATAGTGAATTCCAGGTCAGCTTGGGCTAGGCGAGACTCTACCTCAAAAAAAAAAAAAAACAAAGAAGGGCTGGAGAGATGGCTTAGTGGTTAAAGCACATGCCTGCAAAGCCTAAGGGCCCAGGTTCGATTCCCAGTACCCTCATAAGCCAAATGCACATGGTGGCTCATATGTCTAGAATTTGTGTGCAGTAGATACAGGCCCTAGTACACCCATATTCATTTATTCTCTCTCTCCTTGCAAATAAACAAATAAATAAATAAAATAAAAATCTTTAAAAAAAAAAAAAAACAAAGAATAACACTAATAATAATAATAGGGGCTGGAGGATGGCTTAGCAGTTAAGGCACATGCCTGAGAAGCCTAAGGACTCATGTTCGACTCTCTAGGTCCTAAATAATAAGCCAGACACACATCAGGAGTTCGACTATAGTGGCTAGAGGCCCTGGCACACGGAGTCTCTCTCTTTCTCTTGCATAAAATCCAGACAAAAATGGCCTGGATATCCATGCCTCACAGTGCCTGACACAACCTACCCAAGACCATCATAATAGGAGGAAAAGATGATGACATCAAACTGAAAAGAGAGACTGATTGAGAGGGGGAAGGGATATGATGGAGAGTGAAGTTTCAAAGGGGAAAGTGGGGAGAGGGAGGGAAATAACATGGGATATTGTCTACAATTAAAGAAGTTGTCAATAAAAATAAAAATAATTTAAAAATTAAAGAATTTTTTTTTAAAAAAAAAGGAAGAAAAAAGCTTGCTCAGGTGTGGTGGTGTGCACCTTTAATCCCAGCACATGGGAGGCATATGCAGGATTGCTTTGAGCGCAAGGCCAGCCTAAGACTACATAATGGGTTAGGGCGAGATCCTGCCTCAAAAAAAGAAAAAAAAAAAGTTTGGGGCTTGGGAGAGGCTCAATGGTTAAAGGCATTTTCATGTAAAACCCGTGGGAATGGGTTTGATTCCCTAGTACCCATGTAAAGCCAGAAATACAAAGTAGTGCATACATCTGGAACTTGTTTGAGAGGCCCTTGCACAACCATAACGTTCTTTCTACCCTTCTTTCTCAAATATTTGGAGAATGGTGAAGATGCCTCAGTGGTTAAAGACACTTGTTTGCAAAGCTTGACAGCCTGAGTTTGATTCCCAAGAATCTACATAAAGTCAGATGCACAAAGTGGAACATGCACCTGGAATTCATATGCAGTGTTAAGAGGCCCTAGTTAGCATGCCCATTCGCTCTCTCTTCCTCCCCTTTCCAATTAAATATTAAAAAATACTGGGCGTGGTGGTGCATGCCTTTAATCCCAGCACTCGGGAGGCAGAGGTAAGAGGATCACAGTGAGTTTGAGGCCACCCAGAGACTACATACATACATACAGGTCAACCTGGACTAGAGAGTGAGACTCTACCTCAAAAAACCAAAAAATAAAAAATAAAGCCAGGTGTGGTGGCACATGCCTTTAATCCCAGCACTTGGGAGGCAGAGGTAGGAGGATTGCCATGAGTTTGAGGCCACCCTGAGACTACATAGTGAATTCCAGGTCACCCAGAGCTAGAATGAGACCCTACCTTGGTAAACCAAATAAAAATAAATAAATAAAAATAAAAAATAAAAATAATAAAATAAAACAAAGCATGGCGATAGAGAGATAGCTCAGTGGCACTTGCTTGCAAAGTGTGACAGCCTGGGTTCAATTCCCCAGTATCCATGTAAAGCCAGATGCACAAAATAGAACATGCATCTAGAGTTCTGCAGTAGCAAGAGGCCCTGGCACACCTATTCATTCTCTACTTGAAAATACATTGTTTTGTACAGTTCTGGAAGCTTAAGGCACCCATCAAAGCAGTATCAGATAGCAATGTCAGGTGTGTTCTAAGCTGAGTGCTCACATGGCACATAGATGCAGGCTCAAAGTACACAATGATGACACTACAGGCTTCATGACTGCCTCCCGAATTCTGGGTTCTCTCTCTCGTACTTTGATGACAGGTGAATCTTAAAATTAACTTCTAAGAACACCCATCCACCCAATTGTATTCAAAGACTTCCTACTTCCACAGGAAGAATTTCCCAGGTTAGCCTGGCATTTAACAGTGGTTACAATATGGCCCTAATTCTGTCTTTTCTTATTTTTCTTTCTACTGTTCACCTATAGAAACTTAGGCTTTGCAGGCAAGTGCCTTAACTGCTAAGCCATCTCTCTAGTCCTATTTTGCTCATTTTGTCTTAGCAATTTTATAGACATAGAGTACCTCTAGGACCAGTTAAGAGCCATCCGGTTCTTTTCTGAAAACATAAGGTAAATTACAAACAATGATCATGAAGCTGTCTGTGACTGAATACCAAGATTCTGCTTGTGAGCTGAGTGTGGTGGCTCCCAGTTGTAATTCCAGCACTTGGGAGGCTGAGGCAGGCACACTGCTGAGTTTGAAGCCAACCTGCTCTACACATAGTTTCTGGCCAGCCTGTGCTACAGAGTGAGACCTAAAAGATTCTGCCTGTGGTGTACAAATAAGTGGTTACAGGATATCCAACACTCCAACTGAGATAGCAGATTATTAGAATGTATTATTCAACAGATGAAAGTCTGACTATGTAAGATTCTTGAGAGAGCTGATCAATATAAGGTGCATGATCAACTTAGAGAAAATTAAAGAGCCTGAAGTTGGCGTACTCCTGAGAGATGCTGAATTTGAGGATCTAACTTGATAGTTACCAGAGAGGTGCATTGTGCAGTAACAAGGTCTCACAAGGGGCCAGAGTCACTCATTCAATCAGTATTATTTAGTGAGTATCCGCTAAGTGCTTAGCACTAGCAGAACAAGGACAGATATGTTCTGCCCCCCTTGAAGATGTATTTATGTATGTGACTTCTACATTTATCAAGCAGCCTTCTGATAACGACTTTGGCTTTCTCAGTATGTTCCTATTAGCAAATGTAGAGCCCTGGATGAGGAACTAAGAATTGTCATCTCCAAAAAAAACTTTTGCTATGAATTATAGTAATCATAGTAAATATGTATCAAAAAGTTTTCCATGGGCTGGAGAGATGGCTTAGCAGTTAAGGCACTTGCCTGCAAAGACTAAGGACCCAGGTTCGATTCCCAGTACCCTCATAAGCCAAATGCACATGGTGGCTCATATGTCTAGAATTTGTGTGCAGTAGATACAGGCCCTAGTACACCCATATTCATTTATTCTCTCTCTCCCCTTGCAAATAAACAAATAAATAAATAAAATATTTAAATAAAAAAAGTTTTCACAGTATAAAGCAGGGGATTTTCTTTTTTGGTACATGAAGCGACATTCCCTTTTCTTTTCTTTCTTTCTTTTCTTTTCTTTTTTTTTTTTTTTTTTTTTTTTGGTTTTCCAAGGTAGGGTTTCAATCTAGCCCAGGCTGACCTGGAATTCACTATGTAGTCTCAGGGTGGCCTTGAACTCACAGCAATCCTCCTACCTCTGCCTCCCAAGTGCTGGGATGACATTCCCTTTTCTAAATCCAGTTAAGTAACTGCTCCTTTCTTTCGGATTCTGTAAAATGGGCTACCCTGCTGTTTAAAATTCAAGAATAACTTTAGATAATACAATGCTTCGTATGTGCCAATGGTCTATGAAGATAACTTACCTTTGTTAAGTGCAATAGGTAAGACCAAATGCCTGGACAAAACTGGGGGGCTTGAGATATCAGCTATATCAATAAACCCCACTATTTCCAAATCTGTAAGGAAGGAATCAACAGAAAAGCTATTCATAATAGGGAAAGTACAGAAGACCGTCCTCCATACATCTTAGTTATGATGCTAATTAATCTCAGTATCTATTAAGAATCACATCAGATGGACAAAACAGTTTAGCTGGTAAAGTACTGAAGAATCACCTCTGGATTTTCACTAGTCAATCTGGCCATGGTTTCCAACACTAGTAACTGCTGGTTATAATGATTAAGGAATAGAGATTAACTCAAAACCTCCCATTAAAGACCAATAATCTGGGCTGGAGAGATGGCTTAGTGGTTATGACGCTTGCCTGCAAAGTCAAAGGACTCTGGTTCAGTTCTCTAGGACCCATGTAAGCCAGATGCACAGATGTTTGTAGTAGCTGGAGGTCCTGGCATGCCCATTCTCGATCTGCCTCTTTGTCTCTCTCTCACTCTTAAATAAATAAATTAATTAAAAAAAAATACCAATAACAGCCGGGCGTGATGGTGTACGCCTTTAATCCCAGCACTTGGGAGGCAGAAGTAGGAGGATCACTGTGAGTTAGAGGCCACCCCAGAGACTACCTAGGGAATTCTAGGTCAGCCGGGGCTATAGTGAGACCCTACCTTGAAAAACAAACAAAAAAAAAAAAAAAAAGAAGAAGAAGAAAAGAAAAGACCAATGATCTACCAACCTAAAGTGCTGATGACAGCAGCACATTAGCACAGAACATACAATTCCTTTCAACCTTTCTAGCGGAGAAAAAAGTCAGAGCTGAAAGTTAAAGATAACAGGAAAATTAAGAAGGATGTTTTTAAAATGTTACCTGTGTTAATGACTTTAGGGATAGGATCAATCTCTTCATCTATAACAAAAGGTTCTGGCCTAGGGAAGACTTGTACATCAGCAGTTAGGTGGCCACACTTGAGAACAGCATGGAAAGGTGTATATGCCAGATCTATCAGCTTTCTAGAACAAGATGGTTAATTGTTACAGGAAGAGTAATATGATACATAAGTAACTTCTGAAGATTCAAACTTCGTTTTCCATTGTCTCCAAAACTGAATCTGATCATTTGTGAAACAGAGCACAAGCTAACATTTTTAGTGAGATTTTAATTCAGAGAAGCCAAAAAACAAGTTAATCATTCAAACTGCTGAATCACTGTAGGGAAACCAGTATTTACAGGCATTATAGATTTAGTCATGCTTAATCGTTTAAAATATATTTTATTTATTGAGAGAGAGAAACAGGCAGAGAGAGAGAGAGAGAGAGAATGGGCACGCCAGGGCCTGCAGACATTGCAAATGAACTCCAGATGCATGTGCCCTCTTGTGCATCTGGCTTTTTTTTTTTTTTGGTTTTTTTGAGGTAGGGTCTCACTCTGGCCCAGGCTGACCTGGAATTAACTATGTAGTCTCAGGGTGGCCTCGAACTCCTGGTGATCCTCCTACCTCTGCCTCCCGAGTGCTGGGATTACAGGCGTGTGCCACCACGCCCGGCTGTGCATCTGGCTTTTGTGGGTCCTGGAGAATCAAGCTGGGACCCTTTGGCTTTACAGGCAAATGCCTTAACTACTAAGTCATCTCTCCAGCCCAGTCATGCTTAATTTAAAAGGAATTAACTGCTAGGCGTGGTGGTGCACG
This sequence comes from Orientallactaga sibirica, assembly GCA_036365145.1. Classification (NCBI taxonomy): domain Eukaryota; kingdom Metazoa; phylum Chordata; class Mammalia; order Rodentia; family Dipodidae; genus Orientallactaga; species Orientallactaga sibirica. The sequence continues at coordinate 12,620,043 of JAEOAD010000016.1, forward strand.
CCTTTAATCCCAAGCACTTGGGAGGCAGAAGTAGGAGGATCATACTGAGTTCCAGGCCACCCTGAAACTACATAGTGAATTCCAGGTCAGCTTGGGCTAGAGCGAGACTCTACCTCAAAAAAACAAAGAAGGGCTGGAGAGATGGCTTAGTGGTTAAAGCACATGCCTGCAAAGCCTAAGGGCCCAGGTTCGATTCTCCAGGTCCCACGTAAGCCAGATGCACGTGGTAGCTCATACATCTGGAGTTCGTTTGCAGTGGCTAGAAGCCCTGGTGCTCCCATTCTCATTCTCTCTGTCTTCCTCTCTCTCTGACTGTAATAAATAAATAAAAATAAAAATCTTTAAAAAAAAAAAAAACAAAGAATAACACTAATAATAATAATAGGGGCTGGAGGGATGGCTTAGCAATTAAGGCACATGCCTGAGAAGCCTAAGGACTCATGTTCGACTCTCTAGGTCCTAAATAATAAGCCAGACACACATCAGGAGTTCGACTATAGTGGCTAGAGGCCCTGGCACACGGAGTCTCTCTCTTTCTCTTGCATAAAAAAGACAGGCTGCGAGGCTCTCAGTTTCCCACCAGGAATAGATGTAAGACCCTATTGCTGAAAACTCCACATACTTGGGCTGCAAGGTCACTGAGAAATCTTCCCGGAGCTGAGCTGAAAGCCTCATCCATGTGGACCAGCTGACAGAAAGCTGAAAAAGCTACGCTGCATGCAGTTCAATGGGAGAGAGAGAAATCACCAGTGGTGATACTCAACAATGGACACTGCAAGCCTTAAATTTGGCCAGCCCAAGCTGGGCGTGGTGGCGCACGCCTTTAATCCCAGCACTCGAAAGCAGAGGTAGAAGGATCGCCATGAGTTTGAGACCACCCTGAGACTACATAGTAAATTCCAGGTAAGCCTAGGCTAGAGTGAGACCCTACCAAAAAAAAAAAAAAAAAAAAAAAAAAAAATTGGCCAGCGAGGCCAAATGAGCCAATGGGTGCAATAGTGGCATGTCTGTAATGGCGGAAACCAACCACTCTCTTAAGTGGACTGGAGGCCTGATCCATGGGAGTCAATACATCCCTGATACTGAAAACCTACAACAAGGGTAGTCAAGAGCCCTAGGGATATAATGCCTGCTGGTGTCTAAATGTATATATTATGTTCACCAAAGTGCTTGGTAAGCACTTCTCTTAATGTTCATACCCATATATTAATGCTACTCTTACTTTTGGTTAGAGAAGCTTCTCTTTTCAGATGGTGGTGACCTTGGGGTAACTCAGAAGGCACCATGGTGCTGAGAAGAAGGAACAGAAGAGTGCTCAGCACTGAAACATCTCTAACACACCTTCCATGGCTCAGGGTCCATTGCAGAAGAGGTGGTGGAAAGAATGTAAGAGCCAAAGGAAGAGTAGGACTCCTTACGATGTGCTCCTCCAGACACAAAATGGCCTGGATATCATGACTTCACAGTACCTGACACTACCTACACATGATCATCATAATAGGAGGAAAAGATCATGACATCAAAATAAAAAACAGACATCAAAACAAGAAAAAGACTGATTGGGAGATGGAAGGTATATGATAGAGAGTGGAGTTTCAAAGGGAAAAGTGGAAGGAGGGAGGGAGGGAAGGAGGGAATTACTATGGGTTATTGTCTACAATTATGGAAGTTGTCAATTAAAAAAAGGCAGTTTGTTGGGCTTGCCTCAAAAAAGAAAAATAAAATTTAAAAAACGAAAAAAAAAAAATAAAAGGAATAAACTTTCAAAACTACTACTATCCATCATCTTATCTGAGAAATGGGCAACTCAAGGTTTGATACACTCACCCAAACATAGACTGCACATTTTTCAAGCACAGGGGGCCATCAATAGTAAAAATTTGCCCTTCCCCATTGTTTAAGTCTATGAGTCGTTCCAGGCATTCTAAGGAATCGGTGCTTTGAAGCTACAACAGAAAAAGAGGACCCCATTAGGCGGCACAAATTACCTATTAGCACACAAGCTCACAGCTGTCAGAACACAAGCAATAAATGAGATGGTTTTCTATTAGACAATGCAAAGAAATAATTGTAACAATTTAACTCAAGAGCAAATTTTACCAAAGAGTAAAGTTATGAAAAAATGACATCAGCAGAGCCATTTCATACAGAATTAGTTTTATACATATTCTCAGGGGAGACCAGTTACTATTTACACAGTGTATTTCCTCCAAGGTGTTTCTAATATTGTTTGTCAAGAGCCATCATCTACAGACTGGAGAGACGGCTTAGTGGTTAGGCAGGTGCCTGTGAAGCCTAAGGATCCTGGTTTGAAGCTTGATTCCCCAGGACCCACATAAGCCAGATGCACAAGGTGGCGCATGCATCTGGATTTCGTTTGCAGTGGCTGGAGGCCCTGGTGTGCCCATTCTCTCTCTCAGCCTCTTTCTCTGTCTGTTGCTTGCAAATTAAAAAAACAACAACAAAAAAAACTATTTGTTTAAGCCAGATGTGGCGGCACACACCTTTACAGCACTCGGGAGGCAGAGGTAGGAGGATCGCCATGACTTTGAGGCCACCCTGAGACTACAGAATGAATTCCAGGTCAGCCTGGGCTAGAGTGAGACCCTACCTCGTAAAACAAAACAAAACAAAAAAGAACCATCATCTACATTTCACTGAGGAATAAAATGGAGTAGAGAAGTTAAATAATTTTCCCAAATAAATGGGGAATCAAGGAAGCATAAAATCACATCAGTGTAAAGTTACTTTACAAAAAAAAATAATCAAACTATACCACTATCAACACTTCTGGTGGAATGAATACAAGTATTCCTGAATAGGAGAAAAAGCTAACACAAACAGAACATCCCCGCCCTCACAACCCATCAGCAGGACGATGACAACTCCAGCTATGTTCCCAAGCTGGTTAACATGTGGAAATCTCAAAAAGCATTTGAGACTCAGTCTTTTCAAACTGTGACCATGTTACAGCACACATAGTAAAGCATTAATTGAACATACTAAAAAAGAAACTGTTTTTACTTCAGTATACTTAAAATAACTCAGTAAAAAGTATTACCTCTTCCAAGTTTGCCATGCACATGATGTACAGCTTGGATGGGAAAGGAAACGGTAGTGGAAACCTGTTGCTCTCGCTTCTCTGATTGTGAGTAGCTAGGGAATGTCTCAGTGACCCTCTGCCAATGCCAAGACAGCCATCAGTCACTAGAACAACCTGTGTGCAAAGAGAGGTCTGTATGTTAAATGAGCATACTTAACTCTCATCTGGCAATGTCTTCCCTGCTAGACAGGAGCATGAGGATGCTTTGTGGGCTGATGGGAATTCTATGTCTTAATGGAAATAGGGGCCACGGTTACATAGGTGTATGCATTTATGGAAAATCAGTGAACAACATTTTAAAAATGTATGTATTTATTCTATTTCATATAAAATTTTAAAACTTGCCTTTGAACACTTAAAAAAGGAACAAAACCACTCAAACAATTTTTACTTAATTGTACTAAAACCTGAACCCTCATCTCTTACTAAGGAGTTGGTACCTTAAGGTACTGATATAAATAATGGTTCCATACATTTTATGTGTCACTAGAAAAGTATCACAACAAGTCTGAACTTTGCCACTTTATTTATTTATTGGTTTTATTATTATTTTTTTTTTTTTTTGGTTTTTCGAGGTAGAGTCTCACTCTGGCACAGGCTGACCTAGAATTAACTAGGTAGTCTCAGGGTGGCCTTTAACTCTCTGTGATCCTCCTACCTTTGCCTCCCAAGTGCTGGGATTAAAGATGTGCACCACCACGCCCAGCCTGGTTTTATTTTTTTGAGGTAAGATCTTGCTGTAGCCTAGGCTGACCTGGAATTTAATCTATAGTCCCAGGCTAACCTCAAAGTCACAGTGATCCTCCTACCTCTGCCTCCCGAGTACTGGAATTAAAGGAGTGCATCACCACACCTTACTGCTCTGATTTTGACACTAATGTGGAACCACTGTGGACTCCACATAGGAATCAAGAGATTTTATGATATTCATACTCCTTTTTAGAAAATTCAGAATTGAGATGGTTAGACATTTGCTGAATAAATGCTACGCTGAAGTGATGAGGAAAGACTATATTGCACTGATGTCTACAATTTTATCACACTGGTGTGATTGAGATTAATGTGATATGATTACAGTGATTCAGTGCCTTGTTCAAAAAGATACCAACAGTGCAAAATGTCGTTTTTAGACATGATAATGTATGTCATGTCAAAGCTGAAGAAAATCAAAGCACCACAGTGGGTTAACACTTTTAACTTAAGGTAATGAAAAAAACTTGATAATTACCTGGCAAGGAATTGCACCACCCCATTCCTGCTGAACAATATTGCAAACACCAACTAGTGCAGACTCCAAGCAGGTCTTGTCATAATCATCCATATTACTCAGTGCTTCCTGAGTGAACAAGAAATACAACTGCTCATTAGTTTTGCTGTTTTGTTATTAGAAGATAATATAAACTATTCAAAATATAAATGTTACACAGGGGATAAGGAGCTTCTAAGAGCCCTAGAGCATAAGTTAAAAAAGAAAAACAAAAAACAGCAAGACAGACTTTCTCAGCTACAAAGGACAGCTAAATAAGCTTCCTTTTAGTCTAGTCTCATACTAGGCAAGAGTGGACAGTCCTGGAATTCCTATATTTCTAAGCAAATCTTGAATTAAAAACAGGGAAATGAAGAACTTAAAACACATAACAAAACTTACACATTTATTGAATATTAACCATATCCAAAACACCATTTCATATGCATTCATATTGTTTTTAAATTTTTTAAAATTTATTTTTATTTATTTGAGATGGGGGGAAGAGAGAAAGAATGGGCACACCAGGGCCTTTAGCCACTGCAAATGAATTCCAGATGCATGTGCCACCATGTGCACCTGACTTATGTGGGACCTGGAGAATTGAACCTGGGTCCTCAGGCTTCGCAGGCAAGCACCTTAACTGCTAAGCCATCTCTCCAGCCCCTTAATTTTTTTTTTTTTTTTTGGTTTTTTTCAAGGTAGGGTCACACTCTTGCCCAGGCTAATCTGGAACTCACTCTGTAGACCCAGGCTGGCCTTGAATTCAGTGTTCCTCCTACCTCTGCTTTCTGAATGCTGGGATTAAAGGCGTGTGCCACCACTCCCAGCTTGCAGTATTACTTTTAAAATTTTCATTTATTTGCACACTTGTGTATGCACGGGCACTCCAGGGTCTCTTGCCACTGCAAAGAAATGCCAGACCCATGTGCCATTTTTTGAGGCTAGTTTATGTGGGTAGCTTGGGAACTGAACTGTGCTGGCAGGCTTTGTAAGTAAGAGCCTTTAACCACTGAGCCATCTCTCTAGCTGCCACAATATTAATTCTTTTAAATGAGGCTAAAGTACCAGAAAATTAAGTAACTTCCCCATGTCTCTTGACTACAGGTGGGGGAGCCTGGATCTGAACCCAAGCAGCCTGACCCCTAGGATCATTCCATATAGAGCTATTATCTAAATTTCAGAACTGGATATCAGAAGTCTTTAGCTGAGTCACTTCTAAGAAAGCCTGTACAAGCCAGGTGTGGTGGCACATATTTGCAATCCCAGCTCTCAGGAGGCTGAGGTAGGAGGACTGAGCTTCAAACTTATTATGTAGTGGAGGATGACCTTTAAACTTCTGATCCTCTTTGGTTCTACTTCCCATGTGCTAAGGTTATAGTCATGCATCACCGGGCCTGATTTTGATGGTGCTGGGGATCAAACTCAGGGTCTTGTCTATGTTAGGCAGGCACTCTACCCACTGAGCTACAGGCCTAGTTATACATATTACATACCTACACACCTGTTATTAAATAATCTCAAATTCTAAAACCAGTACAGTATTATACCATTTTCTTCCCCATAACTTTGGGCCCTGTCAAAATGTGCAGAGAATTATTTGTTGCTTTTTGTACCTGTAGGGTGTTATAATCTCTTGTGAAGGGGACCATCAATTCCCAGAGTGATGAAAATACCACAAGTGCTGTAAATTCAAGCTTGTAGTTCGTGGCCATGTGCTCAAACAGCATCGTCAATCCATGGGCTGCTAGGTGCTTCCGCTGGTATTCCTCTGAGCCCTCCACCGACACGGGCCGTGTCATGGAAAGGGATACATCCATCACCACCACTGTTGGCATGATGAAAACGACCCCAGTGCTCCCAGTCAGAGGACAAACACACAAATGCTGCGGAAAATAAATAAGGCCTTACATTATGTCATGAGAAGGAAAAGTATGTTTTCCACTATATTTTAAACCAATTTCCATGATGTATGTCAAAGTGAGCTCAGAGAATTAAATGAGAAGGGCAACAAACCTCATTCACTGTGAGTACCCACTAGAATGCACCCACTAAATGGCCATAAATCAAAGGCCACCTAAAGTACTTTCAACCAGAAAAACATGCATTAAAGTCAGGGAGCCCTTGACTTCCATACTTCTTAGTTTTTAAAAATACTTTATTTATTTGAAAGAGAAAGAGGGAGAGAGGAAGGGAGGGAGGGAGGGAGGCAAGATGGGCATGCCAGGGCCTCCGGTCACTGCCAACAAATTCTGGATGCATGCACCACCTTGTGCATCTGGCTTACATGGGCACTGGGGAATCAAACCTGGGTCCTTTGGCTTTGCAGGCGCCTTAAACACTAAGCCATCTCTCCAGCTCTGTATTTCCCATTTGTACACAACTTGATATAAAACTCCTACATCACTTTTCCAACACTTACTTTACTAAAAGACACTTCTACTTGTCACATGGTGCATTCTCAGGGTGGCCTCAAACTCACAGTGATCCTCCTACCTCTGCCTCCCCAGTGCTGGGATTAAAGGCGTGTGCCACCACGCCCCGGCCTTTTTTTCCCCCCCAACCCTTAGTATCTTAATGAAATCAGCAAGTTGTTTAATCACTTTGTGTCTTGGGGGTAGAGATAGGCAGTCAGGAGTTAAAGGTCATCCTCAGACACTTAAGGAGTCCAAGGACAACCTGTATGATAAGAGACACTGTTTCAAAAGATTTAAAAATAGGCCAGGCATGGTAGTTCACACCTTTAATCCCAGCACTAGGGAGGCAGAGATAAGGAGGATTGCTGTGAGTTCAAAGCCACCCTGAGACTACATAGTGAATTCCAGGTCAGCCTGGGCTAGGGTGAGACCCTACCTCAAAAACCAAATAAATGAATAAATAAATAAGGGCTGGAGAAATGGCTTAGTGGTTTAAGCACTTGCATGCGAGTTCCAAGGACCTAGGTAGGATTGATTCCCCAGGACCCATGTAAGTCAGATGCACAAGGTAGCACATGCATCTGGAGTTCATTTGCATTGGCTGGAGGCCAGGGCACACCCGTGTTCTCTTTCTCAAATACATAAAAATAAAATATTTTTTAAAAATAAAATTTTTAAAAAGGCCGGGCATGGTGGCACATGCCTTTAATCCCAGCACTCGGGAGACAAAGGTAGGAGGATCACGGTGAGTTCAAGGCCACCCTGAGACTACATAGTGAATTCCAGGTCTGAACCAGAGTGTGACTCTACCTCAGAAAACCAAAATAAATAAATAAATAAATAAATAAATAAATAAATAAATAAAATAAAAATCATACCATTAGAGAAGACTCTAGCTGGGCATGGTGGCACATGCCTTTAATCCCAGCACTCAGGAGGTAGAAGTAGGAGGATCACCATGAGTTCAAGGCTACCCTGAGACTACCTAGTGAATTACAGGTCAACCTAGGCTACACTGTGAGCCTACCTTGAAAAAACAAACAAATAAGCAAACAAACAAACAAACAAACAAAGGCTCTAGGACTCTAGTTGATAATGAGCAATTTAAAGCTTATTGTTTACTAACTTGAAATTCACTTCCAAACATTTAATAACTGGCAGAGTGGTTTCTTTTGTAAGTAGGTTGTTGGAAACTCAGGACTCTCTCTCTCTCTCTGCTTACAAATAAATAAGTAATATTTATTAAAAAAAAAAAAAAGTTGGGGCTGGAGGGATGGCTCAGTTGTTAATGCACTTGCCTACAAAGCGTAATGACCTGGTTTGATTCCCCAGTACCCTCAGAAAGCCAGATGCACAAAGTGGCACATACATGTGGAGTTCATTTGCAGCAGCTGGAAGCCCTGGTTCACCCATCCTCTCTCTTTCCTCGCAAATAAATAAAAATATTTTATTTAAAAAAACAAACAGAGATCATGGGGAGTAGTGCTCTCACCTTATGAGACTCGGAAAGTTGACTTAGGTCAGGTATAAACAAACACTTCCCAGTCCATGAAATCAGGTACTAACAGTGGAAGGGGTGACCACAACTGGCAGCCTTGCCTTCTCCGAAAACACCTCTGGAGTTGGCTCTTTCTTCTGACCGATACATTTGTGTCCACTTCCAAATGTGCTTCCGTAACCGGTAGTAAAGTAGTGTAAAAGCAATTTAACGCCCAGGTTGTCAGCAATCGGGAAGAGAACTGGACGCGCCTATGAGATGACTCACTGAAGCAACCTAGGCATCATTAAAAATAAGACAAATCAAAATCCCTGCCCACCAGAGGGCAATTTTGAGACAATACGACTTATTCCGGGCTTGGCTTGATCCCCACCTGTACCGTTTATATGCAGTTTCGGATGAGTATGGGGTCTTTCTCCGTTCGTCTACTCCTGGGAACACATCTTAGCCACCTGAACCAAAATAAATAAATAAATAAATAAATAAATAAATAAATAAATAAAATAAAAATCATACCATTAGAGAAGACTCTAGCTGGGCATGGTGGCACATGCCTTTAATCCCAGCACTCAGGAGGTAGAAGTAGGAGGATCACCATGAGTTCAAGGCTACCCTGAGACTACCTAGTGAATTACAGGTCAACCTAGGCTACACTGTGAGCCTACCTTGAAAAAACAAATAAGCAAACAAACAAACAAAAAAGGCTCTAGGACTCTAGTTGATAATGAGCAGTTTAAAGCTTATTGTTTACTAACTTGAAATTCACTTCCAAACATTTAATAACTGGCAGAGTGGTTTCTTTTGTAAGTAGGTTGTTGGAAACTCAGGACTCTCTCTCTCTCTCTGCTTGCAAATAAATAAGTAATATTTATTTAAAAAAAAAGTTGGGGCTGGAGGAATGGCTCAGCTGTTAATGCACTTGCCTACAAAGCGTAATGACCTGGTTTGATTCCCCAGTACCCACAGAAAGCCAGATGCACAAAGTGGCACATACATGTGGAGTTCATTTGCAGCAGCTGGAGGCCCTGGTTCACCCATCCTCTCTCTTTCCTTGCAAATAAATAGAAATATTTTATTAAAAAAACAAACAGAGATCATGGGGAGTAGTGCTCTCACCTTATGAGACTCGGAAAGTTGACTTAGGTCAGGTATAAACAAACACTTCCCAGTCCATGAAATCAGGTACTAACAGTGGAAGGGGTGACCACAACTGTCAGCCTTGCCTTCTCCGAAAACACCTCTGGAGTTGGCTCTTTCTTCTGACCGATACATTTGTGTCCACTTCCAAATGTGCTTCCGTAACCGGTAGTAAAGTAGTGTAAAAGCAATTTAACGCCCAGGTTGTCAGCAATCGGGAAGAGAACTGGACGTGCCTATGAGATGACTCACTGAAGCAACCTAGGCATCATTAAAAATAAGACAAATCAAAATCCCTGCCCACCAGAGGGCAATTTTGAGACAATACGACTTATTCCGGGCTTGGCTTGATCCCCACCTGTACCGTTTATATGCAGTTTCGGATGAGTATGGGGTCTTTCTCCGTTCGTCTACTCCTGGGAACACATCTTAGCCACCTGACTGCTTTAAAACCCAAATCATCAGCCGGGCGTGGTGGCTCACGCCTTTAATCCCAGCACTCGGGAGGCAGAGGTAGGAGGATCGCCATGAGTTCAAGGCCACCCTGAGACTACATAGTTAATTCCAGGTCAGCCTGGGCCAGAGTGAGACCCTACCTCGAAAAACTAAAAACAAACAAAAAAAAAAAAACAAACAAACAAAAAAACAAATCATCAGCTACATTTCTATTTCTTCCCTAAAGGTGACACTTAGCTCTTTCATAAAAATTTTGATTTTCAGATTTTTTTCCCCTTCCCCTTAAAGTGTGACCCACCACTTGCATTTGTTAAGTCCCCACCTCCTCTTCGGCTTTCCTGCCAGTCTATCTTGCTCCGCGCTCTCAAATGTCAACTGGAAACAGACTAGGGGGTGAGGGGGGACATAAATGCATCAAAGTGAAACGAATTAAAAAGACATCTGAGCTACGGAAGTCTCTCCTGGGAAGCGGAGACTGGGGGATGCCTGGAGCTGTTCCCCGAAGCCCGAGCTGGAGACCCCGGACCACACAGAGCCAGCGAAGGCCGCCAGCAGGGCGCCGGAACTAGTGCAACCAGCGTCTCAGAAATGGCCGTCCCCAACCGAGGCGCCAGTGAAAGTCGAGCGCCGGCCCGGTGTTGTTCTTCACACCTAACTCTTTTCCCCGTAGGCCCCACCGTGACCCCAAAGACGACCCCAGAGCCCGCAGCCTCCCCGACTCACCCGGAGCCCATCGCCGACCACAAGTCCGTCCGCCCCCACTGTCCGCCCGGGAACCACAGCCCGGAACGAAAAGGCCGCGCGAGCAAAGGGCCCGGAGGCCGGCGCCGCGCACGGGCTGGGCGGGGCGGGGCGGGGCTTCCAGGACGGCTGGGAACGCGGCCGTGGCGAGGCGGGGACGCTAGGGGGCGTGTGCTTCCCGGCGCCTGTCTCCCGGCCGCGGGCGCCCAGGTGCACAGAGCCCTGGCTTGAGCTCAGGCCTCCCTCTTCCTTGACTGGACCTCTGGCCCGCTGAATGTGATTCCTTCACACGTCTGCTGTTTGTCTCTTCAGACTTCTCATTCACGCCCGCTGAACCAGTGGATAGATAGCAATCTTTTTGTACTCTGCTCTTTTTTAAAAAAAAATTTATTTTATTTTATTAATTTATTAATTATTATTATTATTATTTTTTTTGGTTTTCTGAGGTAGGGTCTCACTCTAGCTCAGGCTGGCCTGGAATTCACTGTGAGTCTCAGGGTGGCCTCGAACTCATGGTGATCCTCCTGCCTCTGCCTCCCCAGTGCTGGGATTAAAGGTGTGCACCACCACGCCTGGCCTACTCTTTATTTTTATTTATATTAATTTATTAAAGTGAAGGAGAGAGAGAATGAGAATGGGCACACCAGGGCCTCTAGCCACTGCAAACGAACTCCAGACGCATGCACCACCATGTATATCTGGCTTATGTGGGACCTGGAGAATAGCACTGGGGTCCTTAGACTTCGCAGGCATTCACCTTAACCGCAAAGCCATCTCTTCAGCCCCTTTATTTAATTTTTTTTTATTTTTATTTTTATTTATTTATTTGACAGAGAGAAAGATGGAGAGAGAGGGAGAGAGAGAGAGCGGGAGAGAACGGGCTCGCCAGGGCCTCCAGCCACGGCAAACAAACTCCGGACACATGCACCCCGTTGTGCATCTGGCTAACGTGGGTCCTGGGGAATCGAACCTGAATCCTTCGGCTTTGCAGGCAAACGCCTTAACTGCTAAGCCATCCCTCCAGCCACCCCCCTGACCTACTCTTTAAAAAAAATGTATGTATATATATAATTCACTTATTTATTAGAGGGAGAGAGGCAGATAGAGAAAGAATGGATGCTCCAAGGCCTCCAGCCACTGCAAATGGACTCCAGATGCTGCAAACGGACTGCATGTGCCACTTTGTGCATCTGGTTTTACGTGGGTACTGGGGAATTGAACCTGGGTTTTTAGCCTTCATAGGCAAGTGCTTTAACTGCTAAGCATACTCTTTTTTTTTTTTTTTTTTTTTTTTTGAGGCAAACCCAACAAACCGAGAGTGACAGAGTGATAGCAAGAGAAAGAGAGAAAGAGAGAATTGGTACCAGGGCCTCCAGCCACTGGAATAGAACTCCAGATGTGCCTGCCACCTAGTGCACATGTGCGACCTTGTGCTCTTGTGTCACCTTGTGTCTAGCTTATGTGGGACCTGGAGAGTTAAACATGGGTATTTAGGCTTCGCAGGCAAGCACCTTAACTGCTAAGCCATCTACTCTTTTTTTTTTTTTTTTTTTTTTGTTTTTCGAGGTAGGGTCTCACTCTGGTCCAGGCTGACCTGGAATTACTATGTAGTCTCAGGGTGGCCTCGAACTCTTGGCAATCCTCCTACCTCTGCCTCCCCAGTGCTAGGATTAAAGGCGTGCACCACCACGCCCGGCTTTACTCTTTTTTTTTCAACTGTAATTCCTGGCGGAGGAGTGCACCTATTATCAGCACTTTGGCTGTCCTGAACCCAGTTTACATCAAGATGTCTTGTTCTCCTCAGATCATATGATCACATTGTCTTTCTAGCCTCTCATTGAGAGAAACAGAGGCACAGTTCAGTTATCATTTCCCTGGCCACCGTGTGCTTATCCTTGGGCCGTGGTTGCAACTCTGGTAACTTGGTTGACCCCACTGTAGTATATGCCTCAGTGAGGCCTTGGAAGGGGAAGATGCGAGAGGTGGCCACGTAGGGAGGCAGAGAGTGCCGGCTGAATGGATGACAGCAGGCCCCTGGGTAGTTATGGTTCCAAGAGCAATGTTGTACCACATAGGTTACAACTGGGAACAGAAAGTTCCTTAGAAAGCATTTGTCTCTTTATTTCATATATATATTTAAATTTGTTTATTTATTAGGGAGAGAGAGACAGAGAAAGAGTGAGAATGGGTGCTCCAGGGCCTCTAGCCATTGCAAATGAACTCCAGATGCACACGCCACCATGTGCATCTGGCTTATGTGGGACCTGGAGAATTAAACCAGGGTCCTTAGGCTTCACAGGCATGTGCCTTAACCACTAAGCCATCTCTCCAGCCCTGTCTCTCTCTCTCTCTCTTTCTTTCTTTCTTTTTTTTTTTTTGGTTTTTCGAGGTAGGGTCTCACTCTAGCCCAGGCTGACCTGGAATTCACTCTGTAGTCTCAGGGTGGCCTCGAACTCTAGATGATCCTCCTACCTCTGCATCCTGAGTGCTGGGATTAAAGACGTGCACCACCACGCCCGGATCCTGTCTCTTTCTTTTAGCAGGTGAGTTGTAAGTGGGACAAGGAAGGAAAATGCTTGGAACCGATTTATTACAACTTGTTCTGTGAGAGAATGTGGGTCCAGTTGCTTGTAGTTCTTTCCTATCACCTCTTGATATCAGAGGTGGTAAAGAAAGACAGACATGGGGGCCAGAGATATAGCTTAGTGAGTAAGGTCCTTGCTTGCAAAGCCCAAGGACTCATGTTCAACTCTCCAGGTCCCATGTAAGACATGCACAAAGTGATGCAAGCATGCAACCTTTCACGTTTGCACAAGGGGGCACACATGTCTGGAGTTAGATTGCAGTGGTTGGAGTCCCTGGCACGCCAATTCTCTCTCTCTCTCTTGTTCTCACTCTCTCACATAAGAAAAAAAGGTCACTCTGTTGGGCTTACCTCAAAAAAAAAAAAAAAAAGACAGACATAGGGCTGGAGAGATGGCTCAGTGGTAAGGGTCTTGCCTGCAAAGCCTAAGACTCAGTTTCAGTTCCCCAGTATCCACACAAAGCTGGATGCACAAGGTGGCGCATGCCTCTGAAATTCATTTGTATCAACTAAAGTCTCTGATAGGCCCATTTCTCTGTGTGTCTGTCTCTCTGTTTGCAAATAAGTAAATTTAAAAAAATTTTTTTTTTTTTTTTGGTTTTTTCGAAGTAGGGTCTTGCTGTAGTCCAGGCTGACCTGGAATTCACTATGTAGTCTCAGGCTGGCCTCGAACTCCCAGAAATCCTCATACCTCTGTCTCCCGAGTGCTGGGATTAAAGGCATGTGCCACCACTCCCGGCTTTAAAATATTTTTTAAAAAAGAAAGATACATCAGGCTCTGGGAATATCTTCACCAGTAGCAAGGCCCTTATTTCAAAACTTCTTTCCTCAACCTGGCTGGTCTCACCCTCTCAGAGACCTTGTTATGCTTTGAGCAGGCACTGGGATCTAGGCAAGTAAAGCCACAGCCTGATTATTTAGTCAGAATTTCTATTTAATTAATTTATTTATTTATCTATTTTTATTGACAACTTCCTTAATTGTAGACAACATCCCATGGTACTTCCCTCTCTCACCCCACTTTTCTCTTTGAAACTCCACTCTCCATCATATCCCCTCCCTCTCTCAATCAGTCTCTCTTTTCAGTTTGATGTCATCATCTTTTCCTCCTGTTATGATGGTCTTGTGTAGGTAGTGTCAGGCACTGTGAGGTCATGGATATCCAGGCCATTTTGTGTCTGGAGGAGCACGTTGTAAGGAGTCCTACTCTTCCTTTGGCTCTTTCTGCCTCCTCTTCTGCAATGGACCCTGAGCCATGGAAGGTGTGTTAGTGATGTTTCAGTGCTGAGCGCTCCTCTGTCCCTTCTTCTCAGCACCATGGTGCCTTCTAAGTCATCCCAAGGTCACCACAATATTTATTTATTTATGAGAGAGAGAGAGAGAGAGAGAGACAGACAGACAGACAGAGGAGGCAGATAGAGAGAATGGGCACACCAGGGCCTCCAGGCACTGCAAATGAACTCCAGATGCATGTACCTCCTTGTGCATCTGGCTTAACATGGGTACTGGGGAATTGAGCCTTGAACTGGGATCCTTAGGCTTCACAGGCAAGTGCTTAACCACTAAGCCATCTCTCCAACCCTTGGTCATAATTTCTACTGTTCCAGTATTGGGAGGGATCTGGCCAAGAATGTATAGGCAAGAGTTGTCTTAGTTACCCCTGATGTGGTGAAGACTCAGCCATAAGGCTACTGTACTGGTAGTTCCGCTCAGATAAATGGTGTGATTCATTGCCGTCAGCTTAAACTTTAGTCTTAAAGCTTAAACTTATCACTTTGTTCATTATTAATGATCTGGTAAGTGATCAGATTGGCTGGCCTAGATCTTCTGAATAACCAGCTTTCCAGAGAATTGGACAGCAAAAGATCGATGGATTAAAATTGATGATAAAAGAACTATCAAGAGGAGACTGTGTAACCAATAAATGCTTTGATATAGCTTCCCTCAGAAGAGCCCCATGAAAAATCAGAAGGTTGTTCAGTGAATACAGAATCAGAGAACATCAGCACAAAGGGTCAGTGTCTTAAGGGAGATGCCTGTCAGGCCATAGCTGGCTGATGAATTTCTTTTTCCTCAGCACTTGCATGTTTCCACAGACACATTAAAGAAAATCAATGGGCAGCTTCCTCTGGGTAATCTCCCATCCCCTTTATTTATTTATTTATTTTATTTATTTTACTTTATTGGAGAGAAAGAGAGAGGGAGGGAGAGAATGGGTACACCAAGGCCTCCAGATACTGCAAACGAACTCTACATGCATGCACCACATTGTGCATCTGGCTTACGTGGGTACTAGGGAATTGAACCTTAGTCCTTAGGCTTCACAGGCAAGTGCCTTAACCACTAAGCCATCTCTCCATCCATCCATTTATTTATTTATTTATTTATTTATTTATTTATTCATTTATTTATTCATTCATTCCTGTCTTGAAACAGTGAACTGTGGCCACAGAGGAATGTACCTCTGAGAAGAATTTTAAAAAAAAAAACATAATTCTATACCACAAATTTAAAGTGATGAACAAAAAATCTCTAATATCAAGTCCACTTTCAAATACCCAGTTGTCTGAGGAATTTCCGCTTCGGTCGTGATCCAAGTAGCGTTCAGACATTGAACTCTGTGGATCTGCCTCTGAAGATTCAAACTACAGGTTTTTCTCTTCGTGTTTCTTTTTCCCTTGCAATGTGGTTGATGAAGAAACTGTGGTCCCTTTCTTTTAATTGCTCTCAATCCTCTTTCAATGCTTTTAGAGAATTTGAAGAAAAAAAAAAAACCCGACAAAGTTTCTCTGTATTCTAAAATAATAGAAAGACTTACTACACAAAGAAAAGCTTGTACACATTTCCAATTCCAATTAACTTCTCTGCTTTGCAAACAGGAGCTTTCCTTATCCACCACTGGGTTCCTGGGGCCTAGCATGTGATACTGAATATTTAAAGAAGACAGGAAGGAAGAGAGGCAATTGGGGGAAATCAGAGGGTAAAGCAGAGATATGTAAAAACAAAACAAAATAACAACAACAAAAAAAAACCCTGAACATCTTTCTTCAGGACTCCCTCTTCTTTGTAAAGTAGAAAGGTTAAACCTTTTGGGGGGGGTGTAGCATGCAGTGTGTGTGTGTGAGAGAGAGATCTGTGCATGTGTAGTGTAGTCACAGATGTGCTCACTTCCCATGCATGCGTGCAGAAGCCAGACTATGACGTCCAGTGTCTTTTTCAATGGTTCTTCTGTTTATTTCCCCTGAAACAGTCTCTCACTGAACTTGAAGCTCCCTGTTTTTCAGCCACTTCCCTCAGGGCTGGGTCTACAGGAATTGATGGCCATTCCTGGCTTTTTAGGTGGGTTCTGGGGACTGTACTCAGGTATGCACGGTAAGCACTCTTACGTACTTAGCCACTCTTACCACCTTAGCCCCAGTCTAAACTTCTTACCTATCTTGCCAGTCACATCACTCACCCTCTTAAAACCTTGGTAGCATGTTTCAAGGAGAAAGCAGATAAAGCAAAATAAAACTATGGTCATTATTATTTGTTGTTGTTTGAGGCAGAGTCTAGCTATATATTTCTGGCTGGCCAGAAAGTCACTACATAGACAAGGCTGGCCTCAAACTTGAAGCCATCCTTTTGCCTCAGCCTCCTGAGTGCTGACATTACAAATGTGAGCCACCATGCCGGGTACCTATTATTATTATTTTCATTTATTTTTATTTATATATTAGCAAAAGACAGAGAAAGAGGCAGACAGAGAGAAAGAGAGAGAATGGGCACACCAGGGCCTCCAGCCACTGTAAATGAATTCCAGGTGCATGTGTACCTTGTGCATCTGGCTTATGTGGGTACTGGGGAATTGAGCCTTGAACTAGGATCCTTAGGCTTCACAGGCAAGTACTTAACCGCTAAGCCATCTCTCCAGCCCTGTGCACCTATTATTAAAGTAATTTGTGTCTATGGGGAAAAAATCAAACTTTCAAAATACATAAAGTGAAAGATAAACGTTTCCTTTCCTAGAAGTAACCACATGTATCTTCCTGCCTCAAAGATGCTTCCAGTGGCTGGTGTGGGAGAGGTGAAGTAGCATAGAATTGTTTGTTTGTTTTTGTTCTTTTGATGACAGAATTTTTTTTTTTTTTTTTTTTTTTTTTTTTTTTGGTTTTGCGAGGTGGTGTCTCACTCTGGTCCAGGCTGACCTGGAATTAACTCTGTAGTCTAGAATTGTTTGTTTGTTTTTGTTCTTTTGATGACAGAATTTTTATGTAATCTTTGCAACATTGTCTCTACATGTGCATGTTTGTATTTGTTTATACATGGCTATGTAATATGAATAATATAAATAATGCCTTTTAAGTACATGCAATAGTAGTGTATATCCTGCTCTTTGCTTTTTTACTTTTTTTTTTTTTTTCGAGGTAGGGTTTCACTGTAGCCCAGGCTGACCTGGAGTTCACTATGTAGTCTCAGGGTGGCCTCAAACTCATGGAGAGCCTCCTACCTCTGCCTCCCGAGTGCTGGGATTAAAGTGTATGCCACCATGCCTGGCTTTTTTTGTTTTTTTGAGGTAGGGTCA
This sequence comes from Orientallactaga sibirica, assembly GCA_036365145.1. NCBI lineage: Eukaryota > Metazoa > Chordata > Mammalia > Rodentia > Dipodidae > Orientallactaga > Orientallactaga sibirica. Next base: position 12,637,789 of record JAEOAD010000016.1, read on the forward strand.
CGCTCTAGCCCAGGCTGACCTGGAATTTACTATGTAGTCTCAGGGTGGCCTTGAACTCACAGCAATCCTCCTACCTCTGCCTCCCAAGTGCTGGGATTAAAGGTGTGTGCCACCACACACGGCCACTGTACAATGTTTGATGGGACTGCTTTTCCATGGATTCTCTTACTATAACTTAGCCGAATCTCATCCTTCCTGGTCTTGGAAGTGGGGAATCTGAGGATGAGAGACCTCAAGAGACTTGCCCCTGGTCAGGCTTGGTACTTTATTAGTGGTTGCTTAAATTCACTTCAGCCTCTTAACATTCTTGATGTGGTTTGACACTGGGATGTCCATTGGTGGGTCATTCATTCTCTGTCTAGCCACAGCGCTCAGCAATCTCCCCTAATGCTCCCGAGAGCCGCTGTAACTCATTTTCATTCACACGGGCCCTAAAGGCATTTGAAATTGCAACCTCTGACGAACTTGTCTGCCTTCCACTGTGCAGTTGTACACTGGGTGTCAGTTCCTGACACAGGCCCAGAAATAAACGATCCTTGGCAACAAACCCTCCACATGAGATTTCCTCCTCTCCTCTAATAGAAGGTAGGAAAGGCCTTGAGCTTGGAAGGGCAAGGAAAAACCTCCTTGCTGGCCAAGCCTCTAAACCCTGCCCTCCTTCAGCCTATGATGTCATTGTGAGGGTCAGAGCCAGGGTGTTCTGCCTGTCCTTACACCTTCTCCCAGAGGAGGAGTTAAAATGAGGCAACATTGTAGAACAAGGGAGATAACCTCCCCTCCCCTCTTCAGAGGGCCTGGCCTTTCTCTGCTTTGTTTTCTGAAAGTCCATAAGCCTTTTTTGAGCAGGCATTCCCCACCCTGCCTAGGCAGAGCCCATGTCAGTATTTCCCTTCCTCTCTTCCTAGGTTATTCTTTTAATTTTTTGGTGAGGCAATGTAGCCAAGAATGACCTTAAACTTTGTGTGTGTGTGTGTGTGTGTGTGTGTGTGTGTGTGAGTATGCAGATGTGTGCGTGTAGCATGTGTGGTATGGTGTATGTATGCCCAACTTTTTTTTTGAGAGAGAGACAGAGAGAGAGAGAGAGAGGAAGAGGCAGAGAGAGAATGGGTGTGCCAGGGCCTCTCAGCCGCTGTGAACGAATTCCAGTAGCGTGAGCCCCCTGTGTGCTTGCGTCAGTTTTGTGTCTGGCTAAACGTGGGACTTGAAGATTTGAAGAAGCATTCTTAGGCTTTGCAGGCAGGTGTCTTAACCACTAAGCCTTCTCTCCAGCCCTGCCCAGCTTTTTAAAAGATCTTTTTATTTTTATTTATTGCTTTTAAAGAGAGCACGCACGAGAGCAAGATGGAGAGACAGAGGGAGAGAAAGAGAGAATTGGCATGCCAGGGCCTCAGCCTCTACAATCGAACACCAGACGCTTGCACCACCTAGTGGGCACGTGTAACCTTGCGCTTGCCTCACCTTTGTGCATTTGGCTTATATGGGATGTGGAGTCAAACATGGGTCCTTAAGCGTTGCAGGCAAGTGCCTTAACTGCTAAGCCATCTCTCCAGCCCTGCCCATCTTTTTACATGGGTGCTGAGGAATGGGATTTGAGTGGTCCCAGGTCCTCTCAGGCCCTCATGCTTGCATGGTAAGGGTGCTTATCCCCTGAGCTATCTCCCCAGCCCCTGACCGTGCACTTCTGGTCCTCCTGCTTCGACATCCTGAGTGCTGAGATGGCAGACATGCTCCACCACCCCAGTTTACATGGTGCGAGGGATTGAACATGAGCTTCGAGCATGCTAGCACTCTACCAACCCAGCCCTGTGTTTTTCTTAAATTTATTTATTTATTTTTATTTATTTGAGAGCAGCAGACAAAGAGAGAAGGAGAGAGAGAGAGAGAGAGAGAGAGAGAGAGAGAGAGAGAGAGAATGGGTGCACCAGGACCTCCAACCACTGCAAATAAACTCCAGATACATGTGCCACCTTGTGCATCTGGCTTATGTGGGTACTGGGGAATCAAGCCTTGAATCAGGGTCCTTAGGCTTCATAGGCAAGCGCTTAACAACTAAGCCATCTCTCCAGCCCAACCCAGCCCTGTGTGTTTTTTTTAACTTTTATTGACAACTTCCATAAATATAGACAATATACCATGATCATCGTTCCCGCCCACTATTTCCCTTTTAAGTCCCTCCTCCACTGAATCCTTTCTTCTTTTCTTTTTTTTTCTTTTTGTTTTTTCGAGGTAGGGTCTCACCCTGCCCAGGCTGACCTGGAACTCACTGTGTAGTCTCAGATTGGTCTTGAACTCACAGTGATCCTCCTACCTCTGCCTCCCGAGTGCTGGGATTAAAGGTGTGTGCCACCATGCCTGGCTCTTTGTTTTTTTTTTTTTTTTTTTTTTTAATGGGAGAGAGAGGCAGAGAGAGAGAATTGGTACATCAGGGCCTCCAGCCACTGCAATTGAACTCCAGGCATGTGTGCCACCTTGTGTGCATGTGTGACATTGTGCATGCATCACCTTGTGCATCTGGCTTACATGGGATCTGGGGAGTTGAACATGGGTCCTTAGGCTGTGCAGGCAGGTGCCTTAACCGCTAAGAAATCTTTCCAGCCCTGTGTTTTTTATGTTGTTGTTGTTTTGTTTACTGACAAACTTCCAACTCACAGTGCAACCCATTATGTGATCCTCCTGCCTACATCTCCCAAGTGAAGGGATTACAGGCATGCACCTGTGATAAAAAAATTTTTTTTTTGGTTTTTCAAGGTAGGGTTTCACTCTGGTCCAGGCTTACCTGGAATTCACTCTGTATTCTCAGGGTGGCCTCGAACTCATGGTGATCCTCCTACCTCTGTCTCCCAAGTGCTGGGATTAAAGGCGTGTGCCACCATGCCCAGCCACATTTTCTTTTTTAAGAAATACTTTTTCATTTATTTATTAGAGAAAGAGGCAGATACTGAGAGAGAGAGAGAGAGAGAGAGAGAGACAGAGCAAGAAAGAGAATGGATGTGCCAGGGCTTCCAGTGACTGCAAACAAATTCCAGCTACATGCGCCACCTTGTGCCTCTGGCTTACGAGGGTTCTAGGGAATTTAAACTGGTCCTTAGGCTTCACAAGCAAGTGCCTTAACCACTAAGCTATCTCTCCAGTCCTGACAATTACATTTTCAATGTATATTTCAATAATAAATATATATTATTATATTTATTATTATATATATTATATTCCATCTATATTTCAGTAATAAGTAAGTATATTATTTACCAACAGACATTGTTCTGAGCTCTGGCAGTTCAGCAGTAAGACAGGTAAGGCCCTGTCCTCTTGGCGCTCACCTGCTAGTAAGAGATGCAGACATCAATCAGATCTAGCATCAGACCTAGTAATAATTATTTACTAGCCGGGTGTGGTGGCGCACGCCTTTAATCCCAACACTTGGGGGCAGAGGTAGGAGGATCGTTGTGAGTTCGAGGTCACCCTGAGACTACATAGTTAATTCCAGGTCAGCCTGGGCCAGAGTGAGACCCTACCTCAAAAAACCAAAAAAAAAAAAAAAAAAAAATTTACTAGATCGAGCTGCCCCAATGGATTGCTGTTCCCTTGGACATCGTCACAATCCCTAGCAGCAGGGCGAGCCTGTGATCTCTAAAGGCAGAATACTAATTATTATTATACTAATAGGGCTGGAGAGATGGCTTAGCGGTTAAGGCACTTGCCTGCAAACCCAAAGGATCTAGGTTCTATTCTGCAGGGCCCACGTGGGCCAGATGCACAAGGTGGTAAATGTGTCTGGAGTTCATTTACAGTGGCTGATGACCCTGGTGTGCCTATTCTCTCTCTTTCTCTCTGAAGTAAATAAATAAAATAAAATATTAAAAACTTATTTAAAAAATATAATAATAATGACAGTAGTAACTAGGCACTGCTAATGTGCTTTACAAAGTAACGTGCTTAATCCTTGCAACATCCCTGTCAAGCAGGTAATGTCTTTATTATCCTCGCTCTGCAGGATGAGAGGTCTGCTCACAGCCTTGCCCTGACACGTTAGTTCAAGCTCTCAGGGCTGGTGTACCTGACATCTCGATTCTTGGTTGACAAACTCCTCTACAGAATACTGAATTATAACATGTGCTACAGCCCCCACAAGACTAAGACAGAAGGGACTGGATTTGTCTCTACCAAGTAAGATGTAGCTTAGATACTAGGAAGAACTTGTTGGCAACATTTGTGAGTTTGTAAGAGAAAGGAATTTCTTTTTTTTTTAAATTTTGTATATTTTCTTAATTTTATTTTTTTATTTTATTTATTTGCAATCAGAGAGAGAGAGAGAGAGAGAGAGAGATAGAGAGATAGAAGAGAGGCAGACAGAGAGAGAATGGGCACGCCAGGGCCTCTAGCCATGGCAAACGAACTCCATATGCATGTGCCCCTGGTGCATCTGGCTTACGTGGGTCCTGGAGAATCGAACCGGGATCCTTTGGCTTCGCAGGCAAACGCCTTAACCGCTAAGCCATCTCTCCAGCCCAGGAATTTCTTTATAGGAATTTGTTTCTCCCCTGAATTTTTTACAGTGTATAAATAGCACCTTAAAAACAGAGAAATTCTTGCCGGGCATGGTGGTGACTCCTGCCTTTAATACTGACACACAAGAGGCTGAGATAGGGGGATTGCTGTGAGTTCAAGGCCAGTGTGAAGTACAAGGTGGGTTTCAGGTCGGCCTGGGCTAGAGTGAGACCCTGCCCCCCACCGCCAAAAATAAAAGAGGACTTCAGTGCCGGGGAGACGGCTCAGTGGGTAAAATGCTCTTCAACAATACATCGAAAGCATTATCTACCTTGATCAAGTAGGATTCATCCCAGTAATGCAGAGACAGGTCAACATATTCAAGTCAACATAATACACCACATAAATTAGCTTAACCACAAGAACCACATAATCATCTCAACTGATGGGGAGAAAGCATTTGACAATATACAATATCACTTCATCATCAAAACCCTGGAGAGGATAGGCATGGAGAGTTTATATCTCAACACAGTTAAGGCTATCTATAAAGCACCTACAGCTCAAATAATACTTAGCACACTCCCACTCTGATCAGCTCCACGTCATGGGTAAGGGTGAAAGAGGCTCAGAGAACCAGTCTCTTGGGACTCTTGGATGCCCCAGCCTGCTCTCCTAAGAATTTCCTTTTGGCCTGATAAAATAGGTTTCATCTATGAAAGTCTGCAAGGTTTTTTTTCCCCCTCCTGATCCTCCTTTTTTTTTTTTTTTTTTTTTTTTTTTTGGTTTTGCGAGGTAGGGTCTCACTCTGGTCCAGGCTGACATGGAATTAACTATGTAGTCTTAGGGTGGCCTCGAACTCTCGGCGATCCTCCTACTTCTGCCTCCCGAGTGCTGGTATTAAAGGTGTGCGCCACCATGCCTGGCAAGACCCGATCCTCCAATTTTTAACTTAGACTATCATATCCACCCTACAAATATGTAGGAAGATAGCGTCATTTCCACAGTTAACACTTAGAATCATGCAGTAGCAAGTGGAGCCCGGCGCTAACAGGTCACTGATCTCTTAAGCCTCGCGCACTTTCTCTTGGCTTCCTCAGAGCACCTTTGTGACTCCTTCCAAGTCTCTCCTCTGTCTGTGTACAGAAGCCCTGGAGGGCCTTTCATCCTCCTAGCTGAGATACAAGTTTGAGAGGTTGTCCCCCGTTGACTCTGGGGGCACATTCTCCATCTGAGTCCCTGGTGGAGGAAGGTCTACCTGCTCAGGCTTGGTCTGAGGCACTGGGACCCAGAACTTGCACAATGCCCCATAAGCTTCTTAGAGAGGCCGGCATTAGGCAGGATTGGATATTCTCCCCCTGACATGCCCTTCATACTCGATCCTTCTTTTGAATTAGGATTCCTAGGGGATCGGGGGGCAGGAAAATGGGGTGTTCCTTCTCGTCCAGCTTCAGACCCACTCTCTGAGACCCTGGATTCTGACGAGTTTCCACTGTGAAGATACAGATGTCAAGGTCTGAAGGTAAATGACATGTTTAGGTAGCAGGGTTCTGACAGGGTGCTGGCTCAGCTCCATTGCGAAGGTTCAGGGAAAGGAGAGAGACCCTCCGGACTCTATAGGAGGTGCCAGTGGGCCTCCTATAAAGTCTTGAGTTCAAGGCAAAGGACTTGGTGCCTGGGCAGGGGTGGGGGAAGAGCTAGGGAAAGAAATTAGAGCAATCAAGGACGAAGAAGGAAGTTCATTCATTCCTACTCCTTTCATTTGTTACTCTTTTTGATTTGTTTGAGGTAGGGTCTCGCTCTAGCTCATTTTGACCTGGAATTCACTATGTAGTCTCAGGCTGGCCTTGAACTCACAATGATCCTCCTACCTTGGCCTCCCAAGTGTTGGGATTAAAGACGTGAGCCACCACACCCAGCTCTCTTTTACTTTGTTAAACTCCCTACATTTGCATTTCTTAACAGGGTGGTATAATACCAACATTGGGGACTTAACGAGCTCATTTGCTCAGGTACCTTTTTAGCTGTGTGCTGTTAAGTAAGTCACTGTTCCTCTCTGGACCTCAGATCCTAGGTTACTCAGCTCACTTCTGATTCTATATTACTGCCCTATGCAAAAGCAACCATTTCTATTTATCGTTTTGTAATTTCTGTGGACATCGATTAGATATTTACTGCATGTGTGCTTGGGTGGGTGGGGCTTAGTGCCCTTCATAAAATGAGAGTCTTCATGGTCTGCTTTCCTGCACCCTTATATAAAAGTAACCCTGTGAGCTCCTGATTCTGCCCAGGTCTTTTCAAGAGTGTTTGTGTATTGACTCTCCCAGAATTCCTGTAGCCTAAGCATCGTTATTATTTATATAGGCAATATTATTACAATCAAGTTAAATTTAAACTGTTACACTGTGTGCGTGATAACAAGGTCAAACTAACAGGGTATACAATGAAAAGTAAGTCTCTCTCTGACCTCTGGTCTTCAGTGTCCCTTCCCCAGATACCTTTGCAGAGATCTCACCTTGGCCACACTCAACACATTGGTTATTATATACATGTCCCAGACACGACACTAAGGCTGGCCTGCTCAGGTTGCACAGTAGGTAGGCAGCAGAGCTGGGAGTCCAGGACTTTGGCTGTATTTATCATTTTCCTCCCACTATAGCACACCATTCTGCCTGGGAAATTTCATGACACTTCCATAGTTATAAACAATGAACCATGATAATTCCCTCCTCACCCCAACTTTCCCCCTCACAAAATCCACTCTCCATCATATCCCCTCCCTCCCCCTCTCAATTAGTCTCTCTTTTATTTTGATGTCATCATCTTTTCCTCCTGTTATGAGGGTCTTGTGTAGGTAGTGTCAGGCACTGTGAGGTCATGATCCAGGCCATTTTGTGTCTGGAAGAGTGCATTGTGATGCTAACTTTTAAGCATGGCCCTCTCTAAATGATGCAATGGAATCATTTTTAGAGAGTCTAGACATAAATAACAACAAAAACAAAAACCACCTTAACACACACACACACACACACACACACACACACACACACTGAGCATTACTACCCCTGGCAATACCATTCACTGTTTCCTGTTTCTGTCTCTTGTTTAAAATCATCACCCCTTGCCTTTCTTGACTTTGACGAGCTGGTATCTGTGGATGGCTGAGTTGACACATTCTAGCAGACCCTTTGTGGGAGCCCAGGGAGGCCGGGGAAGAACCCACAGAGCACCCAGGACTCTCTCAGGAACCTGGCCTGCGGGCTCCTACGCAGCACGTGGACCCTGAGACGCTCTTTCTCTCCTGAGAACAGGCATTGCATCCTGGGGCAGAGGGGAAGGGGTGGTTTGCTGTTATATAGAAATAGCCGCTCCCACCACCCAGCCCTCTGTCTGACACTTTTTTGTGTGTGACTCTGGGGCTTCCATTGAGCGTCCTTGTCCAGATGAGGGAGTTCTGGATCCCAGATCTTCTCTTATGGAAAGTCACTTCTGTTCCCCTCTAGGTTTGTGGCTACCCCCCGGCTGGGCTACATGGAGAGATCTTCCCTAATCATCAACCTGCATCCCAGAGCAGCCTGTCTCTCCCCAGACAGAATGAGAGGCCGTCAGTGACCAGGTGTGGCTGGTCATCATGGGGAAATTGATCAGGATGGGGGTGCAGGAGAGGCGCTTACGCAGGCCAAAGAGGCTTCACTGGAGTCGCCTCCTCTTCCTGCTGGGAATGCTGATCATCGGTTCCACCTATCAGCACCTGAGGAGGCCCCGGAACCTCCCCTCGTTGTGGGCAGAAGTCTCTTCCCAGCAAACTCTCAGACTGGCCAGCAGGGATCTCCTCAGCGATGACACGATGGTGGTGAGCAATGAGCCTGCAGAAGCTAGCTCGGAGATGGACAGTGACGTGCCAGCACCCCAAGCCACGGCTGAAGCAACCCCTAGCCTAACAACGGAGGACACCCAGACTCTACCCAGAACAACCAAGACCACCCCGACAACACCAAAGAATAAAGACAGTCCAACAACAGCAGGTGTAGAAAGAGGGAGAGAGAACACCGCAGCCACACCTGGCAGAGTACTGGATCACTTCTTTCCCGCTTCAAGCAGACAAACAGTAGGAAGCTATACCCCCTCGCATACCCCACCCCCACCAGGTGGAAGAGCAGATGTCCACGTACCACCCACATCCGTGACCAGCGAACCCAGCCACTCAGCCAGCCCCACAACAGCTGCGAAAGACAGCCACACTCTGGCGACCTATAGGGTGTCGGAGACCAGCCCTCCCGGGAGAATGGTGAGAGGAACCACCTCAGATGCTCTCAAGAGATTAGTTAAGAACACCCCAACTTTCCTGTCACGCGAGATAGAAACAAACCTCCTGACTTCTCCGAGGACAGCGGAAAAGACTAGCCCGAGCACTTCCAGGAGAGGGGAAAGGAACACTTCAGCGAGTCCTTGGAGGCCCGTGGGGACCGACACACTGACAACTCCCCAGGGAGCAGTCCCAGAGCACACCTCGGTCACCTCTGAGGGACAAGTGACCATAAGCAACGTGGAGAGCAGCAGCCCGGCCAGAACCAAAGTCTCTGCTACTGCCTGGAGTGTTAGGAATCCCTTGTCCAGAATCAGTGCACCCACCATTAGAACGGCCTCCGCCCCCAACTTGGACAGGGCAAAGAACCCTTCCACAGTACCCGGCGCTTCCATCACCCCCAAAGCCAGGACAATCCCAACCACCCAGGTCCATCACTGTGTGTTTGTGGAGCCAGCTCCAGCCATGCCCGCCACCCCATCCTCGAGCCTGCTCCCAGACGTGCTCGGTTCCAGTTCCTCACCATTGCCGCCCGACTGGACGAACCTCCACCCCAAAGCAGAGTACCCTCCAGACCTATTCAGTGTGGAGGAGCGGAGGCAGGGCTGGGTGACCCTGCATATCTTCGGCATGATGTATGTGTTTGTGGCCTTGGCCATCGTGTGCGATGAGTATTTTGTCCCAGCCCTGGGAGTCATCACAGACAAGCTGCAGATCTCCGAGGATGTGGCGGGGGCCACATTCATGGCTGCCGGTGGCTCCGCCCCTGAGCTCTTCACCTCGCTTATTGGCGTCTTCATATCCCACAGCAACGTGGGCATCGGGACCATCGTGGGCTCCGCGGTGTTCAACATCCTCTTCGTCATTGGCACCTGCGCTCTCTTCTCTCGGGAGATCCTCAACCTCACCTGGTGGCCCTTGTTCCGTGACGTCTCCTTCTACATCCTTGACCTGTCCATGCTCATTCTCTTCTTCTTGGACAGCCTCATTGCCTGGTGGGAGAGCCTGCTGCTGCTGCTGGCCTACGCCTTCTACGTCTTCACCATGAAATGGAACAAGCAGATTGAGCTTTGGGTGAAAGAGCAGCTCAGCAGGAGGCCAATGGCCAAGGTCATGGCCCTGGGGGACCTCAACAAGGTAAGGCAAGCTGGTTCAGGCATTTTAACAAATATTTCACTTTATTTTTGCTTTTTTAAAAAAATATTTTATTTATTTATTTATTGACAAGAGATGAGAGAGAGAGAGAGTGCACCAGGGCTTCCGACCACTGCAAACGAACTCCAGATGTATGTGCCACCTTGTGCACCTGGGGTATTGGGGAATGGAACCTGGATCCTTAGGCTTCTCAGGCAAGTGCCTTAACTGCTAAGTCATCTCTCCAGCCCACAATATTTTAGTTTTATCTATTTGTATGAGAGAGAGCGAGAGCGAGAGCGAGAGCGAGAGAGAGAGAGAGGTTAGAGAGAAAATGGGTGCACCATGGCTTCCAGCCACTGCAAACAAATTCCAGATGCATGCACCACCATGTACATCTGGCTTACATGGGTACTGGGGGATTGAACCTGGATCCTTAGGCTAAGCCATCTCTCCAGCCCAGTTCAAGCTTTTGTAAAGGCCTCTTTGGAGAGACAAGATATGTGTGTGTGATGGTGGCGGGGGAGGGGGGAAGACAAGGACTGAAGAGTAGAAAGAACTGGGCCAGGCTTTAAGAGATGTCTTCTCTGGTTCCCTTGTGGTTTATTCAACATCTACAAGTGCCATGTTCTGTCAGGCACAATGCTGGGGCGTTTGCAGGCATGATGGTGGTTCTTCCCATGACAGCCCTGCACACTGGTTATGATGATGGTGGTTCTTCCCATGACAGCCCTGCACACTGGTTATGATGATGGTGGTTCTTCCCATGACAGCCCTGCACACTGGTTATGACGATTTGCAGGGGAGGAAACTGAAGCCGAGAGAGAAACTAAAACACTTGACCCAGATCACACAGCAAGCAAGCAGTGGAGTCAGGGCTGGAGCCCAGATCAACCTAATTAAGTTTAAAAAATGACATTTGAGCTGACTTTGGAGGTTATGTGAGACCCAGGCAGGGATAAATGATAATCTCATCCATGAGCACAAGGTTCTGAGTTTAGGTAGCACCTCACTTTCACTAATTCTGTTCACATTCCAGATTTGGAGGTGTGGCTTGGATGGGGCCTGGGAAGTGTGAGAGGGAGTATGTGTGTGTGTGTGTTTTGTTTTTGTTAATATTGGAGAAGATGGGAACTCTATTCATCCACATACAAGCTAGCTCTGGGGGAGAGCTCTCTCTGTGTCAGTGAAGAAGTCCTGACACCAGGAATGCCAATGCCAATCCTCGGGCTTCCTGGTCCAGCGGTCCCTTTCCAAGAACTTCTCTTCCCTCTTCAGGGGCTTTCCTGCTAAATTCATGGGGTGATTCTATGACCTGGAAGTGACCAGGGTTTTTGGTACTTCAGTATTCTAAAGTAAGGTACAGTACCTTAGAGAACAGAGACCCTATTTTTCTTTGGCTCCGGAAGGGCGAGTTTGGGTAAAGAATGGGTCACAAGCCTGCCTGTCTCAGGCTGCTGGTGGGAGCAGAATTTTGCGTGCAAGGAGTACAGGGACTTAGCTACTTAATCCAGAGCAGCTTTGATGAGTGGGCAGGATGGAGACCAAACTCAGCAACGAGAGGCAAGGGAGATTAATTGAATGCACTCCCTTTAGAGTTTTTGAATAACACAGTATCCTGGTCAGAGCACAGGACCCAGAACCAGAGCCTCTGGGTTGTGATGTGAGTCTCCCTTGAATTAACAGTGTGACCTTGAACAAGTCTCTTCCCATCCCTTCCCTCCTCCCTGTCTAGGGGAAATGACAGCGTCCTACTAATCACTTGAAGGTCCCATCTAACTCTAACCTTCTATGATAACCTCCCACGTCCAAGTGAGTTTAGTTCAGACAAAACCTAGGACAAAAAGCCAGGCGTGGTGGCGCACACCTTTAATCCCAGCACTCGGGAGGCAGAGGTAGCAGGATCGCTGTGAGTTCGAGGCCACCCTAAGATGACATAGTGAATTTCAGGTCAGCCTGAGCTAGAGTGAGACCCTACCTCCAAAAACCAAAACAAACAAACAAACAAACAAACAAACAAACAACCTAGGACAGTGGCCATCTGTCTGATCTGATCAACCAAATTCCTTTTGCCTCATTTGCAGATGGCCAGGAAAGGAGAAAAATCCTGCCCAGGGTCACACAGACAGCCAGGGTCAGAACTGTACCAGATACAGCGCTGTTTGCCATCAGGTGATCGCTCTAGGGAGCCGCAGGGTCAGGAACTCGGGTGGCATCGCCTCCCTCCCGATGAATTTCTCAGGACAGGCCTGGCTAAGCATGGTCACGAAGCCCTGGCCTCCCCTCTGAGAAATGCCTCGGTGTGTAAGGCTGGCGGTGTTCAAAATATCTCTGACTTACTTCTTTGTAATAATTCTGCTTTTATTTTAACTCAGCACATACTGACCATCAAAGCAAAGCTCACCAAGCAAATAAAGCAAAACTGGGGTTTCAGAGGAGAACTTGAACCTCCTAAAACTCTCTTCAGGGCTTGAGCAGCAGCTCTCTGCTCTGCTCTTATTTGTGTGTTGAAATGGAGATGGCATGATTTTTTTTTTTTTTTTGAGATAGGCTCTCTCTCTAGTCCATGCTAACCTGTAATTCACTATGCAGTCTTGGGCTGATTGCAAACTCACAGCAATCCGTCTACCTCAGTTCCCAAGTGCTGGGATTAAAGGCATGAACCACTACACCTGACTGGTATGATTTTTAAAATATATATATTTATTTATTTGTAAGCAGAGAGAAAGAGAGAGAGAGACGGGGGAGAGAGAGAGTATGGGCACACCAGGACCTCTAGTCACTGCAAACAAACTCCAGATGCATGTGCCATTTTGTGCATCTGGCTTTACATGGGTACTGGGAAATTAAACTCAGGCAGTCAGGCTTTGCAAGCAAGTGCTTTAACCACCAAGCCATCTCTCCAGCCCCTATGGCGTGGTTTTTAAATTGACAGTATTATTTAAAAAAAAAAAAAACAAGTTGTACTACTAGCTATACTTGAAAGTATATCCAGCAGTATTTAAAATTAGAAACCTATAGTCAGGACTAATATTGTCTGAAAAATTATGTAAGTAATTCAGGAACGATAGCTATTTAAAAATGTTTGGTGTCTGTGTGATGGATGCATATGTGCATATGTGTGTGCGTAAATGCACGGGCCAAAGGACAATGTCAGGTGCCTCCTGTATTGCCTTTCAACTTATTTCCCTGAGACAGAATCCCTTGATAAACCTGAAGCTCACTATTATTATTATTTTATTTTTATTTTTTTGATTAGACTGGCTGACCAGTGAGCCCCAGAGAGCCTCCTGTCTCCACCTCTCTCAGAGCTGGGGTTACAGGCATGTGCATCTACCTCCTGCTTTTTACATGAGTGTTGGGATTGTCCTCAGGTCCTCGTGCCCTCACAGCAGATGCTCTGGTGTGCTGCGATAGGTTTTATAATCCCTGTGGCAAGATGGGAGATGGAGACAGAATTTCCCAGTGAACAAGAAGGAGGGACCCTGTCTCAAGTGAGGTGAAAGGCGAGGACCCACCTGGAAGTTGTCATGTGACCTTTATGCAAGTGCTGTGGGGTGCATGCACATGTGCACCCCCAACAAAAAAACAAATAAGCAAACTAATAAACCTGGGCCTCCTCCTTTCTCTGCTGCCAGCCTGGGGTCAAGTATAGAGGGCAGGACCACAATGTCAAGTTCACCAGTCCACTAAATGAGGAAGGAATCTTTGTATCTCCAAAAAGGCTGAGCCTGGCATCTTATTCCTAGCAGAAGTTCCATGAGCGTTTGGCTCGGTTTCTTCAGGAACTCCAAACAGATCAGAGTACTTCAGTTTAAGGAGAGAAGTCAGGAAGGGAACCACGCTTATGAGGGTCTGTTCCTTATGCCGAAGTGTCTCAGTGATTTCTCATGAAACTCTTCAAGACTAGGATACTTGAAAGTATATCCAGCAGTATTTAAAATTAGAAACCTATAGTCAGGACTAATATTGTCTGAAAAATTATGTGAGTAATTCAGGAACGATAGCTATTTAAAAATGTTTGGTGTCTGTGTGATGGATGCATATGTGCATATGTGTGTGCGTAAATGCACGGGCCAAAGGACAATGTCAGGTGCCTCCTGTATTGCTCTTTCAACTTATTTCCCTGAGACAGAATCCCTTGATAAACCTGAAGCTCACTATTATTATTATTTTATTTTTATTTTTATTTTTTTGATTAGACTGGCTGACCAGTGAGCCCCAGAGAGCCTCCTGTCTCCACCTCTCTCAGAGCTGGGGTTACAGGCATGCGCATCTACCTCTGGCTTTTTACATGAGTGTTGGGATTGTCCTCAGGTCCTCGTGCCCTCATAGCAGATGCTCTGGTGTGCTGCGATAGGTTTTATAATCCCTGTGGCAAGATGGGAGATGGAGACAGAATTTCCCAGGAGCTGGCCACAAGGAAGCAGTGAACAAGAAGGAGGGACCCTGTCTCAAGTGAGGTGAAAGGCGAGGACCCACCTGGAAGTTGTCATGTGACCTTTATGCAAGTGCTGTGGGGTGCATGCACATGTGCACCCCCAACAAAAAAACAAATAAGCAAACAAATAAACCTGGGCCTCCTCCTTTCTCTGCTGCCAGCCTGGGGTCAAGTATAGAGGGCAGGACCACAATGTCAAGTTCACCAGTCCACTAAATGAGGAAGGAATCTTTGTATCTCCAAAAAGGCTGAGCCTGGCATCTTATTCCTAGCAGAAGTTCCATGAGCGTTTGGCTCGGTTTCTTCAGGAACTCCAAACAGATCAGAGTACTTCAGTTTAAGGAGAGAAGTCAGGAAGGGAACCACGCTTATGAGGGTCTGTTCCTTATGCCGAATGTCTCAGTGATTTCTCATGAAACTCTTCAAGACTAGGTTATTACCACTATTCGATTTTTCAAATTTTTTTAAATGAGAGATAGAGAATATTGGTGTACCAGGACCTCCAGCCGCTGCAATTGAACTCCAGATGCATGTGCCCCCTTGTGTGCATGAGTGGCCTTGTGTCACCTTGTGCGTCTGGCTTATGTGGGACCTGGAGAGTAGAACATGGGTCCTTTAGGCTTTGCAGGCAAGTGTCTTAACCACTAAGCCATCTCTCCAGCCCTATCCCTATTTTATATATGAGAAGATGGGGCTCAGAGAGAATGTGACACAGATAGTTTGATCCTGAGTCACCATATTTGAGGTTTAACCCAGGTACCACTGTTAACTGATCTCCCTGGGCAAGTCAAGGCAACTGAACAAACCCTTAGTCACACCACAGCGAGAAGCAGGGCTGCACATCTCTGTGCTCTTGACACAGGCCTTAGCTTCACTCATCTGAGGACTGAGTGGGATGAAATAGTGCAGGGGTTGGCAAAATTTCTCTGTAAAGGGCCAGGCAGTAAGTATTCTATGCTTTGCTTTCACAGCAACTCGACTCTGTCCCTGTACTGTGCAAACAGCTGCACACAGTGCCCAGATGGGATTGGTTACATGACATTTACCAAGAGTAGCATACTTGCAGGCATTCATTTTTTCCCCTCCTCCTCCGCCACCTCCTCCTTCTTTTTAAAATTATTTTCTTTTATTTATTAGAGGGAAAGAGAGAGAGAGAGAATGGGCTCACCAGGGCCTTCAGCTACTATAAATGAACTCCAGTCGCATGCGCCACCTTGTGCATCTAGTTTATGTGGGTCCTGGGGAATTCAACCCAGGTCCTTTGGCTTTGGAGGCAAGTGCCTTAACCACTAAGCCACCTCTCCAACCCACCCCCCTTTTTTTTTGAGGTAGGGTCTTGCTCTAGTCCAGGCTGACTTGGAATTCACTATGTAGTCTCAGGCTGGCCTCAAACTTACGGTGATTCTCCTACCTCTACCTCCCAGAGTTCTGGGATTAAAGATTGTGCCACCACACCTGGCTTGCAGACATTCATTCATTCATTCATTCTCTCACTTGGCAGAGAGCAATTCATTTTCTTACTAAACATTTGAAGAATCTTTGGAAGACTTTCCGTTTTCCTTTTCATTCTGCCCTGATGTGGAATCAGAATACAGTGAGGATTTTGGGGGGAGGGAGTGCTGGTGGTGATTCTAATCAGAATGCACTTAAAAATATTTCCAGAACAAATGATTTAGCATTAATCTTATATAACATTTTATAGCAAATCTTATTTATTTATTTATTTATTTATTTATTTGAGAGAGAAACAGAGAGAGGGAGAGAGAGACACAGAAAGAGAATGGGCACGCCAGGGCCTCCAGCCACTGCAAATGAGCTCCAGATGCATGTGCTCCCTTGTGTATCTGGCTTATGTGGGTCCTGGGGAATTGAACTTGGGCACTTTGGCTTTGCAGGCAAGTGCCTTAACCACTAAACCATCTCTCCAGCCCTAGAGTGAATCTTTTAAAAAAATACTTAGTTTTTTGAGGGAGAGGCAGATATAGAGAGAACATCAAGGCCTCCAGCCACTGCAAACAAACTCCAAACACCTATGCCACCTTGAGCATCTGACTTACATGGGTACTGGGGAATCAAACCTGGGTTCTTAGGCTTTTCAGGCAAGTGCTTAACTGCTAAGCCATCTTTCTAGCCCTAGAATGAATCTTTTGACACTGATTGGAAAAAGTTTAAAGCTAAAATGTTTAGGACAGGAGCTATGGAGATTGCTCCGTGGTTAAAGGCTCTTGCCTGCAAAGCCTTCCAGTACTGGTTTCATCCCCCAGCCATCCACATAAAGCTGGATGGGCATTTGCAGTGCCCCCCACTCCCCACAAATAGATAAATAAAAGTATGAAAAAAATTTAAGATAACCTTTGTCGAGTTGACACATAGTGGTACCTTTTTATGATCTCAGTAATGAAATGGTAAATGTTTGTATAGTTCTCAACACAGCTGTCTTTGAAACTCTTTACTGCGTTTCCAAGCTCTTGATGTGTTTGTTCTGGACCCAAAATGGCAAATCTCTGAACTGTTTTGGTCATGTATAGTCACAGAAAGCCAACAGACAGCAGAGAAACCTCACTGGTATGCAGAGCAGGAAGGACCAGCCATGGATTGAATGAGCAGCAGCCCTGTGGAGCACCAATGGCCAAGTGAGGCACAAGGCTGTCTGAGCTTTTGGAACCCCATATCCACATCCTGCTCCCAAGAATACCCCAGAATGTGAAACTCTTGGGGGAAACCTACTATTCTGTCCTGAATATACTGGGGATGTTTTCTTCAAGGAAGTATTGTTTTGTTTTGTTTTTTATTTTTTCTAAGATAGGGTCTCTAGCCCATGCTGACCTGGAATTCACTATGTAGTCAGGCTGGCTTTGAATTCACAGAGATCTTCCTACCTCTGTCTAGTGCTGGCATTAAAGGTGTGTGCCTTCATGCCCTTCTTTTTTCCTTTGTTTGTTTTTGTTTTTGCATGGCAGGATTTTTTTTGTTTTTGAGGTAGGGTCTTGCTCTAGCTCAGGCTGACCTGGAATTCCCTATGTAGTCTCAGGCTGGCTTGGAACACATGGCGATCCTCCTACCTCTGCCTCCTGAGTGCTGGGACTAAATGCGTATGCCACTAGTGTCACTCTTTTTTCTAACTGTCAGAGATGGTAAAAATAGAATTCTCCCTGTGTCTGTCTGTCTGCCCCCTCTCCTGCACACACCTGCGCGTGCGCGCGCACACACACACACGCACACACATGCACACACACACATGGTACTTCAGCAGTAGCCCTGCTTGCCTCAGCCTCCTGAGTAGCTGTGGCATCACCATGCCCAGCAGATTTCTCAGTCTTTAAAATAATTTTTTTTCTGGGCTGGGGAGATGGCTCATCAGTTAAGTGCTTGCTTGCAAAGCCAAAGGACCCAGGTTCAAGTCCCAGAACCCACATAAGCCAGATGCACAAGGTGGCACATGCAGAGTTCATTTGTAGCAACTGGAGCTGGTGCACAGATTCTCTCTCTCTCTCTCTGCCTCCCTCTCTCAAATAAATGGATAAAAATAAAATATTTAAAAATATTTTTTTTCTTAAGCCTGGGGCTGCAGCTCAGTGGTCGAGTGCTTGCCTGTCATGTGCAAGTCCAAGAATCTGAGTACTTTTCCTCCTATAGCATGCTGAAGCTTTCAGTGTTCACCAGCTAGTGATGCCCGCAGAGCACAACACGAACACACAGTGCACACATAGTGACAGCGCCACCCCAAAATCTTCTCCAGCTTAGTCCAACAGCTTGTTGTTTTCATGGACATGTACATGCTTACAGTTGGAATTTTGCAGGCATTCATACGACGTGGCAATATTTTCTCTTCTGCATATGATGGGGTTAAATATCAAAACAGGCCTTCGTGGTGTTCTATAATGAGCAGCATGAGTTTTGGATGCCTTGGCTGGAAATATAGAAGGAAAAAGCTACTTTTGGTGTGGGTGAGTGGGCACGTGGGTAACAAGTAAGCAAAATAAATTAAGAAGTGCGTTTCAGAGTGTGACAGATGCTGGGAGGGAAATGAATATATATACACGCAATGGAAGATGAGGCTAGCGTGGGCCACCTTTGCCGAGGGGGAGGAGTGGAGGCTTCTCGGGAGAGAAGTCTAAACAGAGATCTGCAGAGTGAGCGGAGCACTGGGTGGGCGCTCCTGGGAGAGACAGGAGCACTTGTGAAGCTCAGAGCTGGAAGGAGGCTCAACCCTGACACATCAGATGAAAGAAAGGAGCCTGGTGTGGTCAGTGGGTAAGGGGGTAGGTGGTACAGGGTGGTACAGGGAGAGGAGACACACACACCTCTAATTTTGAACTTGTATTTTGGGAGACTGGGAATATAGTTCTGTGGTAAGTGCTTGTCTGGCATATGCAAGGCCATGGGATACCATCCGTAGCACAACAGCAATAAAATCAGGAGGTCAGAGAATCACTGGGTTAAATAAAGTACATTATTATTTATTCTTTTTTAATTTTTTTTATTATTTTATTTATTTTTGGAGAGAGACACAGAGAGAGTAAGACAGAGAGGGAGAGGGAGAGGAAGACAGATAGAGATGGGCGCGCCAGCAGTCTCTCAGCTGCTGTGAACGAACTCCAGATGCGTGTGCCCCCTTGTGGTCAAGTGCAGCATTGCGCCCTTGCATCACTTTGCATCTGGCTAAACGTGGGACCTGGAGATTGGAACTGGGTTCTTAGGCTTAGCAGGCAGGTGCCTTAACCACTAAGTCATCTCTCCAGCCCTGTTTTTTTTTTTTTTGAGGAGAAGGTGGAGATGAGGGGGCTGCAGAAAGGTGGGGGGCAGAAGATATGAGAGGTGAATGGGGGAATGTGGTGTTTGTGACAAGGTCACAAATTTGTGACACTCGAAAAGCACCTGTTTACCACAACTACTAAATGGATCCCTCTGCCACACCCACATGCAGGCAAACACTCACATTCATTTACCTGAAAGGTTAGTCATTTGAAACAGGGCCACTATAAGTTTTGACAATTTCCTTGACTATATTTAGGAAAATAAATAGGACCTATTAAAACCCCCCAAAGCAAAGAATCCCCCTCCAATCCCTTTCAACAAAAACCAGAATCTTCAGGGCATGGTGGCGCATGCCTTTAATCTCAGCACTCGGGAGGCAGAGATAGGAGGACCATCATGAGTTCGAGGCTACCCTGAGACTACATAGTTAATTCCAGGTCAGCCTGGACCAGAGTGAGACCCTATCTCAAAAAAACAAAAACAAAAAACAAAATCCTCCAAATGGAGTCTAGAAAATCAGGAGGGTTTTGTCATTATCTTTGCAATATAAAGGGATTATGGAATCTTTTTTCATCTCAGTCTTTTCATCTATTAAAATAGCAGAACAGGGCTGGGGAAATGGCTTAGCCTGAGAAGCGAAGGACCTGGGTTTGATTCCCCAGGACCCATGTAAGCCAGATGCACAAGGGGGTGCACGCCTCTGGAGTTTGATTGCAGTGGCTGGAGGCCCTGGTGCACCCATTTGTTCTTTCTCTCTGCCTCTTCCTCTCTCTCAAATAAGTAATAAATACATAAAAAAATACAAGAACATCCAGGCATAGTGGTGCATGCCTTTTTTCCCAGCACTTGAGAGGCCAACCTGAGACTATAGAGTGAATTTCAGGTCAGCTTGGGCTAGAGCAAGACCCTACCTTGAAAAACAAAAACAACAACAAAAATCAAAAACAAAACAAAACAAAAAACCCTCCATGCTACTACAGAGATGCTTGCACACGTGTTGCTCTTTCTGTAGGTTCATCAGCGTTGATGACTGGCCGTCCCTACATTTGCTTGACACGTGCCTTCCACAAACCTTGTTATGACCTTGGCATATTACTTGTTTGATGTGAAAAAAAAAAAAATAAAGCTGAACAATTCTAGTTTTAGCTCCATCACAGAATTAGTACTGAAGAAAATGGAGGTAAGCTGTGCCTTGAGGTGCATGTGTGTAAACTCAGCATCTAGGCCGGCTGGGACCACAAGACCCTGTGTCCAACCAGAAGAAAAGGGGAGTGTTCTGCAGCAGTCACCTTCTCATTGCTGGGACAAAACAGCTGGCCAGAAGGAGCTTGTGCAGGAAAGGTCTTGTGTCCAGCGTTGAGTTTTGGAGGGAAGTTCCATCACGCTGTAGAAAGCATGGAAAGAGCAGGGATGAGACGTCTGGGTTCCGCAGCAGCAGCAGGAAGGGAGCGGCATAGAGGCGAGGCTCTGGGTGCGGCAAGCGGGCCTGGGCTCTAACATCCCACAGGCCTGCCCCAGAAACACACTTCTTCCAGCAAGGCCTCTTCAGCTGGGGATTGAGTATGAGGCTTAATTGCAAACACATGAGGCTATGGGGGACATTTTACACTCAAACCACCACAGCTTCAGAGCTAGGAGTGCAAACTCATAGAGAAGTATTTTGGTCTGAATAAACCTGAGTGGTGTGTGCATCATGGGTCAAGTATCAGTGTCTTGCCAGCCATGGTGGCACACGCCTTTACCCCAGCACTCGGGAGGCAGAGGTAGGAGCATCACGGTGAGTTTGAGGCCAGCCTGAGACTACATAGTGAATTCCAGGTCGGCTTGGGTTAGAACGAGACCCTACCTCGACACAACAACAACAAAAGATCAGTCTCTTACCCTCTGTGGATGGAGCCCACTGTCCCAAAGGGTAACCTGCCCCTCACATTTCTTTGCCTCTAGAGAACACAGTGCATGATGGTTGGGCATAGAAACAGGGAAGTGGCTGGGATGATATGTTAGTGTTGCATGTTGCATCCAGTGTGTCAAGGTAGGTGTGTCATGAAAGAGTTAAGGGCATTTGTTAAAATTCACAGTGCCCCCTTCATATTCAGGTCAGCTATTTCTGCTGTTTCATTCGCTTACATGCCCATTCATTCATTCATTCATTCATTCCACAGTGTGTATTCAAACATTTGAGCCTCCCGTTCTTCAAAACTTCCCCAAAGTCTGCCTACTACAGGATGCCTTCCTGGCCCATCTCAGCACAGCACCTCTGTTTATGCCTCTTGTGTTGGGAGTCACACTGTTTTCTCTTTTGTCTGTGTTCTCAGTTTGTTTCTGGACACAGAATTTGTGTCCTAAACATCTTTTTTTTTTTCTAAAAAAACCATATTTTTATTTATTTGTTTGTTTGTGAAAGAGAGAAGAAGAGGCAGATAGAATGGTTGTGCCAGGGTCTCCAGCCACTGCAAATGAACTCTAGATGCATGCATCACCTTGTGCATCTGGCTTACATGGGTACTGGGGAATCGAACCTGGGTCCTTTGGCTTTGCAGGCAAGTGCCTTAACCACTGAGTCATCTCTGTAGCACCACCTCAAACATCTTTCTTTCTTTCTTTCTTTCTTTCTTTCTTTCTTTCTTTTTTTTTTTTTTTTTTTTTTTTTTGGTTTTTCGAGGTAGGATCTCACTCTAGCTCAGGCTGACCTGGAATTCACTATGTGGTCTCAGGGTGGCCTTGAACTCACTGTGATCCTCCTACCTCTGCCTCCCAAGTGGTGGGATTAAAGGTGTGCACCACCACGCCTGGCTTCTAAACATCTTTTTTTTTTTAAAGATTAAAGAAAAAAATTTAAATTTATTATTGTATTTTTGAGAGAGAGAGAGAGAGAATGAGAAAGAGAGAACAGAAGAGAATGGGTGCACCAGGGCCTACAGCCACTGCAAATGAAGTCTAGATTTTTTTTTTTTTTTTTTTTTGGTTTTGCAAGGTAGGGTCTCACTCTGGTCCAGGCTGACCTGGAATTCACTATGTAGTCTCAGGGTGGCCTCGAACTCTCAGCAATCCTCCTACCTCTGCCTCCCAAGTGCTGGGATTAAAGGCGTGCACCACCATGCCCGGCAAAGTCTAGATTTATGCACCACCTTGTGCATCTGGCTTATGTGGATTCTGGAGAATCCAACCTGGGTCCTTTGGCTTTGCAGACAAGTGCCTTAACCACTAAGCCATGGCTCCAGCCCCCCAGATATCTTTTATCCCTAGAGCCACAGCAAGCACATTATAAACAGTAGGCACTCAGCAAATAAGAACAGAATGAATGAATCACATGGATAAGGGTCCAGGATCAGGCAGTATTTTCTACACCTTTTTCTTTAAAATTTCTTTTAAATTTATTTGAAAGAAAAGAGAGAGAGAGAGAGAGAGAGAGAGAGAGAAGAGAGAGAAAGAATGGACACATCAGGGCCTCTAGCCACTGCAAATGAACTCCAGGTGTGTGCATCACTTTGTGCACCTGGCTAGCTTTACATGGGTCCTGGGGGATCAAATCTGGGTCCTTTGGCTTTGCAGGCAAGTGCCTTAACTGCTAAGCCATCTCTCCAGCCCCTTCTACACCTTTGTAGATGAGCAGAGAAGGCCGAGGGTCTACTTCTGGTTGGGCAATGGCAGCCAGTGGAGTGAAGGAGGCAGTGACAGCATACAGACCATGATTGGAGCAACTGTTAAGGACCCCTCTGCCTAAAGGCAGTGCTCAAGGCCCCTTGGGAGTATCTGCTCAAGCTCCTCACCTTTACTCCTACCGTGGGGAAGACACTATGCCACAGGCTGGGGATGCAGATGACTCTACCATAAATTCACTGCATGGCAAAAATCAAAACAAAGACTGAAGAGGTGGCTCAGCAGTTAAGGTGCTTGCCTACAAAGCCCTAATAACTAACCCGGGTTTGACCTAGTGTCCACATAAAAGCCAGATGCACAAAGTGGCACATGCATCTGGAGTTCGTCTGTAGAAGCTGGAGGCCTTGGTGCCCCACCCCCATTCTCTCTGTCTCTCTTTTCTCTCTTTTCCCTCTCTGCTTGCAAATAAATAAATCAATATTAAAACAAAACAACAAACAACAACAACAACAACAACAAAAAAGGAAGCCAGAACATGATGGCTCATGCCTGAAATCCCAGCACTTAAGAGGCTGAGGTAAGAGGATTGTTTCAAGTTGAAGGCCAGCCTGGACTGTGTCTCAACAAAACAGAAACAAGAACAAGAAAAGTAGTCTAGTGAGTAGATGTTTCATGTGTTGTTCAAGTGGTATTGCAGGGCTGTGAGTGCAGAGCGGTCACAAAGTAAACATGATGGGGACTTGGACTGTAGCTCAGTTGGTGGAGGGCTCGTCTAGCAGATACAAAGCCTGGAGTCAACCCCTCCCCCACAGACTGCATAGCAAGGCATGATGCAGCAAGAGGATAAGGAGTTCAAGGTCATCCTCAGCTAATAGGGAGGGGTACGTGTGTATGTGTGTGTGTGTGTGTGTGTGTGTGTGTGTGTGTGTGTAGGAAGACCACCTGGGGGTGTCAGTTCTCACCTACCTTATTTGAGACAGAGCCTCTTGTTTGCCACCAGATTAACTGGCCTGTGAGTTTTGGGATTCTCCTGCGTCTGTCCTCCACTGCTATAGGAAGTATCAGATGGGTGTGCCGCTTTGCTCCAGCCTTCTGTAGATTCTGGGGATCTGAGCTCTGGTCATCATGTTTGTGCAAGAATCATCTCCCCAAGCCTACATAGGGAATTTGAGGCAAGCTTGGGTCACACGAGACCCTGTCTCAAAAAACAGTATTATAGGCTTAATGTTTCCTCATAATGGATTGTGTAGGGCTATCTTCCTTCCCAGCAGGCTACTGCACAGCGTCCCCAAGAAGACATGATTACACAGCCAGATTTTAGTAACACAGAATGCGCTCGCTATGAGCATGGGGTGCAGGTGAAAGCTTTGTACAAGATTCACCCTGAGTTTTCTGAAAAAGTGAGCAGCATGTGGATAAGCTGAGAAGCGCGGTGAACGAACGCATCATGGGCAGAGGGGCGGGGGCGAAGGAAATGGAGCTGTTCTTCATTCATTGATAAATGTTTATTGAATCTTTGCCATGTTTGTTAACATAACGTTGGGGAAAATGCTATGAAGGAAAAGAGTTGGCATCTACAAGAAAGAAACACACTTAACTTTCCAGAGGAAGAGGGTATGTACTTGGAGACTGGAGACACGAGGAGTGAAGGGAGAGAGCACGACAAAGGAGCTGGGCTTTCCCGCTCGGCCAAGAGAGCGGGCAGCTGAGGAGCTGAAAGGCACTGGGACATGGTGGAATATTTTAAGAAGCCAGTTAGTTCTGGGTTACACCCAAAGCGTCCCTGGAGAGGGGGGAGGTGAGAAGGAAGAGTCAAGGTCTCCTCCTGGCATTTCCTGATTCATCGTCTCATGATTCCTGTCCCTGTTTGCAGCCTGGCAATGGGACCACCTCGGAGAATGAGCAAGAGGATAACAAGAAGCTCAAGGTGGGTGATGTCATGGAGTCTGCCCCATGGGAACACTGAAACACTGATGGGTGTCCGTGAGTGGGGCTACTGTAGGGTGCGCGCGCGTACACACACACACACACACACACACACACAGAGTCAGGGCGACTCCTGAGAGCCACCTGGGTGATCCAGGAAGGGGCAGGCCGAGTTGTCTCTTAGTCCTGCATGGACTTGTGGGAGGGGCCTCTTTTGGAGCTGAATCTTGGATGTCACAGCTCTCCCGTGCGACCTCCGGTTCCGCATCTGTAAAATACTCTAGATAAACTCAAGTCCTAGCTTCCAGTCCCAATGTTATTTGATTGATACAAAACTCCAGTTACTGGTGGCTTTAGAAAACTCAGGAAGAAGCCATGAAAAAGGCTAATGTTTCTTAAAGTCTGGCATGTGGTGTATGTGGAACTATGGGGAACTTTGAAGGGAGTGGCTGTGAAGTACTGTGTTACCACAGACACTAGGTGGCAGAAAAGTTCCGATGGAAAGGGGTGGGGAGGAAGACGCAGACAAGTATTCCCATCCTCTGTTATAATCAGACTTTTTTTCAAGGTAGGGTTTCACTCTAGCTCAGGATGGCCTTGAACTCACGGCGATCCTCCTAACTGCCTCCAGAGTGCTGAGATTAAAGGCGTGCGCCGCCACACCCAGCATAATCAGATATGTCTGTGTGTTACTATGAATAAGTTAGTGTCACATCTGTGCAAGGGACAGATGTGTGTGTGTGTGGGGGGTGCCTATGAAGGCCTCTGAACATGAGGGTGGACCCGAAATCAGTAGACTTGGGTGCCAGTCTGATTCACTCTCTTCTTGACCTTGGACACACCGCCTCCCCTCTTTGAGTTTTATCTTTGTGTGTGCATGTGTATACATGCACACATGTATGTGCATGTGTGTGGAAGTCAGTGAGTGACTTCGTGTATCATTCTTGCAGGCACCATCCACTTTTTTGTTTTGTTGAGACAGGGTCTCTCATTGGCTTTGAACTTGGCAAGTAGGATACTTGCTGGTTAGAGAACTCCAGGGATCTTCCTGTCTCTGCCTCCCCAGAACTGGAACTACAAATGTGTACCACCACACCTGACTTTAAAAAAATATTTATTTATTTGCAAGTAGTGAGAGAGAAAGAGAGAGTAGAGAAAGAGGATGAGAATGGGTGTATCAAAGCCTCCAGCTGCTGCAAATGAACTCCAGATGCATGCATCACTTTGTGCATCTGGCTTTATGTGGGTACTGGGGAACTGAACTCGGGTTGTTAGGCTTTGCAGGCAAGTACCTTAACCACTGAGCAACCTTTCCAGCCCTGGCCCTTTTTGTTTTGTTTTGTTTTTCGAGGTAGGGTTTCACTCTAGTCCAGGCTGACCTGAAATTCACTATGTAGTCTCTAACTCATGACAATCTTCTTACCTCTGCCTCCTGAGTGCTGGGATTAAAAGCGTGTGCCACCACGGCCGGCTTTTTTTTTTTTTTTTTTTTTTTTTTTTTTTTTTTTTTTTTAAGCTGTGAAGGGCTGGAGAGATGGCTTAGGGGTTAAGACACTTGCCCGCAAAGCCAAAGGATCCAGGTTTGATTCCCCAGGACCCACGTAAGGCAGATGCACAAGGTGGTGCATGCATTTGGAGTTCGTTTGCAGTGGCTGGAAGCCCTGGTGCACCCATTCTCTCTCTCTCTTTTGCTCTAATAAATAATAAATAAATAAACATAAATAAATAAAGTGGGCTGGGGGATAGAACTCAGCTCCTTATGTTTGCAGGGCAAGCAAGCACTTTACCGAATGAGCTCTCTCTGAGCTTCCTTTCCTCTTCTGCAGATGAGGCTCCTAACCTGGCTTCTCTCTGGGCATGGAGCAATGAAGGGACACAGTCACACTCACTGCAAAGATTGCAAAGGGCTGTGCCCAGTGCAGCTGTCTGTCTGCCTGTGTGGCGTGCGTGTGAGAGTGTGTTTCTAGAAAGGTGCACTTGTTGGGAGGTCTGTAGAGATTTGGGAATCAGGCAGGATGCGGCCGATCCTGGGAGAACTGAGGGGAGGCTGAGAGAAAAGAGAGGGCCGTGTGTCTGTCCTGGTTGGAGGTGAAGGAAGCAGGAGGTCTGGGGCCAGACACTGGGAAGGAGGCAGGTGGGTGAGGTGCGGTGCTTGAGCAGGTCCCCACTGAGGCCTGTGCGGCTCTCCCCTTGCTCAGCTCCCGTCTGTGCTGACCCGAGGGAGCAGCTCGGCCTCTCTGCACAACAGCATCATCCGCAGCACCATCTACCACCTCATGCTCCACAGCCTGGACCCCCTGGGGGAAGGTAAGCAAGGTCTCCCGGACCTGCTGGTCTGCCCTGTCCACTCTGCCCCTCCTGCAACTGGAGAGGAGCTGGGCCCTGAAAACTGGACGGGCCCTGGGCTGGGGGTGGGAGGAGTTAGCAGAGAAAAGAGCAGGCAGTGCAAGTGGGACAGTTTGAGCCAGGGAAGAGACGAGAGAGGGCCACATGGAACACGGAGCTGGGGTCCTTAAGTATCCACATCCCACCATTCATCTGTAGTGAGCCTGTGAATGCTGTACGCTCTGCTTGGGTCTGGGTTAGAACAGAACCGGTGTTCCACAGAAAGTCCCTCAGGCCTTGCTTCTGAGGTTGCCTCGTCTGGGGGGGGTGGGTGGAGAACCCCGCAACCCAGAAGCCATATGGCATTTCCTGTTGTTTTGTATGCGGCTCTGGAGTCCTAGGAAGCTGGCCACCCACCTCCCTGCCAGGAATCCAAAAGCACGCCTAGGAGGTGGCAAAGACCCCTCATGTGGGGCTGAGGGTGAGGGCAGTGCCCACGGGGCTCCATGGCTGATGTTGAGCTTGACAACTGCCTGCCAGCAACAGCTTGGAGTGTCATCGTTCACTTTACCAAGCCTCCCCAGAGACTTAGCCCCCCCCATGCCTCTATCAGAAATGCTCCCGCCTGGCTTGAGCCCCCTTTTCTATGGGGCTTTGGTGCAGAACTGAGCCCAAGCTAGAAGCCCAACAGGGAAGCACAACACGTGATCGAGCATTACGTGAAGAGCCCTGGGGAGACCCCTCAGTGGACTTTAAGGTTCAGGGACACACTGAAAGCTCGGAGTGTCATCAGATCCCAAATGTCCTCTGCAGACACAATACTGGATACGAGGTGTTTAAAACAACTGTGTAAGCAGTGTCAAAGTCAAGGTGATGAGACCTTCCTTAGAAATTCTTCAAGATGGGCCTTGGCAACATGATGAGAGGCTGCTCCAGAGCTGGCTCTGAAGAATAGTACCTCTGGCGTTCTACACAGAAGTCTGCAGCCCTAGGCAGCCTTGGCGATGGGGGCTGGCGTGGACCTGGCCCGTCCCAGGGGAAGAAGGCTGTGTGTCTCAAAGTCGTGCCTGTCCATTCCCAGAACCACTGAGTCTAGCCAGGTTCTGAAGAGAAAGTCCTCGGACTGTCAGGCTCCCCCTGACCGGCCATCTCTGTGACCAACAGTTGCCAGCTGGCCTCCTTGTCCTAACAGGATTATGTGACGTACAGGCCAGGCCGAGGTCAGAGGAGATTGGTGCTAAGAAGATCAGCTGTGCTGCGGGGTGCAGGGTGGGGGTGGGCAGAGGGCATGTGAGGGAACAGGTGCCGTTGACTGTGGGTACGGTGGGCTAAGCATTGCCCTTGACGCCTGCAGCTACCTGGGACGCAGTCCTGTTCAGAACAGGAGCTGGATTCGACCCTGGAGACTCTGTCCAGGAGGGGCTGGGACCTCACAGGTCTTTGTTCCCCAAACTCTCCAGATGCCTGTTTGTTTCCATAGACTGCTTCCTGATGGCCATCCAGATGTTTCCACCCTTCCCAGGTGTTCGTGCTCTCTCCACAGAGTTGATCAGTCCAAGAGACATTTCCTGAGCTCCACACTCTCACGTCCCTATGGGCCCTGGTCTCTCTTGCACTTGGATGTGTGTGTGGGAGCAGCAGTGGGGGCGGGCAAGAGAGAAATGTGGCTTTTCTCACCAGTCTCTCCAGCAGTTCCAGAGGTGTCAGAGCCGGGAGGGCGCTTTTGAGCAAGCCTTGGATGACAGCACCGCTGCTCAGCAGGAGGCCATAGGCTGATTAGTGCCACCCAGGCACTGGGTGGTCTGGCCCAACGAGGCAGTGGTGTGCTAGCCTCCTGACATCTCGGGCTCCAGGAAGACCAACTGATTGACAGGCTAACTCAAGGGACCACAGAGAACATAGCAGTGGCCCTGCACAGGAAACTTATCGCCAGAGGCAGCTGGAACTGAACTGAGAGGAAATTCCAGGCCTGCTTATCTATTTCCTGTTCATCCGGGACCCTGGCAGAGGCTTCCGTTTTCCCAGACTGCACGTCCTCAGTGTCTTCACTGCATTCTGGACTAGGTGATGGGGGTGGGTCTCTTCTGACTCAGCCCTCTGGGATGCTGGGCATGCTGTTTCCTGCGTGGATGGCTGCTCTGATGTCAGTTCGTCATCGTCTCTACAGCCAAAACTTTCATAGTGATTTCTAGGGATCAGGCTCTGTCTTAACAGTCATGTGTAAGTTAATGACTGCTTACAACTCTGGAAGGCCTTAGGAATGCAGTCGGGCGGGGGTGTGGTGGGGAGAGGAGAGGAGAGGCTGGGGAATTGGCCAGTTGGGGGTCACACGTAGACTGCAAGTGGCCAATCTAGGATTTTCACCCAGGACCTCAGACTCCAGAATGGCATGGATTAAGCACTTTTAACTCCCTGACCTTCATGTGAGTGCTCTGGGTGTGTCACGGTCTGGCCTTTTTAGAGGGTACAAAGGCTTCCCAAGTAACCGGTGCTATGGGCAGAGTGCCAAAGTGCTGCCCACCAACTTTGTTCTTCCATTTGTACCCTGGCCTCTCTGCCCCTCCCCCAGGCCACAGAGTGGGCAAGAGGACCTGGTGAGTTCTTGCTTCTTTCTCGGGTCACCCTCTTGCCTCTCTACCTCACAATTACTCCTGTGAAGTTCTTTGCACGTTGCTTGGCACACGGTCACTTCAGAAGAGAGGTGCCCTCCGTTTTCCTTGTTTGGAAATCGAGGCAAACATTCTGTGCTGCCAGTCTCTGGGCATTCCAGAACGTGTGTGCACAGGGACCTGGGAGGAGGTCCCTCCTGGGATCCAGACTCTGGGGTCAAAAAGAGTGTGACCAAGAGCTTGATTGTTCTCTCTTTCCATGGGAGAGGAAAAGCTTATGAGTGTGGCCACCAGTAGGGTCCCTAGAGCAGCCTGCACAGAATGTTCTAGTAGGTTTGTAGAAAGTAAGCTGCAAGGGACCTTCTTTGTCCTAGGGTGGAGCACGATACCTCCTTGCCATTGTTTGTCCATTCCCTGCCCACCACAGGCAGCTCTGATTCATTGATTCATTGATTCATTGACGAAGTCCCACATGCTCTGGTCCCGAGTCCAGTCACGTCTTTTTACCAGAGTGAAAACAGGGGCAGAGACCTGCCTAAGGTGACAGCCGGTTAGTGATGGTGAAGAGACTTACACAGTGACTTGACCTCGTGAGGCTATCAGCAGACATCATAAGCCCCGGGCTGGCATTCCCCATCCCTCCACCACTCAGGCAGCTCAGAGCGCTAGGCTCCTAAACCGAAGGGCATGGCAGACAGGCTCTGTGGTCCCAGATAAGATGTGTTTCCTTTCTCCTTCGCAGCCCGCCCCTCCAAGGACAAGCAGGACAGCTTGAATCAGGAGGCCAGAGCCCAAACCCAGGCCAAAGCAGAAAGCAGCCCAGATGGTGAGAGGATGGCCAGAGTGACCAGTTTTCTCTTTGCTACTGTCTGCCTCCTGTTGCAGCCAGTGCGGGCCAGGAACTGAGGCACCTGCCTGTTGAGTAGAGCTTCACTTGGGGTTCATGCAGGCCTCTTTCTAGTGTGTTCTTTCCATATCTTGTCTGCCTGGCCTACCCAACAAGTTCCAGAGAGGGAGGCAGAGTGCAGCAGCCATTCTTTTTATTTCATAGCCAAGGAAACCAAGGCTCAGAGAGGTGAAGTGAATTACCCAAGGCCACACAGCTATGATGGGGGGGGGCTGAACCTAAGTGTAGCTCTTCAGACCTTCCGAGGTTCCCTTCCATTCAGCTGTTATAGCAGCTGCCTCTGGAATCAGCAGGATCCTTTCCAGAGGATCGGTGGGCCCTGAGTACTGGGAGCTTTGCCCTCTTTTTGTTCCATTTTCTCAGTGGTGCTGGGATCCTTGGCCATGCCAGGTCTGTGAATACAGAGAACACTTCCAAGAGGTCCTCCCTCTAGAAAGTATTGCTGAGGAAAAGGCAAGAGCTATTTCTATCAGGGAGAAATTTCCCAATCAAACCTTCCAAGACCCTGATGTCCGAACGCCCTGCACCAGCCACCCCGCCCGTCTCTGTAGCTCCCTCAGGCCCGTTCCACTCTCTTAGCTAACCGCTGTTTGTCCTTTAAAGAGGAGGAGCCGGCGGAGCTCCCTGCGGTCACGGTCACTCCAGCCCCTGCTGCAGACGTCAAGGGAGATCAGGAGGAGGATCCTGGCGGCCAGGTAGGCGCCCAGCTTCTGCACAGCTGGAGGGATTTCAGAGGCCTGGGGAAGGACTTTCTAGTCAAAATACGTCCTCCCCAAAGGCCTGAAATCCTGTTTAGTTTCACTCTCCCAACTCTAAAATCATTAAAACAAAACAACAACAACAACAAAAACCCGCACACCCTTCCCAGGACCAGTGAGAGCTCAGTGTGGCTGGGCCCAGGAGCATGTGTTAGAAGGTGTGAATTGTCACATGCCATAAGCACATAAAGTATGCTTAGAGTGTCAGCCGAGCAGCTAGGGGACAGGGAGACCATGCAGCTCCAAGTGCAGTGGCGGGTGAAAGCCTGGGAACCTTCTGAGGCACCTCCGGCCTCATGTGCCCGCCTCTCTGCTCCACCTTTACAGCCTCCTCCGCCAGGCTCTGGCCCCAGAGGTCTTTGAGCTTATCTACTTCCAAGCCTGGCTCATGGGGCTTCCTCTCTCTGCAATGCCTTTCCTCTCATCTCCGCAAAGCCTTGTCTAGCCTGCCAGGAACCTGAGTGCCCAGGATGCTTTGCATGCATGCATCTCAGGGCTCATCACTGCCTCCCTTAGCTCCCCTACCGGGCGGCCACATTCCTGAAGGTAGACCCAAGCCTGAGACAACTCAGACTCCATCTTGGAGGGAAACGATGCCTAGAACACAGATGTGATCAAACATGTTGACTGACTGACTGCAAACAAGCATCCAGTTTGCACGTCCCAGCCCTCTTGTTTTTCTATTCGGCAACCATAGTTCAGAGATGTAAGGTCCAGACTCTAAGACAGCTTCTCAGTATCTGGGTGCTAAGTAGGCCCATTATGGCTAGCTCACGTAAAAAGGAGCAAGAGGACACAGAAGCTTCTGGAACCTCAGGGCAGGAAGTGCAGCTGAGCCTCACAAGGAGCGGGGTGGAGGCCCAAGAAGGCATCCATGACTTCATTTGCTGTCTCCTTTCTCGTGCCATCTGTGTGTGCCAGCTCTATGAGTGCCTTCATTTGTTTTTCTTCTTAGCCTTGAACTATTAACCCAGTGCTCCAGTCCCAGGGATCAACCAGTGACTGGTCCCTGGTCTTAAAAGAGAATCCATTCATTCCAAGTCACAGCTCAGGGATCTAACATGTGGCCCTGGGAAAGGTGGGGTGCCCGGACTGCACCATGGAAGGAAGGGACCCACTTGTTCAGCCGGGGACACGGTGGTCCTCAGGGAAGAGAGCTCAGCGAGGCAGTTCCACACCTTATGATTTAAGTGAATCGCCATTTCTGCAAGCCTTCTCCCGAGATGGGGTTGAGGAGGGAGCAGGAAGTACTTCAGACAAATCTTGTCATCTTGTATTCTGTATTCAGAGCCAGGTAGTAACACTCGGTTTCTCCATCAGATTCTCAACTCCGGTTGTGTATTAGGCTAATATGGGGAGGCTTAAAAAATTGCCCCTCAGGTCCACCCCCAGCTTTAAAAGCTTCTAGGTGATTTTTATATGAGCAGACTTAAGAATCACCAAACAGCTTGTGGGGTTGCCAGTATCACAACATTTGCTACAGACAATACATTTACTCACACGGGCCCTTGCTAGAGGCTAGTTGCAGATCCAATCTGGGGACTGTTAGAATCAGTGGATTTTAGTGTGGAGACAATTCATGGTTTATTCTGCAGATGAATGTACTAGAAGCAATTGTGAGCATGTGACCTACAGGTTACTGACTTCCAATCCCAGAGACTCTAAGTCAGTTGGTACATGTAGAATTAGAAAACTATTTTCAGGGCTAGAGAGATGGTTCCAGGGTAAGAATGCTTACCACACAAACACGAGAGCTTGAGATGGCCAGAGTTCTAGCATCAGCACCCAAGTCAAAAGCTGAGTATGGCCGCTCATACCTGAAAGCCTAGTCCTGCAGAGAGTGGACACAGGAGGACTGCTGGGGCTCACTGGGGCAGCTCTGAGAGACCGTCTCAAGGGAAAAATGCAGAAGAATGATACAGGAGAAATGTTCTCCTCTGACCTCTGCATGTGTGTTTACACATGTGCATATACCACATACCACATCACACATACCTGGCATGTGTACATCAGGGTAGCTTGTTGCTGAAGAGTCAAGAATTGGACTATATCTATTCAAATCCAAATGTCATTACTTACAATCTATACGATAGGCCAGTTATTTAATACCTCTTTAACCCAGTTTCTCCACCTGTAAGATGGGTACCAGTTCATCTATATCGTGAAGCAATGGAGCCATGAAATACAGCGAATGCTAGCTATTATTATTAAGCCACTTACTATGGTCCCTGGCATGTAAAAATGGGCCAGAAATAGGAATCATTATTTTTGTGCACATGATGTCATGTCACAAATTTAGGAGTTTCAGCTGACTTAGCTAGGTGTTGTGACCATCAAAGAGTATCATGCCATATGGACAACGTGGAAGGAAACCTGGGGTCCAAGATATGGGAGGGGATGGCTTTGTTCCCATCTGTGCAGGTTGTGTTCAGTTTTAGGTGCTCTCTCATGAGAAGTGGTTTAGCAGAATGAGTTCCTCTAGCTGTGGCAGTCTCTAGGCCATAGCTTGCAGGATTCTAAAGGGCCTGAGAATTTAACCCACAGGAGAACTGTCCAGTGGAGAGTAATTAGGCGTGTTCTGTATGGCTCCAAGGGCAAGCCTGTATGTGAGGTTAGGGCTTTGATGTACATGTGGACTTCAAGCCAGTGAGTGCCATCAAAGATGGCACAAGCTTCTCTGGGTGGGGGGCAGGGTGGGTTCTCTGTTCTTGGAAATGACCAGATATAATCTGGACACCCTGGGGAGGAATGCTGTGATGGGAAGCACTGTGGTTTTCCTCTAAGTCTTAATGGGCAGACAATGGCAAAACAAAAACAGGGAAAAACTGGGGAGAAAACCAGACAGAAGTGTCATCACACATTAATCTTTTGGGTTTGGATTGCAGGAAGATGTGGATGGAACTGAGGGCACAGGAGAAATGACAGGTGAAGATGGTGAAGCTCAACCTGGTGAAGGGGAAACTGAGGCAGAAGGAAAAGGAGATGAACATGAAGGGGAAACTGAAGCAGAAGAAAAAGGAGATGAACATGAAGGGGAAACTGAGGCAGAAGGAAAAGGAGATGAGCATGAAGGGGAAACTGAGGCAGAAGGAAAAGGAGATGAGCATGAAGGGGAAACTGAGGCAGAAGGAAAAGGAGATGAGCATGAAGGGGAAACTGAGGCAGAAGGAAAAGGAGATGAACAAGAAGGGGAAACTGAGGCAGAAGGAAAAGGAGATGAACAAGAAGGGGAAACTGAGGCAGAAGGAAATGGAGATGAACAAGAAGAGGAAATTGAGGCAGAAGAAAAAGGAGATGAACCTGAAGGGGAAACTGAGGCAGAAGAGAAAGAAGGGGAAAGTGAAGTAGATGGCAAAGCTGAACATGAAAGGGAAACTGAGGCAGAAGGTCACGAAGAGGAAAGCAAGGCTGAAGGTGAAGACGACGAACGCGGAGGGCCAGGTGATGGTGAGGCGAGAGGTGAGGAAGGGGAAGCCCCGGAGGTCAATGCTGAACACGAAGGTGAGGCCGAAGGCGAGAAGGGCGGTGATGGCGAAGAGGGAAGTGACGGAGATGACAGTGAAGAGGAGGAGGAGGAGGAGGATGAAGAGGATGAAGAGGAGGAGGAGGAAGAGGAGAGCGAGGAGCCTCTGTCCCTGGAGTGGCCCGAGAGCCGGCAGAAGCAGGCCATTTACCTCTTCCTCCTGCCCATTGTGTTCCCACTGTGGCTGACAGTCCCTGACGTCCGGAGGCAGGTGAGCGTGGCACACTGCCTGTCAGGGAGAGGGGCTTCCGGGTACCATGGCAGGGCAGGGAAACTCACCTCTAAGCAGGCTTTGCCTCTGTAAGGTGTGAAGTGGGACCCTGCAGCTCTAGAGGGGCTCTTGTGCAGAGGGGCCATACCTCTGGGGTCAGAAACTCCAGACCTCTCCTGTGCCTTATGTCCGCCACTGTAAACAATATGAACCAGTCCCTCCTTGATTCTCATCTGGGTTGCTTGGTCTCTGTTTAGGAACAGTGTCCCTGTGGCCCATTCACAGTGCATTCACAGTGGTGATGGCTACCTAACAGCCCACCCTGCAGGGAGAGGTCCGACACATTCCACCCACAGGGAGTCTATACTCTGTCTCCAGGTCCAGAGAATGGGCTTGGGAAAGGGTGCAAAAGCCAAACCCTGTCCTAGCTGGGTCTGGTTCTTGGGCGAGCACTGCTGAGGGCTGGACTCCCTCACATCCCTCCTCACTAACTGGCTCCTGGAGCTCCCAGGGGAGAGCACCTCTGACCCATCCACACATCTCCGAATCTTCCTCGT
The DNA here is from genome assembly GCA_036365145.1 of Orientallactaga sibirica. NCBI lineage: Eukaryota > Metazoa > Chordata > Mammalia > Rodentia > Dipodidae > Orientallactaga > Orientallactaga sibirica. Next base: position 12,673,329 of record JAEOAD010000016.1, read on the forward strand.
CACTCTTCCACCAGACCTCATAGCTGATTCTGGGGCTCCCTCCTGGGGCCAAAGGCCCTGCAGTAGTCTCTGCAGCTTACTTCTCTTCCGGCTTTCCCACAGGAGTCCAGGAAGTTCTTTGTCATCACCTTCCTGGGGTCCATCATCTGGATAGCCATGTTCTCGTACCTCATGGTGTGGTGGGCTCACCAGGTGAGTGCACAGCTGCGGCTCAGGACACTGTTTACCATTCAGGATGAATTCCGAGTGTCCACATAAGATGAGGCTCACGCGAATCCATGATTTTGTAAAAAATTAAAAGTAGACTTTATTTTTACTTTTTTTTTTTGATTTTTCAAGGTAGGGTCTCACTCTGGCTCAGGCTGACCTGGAATTCACTATGAAGTCTCAGGGTGGCCTTGAACTCATGGCGATCCTCCTACCTCTGCCTCCCGAGCACTGGGATTAAAGGCGTGCGCCAGATATTTTTACTTTTAAAAAATATTTTATTTGCAAGTAGAGAGAGAAAAAGAGAGAAATGGGCACGCCAGGGCCTCTAGCCAATGCAAATGATGCAGGCACCACCCTGTGCATCTGCCTTTATGTGGGTACTGGGGAATTGAACCCAGATTGTCAGGCTTTGTAGGCAAATGCCTTAACCGCTGAGCCATCTCTCCAGCCCCCCAAAGTAGACTTCCATTGCACTGAACGTCATGCTTTCTGAATATGATTCTCGTCTTAAGTGGTGCTCACACTCTAGCACGGCACAGGAGAGCCCTCACATCCTGAAGTCAGCCCACCAGGCCTCGTTCCCTGCTTTCCCTGTCACCCCCAACCTGGCGAAATCCCCCCACTCTGAGCTGGCTCAGTCTTGCCTGCCCCTTCGCCTATGTCAGTCTTTGCCTGAGTGCTCAAGTCTTTTCTGAGCCGTCTGGAATCGCACTTAGCACGAGCCTGTGACTGCAGGCTTTTCTCCCTTGGAGCAGTCTTCAGCCTGGCTTGGCTCCTGGCACACGCCAGGGGGCATGCTTCCGGAAAGGGAAATGTTGAGGGATCTTTGGTTGGCAGGGCAGTTCTCTGAGGGTAGTGGGGGAGGGGGTTGTAACTGGATCAACAGCAAGGAGCAGATCGGGTATCAAGACTTTTAGTCCCCTAAGAGAAGGGTGGTGTGGTTCCCCATATTCTGGATGTTTCCAGAGCCAAAGGGCTTTAGCTCATGCTGTTTGCCAAGCAGTGTGATGCTGGTGCTACGAAGGCTCGGGTTTTCCACCTGCTGGTGCCATGATTTCTCATCGCTGTTGCTGTTTACCAGGTTGGTGAGACCATAGGGATTTCTGAAGAGATTATGGGGTTGACGATCCTGGCAGCAGGCACATCAATCCCTGACCTCATCACCAGTGTGATCGTTGCTCGGAAAGGCCTGGGAGACATGGCTGTGTCAAGCTCGGTGGGCAGTAACATATTCGATATCACCGTGGGGTGAGTGGCAGTCACGTTCCAGGGCACATCAACTACTCCTGGGCAACACTGCACTGGCTCTGTTGGCTGGCTGGCTATCTATCATCTATCTACCTAACATTTATTTATCTATCTATCTATCTATCTATCTATCTATCTATCTATCTATCATCTATCTATCTATCTATAATCTATCTGTCTATCTATCATCTATCTACCTAACATTTATCATCTATCTATCTATCATCTATCTACCTAACATTTATCATCTATCTATCTATCATCTATCTACCTAACATTTATCATCCATCTATCTATCATCTATCTATCGATCATCTATCTATCTATCTATCTATCAATCATCTATCTATCATCTATCTATCTATCTGTCATCTATCTATCTGACTCTCTCTCTCTCTCTATATATATATATATATACATATACATATATATAATCACTATACATGTAAGAGAAGGGTGTTTACACTATTAAGTTTCTATGAGGTGACAAAGTATCTTCCCCTGGTCACAGCCAAGTGGGATAACAAAATTGAAATGTAATGGACTAGAATTTACAGACGAACCGAGAAGTGAAGTCCACTCTATCCCATCTAGTAGAAGGACTGACTTTCAAGTTGGTGGTGGTGGGGGGGGCTGAAGGAGACACTCCACTTCTGGACACTCCTGCTCCCTTCCACTCGGGCTCCTGCAAGCTCCTGTTTTATATATAGAGACAGCTGTCTCCTGTACCACCTCCTCCCCGACCTCTCCACACTGTCAGAGCAGAGCACCTGGGCTCTCTCTTCCTGTCTCTGCAATCATGCCGTAGATTGGGATCTTGTACTTTGACTTATCCTGGGTGCCTGTTGGGGAGGGGCAGTAGGTAGTATATGCATGGGGAGTGCTGATCAATAAAGACCATCATAACAGGAGGAAAAGATGATAACGTCAAACTGAAAAGAGAGGGGGAGGGGGTATGATGGAGAGTGGAGTTTCAGAGGGGAAAGTGGGGGGGGGAGGGAGGGAAGTACCATGGGGTATCATCTACAATGAAAGAAGTTGTCAAATAAAATAAATAAATTAAAAAAAATGTAAAGAACATTTATCCTGGGATGGGAGATAGCTTAGCAGATAAAGGCACTTGCTTACAAAGCTTGCTGGCCCAGTTTCAATTCCCCAGTACCCATGTAAAGCCAGATGTACAGAGTGGTACATATATCAGGAATTCATTTACACTGGCAAGAGACTCTGGTGTGCGCATAATCTTTCTCTGCTAGCAAATGGAAAAAATTTTTTAAAAAAATTTATTTATTTATTAGAGACAGACAGAGGGAGAGAGAGAGAGAATGGGTGCATCAGGGCCTCTAGCCACTGCAAACAAACTCCAGATGCATGTGCCACCATGTGCATCTGGCTTATGTGGGAACTGGAGAATTGAACCTGGATCCTTAGGCTTCTCAGGCATAAGCCTTAACTGCTAAGCCATCTCTCCAGCCCTCCAATTTTTTTTTTTAAAGAACATTTATCTTGAGGTAGGCATAAAAATTGAGATGTTAGTCGTACATGAGCTGGGTTAGAAAAAAAAAGCTCAGACCCAGAACATTTTTTCCTTTTTTTGTTTTTTCTTCTTCTTCTTCTTTTTTTTTTTTTTTTCGAGGTTAGGTCTCACTTTAGCTCAGACTGACCTGGAATTCACTATGTAATCTCAGGGTGGCCTTGAACTCATGGTGATCCTCCTACCTCTGACTCCCTAGTCCTGGGATTAAAGGTGTGTGCCACCACGCCTGGCTTTCTCTCTTTTTTTTTTTTTTTAATTTTAAAAATTTTTATTTGTTTATTTGCAAGCAGAGAGATAGAGAGATAGATGAGAGGCAGACAGAGAGAGAGAATGGGCATGCCAGGGCCTTTAGCCACTGCAAATGAACTCCAGATGCATGTGCCCCTTGTGCATCTGGCTTACATGGGTCCTGGAGAATCGAACCGGGATCCTTTGGCTTCACAGGTAAACACCTTAACCGCTAAGCCATTTCTCCAGCCCCTTTCTCTTTTTTGAGACACTCTTACTAGTGCAGGCTGGCCTAGAACTCACTATGTAGCTCTGGTTGGCATGAACCCAGGATCCTCCTGCCTCAGCCTTTCAAGTACTATGACATCACACCCAGCTAGAGCACTTTTTAAATTTTTATTTATTTTTATTTTAGAGAAAAGGAGGGAGAGAGAATTGGCGCTCCAGGGCCTCAGCCACTGCTATTGAACTCCAGACACTTGCACCACCTAGTGGGCTTTGCAGGCAAGCACCTGAAGTGCTAAGCCATCTTTCCAGTCAGAACTTAAAAAATTTTATTTATTTATTTGCAAGCAGAGAGAGATACAAGAGACAGAGAGAGAATGGGCACACCAGGGCCTCTAGCTGCCGAAAACAAACTCCAGATGCATGTGCCACTTGTGCATATAGCTTTATGTGGGTACTGGAGAATCAAACCTGGTTGTTAGGCTTTGCAGGCAAGCACTTTAACCGCTGAGTCATCTTTTTTTTTTTTTTTTTTTTTTTTTTGAGGTAGGGTCTCTAGTCCAGGCTGACCTGGAATTCACTCTGTATTCTCAGGGTGGCCTCGAATTCAAGGTGATCCTCCTACCTCTGCCTTCCGAGTGCTGGGATTAAAGGCGTGTGCCACCAGTACTTGTTTTAATCTAAGCTCTCCCAATGATTAGCTGTGAGTCCTTAGGCAGATCAGTTTGTTTCTCTGTTTATTTCCTCAACTGTGAAATGGGGCTGACAATTTCAGCTTTACTTCGTGTGTGTGTGTGAAATGAGTGTGTAGGTGTGTGGGAAGTCATCATGGGGCTATTACTCATGTTCTCTCTGATCTCGCAGCTTGCCGGCCCCCTGGTTGCTGTTCTCTCTCTTCAACGCCTTGCAGCCCGTGCCCGTCAGCAGCAATGGCTTGTTCTGTGCAATCGTGCTGCTCTTCCTCATGCTCCTGTTTGTGATCTTTTCCATTGCATCATGTAAGTGGAGGATGAACAAGATCCTGGGCTTCACGATGTTCCTTCTCTACTTTGTGTTCCTCATCATCAGTGTGATGTTAGAGGATCGAATCATATCCTGTCCTGTGTCGGTCTGACTTAGCCACAGACGCTCAGAGTGGACATAGATCAGATGACCATGCCAGAAGCTACTGTCCTTCTTGTTACCTGGATGAAAGAAAGAATCATGAGTAGCCCAGAGCCTCCGATGACTGTCACCTGCGACAGGCTTGTCCTTGGAAACACCTGCAGTTAGTGATCAGCCAAGAACCTCACCTTGGAGAGGTAAAGCTCCTACCCCTGGCTCAGGAGGCGGCTCACAGGCGGGCACCAGAACGAGCCCTGCTGCACCAGAGGGTAAGGGATGAGGTAGCAGAAATGAGATACATTCTCTCGCTCACAGTTCCCCGGTCACTCCTGAAGAGCCACTGGTCCAGAGGCACAGAAGGCCCCAGCAGCTCGGCAGCTTGGTCTCGGCCCCCGTGCACACTGCAACATGCCACTCCTCTTCAAATGCCACTCAGCTCCCATCAGATGTGCAGCCCCTGGAAATTCAATGACTGGCTTTAAGGAGCCAAAGAGACAGGAACCAGCGAGCATTCTACACCATAGTCCAGTAAAATGTATGCCGATATTTCCCAGGTTAAAAGGAAAACATTAGCTTTTATTCCTGCGTTTCTGAAAAGTGAAATTTGAACAGGAAGCAGACTGAGACAGGAAAAGTATACTTTGCCTGGAGTTGGAGTGGTGGAGATTAGAGAAAGAAAACTTCTCTTAGAGCTGTTTAAAAAGACACATGACTGGAAAGTCCAAGTTTGTGTTGTCTCTGTCACAGGTCACCTGACAGAGCTGCCTGGCTCTGCCCTGCTGATGTTCTACAGCAAAAACACTAGGATGGGAAGGGACGTGAAAAGCCAAAACTGTCTTACAAAGTACGAGATCCAGGGTTCAGTGCTGATTTGGACGCCAGCCTAGACAGGGTTCTAAAGCCGGAAGGCTGGTTCTGTGTGTGGTATCATGGGGCTGGCTGAGTGGATAAAGTGCTTGCCATGCAAGTATGAGGACTGGACTTCAGGTCCTCGGCACCTAGTAAACGCTGGTGGGTGTGGCAGATTGTTCCAATCCCAGTGCTCAGAATGTGGAGATGGGATCCCCAGGGCAAGCTGGCTAGATTAACCAAAGAGGTGAGCCCTGGGTTCAAGTGAGAGACCCTGCTTCAGTAAAATAAGGTGCAGAGTGATCGGGGAAGACACCAGACATAAACTTCTGTCCTCCACACAATTGCATGTGTATACACATGCATGTGAACCCTACATGCACCTACACATGTAAGCACACATACACACATGAACGCACACCACACACATGAAAAAAAGTATCATCAGTGCCAGGTGTGGTGGTGACACCTTTCATTCCAGCACTTGGGAGGTAGAGATAGGAGACTGCTGTGAGTTCCAGGCCATCCTGGGACTCAGAGTGAGTTCTAGGTCAGCCTGGGCTAGAGTGAGAGCCCACCTTGAAAAAACAAAAGAAACGTATCACTATTTCTAAAGTAGCTAGTGTGAAGGGCACCTGGATTCAATGAGCGTTAGTTGGATGTTTTATATGGAATTTCATGTGCATGCATATTAAATACCATTGGTTGCTGCTTTTACTAGCATCAACTTAGAGACATTAGAAAGAAGTTTCATGCCAGAGATTTGAGAGCACAAGGAACTTAGGTGTCTGCAGATTATGATGGCAAATACAAGTTAACTTCTAAACATGAGGAATGATTCATGAACACAAGACAGCAGGATAGATATGAAACACACACACACTTCCATGATTCTGGCACTGGAGGGCTAAGGCATTCCAAGTTCTCTGACTTGTGAGATGAGCTGGTGCATTCATTAATGGCCCCCGCTTCGTCAGGGTTCCCATTTGTTGGAAGTAACTTTTACTAAATTTCAGTGGAAAACTGTGCAGTCCCTGTGGCATTTTATTTTACAAACGTGGATAGGTTCATCCTCATGTTCCTGTCACTTGGTCAGAATGCTTCAAAGAAGACTGGGGAAGAGTACAATACCATGTCAGATTCCATATTCCTCATTATCCTCCTTGCTGCTGGCAGGGCTTGGCTTGCAGACGCCTCAGCCACAGAAGAGAATGATTCTGTGGAAGGGAGAGTCCTAACCCCAAATTGTGGGTGCCAACCTGCTGTTGTTGGCAGCCAGTTCCAAGTAGCCTTGGAGTGATGCTCCCCAGGCCCAGTAGGGAGCAGTGGACTGGGATGTTCCGTAACAACCAAGTGCTAAGACAACCACTGTACCATTAAAACCAGTGTGGATGACTTCATATCCTGTCCCCCATTCAGTTTGCTGAGGTTTTAGCATTTTCCTTTGCCCACAAACGAAGTTCTGATCACTTCACATTGTGACAGGAAAGGACAAGTACAAAAAAGAGAATCTGGGTCTTGGCAGATAAGAATTTCGTTGGGGGAGAAAAAAGGAGATCTAGGCCACGCATGGTGGTACATGCCTTCAATTCCAGCACTCTGGAGGTAGAGATAGGAGGACTGCTGTGAGTTTGAGGCCAGCCTGGGAATATAGAGTTCTAGGCCAGTCTGGGCTAGAGTAAAGCTACCACAAAAAAATAAAACAGGCTGAAGAGATGGCTTAGTGGTTAAGGTGCTTGCCTGCAAAGTCTAAGGACCCAGGTTTGATTCCCTGGCACCTTGTATGACAGAAGCACAAAGTGGTGCATGTGTCTGGAGTTCATCTGCAGTGGCTAAAGGACCTGGTGTGCCCATTCTCTCTCTCTCTCTGCTTCTTTGTCTTAAATAAATATTAAAAAAGATTTCAGGGACACAGAAAACTTATGTAACTACTAAAAAATATTTGTTATTCTTGGAAATTAAATGTTGTCACATTTGCAGAACTTCAACTTAAGAGCATGCTTTTAAAGGGGTAAACATCTTGTGATGTCAGGATAATACTGAGATGGTCCTTTCACTTGATAGGCAAAGTGATCTGTACAGTTACCCGAGATAAATTCTACATTACTCACTGAGCCAAGGAAGTCTAAATTGTCCTGAGTGGGAGTGTGAACTGAAAACAGTGGCTGCAGCTATGGCTTTCCCACCCTCTTTCCCTCCCTTTCGGTGGCATCTCCTTGATGGCCCTGGCAATAGATTTGGGCCAGAATTCTAAAAATGAGAAGAACTTCTTGATGATCAAAAAAGACGCCTATTACAAACTTTTGAAAATCAGTGTGTATTTAAAACGGCTCCTAAATGCATTTTAAACATTTCATTGCACTGTCATCAATGGATCTGAAAATGGTTTTCACCAAATTAGAGGCTTGATAATTTTTGTTTAAATAACCACTGTATCAGAATTCTCACTTTTAATGATGGAGTTCTGGAATGGGCAGGAACTGAAGTTTTACAGCGAGGGCACAGATTGGTCAATAAATGGTGAGAACTTAAGGGGACTTCTATCGTTGCTTCGAATCCCTTATTTTGGTGGGAGGGTGCTCCTGCAGATGCAGACCTGCAGTCTGTTCTGGGTCCGGTCGCAATGAAAGGTACAAAGAAAGGGATCATGAGTGGGTCTGCCCATCCCGGGGGGTGGGGGAGTGTCACTCAATCCCAGCAGGACACCCAGGCCCAAGTCAGCCTGTACAACCAAAGCTCACTCCTGGCCTTCAGACCCTTCACTGTGCTGAGTGAGTAAAGCCTGGGGAATTTCATTTCTAAAATAGTCTACCAGTTGCTTGTTTTTAAAAATCACAGTCCTGCTGGGCGTGGTGGCGCACGCCTTTGATCCCAGCACTCGGGAGGCAGAGGTAGGAGGATCGCCATGAGTTCAAGGCCATCCTGAGACTACATAGTGAATTCCAGGTCAGCCTGAGCTAGAATGAGACCCTACCTTGGAAAACAAAAACAAAAACAAACAAATAAATAAATAAAAATAAAAATCACAGTCCTAAGCCGGGAGTGGTGGCGCACGCCTTCAGTCCCAGCACTGGGAGGCAGAGGTAGGAATATCGCTGTGAGTTCGAGGCCACCCTGAGACTACATAGTGAATTTCAGGTAAGCCTGGGCTAGAGTGAGACCCTACCTGAAAATACCAAAAACAAACAAACAAAACCATAGTCCTACATTTGGAAAGAAATCGTTCAATACAAGAGGAAGAGCAGCTGTCAAAGGAGCAGTAGTAACTCCACCAGAAGCGGGCTGTCAGCTGCTACAGGCCCTTTCAGGATTACACAGCTCCTGGACTGATTTATGCATGGCTTCTTTTCTGAACAGTAACTTAGCCAGCAAGCATGCTTTCTTTGAGGCCAGGAGAGAGGGGAGGTCATATGAGGGGATGATAAGATACCAAGTCCTGAGGTCATTAATGTAGCATCCAAATAGAACTTAGTGTTGAATCCAAATGAGAAGGGGCAGAGGATGCCACCTCTAGCACAAGGCCAAGGGCCCTCTCAAAAAGGCAGCTTACGTGTCCCCTTCCTGCTCTGACAAAAAGTATCTAAGAGCTTTAAAGTTTCCGTAAAGAAATAAATAACAAGGGGAGGGGAGATAGCTGAGCAGTTAAAAGTGCTTGCTTGTAAAGCAGGGGGTCCCAGGTTCAATTTTCCAGTATCCATGTAAAGCCTGGAGTCTGTTTGCAGCAGCAAGAGGCCCTGGTGCACCAAATGCTCTCTCCCCCAAATAAAAAAAAACTAACAAAGAAATAAACAACGAAGCTGAACTAGCACATTTCCAAAGCTTCCCACATACTACAAAGCCTTTAAAAGTGCACCATGAGTTACATACAGAAACTGGCTAACGCTTGTTACTTGAACCAATGAATAATAGTAATTATCAGCACAAAGTAAAAATATGTATTTATTGCCTAAAATGTTGAACCAACATTTTCCAGGGTTATTTTTCTATATACAAAAATGGGAAGACATACTAGAAAACCTTACAATAAAACAATATAGTAGTTTCAGGGGAAAAAAATATCCAGAAAGGTCAGGAAAAAGGATAAAACCAGAAAGTGATCAGTTGTATAATTCACTATTGACAACAAAAGGACCAAGTTATGTATCTAAAGTTGTATGTTATTAAATACAAATATGTGACATTCAAACATAATGAGAGATAGTAAACAAGTTATGCTAGCATGGTTTATTTTCAACAATTTAAACAGAAGCAAAACTAACAGTGGGCAAGTAAGAGCTAGAAAATGCAGTAAGAGGGCACCTCTTCAAAGAGGCCATGATCCTCCACATGTATGCCAAGAAACTGGAGCAAAGAAAAGCTTATGCAGAGCTCTGACAGGATGGTCCCCATCTTAGTTTTCTTTGGAGCAGGATGGCCCATCATGTTCTATTCATGTTTTATAACTTCTTATTTATTTATTTATTTTTTGAGATGGCATCTCACTCTAGCCCAGGCTGACCTGGAATTCACTATGTCGTCCCAGGCTGGCCTCAAACTCTCAGCGATCCTCCTACCTCTGCCTCCCAAGTGCTGGGATTAAAGGCGTGCGCCACCATGCTTGGCCTAGATCTTATTTATTTATTTTTGTTTTTGTTTTTGTTTTTCGAGGTAGGGTCTCACTCTAGCCCAGGCTGACCTGGAATTCACTATGTAGTCTCAGGGTGGCCTCGAACTCAAGGCGATCCAACCTCTGCTTCCCAAGTGCTGGCTAAATCTTGTTTTTAAAGACTAGCTTTATGCAATAATATTCCCTGGGAATTAAAGCAGGGGAAACACAACTTTATTCAGAGACAAAAACAAAGCTCAGGGAGGCGGTGGGAAATAAAGACTTCATTCAGTTTTCAAATGAGTATATGAACCACACAGGATGCGCTTCGCCTCACTCTGTTGTGTTGAACATTTGAAATCAACCAACTCAATCCTACATGTTGTTTGTACTACGGAGAACGTAAACAACAGTGTAAGCTGCTCTCAAGCGGGAAGAAAAACACAAAAACCGAAGAGAATCCCAGAGCCCTGTTTGGAGGGCTGCTGGCCCCTGTGTCAGAGCCTTCTCTGTCAATGTTCAGTGATGCAGAGAGCACAGAGCCCATCTAGGGGGAGAGCAGTCGCCGAGGGTGGAGGCGAGGCTGCAGCGGCGTTTACAGGAGAGGCAGGTATGCATATGTGCATAGCACCAGATTTTTCAAGTAAGCAAGTTCAGCCTCAGACTGAGCTGAGCGAAGTTTCACATTTTACACTTTCTCCACGCGTTAGAGGAGGAAAGCTGTGCAGTGCTTCAGCGCAGAGCCGCTCACGAGTGGCATGAACTCAAAAGAGGACTCGGGGCTGAGCTGATGCTACGTCATGGAATGCTAAAGGATTTCCAGGCTGTGTCATAGACTCTGCTGACTTTATATACCCGATCTGGGATCCTCCATTTTGTTCTTCCTTAAAATGGCTAGAGATTTTCTTCATTAATGCCAACCTATGCAAATGTATACACACTGAAAATCTTTAAATAATTCTAAAGGTCAAAGGATGCTTTTTTCCTATCAGAAATTACCCAAAGAAAATGATATTAGAAATAAATGACTACAATATATATTTAAAAATTCAATCTAATACTCCTGGTGCTTAAAATTTTGATTTAATTGTCTGATTCTAGATATTTCTACATTTTAGATTCCATAAACTTCAGATTCTGAAGCTTGTTGAAAAAGCTAAGTTCCTCAATATGGGAAATTCTATCTGGCTATACTTTTACAGGGTTAATATTTTTCAACTTTCAAAAAATACTTTGAATATCTATATATAGTATTAACAGAATACCTCATTAAATCATATATCAGATAAATATTTTATAGTACAGTTTGTATCATACCCAATATTTTGGGTAAAATTTGGAACAGATTATCAATTATCGATCATGTATGCTATGTAGTATTCATTTGGAATATTGAAATTTCAATTGGCTTTTGGATTGTGAGCTATCTTCCCTATGGGCTGAATGCACGTAGTCAGGTGGAGGAGATACAGACCATGGCCTCGGCACCCTGTCTGGCCCTGCCTGCACAAGGCTCAGTGAGTGGTCCTGGCAGTGCCCTGCCCTTCTGTGCTCACTCACCAGCTGGCTGGGGGTGTAGGTGTGCCAGCATGCAATTGTAGGAGGACACTGACACTAGCACTGACATGTTAAAATTCATTCTCTCAAGAAATAAAAATATATATAGTAGATATACATATAGATACCTGCAGCTGTACTAATTACTTCAAATAGCAGCAAAGAAAAATAAACGCTTGCTTCATAAGTTTAAATTCATTTTAAGTTTGCTATATTAAATTTAAAAATTAAAAAAATATCAACTTACTATAAACAATTTAAAATATGTATAATACAACTCCATGGTCAGAACATTTGAACAGTCTGTGAAAACAGGAGAGACTCTGATCTTACGTCTGTTTAGGCTCCACACATGATTTCTCCACTTGTCCCTTCCAAGAGAAACCATCAAACAGTTGTCTGATTTCACAGCAACCAACTTTGTTTAGCGACTTCCTCATCACAAATATACTTCATTACTTATTACAGCGGAGTTAAATAAAAAGAAATGGGAAGGAAAGTGGCTCTCTCCCTAGTGTCACTGTTCTCTTTTGAAAACATTCTGTACATAAGCAATCTGAACTTTCCAACCATTTACAAATGCATTCTCAAAAAGTGAAAGGTTTAGAGTCTAAAAGTGTTATTTTTTACAATGACTATACAATATATATCAAATGTACACACACACACATCTTAAAGGTAAGGTTCTCCAAAGGTTTTGCGGCATTCCATCACCCCAGTGCTTGGTGGCCTGTCACAGTTGTGTGTACTCTTCACTTGGCTAGGTGTGAGACGGTCATATGCCATCTTGTACTCTTTGTCAAATGCATCTGCAAGAAAATCATAAAGAAAAGAAGAAATTTATGTCTGATGCTGACTATAATCAAGTTTCTATAGGAGCCAAGAACATGTCTCAAGGATATTTCTGCCATCCAAAGACCCACAAATTTCAAGCCCAGAGAAGGGGATCACACAGCTAGATTACATGGACCAATTTTATTTAAGAAAATGATATTAGAAATAAATGACTACAATATATATTTAAAAATTCAATCTAATACTCCTGGTGCTTAAAATTTTGATTTAATTGTCTGATTCTAGATATTTCTACATTTTAGATTCCATAAACTTCAGATTCTGAAGCTTGTTGAAAAAGCTAAGTTCCTCAATATGGGAAATTCTATCTGGCTATACTTTTACAGGGTTAATATTTTTCAACTTTCAAAAATACTTTGAATATCTATATATAGTATTAACAGAATACCTCATTAAATCATATATCAGATAAATATTTTATAGTACAGTTTGTATCATATCCAATATTTTGGGTAAAATTTGGAACAGATTATCAATTATCGATCATGTATGCTATGTAGTATTCATTTGAATATTGAAATTTCAATTGGCTTTTGGATTGTGAGCTATCTTCCTATGGGCTGAATGCACGAACACGGTGGAGGAGATACAGACCATGGCCTCGGCACCCTGTCTGGCCCTGCCTGCACAAGGCTCAGTGAGTGGTCCTGGCAGTGCCCTGCCCTTCTGTGCTCGTGGCCACCAGCTGGCTGGGGTGTAGGTGTGCCAGCATGCAATTGTAGGAGGACACTGACACTAGCACTGACATGTTAAAATTCATTCTCTCAAGAAATAAAAATATATATAGTAGATATACATATAGATACCTGCAGCTGTACTAATTACTTCAAATAGCAGCAAAGAAAATAAACGCTTGCTTCATAAGTTTAAATTCATTTTAAGTTTGCTATATTAAATTTAAAAATTAAAAAATATCAACTTACTATAAACAATTTAAAATATGTATAATACAACTCCATGGTCAGAACATTTGAACAGTCTGTGAAAACAGGAGAGACTCTGATCTTACATCTGTTTAGGCTCCACACATGATTTCTCCACTTGTCCCTTCCAAGAGAAACCATCAAACAGTTGTCTGATTTCACAGCAACCAACTTTGTTTAGCGACTTCCTCATCACAAATATACTTCATTACTTATTACAGCGGAGTTAAATAAAAAGAAATGGGAAGGAAAGTGGCTCTCTCCCTAGTGTCACTGTTCTCTTTTGAAAACATTCTGTACATAAGCAATCTGAACTTTCCAACCATTTACAAATGCATTCTCAAAAAGTGAAAGGTTTAGAGTCTAAAAGTGTTATTTTTACAATGACTATACAATATATATCAAATGTACACACACACACATCTTAAAGGTAAGGTTCTCCAAAGGTTTCATGGGCATTCCATCACCCCAGTGCTTGGTGGCCTGTCACAGTTGTGTGTACTCTTCACTTGGCTAGGTGTGAGACGGTCATATGCCATCTTGTACTCTTTGTCAAATGCATCTGCAAGAAAATCATAAAGAAAAGAAGAAATTTATGTCTGATGCTGACTATAATCAAGTTTCAGGAGCCAAGAACATGTCTCAAGGATATTTCTGCCATCCAAAGACCCACAAATTTCAAGCCCAGAGAAGGGGGACTACAGCTAGATTACATGGACCAATTTTATTTATTTATTTATTTTTGTTTTTGTTTTTCGAGTAGGGTCTCACTCTTGCTCAGGCTGACCTGAATTAACTATGTCGCCCCAGGGTGGCCTTGAACTCACAGCAATCCTCCTACCTCTGCCTCCCCAAGTGTTGGGATTAGTGCCATGCCACCACGCCCGGCCCATGGACCAATTTTAATGCTATCGAATATTAATATCCACAATACCATGCACACGTTTTTGTATCTTGTTTTCCATACTCAGTAAGAATAAGTAATGAGTCAGGAGAATCACAAGCTCAATGCCTGCTTGGAGTACAAGAGTAAGCCTGATGGGCCGGTGGACAATTTGCTGAAGGAGTAAAGCTCTGCATCAAAATAAAGAGTAAAGGGCTATATCTGAATTTCACTAAGGACCCATATTTCTGCCTTGGGGAAGAGGACAAGACATGAGAAAAATCTCCCTAAGGAAATGGGCTGTGGTGGTACCTGTGGGGCTGGGGTGAGCTTATGACCACTGCATGAGTAAGGAAGGTGAGAGGTCCAGTTTTCTTTGGACATTCAATAAAACGCTTTTGGTAGATGGCCAGAGTAAGCTCAGGCCTCTGGCAGGTGGAGAATACAGGACATAAGTGATCAGAGCACTTTGTCTTACCACTGCTGAAAGGCTTAGCTCCAGGAGTACAATTCCTGATTTGGCTGCTGCGGAATTCACGTTGTGGAGTGGGTTTTAAAATATTTTATTTGTTTATTTGAGAGAGAGAGAGAGAGAGAGGGAGGGAGTGGGAGGGAGGGAGGGAGGAGGAGGAGAGGAGAGAAATGGGCATGCCAGGGCCTCTAGCCACTGTAAATGAACTCCAGATGCATGCACCACCTGTGCATCTGGCTTACATTGGTACTGGGGAATCGAACCTGGGTCCTTAGGCTTTGTAACCACTGAGCCATCTCTCCAGCCCCAAGTTGTGTTTTAAGATCAGTGTAAAATCACCCACTAAAAGCATGATCTTGGATGTTTGTCCTCTCATTAACTGGGAGTGGGCTTATTTAGGGCACACAAGGTAGATACTACTAAAATCAGATGAATTGTAATATCAATTATTATCTCAACACCCTGTTCATAAACCTGGAGATTTTCAGACAACTTGAATCTCCCAGGGCCTGACAGCCATTTTATGACAGCCTATCACCAATTCTCTCCCTTTGCCTAAGCAGCAACAATGATGAGGCCAAGCACAATAATCAGGAGAAGCAGAAGGCCAATCAAAACAGTTAAGAAGCTCCTAAAATACACAGTTAGCTACCTGACATTCTTCCTGAGCAAGTTTAGCAACACTCGGGCAATAGGATACAATATCAAACACAGGATTAACAGACATCTCTGTTATTTACTGTGACATTTAATTAAGTTACTTAACCTCCCAGATCCTCACTATTTTCAATACTGTAAAAATGACAGCAGAGGGATGGCTTATCATTTTTGCATTGCCTGCAAAACCAAATGACCCAGGTTCCATTCCCAGGTCTCATGTAGGCCAGATGCACAAGGTGGGACATGTGTCTGGAGTTTGTTTGCAGTGGCTGAAGGCCCTGGAGCATCTATTCTCCCTCTCTATCTGCCTCTTTCTCTTTTAAATGAAGAAATAAATAATTTTTTTAAATGATGGGGAAAAAATGGTTGGCTGGAGAGATGGCTTAGCAGTTAAGGCACTTACCTGCAAAGCCTAATGACCCAGGTTCGATTCCCTAGTACCCATTTAAGCCAGATGCACAAGGTGGTGCATCCATTTGAGTTTGTTTGCAGTGGCTAGAGGCCTAGCACACCCATTCTCTCAAATAAGTAAATATTTTAAAAATGATAATAAAATCTATTTGCATAGGACCTTGGGGAGAATTATGAGATAATACATGGAAGGATCCCACTACAGTGTGAAGCTAAAAATGTTCATTTATTATTTATCACATCATTACACCTGTGATTACAATATCATGGTAATTTTGACATTAGAGAAAAAATCAAAGCAACCTTTTAAAATAAATTAGTATAATGATGATACAGTAATGAATACCACTGATAAAATCCCTTGCAAAACTATAATATGCTATATGAACATTATAAACTATTTGTTATGCTGAATTACCTATATCAATGTTTTCTCTTCCCAAGCGCCACAAGAGAGGAATAGTATTTCTCTGTATAAACTCCTGACGATAAAAGACGTGGAGAAAATATTAGTATCCAGAGAGCATGTTCTCGAAATGTTCTTATGCTAAGTGAGCATGAATTACTGTCAAGATGAAGCACATAGACAATCTGTTAGAGGCACAATGTGCTAAGAGGCGCCACTTCAGTCTCTTAAAATGTGGACACTTGCTCAGCGTCTCTAGAATCTGACTCATTGGCCCATAGACATCATTCATTTTAATGCTTTTTACCATACTTTTCAGTAGTTCCTGGTTAAATGAATTGTCACTTTTTGCAATAAATGGACCATTGGATATTTTTGGGCTATAAAAGAACAACAACAACAAAAAAGTAGATTAAAGAAATGTTCTGTGTAGAGAAGAGAAAAAAAATTAAACAGGAATTGACAAGCTGTCAAAGATGATACAAAGCACCAAAACCAAATTAAGAGCAATAGATCAGAAGTCTAATAGATAGTCTAATAGCAATAGATTGTTGTCTAAAAATACAGAAAGAATAAAAAGGAAGAAAAGTAAGACAATGACAAAAATAGGAAAAATAGGGCAAGAGCTTCTTGTGGCCCAAATAGACAATAACTAAAAATACTTTCCTGTCACACAGTCTTGGAAGCAAAGTCTATACCAGCTGCCAGGGATGGGAACAAAGGAGTAAAGGAAGAAGCTGGGACAAGCAATGTGCCAAAAGCTGAACTGTACAAAGCACACCCAAGCCTGCGAAAGCACATGCATGACCCCACCAGAAAATCCCACTTCCACAGAAGGTAGCATTAAAAATCCAACACTCACTCAAATAAACTAGATCTTATTTATTTATTTTTGTTTTTGTTTTTGTTTTTCGAGGTAGGGTCTCACTCTAGCCCAGGCTGACCTGGAATTCACTATGTAGTCTCAGGGTGGCCTCGAACTCAAGGCGATCCAACCTCTGCCTCCCAAGTGCTGGCTAAATCTTGTTTTTAAAGACTAGCTTTATGCAATAAATATTCCTGGGAATTAAAGCAGGGGAAACACAACTTTATTCAGAGACAAAAACAAAGCTCAGGGAGGCGGTGGGAAATAAGGACTTCATTCAGTTTTCAAATGAGTATATGAACCACACAGGATGCGCTTCGCCTCACTCTGTTGTGTTGAACATTTGAAATCAACCAACTCAATCCTACATGTTGTTTGTACTACGGAGAACGTAAACAACAGTGTAAGCTGCTCTCAAGCGGGAAGAAAAACACAAAAACCGAAGAGAATCCCAGAGCCCTGTTTGGAGGGCTGCTGGCCCCTGTGTCAGAGCCTTCTCTGTCAATGTTCAGTGATGCAGAGAGCACAGAGCCCATCTAGGGGGAGAGCAGTCGCCGAGGGTGGAGGCGAGGCTGCAGCGGCGTTTACAGGAGAGGCAGGTATGCATATGTGCATAGCACCAGATTTTTCAAGTAAGCAAGTTCAGCCTCAGACTGAGCTGAGCCGAAGTTTCACATTTTACACTTTCTCCACGCGTTAGAGGAGGAAAGCTGTGCAGTGCTTCAGCGCAGAGCCGCTCACGAGTGGCATGAACTCAAAAGAGGACTCGGGGCTGAGCTGATGCTACGTCATGGAATGCTAAAGGATTTCCAGGCTGTGTCATAGACTCTGCTGACTTTATATACCCGATCTGGGATCCTCCATTTTGTTCTTCCTTAAAATGGCTAGAGATTTTCTTCATTAATGCCAACCTATGCAAATGTATACACACTGAAAATCTTTAAATAATTCTAAAGGTCAAAGGATGCTTTTTTTCCTATCAGAAATTACCCAAAGAAAATGATATTAGAAATAAATGACTACAATATATATTTAAAAATTCAATCTAATACTCCTGGTGCTTAAAATTTTGATTTAATTGTCTGATTCTAGATATTTCTACATTTTAGATTCCATAAACTTCAGATTCTGAAGCTTGTTGAAAAAGCTAAGTTCCTCAATATGGGAAATTCTATCTGGCTATACTTTTACAGGGTTAATATTTTTCAACTTTCAAAAAATACTTTGAATATCTATATATAGTATTAACAGAATACCTCATTAAATCATATATCAGATAAATATTTTATAGTACAGTTTGTATCATATCCAATATTTTGGGTAAAATTTGGAACAAATTATCAATTATCGATCATGTATGCTATGTAGTATTCATTTGGAATATTGAAATTTCAATTGGCTTTTGGATTGTGAGCTATCTTCCCTATGGGCTGAATGCACGTAGTCACGGTGGAGGAGATACAGACCATGGCATCGGCACCCTGTCTGGCCCTGCCTGCACAAGGCTCAGTGAGTGGTCCTGGCAGTGCCCTGCCCTTCTGTGCTCGCTCACCAGCTGGCTGGGGGTGTAGGTGTGCCAGCATGCAATTGTAGGAGGACACTGACACTAGCACTGACATGTTAAAATTCATTCTCTCAAGAAATAAAAATATATATAGTAGATATACATATAGATACCTGCAGCTGTACTAATTACTTCAAATAGCAGCAAAGAAAAATAAACGCTTGCTTCATAAGTTTAAATTCATTTTAAGTTTGCTATATTAAATTTAAAAATTAAAAAAATATCAACTTACTATAAACAATTTAAAATATGTATAATACATCTCCATGGTCAGAACATTTGAACAGTCTGTGAAAACAGGAGAGACTCTGATCTTACATCTGTTTAGGCTCCACACATGATTTCTCCACTTGTCCCTTCCAAGAGAAACCATCAAACAGTTGTCTGATTTCACAGCAACCAACTTTGTTTAGCGACTTCCTCATCACAAATATACTTCATTACTTATTACAGCGGAGTTAAATAAAAAAGAAATGGGAAGGAAAGTGGCTCTCTCCCTAGTGTCACTGTTCTCTTTTGAAAACATTCTGTACATAAGCAATCTGAACTTTCCAACCATTTACAAATGCATTCTCAAAAAGTGAAAGGTTTAGAGTCTAAAAGTGTTATTTTTTACAATGACTATACAATATATATCAAATGTACACACACACACATCTTAAAGGTAAGGTTCTCCAAAGGTTTTGCGGCATTCCATCACCCCAGTGCTTGGTGGCCTGTCACAGTTGTGTGTACTCTTCACTTGGCTAGGTGTGAGACGGTCATATGCCATCTTGTACTCTTTGTCAAATGCATCTGCAAGAAAATCATAAAGAAAAGAAGAAATTTATGTCTGATGCTGACTATAATCAAGTTTCTATAGGAGCCAAGAACATGTCTCAAGGATATTTCTGCCATCCAAAGACCCACAAATTTCAAGCCCAGAGAAGGGGGATCACAGCTAGATTACATGGACCAATTTTATTTATTTATTTATTTTTATTTTTTGGTTTTTTCGAGGTAGGGTCTCACTCTTGCTCAGGCTGACCTGGAATTAACTATGTCGTCTCAGGGTGGCCTTGAACTCACAGCAATCCTCCTACCTCTGCCTCCCAAGTGCTGGGATTAAAGGCGTGCGCCACCACGCCCGGCCTACATGGACCAATTTTAATGCTATCGAATATTAATATCCACAATACCATGCACACGTTTTTGTATCTTGTTTTCCATACTCAGTAAGAATAAGTAATGAGTCAGGAGAATCACAAGCTCAATGCTTGCTTGGAGTACAAGAGTAAGCTCAAGGGCTCAGGGACAATTTGGGTTAGGGTTAGGGTAAAAGCCTGCATCAAAATAAAGAGTAAAGGGCTATATCTGAATTTCACTAAGGACCCATATTTCTGCCTTGGGGAAGATGACAAGACATGAGAAAAATCTCCCTATGAAACGGGGCTGTGGTGGTACCTGTGGGGGCTGGGGTGAGCTTATGACCACTGCATGAATAAGGAAGGTGAGAGGTCCAGTTTTCTTTGGACATTCAATAAAACGCTTTTGGTAGATGGCCAGAGTAAGCTCAGGCCTCTGGCAGGTGGAGAATACAGGACATAAGTGATCAGAGCACTTTGTCTTACCACTGCTGAAAGGCTTAGCTCCAGGAGTACAATTCCTGATTTGGCTGCTGCGGAATTCACGTTGTGGAGTGGGTTTTAAAAAATATTTTATTTGTTTATTTATTTGACAGAGAGAGAGAGAGAGAGGGAAGGAGGGAGAGAGGGAGAGAAAGAGAGAAAATGGGCATGCCAGGGCCTCTAGCCACTGTAAATGAACTCCAGATGCATGCACCACCTTGTGCATCTGGCTTACATTGGTACTGGGGAATCGAACCTGGGTCCTTAGGCTTTGTAACCACTGAGCCATCTCTCCAGCCCCAAGTTGTGTTTTTAAGATCAGTGTAAAATCACCCACTAAAAGCATGATCTTGGATGTTTGTCCTCTCATTAACTGGGGAGTGGGCTTATTTAGGGCACACAAGGTAGATACTACTAAAATCAGATGAATTGTAATATCAATTATTATCTCAACACCCTGTTCATAAACCTGGAGATTTTCAGACAACTTGAATCTCCCAGGGCCTGACAGCCATTTTATGACAGCCTATCACCAATTCTCTCCCTTTGCCTAAGCAGCAACAATGATGAGGCCAAGCACAATAATCAGGAGAAGCAGAAGGCCAATCAAAACAGTTAAGAAGCTCCTAAAATACACAGTTAGCTACCTGACATTCTTCCTGAGCAAGTTTAGCAACACTCGTACTAGGATACAATACTTCAAACACAGGATTAACAGACATCTCTGTTATTTACTGTGACATTTAATTAAGTTACTTAACCTCCCAGATCCTCACTATTTTCAATACTGTAAAAATGATGGGGCAGGAGGGATGGCTTATCATTTTTTGCATTGCCTGCAAAACCAAATGACCCAGGTTCCATTCCCCAGGTCTCATGTAGGCCAGATGCACAAGGTGGGACATGTGTCTGGAGTTTGTTTGCAGTGGCTGAAGGCCCTGGAGCATCTATTCTCCCTCTCTATCTGCCTCTTTCTCTTTTAAATGAAGAAATAAATCATTTTTTTAAATGATGGGGAAAAAATGGTTGGCTGGAGAGATGGCTTAGCAGTTAAGGCACTTACCTGCAAAGCCTAATGACCCAGGTTCGATTCCCTAGTACCCATTTAAGCCAGATGCACAAGGTGGTGCATCCATTTGGAGTTTGTTTGCAGTGGCTAGAGGCCCTAGCACACCCATTCTCTCAAATAAGTAAATATTTTAAAAAATGATAATAAAATCTATTTGCATAGGACCTTGGGGAGAATTATATGAGATAATACATGGAAGGATCCCACTACAGTGTGAAGCTAAAAATGTTCATTTATTATTTATCACATCATTACACCTGTGATTACAATATCATGGTAATTTTGACATTAGAGAAAAAAAAATCAAAGCAACCTTTTAAAATAAATTAGTATAATGATGATACAGTAATGAATACCACTGATAAAATCCCTTGCAAAACTATAATATGCTATATGAACATTATAAACTATTTGTTATGCTGAATTACCTATATCAATGTTTTCTCTTCCCAGCGCCACAAGAGAGAGGAATAGTATTTCTCTGTATAAACTCCTGACGATAAAAGACGTGGAGAAAATATTAGTATCCAGAGAGCATGTTCTCGAAATGTTCTTATGCTAAGTGAGCATGAATTACTGTCAAGATGAAGCACATAGACAATCTGTTAGAGGCACAATGTGCTAAGAGAAAGGCTTACCTCTGTCTCTTAAAATGTGGACACTTGCTCAGCGTCTCTAGAATCTGACTCATTGGCCCATAGACATCATTCATTTTAATGCTTTTTACCATACTTTTCAGTAGTTCCTGGTTAAATGAATTGTCACTTTTTTGCAATAAATGGACCATTGGATATTTTTGGGCTATAAAAGAACAACAACAACAAAAAAAGTAGATTAAAGAAATGTTCTGTGTAGAGAAGAGAAAAAAAAAATTAAACAGGAATTGACAAGCTGTCAAAGATGATACAAAGCACCAAAACCAAATTAAGAGCAATAGATCAGAAGTCTAATAGATAGTCTAATAGCAATAGATTGTTGTCTAAAAATACAGAAAGAATAAAAAAAGGAAGAAAAGTAAGACAATGACAAAAATAGGAAAAATAGGGCAAGAGCTTCTTGTGGCCCAAATAGACAATAACTAAAAATACTTTCCTGTCACACAGTCTTGGAAGCAAAGTCTATACCAGCGGCCAGGGATGGGAACAAAGGAGTAAAGGAAGAAGCTGGGACAAGCAATGTGCCAAAAGCTGAACTGTACAAAGCACACCCAAGCCTGCGAGCACATGCATGACCCCACCAGAAAATCCCACTTCCACAGAAGGTAGCATTAAAAATCCAACACTCACTCTCAAATAAAAGAGTACGATTTTGACCTGTAAGACAAAAAGTAGTACAGTGAATGAAATTTAGTTACACATGAATTTAATCTATTTAAAGCAAGAAGAGATCACTCTCATTTGAATGGAGTCACCGATCTATGATGGCACTTACTGTGGGCATTCCATAGGATGTACAAGGGCTGACCTGGGTCCTGATGTAACTTCATATTGTCCCATAACATCTGTATTAAAACATACTTACTATCTTCAGACATACAGTGGCGGGGAATCTGAGTTGTAAAACAAAAAGATTATGACAATTTTTAAATAAATATTTTATAAAATCCTAAATTTTTTATTTATTAAAATATTTTAAAAATTTATTTATTTATTAGAGATGGAGAGAGTGAGAGGGAGAGAGAGAGAGAGAGAAAATGGGTGTGCCAGGGCATCTAGCCACTGCAAAGAACTCCAGATGCATGTGCTACCTTGTGTATCTGGCTTATGTGGGAACTGAAGAATTGAACTGGGATCCTTAGGCTTAGGCTGTGCAGGCCTTAACCACTAAGCCATCTCTCCAGCACATTTAAAAATATTTATTTATTTATTTATTTATGGTTTTTTGAGGTAGGTCTCACTCTGGCCCAGGCTGACCTGGAATTAACTATGTATTCTCAGGGCGGCCTCGAACTCATGGTGATCCTCCTACCTCTGCCTCCCTAGTGCTGGGATTAAAGGTGTGTGCCACCACACCCGGCTATTTTTATTTATTTATTTGAAAGAAAGAGGCAGAGATTGAGAGTGAGCAAGCCAGAGAAAGAATGGCATGTCAGGGCCTCCAGCCACTGCAAATGAACTCCAGATACCTGTGCCCCCTTGTGCATCTGTCTTACGTGGGTACTGGAGAACTGACCTGGGTCCTTTGGCTTTGCAGGCAAGCGCCTCAACAACTAAGCCATCTCACCAGCCCCAAATCCTAAGTTTTTAAAGGATGTATGTGTATAGGAGAGAAAAGAGAACAGAACATGATTGATTTGTATTAGTGCTAGACTGTAAGAAAAAAAATCTGCCAGGTGTGGTGGTGTACACCTTTAATCCCAGGACTCAGGATCACTGACTTCAAGGCCAGCCCTAGACTACATAGTGAATTCCAAGTTAGCCTGAGCTAGGGAGGGAGACCCTACCTCAAAAAGCCAAAAAAACAAAACAAAACAAAACCCTATAAATACAACTAAGACATGGTATGGAAAGGTGGTTCAATGGTTAAGGTGCTTGCCTGGGAAGCCTAAGGACCCAGGTTTGACTCCTCAGAACCCATGTAAGCCAGATGCAGATGGTGGCACATGCGTCTGGAGTTCATCTGCAATAGCTAGAGGCCCTGGCATGTCCATTTTTCTCTCTCTAAGTAAATAAAAATAAATAATATTTAAAGCCAGACATGGTGGTGCCCGCCTTTAATTCCAGCACTTGGGAGGTAGAGGTAGGAGGATTGCTGTGAGTTTGAGGCCAGCCTGGGACTACATAATGAATTACAGGTCAGCCTGAGTGAGACCCTACCTCAAAAAAATCCAAAAAAAGTAAAAATAAAAAAATAAAATACAACTAAGACTATTCTAATTATATAATGCTTTTCATGGTACTAAAAGTATGTAGTGTAAAAAGTATGGCTGGAGAGATGGCTTAGCAGTTAAGGCACTTGCCTGCAAAGCCTAAGGACCCAGGTTTGGTTCCCCAGTACCCGTGTGAGCCAGATGCACAAGGTGGCGCATGCGTCTGGAATCTGCAGTGGCTAGAGGCCCTGGCATGCCCATTCTTTGTCTTTCTCTCTCTCTCTCAAATAAATAAAATAAATATAATATTTTAAATAAGAAATCAACAGTTTTCATCATTGGGAATATGCAGACATTATCATGGTAACAGTAGTGCTGCCCTTTAATTCTACTCTTACCTTTGAGTATTTGTTACAATGCTCAGAAGAAAGAATCAATCCAGGGAGGTTACTGGGCAAGTCAAGACGTCTAAAATACCACACCAGGTTCCAAAACACAATTGGATGATGGTCCACAAAGTCTGCTACTGTTATCGCGTGGTCACCTTCATTTTCCAGTAGGCTCTCAAGTTCCTTCCACACCACTAACGGACTAAGATATGGAACAGTGACAGGATCTGGACTTGGAAGGTGCCATTCCAACCCTAAAGAATCCTGTTGAGCAAATAAAACCATACATGACAAATATGAGAATGATGATGTGAGATTATTTGGAATTTAAAATATTGTTTTAAAAGTTTCTGTGAATGCTTTCCACATGAGCAGAAAGCCGAATCATGGAATGAGACTCTGTGACAATAATGTAAATGAAGCTAATAAGGCTCTTTAGGACAAAGAGAACATAATCAGAAGCAAATGATCAATTTATAAAATTAAAAAAAAACACCAAAATACATACAGTAGCTCCTTGTAAAGTGGCTGGCAGGCTGCCTGTAGGAATGAGTTTCTGTCCTCCAGTATC
The DNA here is from genome assembly GCA_036365145.1 of Orientallactaga sibirica. Classification (NCBI taxonomy): domain Eukaryota; kingdom Metazoa; phylum Chordata; class Mammalia; order Rodentia; family Dipodidae; genus Orientallactaga; species Orientallactaga sibirica. The sequence goes on from JAEOAD010000016.1 coordinate 12,698,356, forward strand.
CTCCTTATCCAGGGGGCCGTAGGTGCTAACGCTCCGAGCCATTGGGAAGAGTGGACATTTTGACACAACTGCTTTTGATCTGTTAGCAGGAATCTGAATGCTCCGGGCACAGGGATTTTCCTGCAGTTTTGATTTGCTTGAGCATTAAAAAAAGAAGAAAAAGGCATATTAGTGTCAAGACGTATGCATCTTATCTAGAAGACCGTGTTGTTCACTGCAGAACCAGAGCTGCACAAGCAAAATAAATCAAAAGAAGTATGTTACTCAGGCTTCACCTAGGAAGCAGGATGTATTTTTAAATAACATGGCAGTCATGTCAAATTTCCTTTATATTAGGTGAACTTTATGTTTAGAATATTTTATTATTTATTTGCAAGCAGAGAGAGAGCGGGGGAAGGAAGGAGGGAGGGAAGAAAAGAGAAAATTGGCACACCAGGGGCTCCTGCCATTGCAAATGAACTCCGGGTGCATATGCCACTTTGTGCATCTGGCTTTACATGGGTACTGGAGATTTGAACCTGGGTTGTCAGGCTTTGCAAGCAAGTGGCTTTAACCAATGAGCAATCCCTCCAGTCTATATCAGGTGAACTTTAAATATTCAGGATTCATTCATTTATTCCTAACATTCAGTGAGCCACTTACTTTTAACCAGCCCCGCAGCTGCTCTTGAACATACACAGTAGAGAAAAGCACACACTCCTTCAGGAGTCATGTGAGCCAGAGACAGTCCAAGACAAAGGCTACAACAGATCTACTCTGCAAGCAGGCACGTGCACACGCACAATTTCATGGTCTAAATATTCAGGATCCCACAAGTTACGTTAGCTTTGCCAATACTATGTAGGCATTTCTGTTTTTCATATGCAGCTGCCAACATAGCTTCACCTACTTCATTATACGTGGCTAATTTGGCACGTTTGTAAACCCCTGTCGGTTTCTGCATCTCAGTGTAGATTACTACATATGCTTTAGTTCAATTATACAGTTCTGTATCAGGTCCAAATGTTTTCTTACATTATTAAATAGATAATTAAATATCCTATAGTAGAAGTTAGTATCAATTCCTAAAGAGATAGAATTAAGCCAGGCATGGTGGCACACATTTTAATCCCAGTTCTTGGGAGGCTGAGTTATGAGGATCACCATGAGTTTGAGGCCACCCTGAGACTACACAGTGAATTCCAGGTCAGCCTGGGCTAGAGTGAGACCCTACCTCAAAAAAACAAAAACAAAAAAAAACAAAAAAAAAAGAGAGAGAGAGAGAGTTAAGAAAAACAATTCATTATAAACTTCAAATGTTTTATAGTAATTTTCTTTTTGTTTTTCGAGGTAGGGTCTCCCTCTATCCCAGGCTGACCTAGAATTCACTATGGAGTTTCAGGCTGGCCTTGAACTCATAGTGATCCTCCTACCTCTGCCTCCCAAGTGCTGGGATTAAAGACGTGTGCCACCACGCCTGGCTTCTACAGGTATTCTTAACATTTAAATACTACAAACATTATCATACATATATAACTTAAAAATTTGAAGTTCATAAAGTATAACATAAATGTTTATATTTAAAAATTTCTCAAAAGAAACAACAAAAAAAGTCAGGTGTGGTGAAGCACTTGGGAGGCACAGGTAGGAGGAGTGTCATGAGTTCGAGGCCATCCTGAGACTACATAGTAACTCCCAGGACAGCCAGGGCTAGATGAAGACTCTACCTTGAAAAAAAAACAAAACAAACAAACAAACAAAAATGTGGGCTTGGAAGACGGCATAGTGGTTAAAGGTGCTTGCTTGCAATGCCTGTGAATCAGGTTCAATTTCCAAGTACTCACATCAAACCAAATGCACAAAGTGGTACATGGGTCTGGAGTTCATTTGTAGCAGCAAGAAGCCCTGGCATTCCCAACTCACTACCTCTCTCTCTGCTTGTAAATAAACAAACAAAAATATTAAAAAATTGTTATTGGAAAATTGTAATATTGCTTTAATTAGAAATAAGAATTTAACATAATGATTTTTCATTGAAGTCTGTGTGTGTGTGTGTGTGTGTATCAATTATACAGTCTGTCTATCCATTTGAGGTGAGGTCTCGCTGTAGACGCTGTAGGTGAGTTTGGCTGAAACACTCTTCTTCCTCCACCTCCCAGGTGCTGGGGCTCTAGGCATGAACATTTTTCACAGAAACTTCAATCTTGAAATGGTCATCTATTTTTCCTACCACACATCTAAAACAAGTGTTAACAAATGTTGCCAGAACAGAGTTCCCCATAATCATACTTACTTATTTAGATCAAAATTCCCTTGAACAGAGACTGCAGATGTGTCAAGCCCAGAAGCTGATGCTGAAATGCAAGACTGCCTTGTCTGACTTGAAAAGGATGCAAAGTGCACAGTTTCTGTCGATGAGCTGGACTTCAAGAAATATCTAGAATGTGAAGCAAAAGAGGTTTCTGAAAAACAAAAAGCTGTTGTAAGAAACAATATTCTTAAGCCTAAGGTGGAAAGGGCCCATGTTATTACCTTCCAGGTCGTCTTAGATCTCTTATTTCAATATTCAGGAAGGGTAAGAAAAGGTTGCCACAAAACGGGCATGTGGTGTTGAGATTGGAATCGTCTGCGGTCCAGCCAGCCATGATTTCCTCGTCATGGACAAGACAGTCACAAGTTCTACACCTGGAACAACTGGAGATGAGAACCTGCAGAGGATGACAGCAACGTACAGGGCAAGCTGCTTAGTGTACATTAGGAATGAAAGCAATTCCATGTCACAAGTCTATTCAGACACTACAAATAAAAAGGGTACTATATGTAGAGCATTATATACTAAACTAATTTTCAACCATTTCGGCTAAACCTATTCCACATTAAAAAATATATAATTTATTTGAGAGAGAGAAAGAGGCAGGGCCTCCAGTCACTGCAAACAAACTCCAGAAGCATGTGCCATCTTGTGCATCTGGCCTATGTGGGCACTGGGGAATTGAACTAAAGACCCCAGGCTTTGTAGGCAAGTGCCTTAACACTAAGCTATCTCTCTAGCCCCCCAAATTTTTGTCTGAGAGGAATCTGCACGTAAGCGAACATTTCTGTTACTATCATTACTATAAAATTTGCTTTGGTTTTATTAACAGCAAAGTAAAGTCAAACATCCATTTGTTACTGTACCAAACAGGTATTTGTTCCTGGATAGACCAGTGCTACTCAGAGTGTAGTTCTCAGACCAATGAGGGTACACAGACTCTTACTGGTTTGTGGTAAGTCAAGAAAGGAGGACTTAAAAACTTGTAAAGTAATTTGACGTTGTCATAACTTTTATAAGAGTATCAGACTAGAAATTCAGAGAAAACAAGCGTCGTCTGTCATCGCATGCAACTTAAGAAGCATCACCAAAGGCGGCTGTAAACGCAGCCCCTACAGTAGTACACGGTGAGCTCCTAAAGCCACCCAAACCTCGTAAGCTGTAACAGCAGTGCTCACCATTTCTTTTCCAGTTAAACCCAAATCTATTGATGTAAATCAACATGAAATAGCAACTATACTTAAAACATCTGGAAGCAATTTTATAGAAAAAAACTGGTGGAAAAATTTAAAGTATGAAAGTATCATTTTTTTCACTGTAAGAAATCAGTTATACCTGGCAGAAATCTACAAACTGACACAAAGAATGAAAAACATGGTGGAAGAAGTTGACAACATAAAGCCAAACTGCTTTCTGCACCTTCTTCCAGAGCCTGCTTGCACAGCAAGACTGGCTCGCTCACACTGTAAGTAAGTGTTCGCAGAGAACACGTAACAAGGGCTAAGTGCCGATGTTGGAAATGAAAACACTTTCATGGGGGAAGGGGAGGGAATAGCATGCTTTTTTTTGTATGTAAGTATAGAAGTTGTCAATTAAAAAAACACTTTTATGTGTTGATAAATCTCAAAATAAGCACAAAACTGTTCTAATAAAGTAGATGTCTTCAATAATCTGAAATTATAGATAACCAAAAGCTAGATTTTGGGCTGGAGAGATGGCTTAGTGTTTTAAGGCGCTTGCCTGTGGAGCCTAAGGACTCATGTTCAACTTTGCAGGTCACACATACGCCAGAAGCAAAGTGACCCAAGTGTGCAAGGTCACACGTGCACAAGGAAGAGCACGGGTCAGTTCTATTATAGTGGCTGGAGGCCTTGGTGTGCCAATTCTCTCTCTTGGTCCTTCTTTTAAAAATATTTTTTGTTTATTTATTTGAGAGTGACAGAGTAAGAAAGAGAAAGAGAGAGAGAGAGAGAGAGAGAGAGGGAGAGAATGGGTGCACCAGGGCTTCTAGCCACTGCAAACGAACTCCAGATGCATGCGCCACCTTGTGCATCTGGCTTATGTGGGTACTGGGGAATCAAGCCTCAAACGGGGGGGGGTCTTTAGGTTTCACAGGCAAGTGCTTAATCGCTAAGCTATCTCTTCAGCGACCCCCCACCCAGCTCTTTTTTTTTTTTTTAAACTATTTTTAGGCTAGATGTGGTGGTGCACACCTTTAATCCCAGCACTAGGGAGGCAAAGGTACAAGGATTGCTGAGACTATGTAGTGAATTCCAGGTCAGCCTGGGCTTGCCTTGAAAACCTTATATATATATATAAAATATATATATATATATATATATATATATATATACATACATACATACATACAGAGAGGTATGTATGTATGTATGTATGTATGTATGTATGTATGTACGTACGTACGTACGTATGTATGTGGCTGGAGAGATGGCTTAGCAGTTAAGGTGCTCGCCTGCAAAGTCAAAGAACCCAAATTCAACTCCCTGGGACCCACGTAAGCCAGATGCACAAGGTGACACATGTGTCTGGAGTTTGTTTGCAGTGGCTGGAGGCCCTGGCACGCCTATTTTCTCTCTCTCTCTGTACCTCTTCCTCTCTCTCAAATAAATAAAAGATCTTTTAAAAATATTTTTTATATGTTTTTATTTGCAAGCACAGAGAGATAGAAGAGAGACAGAGAGAATGGGTGTACCAGGACTTCTAGTTGCTGCATATGAACTCCAGACACATATGCCACCTTGTGCATCTGGCTCTACGTGGGTACTGGGGAATCAAACTCAGGTCATTAGGCTTTGCAGGTAAGCACCTTAACCAATAGGCCATCTCTCCAGCTCCACGCCCACACTCTCTCATAAAAAAAAAAAAAGAAAGCAGTCTATAGGGCTTGCCTCAAAAAAAAAGCTAGATTTTTACATTTTTTTGAAATTTCAGACAACACACATTTAACTTTTAATACTCTAACAGAAACCATCAATACTTAAAAAATGTAAACTTATAAAATTTTGAGCAGAGCAGTACCTCCATTGCATAGTTCTGGAAGATGTTTGTATTACTGGTGCTGAGGGAAGAGGAGGCCACTTCTGATCTCCCAGGTAAGGCGAACTTTGACAAGGATCCTGTTTGTTTTAAACAAAGAATAGCACCATTAGGACTGATAAGGCGCAATATAAGATCTGTTCCTTCTGTGAACTCTGACAGAAAGGTCCACTTGAACTACTCAGCACATTAAGTCAACTCAGAAACAAACAACACACACACACATGGAATGACAGACTCTTCTCTAATGCAAAAAGTAATGGTGCAATCTGTTGGTTCCCTGGAACTCAAGGGATAGGAAACAATGTTGAAGACCAGATTACCAACCTTATTTTATTTTAAAAATTTTATTTATAGCCGGGCATGGTGGTGCACACCTTTAATCCCAGCACTCAGGAGGCAGAGGTAGGAGGATCACTGTGAGTTCGAGGCCAGCATGAGACTACACAGTGAATTCCAGGTCAGCCTGGACTAGAGTGAAACCCTACCTTGAAAAAAAATTTTTTATTTGTTTATCTATCTGTATGCGTGCTGTGAGTGTGTGTAAGGGTGCACCAGGGTCTCTTGCTACTGCTAACCCTGACTTTATGTGGTTGGCTGGGAAATGTAACCACTGAGCCATCTCCATAGCCCCTCACATTCATTTTTATAGCAGAAATATACATGGAGCAGGGAGTGGTGGCGCACGCCTTTAATCCCAGCACTCGAGAGGCAGAGGTAGGAGGATCGCCGTGAGTTCGAGGCCAGCCTGAGACTCCAAAGTGAATTCCAGGTCAGCATGAGCTATAGTGAGACCCTGCCTTGAAAAACAAACAAACAAACAAAAGAAAAATACATGGAAACTAAACTGAAGCTCATTCTTCCCCTATCAGATAGCAAAAACCCAGAAATCTGCCAACATATTTTGTTGACAAGGTTGTGACAAAATAGGTATTCTTACATATTGCCAGCAAGAAAGCCTGTAGAAGGGAATTGGCACTATCCCTTCAAGGAAGAATCTTGAACTATTTCCTAAATATATAAGGGCAAAAATGTACCATGGCATACATGTGCTGCAGGGTCATCAAGACTGGACACTTGAGGTAGCGGGTTAAAATAAACCATGACGCAGTCAGACACAGGAACGTTAGTGTGACAGGATGTGACCATCAGGACATTGTTAAGTGAAAACAGAAAGAGCTAGGAAGAGTTTATAGTATGTTACCTTTTGAGTTTTGAAATGATAAGGATATATAGCAAGACTTACATTTACATTTATTTTTTATTTTTTGGAGAGAGATACAGAGAGAGACAGAGAGAGAGAGAGAGAGAGAGAGAGAGGGAGGGAGGGAGAGGGAGACAGATAGAGATGGGCACGCAAGCAGTCTCTTAGCTGCTGTGAACGAAATCTAGATGCATGCGCCCCTTGTAGGCAAGTGCAGCATTGTGCCCTTGCATCACTGCATCTGGCTAAATGTGGGACCTGGAGATTGGAACCGGGTTCTTAGGTTTAGCAGGCAGGCGCCTTAACTGCTAAGCCATCTCCCCAGCCCTACATTTACGTTTTTAAATGGAAAGATACACCAAAAATAAGTAGAAATGCTTAGTTCACAGGGACAGAAGAAAGCAGTGTGAGGGGTTGGGATGGGAGTAGACTTCTCTGACAGGGTTTGGACTTTTATTACTTTTTTGTTTGTTTGTTTTGCAGTTTTGCAAATCTTTTACACATTTGCAAAACAAAATTAGGGGGAAAAGTAGAGGCTGGGGCCATAGCTTAGTCAGTAAAGTGCTTGTTATGCAAGCGTTGAGTGCTACAAAGTAAAGGCTGGGGAAAGGTCCTCTAAGCCCAGTGCAGGGAACTGGAGACAGGGGACTCCTGGTGCATGCCTGCTCACTAGCTAGCAGCCAAACCGAGCTTCAAGAGAGAATGTCTCAAAAACTAAGGTGGACAGTGATAAAGACACCTGATGCTGACTTCTAGCCACTCTCCCCCACATGCACGCACGCACACTCACAATACACATGTTACAAAGGTACTACGCATCACATGCAGCATGACAGAAGTGAGACAAACCTTCTAAGGAGGCAGAACTTCCCAGGCTTGCCCGGCTGACATCAATTCCCTTGGTCCCTGAAGTGGCACTGCTCTCTTGGGAGGAAGTGGCTCCTTCTAATTCATGGCAGACATCTTCATCTGTCAGAGAGGTAGATTCAGAGTCTTGGGCTCCCACTGAAGAAAGACTGGCACGATCAGAACTTTGATCCTAAGGAAATAATTGTAAGTTTAACTGCCCTCATAGTTAATGCTAGTTATTTCAAAAGTTGCTCTGAAGGTAAAAAGGAATACTATCTACCCACCCAGATGATCAGTTAGTCAACATCACAACTTCAACAGGAAAAACAAGCAATCTTACAAAAAGATATGACTTGGGGTAGAGATGCTCAAGGTCAATTTTTAAGAACGTTTCTTACTTCCAGCAAAGTATTTATACATTCACAAGGCAATGTTGCCCACTTTTGATCTTTTATTTTTCCTCCCTATAAATCTCAGTCCAAGGTTACATTACAATTACATTTTATTCTCTTCTAATATAACTTAAGTATTAAATATACTTTTGGTCTTCACTTTTTTTCAAGGTAGGGTCTCACTCTAGCCCAGGCTGACTTGGAATTCACTATGTAGTCTCAGGCTAGTCTTTAACTCACAGCAATCCTCCTACTGTGGCCTCCTGAGTGCTGGGATTAAAGGCATGAGCTACCACGCCTGGCTTAGTCTGCTCTTTTGAGAACACTAAAATACATCTTAATTTTTCTTGTTATACCAAAAATATATGAGAGGGCTAGAGAGATGGCTTAGCGGTTAAGGAGTTTGCCTGCTAAGCCAAAGGACCTAGGTTCGATTCCCCAGGACCCACGTAAGCCAGATGCACAAGGAAGCACATGCATCTGGAGTTGTTTGTATTAGCTGGAGGGCCTTGGTGTGCCCATTCTCTCTCTCGCTCTCTCCCCCGCCTATTTCTGTATCTCACTCTCAAATAAATAAATACAAATATTTTAAAAATATATGAGAAAATGTGGTATGGATGTTTTTACACGTACATGCGTATATAGTATGCATGTGTGCTGATGTGCATGTCCTGTGTACACATGTGTGGGAGTCAGAGAAGGACACTGGGTCCCTTCCCTATTCCTCTTCCATGTTGTTTCCTTCAGTCAGAGTTTCTCACTGAACCTGAAGCTGCTGTTTTGTTCGGCCCGACTGGCTGATCAGTGAGTCCCATTATTTTCCTGTTTCTGTCCACACAGCACTGGAAATACAGGTATATGTGTCCATGTCAAGGTTTTATGTGGGTGCCAAGGATTGAACTCAGGTCCTCTCAGGCCCTCATGTCTGTACAGTATGCACTTGTACTCATTGAGCCATCTCCCCAACCTCAGAGAGAGATACAGATCATATAGATATAGAAAAACATTACCAAAAAATCTGTAGGAACTGGAGAGATGGCTTAGCCATTAAGGTGCTTATCAGCAAAGCCAAAGGACCCAGGTTCAATTCCCCAGTACCCACATAGAGCCAGATGCACAAGTTGGTGCATGTCTCTGGAGTTCATTTGCAGTGGCTGGAGGCCCTGGTGCAGTCATTCTCTCTCTGCCTCTTTCTTAAATAAATAAATAAATAAATAAATATTTTAAAAAATCTGTAATCCCAATACCCAGATACTAGAACTTCTTTCTGGTTGTGCCTGTTGCTATTTCAATCAGGACTTCTAACATTTTAATCTAGTGCAATATTTTCATCATTTATGTTTTCCCCACTCCACAGTGATAACAGTATCATCTTGTTTATGTCTTTCTAATAGTGCACTTAACTATCTAATTCATCCAGGGTTGTTGTTGTTATTTTTTTGTCCAGTATGGGGCAAGAATATGACTTTCTGGGTCTGGGAGATGGCTCGGTGGTTAAAAGTTCTTGTCTGCAAAGCCTGCCGACCCAGGTTCAATTCCCCTCCCACTCATGTGAAGCCAGATGCACAGTGAAGCGTATCTGTGATGCCAACATGCCCATAACAATAGGAGGCACGGCAGGAGAGTTCTGAAGTTCGCAGCCAGCTGGACTTTCATTTTCAGTCTGGCAGTTGGTTTACAGCAGCAAGAGACCCTGTCTCAAAGAAGGTGGAGCACAAGCCCCTTGAAGCTGTCTCTTACTTCACACACACACATCGTGCGGCACATGCACTCACACACAACACTCTCAATTTTTTTTAAAGAGAGGTTAGGAAGATGGCTCACTGTTGTTAAAGGAACTTGTTTACAAAACCTGCCTCCCTAGGTTCAATTCTCCAGCCACCTACGTAAAATTGGAAGTACGTCTGGTGTTCATTTCCAGTGACAAGACCCTGGCACACACAATACATAATGCAAATAAATAAATTAATAAATTAACTTAAAAGAGTATGACTTTCTCCCCAAATTATGTTTTTCATCCAACTTATTTAATATGCTTTGGATCTCTGCTGACTAGAAATCATCTTTTCCTATCCCACGTCACTCTGTACACACATACAGTTTTGTTTCTAGACTTTTTTCTATTCCCACTGGTCCGTTTATCTTCTTTTGCACTAATTAGCATACTTCTAATCATAGCTTTCGCATTTGTTTTGATGTTTTAGATGTCTTAATTTTTTCAGAACACTTATTCGTTTTTACATTTTGCTTGATGCTTTTAGTTGTAATCAGTAAAGACAGGAGGGATGGGGCAATAGCCTTAAGTTACCACTCAGCCTCTGTTCTCTTTTCTCTTTTTAAAAAATTTGTTTATTTATTTGAGAGAAAGAAAGAGACAGGAAGAGACAGAGTGGCAGAGAGAAAGCGAGCGAGCAAGAGAGAGAATGGGTGTGCCAGGGCCTCCAGCCCCTGAAAGTGAACTCCAGACACATGCTCCACCTTGTGCATCTGGCTTACGTGGGTCTTGGGGAATCGAGCCTGGGTCCTTTGGCTTTATAGGCAAGCACCTTAACTGCTAAGTCATCTCTCCAGCCCTCTTTTCTATTTTTTCTTTAAATATTTTATTTTTATATGAGAGAGACAGAGGGAGAGAATGGATGCACCAGGGCCTCTAGCCACTGCAAATGAACTCCAGAGGCATGTGCCACTATGTGCATCTGGCTTATGTGGGTCTTGAGGAATCAAATCTGGGTCCTTAGGCTTCACAGGCAAGCACCTTAACACTATGCCATTTCTCCAGCCCTATTCTCTTTTCTAAATTCAATTACATGAACACTTACCCTGACCCCAATACTTCTTTCTATATTTTTTGTCTTTGATTCAGTGTTGATATTTTTTTTTCTCTTCTGTTTTCTTTTTTGGAGGCAGGGTCTCTCTCTAGCTGAGACTGGAACTCTCTGCAACCCAGCCTGGCCTGGAACTTTAGCTTTCCAGTGCTGGGATTAAAGGTGTGAACCACTATACTCAGCTCAGTGTAGGTATTTTCTCTTCATGTCCCATTTACATCACTAATCTATTTATGTGTTTTATTGCTTTAAATACTGGATTCTTACTATAATTTTCACTTTTCTACTATACACATGATTTTTTTCTTAAAGATTCTAATTATCAGCAAAAACTTTCCATCTATATAGTTTTCCTATCTTTTACTTTATTTCCTTGAATACATTATAATAGTTTCAAGGTTCCTTGTTAATTCAAGTATCTGGATCCTCTGAGGTTCTGTTTCCAGGACTAATTGCTCTTCTCTAGTCTTAGCCTTGGTCGTGATAAGGGCTCCAGGGATTTTATTCCTTCACACTGTCTTGGGATCTAATCACAGACTGAGTCACGTCTAGGCTACAGTTCTGGTAAGGCTCAGTAGACCTATGGTCTGCCTATGGTGCTAAGGCAGACATTTTTGTGTGTGTGTGTGTGTATGTACACAAATACACTGGGGATTGACCTAGGGTTTCATGCATGCAAAGCAAGCACTCTACCACCGAGCTATATCCCAAGCCCTAGGCATAGCTCTTCAGTCAGGGCTAAAGCCCTGTTCACTCATGCTCCTCCCCTTGGCAGCTCATGAATGGTAGCTGTTATGTTCCAGGCACTATGAAACTGCTGAGAATTCTCTTTCTCAGAGGCAATCTACTTGTCTGTCTCATGCAGCATAAGCATTTAGAACATGTATTGGAGGGAAAAACAACCTTCTGTGAATTTGAGGTTCCTCAAGTCTTTAATTTTATTTCCCGACTTCCTTCCCCGGTCCTTGGAGAAGGCAAAGCCTGAACCCCCGACCTTGTGCTCTGTACTCATAATCAGCACATGTCCTCGGGAAAAGTGACTGTAGAACGTTATCTCATTCCTTCAATCTTGCCTCTCTGCTTTCTAGCTGCCTTAGCAGTTCTGAGGACTGTAGACAGGTAACTTTCTACATTTCATCTAGACTTGTGTTCTTGGGAAGAACACAGGTCTATCAAAAGCTACTCCAAAGTAACCAAGAGACGTCATATACCTGGTTCACTTATTTTATCTTTTCCTGAGACAGGGTCTTGCTATGTAGCCTGGCTGGCTTGGAACTCATTGTGTAGAACAGACTGGCCTAGGACTTGTGGCAATCTGCCTGCCTCTGCCTCTGAAGTGCTGGGATCATAGTAGTGAGCCATCACATCTGGCTTTTGGCTGGTGACTTTTAGAAGACATGCTGTACACTGAAAAAAAAATAGTGCATTCTAGCCAGGCGTGGTGGTGCATACCTTTAATCCCAGCACTCAGGAGGCAAAGGTAAGTGGATCGCTGTGAGTTCAAGGCAACCCTGAGACTACAGAGTGAAATCCACGTCAGCCTGTGCTAGAGCGAGACTACCTCGGAAAAAAAAAGTGCATTCTAAGGGAAAGATAGAAACTTAGTCAGTACTTTCTCATAACACAAATACCCCAGGTAAAAATTACTGCCTTTTATAAACTTCTTTAAGAATGGTTAAGCAGATATACTCATGGTGGCCATAGTGGTGCTGGGATAGGAAAAGCAAAAGGCAATTACTAACAAAGCTTACCTTTGATGATGCCGTGTACATGGTGAACCTTGAATACCATTTGCTTGCTTTCTCTGCAACTCCTTTTCCAGCAGTGAATACACTATGCCTTAGAACATCTAGTTTAGGCACTAGCAGAGTGTCTAAGTTAAATGAAGGCGAGGAATGGGTTAGTGGGTCTTGAGATCCTTCCCTGAAGGGACAAGTAGGTGAGAAGGCTGGAGAAGACCACAGTCTGTCCCTTGGTCTCTCCTCACTTTTGGTGTAACTTTTAGATTTGGTCAGTCTCACTGGCCTAGGAGAATTAGGAGGCAGGCTTGACCTTCGGCAGGCCTTGACCAGTGTTGGACTTTTCTTGTGGGTTGGCTTATCATCACATGCTCGTTGTAAATCAATGCTTGGTGTACGACTTGTCAGAGGACTGCTCATGTTATTCATGTACATCTCAATTTCTTCAGCTAAATCACGCCGAGCAGATGGGGTTGGAATGCTTTTGTTATCATCATCCTCTTCCTCTTCTTCCTCTTTTTGCTGCTGTTCTGTCTCAGCAACCAAAAGGGAGAGGGGATCAAATCCCGTCACGACATCCTTTTTCTCAGACGGCTTCACTGAGAAGCTGCTGTTCGTGCGCTGAATCCTCTTGGGATTTTGTGCAGCAACACAGCCCACTTTTGATCCTTCTGTTTCACTGTCTAAATCTTCCAAGTCAAAAATAACAGGAGAGTCCACCTTATCTGCCAAGCAGTTAGAACCATCAAAAGGTGTATCGTCGTCACTAGATTCCTTTTCCAGGCTGTCTCTTTTTGATCTTGTGGGCGGCTCTCCTATATTAAGGCTATTTGGTCTTGTGTTTTTTGAGATAACCTTTGAAAGGATTTTTGCATCAGCTCCCAATTTTTCAACTATATCTCCAGGGTTTGTTTCTTGGTTAATTCTATTCAGCATAAACCCCATGAGCACCCCTCCACTAAGATTGCGGTTCCTATTACTCCAGGCCATTTGCGGCTGCAAATTAGATTCATTGTCGCTCTTATGTCTTTTCCTGAAGCATCTACTTTGCATGTTCCCTGTTTCATTTGTTTCCTCAAGAGACGACATTAGGAGCAGCTCAGGTGTGCTTCCTGAAAAACAAGAAATGTGCTTTTACCATGAAAATGTACTGTGCAAATAGAAGCCCTCTTACATATTTATAAGTCTAGTACTGAAAATAATGACAGCAGGTACTCATTACTAAATAGGTACCATTTTAGGCAGCCATGTGTCTATGTTATCTGCTGTATACATTCCAGCATTCTTTATTTATTTATTTATTTATTTGTGTTTTTTCAGGTAAGATCTCACTCTAGCCCAGGCGACTTGGAATTCACTATGTAGTTTCAGAGTAGCCTCAAACTCATGGTGATCCTCCTACCTCTGCCTCCCAAGTGCTGGGATTTAAAGGCATAAGCCACCATGCCTGGCTAGGTTGAGATTAAATGGACACTCTGAAAGATAAATTACTAAGCAATTTATCTAGTCCTTAAATGACAGAACTGGAATTCAAATCCAAAATTGTTTATCAAAGGAATGGTCCTTCTGAGTTCTTGAGCTCCAATTTCCAGACTCCATGTAAAAGCCAGAAGCTTTGGCATGCCTGTGCACATGCACACACACCAAATAAATTAATTTTAAAAAAGCACTTGTCATGTAAAAAAGACTTATCAATAAAGATTTACATGTAGCAGTGATGAACTTGCTTTAATTATACTAAACTGATTAAATAACAATTGTTCAAGCTTGAGAGTTTGAGTCTTCTGCTTATTGAAATGGAAAGCAACCCCAACCCAAACTACGTTAACTTTACCCATAAGTAAAAATTCTTTTTAAACCTTCAGATCTTTTTTTCTTTTTTGGTTTTTCTCTAGTCCAGGCTGACCTGGAATTCACTATAAAGTCACAGGGTGGCCTTGAACTCATGGTGATCCTCCTACCTCTGCCTTCCAAGTGCTGGGATTAAAGGTATGTGCCACCACGCCTGGCTTAACCTTCAGATCTTTTTGACTGTCCATATAGACTAATTTACCTTTGCTTAACATATTGACTCCAGTATCAGTCAAATGTGAATGGCCATGTTACATTATTCACAAATACTGTCCATTGCTTTCTCCTCAAAGAGCTAGAAGTAGCTGCTGCTACTCTTTATCCATTCTTTCTGCCTTAAACCAACAACTCCAGGCAACACCTGGAGATGCCACTGGCATCTGTTCATTTTACTCTCCTATCTTTTAGAAGCTGTCAGTTTTGTATAGATGCAATATAGATAAGTATATGTGTGTAATGATAAACATAAAATATCCACAGACTAATGCAGAGTATAAATAAGCCCGAATACTTTAAATCCTAGCATATGCTAGTATATATAACAGGAGAAAACACTTACTGAAAAGTAAAGCATTTTAGTAAATCCCATATATAGTGCTTAGTCATAGTGATAAACCCACAGGACTATCAGATGAGAACATTTTCAAACTAAAAATCAAGGGTAGACTAATGACTAACTCATGTCAAGAATGTCACCTATTAGAGCTGGACAGAGCTGACTGGCTAGGCTTACAGGTCATCAGAAGCCAAGTGCTCAGTCAGGACCAAAAAATCTCTTACAATATTATTCAAAGAAGTTCATAAAAACCGGTTTGAAGGAAAAGGCATGAGCAGACAGCAACGAAATAACCACCAGACCTAAGTTACTAAGGGTGACAATCAAAAAATGGTCAGGAAAGACTAAATGGTTGTAAAGTAATTCTATGGTACCAATGATTTTTTTTTTTTTTTTTTTTTTTTTTTTTTTTTTTTTGGTTTTTCAAGGTAGTGTCTCACTCTAGCCCAGGCTGACCTGGAATTCACTATGTAGTCTCAGGGTGGCCTCGAACTCACAGTGATCCTCCTACCTCTGCCTCCTGAGTGCTGGGATCAAAGGCATGTGCCACCACGCCCGGCTAGAACCAATATTTTTTTTTTAGTATTCAAATTGTAATAATTACCTCACAAAGAAATATAAAGTAAGATTGTTAAGGGTAAACTAACTTTCTGGTTTTTAGATAGCAGGGTTCCACAAATGGTTTCTGTAAAGGCCTAGATAATAAATATTTTAGTCTTTGTGAGTTGTAGTTCAAAAGCAGCCACAGGGACCGGAGAGATGGTTCAGTGGTTAAGATGCTTGGCTCAGCCGGGCATTGTGGCATACCCTGAGAATACAGAGTCAATTCTAGGACAGCCTGAGCTAGAGTGAGGCCCTATCTCCAAAAACAAAAACAAAACAAAAACAAAACAAAACAAAACAAAAAACTAATTTTATTTTGATTTATTACTTGCATTGCAATTTTGGAGATTAGTACATTTCTTTCTAACATAATATTACCTAATGTACAAACCACTGAGAGCCAACACAAAAGCAGGCTGCTCTTGAGCCAGAGGATGTCCAACTACGTTACAGAAACACAGCCACCACTGCAGCAAGGCCAGTACCAAGAAAGTTCACACTTGACAGCGCAAGTTCAAGGTTTTATAGATTACAAGATGATGCAAAATCAAGCTAATGTAACCTGAATTCAATGATATACTCAGAATTTAACACTAGACGCTTTGGGTCATTTGCTCATCTAACCCTCCAAGATGGTCTGGAGAAAATGTAGGAGGTCAAGCATGATCCTAGATCCTAATCCATTAGCTAATGATAATTTATGTGACCTGCAAAATGCCAAGCTAATTTGTTCATTATTTTTGAAAATTAGGGTGGTGGAGTCTCACGCTAGCCCAGGCTGACCTAGAATTCACTCTGTTACCCAGACAGGCCTCAAAGTCACTGTGATCCTTCTACCTCACCATGTCCCTAAGCTTACATTTTAATTTTTTTCACCTTTAAAATAAGTAGATATGATACTTAGAGCTCTATATACTAACTAAAAACTAAAAAAATTACTTATTCAAAATAAATAAATAAATAAATAACCCCTTCTCTCACTAATATAAGCATTGCTGTACTAAAAAATATATAAAAAATATGGCTGGGGCTGAAGAGATGGCTTAGCAGTTAAGGCACTTGCCTGAAAAGCCAAAGGACCCAGGTTTGATTCCCCAGGACCCATGTAAGTCAAATGCACAAGGCGACACATGCATTTGGAGCTCGTTTGCAGTGGCTGGAGGCCGTGGTGTACCCATTCTTTCTATCTCTCTTTCTGTCTGCCTCTCTCTCTCTCAAATAATAAATAAATATAAAAATAATATATATTTTTTATTTATTTATGGTTTTTTCGAGGTAGGGTTTCACTCTAGTCCAGGCTGACCTGGAATTAACTATGTAGTCTCAGGGTGGCCTCAAACTCTTGGCGATCCTACTACCTCTGCCTCCCGAGTGCTGGGATTAAAGGCGTGCGCCACCACGCCCGGCTATAAAAATATTTTTTAAAAATATGACTGGAGAGCTAGGCATGGTAGTGCACACCTTTAATCCCAGCACTTGGGAGGCAGAGGTAGGAGGATTGCTGTGAGTTCAAAGCCAGCCTGAGACTACATAGTGAATTCCAGGTCGGCATAGGCTACAGTGAGACCCTACCTCGATAAAACAAAACACAAAACAAAACAAAGAAAGAAAAAGAAAAAAATGGCTAGAGAGCAAGAGAAATGACTTAGTGGTTAAGGCACTTGCTTACAAACCCTCAGGACCCAGGTTTGATTTTCCAGGTCCCACATAAGCTAGATGCACAAGATGGTGCACATGTCTGTAATTTGTTTGCAGTGGCTAGAGGCCCTGGTGCGCCCATTCTCTCTTTCTAGCCCTCTGTCTCTAATAAATAAATAAAAATGTTAAACAAAAATTTAAAAGATGGCTGGAAAGGTGGCTCACTGGTTAAGAGCTCTTTTTGTGCAAGCCTGAGGGCCTGAGAAGATCTGAGTGACACTTGAGATTGAGCCCCAGGATCCATTTAAAAAGCTGTGTATGGGCTGGAGGGATGGCTTAGCCGTTAAGGCGTCTGCCTGCAAAGCCAAAAGACCCAGGTTCAATTCCCCAGAACCCACATTAGCCACATGCATTAGGGGGTGCATGTGTCTGGAGTTTGTTTGCAGTGGCTGGAGGCCCTGGAATACCCATTCTCTCTCTCTGTCAAATAAATAAATAATTAAAAAAAATAAACCGGGCGTGGTGGCACACGCCTTTAATCCCAGCACTCAGGAGGCAGAGGTAGGAGGATTGCCATGAGTTTGAGGCCACTCTGAGACTACATAGTGAATTCCAGGTCAGTCTCAGCTAGAGCAAAACCCTACCTCAAAAAACCAAAATAAATAAATAAATAAATAAAAATAAAATAAAAAGCTGTGTAGAATGGTGTCAAAGAAACAAGATCTCAGGCAGAGTTTATAACTGAGAAACCTCACAGGATGAACCCCGACTAGAGATCTGCACAGCCCATAGGGGCACCTGATTTTTTATTAGGGAAAATACATCAGTTTATTGTCAAGGTTATCGGCAAAGAGTTCAAGTAGTAGGTAACTAATTCAGGAACTTGAAGACAGCACATTCGGGGATTTTTTTAAAGGTTAATCATCAAATTTTAAATATTAATGAAAGTAACGGGCTTGTCCATGCTCAAGAAAGGCAGAGAGGAGTTGTTGCTAATACTGTGCATGAGTTTGGCAGAGGGTGCTACTTGTCTGGGGAGGCAGCTGACATGTCAGCTTAAAGGGAACACAACAGAATGTATAAAAACAGCACACATGATTAATGATGATTATATAGTGCTGGGGATAAGCACTGTGCCAGTAAGGCATGTACAGAGTAGGTTAGAAGTTCAACTTTAAACTCCAACACAACTGGGCATAACCATGCATGTCTGTAACCCCAGTCTTATGGTGAGCAGAAACTGGAGGATCACTAGAACATGCAAAAATAAATAAATAAATAAATAAATAAAATAAAGGCAAGTTCTGGAATTAGTGAGAGACTCCAGCTCAAGTAAGACAGCACAGAACAGAGATGGAGCAGGACATGTAATGTTCTCCTCTGGCTGCTACAGGTGAGTGCACGAGGCACACAAAGCACGTATACATGCATACACCACACATATCCCCCCACACCCCACCACACACACACATGCACATAAATACCGTGAAATGAAAAAATATTGGGTGTTGGCTACTTACCTATCTGAAGGACATCCATTTTGCCTCTGAAAAACCAGGAATAACATGCAGACTACAAAACCATATACTTCATTTAAAAGTTGGCTAGGTGTATGGTCTCTTGGAATTCATCATCTTTCCTGCTCCAAAAAGTCCCGACAGTCCCAACTCTAAAGAAAGTATTTTAGGTGGAGGTATGCCCTTATACTTTGTTACCATAAAAGCTTGAGCCAATGTTATAAAATATAAAAATCAAGCTAATAAGCTATACTAGAAGAAGGTATACACACATATTTTTAAAAGATAATTATATGGTTGGAGAGATGGCCAAGTGGTTAAAGCACTTGCCTGCAAAGCCTAAGACTCAGGTTTGAGTCCCCAGTAGCCATGTAAAGCCAGAAGCATGCATCTGGAGTCTGTTTGCAGTAGAGAGAGGCCCTGGTGTGCCCATTCTCTCTGTAGCCAGGCATGTTGGGGCACACCTTTATAATCCCAGCACTTGGGAGGCAGAGGTAGGAGGACTGGTGTGAGTTTGAGGCCACTCTGAGACTACATAGTGAATTACAGATCAGCCTGGGCCAGAGTGAGACCCTACATTGAACAAATAAATAAACAAAAGATGTCTTTAAAATATTCATATTCACTAGACATACAAAGACAATTCATTGCACATGTAACAGACGTAAAGTATTCAACTTACCCGTACTTTCTCCAGATATTTTATTAGCACTGTTGCTACTTGCACCCCCGAGGCGAACGATGCTGCAAGAACTTCGATAGCTGAGAGTAGGAAGGCAATCTGCACTTCCTTTTGCACTCTCATTCTCTGACACTAGAAGATGAATATCAAAATGTCAATAAGATGAAACCTATATTCATTTCAGGTTCAAAGAGAAGCTTCTAGTCCTACATATTTCTATCTGATAATGGTGATGAGAATATACTGAATAATCATCCTATGTATTTGTCAACTACAAATAAGTCATTCTCCTGATTTAATTCCAGTGTGATCAAATTCTAAGTATGGGTCATATATAAGTCTCATATACAAATTTTCTATTTCCTCTTGTACTCCAAAGTCAGAGTTCAGGGCTGGAGAGATGGCTTAGAGGCTAAGGCACCTGCCTGCTAAGCGTAAGAACCTGGTTCCAATCTCCAGGTCCCACGTTTAGCCAGATGCAAAGTGATGCAAGGGAGCAATGCTGCACTTGCCCACAAGAGACGCACACATCTGGATTTCGTTCACAGCAGCTGAGAGACTGCTGGCACGCCCATTTCTATCTGTCTCTCTCTCCGTCTGTCTCTCTCTCCAAAAAATAAATAAAATAATAATAAAAAAATTTTTTAAAGTCAGAGTTCACTAAGAAACTTTAAATAAAAATATTAAACCATAGTAAAAGTGCCTCCGTTTTAAAAAAAATTTCTACTATAACATATATTTTATGAGTTAAATAGCATTTGTCTTAAATAGTATGTAACTGGAGTATGTTGTGTTACCACTGAGATCACATACTTCATACATGAAGCATTGTAGGAAAGTATTAGGTAGTGAAGAGGGTTTATAATAAGGAGAAAGAAAATTACAATGGAAAAATGGAAAGTCAAACTAGCAGTTTTATAGTTAAGTCACTTGTGTTTTCTAGGAATGCCAGTTCAGAACTGTATACAGTATCATCTTAACAATACCTACAGGAACTAGAGTCACTCCCTTTTTTATCTTTGTCTTCCTGAGTGTCCTCAGTAGAGTTGTCCCCTCTTCTAACTTCATCTTTAGATAATGAATTATATCCAAGATCAGACTGGCCACCTGGAATAAAAAAAGAAACAAAACCCTACACTGCTTATCAAAAACTTCTTTAATGAAAGCAACTGGAATTAGCAACCACAGATTAGCATTTGGAGTTACTTATAGTTTTTTCTGAAGAACTTCCAGTCGAACACACTACTTTTTAGTTATATATTATCTGCTCCAGGATCTCAAAATAATTTATTTTAGCTCCACACTGCAGTCAAAAGAAACTATGTACATCCGCACTACATGTGGGCACCAAAACATACAAGGTCACTAGATATGCTTTCCTCTTTCCTCCCCTCCCTCCCTCCCTTCATTTCTCTTTTTTATTTTTTTATTTTTTGACGTAGGGTTTCACTCTATCCCAGGATGACTTGGAGTTCACTATGTAGTCTCAGGGGGGCCTTGAACTCATGGTGATCTTCCTACCTCTGCCTTCCAAGTGCTGGGATTAAAGGCATGTGCCACCACGCCCAGCAAAGTTGATATTCTTTACAGAATTCTTTCACCTTTCTAGGCTAAAGTTAGAGTTTCAATTAAGCAGCGTGGAAGAAAAACCTGCATAGAATTCATAACAAAACATGCATACACGGATCACTGGAGCAGAATGTATGATGACTTTGTCAAAAAGCCATGTTCCTTTAATTTTTCTCATAATTCAACTGAATAAGGAAAAAATTCTAGTGTTAAAATTACTGTTAAGAAAAGCAAAAGTCAAATTAGTAAAAGAAAATTTCTGTTATTGAGATGCCCTATTATTTTTAGGAAATGGTTTCCACTAAATTATTATTAAAAGATGGGGTGGAGTTGGGTGTGGTGGCACATGCCTTTAATCCCAGCACTTGGGAGGCAGAGGTAGGAGGATCGCTGTGAGTTTGAGGCCAACCTCCAGCCCGGGTTAGAGGGAAACTCTACCCTGAAAAAAAAAAAAAAAAAAAAAAAAAAGGTAGGATTGTGAATCACAGGAGACATGCGTTTTTTTAAATAACCTGTTTGATTTTGGTTGGAATCTCTAATTTCCAGATTTGTAAAACATAAAGTTATTGTGATTTTATAAGACTAAAAATAATAGAATTTTATAAACTTGTGAAGGAATGTAAATACTTTGAATATCAAAGTATTCAGTTTGATGCTTTTGCTATAATTTTTTTTTTTTTGGAGAGAGATACAGAGAGACAGAGAGAGAGAGGGAGAGGAAGACAGATAGAGATGGGTGCGCCAGCAGCCTCTCAGCTGCTGCAAACGAAATCCAGATGTGTGCACTCTTTTGTCACTTTGCATCTGGCTAAACGTGGGACCTGGAGATTGGAACCGCTGGAGACTGGACCCGGCATTCTTAGGCTTAGGAGGCAGGCGCCTTAACTGCTAAGTGATCTCTCCAGCCCTTTTTTTTTTTTTTTTTTTTTTTTTTTTTTTTTTTTTGAGGTAAGGTCTTGCTCTAACCCAGGCTGACCTGGAATTCATTCTATATTCTCACGGTGGCCTTGAACTTATGGTGATCCTCTTACCTTTGCCTCCCTAGTGCTGGGATTAAAGGTGTGCGCCACCACGCCCGGCTTGAATTTTTTCCTAATCAAACTTCCAGGTCCCATTTACAAAAAAAAAAATCACAAATAGAAAAATTTGAAGATGTTCTTCATGCAATTCATGCTTTGTCAGGCTCTGTACTACTTAAGATAGACCATGGTAAAAAATAGAAGAGATCTCTTCCTTTTTAAGAAATAAGGCCCAAGAATGACTCCCACAACTCCAATTAAATTCACACTGCATGATAAAAGCAGCTAAGGAAGAATTACTATATTATAGTGCAACCCAGTCATCTGAGATTTACCAACCTTCAACCTAGGTATAAAAGGAAACAGATCATAATATCAAGGTCATGTTTCCATTTGCAATGATAGTAAGAAGGCTTCATATTTTATTATAATGCTTCATTTTCAAGTTTCTGCACATTAAAAAAGAGCTTATGCTTATATTAAAGTCACATGCAATTTCTTAACAACAAATGGTCAGAATTATGCAAGTAATTCAGGTGTGTCATTTTATTTTTGTTTTTTTGAGGTAGGGTCTCACTCTAGCACAGGCTGATCTGGAATTCACTACATAGTTTCAGGGTGGTCTCGAACTCATGGTGATCCTCCTACCTTGGCTTTCTGAGTGCTGGGATTAAAGGCGTGCACTAACTGCACCTGGCTATGTCAGTTTTAATAAGGAAAAAACACTTATGTACAAACATTTCAATAAAATTAATGCCACATTCAAGTGGTACAATGTTTTAAATTAGTATAACTTTTTTTTTTTTTTTTTTTTTTTTTTTTTTTTCAAGGTAGGGTCTCACTCTAGCTCAGGCTGACATGGAATTTACTATGTAGTTCAGGGTGGCCTTGAACTCATGGCGATCCTCCTGCTTCTACCTTCCAAGTGCTTGGATTAAAGGTGTGAGCCACGACCCCCAGCTAGTATAACTTTTTAATTAAAATAGTTTAAGACTAGAAATTGCAAAACCAGTACAGTGCAGAGTTTTTGGTTTTTCCTAATGACACTTCTATGACCAGAGATAACGTTAAGAGCAGGAACACTAGCACTGGTATAATACTAGTATCTCAGAAACAGAGGGGTAAGTTCTTTAAAACAAAACTCAGACAGTATTTGACGGGGTAAGGGACCGAGGGTGCAGCGTAGTGGTGGAGCCAGACCAGGCCTACCACGTGTGAGGTTGTCGGCTTGATCCTCAGCGGCAGGAAGGAGGAGGAGGAGAATGCAAAAATGGTGACAAGGTCTGTGGCTACTCGGATTGACCGGACAACCAAGGACTAAATACTTGGATTAAGTACTTCCTAACCTCTCAAAGGGTGGATATAAAACTATTTTTGACCATTCAATTTAATATCAAATGAAGTGCCTAACAGGAAAACAAGAAGTTAAACACATTACAGAAACTTAGAAATATAGGGTAGCACGTCTAGTTTTAAAATGAACTCTAACAAAGGTCGAGGTGAGCACACACAAAGCTGTCCTAGCTCTGTCATGAGTAGCACACACTCTGAGCCAGCCGCAGTAGAGGCTGCCTGCTCCAGTGTGTGTCCCATGACCACTATCCATGCTGCCATGACTAACAGGGTCCATCCAGGTTACTGCCATCTGCTTAAGAACACAATTTGACAGCATTTTACTACTCAAGGAGGCACCAAAAACACATCTGCGTTTGATACTGAGGCTAATGATGTACAACTGTTGCACACATGAAATGTGCCACACACTTAGCAAAATACAACTGTAACCACAGAACCTACTGAGAATTATCAATAAATGCTCAAGATCACCAAAGGTAGATAGCTAAACGGGGGGGAAATGGTGAAATCTTTTTTTTTTGGAGATAGGGTCTCACTCTAGCCCAGGCTGACCTAGAATTCACTATGTATTCTCAGGGCAGCCTGGAACTCATGGTGATCCTCCTACCTCTACCTCCTGAATGCTGGGATTAAAGGTGTGCACCACCACGCCCGGCGAAAGCTGGTGTTTTAAGCAGGAAGAATACTCTAGTACAGGTTGAGCTTCCTGAGTGCCAACATGACACTACAGGTGGACAACTCCACAGCTGGCCTCATGTGACAGACAGATCACAGGCAAACTACAGGCACACCAAAACATTAAGGTTATGTGTATAAAGTATTTGCAAAGCATAAATGAGTTGGGTCCCACCTTCTGTGTCTCATTACACATATACAAACATGCCAAAAAAAAATTCCAAACCCCAAACACCTTAATGTTTAATGGCAATAAAACCACAAAATGTTCAGTATTCTGAAAGTATTTAATTTTTAAAAAATATAAAATATACCCAATTAATCTTGAAAAAAGTAAAACACATGCATACCTTAAAAACCTTTAATTACCTGAGAGAGTTGTCTGTGATAAGCGTGTTTGTTTCTTTAGAGCTCTTTTGAACTGTGCTACTCCTAAAACAACATTTCTTACTTTTGTCCAAAGAAAATAGCCACTACGACTTCTTGAAGGCCAGGTACTTTCCAAAACAGCCTATTCGTGCAACAAAATAAAATAATCAGTAAACGAATGCTTTGTTTGTTTGTTTTGGGTTTTTGTTGTTTTTTGAGGTAGGATTTTTCTCTAGCTCAGGCTGACCTGGAATTCACTATGTAGACTCAGGGTGGCTTTGAACTCATGGCAATCCTCCTACCTCTGCCTCTCCAGTGCTAGGATTAAAGGCATGTTTTACCATGCCCAGCAGTAAACTAATTTTTTTTTTTCGAGGTAGGGTCTCACTGTAGCCCAGGCTGACTTGGAATTCACAGCGATCCTCCTACCTCTGCCTCCTGAATACTGGGATTAAAGGTGTGCACCACCACACCCAGCAATAAACCAATTTTTATAAATGAACATACACTGCTTTCAGAATCAAGCTCAAGATTACCAATTACAATGGATAATGTACTGGGAAACAAAATTTTCTTTCATTTACAAAATATATTCTGAACACTCTAAAATAAATGCCAAATCACCCTCATCAATTATTTCTGGTACTGAATTAGGGTTATGAACTGGCAGGAATAACAGTGTCTCCCTTAAATCAAAGCAGTTACCTTATTGTAATAACCATAAGTGATCGCGTTGGGGTCAATCCCAGCTTTCTGCATCTCAAAGAGCACGCGAACTGCAAGCACAGGTTGGTCGTACTGCCCACAGAGCTGCATGAGGATGCGGTAGCACACCTGAAACGCAGGGGAAGCGTGAACAGAAACAGACAGATGTACAGGAATCGAGAATAAAGTACTTACAGCACACTTACCTCATCAGGTGGATCCATCTTCTTCGATTGCATTTTTTTAAGCACATCATATGCCGTTTTCAGAGCTCTGACTTTGGAATGACATACTTTCACATAGGCTGGGAGACAAATAAACCACAGCCCGTAACAGTGACGCAGTAGGCACCTAGACCACATCTGAGGGATAGAAGAGTACTTCTTGGCGATTTTGTGAGCTGATTTAATTTCCTAGAAAAAATTCAAGGATATCATTAATAAGTTTATACACTTAGGCAATCTTTTTTCTTTTTTTTGAGGTAGGGTTTCACTCTAGGCCAGGATGACCTGAATTCACTATGTAGTCTCAGGATGGCCTTGAGCTCAGGTAATCCTCCTACCGTTGTCCATCAAGTGCTAGGATTACAGGCGTGTGTCACCACATCCAACTTTTAGGCAATCTTATTTAACTGAATGATGAACAAGAAAAAGTCACATGCTTTTGTAATACTTCCATAATAAAACTTAAATTAATATGTTTTAAAGCTTCCTCTTGATCTGTGTTATACAGTATGTCAAGTTTAGGGACAAAATAACTAGGATAATTCTCTGAAGTCAGATTACAATAAACTGTCTCCAGAGTGCATAGGACTAAATAATAATCTGGTAGTAGTTACATCTGTGATGGTAAATTTTATGAAGGGAGGATAAATATCACACTTACTTCTTGTTCTAATATTTAATTACATTAAGAATGTAAAATATTCAATGCACCTGCTTTGTTCTTCGGAACATGGGAGAAGGGCTACTGGGACTACTAGACTTGGAAGGCAATTTGTTCGTTCGTGTCTGCAAAAATCCTTCAGGCCTCTCAAATAAATTGTTTCTAAGAACTGGAAATCCATTGTAGCTGTTTTAGAAAAGAAGAGAAAAAAAATCAATCATAGATATATGACCATTATGGTTGTTAGCTAAGAGAATTATGACCAATATCAACTTAGAATTTAACTATCTCCTTCCATCAGATTATGATATATACTCAACAAATACTTATGCACATGTTCCTTCTCTTACTCTAATATTTAGAAATGTGATTGCTAAATACAGCATCAATATACTCGGGGGTAAAAAGGGAAATGCATTTAAATAAATTTGACCTTAAATTTCAAAGCACTCAAGAAAACTTTTAGAAATTAGCATTTATGTACACATAGTAAATATATTAGTAAATGTTACTGTTGGTAACAACATTATCTCAACAAGACAGCCACCAATACTGCTGATTTACATTAAGTCATTTACTTGCCGGGCATGGTGGCGCACACCTTTAATCCCAGCACTAGGGAGGCAGAGGTAGGAGGATCGCCACGAGTACGAGGCCACCCTGAGACTACATAGTGAATTCCAGGTCAGCCTGGGCTAGAGCGAGACCCTACCTTGAAAAAAAAAAAAAAAAAAAAAAAAAAAAAAAGACATTATATATATATATTTGATTTTTCAAGGTAGGGTTTCAGTCTATCTCAGGCTGACCTGGAATTCACAATGTAGTCTCAGGGTGGCCTCGTACTCGTGGCGATCCTCCTACCTCTGCCTCCCGAGTGCTGGGATTAAAGGCGTGTGCCACTATGCCTGGCTACTATAGATAGTCTTTAAAAGAGGGGTGGCCAAGCGTAGTGATGCTCACTACTAATTCCAACACTTACTTAGGAGGCTGAGGTAGGTAGATTGTCAGGAGTTTGAGGCCAACCTGGGCTAACAGAGTGAGTTCCAGGTAAGCCTGGGCCTGAGTAAGACCCTGCCTTAAAAACAAAGTAAGATAAAAAACAAAAATAACAAAAGGGGTGGGGAGCAAAGCTCTAAGAGTAAAATTATTAGCACCAGGCCTTGTTCTTACATTCTCCTGAATTAGTATATCAGGTTAGCCAGCAGGTTGAGGACCTCATTTAAGAAAACTGAGGTTGGAAACCAGGCATGGTGGTGCACACCTTTAATCCCAGCACTCAGGAGACAGAGGTAGGAGGATTGCCGTGAGTTCAAGTCCACCCTGAGACTACATAGTGAATTCCAGGTCAGCCTGGGCTAGAGCGAGACCTACCTTGAAAAACCAAAAAAATTTTAAAAAATTAAAAAAAAAAAAAAGCAAAACAAAACAAAAAACCTGAGGTTGGGCTAGAAGAAGATTAAAATGGGTGAAGAGGCTGGCCCAATTAGGGTACTAGTAGTGCAAAGTGTTCTGGGCATTTAAAAGGTTGAGGCGAGGAGAGAGACATGCTGAAAAGAGGAGACGTAAGTTATAGAAATAGCTTTAATTAAGAAGAAACAATTATAATACAAGACTGCAAATAATTGGGAGTGGTGGTACATGCCTTTAATCTCAGTACTTGGGGAGACAGAGGTAGGAGGATTGTTGTGAGTATGAAGTCAGCCTGGGACTACAGAATGAGTTCCAGGTCAACCTGAACTAGAGTGAGATCCTACCTTGGAAAAACCAAGGAAAAAAAGAGGGAGAAAAAAAATTAAAAGAAATATTTTATTTTACTTTAAAAATATTTTATTTATTTATTAGAGAGAGAGAGAATGCACACACCAGGGTCTCTAGCCACTGCAAACAAACTCCAGATGCATGTGCCACCTTGTATATCTGGCTTATGTGGGCACTAGGGAATTGAATGAACCTGGTACTTATGCTTCACAGGCTTGGAGTTCATTTGCAGTGGCTAGAGGCCCTGGCATGTTCATTCCCTCTCTCTTTCCCATCTGTCTCTTGCTCCCTCTCTCAAATAAATAAATAAAATATTTTAAATTATTTATTTATTTATTTGAAAGAGAGAAAGAGTGGATGCGCCAGGGCCTCCAGCCATTATAAATGAACTCCAGATGCATGCACCTCTTGTGCATCTGGCTTATGTGGGTCCTGGAGAATTGAACCATGATCCTTTGGCTTTGCAGGCAAATGCTTTAACCACTAAGCCATTTCTCCAGCCCAAATAAAATATTAAAAATGAAAATATTTAAATATATGTATTTTTTTTACAAAAGATATATATTTAAAATATTTTATTTTTATTAGAGTGAGAGAGGGAAAGAGGCAGGTAGAGAGAAAGAGAGAGAATGGGCACTCCAGCCACCGTAAGCAAACTCTAGTCATGTGGGCCACCTTGTGCATCTGGCTTATGTGGGTCCTGAGGAATCGAACCTGGGTCCTTTGGCTTTGCAGGCAAAAGCCTTAATTGCTAAGCCATCTGTCCAGCCCCAAAAGATATACTTTAAAAAGTAGTAGGAGTAGGGGACAGGGAGATGGCTCAGTGGGTAAGAATGCTTGTCACACAAACATGGGGACCTTAGTTTAATCCCTAGCACCCATGTAAAAAAAAGCTGGGTATAGCTATGCATGCTTGTAACCCTCATCCTGAGGGTTGGGGACAGGAGAATTGCTGGGGCTCACTGGTCAACAGGACTGACCAAAGCACCCAGAAGCTCCAGCTTCACAGAGAGCTTCCAGCTCAGAAAACAACACAGAAGAGCCACAAAGTACACCTGATATTCTACTCTGGCCTCAACACACATGTGCACAGGGCAATGCAACTACACACATGTTTATACAGTACATGTACATCTCCCTTCCCCAACATCATTGATGGATGAAAAGATCAGGAATAAAGTGACCTATGTATTAAACAAATTGTGTCTGTAACATCATATTTTCATTTATAAACTGAGTGTAATCCAAGTTATAAAGGAGGATGACCTGAAAAATCTTTCTTGATGAGGTAACAAACTATGATCAATGAAATATAGATATGAAATAGTTCTAGAATCTTTAAATACAGTTTTTAAAAAAGATTTTATTTTTATTAATTTATTAGAGACAGAGAGAGGGAAAGAGAGAGGAGAGAGAGAATGGGCACGCTGGGGCCTCTAGCCACTGCAAATAAACTCCAGATGCGTGCGTCCCCTTGTGTATCTGGCTTACATGGGACCTGGAGAATGAAACTGGGGTCCTTAGGCTTCACAGGCATGTGCCTTAACTGCTAAGCCATCTCTCCAGCCCTTTAAACACAGTTTTGCTGGAGAATAAAATATAATTAAAAATCTAAAAGGCTAGGTGTGGTGGCGCATGCCTTTAATCCTAGTACTTGGGAGGCAGAGGTAGGAGGATCGCTATGAGTTCGAGGCCACCCTGAAACTACAAAGTGAATTCCAGGTTACACTGGGCTAGAGTGAGACCCTACCTCCAAAAACCAAAAACAATCAAAAAAACAAACAAACAATTAAATCTCAAAGAACTTGCAATTATAGATAGAAATCAACATATTCAACACAAAAAGCTAAATAATAAATCTATCTTTATGAGGACCGACATTTCTTTCCCACTTGACTTGAAGGTAGGAACAACGTATTAGTTAAATTAAATGCCAAGTACTCAGTAGTCTCTGACAAAGGTTTTTTTTATTTTGTTTTGGTTTCTCAAGGTAGGGTCTCACTGTAGCCCAGGCTGACCTGGGATTCACTCTCTAGTCTCATGGTGGCTTCAAACTCACAGCAATCTTCCTACCTCTGCCTCCTGAGTTCTGGGATTAAAGGTGTGTGCCATCGTGCCTGGCTCTAAATTTTTAAAATTAACCATGAACAGTTTAAATAATTCTGAATTTTTGTGACTTAAAATAAAAATTTGTTGAAAAAGGAACAGTTTTAAATGTATATTATATAAATCAATATTGATTGGTCAAATTAGGACAAATATCGGTCCTAAATTAGCTCCATAATTCTTTTGTAAATCAGTCACATTAAACAGTGTGTGCATAGAACAAAGGGAGTGGAAGTGAGGAATGCAGTTTTAGAAACAAAAATCAAAATTCTATAATAAAAGTGCTATATTTGACTATGGGGACTTTAATTACTGATGAGAATACTTATAGAGAGCTGTTCAAGTCTATATTATGCAAAATTATATAATTTTTTCTGCTTCTACCTCAAAACTTAATAATGGATGTGGGATAAGCTTGCTTACCACCTAAAAATTAGTGATCTGTAAAGTTTGGATTTTTGAAAATACCAGAGTCCTTAGAAAGCTATGTCACAGATGGTGGATTGCTTCTCTCTTTCAATCTCAAACATTGTGCTTCTTGAATACCTGTACTGTAAAGGGGGTTCTTCACCATTGGGCAGATGGGGGATCTCAGGTGGTGTTACAAAAACAGTGTGTTCACTTTTAAAAGATTCATCCAGTTCTATAAGTCGCACTTCACCGCTCTTGTCCATATCCACCTGAAGGAGTTTAAAAACATATTTTAAAAAACCACATTAGAGCTGGAGAGATGGCTTAGTGGTTAAGGCACTTGCCTACAAAGCCTAAGGACCCAGGTTTGGCTCCCCAGAACCCACATAAACCAGATGCACAAGGTGATACATGTGTACAAGGTTGTGCAATGCGCACAAGATGGCACACACATCTGGAGTTCAACTGTAGTAGCTAGAGGCCCTGGCACACCAATTCTTTCTCTCTCTCTTTCATAAATAAGGAAAACCACATTAGTTAGGCAAGTGTTCATCCATAGAGTAATGATTAAATAAACCACTTGTACAAATGTATAAACTAAAGAACTATTAAAAATAAACAAGTCTGGGTTGGAGAGATGGCTTAGTTGTTAAGACATTTGCCTGCAAAGCCAAAGGACCCAGGTTAGATTCCCTAGGACCCACATAAGCCAGATATACAAGGTGGTGCATGTATCCGGAGTTTGTGTGCAGTGGCTGGAGGCCCTGGCATGCCCATTCTCTCTCTTGCTCTATCTGCCTTTTTCTCTCTCTTTCAAATAAATAAATTAAAAAAAACAAAGTCCTGCTAGGTGTGGTGGCGCACGCCTTTAATCCCAGCACTTGGGAGGCAGAGGTAGGAGGATCACTGTGAGTTCAAGGCCACCCTGAGACTTCATAGCAAATTTCAGGTCAGCCTGAGCTAGAGTGAGACCCTATCTTGGAAACCAAAAAAAAAAAAAAAGTCCTGTAATACTACTATAGAAATAGCTCCAAGGTGGAAATCATCTCACTAAAAGGAAAAAGAATTACATTGCTGAAAGGAAAGTATCGCAGACAATGGTCAAACATGAAGTCCAATAAAATAGTTGGGTTATGATTATCACCTCATACTTAGGAAGCCCTACTCAAAAAAAAAAAAAAACTCACAACATTGGGCTGGTGAGATGGCTCAAGATGGCTAAGTACACTTGGTGCACAAGCATGAGGACCTGAGTTTGATCCCCAGTACCCACATTAAAAAAAAAAAACCACAGTCAGGCTGGGCGTGGTGGCACACACCTTTAATCTCAGTACTTGGGAGGCAGAGGTTGAAGGCTCCTTGTGAGTTCTAGGCCACCCTGATACTACATAGTGAATTCCAGGTCAGCCTGGGCTAGAGCGAGACCCTACCTAAAAACAAACAAACAAACAAACAAACAAACAAACAAACAAACAAACAAACAAAACAAAACAAAAGTCGGGTTTGGCCATGTACATTGTAACTCCCATCTTTAGGGGGTAGGACAGTAGTAGAACTACTGGGACTTCTGGTCTACCAGTGTGACTGAGAACAGCAACTCCAGACTTGGTGAGAGACTGACTGAGGATATGACGTGGAAGAGCAATACAGGAGGGCCCTGACATTCTACCGAGGTTGCTGCATGTGTGTGCAAGAGGCATGTGCATCTTGCATACACACATATCTATATATCACACATATACACACTCCATGCACAACCAATTTTTAAAAAAGTAAAAAAAAAATCACAACACACAGGAAAACCATTAACTTGAAAGACATCAAAATAAATATAAAAAGGTACTCAGAAGAGGCTGAGATAGTACAGGAGAAGAAACTTTCAAAATAACCAATGCAAACAAGCCTGCACCAATGGAGTAAGAACGAGGTGTGTTGTGAAGGGAGCACTCCGTGAATCCATAGAGAAACTGCAGATGTGGTATATGATCAACAATGAAAGAGAAAACTGGGCAAATGTCTCAAAAATAGACTTGAAAATGAGATTTTTTTAAAAAAGAGTATTAACACATCAGCCGACCAGGGTTATTATCCAAATAAAAAAGATTTCAGAAAAAAACTGGAAAAAAGGAAGAAAAAACCCCCCAGAAAATATGAGAAAACTTTTCCAGTATTGAAGGAAATAAATTCACAGATTAAAAGTGCTGCTACATATACATTCAGTGAAGAAAAAAGGCCTACCCCAGGCATTTTCTTAGGAAATTCAAGGGCATCAGGGATCAGGTCTCAGGGAGAGCAAGAGATCAGACAAAAGATCATAGATCAAAACGGTACTAGACTTCTCAACAATAAATACTGCAAGGTAAAAACAATTGAGCAATGACTGAAAATTTTATTCTAGTCAAATTAGCAATCAAGAAGTAGGGACGTAGAGATGAAATTTTCAGCATCTTCCAAATATCCTTTCTCATAAAGTGTGGAAGATATGCTTCACTTTAACCAGGAAACACACAAGAACACATTTACTGAAGCCAGAAAGCAGGACATATAACTAAGTATACAGAGAGGCTGATATAATTACCAAAATGGAGGAGAAAAATTCCAAACAACAGAATGAAAGCAATCAATTCAGATGAAAAGCTCCAGAAAGAACATAAAAAAAAAAATCAAAAGATAACCTGATGTCTTAAAAAATTAGAGTATTTCATTCTGTATAAGAGTTCCAATATTAATTGACAGAAAACAAAAACAGAACAAGTATTAACTGCAGGGAAATAAAAATCTAACCATTAGAATGCTAAGAATTATAGTCAATTACAACTTGAAACACTGCATTATAGATTCAGTACGTCGATAAAAGACATTTTCCTTTAATTGTTAAAAAAAAAGAAAAAAAAAAGGAAACATCTGTACAAATAGCAATGCTACAATCCTCTACTTATTAGGTGGGTATCTCTGATTTTTATGAAGCACGGTGACATCTGTCTTTGAGAGAAAAAAAAGTCCAACACCCACAGTAGGATAAAATTAAAATAATCTTCATGTTCTCTTTAAACTTTTCCCTAAGACATTAATACACTCAGAAAACACTGCAAGTGGATGCCAAACCAAGAAAAATGTCTTAGCAGACTATTTGTTATAAAAATTGTCCTTAGTTAAGTACCATCCTACAGGACCAGGCTGTAAGGTTTTCAAATATAATCGTGTGAAGAACAAGAACACACTGTTCTTCAATTAGTCACAAACGAGACTCAAATAATTTTCATATTGTTCTGTCTCATTTCTATTCAGTATGTCGAATGTTTTCTGGTTGGATATACTAAGAACAAATGAGGAATACGTCTACTTTCTGTTCAATCTTAGTCATTGACTGGCAGAAGGGACTAAGCACATCTAATTAATTTTATTTATTTATTTTGTTTTTTTGAAGTAGGGTTTCCCTCTAGCCCAGGCTAACCTGGAATTCACTATGCAGTCTCTGGGTGGCCTCGAACTCACAGCAATCCTCCTACGACTCTGCCTCCCAAGTGCTGGGATTAAAGGCATGCGCCACCACACCCGGCTCTAATTTCATTTTTTTTAATAGCTAAATTGCCAGAGGTAAGATGATTGGCTGACTTAAAAAAAAAAATGAAGCCAGGCGTGGTGGCACACGCCTTTAATCCAGGCACTCAGGAGGCAGAGGTAGGAGGATCTCTGTGATTTCGAGGCTACCCTGAGACTACATAGTGAATTCCAGGTCAGCCTGGGCTCGAATGAGACCCTACCTCAAAAAACCGAATAACCTCCATCTCAATGACTGAGGTGTGCTGAACTTAGGGAACATCTGTGGGCTGAGCAGAAAGACTGACGGGACCGCATGTGCTTACTGTATTGCAGTGAGTTCTGCTTCATAATACCAAACACACACTCAACCTCTGCTCCAGCTGTATGTGAAGCTTAAGATCTACTTCAGAGTTTGGGGTGCTTTCTGTAATGAAATGTCCTTTGAATTGCAACAAAGCAACAATAAGTAGTTATGTTTTAGGAAACAAGTTTTCAAGAGGTTTTTGTTTGTTTGTTTTTCCAAGGTAGGGTCTCACTCAAGTTCAGGTTGACCTGGAATTCACTGTGTAGTCTCAGGGTGGCTTTGAACTCTCTGTGATCCTCCTACCTCTGCCTCCCGAGTGCTCGGATTAAAGGCATGTGCCGAGCTCTTTCAAGAGTTTTTATTTGTTGTGGTTTTTGTAATTTTTTTTTTATGAGAGAAAGAATCGACACGCCAGGATCGGTAGTCACTGCAATCAAACTCCAGACGTGTGTGCCACCTTGTGTGCATGTGCAATTATGGGTGCTTGTGTCACCTTGTGTGCCTGGCTTATGTGGGACCTGGAGAGTTGAACACAGGTCCTTAGGCTTCGCAGGCAAGTGCCTTAACCACTAAGTCATCTCTCTAGCCCTATTTGTTTGTTTTTTATGCTGCTGGGGATTGAACCCTGGGCCTTGCACATGCTAGACAAGTGCTGTCCACAGAGCTAATATGCCACACCTAATTCACAGCTTGGATTTTCTGACTAGTCATTAAAATCTTTAAGGGAGGCCTGGAGAGATGGCTTAACAGTTAAGCCAGTTGCCTGCGAAGTCTAAGGACCCAGGTTAGATTTGCCAGTATACACATAAGCCAGATGCACAAGGTGGCACATACTTCTGGAGTTCATTCGCAGTGGCTAGAGGCCCTAGAATGCCCATTCTCTCTCTCCTTCTCTCAGATAAATAAATAAAAAAATAAAATATTAAAAAATTCTTTAAGGGAGTGTTAAGAAAAATATATGTATGTGAGTAATATTTCATTGGGTCCAGATTTTGAAGAGGTAAATAAAATGTTTGGGGGAAATAATAAATCCAGAAGTAATGATTATATATTTAATAGAATTTTATTTGAGAATTTTCAGAATTTAAATTTAAATGGAAAAATAGGGGCTGGAGAGATGGCTCAGTGGTTATAGACACTTACTTAAAAAGCCTGACAGCCCAGGTTTGACTTTTCAATACCCATGTAAAAGCAGATGCACAAAGTGGCACATGCATCTGGGAGCTTGTTTTCAGTGGCAAGAGGCCCTGGTGCACCTATACTTTCCCTCCCTCTCTGTCTCAAAGAAATAAAAATATTAAAAGTTAACTAAATAAAAGGATTGTTCAAGTCACCCACTGCACTGCTTCCCATCACGACTTACAGAAGACCCTAAATATATAATAAATACATACATATATATATATATATATATATATATATATATATATATATATATATATGTGCATTACTACAGTTTAAACCCCATGTACACCATGTTGGCACCTCCCTCACCCAGACTGACTTCCCATTTTTCTGTATCCGACACATAAGGCCACTTTTCTCAGCCTGCTCTGATTCCGAGCCTCCACGCGGCCTGCACCTCTGTGTGGACACTCTTCTCTTCCTGGTTAAGCTCTGACAACCTGCAGCTGTCTATCCCAGGAAGGGCAGTCTCTTCACTCTACCTCTCCTTTGAGCCTCTGTGAGGATGCTCTCTGTACCTGGCTTGGGCTCTGGCACCCACACTAAGCTACTCCTTCTTCCTCACCTACTCAAGCTTAGACACCCCTTTTTATAACCACTGTTCTCTCACTGGTTCTCTTTCTAGCAGGAATAGCCACATAGTTCTATTTCACCTAAAGATTCTTGGACTGAAGAAAAAAGAAGGTGGTTTCACATATGGATATAAAATAGAATTCACTGCTGGATGTAGTGGCACACACCTTTAATCCCGGCACTTGAGAGGCAGAGGTGGGCTTGGGAAAACTTCCCACTGTAAGTACACACAGAGGGTTAGGGATCTGATTATTAAAAGAAAACTAATTTAGCAAATCCTGCAAGATGCCTTTAAAAAGTGTATTTTGTATTAAAGGCGTGGTGATGCACGCCTTTAATCCCAGTACTTGGGAGGCAGAAGTAGGAGGATCGCCATGAGTTCAAGGCCACCCTGAGACTACATAGTGAATTCCAGGTCAGCCTGGACCAGAGTGAGACCCTACCTCAAAAAATAAAAACAAAACAAAAAAAAACAAAAGTGTATTTTGTAATTTCTATCAGGCCACCAAAACTCTCACTGTAAACGGTCAATTCTGAAAGCATTTTAGATTTTGTTAAAAGCTGTAAATCTGAACAGTAACTCATAACATTTGTAACAGTCACACAAGAGTTAGGGCACTGTGCACGTCACGTTACTTACCTTATCTACGCAGTCATCAAAAAATGCCAGGCTTGCGTCTTTATCACTAACAAAAGAGCACTCCTCAATGAAGCGAATAAACATTTGTGTTTTGGTCATCATGTTATAGAATTTTTGATGTGATCGGTCCCGGCTTCTTAGGAAAGCTAGTCAATATAAATATATAATGTGAGAATATGATTGCTTATAGATCCAGAATTTTTTTAAAGTTTTATTTATTTATTTATTTGCAAGCAGAGAGAGAGAGAGAGAGAGAGAGAGAGAGAGAGAGAGAGAGAAAGAAGAGAGGCAGACAGAGAGAGAATGGGCACGCCAGGGCCTCCAGACGCTGCAAATGAACTCCAGATGCATGTGCCCCCGTGTGTATCTGGCTTATGTGGGTCCTGGAGAATGGTACCGGGATCCTTTGGCTTCACAGGCAAACGCCTTAACTGCTAAGCCATTTCTCCGGTCCAGATTCAGAAAATTTTGAGCTAGAAGAAACTTGATCAACCATGTCATCTACATCTCCCATTTTCTGCACTATTTTGTAGAAAAAGGAAACTGAGGTTTCTGGGAAGGAAAAGGACCTGACATATGAGAAGACAATAGTTTATGGCAGTGCACAGAACCCGGAACACACCCAATCTCGTCTCATCTCGGAAGCCTGGTCAGTACTTGTAAGAGAGAAAGCAACAGAACAAGCAATAGCAAAGGAACATGAACACAGATAGTTCAAAATTCCACCCAGAACAATCTCTTGAAGATTATATATAAATCAGCAAAGTTTTTTTTTTTTGTCCAAATATCTGCATGTTATGTGTACCTGATCTCACATACATACATACATACATACATATATATACATACATATATACATATATATTTTTTCCTTCCTTCAGGTAATCATGTGCTTGTGTTCCCTATTAAAGACAAATTTACTTCTGGATTTCCCTTTCCACCTCACTCATTATGCTCAGCCAGTATGCACTTGGACTGTCTTTTGGACCCATTACTTGAGCTTTTTCCAGCCTTAGATTTTGCATAGGCTGTCCTCTCTGCCCGAGGTACTCTCTTGCTTTTGCTTGGTTAACTTTTACTCCTCTTTGAGATGTGGATCAGATACTACTTCTTCCAAAAGGCCTTCTGTGGACTGAAAGTCATAAACTAAATTTGTTCACTCATATTAATTCCTAATTGTTCATCTTTTTTACTATAAGCTCTGTAGAAGAAGCAACCATGTCTCTCCCTCCCTTTTGTCATGGCCAACTCTATTTTGCATACTAATATATACCCAAAGCCTAGCATTTTGGAAATACTCACTATATACTTATTTCTCTCTCAAATACTGAATACTACAAAAGAAAGTAAGTGCGTGTGTGTGTGTGTGTGTGTGAAGAGATGGCCTAGTGGTTAATTAGCTTGTCTGTGATGCCTAAGGACCTAAGTTTGATTCCCCAGTACTTACATGCACAAGGTGATGCATGCCTCTGGAGTTTGTTTGCAGTGGCTGGAGGCCCTGACACATTTATTCTCTCCCCCACCTCTTTCTAATAAAGAAAATATGAATAAAGACTTGAGAGATGGCCTGCGAAGGCTAAGGACCCAAGTTTGATTCCCCAGTACCCATGTAAGCCTAATGCACATGGTGGAGCATTAATCTGGAGTTCTTGAGTGGCTGGAGGCCCTGGCATGCCCATTCTCATTCTCTCTCTCCCCTTTCTCTCATAAATAAATTAATAAAAATAAAATATTAAAAAATGCCTAAAAATATTTTTTTTTTTAAAAAAAGAAAGTAAATATGTATCGTGACACCAACTACTCTCTGGGACTTCCTAACCCTTTTTCTCTTTATAGTACATACAGAAAGTAGCTGTAAAACAGAAAGAAAACAAACAAGGCTGCTCATGCCTGGAGGTGACCATCCCAGGGGTTCCTCTGCATCCCTAATATTGCCTGGAAGCCCTGAAACCTGGAAACAGCAATATCTCTGTACACTTGTGACACCCAGAGTAGAATACCATATGCTTAGGGGGTCTGTACTTTTCAGATTGGTTTTTTTCTGTGTATATTTCTAATAGAATTCCATTTAATGTGCCAGAGAAAGAACTAGAGCTGTGGACACAGATCACCACAGCTGGCCTGCATAAACCATCAGAGAAACTATGAACGACAAGTCAGACAGCACCTGGGTCGTCTGAGCAATGTGGAAGTTACAGGACTATACACTCACTCACCTTGCAGGGCAAAAAGAGAAGCTGCATCTGTGGCTGTCTCAGATGGGGCTTGTGTTATTGGCCTTAAGTATGATCTATAACCTTTTAAAATAGAGGCCATGAAAAACAAAAATGCCTCTTGGATTTCCAAATCTATCATGTGCAACCTTTTTCCAGAATTGAAGTCATAATCATTCATTGCCAAGTCCATTAGTCCATCATCTCTTGGTCTCTGCTGCACTGTGAAGAAATAACAATGTCAGTGTTTCTCCTCTGTCAAAACCAATACTCATCGGCTGGAGACGGCTTAGCTTAATTAAGGCCCTTGCCTGAGAAGCCTTTGGACCCAAGTTCAATTCCCAGTACCCATGTATCCTAGATACACAAGGTGGCAGTCTCTGCTCCCCAGCACTGGAGTTACAAGAGTACATGCCACACCCAGCTGTTCATGTGGGATCTAGAGATTTGCTGGCCTCAGGCCCCCTCAGGTTCTCAGGCTTACACAGGAAGCACATTTAGCTATTGAGTCATCTCTCCAGCCCTTAATGTCTTTTTTTTCTGGGGAGGGAGGGGTTCGAGGTAGGGTCTCCCTCTAGCCCAGACTAACCTGGAATTCACTGTGTAGTCTCAGGGTGGTCTCAAACTCACAGAGATCCTCCTACCTCTGCCTCCCAAGTGCTGGGATTAAAGGTGAGTGCCACTATGCTTGGCTTCTTTCCGTATTTTAAAAAATATATTTTTTAGTTTTTATTTTTATTTATTTACTTGAGAGAAAGAGGGGGAGAGGGAGAGAATGGGCACGCCAGGGCCTCTAGCCACTGCATATGAGCTTTAGATGCATGCGCCACCATGTGCCTCTGGCTTACGTGGGTTCTGGGGAGTTGAACCTAGATCCTTAGGCTTTGCAGACAAGTGCCTTAACTGGTAAGCCACCTCTCTAGCCCTTCCCATATATATTTCCTTTCCATATTTTTAAATGACCATTTTTTTAGTTAAAAAAAAGAAAAGAAAACAGGTTGCATGAAAAAAAAAAAAAGACCCTGCTGGAAGTGTTGCCTTGGAGATCAACTTGAATGAGCAAAATCTAGAGAAAGAAGCAGAAAGCGAGGGAGAAAATGGGTGCTCAAGGGCCTCTAGCGGCTGCAAACGAACTCCAGACACACGTGCCACCTTGTGCATCTGGCTTACATGCATGCATCCTGGGGAAGTGAACCTGG
The DNA here is from genome assembly GCA_036365145.1 of Orientallactaga sibirica. Taxonomy (NCBI): domain Eukaryota; kingdom Metazoa; phylum Chordata; class Mammalia; order Rodentia; family Dipodidae; genus Orientallactaga; species Orientallactaga sibirica. Next base: position 12,738,069 of record JAEOAD010000016.1, read on the forward strand.
GTCCTTTGGCTTTGCAGTGCTATGGATCAAGCCCAGGGCTGATAACCCCAAAACACATTGGTTAAGAGAAAGTCATTGAGAGCACCGTCCCATAAGAAGTGTAAGAGACATCCATCCCATCAAATGAGCAATTCCACACACAGACACAAAGGAAAAGTGAGAAAACACACTAGGAGAACTCCTGAGGTTCATAACTGTGGTAACTATTTCCAGAGACGATAGTCAAAGCAGATGAACTACAGCTTCTAGAAGCTTGTATCAGAGTAGAAGTCAGTGCGCAGAGGCTGTGGATAAGACAGATAAACACCTCCATGCATGTGAAGAGAAGATGAATAATCAACTTACTGCACTTGAAAGGCATCTCCAAGAGGCTAGAAGGGCAGTGCAGGAGCTGAAGGAGATGCTGGTGAAGGATTAGCAGGAGGTGAATGAGGCTCTTGACTGCAAGTATAGTAATGAGAGAAGGATTGTGAAAGAAACTGAAACAGAGATCACAAAACTGAGAAGCTCAACAAGTCAGATTAAAAAAAAATTGATGGCCAAGGTGACAGATTAGATCAAGAGGAGGAAAGAGTAACAGAGCTAGAAGACAGGACTTTTAAAATATTAAAGAAAGACAGACAGACAAAAAGGGAATTTAAAAAGTTGGATGAGGAAATTTGTGAGCTTTGGGACACTATGACAAGAGCAAACATTTGGCTCATTGGCAAACCTGTGGGAGAAGAGCAGCAGGTTGCTGATAGAGAAAACCTGTTTCATAAAACAATAGCAGAAATGTTTCCAAATCTTGGAAAAAGACATGGACATCCAGGTACAGGAACTGGAGGCGGGCAGAGCCCCAAATACTAATTAACAAGCACTCCATGACATATTATAGTTAAATTGTCAAGAGTACAGGACAAGGAAGGAACATTACAGTCTGCAAGGGAGAAGCACCAAGTCACACTTAACTTAGACTAACATCACATTTCTCAGAAGGAACTCTAAATGCCAGGAGGGAATGGAACGATGTACTTCAGGTTCTGAAACAAAAAGTAACTACCAACCAAGATTATTATATCTGGCAAGGACATCCTTCACAGTTGAAGCGGAAATAAAGATCTTGCACGGCAAAGAAATTAGTGGATTTTGTGACCACTAGACCAGAATTGCAGAAGTTGCTTAAGGGTGTCTTACATCCAGAGGAGAAAAACTTTGACAAATACCATCATTAAACATGTGAATAAGCTGGGTGTGGTGGCACACACCTTTAATCCCAGCACTTTGGAGGCAGAGGTAGGAGGATCACTGAGTTCAAGGCTAGCCAGGGACTACAGAGTGAGTTCCAGCTCAGCCTGGGCTGGAGTGAGATCCTAACCTCAAAAAAATAAAATAAATAAATAAAAAGTGATAAATTCCAAAAAAGTATAGATCTACCCCTGAAAAATAGGAAAGCATTAAATATTATCAATATAATAAACAATTCAAGAGAGGAGTAAATGAGCAGCAGAATCCCTTCACAGCTACTGAAGAAAACCAGCAGAATGGACAGGACCAGGTACATAGATAGCACTTGCAGCCCTGAATGTAAATAATTAGGACACAGACTGGCTGATGGGAAAGACAAGATCCACAAAACACCGTAAGAGACACATCTCACCTGGGAGGACATGAAACTGTAGGGATGAAAAATAAAATTCCAAGCAACCAGGATCCAGAAGCCAGCAGGAGGAGATAGATTAACCAAACAGACTTAAATGTGTCAGAGAAAGGTTAGTACTGTATGCTAACCTGGGGAGCAGCCTCTCACAGTATGGCAGGTGTATGCACACCAAGTGGTGGAGCCACCTACAAGGATTCACAACTGCATTGCCTCAGGTTTAAGAGGTTCTCTCACCAAGCAAGCGGAGTGAAGTGTCTTTGCCTTCTCTCCATCTCAGATGTCTAATGTATGAAAAATTCCATCCAAAGGACCTGAAAATCAGAATAGACACTTAGACACGCCTGGCCTACAAGGTTATCAATGATTCGTTTTTCTTTAGTCATCAGGCAGACAAAAACAATGAAATTACCAAAACATGTTAGAATTTGGAGAAGTTGTATGTGGGTAGAACCTGTATAGAATACAATCTGGGGGTTCCTCCAAACAATCATGTGATCCAGCTATTCTATTCCGAGGTGTGTATCAGGAAATGAACTCAGCCTACAAGAGACGTGCACACATCTGTTTATCGAGCAACATCACAGAAGCCACGATGTGGAATCAGCCTAAGTGCCAGTCAACAAATGACTGTTAGAGAACATGGCACCTTAGCCACAGTGCCCAGCTGTTAAGATGGAGGTTCTGCCAGTGTCATGAATATAGGGCCAGAAGATGCTATGTTTTCATATATGGGAACAAAAGATGATTTCAAAGTACAAGTACTAAAGGGGGCTGAAGGAAGCAGGGAGAAGTTTCAAGTGTGGGTGGGTATGATCAATGCACGATATATTCCTGAACTGAAATTCACTGAATCTATTTGAACAAGAAATGAAATGCACACTCAGAATATTTTAATTATTGAGGAAAATCCTACAGGAGTATATTGGGGTGGTGAATATTTTAACTCAGTTGGCATATAAGTAGAACCTTCTACTAAATATAGCTCAAATGTATAATCCTAGGGCTTGAGAGGCTATGGTGGGAAGATCACCATGAGTTAGTTCAAGGACAGCCTAGGCTACTGAGTGAGTTTCAGGTCAGCTTGGGCTAGAGTGAGATCCTGGCTCAAAAACAAACAAAACAAAACAAAAAATCCACCTGTGGGGCATGGTAGTGCACATCTTTAGTCCCAGTACTCGGGAGGCAGAGGTAGGAGGATTGCCATGAGTTTGAGGCCACCCTGAGACTACATAGTGAATTCCAGGTCAGCCTGAGCTAGAGTGAGACCCGACCTCGAAAAATACAAAAACGAAACAAAACAAAAACCCCAACAACTACAACCCAAAATCCAAAAACCAAAACAAAACAAACAAACAAACAAAAAAAAAACAAATCGGGACTAGAGACATGGTTTAGTGGTACTTGCCTGTGAAGCCTAAGGACCCAGGTTTGATTTTCCAGTACCCATGTAAGCCAGATGCACAAGGTGGTACATGCATTTGGAGTTTGTTTGCAGTGGCTAGAGGCCCTGGCATGCTCTCTAATGAATAAATATATAATAAAAAACCTTTATAACTGCATTGATACAGAGTATTATCATACTTGCATTGGGATTGTGTTGATCACCACAAAGCTTAATGTGGCAGCCTTCACTCTTCATTTAAGAGGTCTAGATACTTAAATATTGGGGAAAATATTATTATAACACTTTTCTTAAATAAGTATTACAGAAAACTTTAGATGCATTTATGCATTATAGGGCTTATTAAAAGGCTTTGCTATACTTAAAGAGTTTCTTACTTTCTAAAAGTATAAGTAAATATTATTTTTATTCCTTTCAGAAAAGAAATAGTCTATAGTATTAAATTACATGAACAGAGTACAAACATTATAACCTCTTTTATTATAGCCATTACAGTTCAGTTGGTCTCTATGCTATTTTCTTCTCCTGCTGCATATGAAGTTTAAGGCACCATAAAGCTTTTGAACTTAACTATAGCTTTGTTGAGTCCACTTATTTATTAAATATTTTCCTTCCATCTTTTTAAAAGCAATGAATATATTCCCCATAGGAAAATCTCAGAAATACCGAGGAAAGGAGAAGAAAAGTAAACAGTTCAAAATACAACCAGCAAACAACTGAGCACAGGCAGTGGGGTGTGGAGCAGGCGAACTTATGTTTCAGTCTTTAAATATTCCCTAAACTTTCCACAGAACACACAGCACTTTGGAAAGTAAATAAAGACAAGAGAATAGGCTGGAAAGTCACTGGTAAGAATAACTTCCTAGGAATTTACACCAACTTCTCCATAACAGAATAGAAGTAAAGGCAGAGCAGGGCCAAGTGGCAGATGTCTTGCTGTGAAGGTGTCATTCCAGTGACTGTGATGCAGAGCACGGAGTCCTGATACAGTGAGGATGCAATGCAGAAAGACTTTACACATCATTGTCTTGGCACACCCCTGCAAATGCACCCCCACTGTACTCTTCACTTACTGCAGGCATGCAGATCTGGCTAGACTAGATGAGGAGCCACACAGAAGACTGTATCTGCTTTGCTGTTTGATTCCCTGGGACTAGTAAAAGGGACATTCAGGGTATGTTTGAGGCATAAATGAATGGAAAAAGCTAAGCATTACCTGATTATATCTAATTATTATCACTGTGAAATGGCTAAGAGAGTTTTACCTAGGTTTTTGTTTTGTTTTGTTTTTTGGTTTTTTTTTTTTGGTTTTTCAAGGTAGGGTCTCACTCTGGTCCAGGCTGACCTGGAATTAGCTATATAGTCTCAGGGTGGCCTCAAACTCATGGCAATCCTACCTCTGCCTCCCAAGTGCTGGGATTAAAGGCATGCGCCACCACGCCCGGCTTACCTAGGTTTTTTTTGTTTTGTTTTTTGTTTTTCGAGGTAGGGCTTCACTCTGGTCCAGGCTGACCTGGAATTCACTCTGTAGTCTCAGGGTGGCCTCGAACTCACGGCAATCCTCCTACCTCTGCCTCCCGAGTGCTGGGATTAAAAGCGAGTGCCACCATGCCTGGCTCTTAAAAATAATTTTTATAAAAAAATAATAATTTCTACTTATTTGAGAAAGAGTATGTATGTAAGTATATATGGGTACACCAGGGCTTTTTACCAGTGTAAACAAACTCCAGATGTATGCACCACTTTGTGCATTTGGCTTTATGTAGGTACTGGGAATTGAATCCAGACATGCAGGCTTTGCATGTAAGTACCTCTGGGCCATCTCACCAGCCCCAATTTAACCTCATTTTTAACCAAGATTTTATCTCTGACACATATACTTTTATATATGGTGACTTCCACTTATAGGAGTAGTATCACATAAACAGCTGTGGCAGAAGTTTTAGTGCCAAACAATAATAGCTTCAAAGCCCACTTCTAACAGAACAAGGTATGTCCCTTTGAGTGTTTAAAACTCTACTTTGGAGCTGGAGAGATGGCTTAGCCGTTAGTCTGAGAAGCCTAAGGACTCATGTTCAACTCTCCAAGTCCACATAACAGACACACCAAGTGATGCAAGCATGCAATGTTGTACATATACACAAGGTGGCATATGTGTCTGGAGTTTGACTGCAGTGGCTGGAGACCCTGGCACACCCATTCTCACTCATTTTCTCTCTCTCTCTCTCCTGCTCTGTCTCTAATAAATATATATAAATAGATAAAAAATAAAATCAGATGTAAAGAAAAAAGGAAAAAAAGGCCAGTCTGCTGGGTTTGCCTCAAAAAAAAAAAAAAAAAAAAAAAAAAAAAAAAAGAAAAGAAAAGAAAAAAAAAAAACAAAAAACAAACCAACAAACAAAAACAAAACCAAACCCAACTCTACCTTGGTTTCCTTATCAGTGAGAGGAATTATAAAAACTATGTGAAGTACAAAGCCTAAAATAGGATAACTCAGGTTATACATGCTACTTTATGTTTAATTTCCTTTCCCTTCCCCAGAAGTTTCTTGATACTCAGATACTTCGTTTTTCTTTCAAATTTCAGGCTAGCATTTCAGAAACTACTAGTTCACTAGTGGATCCTCCCATGGTTTGGAAGGGTTATGATACCAAGAAGGAACAGAATGCAAGCAACACTGCTCTGATTCCTAAATTCATTCATGATCAAAATGGAGAAAGAAGATGAAAAATAAAATTCCAAGCAACTGGGATCCAAAAGTCAGCAGGAGGAGATAGATTAACCAAACAGACTTAAATGTGTTAGAGAAAGGTTACTGTGTGTTAACCTGCGGAGCAGTCTGTCACAGTATGATAAGTATACATGCACCAAGTCGTGGAGCCACCTACAAGGATTCACAACTGCACTGCATCAAGTTTAAGAGGTTCTACCACAAAGCTAACGGAGTCTTTGCCACATCTCCATCTAATGTATCAAAAAATTTACTCCAGGGGGCTGGAGAGATGGCTTAGCACTTAAGGTGTTTGTCTGCCAAGCCAAAGGATCCTGATTCGACTCTCCAGGACCCATGTAAGCCAGATGCACAAGGGGACTCATACGCCTTGAGATTGTTTGCAGTGGCTGGAGGCCCTGGCGTGCCCATTTTCTCTCTCTGCCTGTTTCTCTCTCTCAAATAATTAAATAAAAAATTTATAAAAAAATTTACTCCAAAGGACCTGAAAGTCAGAAGAGACACTTAGACACATCTGGCCTACAACGTTATGAATGATTCTTTTTTCTTTAGTCATCAGATAAATGAAAACAATGAAATTACCAAAACATGTTAGAATCTGAAGAAGTTGTATGTGGGTAGAACCTGTATGGAATACGATCTGGGGTTCCTCCAAACAACCATGTGATCCAGCTATTCCATTCCTAGGTGTGTATCAGGAAATGAAGTCAGCATACAAGAGATGTGTTTACTGAGGAACTTCACAGTAGCCACAATGTGGAATCAGCCTAAGTGCCAGTCAATACATGGCTGATAGAGAACATGTTACATAGGCCACAGTGCCCAGCTGTTAAGAATGAGGTTCGGTCAGTGTCACGAATATAGAGTCAGAAGAAGCTGTGTTTTGATATATGGGAACAAAAGATGATTTCAAAGTAGAAGTACTAGAGGGGGCTGAAGGAAGCCGGGGAGGTTTCAAGGGTGGGTGGGCGGGCATGATCAATGCACGATATATTCCTGAACTGAACTTCACTGAATCTATTTGTATAATGGTTATAATAAATAACAAATGTGAAGGAAAAAAAACCAGTAAGTTAAGAAAAGTAAGTCTCTCTCAGATTAATTACATCCTTTAAATTACCCACTTACATTTTGCCAACTGCTGGTGCAAATTATTCAGTGTATTCATCAGATTTTTACATGGTTTCTTTGGAAGAATTTTCCAGGCCACATTCTTCTTGTCACCAGTTCTGAGATTAAGAAGATTAAAAAACATCACCAATATATTTGTTAGAAGGGCCTTTGGAGTGCGTTTGAGTACCTGCTATAAACATAACAAGGTAAAAGAGAAAGCCCATGGAACAAGAAATGAAATGCACACTCAGAATATTTTAATTATTGAGGAAAATCCTACAGGAGTATATTGGGGTGGTGAATATTTTAACTCAGTTGGCATATAAGTAGAACCTTCTACTAAATATAGCTCAAATGTATAATCCTAGGGCTTGAGAGGCTATGGTGGGAAGATCACCATGAGTTAGTTCAAGGACAGCCTAGGCTACTGAGTGAGTTTCAGGTCAGCTTGTGCTAGAGTGAGATCCTGGCTCAAAAACAAACAAAACAAAACAAAAAATCCACCTGTGGGGCATGGTAGTGCACATCTTTAGTCCCAGTACTCGGGAGGCAGAGGTAGGAGGATTGCCGTGAGTTTGAGGCCACCCTGAGACTACATAGTGAATTCCAGGTCAGCCTGAGCTAGAGTGAGACCCGACCAAAAAAAAAATACAAAAACGAAACAAAACAAAAACCCCAACAACTACAACCCAAAATCCAAAAACCAAAACAAAAAACAAAACAAAAAACAAATCGGGACTAGAGACATGGTTTAGTGGTACTTGCCTGTGAAGCCTAAGGACCCAGGTTTGATTTTCCAGTACCCATGTAAGCCAGATGCACAAGGTGGTACATGCATTTGGAGTTTGTTTGCAGTGGCTAGAGGCCCTGGCATGCTCTCTAATGAATAAATATATAATAAAAACCTTTATAACTGCATTGATACAGAGTATTATCATACTTGCATTGGGATTGTGTTGATCACCACAAAGCTTAATGTGGCAGCCTTCACTCTTCATTTAAGAGGTCTAGATACTTAAATATTGGGGAAAATATTATTATAACACTTTTCTTAAATAAGTATTACAGAAAACTTTAGATGCATTTATGCATTATAGGGCTTATTAAAAGGCTTTGCTATACTTAAAGAGTTTCTTACTTTCTAAAAGTATAAGTAAATATTATTTTTATTCCTTTCAGAAAAGAAATAGTCTATAGTATTAAATTACATGAACAGAGTACAAACATTATAACCTCTTTTATTATAGCCATTACAGTTCAGTTGGTCTCTATGCTATTTTCTTCTCCTGCTGCATATGAAGTTTAAGGCACCATAAAGCTTTTGAACTTAACTATAGCTTTGTTGAGTCCACTTATTTATTAAATATTTTCCTTCCATCTTTTTAAAAGCAATGAATATATTCCCCATAGGAAAATCTCGGAAATACCGAGGAAAGGAGAAGAAAAGTAAACAGTTCAAAATACAACCAGCAAACAACTGAGCACAGGCAGTGGGGTGTGGAGCAGGCGAACTTATGTTTCAGTCTTTAAATATTCCCTAAACTTTCCACAGAACACACAGCACTTTGGAAAGTAAATAAAGACAAGAGAATAGGCCGGAAAGTCACTGGTAAGAATAACTTCCTAGGAATTTACACCAACTTCTCCATAACAGAATAGAAGTAAAGGCAGAGCAGGGCCAAGTGGCAGATGTCTTGCTGTGAAGGTGTCATTCCAGTGACTGTGATGCAGAGCACGGAGTCCTGATACAGTGAGGATGCAATGCAGAAAGACTTTACACATCATTGTCTTGGCACACCCCTGCAAATGCACCCCCACTGTACTCTTCACTTACTGCAGGCATGCAGATCTGGCTAGACTAGATGAGGAGCCACACAGAAGACTGTATCTGCTTTGCTGTTTGATTCCCTGGGACTAGTAAAAGGGACATTCAGGGTATGTTTGAGGCATAAATGAATGGAAAAAGCTAAGCATTACCTGATTATATCTAATTATTATCACTGTGAAATGGCTAAGAGAGTTTTACCTAGGTTTTTGTTTTGTTTTGTTTTTTGGTTTTTTTTTTTTGGTTTTTCGAGGTAGGGTCTCACTCTGGTCCAGGCTGACCTGGAATTAGCTATATAGTCTCAGGGTGGCCTCGAACTCATGGCAATCCTACCTCTGCCTCCCAAGTGCTGGGATTAAAGGCATGCGCCACCACGCCCGGCTTACCTAGGTTTTTTTTGTTTTGTTTTTTTTTTTCGAGGTAGGGCTTCACTCTGGTCCAGGCTGACCTGGAATTCACTCTGTAGTCTCAGGGTGGCCTCGAACTCACGGCAATCCTCCTACCTCTGCCTCCCGAGTGCTGGGATTAAAAGCGAGTGCCACCATGCCTGGCTCTTAAAAATAATTTTTTATAAAAATAATAATTTCTACTTATTTGAGAAAGAGTATGTATGTAAGTATATATGGGTACACCAGGGCTTTTACCAGTGTAAACAAACTCCAGATGTATGCACCACTTTGTGCATTTGGCTTTATGTAGGTACTGGGAATTGAATCCAGACATGCAGGCTTTGCATGTAAGTACCTCTGGGCCATCTCACCAGCCCCAATTTAACCTCATTTTTAACCAAGATTTTATCTCTGACACATATATTTTTATATATGGTGACTTCCACTTATAGGAGTAGTATCACATAAACAGCTGTGGCAGAAGTTTTAGTGCCAAACAATAATAGCTTCAAAGCCCACTTCTAACAGAACAAGGTATGTCCCTTTGAGTGTTTAAAACTCTACTTTGGAGCTGGAGAGATGGCTTAGCCGTTAGTCTGAGAAGCCTAAGGACTCATGTTCAACTCTCCAAGTCCCACATAACCCAGACACACCAAGTGATGCAAGCATGCAATGTTGTACATATACACAAGGTGGCATATGTGTCTGGAGTTTGACTGCAGTGGCTGGAGACCCTGGCACACCCATTCTCACTCATTTTCTCTCTCTCTCTCTCTCCTGCTCTGTCTCTAATAAATATATATAAATAGATAAAAAATAAAATCAGATGTAAAGAAAAAAGAAAAAAAAGGCCAGTCTGCTGGGTTTGCCTCAAAAAAAAAAAAAAAAAAAAAAAAAAAAGAAAAGAAAAGAAAACAAAAACAAAAAACAAACCAACAAACAAAAACAAAACCAAACCCAACTCTACCTTGGTTTCCTTATCAGTGAGAGGAATTATAAAAACTATGTGAAGTACAAAGCCTAAAATAGGATAACTCAGGTTATACATGCTACTTTATGTTTAATTTCCTTTCCCTTCCCCAGAAGTTTCTTGATACTCAGATACTTCGTTTTTCTTTCAAATTTCAGGCTAGCATTTCAGAAACTACTAGTTCACTAGTGGATCCTCCCATGGTTTGGAAGGGTTATGATACCAAGAAGGAACAGAATGCAAGCAACACTGCTCTGATTCCTAAATTCATTCATGATCAAAATGGAGAAAGAAGCCGGGTGTGGTGGTGCACTCAGGCCCAGGCTTACCTGGAACTCACTCTGTTAGCCCAGGTTGGCCTCAAACTCCTGACAACCTACCTACCTCAGCCTCCTAAGTAAGTGTTGGAATTAGTAGTGAGCACCACTATGCTTGGCCACCCCTCTTTTAAAGACTATCTATAGTAGCCAGGCATAGTGGCACACGCCTTTAATTCCAGCACTCGGGAGGCAGAGGTAGGAGGATCGCCATGAGTTCAAGGCCACCCTGAGACTACATAGTGAATTCCAGGTCAGCCTGGACCAGAGTGAGACCCTACCTCGGAAAAAAAAAAAAAAAAAGAAAAGAAAAGACTAGTTGGAAAGAACAGATTCAGTGGAGGAAGTCAGGGAAAGGGAGGGTGGTGATTATGATCATGGTATACTGTCTACATGTATGGTGGCTGTCAGGAAAATGTTAAAAAAAACTGAAAATGAGCTGGGCATGGTGGTGCATGCCTTTAATCCCAGCACTCGGGAGGCAGAGGTAGGAGGATTGCCAGGAGTTCAAGGCCACCCTGAGACTACATAGTGAATTCCAGGTCAGCCTGGGCTAGAGTGAAACCCTACCTCAAAAAAAAAAAAAAAAAAAAAAAAAAAACAAACCAAAACCAACAACAACAACAACAACAAAAAACACTGAAAATGAAAAGAACAACTACTTTTTTATCCTGTTTTTAAATATTTATTTATTTATTTACTTATTTATTTATTTATTATTGACAACTTCCTTCATTGTAAACAATATCCCATGGTACTTCCCTCTATTTTCCCCTTTGAAACTCCACTCTCCATTACTTTTTAAAAATATATTATTTATTTATTTGAGAGAAAGAGGCAGAGAGAGAGAGAGAGAGAGAGAGAAAGAGAGAGAGAGAGAATGGGTGTGCAAAGGCCTCTAGCCTCTGCAAATGAACTCCAGATGTATGTGCCCCCTTGTGCATCTGGCTTATGTGGATCCTGGAGAATTGAACTGCGATCCTTTGGCTTTGCAGGCAAGCGTCTTAACCGCTAAGCTATCTCTTCAGCCCAAGAACAATTACTTTTAAAAGTATTAAATGTTCCTAGAAAAAAACAAAATGTAGCTAGTAAATAAGACATTTTTGTTGTTGTTTTTTTTGGTCTTTTGAGCTAGGGTGTCTAGCCCAGGCTGACCTGGAATTAACTATGTAGTCTCAGGACGGCCTTGATCTTATAGCAATCCTCCTACCTCTGCCTCCCCAATGCTGGGATTAAAGGCGTGCACCACCATGCCCAGCTAGTAAGACTTATTTTTTTTAAATTTTCTTTTTATTTATTTGAGAAAACAGAGAGAAAGAGAGAAAGAAGCGGGGGGGGGGGGGAAGAATGGGCATGCCAGGGCCCCCAGCCACTGCAAACGAACTCCAGACGCATGTGCCACCTTGTGTATCTGGCTTACATGGGTCCTGAGGAATTGAACTGAGGTCCTTTGGCTTTGCCTTAACCACTAAGCCATCTCTCCAGCCCTAATAAGACTTACTTTTATGCATCCCCTACTAAAATAGCTTTTATATATGAAATATAATACCTATTTTATTGGTTAATCTTTTCACGAATGAAAGCCTTTTTATAGCATACATTCTTCTAAACATAATATTAAGTTTTTGCTAAACTTTTCTAACGGCTTAGATAGGTGAGAGGTTTTTTTTCTTTTTCCTGAGGTAGGGTCTCATTTTAGCCCAGGATGACCTGGAATTCACTAAGTAGTCTCAGGGTAGCCTTGAACTCACAGTGATCCTCCTACCTCCGCCTCCAGAGTGCTGGGATTAAAGGTGTGCACCACCATGCCCAGCTTCCAGTTGAGGTTTTGGTGCAGGGCAGAGACTGAACTAACCATTAAGGTGTGGTGTAAAGCTTTTGTAGTAAAATGGAGGGACTAGGTATGCAGGTAGCTCAGTGGCAAAGTGTGTGCTTAGCATGCATGGGGCCTGGGTTTGATTCCCAGCATCAACAAAGTAAGCAGAGAAAAGCCTATTTCATATCTATTAATTTAAGTACCAAAGCCACACCAGCTTTTGGGCTTTGCTGATAGCCTAGATCATACTTATTTTTAAGCATGTCCTGTGGGTGTACTGTTGTTGGTATAAGTCTCCTCTTCCTGACTGACCTAAAGAAAATTAAATTGAAAATAGGGGCTATAAAGAATAAAATGTGTGTGTGTGTGTGTGTGTGTGTGTGTGTATGTGTGTGTTTGTATATATATATAGTGTGTGTGTGGTGTGTGTATGCATATATATTCCTAAAATGTCAAGGTGATAAAATCCTTATGATGTAAAGGTTCTTTTAAAATTCAAACCCATTACATAGTCTTCCTGTGAGTACTAGTATTCTGAGAGTATTATACCACAATAGGGCTCAAGTACTATACTAACCAAGCAATAATGTTTTCACTCAAGTTTTAGTTTCACCTATAGCTAGCTGACAAAAAGAAAATAAATGCTTTCTATTTTTACCTTGATTTCCCTGGGTAAAATTTCAAAGTAAACATAAGATTATATTTCTTAAATATTTAAAGCCTGTGAGTTAAAGGTATATTTTATTTCCAATAAAACCATCTCTAATACATTAACTATACTTTGTTGAATCATAGCAAGAACTGACTCAAGGATGACAGTAACCCCACATAGAAAGAAACTAATTTATCTCAACAGAATGCTACTTAGCAACTATAAAATACAGGCACATACAGATGTAGGGAAGCTGTCAATCACGGGTGTAAAATCTAGCATCTACTTACTGAGAAATGGTGTTGGTGTCAAGGTCAACACAACTGACATCCGGTGGAGGATCATAGAGATCAAAGTATCTGGAATCGATGCCTACGATGAATGGGCATGGTGCACTCAAGACATCTGCTAAAGCCAGTGGGCAGAGAGGGACATACGGGCATGGCCAGTGGAAAGGGAAAATCATCTTGGATAAACAAAGGGCAGGAGAATATTAAGCATTCTGACACTGAAACATAACATAGCACACACACAAAATTATCTTTGAAATAGTATTACCTAATGTCTAAAGGTTGATAAGGAATAATTAAAGCCAAAGTTAAGGGTCAGAAACTAAAACTGATCCAAGCATGTATAAAATTATTACTTTACTAAGATGACTTTAAACTGTATGAATAACTTATGTACAAGGTAAATAGATTGCTGATAAGGACTTGTGATACTCACAGACACTAATGCTTCTGTCACACTCGTAAGCACGGAAGGCCGTAAGGAATGGATGAGGATTTTATGTTCTGTCACCGCAAACACCAATAGTGTCACAGCATTTTCAGGGCCTAGGTTCTGAAGTAGTGTTGAAAACTTGCCACCACTGTATATACAAGCAAAAATGTGTAATTAAAAACAAAGATCCAAATTTCTAATTATCCAAAACAATGAGGGAGATTTTATTATATTTAATTTTAAATGTGATGACTGCTGTTACGTAGGGAAACACAGTATCAGACACATTATGAAAACAATGAGATTTTATGAGGCTTAAAAAAATTGCTCATTCGGGGCTGGAGAGATGGCTTAGCAGTTAAGGTGCTTGTCTGTGAAAGCAAAGGACCCAGGTTTGATTCATTGGGACCCACGTAAGTCAGACACACAAGGTGGTACACGAATCTAGAGGTTGTTTACAGAAGGCCCTGGTGTGCCCATTCTCTCTCTATCTGCCTTTTTCTCTCTCTCTTAAATAAATTAAATAAATAAAAAATTAAAAAATTAAATTAAAAAAAATCCATCATTCAGCTGGGCGTGGTAGCACATGCCTTTAATTCCAGCACTGAAGAGGCAGAGGTAGGAAGATCACCACTGAGTTTAAGGCAGCCTGAGACTACAAAGTAAGTTCTGGGTTAGCCTGGGCTAGAATGAGACCCTACCTCAAAAACAAAAACAAACAAACAAAAACAATGGCTCATTCTTCTGCACTGCATTTCAACTTGGAAAATGAAAAGTCACCTGCTTCTGGTTGTTTCTTAAAATTTGTCACTATTGAGACAAGGTCTTGCTATGTAGCCCAGCTGGCCTCCAACGAGTGATCCCCCTGCCTCAGCCTTCCAAGTGCTGGGACTACAGGTGTGTACCACCACATCTATCTGGTTTATTTTATGTAAAATGATGTGATATGTATATTATATCCCCCAAAATAATTCAATTAATTAGGAGTGCTTTGGTTAAAAGCTAATCCTTTAATGGAAGTTTTTAAAATTATTCATTAGAGGAAGGGGAGAGAATGGACACAACAGGGCCTCTAGCCACTGCAAGTGAACTCCAGATGCATGTCATTTGGCTTTACATGGGAAATGAAAATGAACCCTGGTCCTTTGGCTTTGTAGGCAAGCACCTTAACTACTAAGCCGTCTCTCCAGCCCAGAAGTTTTTTGAACATGGTCCATCTCTCACTGTAACTATACGGACAACTACAGCTTACAAGCTTGCTTCCCTTAGGTAAATGAAATTCAAGTTTAGATTTACAGGTAGACAATCCTCACTACTGTGATGACAACAGCAATAGGAAACCATGAGCTACAAAGTGGTGTGATCCACATTCAAAACAAATTAACAATCCAAAGAATAAACTTAGATGTTCTATATAGTATGAACGAAGTAAGTCATCCAGTAACCAAGTAGCATTTTGCCTACATAATGCTATAAAATGTTTCACTGGATTAATTTTTTTTTCGAGGTAGGGTCTCGCTCAAGTCCAGGCTGACCTGAAATTCACTTTGTAGTCAAGGTGGCCTTGAACTCATGGTGATCCTCCTACCTCTGCCTCCTGAGTGCTGTGATTAAAAACATGTGCCATTCTGGTTAGAGAAGCTTCTCTTTTCAGATGGCAATGACCACTGGGATGACCCAAAAGACAACATAGTGCTGAGAAGAAGGGATGGAGGAGTGCCCAACACTGAAACATCTCTGTCACATCCTCCAAGGCTCAGGGCCCATTGCAGAAGGGGGGCAACTGAATCCAGACAAAGAAATTGGCAATGACTATCCAGACAGAAATTGCCTTGAGTGCCATGACCTTGCAGTGCAATACCTTCTAGCAAGACCCTCATAATAGAAGAAAAAGATGATGACATCAAATTAAAAGGGAGACTAATGGAGAGAGGGAGGGGATATGATGGAGATTGGCGTTCTAAAGGGGTATGGGGGCAGGGGAGGGAAATATAATGCATTTTTTTGTATGTAAGTATAGAAGTTGTCAATAAAAAAATAAAAGATAAAAAAAAAGAAAAACCCACACCTGGCAACTGGATTAATTTTTAAGACTTGTTATTATTATTATTATTATTATTATTATTTGTGAATGTGTATGATGTCAATGTATGCCAAGGTGTGTGTGTGTGTGAAGGTCAGAGGACAACCTCAGGGTATTGGTTCTTTCCACTTTGAAATGGGGTCTTTTTCTTTCTTTCCTCCTTTTCTTCCCTCCCTCCCTCTCTCTCTCTTTTGTCACTGGGAAGACCATACTAGCTGGCCAAGGAGCTTAGGCTCTCTTGACTCTGCCTCCCACTGCCATACATGCATTGGGATTACAGATAGGTGTGCCACTTTGTATCTGGCTTTACATGGGTGCTGGGGATCCAAATTATTGTTTGTAGGATTGTGGAGCAAGTGCCTTTAACCACTGAACCAACTCTCCAGGCCTTAATTATTTTATGATGAAGCAAAACTAATAAAATTTCCTCAGGGAGAAATAAAACACATGTCCACAAAAACTTTGTATAGTGAAACTGCAAAACATTCCCACTTGATAGATAAATAAAACACCATGCATTCATACAACAGAATATTAATCAGAGTAGAAGGAATAGGTAATTATACACACAATAATACCAATGAGCCTGGAAACATGGTCAGTTAGAAAAAAGTCAGAATTGGACTGGTTAAGGTGCTTGTCTGCCAAAGCCCAGGTTAGATTCCCCAGTACCCACGTGAGGTGGTTTGACTCAGGTGTCCCCATAAACTTATGTGTTCTGAATGCTAAGTTCCCAGCTGATGGAGATTTGGGAATTAACGCCTTCTGGAGGCAGTGCATTGTTGAGGACAGGCTTATGTGTGTTATAACTAGCTTCCCTCTTGTCAGTGTTTGGCACACTCTCCAGTTGCTGTTGTCCATCTGATGTTGGCCAGGAGGTGATGTCCACCCTCTGCTTGTGCCATTGGTTTCCCCTGCCATCATGGAGCTTCCTCGAGTCTGTAAGCCAAAATAAACCTTTATCCACAAAAGCTGCTCTTAGTCAGGTGATTTCTGCCAGCAATGCAAACCTGACTGCAACACCACATAAGTCAGATACACAAGGTGATGCAGGCATCTGTTCATTTGCAATGGCTGGAGGCCCTGGTATGCCAATTCTTTCCCTCTCTCTCTTCCTTCCATCTCTCTTTGCTTGCAAATAAATAAATATAAATATTTCTTTAAAAAAAGAAGAAAAGTGAAATTAAGGCCACATATAGTACAATTCCATTTCCATGAGTTGTCTGAAGCAGTTAAATGTATAGAATGAGATAGTAGATTAATGGCCACCTAGGGTTATGTACCTGTGTATGAACAGGAGTAAAGGACTATTTATTTATTTGTTTGTTTAACTGAGAGGGAGACAGAGAAAGAGGCAGAGTGAGTACAAATCCCAGACGCATGTGCTACTTTGTGCACCTGGCTCTCTGTGGTATTAGGGAATGGAACCCAGGCCATCAGGCTTTGCAAGCAAGTGCCTTTAACTGCTGAGCCATCTCTCCAGACCAGGGCTTATTTTTTTAGGGCAAGAAAAATGCTTTGAATTTTATTATAATGATAGCTACAGAACTCTGAATATAATCACCGAATTCTATACTTCACTTGGGTGAATTTTGTGATATATAAGTTGTATCTCAACAAAGTTGTCACCTAAATGAAGTTCTTTGGGTAATTCAGGGTCATTTATAATCAATGGTTCTGGTTTATTTTCAGCTCAAACAAGGGTTAAGAAAACACTCACCATTCTGGGTTAAAAGATAATGATGAAATAATCTGTAATTCTTACAAAGTTTTCAAAGATGGCAGCTGGTCTCCCTTAGGTGTGTGCTATATAATAGTTTAATTATACTGCAAGCATTTCTGACAGAAACATTACACAGCTAATTAAATTTCAAGAAATAACACTGTAGGTAAAATGTATTTCATAATTTCTCTGACCTTTTACAACAATGAAACAGGGATACTGTTTAAAAATTGCATTTTTTTAAATTTTGGGTTAAGTTTGCAATTGCATTTGAATGTATTTCAGAGGACAATTAAAGTTAAAAACAACTATATTTGGGCTGGAGAGATGGCTTAACGGTTAAGGCATTTGCCTGCAAAGTCAAAGGACCTCAGTTCGATTCTTCACGACCCATGTAAGCCAGATGCACAAAATGGCACATGTGTCTTGAGTAACACTGAAACATCTCTGTCACATCCTCCAAGGCTCAGGGCCCATTGCAGAAGGGGCAGACTGAATGGAAGAGCCAAAGAAGGGTATGACTCCTACAATGCAACTGTCCAGACAGAAATTGGCCTTGATGCCATGACCTTGCAGTGCCTAGCAATACCTTCGCAAGACCCTCATAATAGAAGAAAAGATGATGACATCAAATAAAAAGAGACTAATGGAGAGAGGGAAGGGATATGATGGAGATTGGAGTTCTAAAGGGGAATGGGGGCAGGGGAGGGAAATATAATGCATTTTTTTGTATGTAAGTATAGAAGTTGTCAATAAAAAAATAAAAGATTAAAAAAAAAGAAAAAAACCCACACCTGGCAACTGGATTAATTTTTAAGACTTGTTGTTGTTGTTGTTGTTATTATTATTATTATTCTTTGTGAATGTGTATGATGTCAATGTATGCCAAGGTGTGTGTGTGTGTGAAGGTCAGAGGACAACCTCAGGGTATTGGTTCTTTCCACTTTGAAATGGGGTCTTTTCTTTCTTTCCTCCTTTTCTTCCCTCCCTCTCTCTCTCTCTTTTGTCACTGGGAAGACCATACTAGCTGGCCAAGGAGCTTCGGCTCTCTTGACTCTGCCTCCCACTGCCATACATGCATTGGGATTACAGATAGGTGTGCCACTTTGTATCTGGCTTTACATGGGTGCTAGGGATCCAAATTATTGTTTGTAGGATTGTGGAGCAAGTGCCTTTAACCACTGAACCAACTCTCCAGGCCTTAATTATTTTATGATGAAGCAAAACTAATAAAATTTCCTCAGGGAGAAATAAAAACACATGTCCACAAAAAACTTTGTATAGTGAAACTGCAAAACATTCCCACTTGATAGATAAATAAAACACCATGCATTCATACAACAGAATATTAATCAGAGTAGAAGGAATAGGTAATTATACACACAATAATACCAATGAGCCTGGAAACATGGTCAGTTAGAAAAAAAGTCAGAATTGGACTGGTTAAGGTGCTTGTCTGCAAAGCCTAAGGACCCAGGTTAGATTCCCCAGTACCCACGTGAGGTGGTTTGACTCAGGTGTCCCCCATAAACTTATGTGTTCTGAATGCTAAATTCCCAGCTGATGGAGATTTGGGAATTAACGCTTCTGGAGGCAGTGCATTGTTGAGGACAGGCTTATGTGTGTTATAACTAGCTTCCTCTTGTCAGTGTTTGGCACACTCTCCAGTTGCTGTTGTCCATCTGATGTTGGTCAGGAGGTGATGTCCACCCTCTGCTTGTGCCATTGGTTTCCCCTGCCATCATGGAGCTTCCCCTCGAGTCTGTAAGCCAAAATTAACCTTTATCCACAAAAGCTGCTCTTAGTCAGGTGATTTCTGCCAGCAATGCAAACCTGACTGCAACACCACATAAGTCAGATACACAAGGTGATGCAGGCATCTGTTCATTTGCAATGGCTGGAGGCCCTGGTATGCCAATTCTTTCCCTCTCTCTCTTCCTTCCATCTCTCTTTGCTTGCAAATAAATAAATATAAATATTTCTTTAAAAAAGAAGAAAAGTGAGAATTAAGGCCACATATAGTACAATTCCATTTCCATGAGTTGTCTGAAACAGTTAAATGTATAGAATGAGATAGTAGATTAATGGCTACCTAGGGTTATGTACCTGTGTATGAACAGGAGTAAAGGACTATTTATTTATTTGTTTGTTTAACTGAGAGGGAGACAGAGAAAGAGGCAGAGTGAGTACAAATCCCAGACGCATGTGCTACTTTGTGCACCTGGCTCTCTGTGGGTATTAGGGAATGGAACCCAGGCCATCAGGCTTTGCAAGCAAGTGCCTTTAACTGCTGAGCCATCTCTCCAGACCAGGGCTTATTTTTTTAGGGCAAGAAAAATGCTTTGAATTTTATTATAATGATAGCTACAGAACTCTGAATATAATCACCGAATTCTATACTTCACTTGGGTGAATTTTGTGATATATAAGTTGTATCTCAACAAAGTTGTCACCTAAATGAAGTTCTTTGGGTAATTCAGGGTCATTTATAATCAATGGTTCTGGTTTATTTTCAGCTCAAACAAGGGTTAAGAAAACACTCACCATTCTGGGTTAAAAGATAATGATGAAATAATCTGTAATTCTTACAAAGTTTTCAAAGATGGCAGCTGGTCTCCCTTAGGTGTGTGCTATATAATAGTTTAATTATACTGCAAGCATTTCTGACAGAAACATTACACAGCTAATTAAATTTCAAGAAATAACACTGTAGGTAAAATGTATTTCATAATTTCTCTGACCTTTTCCAACAATGAAACAGGGATACTGTTTAAAAATTGCATTTTTTTTTTATTTTGGGTTAAGTTTGCAATTGCATTTGAATGTACTTCAGAGGACAATTAAAGTTAAAAATAACTATATTTGGGCTGGAGAGATGGCTTAACGGTTAAGGCATTTGCCTGCAAAGTCAAAGGACCTCAGTTCGATTCTTCACGACCCATGTAAGCCAGATGCACAAAATGGCACATGTGTCTGGAGTTCGTTTGCAGTGGCTGGAGGCCTTGGTGTGCCCATTCTCTCTCTTGCTCTCTCAAATAAATAAATAAAATAATAACTGTATTCATAATTTATATAGTAGTAAGTACTTGATGAAAATAAGGACATATAAAATACCAAACACTCTGCTGTCAAGGTTTTTGTTTTTTCTTCAAAAACTCTAACCCCAATATTAAGTAAAAGGAACAATGTAAGAAAAGTACTTCCATCAGCACTTGAAATTTTAGCTACAAAAGACAGAAATGATTTAGCGAAACCTCCCAAAATGAAGTTTCACTTACCTTAGTGGCAGGGGTGAAGAAACAGGCTGACTGAGAATCAAACTGTCATGTGGTGATAACTGGAAGAAGATTTAAAGTATTGGTAGCATGAAGGTGAACTTTAAAACACAACTTTCTTGTATGGCAGTGCTGTATGGGTAATAAGACCCAGCTTGCTAGAGACAGAACAGTTGATAGCACTAGGATTCTACCCCTTCTGACAACCGTTTTTTTTTTTTTTTTTCGAGGTAGGGTCTCACTCTGGCGCAGGCTGACCTGGAATTAACTATGTAGTCTCAGGGTGGCCTTGAACTCATGGCGATCCTCCTACCTCTGCCTCCCGAGTGCTGGGATTAAAGGCGTGCGCCACCACGCCCGGCTAACTTTTTTTTTTTTCAAGGTAGGGTTTCACTCTAGCCTAGGCTGACCTGAAAGTCAATATGTAGTCTTAGGATGGCCTCAAACTTATAGTGATCCTCCTACTTCTGCCTCCAGGAGCTGGGATTGAAGGCGGGTACCACCTTGCCAAGCTAAGCAAACAACTTCTTACTCTGAATTCTCTCTCCTTCTGTCTTCAATTTTTTTTTTTTTTTTTTTTTTTTTTTTAAAAACAAACTTGTATTACAAGGTTAAATTGCTCACTCAGCACCATAAAGCCAGGAAATTTATAGCCTACAGCATGAATCCAGAGGCTGCCTATTTTATAAACAATTCTTAGACTCCCCAAATGATTCTTTCCATATTATCTACCTGATTTTCTGTTGTAACTGCAAAGTTGAGCTCTTGCAACAGAAATTGGCTAGACTTCAAAAATTTAAATATTTAGTATACAGTTCATAGAGGAAAAGTTTGCTGTGTGACATGTATATTCTGGCACTAAATACCAAGATGTAAGACAGGGATGACATGTGGATATGCAAATTAATTGTAAAGGTCATTGAAATGGTTATTTTTCTAGGTATTACATTTGTATCAACATAATGCAATTAATTTCATCTGCATTTTCAAGTTAACGTAAATTTCTACAAATTTGTAAATAGCGATTTAGCAAATGATTTCTACTAATGATACCACCTTATGGACTGTGGTAAGCACAGTAAAGCACACAGTGACAGCACATCAAAATGTTTCCTTTATAGTAATCACTTCATAGATGTTGATTAAATAAGCAATTTAAATCATCAACAACTCAAATAAAAAGAACTATACACAAAGGAGGAAAGATGGGGCAAAGTTTATATTCATTTTAAACTTCCCTGTATCAAAGACTTGGGAATTCTTTCCTTCTTGCCATATATAGCTTTTTTATACCTATTTTAATACATTTAGCTGATTAAATGATTGTCAAAGGCACAAAGTTTCAAATACCTAGAAAAACAATTTTCTTTGAGACAGGGTCTCACTAGTAGCCAAGGCTGTACTGGAATTTACTCTCAATCCTCTTGCCTGCTTCTAAGCGCTGGGATTACAGGAATGTGTCACTGTGCCCAGCATGAAAAGTCCTTCGATGGATATTTATTTATTTATTTTGGGGTAGGGTCTTGCTCTAACCCATGCTGACCTGGAACTCTGTAGTCTCAGGGTGGCCTCGAACTCACAGAGATCCCTCTTCTACCTCTGCCTCCCAAGTGCTGGGATTAAAGGCATGCGCCACCATGCCTGGCTTGGACTTTTTACTAACTGAGGGTATCAAAGAGTATCTGATTTCTCTTTATATTTCATTCTATTTTTTCCTCATTTAAATTTTTTATTCATAGAAATATTTATTCATATGTTACATTTTGACAGATCAATTACTATTTCATGAGCCCTCATATTGAGTGAATCTTACCTGAACTAAAATCCGTGGTCTCTGAGGAGATGGAAAAGGAACTTTATGCATAAAATGAGAAATATGCCTTAAAAAAACAAAAACAAAAATCCAATTGATTCTGAAGTGAATAACATATGCTATAAAATTAACATGCCATCCCAACAGCCCTGTGTGCTACAGAAGCAAATGAACAACCCTAAACCTTTTGTTCCATTAACATTGCCTCTACCTAAACCCAGTCACCTTTCCATTTACAGATGCTCACATTCAGCAGTCGTGTTTTAAGTGTCTAAAAAGTCACCTTAACTTTCTTTCTCTCCCAAGGTAGATAACACACCACATATCAGTAATGTGAACTAACCAAAGAAGGCAATTCTTACATTTGTAATATGCCTAATTTTTAATCAGTTGTTCATATTTTGGAAGTGAGACAATCATTCAAAATTATGCATGAATAAGCTGGATGAGGATGTACACTTAGAGTCCCAGTTCTTGGATGGCTGTGGAGGATCAGGGCCAGCTGGGAGACACAGCAAAACCCCATCCCCAAAACAAAACAGTAACAAAAAGAATAATGATAAACTTTCAACTTAATAATTTTAACTGCTACTAGTGGTTCTGTAAGTTTTTTCCCAGAATAAAATGGGTAACAAGTAGCTCAATGGGATAGCTCTGCTTTGCTACTTTGTAAGAATAGGGACCAAATGCACAGCCATGCCAGCCTTGCCATGCTAGGCAAGTACTCAAGGCCTGAGCTTCATCATCAGCACTGGGGTTATTGAGGCAAGTCCTTGCTACACAGACCAGGCTGACTGCAAACTCAAAATCCTCCTGCCTCTGCCTCCTGAGTGTTGGGATTATAATCATGTGCTAATTGATGAATCTTTCTCCAGATAAGCAGCTATAACCTTTCTAAGAGTATTTTTTACATTTATTTATTTGAAAGACTGAAATAGAGAAAGAAATTGGGCACACCAATGCCTCTAGCCACTGCAAATGAGCTCCAGACAATATGCCACTTTGTCTATCTGGGTTTACTTGGGTACAGGGGAATTGAACCAGGATTGTTAGACTTTGCAGGCAAGCACCTTAACTGCTGAGCCATCTCTCCAGCTCCCAAGAGTATTTTTAAAACCCTTGAAACATTTATTCCAAACAATTCATTTCAAAATAAGTAAAAATATTTATTGTTAGAAATAAAATCATTTAAAATAGTGACTGTAAAAATATAATGGTGAAATCTTACCCAAAGAAATAAACTTTTTTTTCTCAAATAACTCTCAAAAGAAAGCCAGCTGCCATATAAAATTTACTCAATTACTAGTACAAATATACCATGGAAAGGTCTGACAATTTTTAAATTAAGAAATTTCTAACTTACTTCTCAATTGGAAGGACATGAGGTCCAGAGATGGAATAGCGATACAGAAAAGTCAGGAACTTCCGGAATGCATCAAAAAAAGGCCAGTGAGAAAGAAGACAGATGCATTTGTTAGTGTGAATTGTTCTGGAACTATCAGGCTTCCCATCTGCCGATGATGCTAAACCCAGAAGAAGTCTCTGTTTCTCTGTGAGAGTCTCCTCCGAGTATGGTTCATAAAACTGAATAGCAGCACCATAGACCTGCCGAACAAGTAGTATACTTAATAAAGACATCGCATATCATTTACTCATACATTAGGTAAATATTTTGTGGATGGGCCAGGTATGAGGTGCCAGGGATTAGAAGTGACACATAGACATATGCCACCCTAGCCCTCTTGCTTTCTTTCCTTTATTTTTACTTTCTTAAAGCTTATGCAGTCTAGGCTGCTCTAAAGGTTACAATTCCCCTTTTGTATCCTTCTGAGTGCTGGGAGCCACAATGCCTGGTGACTGCTTTTGGATGTATTTACTATATAGTAATAGACTCATGTGTCCTTATTGTTGAAAAAAAGGTGTTTTGATTAAATTGAAGTTTTATAATAAAGAGCCAAAACAACTTAAGTTGGGCATGGTGGCACTAGGAAGGCAGAAGCAGGAGCAGAGCAGGAGGATTGCTCTAAATCTGAAGCCAGCCTGGTTTATATAGAAAGTTCCAGGCCAGGGGCTGGAGAGATGGCTTAGTAGTTAAGGTGCTTGCTTGCAAAGCTGAAGAACCCAGGTTTGATTCCCCAGTACCCACATAAAGCCAGATGCACAAGGGGGCACATGTGTTTGGAGTTCATTTACAGAGGCTGGAAGCCCTGGTGTGCCCATTCCCTCTCTCTCTTTGCCTCCCTCTCTCTCTTTCAAATAAAATAAACTTAAAAAAATTAAAAGGCAGTTCCAGGCCAGCTAGAAGTACATATCAAGGCCCTGTCTCAAAAAATCAAGACAGACAAACATAAAAGAGTAAAAGTGTTGTGTAGTGGCACACACCTATAATCCCAGCACTCAGAAGGCCAACGTATGAGGATCTCTGTTAGTCTGAGGCCAGCCTGGAGCTACAGAGTGAGTTCCAGGTAAGCCTGAGCTAAAGTGAGACTTTACCTCAAAAAAAAAAAAAAAAATTAACCAAGTTTCTCTGTACCTCAATTTTTGTATCCCAAAACCCAAAGAATGTCAGTCTGATTTCCAAGTCTAGCTCTCTCTAGGGTTGGGGTGGTATAGCTCAGTGGTAGAGCACATGCCCTAGGTTTCATCACCACAGAAGAAAAAAGTAACTAATTCTAAATCATTTCTTATATGTACTATGTCTTTTATTATTTTCACAGAAAATGACCCAATGAAGAATCTGATGATGAACAATTCTTTACTCATTGCCCCTCCCCCACCAGAGACTGACTGGTCCGTTCATGACCCCACAGCAAATACCAATAATCCCACAGAGGAGGCCCTCAGTGGAACGGGGATGAGGGAGAGAGAACAAGAGTATAACCTGATGGGAATGTGACCAATATGCAATATGTTTAAAAAAATCTTTTAAATTTAAAAACCCATCATGGTGGCGCATGTCTTTAATTCCAGCACTCAGGAGCAGAGGTAGGAGGATCACTACAAGTTCAAGGCCAGCCTGAGACTACATAGTGAATTCCACGTCACCCTGGGCTACAGTGAGACCCTTCCTCAAAAGTATTGTGAGGATGGGACAGAATGAAATGTTCTTTTCCTAGGTCTCTGGATAGTTATTTAATCAAGGGAAAATGTATGTATAATTGATTCAATTGAAAGTTTTTCCTACTGTTCCTTGTAGATACCAGTTGTTAAAGTATATAGTACCTTCTCAGCTGAGGCTCCAGTTAACACAAATGTGGAAAATACAGGAAGAGGGTATTTGCTGTTTGGCGGCCAACATTCAATAGTTGCACCCATTGGTAAACAAAATAGGGGAACAGATTCTGGCAGTGAGAAAGAGTCATAGTCTTCCTGAGGGTACCTACAAATTAGACCTATAAAGCAATGGTCAACGTTAGTTCACTGTCTCTGGAAATTAGGTGCTTAATAACTTGAATGATTATAACATGCTTTATTTCATGTATTTAGAAGGCCAAAAAATTTCATATATGATCATCAAGTACTTTTAATGCTTCAGTAGGATTCACATAGTTTAATCCTCAAGCAATGACAGAAGTAACTTCAACAATTATCAAGCTTCGTTCATCCTAAAGGCCAGGTACAAACTAGTAAGAAAAAGATAATCCTGGAGAATCATGCAGGCAGGACCACACTCCTAACTGTGCAGTTTATGATCATACTACCTTAAAGTAAATCTTCTGAAAATTTCAATATAGCTATTTGCATAAATACACTTTATCAGGTTTTTCCCTCAGAGGGCCTTTGTGTACATTAAATTACTAAATCCACTGGAGTATACATGTAACCTCTAGCAAGCACAAATAAAAGATTATTTATAAAAAACAGTCACAGATTTAGACTGTTATCAGAATTCTAAATAATCCCAGATTACATGAAGACCTAAGACTTAGGTCAGTGATCACACAGTCTTGAAAATGGTGCACACATCTTCTATTGAACACGCTCTAGGAGCACAGCTTACACTGCGTTCCTAGGAACTAGAAACAGACAGTGGTTGTATGACCGGCCTTGCAGCCCTTAGCCACCACCAGTCATGCCACAGGATCAAACTTGGAACCAGAGCGGTGGGCTCTACCCCTAGTGTCTCATGACTGAACAAATAAGACTCAGGTTTTCTCATTTGTAAAGTGAGATGAACTAGGTCAGCTAAGGTTCTCTAATTACATGCTAGCCAGCCGGGGGGGGGGGGTCCCATGAGGATCGACAGTTAGCCATGTTCTATTCTCTTAGGTCATGATGCAACGGTACAGTTGTAAAGTAAGGACAGAAATATCATGAATTTTGGGCCCTGGAAAATCAAAGGGAGAGAGAAAAGAGTCTAGGACTCTAATTATAAAAATAATGTTTTTAAAAAGCTGAATCTGCTATCATATAAATAAAATCAGTACATTTGATATTCTGAGGTCTCTAAAAGCTGACAACTTCAACAATGCATATACAACGGCAAATTTCTGGTTTATAACATACATTATTATGAAATATATAAATGAACAATAAATTTGAGTCAATTTAATGCAAATATTAAAGAAACATCCTTTTTCCATACTGCCCACTGTTTTACAAAGTCAGAGTGGGGCTGGAGAGATGGCTTATCAGTTAAGGCATTTGCCTGTGAAGCCTAAGGACCCAGGTTTGATTCCTTAGTTCCCATATAAGTCAAATGCACAAGAGTGTGCATGCATCGGAGTTTGTTTGTAGTGGCTGGAAGCCCTAGTGTGCCCATTCTCTCTATCTCCCCCCTCTCTCTTTCTTCTCTCTTAAATAAATAAAGAAATAAAAAAATTTTAAAGTTAGAGGGCCTTGGGGAGATGGCTCAGCTGTTAAAAGAGCTTGCATGCAAAGCCTGCCAGCCCAGGTTCAATTAATTGTCTAGCCACCCACATAAAGCCAGATAGGCTTTTGATTCTAGCACCAAAAGACCCTGGCATGCCCATGCACACATATATATACAAATTAATTAATTAATTAATTAAAAGGTTAAGAACTGGCATCTACTTATTCAAATCAAAGGCTTTAAAAGAAAAAAAATCCCACTTTTTTCAAAGTAATTTTCTATTTGTAAGTCAAAAATACATAGATGAAGACAAAACTAAGAATCAAAAGTCATAGACTATAGTTCCAGTCTTGCCACCAAAATATCTTGACATGTCCCATATCCTGGTCATACATGGTTGTGTCTTTAACCTTGTGGGCTCCATAATATATTTTAATATAAAGTATTCCTAGAAAAATTATACTTACCAGCTTTGTAAGATATAGTGTTAGTCTTTGCCACTGATTTTTTATAGCATAAGTACACTGCAGATCCCCACTGAATTAAAGAGAGAAATAAATAACATTCAATTTTAAAAGTAACTGGATAAATATGGAATTTAAGTTCTCCAATATATATTACCTAAGGTGTAGTAACAATTTTTTCTCTGGTAGCTAGTCTCAATTTATTATTCTGTCAGCATTTTATTAGAGTCTTTGCTCACTTTTCTTTCAGAAGCAAAATTTAACAATTTTCCCCTTGCTTAGTACTAACATGAGGTAAAAAAACATTTGAAATAAAACTGAAGCACAGCAATTTAGATTTTATTCAAGTCCCAACCTTGAGTAGAAATGATAAATGGTGAGAGTTGGTTGAAAAGTAAGAAAATAACCATTTAATAGTTTTCTTCCAATTTTTTTTTATTGTTGTTAAGAAGGAAGAAAAACATAAGAGAAGTTTAAGGGCTAGACATAATTTTAAAAAGCTCTCCCATAAGCATTAGATACACAAAAGAAGAGATTAAGCAGAGTTAACCGAACAGTAATTAAGTATTTGACAGTTATGTTGCATTTACTATGTCCTAACACTGTCCTATATTCTTTACAAATAGTACTTCACTTATTCATCCAAAAGGCCTGTGAAGTAAAGCACCGTTTTATCCCATTTCATGAGTAAGGAAACTGAGGTACAAAGAACTTGTCTGTGATGCTCATCTAGGATTCACACCAAGCCAGGTTGGCTGCAGTTTACGCTGACCACCCTGTGATACAATGTCTATTATCTTTAGTGGAGAGGACATGATCTGCAACAATACTGTGACTACTGTTTCAGTGGAAAACAAAAACAACATGCATTACTTCTAGTTTAGTTTCCATGGCAGAAGTCTAACTAGATAGAATACCTCCATTAGTTAATGAGACTTAGAAATAATTCTAATGGCAATGTCCATTACTTTGAACCTAAAGTAAATATACCCCCAAAATAAAACAGGAAAACACCAATTATCTGTAAATGTGTACAGTCTAACATTCTGGGTGATAGACTCCATATGATGGAAATTAAAGTAACATTCCTTGCTGTCACTCCCATGATTGCACAGGAAGTGATGTGATCTGATTTGTACTTTAAAAGAACCACTTGCTGCTATGTGTAGAAACAGAAGCAGTGAGTGCAGGGACTGGCAGGCCATGGCCTGCACTTAGCCCAAGGCCTTTTCTTACATACCTGAGTAAAGAATGTGTTTTAAACTGACACGCAATTTCTGGGGTACACTGTGTTAAGTCAATGCATATGTGCCCTGTATAATGACTAAGAGTGTTTCTGCAAATTGACTGATGATGCCTAAACTTAAAAAGATGTATTTAGAACAGAAATGGTATATAGCTTATAAAATCTAATTGATTATCTAGCTCTTTAAAGGAAAACACTGTCCTGATCCCTGACAGCAATCCCATTAAGAGATTATTATGGCCTGGACGAGGCTTGTGGCATTGAAGTGGTTAAAGAAGTGATCAAGTTCAAAACATTTCAAAATTAGAGTCAACAGGTTTACAGAAGAACTGATGAGAATTAGAAAGGAAGGGATACTATTTCTCCAAGGTTTTTATTCTGAGCAACTTCAAGAGTAGAATTTCCAATTATGAGACAGTGAGAAAAGACAGTGAAAAGAGCTTTGCAAAGGTTTGGTAATACAGTGTTGGCCATGTTGAGTTCAAGATGCTGTATTAGAGAAGACACACAAGACAGACAATAAACTAGAAGTCAGTGGACATGTAAATCTAGAAGTCACCCCTACATAGACTTATTAAAATACTTACTTCAGCTGGGCATGGTGGTGCACGCCTTTAATCCCAGCACTCAGGAGGCAGAGGTAGGAGGATTGCTGTGAGTTTGAGGTCAGCCTGAGACTACATAGTGAAAAAACAAAAACAAACAAACAAACAAAAAAACCACCTAGGCTCACCAAAGGTGTGAATTTCACTGGGGAAGAGAACATACTGAGTGAGCCCTGAGCACCCACCCCATCGCAGAGCAGTCTGGGAAAGAATCAATCAAGGCAGAAAAAGAATAACTGGCCAAGGAAGAGAAAAATAAGCAAATACTTTAGACCAAGCACCCTGTCCTTCTGCCACTGCTCCCTGAAGGAAAAATGATCATCTGTCAAAACTGTGATAGACAATTGATCACTGAATTCAATAATGAGAAAAATCTTGGTGGGATGATGGAATAAAAAACAATTGGGAAAAGTCAAACAGAAGAATAAGACTGAATAACACAGCTCTTCCCCCCACCCCCTACTGGGGGGCTTATTCTTTTGGTGAGGGACAGTGTCATGTAGCCTAAGCTGTGAGGTTACATAGCCTGGGAATGACTGTCAACTCTTTCTGATCTTCCCGCTTCCACCTCCTAAGTACTGGCATTATCAATGTGCTTCAACACACCTGGTTTATGTGGTGCTGGGGATGGACCCAGGCCCTACGGCCTACCGAGCGAGCACGTTTAACTGAACTGCATCCTCAGCCCCATACCCCATACAGTGTATTGGCTCATGCCTATAATCCCAGAACTCAAGAAGATGAGGTAGGTAGATTGCCATGTTTCAGACCAGTTTAGGCTATAAATTCTAGGTCAGTCTGAGTTAGAGAGCCTGTCTCAAAAATAAATAAATAAATAAATAAATATAAAAGTTTCATTGTAAACAAAAGGAAATGGGGCAATGGAAGGAAGAAAATATGGAGCCAAAAAGTTTTGTAAAGATGTGAGATCTTACAACAGTTTTTCTCATGCTAGAGAAAATAATCTAACAGAGAAGGAAAAAAAAAAAACTGGACGATTCACACAAAATAGGGAGAACTGGGCTGGAGAGATGGCTTAATGGTTAAGGCACTTACCTGCAAAGCATAAGAACACAGGCTCAATTCCCCAGTACCCATGTAAGCCAGATGCACAAAGTGGTACACGCATCTGGAGTATGCTTGCAGTGGCTGGAGGCTCTGGTGTGCCCATTCATATTCTCTCTCTCTTCTCTCTCTTCCCTCTCTCTCAAACAAATAAATAATAAAATATATTTTTTAAAGTAGGAAAAAATGCCAATACCATGTCCTTAAAGCTGTGAATGTTAAAGCTGGACATGGTGGAGTTTTAGTCCCCGCACTTGGGAAGCTGAGGTAAGAGGACTGCCCTGAGAGTGAGGCCAGCCCGGGACTGCACAATGAATTCCAGGTCAGCCTGAGCTAGAGTGAGATACTGCCCCAAACAAACAAAAGCTATGTTTGCTAAAGTTTCTAGTACACTAGAGAGGGCAGGGGCAGCCCCAGTGTTAGTTCATTACTTTTGCAGAAAAGGGGAAATGTGATAGAAGGACAGGGCCAGAAGGGGGGGAGGGAGTGAGGCAAGAAGAAAAAAAAGGCTTTTGTACAGCTTCTTGAGAAAGTATTGCTCTATTGTTTTCAAGAAAAGATGCTCATCTCATCAGTGACGGATTTTACCAGTACAAAAGGACCACTTACCATGCTGTTGTTGAGATTCTTGTCAACTTTGCAGAACGTGTGTGGTGGGCTCTCTCCCTTGCTGGGTATGATGATGCATATGTCGGTGACAGCCAGAGTGTTCTGAGTCATGTTTTCAGAGGCTCTACGGTAGGTGATGTAGATCCTCTGTGACGACGTGTTGCCACTAATATTCGCAGGGCGCCCATAGGGAGTACTCTCAATAATCTCACAGCCCTGCTTTAACCTTTCCTTCCAGTCATACAACACCCTGGAACAGAAATTAAAATAGATACACAAAGTGCCCTCACAGCGGAAAGGCAACACTTTCAGGCATCTAGAACTCATCGTAAAATGTAGCAATGTATTAACAATACCCTACATCTTACTGTAAATCTGACTTATAGTGCTGCAGTCAATGGAACTGTTTCCCCACTAACAATCTGTGTTTGTTAATATAAACCAAGAATGGCAGTAATTAGTTACAAGGACACTTGTTTAGCATTCCATTATTTAACTAATTAATTTTCTAGAAAAATCAAGTATCTTCTTTGGGAAAAGCAACTTGTACTTTGGCCAAAGTTAAAATTTTAATTACATGTCAGATTATTGAAACTTTTTTGCATGCTTTTATCTCCAAAGCACCTAATAAAGACTCCTAAATACAGAGAAGTTAAACACAACTGAATTATCTAAAGTAATCAGCATACTCTCTGATTCTTATGTAACATAAAATCAAGATTTGGGGCTGGGGGAATGGCTTGGTGGATAAAGTGCTTGCTGCATAAGCCTGAGTCTCTGAGTTTAGGTCCCTAGGACCAATATTTTATAATGCTGGGTGTGGTGGCATGTGTTTGTAACCCCAGCACCAAGGCGGTGGAGACAGGGAATTCTGTAAGCTTGTTGGCTAGCTTGACTAGTAGAATTGGCAAGTTTTGGGCTAAGCAAGAGACCCCATCTCAAAGAATAAGGTGCACAGTGACTGAAAAAGACTATGTCAGTAACTTCTGGCCAGCATACAGGGACAAATGTGTATATACCCACGCATGTAAACCTGCGTCCACACACGTACGATCATGAGTACACACAAGCACATGCCAAATAAATGAATGAATGAATAAATAAATAAATAAGTAAGTAAGTAAGTAAGTTTAACAACCAAGCTTTAAGCCAGGCATGGTGGCACATACCTTTAATCCCAGGACTTGGGAGGCAGAAGTAGGAGGATTGCCATGAGTTCGAGGCCACCCTGAGACTATATAGTTAATTCTAGGTCAGCCTGGGCTAGAGTGAGACCCTACCTTGAAAAACTGAAAACTGGAAAAACAAAAAATAAAAATAAAAAAAAATAAATGGGTAAAGGTGCTGGGCATGGTGGCGCATGCCTTTAATCCCAGCACTCGGGAGGCAGAGGTAGGAGGATCACATGAGTTCGAGGCCACCCTGAGACTCCATAGTGAATTCCAGGCCAGCCTGAGTTAGAGTGAGACCCTACCTTGAAAAACCAAAAAATAAAATAAAATAAAATGGGTAAAGGAGCTGAACAGACATTTATCAAAAGATTATCAGGGGCTTGAGAGATAAGGTGCATGTCTGTGAAGCCTGAGGACCCAGGGTTCAATTCTCCAGGTCCTATGTAGGCCAGATGCACATGGTGACACATGCATATGGAGTTCATTTGCAGTGGCTAGAGGCCCTGGTACACCCATTCTCTCTCTCTCTCCATCTTAATAAATAAATAAATAAATAAATAAATAAATAAATAAATAAATCTTTTTTTTTTTTTAAAAAAAAAAAAAGGTCATCAAGGGCTGGAGAGATGGCTTAGTGGTTAAGGCACTTGCAGGCAAAGCTAAAGGATCCAGGTTTGATTCCCCACTACCCACATAAAGCCAGATATACAAAGTAGACATGCATCTGGAGTTCCTTTGCAGTGGACAGATGTCCAGCCATGCCCATTCTCCCTATCTGCTTTTTTCTTTCTTTTTCTCTCAAATAAATAAATAGAGCAGGGTGTGGTAGCACACACCTTTAATCCCAGCATTTGGGAGGTAGAGGTAGGACGATCATCATGAGTTCGAGGCCATCCTGAGACAACATAGTGAATTCCAGGTCAGCCTGAGCTAGAGTGAGACCCTACCTTAAAAAACCAAAAACCAAGTGGTGGTGCATGCCTTTAATCCCAGCACTCGGGAGGCAGAGGTAGGAGGATTGCTGTGAGTTCAAGGTCACCCGGAGACTACCTAGTGAATTCTAGGACAGAGTGAGACCCTACCTCAAAAAAAAAAAAAAAAAAAAAAAAAAAAGAGGAGAAAAACCAAAAAATAAAAATAAAATAAAAAATAAAAATAAATAACTTTTAAAAAATAAGATTCAAACTTGCCAGGAACAGATATTGAACATTATTGACCATGAGGTGAAAGCAAACTGAGACCACAATGTGATACCATGTTAAGCCCACTAGAACAGCTGTACTGAGGATGACTGTGAAACGTTATCGCGGATACACAAAAATCAGAACCCTCTACAATATTAGTGGGATGAACAAAGGTGGCACTTCTTTGAACAACATTCTGGAAATTTCTTTTAAGTTTAAACACAGAATTACAATATGGCCCAACAATTCTAGTGCTAGGTATACAAACAAGAAAATTTATAATATATCTACATGAAAAACTTGCATGCTGACAGGCGTGGTGGCGCATGCCTTTAATCCCAGCACTTGGGAGACAGAGGTAGGAGGATCAACGTGAGTTCAAGGCCACCCTGAGACTCCATAGTGAATTCTAGGTCAGCCTGGGGCTAGAGTGAGACCCTATCTCAAAAAAAAAAAAAAAAAAAAAAAAACCAACTTGCATGTGAATGTTTGTAATAGCCCAAATGTAGAAATATCCCACATATCCACATTCAAGTGCTGGATAAATCAATTACTGTGTAGCCATATGGTGGAATACTATTCAGTCATACAAAGGCACAAAGTACTGACACATACTGCAACATAGAGGAACCTTAAAAAATATATGCTGAAGGCCATTCCCAAAAGGTCATATATAGTACAATACCATTTACATGAAACTTCTTGAACAGGCAAATCTACAGAGACAGAAGGAAAACTGCTATTGCCTGGGTCTCAGTAGGTTGGACGAACAGGGCAGCAAATACTAACGACATGATGAAAATGTCCCCAAATGTATTATGGGATTGGTTGTGCAACTCTGACTACACTGAACTTTTTGTGCAAATGGGCAAGATTATATGGTATATATTATTCTCATGAAGTTATTACCTTCAAGTTCAATATAGCAAGGTGCCAAGATCCTTAATGGATACATAGTGAAATCACCATCTGCCATCATCCTAACATACTTTTCTTGTACTTTAAAAACAATTCAAAGGGGCTAGAGAGTTCGCTCAGTGATTAAGGTGCTTGCCTGCAATGTCTAAGGACCATGGTTCAATTCCCCAGTTCCCACATAAAGCCAGATGTACAAAGTGGCACATGTGTTTGAAGATCGTTTGCAGTGGCTAAAAGCCTTGGTACACCTATTTTCACTCTCTTTAATAAATTAAAATATATATAAAATTTAAGCTGGGCTGGAGAGATGGCTCAGTGGTTAAGATGCTTGTTTACAAAGCCTAATGGCCAGGGTTCAATTCCCCATTACCCAGGTAGAGCCAGATGCACAGAGTGATGCATGCAACTGGAATTCATTTACTGCAGCTCTCTCTCTCTGCAAAATAAATTAAATTAAAAGAATAATAATAATTCAAGCCAGGCACAGTAGTCTCAGCTACTTGAAAGGTTTGAAATAGGAAGATCATTTGAGCCCCATAATTTTTTTTTTTTTTTTTTTTTTCAAGGTAGGGTCTCACTCTGGCCCAGGCTGATCTGGAATTAACTGTGTAGTCTCAGGGTGGCCTCGTACTCACAGCGATCCTCCTACCTCTGCCTCCCAAGTGCTGGGATTAAAGGCATGTGCCCCCATGCCTGGCTGAGCCCTAAAGTGTGAGACCAGACTGGGTAACAGTATGAAACCTTGTCTCAAAACCAGAATGAGTGCCAGACGTGGCAGCTCTCTGGAGATAAGAGGTAGGAGGATGCAGAGTGTGTGCCAGATCAGCCTGAGCTACAATGAGAGACCCTACCTCCAAAAAACATTGTTTTTTAGGAAATTTTGATCAAGCACTGTATAGTGACCAATGTCTCTAATTCCAGCCATCCAGGGACAGAGGTAGGAAGATCACTGAGAGTTTGAGGCCAGCCTGGAACTATAGTTCCAGGTCAGCCCAGGCTAGAGACCCTACCTCGAAAACAACAACCAAAAAGTAGATCACAGGTCCATGGAGATGACTTGGTAAGTAAGAGCACTTGGTAAGCAAGTATGAGGACCTGGGGTCAATAGCCAGCACTCATGTCCAAGGCCAGGTATGACTGCACATGCCTGTGACACAGTACTGAGGGCCATTGGAGATAGGAGGACCACTGGGCCTCCCTGGTCAGCCATTCTAACCAAAAAATGGGGAGCTACAGGTAGTGAAAATAGTGAAAGACTTTCTGAGGGAAATAAGGTAGCAGAGGGATAGAGGATGACACCTGACGTCTTTCTTTGGTCACCACACACAAAGTATGTGGCATGCACATCAGCACACACGGGTGCATATGCCATACATACACCAAAAAATTTGGGGGGTGAGGCTGGAGGATGGCTCAGCAGATAAGATGCCTGCCTGTAAAAACCTAAAGACCCAGGTTTGACTCCCCAGTACCCATGTTCAGTTTGATA
This sequence comes from Orientallactaga sibirica, assembly GCA_036365145.1. Classification (NCBI taxonomy): domain Eukaryota; kingdom Metazoa; phylum Chordata; class Mammalia; order Rodentia; family Dipodidae; genus Orientallactaga; species Orientallactaga sibirica. The sequence goes on from JAEOAD010000016.1 coordinate 12,774,108, forward strand.
CACAAAGTGTCACGTGCGTCTAGAGTTTGTTTGCAGTGGATGGAGGCCCTGGTACACCCATTCTGTCTCTCTCTTGTATCTCTCTCTGCTTGCAAATTAAAAAAAAAATGTTTTTAAAAATTTTTAACAGGATAATATATTAATTTTCTGTAAATATTTTTCAAGTTCTGTCCCCTGTACGGAACAGACAGATGACTTCTGGGATCTGTAGAACAAGGAAAGATGAAGGTAAAATACAAATATAGGATTCCAAATATAAATATGATTTTTCTTCCTAGGTTTTTGTTAATTTTGTTTTTGAGGTAGGGTCTCACTCTAGCCTAGGCTGACCTGGAATTTACTATGTAGTTTCAGGGTGGCCTCAAACTCATGGCGATCCTACTTTTGTCTCGGCCTCCCAAGTGCTGGGATTAAAGGTGCGTGCCACCATGCCCAGCTATTTTGCTTGTTTTTTAAAACAAGTTCTCACTCAGTATCCCAGGCTGGCGTCAAGCTCATAATCCTCCTGCCTCAGCATCCCAAATGCTGGGATTACAGTATATGCCACTAAACCCAGCTAAACTTGTCTATTTTTCTAAAGTTACCAATACCTATTTTAATGACTAGTTAACTTCAAAATCTCAAGGCATATTATTTGGACTGATAATAGGAATTCATTAAACAACTCCTCACCCCAAATCTGTAAGTGGGGGCTTATCTCGTCCTCTTCTGTAGCAAAGGTAGATCTGGGGCCCCACTAGACTTCCATTATTGAGATCGGCTGACAACCCCGTCGGGGTAGCATCAATGCAGACATAATCCTGTGGGACTTCTTCCCAAGGGATTTAATGATAACTGAAACATCCGTGATAGGTTCTTTGGGTTTGGCTACTTTATGGCAGGCATCATTGAAGTGAATTTCTTCTTCCAGAGGCTTGGAAACATCAGTCAATCCTGCCACCACAAAGTAGTCAGCAACACGAGGCCCCTTGTCTTCAATCATCTTCCATTACACAGGTTAAATCTAAATGGAAAATAAAAAACCTTATTTTACTGCAGTAAGCCAAGTAAAAAATCTAGTGTCTCTTCCTGTTTGCACCACTATTATTATGTAGTTTACCTTTGGCATGTGAAAAGCATGCCTTCAGAAAATGAGAATATCTTCAGCAGTTGTATTATGAAGTGTATGAATTTCCAATTTGGACAAAATGGAAACCTACAGCACCAAAATAGACAACATAAAAAGCCTTTTAGGTGGAAGGGAATTATGGTTTACTGTCTATACTTATGGACATTGTCAATAAAAAGTTTCTAATTTAGGGGCTGGAGAGATGGCTCAGCAGATAAGGTACTTGCTTGCAAAGCCAAAGGACCCAGGTGTGATTCCCCAGTATTCATGTAAAGCCAGATGCACAAGGTGGTGCATGCATTGGGAATTTATTTGATTGGCTGGAAGCCCTGGCACACCCATACTATCTGCCTGCCTTCTCTCTGCTTGCAAATAAATAAATTTAAAAATTTTTAAGTTTCTTTAAAAAATATTTTTTTAGGGTTGGAAGATGGCTTAGTGGTGAAGGTGCTTTCCTACAAAGCCCGGAGGACCCAGGTTCAATTTGCCAGTACCCACATAAGCCAAGTAGGAACATTGAAAATGATCAAAATACATTATATACATGGATGAAGTTGTCAAACATAAAATTAAAAAATATCCCTGGGGCTGTGGGGCAGCTCAGTGGTAGAGTGCTTGTTGAGTATGTGTGAGGGCTTAGGTTCAATCTCTAGCACTGCAAAAAACAAAAACAATGAGCCCTATTTTACCATTTAACAACTAGAAAAAAATAGAACATGCTTTAGGTTTAGAAAATGCTAAAGTAAATAACCTTCCCTTTTACACTATAAAACACCTAAGGGCAAAGAAATTTGTACATAGCATATACTTGCTTATAATTATAAGCATTTTATCATAATCCCTAAACTCACTTAATTTTCTATATAACCAGGCACATGGCTTTCCTGAGTCCATGCATAATTCTTGTAATCTGTATTCACTGCTCAAATAGCTTCATTATTTGCTTAGAAAGTGAGCCTAAAGGAGGATTCAATGTTCCTACTTGGTTTAAGACACATAAGGTGCCTATGCAGCAATTGCTTCACACATATGGGCTTACACCTTTCAAAAAACAGAAAATTGGGCTGGAGAAATGACTTAGCAGTTAAGGCATTTGCCTGCAAAGCCAAAGGAACCTGGTTTGATTCTCCAGGACCTACGTAAGCCAGATGCACAAGGGGTGCATGCATCTGGAATTCATTTGCAGTGGTTGGAGGCCCTGGCTTGCCCATTTTCTTTCTCCCTCCCTCTCTCTGCCTTTCTCTCTCTTTCAAATGAATGAATGAATGAATAAATAAATAAATAAATAAATAAATAAATAAATAAATAAATAAATAAAATATATTTTTAAAAACTCAAAAAACAAAATTGAGCCAGGCATAGTGATGCATGCCTTTAATCCCAGCACTTGGGTGGCAGAGGAAAGAGGATCACCAAGAGGTCAAGGCCACTCTGAGACTACATAGTGAATTCCAGGTCAGCCTGAGCTAGAGTGAGACCCTACCTTGAAAATCCAAGAAAAAAAAAAAAAAAAAAGAAAGAAAGAAAGAAAGAAAGAAAATAAATTACTGCTAAATGCTGACTTATCACTCTCAGCTAACTGCATAGGAATATCTTCTACTGCCAGGCATGGTGGTGCGCGCCCGCCTTTTATCCCAGCACTCAGGAGGCAGAGGTAGGAGGATCACTGTGAATTTGAGACTACCCTGAGACTACAAAGTGAATTCCAGGTCAGCCTGGGCTAAAGTAAGACCCTACCTCGAAACTCCCCACCCCAAAAAAAGAAGAAGAAAAAAGAAATATTCTCCACTAAAAAATTTTAATGTAATTATTTGTGTATTGATTAAAAATAATAAAATAATAAAAAGCCACTTCTGTTTTTTTTTTTTTTTTAAGATAAAGTCTTGTTCTAGCCCAGGCTGACCTAGAATTCACTATGTAGTCTCAGGGTGGCCTCAAATGCACAGTGATCCTTCTTCCTCTGCCTCCCAAGTGCTGGAATTACAGACGTGTACCACCAAGCCTGGTTTTAATTTTTTTATTAATTTATTTGTCATTGAAAAAATTTTTTTTTCTTGGTTTTTCAAGGTAGGGCCTCACTCTAGCCCAGGCTGACCTGGAATTCACTAAGTAGTCTTAGATGGCCTCGAACTCATAGCAATCCTCCTATCTCTGCCTCCTGAGTCCTGGGATTAAAGGCATGCACCACTATGTCCAACTTGTTGAAAATAATTTTTAATGGTTGCATAATATTTTATGTTATGGTATACTATTATTGATTTAACTATTTTCCTATTGTTGGTAATTTATTAGTTTTACTTATTTTGTTCATGATTTTAAGCAACTTGAACATAGCCTCTAGCTACAACTCTCATTTCTTCAAAATGATTTTCAATGGAATTACTGGACTAAAAGTTACATCAACCTCTTAGTGTGCTTTTATGTCTATATGAATTTGAAATGATACTCTTAAAAATTACTTTAGGGGCTGGAGAGATAGCTTAGAGGTTAAGGCACTTACTTGCTTGCAAAGCCAAAGAACCCGGGTTCAGTTCCCCAGGACCCACATAAGCCAGATGCACAAGATGGTGACATGTGTCTGGAGTTTGTTTGCAGTAGCTGAAGGCTCTATCATGCCCATTCTCTATCTGCCTCTCTCTCTCAAATAAATAAAATAAAAATAAAATAAATCACCTTAGTACTTTCCTTCATCACAGTGAGCAGATCAAACAACCCTCCCTCTTCCTAGATTCTAGCTTCATGTTATTAATGTACAAAACATAGTTAGTGTACCATTTAATATAGTTTTATGCATTAATAAGTAAGAAAAAGAATGGAGATAGGGGTTGGAGAGATGGCTTAGTGGTTAAGGCACTTGCCTGCAAAGCCAAAAGACCCAGGGGTTTGATTCCCTAGGACCCACGTAAGCCAGATGCATAAGGTGGTGCATGTATCTGGGGTTCGTTTGCAGTGGCTGGAGGCCCTGGTGTACCCATTCTCTTTCTCTCGCTGAAGGACATCACTGCTGACTAGTCACAGTAACGTAAGCTCTGAAGTAACATTACTCTGGCTGAGGGAACATCACTGCTGACTAATCACAGTAGAGCACCACTGCTCTAGTCAAAGGAACAATGCTACTGAGTCATCACAGCAACATAAACTCTAAAGGAACACTGCTCTGGTTGAAAGAACAACACTTCACCCCTAACCAGTGACTTGTTTTTAAATTCTCCTGTTTAACATATTTCAGATTACTTAAGGAATTACTCATAAGATAAAATGTTAACAGGCACCATAAAATTTCACATACTTAACTAGTACTGCATTTTACTTATTTTTAAAATAATTTACAGTGTTATAATAGCACTTTCACGTGTTTTTCCTTTAAAATATTTTATTTTTATTTATTTATTTGAGAGACATATAGACACAGGCAGGTCGAGAGAAAGAGAGAGAGAAAGAATGGGCATGCCAGGGCCTCCAGCCACTGCAAATGAACTCTGGATGTGTGTGCCCCGGGGAATCAAACCTGGGTCCTTTGGCTTTGCAGGCAAGAGCCTCAACTGCTAAGTGATCTCTCCAGCACCATTTTCACATGTTTTTCTGTTTTTTTTTTTTTAGAGATTTTATTTTTATTTATGTATTTATTAAAGTCAGAAAGATGAAGAGAGAGTGAGAATGGGCACACTCAGGGCCTCTAGCCACCGCAAACAAACTCCAGATGCATGTGCCACCATGTGTATCTGGCTTACGTGGGACCTGGAGAATCGAACCCAGGCCCTGAGGCTTCGCAGGCATGCACCTGAACCCCTAAGCCATCTCTCCAGCCCTTTCATATGTTTTTCATACAACGTATACCTGCACTAGTGTTAATCCAAGACTAGGCTAAGGAGTATAGTGTCTGTGATCACACTTCATCCCAGCACTGGGGATGGAGCCCACACCTTGAACAATCATACAGGGGCCAGTGTTCTACCACTAAGCTACATTCCCAGCTCTAGTATTTTACTTTAAGTAGCATCTATTTTCTTTGAAAACAGAAAATGAGAACGCATTCTCTATTCATAAAGGAGAAAGAAATTGCAAAGTCATTACAAGAAGGCTTTTACCCATTCAACAGCTAATGGAGCCTGGCTGGTTTTTCTCCCTTCCAACCTTTGGCAATCCAGACCACTTTTAATTCTGACCTCACTCCATCAGGTCAAAGTCGTTAAACATGTGTGACCTACATTACCTGCAAGGGTAAGAAAAGGCAAAAGTGAAAATTTTAAACACATATAAAATACAAACAAATGCTAACATTACAGGTTTAATAAGACAAACAATTGCGAGGGCCAGGAAGAGTGGCACACACAATCCCAGCACTTCAGAAGCTAAGGTCTGTGAGTTTAAGACCAGCTTGGGGTGGAAAGTAAGTCTCCCACCCCGGCATAAAAACAAAAAATCAACTACTACTGAAATGGTAAAAATGATCTTAAAGCCTTTAAGACAATCACAACACAGACTTTTAGCTAAAATTAGTCAATAACACAATGGACCAGGGCAAACTCCTCCCTCCAAGTTGACTTAAATGATGAGACATTTTCTGCTGGCCTTGGACTCTGACTCTCCTGCCTCATCTTCCTGAGTGCTGGGATTTCAGACCAACTCCAAGGGACATCAATAAATTATTTTGTTTCACTTCTTATTTATAATTATTATGTGGTGAATATATTTGGAAAATTAAATTTTTACTGTACTTGCTACAAAAAAGTAAACTGTCACAAATCACTATAAAAACAAAAATTACTTACATATTACCAAAGTTTCTGTATGAAAATAATATAAGATCTCAACTTGAGAATTCTTTAGGCCCCGAACTTTAAGAAATACTGTACTGAAAAGAATAAGAATTGAGTTTGAGTTAATTCAATCAAATGCAAGATACTTGAAAGTTATGCTAACAATATCTTTAAATTAAATTATTTTCATGCATTGTTTTTATCTGGTTAAGATCAAGTAAGTAATTTTCAAATACCAGCTGTTAAAAAAAAAAACCTGGGCTGGAGAGATAGCTTAGCCTAAGGGCTCATGTTCAACTCTCCAGATCCCACATAAACCAGATGCACAAGGTGACACAAGGGCACTATGTCACACATGTGCACAAGATGGCGCACACGTCTGGAGTTTGACTGCAGTGGGTGGAGGCCCTGATGCACCAATTCTCTCTCATAAAAAATACAAAAAAAAAAACCTTATGACTTCACACAAGAATAGATACATACTTAAAAAAATTAGGAAGATGACTCAACAGCTAAAGGTGCTTGCTTGCAAAGCCTGCCAGCAGGGTTCAATTCCCTAGCCATCCTTGTAATGCCAGTTGGAAATTCATTTGCAGCCCCATCCTCCCACCCCTCCACACCTGCAAATAAATCATTTTTTAAAAAGTTAGACAAGGCAAAGCAAGCAAAAGAATAAGCAAGGACACAGAGCATACGTGAATACAAATTAAGAAAGGGCATAGGAAGGCTGGAGAGATGACTCAGTGATTAAAGGTCCTTGACTGCAAAGCCTGACAGCCAGAGTGTGAGTCCCCAGTATCCGCATAAAGCCAGATGAACAAAGTGGCACATGCGCATGCATGTGTCTGGAATTCATTTCCAGAGGCAGGAGGTCCTACTGCGCATATACTCGCATGTGTGCTCTCTAACAAATAATACTTTTTAGGGCTGGAAAGATGGCTTCTTGGTTAAGGCACTTGCCTAAGGACCCAGATTCAGTTCTCCAGGTTCTACATAAGGTGGCACATGCGTCTAGAGTTCATTTGCAGTGGTTAGAAACCTTGGGGTGTCCATTCTTTCTTTCTTTCTCTTTCTCTGCCTCTTTCTGTCTCTGCCTCTCTCTCTTAAAAATAAAGACAGAGCTGGGTGTGGTGACACACGCCTTTAATGCCAGCACTGGGGGTGGGGGGCAGAGGTAGGAGGATTGCCACGAGTTTGAGGCCACCCTGAGACTACATAGTGAATTCCAGGTCAGCCTGAGCTAGAGTGAGACCCTACCTCGAAAAACCAAAAAAAAAAAAAAAAAAAAAAAGACAAAAAAAATTTTTTAAGTGCACAGGGAGAATCGAGCATGGTGGCACATGCCTTTAATCCTAGCACTCAGGAGGCAGAGGTAGAAGGATCGCTGTGAGTTCCGGGCCACCCTGAAACTACATAATGAATCCCAGGTCAGCCTGGACCAGAGTGAAACCCTGCCTCAAAAGAACAAAAACACAGACACAAACACACAAAAAAAGGCACAGGGGAGTGTATGTGTACAAAAGTGAGGAGCATGAAAATATTTTTTAGGGCTAGAGAGATGGCTTAGCAATTAAGGCGCTTGCCTGCAAAACCAAAGGACCCAGGTTTGATTTTCCAGGACCCACATAGTGCCAGATGCACAAGGATGCCCTGGCGTACTCATTCTCTCTCCTTCAAATAAAGAAAATATTAAAAAAATAAAAATTTAGAAAAAGAATTTTAAATGTCTATGCCTATGGCATTTATGTATAATGTCACAGTCATAAGGAAAAATAGACATTTAAGACCATTTGGGGCTGGGGATGTGGCTTAGTGGGTAGAGTGCCTGCCTAGCATGCACAAGGCTCTGGGTTCAATCCCCAGAACTGTGTAAGACCAGGCATGGCAGCATACACCTGTAATTCCAACTCTGGAGATGTGGAGGCAAGGGGATCAGAAGTTCAGGAGTTAACCTGAGCTACATGAGATCTGTCTCAAAAAAAAAAAAAAAAGAAAAAAAAGAAAAAGACAATTCAGCTGTAGACTCAGAAAACGTCCATAGATATAGCATGTGTCAAATAAGTTAACATTCCAAAAATATCTTCTTTTTATTATAATTATCAATATTAAAAGCTATTTAAAAAGAGTTAATTACATCAAATCCTTAACAACAGATACAAGAGTGATCTCACAGAAGAACCACTTCAGGGCTGAGGGGACTGCTCAGCAGCAGAGCGCTCATCGCACACACAGACCCTGGGCTCATCCCTAGCACTACCGAAAAACTGCAACAACAGAAACAAAAAACAACAAGCCCAAAATAAAACAAAACTAAGAACAAAGTCTTCAGGACTAGATAATAAGCCACGCTGTATTAGGGAATTCAGTAGACCTTTATTTTCTTTAAATGGCATCATTTAGTAAGTTGTAATGTTATTAGTTGAAGGACAGTGCAATTGACAAAGTCAGAGTTCAGGCCCAACTACAGCAGCTGCTTAATGCTAAAGACCCAGGTGAAAGGAGCTCGCTATACCAAAGCTCCTGCAGGAGAACAAGCCCAAGCACAGAAGTACACGCCCACCAAGAGGAAGAAGTCACAACGGTAACCAATCTGGAGGATCTTGGAGAGACAGAGAGAGACAGCACGAGAGCAGCAGCAACAGACAGGAAAAGATTTCCATGACTTGGTTGGTCCTAGATATTCATGTCTGTGGAAAGTGGGAGAAGTGGATGATGGACCCAAGACACTTCAGTCAAAAATCTAATGGGGCTGGAGAGATGGCTTAGTGGTGGTCAAGGTGCTTGCCTGCAAAGCCAAAGGACCCAGGTTTGATTCCCCAAGACCCATGTAAGCCAGATGGACAAGTTGGTGGCGCATGCATCTGGAGTTCATTTGCAGTGACTGGAGGCCCTGGTGTGTTCATTCTCTCTCTCTCTCTCTCTCTGTCTCAAATAAACAAATAATATTTTTTAAAAATCTACCTGGGAGCCGAGTGTGGTGGTGCATGCCTTTAATCCCAGCAGAGGTAGGAAGATCGCCGAGAGTTCAAGGCCACCCTGAGACTCCACATAGTGAATTCCAGGTCAGTATGGGCTACAACAAGGCCCTATCTCAGGGGGAGGGGAGGCTGATAGTGAGCTGGAGGGATGGCTTAGTGGTTAAGACACTTGCCTGTGAAGCCTAAGGACTAAGGTTCGATTCCCCAATATTCATGTAAGCCGGATGCACAAAGTGACACATGCATCTTTAGTACATGTGCAGTATCCAGAGGTCCTGGTATGTCCATTCTGTCTCTCCCTCTCTCTCGCAAATAAAAAAATTAATTAAAATTTATTTTTAAAAAAGGAATGAGAGGGCTGGAGAGACAGCTTAGCAGTTAAGGCATATGCCTGCAAAACCTAAGGACCCAGGTTTGATTCTCCAGGTCCCACGTAAGCCAGATGCACAAGGGGCACATGCATCTGGAGTTCGTTTGCAGTGGCTGGAGGCCCTGACATGTCCATTTTCACTCTCTCTCTAATAAATAAATAAAAATAAATCTTTTTTAAAAAGGAATGAGAAATAATTTAAGTATAATCTTGTTCCTTTTTTTCTTTGTTTTGCTTTTTTGAGGTAGGGTCTGGCTCAGGCTGACCTGGAATTCACTCCCAGCACTTGGGAGGCAGAGGTAGGAGGATTGCTGTGAGTGCAAGGACACCCTGAGACTACATAACAGATTCTAGGTCAGCCTGAGCTAGAGTGAGACCCTACCTTGAAAAATAAATAAATAAAGAAGAAAGCCGGGAGTGGTGGCGCAGGCCTTTAATCCCAGCACTCGGGAGGCAGAGGTAGGAGGATCGCCGAGAGTTCGAGGCCACCCTGAGACTACATAGTTAATTCCAGGTCAGCCTGGACCAGAGTGAGACCCTACCTTGCAAAACAAAAACAAACAAACAAAAAAAAGATGCACAGTGATCTGAGGGAACATTTTCAAAATTTCAACATTAGATTGTTATAAACAAGTTCCAGCCAGACATGGTGATGCATGCCTTTAATTCCAGCACTTGGGAAGCAGAGGCAGGAGGATCACCATGAGTTCAAAGCCACTCTGAGACTATATAGTGGTCAGCCTAGACTAGAGCAAGACCCTACCTTGAGGAAAAAAAAAAGTACTAGTTTATTATAAACAACTACCCATGAGGAAATACGTGTAAATTAATTGACCAAGCTTGATATGCCATTATGAATAATAAATGTGCTGACACCAATTTCAAATACTTTTGTACTACTTTGAATTTTTTTTTTTGAAGTAGAGTCCCACCGTAGCCGAGGCTGACCTGGAGCTCACTCTGTAGTCTCAGGCTGTCCTCAAACTCACAGACTCTCCTACCTCCATGTACCAAGTGTTAGGATGAAAGACATGTGCCACCATGTGCAGCTACTTTTAATTGTTTTCTTTTTGTTCAAGGTAGGGTCTTATTCTAGCCCAGGCGGGCCTCAAACTCACAATGATCCTCCTCTGGAGTGTTGGGATTAAAAGCATGCACCACCACACCCAGCCTGAATTCTTTAATATATGAATAACACTGGTTTGGCCATGTTCTTATATTCAACTAAATAGTATCTGTAATATTAAAACAAATGCCATTTTCTTAGTGTTGAATTTTTTACATTCATAGTCACAATACTAAATATTTCCATTGACAGAATGAACTTTCCAAAACTTTACTTTGATTTCCTGAATTACGAGAGCTTTAGCACAGAAGTGTTTGCAAAGTGTAGGTCTTCTGCTAGTGGAGACAAGAAACCACAGCACTGCTTGACTTTCACACACACGCAAGGAAACCTGAAGTGAACTAGTACATCCTTGATTGTAAATGGAAAGTCATGCTCCACAGCGTGGCACATCAATGTGCTTCCTGCAGCTACATGGATTAAACAGTATCTTTTAGGACAGACTTCAAATTGCTTTTTCTTTTTTTTTTTTGCCTATTCTCTCTCTTTCTCTCAAATAAATAAATATATATATATGTATATATTTTAAAAACATAATACAACAAACCTGCTTATGACCTAGACTTTAATTATCTGTATATATGTACATACATATTTCATTCTATGAAGGTTCTTTGCATGTATTTAATAGCATGTATCCATCAGTCATGACACAACACAATTCTAGCACAAAGATCTTGGGTATTGCCCTTCTATAAACATGCACACTCCTCACCAGACGCCACCACCTCACGGCCTGTCATCATTGAGGAGTGGTATATCGTTACCAGAAAGTACATACAGCCCATGAAAAGAAAGGTCTCTTGCAGGACTGGAGAGATGGCTCGGTGGTTAATGGTGCTTGCTAGCAAAGCCTGATGGCTCAGGTTTCATTCCTCAGTGCCCATGTAAAGCCAGATGCACAAAGTGGCACATCCATCTGGAGCTCAATTGCAGTGGCAGGAGTGCCCATATTCACTCTCTTCTCTCTCTGTCTGCATCTTTCTCTCTCTTTCAAATGAATCAATCAAGAAATAAAAGATGTCTTCCAAAGCAACACTTCTTTACAAAACGAGTGCAGAAAGGAATGAAAGCACAAGGATAAACATGTATGACATGGGAGATGTGCTGCTCACATTACCTGTCATATGAACATTACATCTGAACAGGATTATACAAGCAAATCAATGACACACATGTACATGCTCACAAAAGGGAAAGAGCACTAAGTGAGCATCTGACAAGTCATAACAAAGGCCAGTCTCCCTAGATCTGGGCTGACCATTCCTGTCACAGGTAAAGTGTAGCCTGAAAACAAGGGGCAACAAAAAATAACCCTATGGCTGGAGAGATGGCTTAGCAGTTAAGGCACTTGCCTGTAAAGCCAAAGGACCACAGTTTAATTCCCCAGGACCCACGTAAACCAGCTGCACAAGGTGGCACATTCATCTGGAGTTCATTTGCAGTGACCAAAGGCCCTAGTGTGCCCATTACCTCTCCCTCTTTCCCTCTCTCCCTCTCCGCCTCTTTCTCTCTCCCTCCCTCCCTCTCTTTCAAATAAATAAATAAATAATTTAAAAAGTTAAAAAAAAAAAAAGAGTAACCAAATAGAACAGCTACAGTGAGTGTGAGGAGGGGCAGGGCCCCTGCATGAAAAGAAGTTTTATTTGTCAAAGAGCAGTTCTAGCCCTCATCTAGAAAATAGGTTGGAGTATCATAGCATTATTACCTTTGGAATATGGATCTGATATAGAACAGACAGGGCTGGGTGGGGATAGTTCAGCAGTCAAAGGTGCCTGCTTGCAAAACCTGCTGGCCCAGAGTTCAATTTCCCAGGACCCCCATAAAGCCACATGCACAAAGAAACACGTGTTTAGATTTCATTTGCAGCAGCAAGAGGCCCTGGGACGTGCGTGCATGAGCACGCACGCACGCACACACACACACACACACACACACACACACACACTGTTGCTCTCTCTCAGAAAATAAAAATATTCAAAACAGAACAGAAGACAGGAAATAAGTGTTAATATACAGATACCTTTTGTCTTCAGATATATTACAGGCAATTCAAAGGCTTTTATGATTTCTATGTTTTCTATTCTCTCACATGTATAGAAACTATGAACACATAGCAGGTGTGCAAATACTTATAAAAGAGTGAGGTCAGGGGCTGGAGGGATGGTTTAGTGTTTAAGGCATTTGCCTGAAAAGCCAAAGAACCCAGGTTCGATTCTCCAGGACCCACATTAGCCAGATGCACAAGGGGGCGCATGAGTCTGGAGTTCGTTTGCAGTGGCTAGAGGCCCTGGCTCACCCATTCTCTCTCTATTTCCCCCTCCCTCCCTCTTTAGCTGTATAATAAATAAAGAAAAATAAAGTATTTTTTTAAAAATCCTGTGATTCTATGATGTCTTCACTTTCCTGTTTTTCTACTGTGCTGACCTCACTTTTTCTTTATTTATTTGAGAGAGAGAAATAGGCAGGGAGAGAAAGAATGGGCGCACCTGGCCTCCAGTTGCTGCAGATGAACTCCAGATGTGTGCACCCTTCTGCATCTGGCTTATGTGGGTCCTGGGGAATTGAACCCGGGTTCTTTGGCTTCACAGGCAAGCTCCTTAAACACTAAGCCATTTCTTCAGCCCAAATAACAGGATTTTAAAACTAGGAGAGAGATCCTGTGGAGATTTTGTTTCAACTATTCTTTTTTTTTTCTAATTGATTTTTTTTTTTACAATAGTATGACATCTTGCCTAAGTCCATATCAATGTATGACTCAATCTTCATGGTTTTTAACTTGGAGTTCTACTACACCACATTCCACATTCAAGAAGAGAAGGACTGGAGAGACAGCTTAGCATTTAAGGTGCTTGCCTACAAAGCCAAAGGACCTAGGTTCAATTCCCTAGGACCCATGTAAGCCAGATGTACAATGTGGCACATGCATCTGGAGCTTGTAGTGGCTGGAGGCCCTGGTGCTCCCATTTTTTCTCTCTCTCTCAAATAAATAAAAGAACTTTTTAGGGCTGGAGAGATGGCTTAGCGGTTCAAGGTACATGCCTGCAAAGCCTAAGGACCCAGGTTCCATTCTCCAGGGTCCCACGTAAGCCAGATGCACCTGGTAGTGCATGCATCTGGAGTTCATCTGTAGTGGTTAGAAGCCCTGGCACGCCCATTCTCTGTCTCTCTCTCTCCCTCTCTAATAAATAGAAATAAAAGTAAATATTAAAAAACATTTAAAATATACTTTAAAAGAGAAGAGAAGAAGGTCCTTGAGGAGACAAGTGTGTTTATTAGAGAAGCTGGGCTCTGATGGACAAGAAAGTTAAATATAAGTGGGAGAAGTTAAAATGATTGAAAAAGATGGGATAGTTAGCAGGTTAAAAAATAAAAAAGAATGAGGGGAGATGGCTCAGTTGGTGAAATGTTTGCCATACAAGCATGTGAGGACCTGAGTTTGGATTCCCAGCACCCATAATAAAACCCAGGCATGGCAGCATGCCCTGGAATCCTAGTACTTAGGAGGAGATGGCAAGAGAAGCCATGAGCTCACTGGCCAGCTAGTCCAGTCAGACCAGCGAGCTCCAGCTTCAATGAGACCCTGTCTTGAAGATGGAGGGTGATTCAGGAAGATACCAGCATTTCTGCTCCCCACCTGCAACCATGTGCAAGAGTACTTGCAAACATATGTGCTACATATACACAGGTACACACATCATTCACACATGCACCAAAAAAGGAATGAAGGAGAGGGAGGAAGGGAGGAACCCACTGAAGCACTAGCAGCACGACTGTCATGAGGGTTAATCATAGGCACAAAGGGGTGTGTGGATCTGGAGTTCATCTGCAGAGGCAAGAGGGCCTGGTTTGTCCATTCTTCCCCCTTCTGCATGCAAATAAATAATAAATACATTTTTTAAAAGTATGAGTGGTCAGGTGTGGTAGTGCACACCTTTAATCCCAGCACTCAGGAGGCAGAGGTAGAATGATCACTTTGAGTTTGAGGCCACCCTGAGACTACACAGTGAATTCCAAATCAGCCTGAGCTAGAGGGAGACCCTAGCTCGAAAGAAAGAAAGAAAAGAGAAGAAAAGAAAAGGAAAAGAAAGGAGAGAGAAATTGAATAAAGAGATATGGGAAGAAAAGCAATTCAAAAGATGAGGGAGAGGAAGGAGTATCAGTGGTTGAAGAATAAATATAAGCTTATGTTGATGTCTTTAGCCCCTCCTACCTTCAAGTGTCCTAATAAAATGGTTTGATCACAGAAAAAATAAAGAGTAAAAGCAAAGGGCTGGAAATGTAGTTCAATAATAACTAGCCTGGGGCTGGTGCTATATAACTCAGTGATAGAGCAAATGCCTAGCATGTGTGTGGTCCTGAGGTTAATTCCCAGCCCCTCAAAATAACTATACACACAAGTACACGTGCACATGCACGTGTGCACACATACACACACACTCCACATGCCTTGAATGCACAGGCCCTGGGTTAGATCCTCAGCATTACCAATATAAGTAGTACAGAAATAGGAAGGAGAGAGCCAGGCTTGGTGGCACTCACCTTTAATCCCAGCATTTGGATTTGGGAGGCAGAGGTAGGAGGATCATCGTGAGTTTGAGGCCACTCTGAAACTACATAGTGAATTCCAGGTCAGCCTGGACTAGAGTGAAACCCTACCTTGAAAAAAAAAAAAAGAAGAAAGAAAGAAAGAAAGAAATAGGAAGGAGAAGGTGACAAACATCTGCAAAGGGATGGGAAAAAGATACCTATACAATTTTTTTAAATTTTTATTTATTTATTTGAGAGAGCAAGAGAGGCAGAGAGAGAGAGAAAATGGGCACACTAGGGCCTCCAGCCACTGCAAACAAACTCCAGATGCAAGCGCTACGTTGTGCATCTGGCTTACGTGGATCATGGGAAATCTATCCGAGGTCTTTTGGCTTTTCAGGCAAACACCTTAACTGCTGAGCCATTTCTCCAGTCCACCTATACAATTTTTAATTTTGCATCGACTGTTTTCAGATAAATGAGGCTTATCAATGCCACAGTGAAATCAGATTAAGTACAAACAACAAAAATCAAGGGGCTGGAAAATGGCTTAGTGGTTAAGACGCTTGCCTACAAAGCCAAAGGATCAGTGTTCGATTCCCCAGGACCCACGTAAGACAGATGCACAAGGGGGTGCATGCATCTGGAGTTCGTTTGCAGTGACTAGAGGCTCTGGCATACCCTTTCTCTATCTCCTCTTTCTCACACACACTCTCTCTCTGCTTGCAAACAAATTAATTAAATTAAATAAAATTTAATAAAAAAAATCAAGGACCACTCTTCCACTGATAATATGAGTGTGCCTAGTCAGAAGTGTAATTGAAATGTGAACATACAGTTCTGACAGTCCAGAGAGAGGAGGAAGTCTGGTTTTAAACTTCCTCTCACATATCACTTTCCTTTACTTCATTTCCGACATACATACCACCCTATATCTCAAGCTTCTAACTTCCTCTTTGAACTATCAAATGCATTTGTTAGTTCATAGCTAAAAAGAGTTGTTGCCAACAATAAAATTGGTTTCTCTCAAATAACACAGTATCTGATGTTTCTTTACAACTGTCAACTGTATACAAGCTACTCAAAATTATTTTTCTGTTTTTTAATATATATAGTTGTGTAATATTATATATACAATAACATACTATTGTATGTAATATATACATGTATACATATATGTAAAAATACAAAAAACTTTATAATTCATCATATGACAAATGTTAAATATTCCAATTTCTCAATAATTTTATGTCACCACTCATTTCAATAGACTTTAAGACTTTTTTATCTATTTATTTAATATCTTTATTTTCAGAGAGAGAATTAAAAAAAAATCATCCATTCCATCTGTAGTAGACATTTGTCTTGTCTCCAATGTTAGACTACTTCAAGAGATTAAAAAGTTGGATATGGGCTGGAAGGATGGCTTAGTGGTTAAGGTGTTTGCCTGCAAAGCCAAAGGACCCAGGTTCAATTCCCCAGGACCCATGTTAGCCAGATGTTCAAGGGGACACATGTGTCTGGAGTTTGTTTGCAGTGGCTGGAGGCCCTGGTGCGCCCATTCTCTCTCCCTCTCAAATAAATAAATGAATAAAAATAGAATATTTATTTTTTAAAGTTGGATATAAATTATTATACATGTTCTTTTGACACATAAATGCATACATTAAAAAAACCACATAGGTGGGGCTAGAGAGATGACTCAGCAGTTAAAGGTGCTTGCTTGCAAAGCCTGACAGCTTGGTTTGAGTCCCCAGAACCTACAGAGAGCCAGGTGTATACAGTGGCACATGTGTCTGGAGTTTGTTTGCAGTGGCAAGAGGCCCTGGTGCACCCATTCATTCTTTCTCTCTCTCTCTGCTTACATATAAGTACTAAATAATAAATAAACTATTTTTAAGAAACCACCTTAGGAATGAAGTCAGTAGCATATAGGTATGTGTTATTCAACTTTGATAGACCACATCAGTTTTCCTAAATGGTTTTAATAAAATATTATACTTGATGGTATGATGGGTCAGAAATAAATAAAAGCCTGTTTTAGGGGCTGGAGAGATGGCTTAGCAGTTAAGGTATTTGCCTGCAAAGCCAAAGTATCCTGGTTCGATTCCCCAGGACCCACGTAAGCCAGATAAACAAAGGGGTACATGCATCTGGAGTTTGTTTGCAATGGCTGGAGGCCCTGGCATGCCCATTCTCTCTCTCTCTCCCTCCCTCTCTCTCTCTGCCTCTTTCTCAAATAAATAAATAAAATATATTTAAAAATTTTTTAAAGCCTGTTTTATTTTAGTTACCAGAAGCATTCATTTTACTAAGCTCTCTATAAAGTATATTGTTTGGGGCTGAAGAGATGGCTCAGTGGTTAAAGGTGCTCACTTGCAAAGCCTGGCAGCCTGGGTTTGATATGTTAATGCCATGTAAAGACAGATGCACAAAGTGGCACACGTGTCTAGAGTTCATTTGCAGTGGCAGGAGGCCCTGGTGTGCTCATTCTCTCTCTCTCAAATAAATAAAAACATTTTTTAAAACAATATATATTATTGTGTTCTATATGCTTTAAGTCACTGCTGAACACTATACAAAAACTATATAAGGGCTGATGGCTTAGCAGTTAAGGTGCTTGCCTGTGAAGCCACGGTTGATTCTTTAGGTCCCACATAAGCCAGACATGTAAGGTGGTGCATGTGTCTGGAGTTCAGACAGTGGCTGGAGGTCCTGATATGCCAACTCTCTCTCAAAAAAATTACAAAAAAACAAAAAAACAAGAAGACTACATAAAGTATTAAGCAGAGAAAGTGGTTATATGCTCTAGCATCATTTTGACAAAATTCAAATTTGAGTTCTACCTGATATTAGACTAGCAAATAAACAAATAAGCCTGTGCTTAGGTACTGTAAATAGAGCTCAAAAAAGTTTGAATTTAGTTCAAATAATTCCACTTAAGTAACACAGTACACATTTTTAAACAGAACTTTGCTGACTTTGCTTATCTTTGCTTATTTTAGGGTTTTGCATTGATTTTGGGTCTAATCACATTGCTGGTACCATAATCCTGTCAATGCTTGGCGATGTAAAGATTTAGAGACTAGAAATCCTGCTGATTCTCTTATTTGTTCGTCTGACAAATATTTATCAAATATTTATTGAAATGGACATGTCAGGTTTAGTTTTTTCCTGTTCAGCAACTGCGCTCCCCCGCACCTCCGTGCACGGAGAACTGACCACGTGGTTAGAAGAAAGGTGACCTGAGAATCAATCCTGGAACCCCAACAGGCCAGAAACCTGCTCTCCATAGCCGGGCCAGGCACACAGACAAATTTAAACCTACACTTAGCGTTGCAGAGACAGATTAACATTCATTCTTGGGGTTCTTTCTGTCACATGAGGACACAAGTAGGCAGTCTGCAATCCAAGAGTAGGACTTCATTATAATTTCACCATGATTGTGAACTTCTAGCAACCAGAACCGTGAAAGCTCAATTCGTGCTCTTTATAAACCATATATACGCACACATCTTGGATCAGAGGCTTACAGAGCCCAGTGACCGTCGTCCAGCAGTGGCATGCAGTGACATCAGAAGAGTGTTAGGAAAAGGATACTTGGGCACTTGACTTTGGCTATGGTCTAGCCTTGAGGTTTGTATGTTTTCTGTTTGTCCTAGGAGTCTGGCTCTTCATTCTTCTAGTTATTTCTGTAAGTTAAACTAGTATCCTTCCAATAAACTCATTGTCTTGCTTCAGTTAATCAAAGTTGACTTCTATGGTTGGCAAGGACGAATGCCGAAAGGGTGCCCTACCACTTACTAGGCTCTACAGTACGCAATGGCAACACGGAGACATGGCTGCCGTACAGGAGTGTAGGAGATAGACCAGACAAGCAACTAAGCAACACAGTAAATGCTGAGTCTCCAACAGGAGTGGGCACAGAAAGGAGGCCACACAGCTTAGGCTTGAGGAGTCTAAAAAGAAAGTCTTGTAATGTGAATAGGATGAAAGAGACAGAGGGATCCAAACAGGAGAAGCAAGAGCAAAATCACGGGCCCTTCCCTTGCGTGCCATCGCTTCTCCTACAGCATCTGCAGCACATCTGGCTGGACCTCAGGTGAAGCGGAGGGAAGCTGGGGAAGCAGAAGCACACTTAGAGGATTGGAATGAGAAAAGGCAAACTGGGATTAGTGGAAGTGCAGAGTGACCTGGATGACAACAGCCTATCTTGGAGCTTGCTCTATGAATGGACCTCACGCCTGAAACACACGTGAACACACCTACTTCACTACCACCAAGTTGGCCCCAAGTGCTTCCCTTCTCTCCTCTCCTCAGTCATTTCTCAGAATAGTCAATGTGGGCTTCTGAGGGGGTTTCTGGTTAGCGTGGTTGTGATGGGGTGGAGCAGGAATCATGAATGAGTAGATAAAGGAATTGAAAAGAGAAGTAGTGCCAGTCAAGTGACCAGCACAAAGCACTCTGCCAAATGCCTACACACGGTTTACTTAATGGTGGGTACAATCTGTAGGGGAAAAATAATATAAAATAACAACATATGAGAGCTGGGTACATGCCTTTAATCCCAGCACTCAGGAGGCAGAGGGAGGAGGATTTCTGTGAGTTCGAGGCCACCCTGAGACTACAGAGTGAGTACCAGGTCAGCCTGAGCTAGAGTGAGACCCTAACTATGAAAACCAACAAAACCAAACAAAACCAAAAAAACCCATATGAGACAGGTGAGGTGTGTTACACACCTGTAATCTAGCATTTGGGAGGTCCAGAAGGAAGCTCCCATGCTTGAGACAGACCAGTCTCAGCTTGTTTTAAAAACAATAAAATAAAATAAATATATAGGCAGGCATGGGGACGCACGCCTTTAATCCCAGCACTCAAGAGGCAGAGGTAGGAGGATCACTGTCAGTTTGAGACCATCCTGACACTACATAATGAGTTCCTAATCCTAACCTTACTTGGAAAACAAAAATAAATAAAAATATGTCTGTGTGTGTAATATGCCGTTTTCCCAAAAATTATGAAATTTCAATACTGACATTATTTAGGGTTATCTTTTAAAATTTTTTTAGGCAGACTAAATCATTTTCACTGTTTACTTTTATATGAATTATGCTTTCATAAGCTTTACAGGTGCTCCCATTTTCAGCCACCCACTATGAAATATAAAATAACACTATGAAGGTCTATGATTGAAAATGAAAAGAAAAATCACATAAAGAAAACTAACAATTCAATCAGCCAATTAGTATTAGAAAATTTTGATAAAGAAGTCCAAAAGTGACTTACCAAAGACATCTCATTCTCAAAAATGATAGCAAAGCTATTCAACAAATAGTCTGACTATTCTAAAATCTACAATTGCATGTGAAGGGCACATGTTTTAAAAGCGTGTTAGTTTCAGTTTTATTAAGATGAAGGGTGTGAAATTTCACTACAGCCACACTATATTTGAGTTTCCTCTTTACACAACTCCAGGCTTCCTTTGCAAATTCAAATCAGCTCCTCCCACCAGAGGTTCCTATTCAAATGGACAGCGCCAGTGAGCTATCTGAGAACTGCTCTAGGACACTTTCACTGCCCACTTCCCCAGGAAAGACTGACTGCTATTCTCTTAGGCTTCAAGAGCATTGTACATCTACTCTATCATGATTTCACATTAACATTGTAATGATTTCTATAAACATCTTACCCTTCTCAATTAGATTATGAAGTCACTGAGACAATGTTATATCTCCGTCTCTGTAAATATCTAACAGAGAGCAGGTAGTAAATATTTACTAAGTAAAGATGGTGAGACTGGGGGACGATAGCTCAGTGGGTAAAGTGCTTGCCTTGCAAGCATGAGGCCCTGAGTTCAAGCCACCAGTATTCACACAAAAATGCTGTCAAGGTGATACATGCATGTAATACCAGTGCTGGGAGGTAGAGACACAAGGAATCACCTTACTGATAAGCTCTAGGCCATTTCAAAGTTAAGTAGGAGGAAGAAAAATACACACACACACACATGCATGCTCGTGCACATCTACACACATACACCCCAACACATGCACTTACACAAAAGGAAAGGGGGGGAGTTGCTCAGTGGATAAATGCTTACAACACAAGTATGAGGACTGGTCTCCACATGCATGTGCACATACTGTTCGCACATTTCCACATACACACACACACCACACACACATCGAGAAGAAATGGCGTGCCTGAGAGGCAGAGCATTTGCCAGCATACCCAAGTCACTAGGTTTGATTGCCAACACTGCAAAAGAGAGAGAGAGATTAAGACGTTTGCCTGCAAAGCCAAAGGACCTTGGTTCGATTCCCCAATACCCACATAAGCCAGATGTGTAACAAGATGGCACTGCTGCAGTGACTAGAAAGGAAAACTAACGGTCAACTTGCCATGACATTCTGAAGAGCTAGAAGTGGATCTTTCATTTGATTAGCTAGCTGGCTTGTTCATTCATTCACTGATTCCAAGCCTGGGGTGGGGAGGAGAAAAAGACATAAATTAAAATGGTCTAAGACAATAGCTCAAAAAGCTTATTCACTAAGTGGCAGGCATTGTTTTAAATACTTGATTTGCATTAACAAATTTAAGCTTCACAATGACCCTACGAACCCATTATTTTCTTCATGTTACAAGGGAAGAAACAACGTAAGACATCCGGTTAGTGAAGCCAGATTCCAACCCCACATAGACTGGATCCTGGGTCAACTATTTGATATATTGCCTCTCCAATACTACGTTCACTGACTCAACAGTCTAACTGAGTGCATTCTCTAAGACCAGGCACTGCTCTCTGTGCTTGAGACAGAACACTGCACTTAGAAGTGCTTCCAGAAGGAACCCGGTAATCCAGATCAGCATTTATTAAGAAGGCTTTCTGTATCACCGGGAGTTCGAGACCACTCTGAGACTACATAGTGAAGCCAGGTCAGCCTAGGCTACAGGGAGACAATAGCTCTAAAAACAAACAAACAAAAAAAGATGAAGGGGATCTGTAGAGGGACTAAAGGCACTTGCTTGCAAAGCCTGCTGGACCAGGTTTAATCCCCTAGCACTTATGAAAAGCCAGACAGGCATTCATCTGCAGCAGCAAGAGACCTGGTGTGTTCATACACACATGTGCAAATAAATAAAAATTTAAAAAATATAAGGTAGAGAAAAGATAGAGAAAGACATTCAATATCAACCTCTGGGCTTCATATGCATGCACACCACATGTGAACACAAAAAAAGATTCAGCAGATAAGTTCAGATTTCAATAAATTACTGAATGTAAGGAATGAGAGCTTTTCATGCACAATTTTTCAAAATCACTTTCATGGAAGATAAAATTAATATTGGCCCATGGAATGACAATGGGTCAAAGCAAAAACTTTAGGTAGGTAAGCAAGTTCAAGTTGGACGAGAGTGTAACATGAAGATGCCACGTAGCAATTAGGTACAACACTGTGATGCTCTGCAAAGAGCCGGCGGCTGGAAGAACAGCCTGGGGGAGAGATTGCAGATTCGTGATGATCAAACTATGGGGGCAGCCATAACCTATGAAAATGTGAAGGCTCACAACTGGCCGGCTCTGGGAACACCACTTGGGTGACAAGACGAAGACAAACTCTCAAAGGAAATGATCCACGCCCTGAGAACCTCCAGAAAATACAGAAGAGTGCCATGATGACAGGCAAGGGGCAGTTTCCTGAAAAAGTGACCAAGAATACTGTCAGTGACTACTCAGCAAGCGGGAGCAAGTCTAGTTGCATGACACAGTAAAAATCAGACTGCAGTCAGACAGATAAACACACAAAGAAGAGGTCACCATCACCGATAAGGCTAACAATTTCCTCATCTACAAAGCTGACGTGACGTGTGCAGGAGGGCTCACGCTGGAGGAGTGTTGCGGGCCTTGTGGACTGTTCTCACCCTGCTCACTACCTACCTAGCCACAACGGGCACCTTTCTGTTTTCAAACAGCCCAAGCTACACTGACTATTGTCCCACAAAGGTCCCTCTTGCCTCAGCTCTTGACACGGCTGGCTGGTTCTTGTCTGTCCAATGTCATCTCTCAAAAGAGGGCTTCCAGCTGGGCATGGTGGCACACACCTTTAATCCCAGCACTCAGGAGGCTGAGGCAAGAGGATGGCTGTGAGTTTGAGGCCAGCCTGGGACTACATAGTGAATTCCAGGTAGCATAGGCTAGAATGAGACCCTATGCTAGAAAAACCAAAATAGAAAAATTTAAAAAAGAAAAAAGAACCAAGTGGACTACTTCTCTGACTAGAACTCAGGAAATACTACTCTCATGAAAGGAGTATTTTTGCCTGAAACCTTGCAGAGTTAAGGATCTACAGCTGGGCAAAGGAAACGTATAAGTTTTATATGTAATAGTGTGGATCCTAGGTATGCTGTGATAAGAATGGCACTTTATGTCAGTGGTTGTCCTCCCCAAGCCCATGACCCCAGTTTAACCATGAAGAAAAACAAGACAAGCCAAAATTGAGGGACACTTCATAAAGTAACTGACTAGTACATGCTACAGTCAGGATCTTGGCTAACTCCAAACGCCCAAACGTTAAAGGCTTGGTCCTCAGTCCATGGCACTACTGCCTTAGGAAGCAGGTCCTAGCGGAAGGAAGCTAGGTGACTAGGGGAGTGCCTCTGAAGGGACTCCTAGGACCCAGCCCCTTCCCTTCCTCTTTCCTTCACGTCCTAGCTGGCATGAGATGAGGGGCTCTATCCTACCTCTTTGCTCCATGCCATGATATGCTACCTCACCACAGGCCCAACCATGGACTGCAACCAAAATAAACCTTTCTTTCCTTAAAGTTGATTATCTCAGGTAGCCTATTATAATATTGGAAAGCTAAGACAGTTTCTCTCAAAACTGTCAAAGTCCCCCAAAACAAAGAAAGTCTGAGATGCTGGTACAGCCCAGAGGAGCTTTACAGAGACATCATGACTTAACATTCTGTGGTATTCCAGATGGAATTCTGGGGCCAAAAAGGACATTAAATTAAAATCTAATGAACTCTAAATGAAGTATGGATTTCAGTTAATGGAAAAGTACCAATATTAGTTCCTTAGTTGTGATAAATGTCATACAACATCAGATATTAATGGGGAAATTCTAATAAATTAAATAATAAAAAAACTATTTTAAGTTACTGCTTTAATCCAACTGATTTTAAATCCTTTTGTGTGTATGTGGTCTGCATAAATGTGTGTTAGTTAAACATACGGGAGCAGTTTGTGTGCAGGCGCATGCTGGTGTGTGTGTGCGAGTGGAGATCAGGCCATCGTTGGGTGGCTTCCTCAGTCACTTATTCTTTGGGACAGGGTCTCTCACTGAAACAAGAGCTCATGAATTCGAATATACTAACTAGCCAGCCAGTGGGCCCCTAACCTGTGTCCACTTCTCCAGCACTTGGAATTATAAACCCATGCCACCAGGCTTGCCTTTTTGTTTGTTTTTGTTCTTCAAGGTGGTGTCTTGCTCTAGCCCAGGCTGACCTGAATTTCCTATGTAGACTCAGAATGGCCCCAAATTCACGGCGATCCTCCTACCTCTGCCTCTCAAGTGCAGGCTTGCCATTTTCTGTGGATGCTGGAGATCCAAACTCAGATTTTTACACAGCAGGTACCTTACCCACTGACTCATCTCCCTGCTTTTAATCTTTTAAGTCATGTAGAGTAGGTTGGGGAAAAAAAACAGAAATGTAGTTATTACTGTACAAAATAATGTCAACATCGAACACTTTATAACTCTGTAGGTATGACTTTTAAGTCACTTTGTTTGTACATATTTTAAAACCTTAGTTGGTTAAACAATTTATAAGTAGAAAATTCCTGTAAGCAAGAGGCACCTCAAATTTGGACTAAAGCAAGATATAATTTTAATCATGTTAAAAATTCCCTGATTTTGATTTTTTATATAGTATTGGGTGGGTTGGAGAGATGGCCTAGCAGTTAAGGCACTTGCCAGCAAAGCCAAAGGACCTGGGTTCAATTTCCCAGTACCCACATAAAAGCCAGATTCACAAGATGGCGCAAGCATCTAGAGTTCGTTTGTAGCGACCCTGATGCCCATTCTCTATATATATCTGCTTATCTCTGTGTTTCCTTTCAAATAAAAACATTTTCTTAAATATATTTACAATACATTGCTGAAACACCTTCCCTCCTAGTCTCAGAAAAAGAAAACTGTACTAATACAGATTCTGAGAAATTACATTGGCAAGTTCACTATCGACAATATACTAATTTCAAAATTCAGTTATAGTAAGAACTCTAATTTTGGTCCACAATGCCAGCTAAAGGTTCCAAGAGATCTAGAAACCTCAACATGAAGTAAAAACAAGCTTTTTAACACTTGTAAATATCCTGGAAAATATTTTATAACAAGTAAATAGGAGCTGGAAAGATGGCTCAGTAGTTAAGGTGCTTGCCTATAAAGCCTAATGACCCAGGCTCGATTCCCCAGTGTCCACATAAAACCAGATGCACAAAGTTGCACATGCATCTGGAGTCTGTTCGCAGTGGCTGGAGGCCCTGGCGCACCTATTCTTTCTGTGTGTGTCTCTCTCTCTTCTATCTCTCCATACTTGCAAATAAATAAAAATGTTTTTAAAAAAAAAAATCAAACAAATAAGTAAGAACCAGCTCAACAGAAATTATGTAGAGGGTTGGGGTGTGGCTCAGCGGACAGAATGTTTGCCCAGCCAAGCATGCAGCCTGAGATTCAATCCCCAGAACTGCATAAACGAGGAGTGGTAGTACATGCCTATAACTCCAGAATTCTGGAGGTGGAGGCAGGAGGACCAGGAGTTCAAGGCCAGTCTCAACTATATAGCAAGATAAGAGGCCAGCTTGAGTTACATGAGAACCTGTCTCTAAATAAACAAACAACATCCAGAGCAATGTCAACTTCTCACTTATATGGGTTATCAAATAGGAGGGGGAGATGGAGAAGGAATGAACTAGGGAAAACAAAAGAGACTTTAACTTCATGTAAAGTATGAAGTTCTATACTGCTCTTTTAGAATTCAGTGTGATGGCTATGATATACATAGTTCTTCTATATTATATATATATCTGAAGCAAAAAATGAAAAGTGTTAACTTTATATGTGGACATGTGGGTGTATATGATATATTTTGGTAGCTGTCTTTACCTCTAAAACTTTTCAAAAATCAAAATGTCTCACCTACAAAACTCTATTTATAGCATGGCATGGTAGTCATACCTATAATCCCAGCTGTCAAGAAGAGGTGGCAGAAAGATAGAAAGTTCAAGCCAGTCCAGGCTGAGTATGGAGAACTTGTCAAAAACCCAACCAACTGGGCTGGAGAGATGGCTTAGTGGTTAAGGCACCTGCCTGCAAAGCCTAAGGACCCAGGCTCGAATCCCCAGGACCCACATAAGCCAGATGCACAAGGTGGTGCATACATCTGAAATTCATTTGCAGTAGCTGGAGGCGCTGGTGTGCCATTCTCTCTCTCTCTACCTCTTTCACTCAAATAAATAAATAAATAAATAAACTTAAAAAAATAAAAAATAAACAACCAGCAATTTTCACAAAAAATAAAAGAGAGCTGTGAGATGGCTCAGCAGTTAAAGGCACTTGCTTGCAAATCCTGCTGGCACAGGTTCAATTCTCCAGTACCCATGTAAAGCCAGATGTGCAAAGTGGTACTTACATTTGGAGTTTGTAGCAGCAAGAAGCCCTGGTGTACATTCATGCTTTCTCTCTCTCTTTCTCAAATAAGTAAATAAAACAAACAAACAAACAAACAAACAAAAAAAGAAAGAAAGAAATTTCTTATCTTTACAGTTCAGGTTTTACTTGAAAACAAAACAGCTACACTATGGTGTTTACACATGTATATATACTTTGACATATGTATGGAAATAGAATTTTTACACTAGAAAAAGGTGGGGGCTTCAGCAAAAGGAATGTTATCTCTCACTTATTACTCTTATTTAGTCAAAATAAAGTATAGCACTAAGAGGAAAAATCCTGTGATACTTTCCTTTTTTTTTTTTTTCTTTTTTTCTTTTTTGGTTTTTCGAGGTAGGGTCTCGCTCTAGCCCAGGCTGACCTGGAATTCATTATGTAGTCTCAGGGTGGCCTCGAACTCTCGGCGATGCTCCTACCTCTGCCTCCCAAGTGCTGGGATTAAAGGCGTGCGCCACCACGCCCGGCTCTTTTTTCTTTTTTTTTTAAGGTAGGGTCTTACTCTAGCCCAGGCTGACCTGAAATTAGTCTCAGGGTGGCCTCGAACTCATGGTAATCCTCCTACCGCCTCCTCCCAAGTGCTGGAATTAAAGGCGTGTACCACCACACCCGGCTCCTTCCTTTTTCTTGATAGTCTCTTTCTACTTGTGAGATTTTATATATATACATATATATGTAAAATGTATTTCTTTTGGGGGGGGGGTTTCGAGATAGGGTCTTGCTCTAGCCCAGACTGAACTGGAATTCACTATATAGTCTCAGGCTGATCTTGAACTCACAGCAATCGTCCTACCTCTGCCTCCCCAAGTGCTGAGATTAAAGGCATCCACCACCATGCCCAGGTCTACTTGTTATAGTTAACTGAAGAAAACACGAACTAAGAGTAACACACATGTAAAAAAACAATCATTACAGCCACAGGTGAACACACATGCAGCCAGCACTTCTGAATTCTCCAACCTACACTCAAATAATGTTCCGGAAATGTGTTTAGCAGTTGGTTGTCTGCAACTCAAAACAAGCTTCCACTAGGAGAAAGTGGATATTAACAAGAGGATATTAACACCAGGAAAAAAGATGCCAGTGAAACAGGAAAGGCCAAGCTGCTCAGGCTGGGCTTGGTGCGGAAATCATTCACCTTTGCATCCGCAGCAGCTAGCGGAACGTTGGCATCTCTAAACATTCAAATACCACTGCCTCGTGGCTCAAGTCACCAGAAAAGGTGGAGAAGTTCCCCAATAGGTGGCACTGTCAACACAGAACAGTCTGGTGTAGGAGGCAAACAGCCCAGGCTAGAGAGAAGTAAAGCCCATCAATGCAAAGCAGCCACGGATGGAAAACCATGACAGGGTGGGTGCTGGGAGGAGGAGCACGCTCTCCTCTAAATCATAGCCGTTTCTGGTACTGTGTACTGCAAAGACACACCATATTTTCAACTGATTTTGCTAACAATGAATCATAAGGCAGTTTCCCTGTGGGAGCAATGGTGATTACAAGTTTAAATATTTTCTCCTGTAAGTAGGTGTAAGACCTTCTGAAAGCTGCTTTGGGCAGCTAGTGGTAAGAGAATGTGCCGATGTGCGTGTCTTACACTCTGACTTGGGAAGTGTGCTGTAGCTTGTCTTAGAAACAGGGTTGTAATGTACTTCAAGCAGACCTTGTCTTCACCCAAACAGAGAATGACAACTTTTCTCCTGTGGAAATCCCATAGCCTGGCTTACTGATGTTTTAAAAACAGACCATTTTTACAACACCATATGTAATATTATGCAAGTTGACTATATATATCTTGAATGTAAATTACAGGCTCATTTTCTTGTTCATTAGTTTATAATAATGTGTTTAAATAATAAATGTGTTTTTAGAGAAAATACTGTTATGGAATTAATTTTCCAGTTACACGGTCATCTATCATTTATGCATAATATGTTATATGTATCTTAAATAATTTCCCTAAGAACAATGAACTACCACTATGGTGTTAAACCAAAATATGGGGAAAATAAACACTAGCTGCTGCTTTATGGATATATTGCTACTACCTGTTATGCACATAAATGTTGTACTTTTTCATAAATACATAGAGAGAAATCGCATTTCTTAGGTGTTTTAATTTTTTAAATATATTTACATTTCAAAAAAACTTTTTGTCAGGCATGGTGGCGCAAGCATTTAATTCCAACACTCATGAGGCAGAGGTAGGAGGATATGTTGAGTTTGAGGCCACCTTGATACTATATAGTGAATTCCAGATCAGTTTGAGCTACAGTGAGACCCTACCTTCGAAAATAATAAATAAATAAATAAATAAATAAATAAATAAATAAATAAAACTTTTCTGCTATAACTTTTTCATGTCATTTGTGTGTGTGTGTGTGTGTGATTATAAAGGCAATTGAACCAATTGTGGTACATATCTGTAATCCTAGCACTTAGGAGGTTTGAGGTAAGAGGCTCTTGAGTTCTGAGCTACATAGCAAGGTCCTCTCTCAAAAATAATCTTTGCAGGCTGGAGAGATGGCTTAGCGGTTAAGGCATTTGCCTGCAAAGCCAAAGGATCCTGGTTCGACTCCCCAGGGCCCACATAATGCATCTGGAGTTCGTTTATAGTGGCTGGAGGCCCTAGGGTACCCTTTCTCTCTCTCTGCCTCTTTCTCAAATAAATAAATAAATAAAATAATAATCTTTGCGGGCTAGAGAAATGGTTTAGTGGTTAAGGTGTTTGCCTGTGAAGCCAAAGGATCCCAGTTCGATTCTCCAGTACCCATGTAAGCCAGATGCACAAGGGGCACATACATCTGGAGTTCGTTTACAGTGGCTGAAGGCCCTAGCATGCCCATTCTCTCTCTGTCTGCCTCCCTTCTATCTCTCTCTCTTGCAAATAAGTAAACAATATTTTTTAAAGCTTAAAAAATCTTTGCATCATTATAGTAATACCCCATGTACATTAATAGCTTCTTAAATATGAAAGCTCACTTCTTTTGATGTATATGTGTAGTATATGTTGTGTGTGGTTGTGTGTAGACAGTATGCATGTGTGCATGCATGTGGAGGTCAGAGTAGAATGTCCATGTCCTTGAAGCAGAGTCTCTGAACCTGAGGCTGTTATTTTCCATCAGACCCACTGATTAGCAAGCCTCAAGGATTCTCCTGTCTGAACCCTCACAACTCCCTCCCCATAAGAACTGGGGTTCCAGGTATGTGTGAACACACCCAACTTTTTATATGGGTGCTGGGGACTGAACTCAGGTCCTCAAGCTTGCACAAAAAGCACTCTTACATGATGAGTCATCTCCCTTGGTCCCAAATTCTATACCTCTCTTTTACAATTCAAACTGACACCTTCAAGATACAGTAATTGAGAATGACTGGACTCTCCACCCACCCCACCAAGTCTACGGAAAGATAATAGATCTAGATTACTTTTTAAAACAGACAAATAAGGAAGGAAGAAAAGTCCATTTACTTTTCTTTAGTTTGGTCGATGTCTAATAGGAAAGAGAAAGTCCCACAAAGGTAAGTCTCTGACATAAGAGAAAGCAAAAATACCATGTCCATTCCTGCTGGAGCCACTTATGTTCCCCACTTACAATAATGAGCCATCACTCTAACAGCACAACATTTGTAATGTAAGAATCACCTCTACCTCTATCAGTGCTTATGAAAAACTAGTATGTAGAACACTTAGATTCTACAAACAAAGATAATGTGATTAGTACAATCAGAAAGTAAGTTTTGGGTTGGAGAGATGGCTTCGCGTTTAAGGCATTTGCCTGCAAAGCCAAAGGATCCCAGTTTGACTCTCCAGGACCCACGTAAGCCAGATGCACGAGGAGGAACATGCATCTGGAGTGAGTTTGTGGTGGCTGGAGGCCCTGGCATGCTCAGTCTCTCTGCCTCTTTCTCTCTCTCAAATAAATACATAAATAAAATATTAAAAAAGGGCTGGAGAAATGGCTTAGTGGTTAAGGCGTTTGCCTAAAGGATCCCGGTTTGATTCTCCAAAGCCCTGAGGGCACATGCAGTAAGTTTGCAGTGGCTAGAGGCCCTGGCACACCCATCTCTCTCTCTCAAATAAAATAAATAAATAAAAAGTTAAAAAATATTTTTATATATAAAAAGAGAAAGTAAGTTTTCATCTCTGCTCAAACTTTTAGAATTCTTCAAGTGGATTGAAATGTTGTACTCTGTCCTTTCCTTCTTACAGCCTCCCAATTACACTAAATGTTATTGAAGTTGCCAGAAGCAGGACAACAGTTCCAGGAACTTAAGAATCAATAACTACTCAAACCAGTGGTAATTCATGTGGACACGTTCAAAAGAAATCAACATCAGCTCCCTGGCTCTCCCATGCAAACAGACAATTTACATTGCTTCACCAGACTTCAAAAATGTAAACTGGTTCACATAAGCGTGAAGCTCAAGCCAAAATTGACTTGTGTATTCCCAATATTAGGCTGGTGTCAAGATCCATTAACTTCCCTCACAAGCACGTTCTTATAATAAAATTCCACAGTGAAGTAGGTCTGTGTTTAATCATTCGGAAGAAGAAATTATGTAACATATATAGAATGAGGATGGTAACTATATGCCAGACTCCTTCTGAGAGCTACAGCCCAAAAGGAAATTGTGAGAACGAAGTAAAAGTTGCCCATAATGTTGATTACTTCTCCCCAGAACAAAACAAAAAGTCTCCAGAAAAGAAGTTAAATGCAATCTTTTATTATAAGTTCAATCGAGGTTCAAATAGCTCAAATTCTATACACTTTTCAGTTCTCAGAAGACGAATCCTATAACTTCTAGAAACATAAACTGAACAACCTGCCCAAGAAATCTTAGGTCCCCAGAGACTATTTTATATCATAATCTCAAGGGTGCTCCAACAGATTAGTGTCACCTGGGCTACGATGTTTCAGCAGGTGTCTCCACCTCCTTCCCCAGAGGAAAAGAGGTAAAAAGAGGGCAGGCAGCAAACAGATGGAGGCTGTAGATACATTAAAAACTTGTCATCTTGTTTCTCTTATGCCTGGGGCTATACTTTTCGTTCGTGACCAATACATTGTAAAGAATAACATATTCACAGCGGAACACAATTTCTGCCCTCACGAAGTGTGGCTGGCTGACACGCGTTTCCCCCTCCAATAAATAGACGCCTGTGGACTGACGCCTTTGCCCTGCTTTGCAAACAAGAGATAACTGTCCTATAAGACAAACAACAACAACAACAACAACAAAATTAACCTCTCTGTGAGGCTCCGAGGCGGAACCCTACGTCTGAATGAAAAGCATACAGGAGCAGGAGCAAAGGAAAATCTTCCAGCACGTCTGTCATTTAAAAACAAAACACAACAAAAACCATGCACGGTCATGGAAAGCTATCGCTGCGACCCAATTTTAGGTCACAACCTTTTTCTCTTTTCTCTCCTCCCCACTAGAAAGCGATCAAGTTCAAAGGGAATGTTGATAACCAGGAATCACAACCCCCCCGCCGCTCCCTTTCCAAAAAAAAAAAAAAATGGGGAAAAAAAAAAAAAAAAAAAAAAAACACAACTGGCCAACTTGGATGCTGGCCGGGCTCACGCGGACTCGGAGCCCCGGGCTGGGGAAGGCTGGGCACATGCCCAGCGGGAGAACGGGGTGGGGAGGGGGTAGAGGGGGGAAGCCGGAGCTCTGTAGGGCTCCCCTCCGCCTGGTGTTGAAAAAAACCGAGCAGGTGGGATTCCGGGAAGCCACCTCCGACTTACGTAACAGGCTTGTCAAAATAAATAAATAAATAAATAAAATATAAAATAAAAATTCAATCCCAAGCTCCAGGACCTCTCTCCCGGCCCCCACCACCCCCAAACAACAACAGCCCCCCCCGGAATAGAAAATCTGCAAGGAAAACCCCGGAGCTCCGCACGCGCCGTCCCATCCCGAGGCGCGCGAGCTGTCGGTCCCCTCGAGTCCCCTAGCCGCGCCATGCCCCCCCACCCCGACCCTTACCCCGGGCGCGGACCCCCGCCGGCTCCCGGCAGCCCTCGGGGACAGAGGAGGAGGAGGAGGGGATGATGGAGGTCATGCCCCCCCCTTCTCCCCACGTCCCCCCTCCTCCGCCCCAGACTGTCACCTCTCAGGGCCGTTGACAGCTCCACATGCCACCGAGTCCCGCGATGCCGCACCCCCCCCCTCGCCACTCACCTCCCCGCCGGCCTCCGTCCCGCGCGCCCGCAGCCTGGGGAGAAAGCCCGTGGGGAGCAGCGGCGGCGGCGGCAGATCCGTCCACGCGACGGCGGCGGGACACGAGGGGCTGATGACTGTCGCCGGCGCTCCGAGCCCGCTTAGCTCATCCCCCGCCCCCCTCCCCCCGCTGCCCGCGAGCCCGGCGCTCCGCCCAGGCCGGCCGTCTCAGTCAGACGGGACTCCCCCTCCCCGCGCCGTCGCCGCCGCTGCCTCCGCCTCCTTCTCCTCCGCCTCCTGCCGCCGAATCCACCGCGGCCGGCGCCATCTTGGGAGTGACGTCAGAGCGAGGGAGGGCGGGAACTGCGCCGGTAAGCGACCAATCGGAGGCCGAATCTCATCCTAGAGGGACGGGAGTTGGACGGTCGGCGGGTCCTAACGCCAGCCTCTTGCAAGTGGGCGGGGAAGGTAGGTGCGGGGGTGGATGTGCGGGGGAGGGAAGGGGGGGCGCGGCTGAGTGGGTGCTGGTTTGGTGACGTGCTGTGTCGTTGGGGAGGGAGCACGGGGGGGCAGGGGGCGAGGAGGAGGAAAAGCGTCGTGATTCCCCCTTTGGGTTGGGAGATCCCGAGCCTCCTGGCGGGCGTGGGCGAAGTGGACCGTACCTTCCTCTTTCGCCACTCCTAAGCAAGGCATATGGATCCCATCTGCTCGGACCTCCCGACCTGTTTCTTCCTTCCTCCCTGGTACGCCCCGGAGCAGCCCTTGCCTAGCTAGAGCTTCGTGCGGCGGGGCTGCCGGGCGATCGGAGCTGCGTTCTCCCACCAAGATTCTGCAGGAAAACCCCCTTCTTTGAGCGGTTAGCAACCAACCAGGAGCTTTCAGTCCTCAAATCAGAAAGGTCAGGTTAAATGGGGAATTCAGAGGGGTTCTCTGAAAAGTACGTTGATTGAAAACACCTATTGTTGAGTGAAGGGGTGTCCATTACATTGATTAATTGGATCTGGCCTACTTAAACCAGACTGTGGCTCCACCGTTAATGGCTATTGGCAGCTTGCCTCCGAAAAAATGAAGATGATAAAAGTTGATTGCCTCGACAGGGTTACTCTGAGAGTTAAATGCACATGAAGCGGTTAGCATAGTGCCTAAAAGTACTATTAGCTATTATTTCAAGGACGGATGAAGGAAGAAATAGGACCTTTAAAATCCCTCTATTTTTGAGTCAACGTGTGCAAAGCTTCGTCCCTTTTACTAACCGACTTTACAGTTCTATTTTTAAAAAAATATTTTATTTATTTATTTCAGAGATAGAAAAAGGTAGAGACAGAGAGAAAGGGAGAAAGAATGGGTGCACCAGGGCCTCTAGCCACAGCAAAATATGCCACCTTGTGCATCTCGCTTACTGGGTGCTAGGGAATCAAACCTGTATCGTTAGGCTTCGCAGGCAAGTACCTTAACCGCTAAGGCATCTCTCCAGCCCTACAGTTCTATTTTCTATGTCCACTTCTCTTGTATTCATTTATTCTGTCAACATTCTTAGACACCCAGCAGAGGGAACACGTGGGTGAGAGCACCCAGAGAAGGTCTGACTTCAGGGAAGGGAATTGCTGCCTTGGGGTGGGGGTGGGGGAGGTGGGGAGAAGTACAACCGTAAACAAACACTTCACTTTTGAAGAGGAAACATGTTATTAAAGGTTTATGAAAATTCTGGGATAGCAAATGACAGGATGGTTTTCCAAACCAGAGTGGTCAAGGGGAGGAGCATTCGAAGCATGGGAAGGAGCCAGTCCTGGAAGAAAGGCCCTGGGGGAATTGTGTAAGGCAGAGGAGATGTCTGGGCAGACAACCTGCAGTCAACCAGAGCTTGGCGCATAGAACTGAGTGGAACCCATGCCTGAAGAAGCTTAACTGAAGAGGGAGGGAGGATGCAGTTCTTCAGGGCCTAGGCAGAGGCAGAAACAAGGTTGGCTTTTATTCTAATTGCAGGCTGAAGCCATTGAAAGGTGTTAAGGGAGCTGAAGAGATGGCTCAGAGGTTAAAGGCACTCGTTTGCAAAAACTGATAGTCTGGGTTCGATTCTCCAGTACTTAGGTTTGCAGACAAGCCCCTTAACTGCTGAGCCATCTCCCAGTGCCCCTCCCCAACAACGTTCTAAAACACGAAGTTCATTTAAGGTACTGTGATCCACCACCCTCAGTGGGCTACCCCAGGTCTTCTGTAGGATTTTTTGGGTTTTGTTCCAGTTGAAAGGTTCAATGAGCCATATAAGTTTAGGAACCACCACCCAAGAAATAAGTCTTCAGCTCATATGGTTACATATACCACTAATAAAGAACCAGCTGGGCATGGTGGCACACACCTTTAATCCTAGCCATCAGGAGCTGAGGTAGGAGGATTGCTCATGATTTCAAGGCCACCCTGAAACTACATAGTGAATTTTAGGTCAGCCTGGATTAGAGTGAGACCCAACCTTGAAAAATGAAAAAAAGGGCTGGAGAGATGGCGTAGCAGCTAAGGCATTTGCCTGCAAAGCCAAAGGATCCCGATTCAACTCTCCAGGACCCACGTAAGCCGGATGCACAAGGGGGCACATGCATCTGAATTTGTTTGCAGTGGCTGGAAGCCCTGGCATGCCCATTCTCTCTCTCTCTCTCTCTAACTCTTTTTCTCAAATAAATATATATTTTTAAAAAGAAAAATTTAAAAAAGGAAAGAACCAATTTCTTTTTGGCTCAGTGGTTAAGGTGCTTGCCTGAAAAGCCTAAGGACCTGGGTTTGATTCCCCAGTACCCACATAAAACTAGATACACAAGGTATGCATGCATCTGGAGTTCCTTTCTTTATCTCTCTCAAATAAAGAAATAAAAGATGTAAAAAAAATCATTTTTAGTGGTGAAAAACTGTGTTCTATCATAAACTGTTTTCTATTGTCTGTAACTGTATGCTCTTATATGGTCCAAACAAGAGCAATTTATGTATTGCTCAAAAGGCATATCTAAATAATTTTCATTTTCATTAGGAGCTAAGAGTCCAGCTCTGGGTAAATTTAAGTTTAAAAATCATTCTTGGGGGCTGGAGAGATGGCTTAGCGGTTAAGGCGCCTGCCCCTTAAGCCTAAGAATGCTGGTTCCAATCTCCAGCGGTTCCAATCTCCAGGTCTCACATTTAGCCAGATGCAAAGTGCCTCAAGGGCGCAATGCCTCACTTGACCACAAGGGGGCACACATCTGGATTTCGTTAGCAGCAGCTAAGAGGCTGCTGGTGCACCCATCTCTGTCTTCCTCTCCCTCTCTCTCTCTCTCAAAAAAAAAATCATTCTTGGGCTGGAAAGTTGGCTTAACAGTTAAGGCATTTGCCTGCAAATCCAAAGGCCCTCTGTTCAATTCCCCAGCACCCATGTTAGCACAAGATGGCACATGCGTCTGGAGTTCATTTGCAGTGGCTGGAGGTCCTGGTGCATCCATTCTCTCGCTGTCTCTCTCTGTCTGCCTCTCTCTCTCAAATAAGTAAATAAAAAATAAATTTCAAAAATATTTGTTAAAAAATCATTCTTCAGTGAAGAATGGATGGGACACAAACAAGAAAAGAAAAAAAAAAGGATTTCAAATGATCATGCATTCTATAAAGTGATAAAGTTCAAAAGATGAAGATTTTTACTTCAAAAACCCTTTGAGAAAAGCCAGGCATGGTGGTGCACGCCTTTAATCCCAGCACTCGGGAGGCAGAGGTAGGAGGATCGCCACGAGTACGAGGCCACCCTGAGACTACATAGTGAATTCCAGGTCAGCCTGGGCCAGAGCGAGACCCTACCTTGAAAACAAAAAAAAAAAAAAAAAAAAAAAAAAAAAGAGGGGCGGGGAAGAAGAGTCATCAGCAGGCTTACCCAAGGGTGGATCCACCTTACGTGTTACACAGCCAACATTTACATTACATTACCTACATTAGCCAGGCAAGAGGTGCCCACTGGTGCAATAGTGGTATGACATGGGAGTAACCAACTACTTTTAAGACCTGCTCCATGGAAGAGAATGTATGCTTGGTACTGAAAACCCAGTCAAAAGCCTATGGCTGGGAAGGTCATAGATCCTAAGGGGGCAGCCATTACTGGTGTTTGACTAAATGGATATGTTGTAACCATCAAAATGCCCTCAAAATATACTAATCTATTACCCACCGGTTAGTGTTGCTCTCACCTTTGGTCAAAGAAGCTCTTTTTCACAGTTGGCAGTGTATACTGGGGAAGCTCAAAACTTGTCAGAGTGCTGAGAATAAGAAAGTGGTGTGTGCTCCATGCTAAATGAAACATCTTTATCACTCCCTCCAAGGCTCAGGGAACATTGTGGAAGAGGGTGCGGAGAGAATGTAGAAGCCAGAGGACAGGGAGGAGTACTTTGGGAGGGACACTATCTTCTGAACACAAAGTGGCCATTCTTTCATGACTTCACAGCAGCTGTCATTACCTCCATAAGATCTGCACAGTCCTGGGCCCATCAACTTGTCATCACAGATGATGGAGGAGGGCAAAGAAAAACAAATGTCATCAAAATAGAAGTGTGACTAGGTGGAAACAAGTGGAAAGGAGATAAAAGAAGATATTGGGAGGGGATTATGATCAAATTATATTATGTTCATGTATGAAAGTTTTCAATAAAAATACCTTAGATAAGGGTTGGACAGATGGACTAATGGTTAAGGCATTTGCCTGCAAAGCCTAACGACCCCGGTTTGATTCCCCAGTACCCACATAAAGCCAGATGCACAAAGTGTCACATGTATCTGGACTTCATTTGCAGTGGCTACACACCTTGGTGCTCCCATTCTCTCTCTTCTCTCTGTCTCTCTGCTTGCAAATAAAATTTTTAAAAAATACTTTAAATGGGCTGGAGAGATGGCTTAGTGGTTAAGTGCTTGCCTGTGAAGCCTAAGGACCCTGGTTCAAGGCTCTATTCCCCAGGACCCACATAAGCCAGGTGCACAAGGTGGCGCATGCATCTGGAATTTGTTTGCAGTGGTTGGAGGCCCTGGTGTGCCCATTCTCTCTCTCCTCCCTCTCTCTCTCTCTGCCTCTTTTCTCTTTGTCTGTTGCTCTAAAATAAATAAATAAATAAAAATTTAAAACATACTTTAGATGGAAGAAGCACTCTTAGTTGGAATGTGTGTATGTAGTATTCATTTACATTTTAAAGATCCCAAGGCCGGGCATGGTGGCGCACACCTCTAATCCCAGCACTCAGGAGGCAGAGGTAGGAGTTCAAGGCCACCCTGAGACTACATAGTGAATTCCAGGTCAGCCTGGGCCAGAGTGAGACCCTACCTCAAAAAACAAAACAAAACAAAACAAAACAAAACAAAATCCAGTTTCAGTGGAGAAAGAGAAAGAGGAGGGGAAAAGGTAGAGTGGTGGGAGTTGATTATGATATTATTTATGTGTCTGGAAGTTGTCAATAAAAAGTTTTTTGAAAGTTCCAGTTAAAGCTGGGCATGGTGACATATGCCTCTAATCCCAGCACTAAAAAAACAAAAATAAAATAAATAAAAAGTTTTCAAAAGCGGAAGGTTTAGTTTTTCTCTCTCTCTCTCTTTCTTTCTTTCTTTCTTTTTTTTTTTTTAGGTTCAGATTCTTCTAATCTTATTTTAGGTTTTTTTGTTTCTTTTTTTTTTGTTTTTTTCAAGGTAGAGTTTCACTCTAGCCCAGGCTGACCTGGAATTCACTATGTAGTCTCAGGGTGGCCTCGAACTCATGGCAATCCTCCTACCTCTGCCTCCCAAGTGCTGGGATTAAAGTCGTGCGCCACCACACCCAGCTAGGTTTTTTTTAAAAAAAAAAAAAACTATTTTTTATTTATTAGAGAAAAGGAGAGAGAGAGGGTACACAAGGGCCTGTTGCCTCTACAAATTAAATCCAGAAATATGGACCACATTGTATATCTGGCTTTACATGGGTATTGGAGAATCAAACTTGGGTGGGCAGTCTCCCCAGTCCTGGCTTTTATTTTTTTTATTTTAAATTTTTTTAGTATTTTATTTTTATTTATTTGAGAGAGAGAAAAAGGGAGAGAGGAAGAGAGAATGGGCACACCTCCAGTCGCTGCAAACGAACTCCAGCACATGTGCCACCTTGTATATCTGGTTTATGTGGGTCCTGGGGAATTGAATCTGGGTCCTTTGGCTTTGCAGGCAAGTGCCTTAACCACAAAACTATCTATCTAGCTCCTGGATTTTATTTTTTACCAACAAAAATAGCTTCTGAGTCAAGAAAGATGGCATATATTTGAAATCTCAAAAAGAGAATGATAGGGATGGAGAGATGGCTCAGCAGTTAAAGGCACTTGCTTGCAAAGCTGATGGCCTGAGTTTGATTCCCTAGTACCCATGTAAAGCCACATGCACAAAGTGGCACATGTATCTGGAGTTCATTTGCAGTGGCAGGAGGCCCTGGCATACCTATTCCATTGCTCTATCTTCCCATAAATAAATAAATAAGTAAATAAATAAATAAATAAATAAATAAATAAATAAATAAATAGAGAATGATACTAAAAAATAGTAGAGGGACTGGAGAAAAGGCTTAGTAGTTAAAGCACTTGCCTGCAAAGCCAGCAGAGCCAGGTTCAATTCCCCAGTGCCCACGTAACACCAGATGCACGAGGTGGCGCATGCGTCTAGAGTTCATTTGCAGCAGCTGATGCCTTGGTGCACCCATTCTCTCTGTCTGTCTCTTTTCTCTCTCTCTCTTTCCCTCTCTCTGTGCTTGCAAATAAATAAGCAGTAGAGGCTCAGAATACAATTTAGTAATGGAATGCTTATCTAGCATGCACAAAGACTTGGATTGATCCTAAGTATTTTTGAGATTACAAATAAAATTTTTCTTCTACTTAAAAAAAAAAAGTAGTAGAGGGCTAGACAGATGGCTAAGTGGTTCAGGTATTTGCCTGCAAAGCCAAGGAGCCCAGATTCAACTCCCCAGGACCCATGTAAGCTAGATGCAGAAGATGGTGCATGCATCTGAAGTTCATTTACAGCGGCTGAAGGCCCTGGCATGCCCATTCTCTCTCTCTCTCTCTCTCAAATAAATGAAAACAGGAAAAAACATAGTAGAACTGGGGAGATGTCTCATTTATTAAAGGCACTAGCTTCCAAAGCCTGCTGTTCTGGGTTCAGTTCCCCAGTACCCACATAAAGCCAGAGGCACAAAGTATCACATGCACCTGGAGTTTTTTTGCAGTGGCAAGAAGCCCTGGCATGCCCATGCTTGCACTCTTTTCTTTCTCTCTCCCTCTAATTCTTTCTTCTTACAAATAAATATATTAAAAAATAATAGAATATCAAAGCATATTTGTGTATTCAGAAGGTATCTTTAAGTAAGAGTGGGGATGTGGCCCATGTAGTAGAGTGCTTACATAACATGCATAAAACCCTAGGGTCAATCCCCACATCTCATAAACCTGACATGGTGGACATACCCATGATCTCAGCACTTAGAAGTTAGCGGCACGAGGATCAGGAGTGCAAGGTCATCCTCCCAGGCTATCGGAGATCCAGTTTCAGAAAAAAGCAAAGATCTTCTAGCCCTGAACAGTCATAGCAAGAGAGTCCTGCCAGTATCTGGCATATGTTCCTGCCACCACAACTAAATACACTGAAGGGCACAAATGAATTTGGGCAAGGGGTTCTTCCTCTGTGTCTCAAATAAATAAATATAAATTAAAAATCTATTTTTTTAATGTAGCTAGATTCAGTGGGTAAGGTGCTAGCTTTGCAAGCATGGAAACCTTAGTTTAGGTCCTCAGCACATAAAAGCCAGAGCAATTCCAGTGCTAGGGATGTAGAGACAGGAGGATCCCTGGGACTTACTGGGTAGTTAGTCTAGCTGAATCAGTGAGCTCTGGATTCAGTGAGAAACCCTCTATCAAAAAATAAGGTGGGGCCGGGCATGGTGGTGCACATCTTTAATCCCAACACTCAGGAAGTAGAGGTAGGAGGATCGCCATGAGTTCGAGGCCACCCTGAGAATATAGAGTGAATTCCAGGTCAGCCTGGGCTAGAGTGAGACCCTACCTCAAAGGAAAAAAAAAAAAAAGTGGGGTTAGAGAGATGGCTTTGCAGTTAAAGTGCTTGCCTGCAAAGCCAAAGGACTTAGTTTCAATTCCCCAGTACCCACATAAGCCAGATGCACAAGGTGGTGCATGTAAGCCAGATGCACAAGGTGGCACATGCATCTGGAGTTCATATGCAGCGGCTGAAGGCCTTGGCATTCCCATTATCTCTCTCATAAAATAAAATAATTTTAAAAATAGGGTGGAGGGGCTGGAGTGATAGCTTAGCATGTGCCTCTGAAGCCTAAGGACCCAGGTTCAATTCCCTGTTACCAGCATAAAACCAGATGAACAATGTAGCACAAGCATCTACAGGTAGTTTGCAGTGGATAGAGACCTTGAGAGCCTATTCTCTCTCTCTCTTAAATAAATTGTAAATAAATAAAATATTTTATAGAAATAAAAAAACAAGGTGGAGAGTGATTGAAGAAGACATCCATGTAGCCTACACCCACATGTGTGTGCATGCACGCGTGCGCACACACACACACACGGACACACACACACATGCCCAGCACTCAGGAGGCAGAGGTAGGAGGGTTGCTATGAGTTCAAGGCCAACCCGAGACTACATAGTGAATTCCAAGTCAGCCTGGGTTAGAAAACCTAAAAAAAGAAAAAGAAAAAATGTGACTTATAAATTTCATCTCTATGCAGTTTCTGAAATAATGTCAGCTTTTTTTTTTCTTTTTTGTTTTTTTCAAAGTAGGGTCTTGCTATAGTCCAGATTGACCTGGAATTCACCATCTAGTCTCAGGGTGGCCTTGAACTCACAGCGATCCTCCTACCTCTGCCTCCTGAGTGCTGGGATTAAAGGCGCGCGCCACAACACCTGGCTATGAAGTCATCTTTTATAGCTGGAATTCTATCTGGGTATTTCTTAAAAAGTTATTTTAAAACACTGTAGTTTAAATGATGCATGAAGGAAAACTATGGAACAAGTAACCATTTATAGCCCTGGAAACTCAAGCTGTTTTACAGCCCAGTCCAGTCCTATTAAATGTAGCTACCTTAATTGCTGTGCCAGACAATTTGATGCCTTTAATTGAAAACGCGGTCCTTGATATCCATGCCACAGGGCTTCCTCATGGGTGCGAAAACCTTCCAGCAGGGATTTATGAGCGTTTACAAAGTCTTTGGATGTGTCCCAAAGCAGAACCCACATTTGCCAAATTGCATTCATTGTGAAATAGCCTTAGAGTGACATTGCAATCAATGTCTTTAGTCCACACACTGAAATTTATTATCAAGATAGTCAAATTAGCAATTTACTTCTTGAAAAGACAGTTGATGGAATTATTGTTATTATTATTACATTTTTTTTTTTTTTTTCGAGGTAGGGTTTCACTCTAGCCCAGGCTGACCTGGAATTCACTATGTAGTTTCAGGGTGGCCTCGAACTCTCAGTGATCCTCCTACCTCTGCCTCCCGAGTGCTGGGAATAAAGGCATGCACCACCATGCCCAGCATGATGGAATTATTTTGAAATACAATATACCTGATTGACTTGTGAGAATAACAGTAGGAAGTGTTGTGTCTGAAATGACCAATTCTGCTTGAGAGGAATGGCCAAGAACAGGCAGAAGGGCCTGCGGCATCCCCAGCCACAAGCATCTCTGCCGTTGGGTGGCCATCAGAGGAGTCATCTCTGACTCAGCACTTTTTCGCAACTTAGAAAATGATCACTTCTCAACATTCTCCTCAATGAA
The DNA here is from genome assembly GCA_036365145.1 of Orientallactaga sibirica. Taxonomy (NCBI): domain Eukaryota; kingdom Metazoa; phylum Chordata; class Mammalia; order Rodentia; family Dipodidae; genus Orientallactaga; species Orientallactaga sibirica. Next base: position 12,816,675 of record JAEOAD010000016.1, read on the forward strand.
TAATTTGACCTCTTTCAATGATTCTTCATAAATTCAACTCTACTTTGTGAATTATCTGTGAGGGCAACTTGTTTCTAAATAATGTTCTATTTAACCGCCATTATCCACAACCAAGTATGCGCCCTGACTTTCAGTGGTAAGACTATTCTCATAGCTTTTAAAATATTTTTATTTATTTGAGGGCGAGAACGGGCATGTCAGGGCCTCCTGCCACTGTTTATGAAATCCAAACAAATGTGCCACTTTGTGTGTCTGGGTTTACGTGGGTACTAGGGAACTGAACTGGGGGCCGGCAGGCTTTGCATGAAAGTACCTTTAACCTCTAAGCCATCTCTCCGGCCCTAGTTTCATGCCTCTTTACACAGTCATGTCAGTCAGCAGTTATATCCCAAACACTGTGCAGAACCTGGAAGGAACACAGTGATCAATAAATAAGAACTCCTGAGAGGCAAAAGGCATGCTCTTAGGCAAATAACTAATCAACGTCAGACCATGACAAGTTCTACCCTACGCAGGTGAGCTCACTGCATTGGAGGCCTGGAGGATTTCATTCTCATTGTTAAGACTTGAGGTAACCAAAAAGAAAAAAATCAATCATTCGAGGGCTTGAGATATGGCTCAGTGGTTAAGACGCTTGTTTGCAAAGCCTAATGACCCAGGTTCAATTCCCCAGTACCTATGTAAAGCCAGATGCACAAGGTGGTGTGTGCATCTGGAGTTTGTTTGCAGAAGCTGGAGGCCCTGGTGTGCCCATTCTCTTCTCTCTCTCTCTCTCTCTACTTGCAAATAAATAAATGAAAATATTTCTTTAAAAAAGAAACAGGCCAGCAGTGGTGGTACACGCCTTTAATCCGGGTACTCAGGAGGCAGAGGCAGGAAGATGGCCATGAGTTCAAGACCACCCAAAGACTACATAGTGAATTCCAGGTCAGCTTAGGCTAGAGTGAGACCCTACCTCAGAAAACAAAAATCAAGGGCCTGGAGAGATGGCTTAGAAGTTAATCACTTGCCTGTGAGGCCTAAGGACCCTGGTTCAAGTCTCGACTCCCCAGGACCCACATAAGCCAGATGCACAAGGTGGCGCATGCATCTGGAGTTCGTTTGCAGTGGCTGGAGGCCCTGGCATGCCCATTCTCTATCTATCTGCCTCTCTCTCTCAAATAAATAAACAAAAAATAGGTGGTTTTAAAAAAATCAAGCAACAAAAAAGAAACAGCTTCAGTGGTTAATGGTACTTGTTTGCAATAAATAGAGACCCATATATATAATTTTTTAAAACTTGAGCCCAGACTGGTGGCACATTTCTTTAATCCCAGCACTCAGGAGGCAGAGGTAGGAGGATTGCTGTGAGTTTGAGGCCACCCTGAGACTACATAGTTAATTCCAGGTCAGCCTAGGCCAGAGTGAGCCCCTACCTCAAAAACCAAAAAAAAAAAAAAAAAAATCATTTCAGCCCATCCTAACATAGCCTAGACTATAAAAGCTAAGTACTCTATTTGTCTCTCCCTCTCAAATAAAAGAATGAATGAATGAGTGAATGAATAAATAGCTAAGGATACCCATTTGGGACATGGAGCCTAGAAGTAAGGGTAGTTCAAGGCAGGAAACCCTTTTTCTCCTTCCCGTTGAATCTTTATAACAGATGTAGCAAATGAAAGGAATTGAGTAAAGGAAAGGTGGAGGGAGGACTAATCAAAATCCAAGAGGATATAAATAAGTCATATGGAAACCTACTTTTCTGGGCAATGGAACACTCAGAAGCCATACATTGTTACTAGAAATTTTTCAGTGCCAGGGATGGGATACCTTCCAGTGAGTTGGCCGGGGGAGGTCACCGATGCCCCCAAAACATTACAGGCCATTGCCGAGGTCCTTGGTTTCCCACAAGGAATAGATGGTAAGACCCTATTGCTGAAGACTGCACATACTTGGGCTGCAAGGTCATTGAGAAATCCTGCTGGACCTAAGCTGAAAGCCTCCTCCATGTGGACCAGCTGACAGAAAACTGGAAAAAGCTACGCTGCATGCAGTTCAATGGGAGAGAGAAAAATCACCAGTGGATATACTCATCAGTGGACACTGCAAGCCTTCAATTTGGCCAGCCAGGCCAAATGAGCCAACGGGTGCAATAGTGGCATGTCTGTTATGGGGGAAACCAACTGCTCTCTAATTGGACTGGAGGCCCACTCCATGGGAGGGAACACATCCCTGATACTGAAAACCTACAACAGGGGTAGTCATGAGCCCTAGGGGTGTAATGTCTGCTGGTGTCTCGCTAAATGTATATACTATGCTCACCACACTACCCTAGTAAGCACTTCTCTTAATGTCCACACCCATATATTAATGCTACTCTCACTTTTGGTTAGAGAAGCTTCTCTTTTCAGATGGTGGTGACCTTGGGATGACTCAGAAGGCACCATGGTGCTGAGAAGAAGTGACAGAGGAGTGCTCAGCACTGAAATATCTCTAACACACCTTCCAAGGCTCAGGGTCCATTGTGGAAGAGGTGGTGGAAAGAATGTAAGAGCCAAAGAAAGGGTAGGACTCCTTACAACGTGCTCCTCCAGACACAAAATGGCCTGGAAATCCATGACCTCACAGTGCCTGACACTACCTACACAGGGCCACCATAATAGGAGGAAAAGATGATGATATCAAAATAAAAGAGAGACTGAGAGGCGGAGGAGATATGATGGGAAATGGAGTTTCAAAGGGGAAAGTGGGGGGGATGGAGGGAATTACCATGGGATATTGTCTACAATTATGGAAGTTGTCAATAAAAAAAAAAATAGCTGGGCGTGGTGGTGCATGCCTTTAATCCCAGCACTTGGGAGGCAGAGGTAGGAGGATTGCCATGAGTTCGAGGCCACCCTAAGACTACACAGTGAATTCCAGGTCAGCCTGGGCTAGAGTGAGACCCTACCTCAAAAAAAAATTAATAAATAAATTAAAATTAAAATAAAAAATAAAAAAGATGATTATAAATGGGCTCTCTTTGGGCGTGGCCAAGGGTTCAGTGACTTGGAAGGACGGGTATCTGTGCTCACTTGCAGGAAGTATGACTCAGCTTGTCTCCTCTGCTCAGCACTGGAGGCACAGCCTTTTCATTTGGGAAGCACAACACAAAGCCGAGCAAATCACACTGTAAGTCTTTCTTTGCACAGAGTGGCCCAGACATGCATCCCACAAGTGGACAACAGGACACCCTTTTTATTGTCGAGGCTTAAGGAGCCCTGCCAGCAAAGGGAGTCACCTGTGATTGCAAAGGCTGACCTTGGGCTGGAGAGATGGCTTAGCAGTTAAGGTGCTTGCTTACAAAACCAAAGAATCCCAGTTCGATTCTCCAGGATCTATCTATGTAAGCCAGATGCACAAGGGGACAAGGGGGCGCATGCATCTGGAGTTCATTTGCAGTGGCTGGAAGCCCTGGCACACTCATTCTCTCTCTCTCTCTCTCTCTCTGCCTCTTTCTGTCTCTCAAATAAATAATAAAATAAATAAAATATATTAAAAAAAGAAAAGGATGGTCTTGAAAAACAAAATAAATTCAACTTAAGTTTTCTATAGAGTGCCTTAGAGTAGGAGATAGGTGCATCCTAAATCCATACTTCCCTCAGACATTGCAGGATTGTGCATTAAACTGCCTCCTGATAGCTCAGACCAAAGTGCACCAGGAAGTCAGCCTCTCCAAAGGAACTCTTTATCTTTACTCCAAGCCGGTTACTCCTACATTGGCCAATTTCCAACTAGTTCCCAACCATGCACCTTGTTATAGACCTCAAAACCTGTGAGTCACCAACTCTTTTCCTCTCATTCCTTGACACCGAACCAGTCACCAGAACCAAATGAAGGGCTGGAGAGATGGCCCAGTGATTAAAGTTGTTTGCTTGCAAAGCCAGACTGCCTGGGTTCAAATCCCCAGTAGCCATGTAAAGCAAGATGCAGAAAGTGACACATGGAGTTTGTTTGCAGTGACAGTAGGCCCTGGAACGCCCATTCTCTCAGTCTCTCTTCTATCTCTCTCTGTAAATAAATAATAAATAAAATACTTTTTTAAAAAATGATATCACTTCTGTAACATAAGTGGTATTCTTCCTGACCTCGCTCTCCCCATTCCCACTGACCTAATTTAAACCCACATCTTTTCACTTACTTTTTTTTTTTTTTTTTTTTTTTTTTTTTTTGGTTTTTTGAGGTTTTACTCTGGCCCAGGCTGAAATTAACTATGTAGTCTCAAGCCTTGAACTGGATCCTTACCTCTGCCTCCCAAGTGCTGGGATTCAGTCCACTTACTTTTTACTTGAAATTTTATAGTGGTCAACTGGATTTCCTGTCTTATCAGTCCACCTCTATGTCACCAAGCTTGTCTTTCTTTGTGATGTGTGTGTGTGTGTGTGTGTGTGTGTGTGTGTGTGCACACATGTGCACATGTGCTTGCTTGTATGTGTGTGGACACACAGGTGTGCATACATGTGTAGAGGCCAGAGATCAACATTTTTGGGGCTGGAGAGATGGTTTAGCGGTTAAGGCGCCTGCCTCCTAAGCCTAAGAACCCGGTTCCAATCTCCAAGACCCACGTTTAGCCAGATGCAGTGATGCAAGGGTGCAATGCCGCACTTGACCACAAGGGGGCGCACACATCTGGATTTCGTTCACAGCAGCTGAGAGGCTGCTGGCGCCCCCATCTCTGTCTGTCTTCTTCTCCCTCTCTCTCTGTCTCTCTCTGTGTCTCTCTCCAAAAAATATATATGTTGGGGTCCCCCCTAGGGCAGCCCAGGAGGGACGGCAGGGTCTCTGCCGAGTTGGGGGTGAGAGGCGCGGAGTCATGACACAGACTCTGGGAGTTGGGTGGAAGCAGCAGAGGGCGAGCTGCCACAAACGCGTTTATTGAGGAAGTACACGGAGTTTTAAGGGACTTGGCTGGCCAATCATTGGATGGGGAGGTCCCCTTTTTGTGACCAATGACAGCCTGTCTCCAGACAGATCATCTCGTAGCAGGTTTCTCGCGAGCATGGGACTGTAGCTGTTGTCACGCCAGGCCTGTGCAGAAGGCCATGTTCACAGAAACCACATTCTGGTTTCTCTGCCATGCCGTCTGGCTAGGGCCAAGCTTGCATTGTGCCATATATATATTTATTTGAGAGAGAGACATGGAGAGGGGGAGAGAAAGAGAGAGAGAGAGAGAATGGGTGCACCAGGCTCTCCTGCCATTGCAAATGTACTCCAGATGCATGCATCACTTTGTGCATCTGGCTTTATGTGGGTAGTGGGGAATTGAACCTAGATTGTCAGGCTTTGCAAACAAGGGCCTTTAACCACTGAGCCATCTCCCCAGCCCTCCACTTTACTTATTGAGACCGGGTCTTTCACTGAATTCAGAGCTCACTGATTTGGCTAGTCTAGCTAGCCAGCTTGCCCTGGGGATCCACCTGTCTCATTTCCCAAGTACCCGGATGGCAGGTACATGCCAGCTTGCCCTGCATTTCCATAGGTGCTGGAAATCCAAACTCAGGTCCTCATACGTGCACAGCAAGTGCTTAACCTACTGAACCGTCTCTCCAGCCATGCTCCCTTTTTAAAATATTTTATTATTTTATTTTGTTTATTTATTAGAAAGAGACAGAAAGAGAGAAAGAGGCAGATATATATATAGAGAGAATGGGCATGCCATGGCCTCTAGCCACTGTAAAGGAACTCCGGGCACATGAGTCACCTTGTGCATCTGGTTTGCATGGATATTGGGGAATCAAACCTTGGTCCTTAGGCTTTGTAGGCAAATGCCTTAACCATTAATCCATCTCTTCAGCCCTCACCCATTATTTTTTTTTAATGAAACAAGGTTTTATGTAGCCCAGATAGGCCATGAACTCACTCGTAGCTGAGGACAGCCTTGAACTCCTGATCTTCCTGTTTCTGCCTCTGGAGTGTTGAGATTACAGGTATGTGTCACTATGCCTGGTTTATTCAGTGCTGGATATTTATTTATGAGAGAGAGAGAAAGAGAGAAAGAGAGAATGGGTGCACCAAGGCCTCTAGCCATTGCAAATGAACTCCAAATGCATGCACTACCATGTGCACCTAGCTTTATGTGGGTTCTGGGGAATCAAATCTGGGCCCTTAGGCTTTGCAGGCAAGTGTCTTAACTGCTAAGCCATCTTTCCATTCCAACTACTGGATATTGAACTCAACTCTCCATCCCCAGCCTTAAGCTGATCTTTCTAAAAAAGAGATAAGATATATTATTCCAGACATGGTTTAAAATTGCTAACTTTTTCTTCTTCTCTATTCTTTTTTTTTTTTTTTTTTTTTTTTTTTTTGGTTTTTCAAGGTAAGGTCTCGCTCTAGCCCAGGCTGAACTGGAATTCACTATGTAGTCTCAGGGTGGCCCCAAACTCACAGTGATCCACCTACCTCTGCCTCCCAAGTGCTGGGATTAAAGGTGTGCGCCACCATGCCCGGCTGTTTTGTTTTTTGTCTTAAATAGGGCTTCCTGCCACTATAAATGAACTCCAGATACATGCAGCACTTTGTGCATCTGGCTTTATGTGGGAGTCGGGGAATTGAACCCTGGGCCAGCAGCTTTGTAAACAAGCACCTTAATCGCTGAGCCATCTCTCCAGCCCTCAATGTTTCATGTTTATATTACCTAAGAGGAGCCGGGCATTAAGCCAGTCCCTCTCTCCTGCTCTTCTTCAGGGTGGTAGAAAGGCTCTCATTTGGAACACCCTCACACTGACAACAAAAGGCTCTTGACAGAGAGAATGCACGTAAACCTCTGCTTAAAAGGACCTTATTCAAGCTGGGAATGAATGAGCAACCTGTGATCCCTGGAGGATTGTGAGTTCAAGGCCAGCCTAAGCTACATATTTAGATGCTGTATCTGAAAAAAAAAAAAAAGCAACTGCTCCCCTTTCCCACAAAGATGCATACAAAGAAATGGGTCAGTTAGTTATATCAAACTTAATCCAGAAGGGAAAATTCCCACAATGAGCTTATTCAAGATTTGGAGAGTAATAGACTTTTAATAATAATAAAGATTTAAACTTAAAAAGATCTCCAAAGCCTCTTATAAAGTGGTTTTCTTGATAACTTAATAACCTCAAAGCTATTTTAGGCTCTCACTGCTGTTTGCCAGAAATGCACACCCTTCCTCTCCACTCATAATGTGCAAGCTTGCACATTTGCTCATAATTATTTTAACAGCCTCTGTAATTTAATAAATGTCACTTTGTTGAATTAGTAGAACTTAGATGTTAATAATCACATCTTTCAGAGTTATTGCTCTATAACAATAACTTAGAGATTAAAACTATGTTAAAAAGGAAAGAGAAAGAAGTTGAGATAAAGTGACCTTTCATCTGAATGCACTGGAACTGAAGGGGAAAAAAGGCTTTTATGGCTGGGGAGATGGTCCAGTCAGTAAAGTGCTTGCCTTGCATGAGGACCTGAGTTTGATCCCAGAATCCATGTGAAAATGCTGAGTGTGACAGTTCACACTGGTGATCCTAGAGCTAGGGACAGGAGAATCCCTGGGGCTTACTGGCAGCCAGTCTAGCCTAACTGGCGAGCTTCAGGCCAATATGAGACCTTGTCTCAAGATAAAGGTGGAGGGCATTCCTGAGAAACAATACCTCAGGTTGTCAGTTGTCCTCTAGTTTCCACATGCACACACACATGTGCATGCACAGAGAGAGAGAATAAAGGCTTTTAGGAAGGACAAAGGGCTTCTAGAATGGCACGATAAGACAGTACTGTCAGCCCTCTGTGTGCCTGTGTGGGCTGTCTGGAGGAGAGTTGATGGCTCAGTTGAAGAAAGAACAACCACAGTGTCAGGCTGAAGAGCGTGATAGCACTGGTCATTAAACTAAATGCTGAAGGGGAATGGAGGCCAGGCGTGGTGGCGCACGCCTTGAATCCCAGCACTCGGGAGGCAGAGGTAGGAGGATCACTGTGAGCTCGAGGCCACCCTGAGACTCCATAGTAAAAAGGTACGGAGAAGTAGAAACTTTATGAAAAGTGGCAAGAAACATGTCCTTCCATTTCAAACTCTCTCACAAAGTAAAGCCTTTTGCTACAAGCTGGGGCCAAGAGTTGGAGTACTAAAGATAATGAAAACAGTCATAGTGAAGGAAAATCTCGAAAGCAGAGTTCAAGGAAAGTGGGATAGTTGGACAAAGATAAAGCTCAGAGGGCTGGAGAGGTGGCTTAGCAGTTAAGGCATTTGCCTGCAAAGCCAAAGGTCCTCGGTTTGATTCCCCAGGACCCACTTAAGCCAGATGCACAAGGGGGGGCATGCATCTGGAGTTTGTTTGCAGTGACTGGAAGCCCTGGCACACCCATTCTCTCTCTATCTCACTCTGCCTCTTTCCCTCTCTCAAATAAATAAATAAAAATAAAAAATATTAGAAAAAAAGATAAAGCTCAGAAAGGAGCCGGGTGTGGTGGCGCACGACTTTAATCCCAGCACTCGGGAGGCAGAGGTAGGAAGATCGCCACAAGTTCAAGGCCACCCTGAGACTACATAGTGAATTCCAGGTCAGCCTGGGCTAGAGTGAAACCCTACCTTGAAAGAACCAAAAAACAAACAAACAAACAAAAAGCTCAGAAAGGTCAGTTTTCCCAAGTCGTGAGACTAGAAGGCCTGAGCCCAGACCCCCCAATCCCTGGGCCCGCAGACCTCACCTGAAGAAGCCAGTGAAGCCTCAAATTCCGTGCAGCTAAGGCATAGAACGCCCTCCTCCAGTCTACAAGTATTTGACTTTGGACTGAGATATACAAAGCACACTGCTAGGTGCTGTAGAAGAAATTATAATACTAAAAGGTTCATTCTGCAAGACTAGGTTTCTGTTTTGCGGTACTGGAAATTGAATGCTATCTGATTATCAAGGAATACACGTGTCTGTTTGGTAGTTGATAAACCAGCAAGAAGAGCCTTTGGATATGGCAATATTAGACTTTCTTCTTTCTTTCCTTCCTCTTCCCCATGCTTTTTGAGATAGGGTCTCATATAGCTCAGGCTGGCTTCACACTCACTATGTTTGTAAGAGTGGTTTTGAACTTCTGATCATTTTGCTTCTACCTCCCAAGTGCTAGAAATATTTCATTTAATTATATTGTTATATTTTCCTACACAGGGTCTCACTCTAGCCTAGGCTGACCTGGAACTCAATAATCTGTAGCCCCTGGCTGGCCTCTCACTCATGGTGATCCTCCTACTTCAGCCTCCCCAGTGCTGGGGTTAAAGTCATGTGCCGCCACACCTAGAGTGTTTGCTGCTACATACACCAACATAGCTGACCCTGGGATTCTCCTGCTGCTGCCTCCCATCTCTCTACAGAAGCTCTGAGATTAGAGATGCTCACCACCATGTCCAGCTTTATTTGGATTTGGGGGATCTGAACGCAGGCCCTGATGTTTGCGCAGTAAGCACTCGACCCATTCATTGATCCATCTTCCCAGAATGTTTTTAAACATCACATCATTCAAATTCTCTAGTGTCTGTCTAGAGAGATGGCTTAGTGGTTAAGACATTTGCCTGAAAAGCCCAACAACCTGTGTTCTGTTCCCCAATACTCACATAAAGCCAGATACACAAAGTGACACATGCATCCGGACGCTGTAGTGGCTAGAGGCCCTGGCACAACCATTCTCTCTCTCTGCCTGGCGTGGTGGTACATGCCTTTAATTCCAGCACTCGGGAGGCAGAGGTAGGAGGATTTCTATGAGTTCAAGGCCAGCCTAGGCTACATAATGAATTACAGGTCAGCCTGGGCTAGAGTGAGACCCTACCTTGAAAAACTGAAAAAAAAAAAAAAAAGAAGAAGAAGAAGTCTGGAGCCGGGCATGGTGGCACATGCCTTTAATCCCAGCACTCAAGAGGCAGAGGTAGGAGGATCACCATGAGTCTGAGGCCACCCTGAGACTACATAGTGAATTCCAGGTCAGCCTGGGCTAGAGTGAAACCCTACTTTGAAAAAAAAAATTAGCCAGGTATGATGGAGTACATCTGTAATCCCTGCACTTAGAAGGTAGAGGCAGGAGGATCAGAAGCTCAAGGCCATCCTTGGTTACATAGTGAAGTCAGCTTAGGCTGCATGAGTCCCTTAGTAAACCAAAATGAAGTCTTGGAGCATGGTGGCACACACCTTTAATCCTATCGCTTGGGAGGCAAGGTCAGGAGGATTGTCATGAGTTTGAAACCAGCCTGGGACTACAGAATAAGTTCCAGGTCAGCCTGGGCTGGAGTGAAACCCTCCCTTGAACCCTCCCTCTCAAATACCAGGGATTGATGATGCTGTAGAAAAACTAGAATTCAGATAATCTGCTGGTGGGTAGAAATAGAAGCTGGGGAGATTGCTCAGTGGTTAGAGGTGCTTGCTCTGCAAGTCAGCTGACTGGAGTTCAGATCCCCAACACCCACGTAAACCCAGAAGCAAAGTGGTACACTGTCTGTAATCCCAATCTGCCTATGGAAATGGGTGGGGGAGGTGGAGTCGAGACAAGGCAGAAGTTGTGGACCTGCTAGCCTGGCCTTCCTGATAGTAAAACAACAAGAGAGACGCTGTCTCAACAAGGTGGAGAGAGAAGACCAACACCCCAATGTTGTCCTCTGACCTCCACACATGTGCCGTGGCACACCCCCACCAAATAGTAAAATAAGTAAGTAAACACGTAATAAAATAATTTTAAAATTTTTAATTTTTATTCATTTACTAATGAGAGTGAGAGAGAGAGAGAGAGACAGAGAGAGAGAATGTGCCAGGGCCTCTAGCCACTGCAGATAAACTCCAGATGCATTTGCCACTATGTGCATCTGGCTTACATGGGTTCTGGGGAATCAAACCTGGGTCCTTAGGCTTCTCAGACAGGTGTGGTAAGTGCTAAGCCATCTCTCCAGCCCTAAAATAAAATAATTTTTTAAATGTCGAATGGACCAACTCTTTTGGAAAGCAGTTTGGCAATATTTTAGTAAAATTGAAGAGGAATGTATCCTACAATCCAGCAACTTCATTTCTGGTTATATATAGTTTGTTTTAAACTATGATTCATGATCCTATTAATAGATCATGAAATCGATGTAGGCATTACAGTCAGATTTTTTAAAAAACTTATTTATTTGCAAGCAGAGAGAGAAGAGAGACAGAGAGAATGGGTGTGTCAGGGCTTCCAGCTGCTGCAAACAAACTCCAAGTGCACGCAGCCACTTTGTTCATCTGGCTTCACATAGGTGCTGGGGGATTGGACTCTAGGTGTTAGGCTTTGCAAGCAAGTGCCTTAACTGCTGATTCATCTCTCCAGACCCCCAGTAAGATTTTTTTGTTTTTATTCATTTGCTTTGTTTTAGAAAGACTTACTACATAACCCAGGCTGGCCTTATACTCACAATCCGCCTGACTCAGCACCCCTGAGTATTAGAATTTCAAGAGTATACCACTGTGACTGGTCAAAGCAAATATTTTAAAATTTATTTATTTATTTATTTATTTATTTATTTATTAGAAAGAAAGAGAGAGACACAGAGAGAAAGAGAGATGAATGGATATGCCAGGACCTCCTGCTACTGCTAAACTCTAGATGCATGCACCACTCTTTACATGGTTACTGGGGAAATGAACCTGAGCTGTCAGGCTTTGCAAGCAATGCCTTTAATTGCTGAGCCATCTCTCCAGCCCTGAAGCAAGAATGTTTAATGAAATAGAATAGGAAATACCAGAGCTAGGAATTAATACATATGTATCTACACTTGTATAATCTATATACACATATTCCTACGTTAGACCTCATGGTGTGCCACCTTAATTCTCCCTAAGACTGAAGCATTCCTTCTTCCTTTGTCTTTTTTTTATTTTTGAGGCAAGCCCAACATACTTGCCTTAAAAAAATTATTTATTTATTTGAGAGACAGAGAGAGAGAAAGAAGTAGATAGAGAAAAAATGGGCTTGCCAGGGCCTCCAGCCACTGCAAATGAACTCCAGACACTCCATGTGTCACCTTATGCATCTGACTTACGTGGGTACTGGGGAATCGAACCTGGGTCCTTGGGTTTCACAAGCAAGCCCCTTAACCACTAAGCCATCCCTCCAGCCCTGGTCTTTATTTTATGTGTGTGTGTGAGAGAGAGGGAATTGGCACAACAGGGTCTACGGCCACTGTAATGGAACTACAGAAGTGTGTGAGATCTTGTGCGCATGTGCCACCTTGCACATGTCACCTTGTGCGCCTGATTTACGTGGGATCTGGGGAGTCAAACAGGGGTCCTTTGCTTCACTGGTAAGTGCCTTAACTGCTAAGCCATCTCTTCAGCCCCGTTCTTCCTTTTTCTAGCTGCTAGGAGTGTTGGCAACTACCAGCGTTTAGCTGAGTCTTTCTCCAGGAAGAAGGCTGCTTGCCCCCGGCCACATCCTCTTCCTGGTTGCAGCTGTGTCCAGTAACTGGTCAGTGTAGGAATATAAAGGTCTGGTCCTTTTCCCTCAGTTCTCAGTAGCAAGAAAGATCACCCCCGCCAACGCAGGATCAGCTGAGTCTGCCCGTCATTGCCAGTTCACAGGAGCCCAACGCCACCCTCTGTACACTCGTCCTCACTTCCCCACAGGTGCTGATCCCGAGACAGTCCTCAGGAAACATCCTGCACGTAACAGCCAGGCATGATGGCATACACCTATGATCCCAGAACTTGGGAAGCTGAGGCAGGAGGATTGGGAGTCTGAGGCCAGCCTGGGCTACATAAGTTCCAAGCCAGAGTGAGCTACATAGTGACATTTGTCTTAAATAAAACAACAGAAACCACCCTGAATACAAATATCAGTCTCAGAGGCTACTTGCCAGGGCCTGCAGCCACTGCAAATGAACTCCAGATGCATGTGCCACTTTGTGCAGCTGGCTTTACGTGAGTACTGGGGAATCAAACCCAGGCTGGCAGGCTTTGCATGCAAGTGCCTTTAACTGCTAAGCCATCTCTCCAACCCCTGTTTGTTTGCAGTGGAGTATCACTCGAATCACTCTGTAGCCCAGGCTGGCCTTGAACTCAGTAAGCCTTCTATCTCAGCCTCCAAGTTCAGGAATTAAAAGCATGACCCATCATGTCCTGCTTGAGTTTAGCACGTTTACACCAACCACAATCAAGATATGTCACATTTTCGTCACCCTTTGTAGCCAGTCCCCCATTATCCTAGCCCAGGAATAACTGATATAATTTGTTGTTGTTACTGTTGTTTTTTTCCAGGTAGGGTCTCACTCTAGCCAAGGCTGGCCTGGAATTCTCTCTGTAGTCCTACACTGGACTCAGACTCACAGCCAAACTCCTACCTCTGCCTCCCGAGTGCTGGGATTAAAGGTTTGCACCACTACGCCAGCCTGATTTAATTTTTTTTTTCATTTATTCCCTTGTTTGAAGTTTTATTCTGTTGTGGGATAAAGACCAAATATAATCATAAAACATAGCACCTCTTAGGAGCTGGAGTGGCAGATACAGCACCTGTTGAGGGTTTTATTGGTTTTCCACTTAGCTTGGGCTTTTTTTGGGTTTTTGAGGTAGGGTCTCGCTCTAACCCAGGCTGACCTGGGATTTACTATGTAGTCTCAAAGTGAGTGTGAACTCATAGCGATCGTCCTACCTCTGCCTCCTGAGTGCTGGGATTAAAGGTGTGTGCCACCATGCCTGCCTCTGCTTGGATTTTTCAAATCTTAATTTGAGGCTGGAGAGATGGCTTAGAGGCTAAAGTGCTTGCCTACAAAGCCAAATAAGCCAGGTTCAATTCCCGTGAACCCATGTAGAGCCAGATGCACAAGGTATCTGGAGTTTGATTGTGGTGGTACGCCCATTTTTCTCTCTCTCTCTCTCTGAAATAAATAAATAAAATCTTAACTTAATTTTTATTTTCTTTTTGACCATCTCATATGTGTAACATGAGCTTTGGAAACCCTCTCTGTTGCACAGTGCACGTGTCACTTGTATATTCCTTTTTGCTATCGAGCCTTACTATGTTGTACGGATATATCATTTATTTACCCATTTTCCAGTTACTTAGGATGTTTGCAGTTAAGGCTGACTGTAAATAAAGCCTCTCTAAACATTTGCACACAGGTTTTTGTACAGACACCTTCGTTTTTTTCTCAAGTGAATACCTAGAAAAAAGGGCTTGCTACATCCTATGACTAGAGTTTAACTTTATAAGAAACTATCCATACCACATTGAATACCGTGGTAGTTTGAAAGTAAAATGCCACCCCATACCCTCAAGTTTTTTGTTTGTTTTTGTTTTTCATTTAGGTCTCACTCTAGCCCATGCTGACCTGGAATTCACATGTAGTCTCAGAGTGGCCTTGAACTCACAGTGATCCTCCTATCTCTGCCTTCCAAGTGCTGGGATCAAAGGTGTGCACCATCATGACTGGATCCCCTCAAGTTGTTATGATTAAACCTCCTCCTTAGTCCCCAGCTGGTGGACACTTGCTGGAGGACATGTGTCACTGAAGGCAAGCCTTGGGATTGTAGTCCAGCCTCGCTTGCCAGAGTTAGCTAGCTCACTCTTGCTGCATCCTCCAAGCTGATGTGACAAGATGTGACTCTCCAGCTGTCTGCTCTGCCATACTGCCCCCCACTGCCCTGCCATCATGTTGAAACTTCACTTCAAAACCATAAACTAAAATAATACACCATTTCCTTCCATAAACTCTTTCTGGTCAGGTGCTTTGTCCCAGCAAGAAGAAAGAAACTGGGGCTGGAGTGATGGCTTAGAGGTTAAGAAGGGCTGGAGAGATGGCTTAGTGGCTAAGGTGCTTGCCTATGAAGCCTAAGGACCCAGGTTTAATTCCCCAGGATCCATGTAAGCCAGATGCACGAGGTGGTGCCTGCATCTCGAGTTTTAAAGAAATATAAATAAATAAATAAATATTTTTTAAAAAGAAGAAGAAGAAAGGAACTGGTACAGATGCTCACAGTATGGAGTATGACAGTTCCTGTTCTTCCACTTGGTAGCATCAGGTTTGCATTTATTTGGTTGCTTGGAATGCTCTCTCTCACACACATTCTTGGTCTAAATATTTCCAACCATTCAAATTGTCATATGTACATTTCCTAATGACTAATTATGTTAAGTAATTTTAAAAAATTATTCAATTTTTAAATATTTGTATAATATTTTTTATTTTTAAATTTTAAATATTTTAAAATTTTTAAATATTTTATTTATTTGAGAGATGATAGATAAATAGATAAGATGATAGATAGATAGATAGAGAAAATGGGTATGTCAGGGCTTCCAGCCAAACTCCAGATACATGCGCCATCTTGTGCATCTGGCTTATGTGGGTACTAGGAAATCAAACCTGTGTCCTTAGGCTTCATAGGCAAGCACCTTAGCCACTAAACTATCTCTCCAGCCCATGTTAAGTAAATTTTGAACAAGAAAATGTCTCAAAGATTGGATGGTTACTAAAACCTTTTTCCTACATTAAAAGTTATATTCTCTTAACTTCCCAGCTATAAATCTGCTATACTCTTCAAAGCCAAAAAGGGGGTATTTTATTTATTATTATTTTATTTATTTGCAAGCAGATGAGAGAGATAGGAGAGATAGAAAGTATGGGTGCACCAAGGCCTCCAGCTGCTCCATGCACCATTTTGTGCATCTGGCTTTACGTGGGGACTAGGGAATTGAACCCAGGTCATTAGGCTTTGCCAGCAAACACTTTATCCACTGAGTCATCTCTCCAGCTCCTTCATTATTATTTTTTGAGACAGGGTTTTATGTAACCTAGGCTGGCCTCAAACTCACTATGTAGCTGAAGATGACCTTGAACTTCTGATTCTCCTACCTCCACCTTCTGAATGCTGGGGTTACAAGCATGGGCCACCACTCCTGATAGTATGTGGTGCTGGGGATTGAATCTCACACATACCAAGCACACATTCTGCCAGTTGAGCTACATCCCGAGCTTCCAAAAGGGAGAATTTAAAAATAAAAAATAAAAAACTCTAGTGGACCCAGGTGTGTTGGCACCCTTTAATCCCAGCACTCAGGAGGCAGAGGTAAGAAGATCACTGTGAGTTTGAGGCCAGCCTGCACTACAGAGTGAGTTCCAGGTCAGCCTGGGCTAGAATGAAACCCTACCTCAAAAAAAAAAAAAAAAAAAAAAAACATTTAAACTAAAAACTCTCATGGAGGCACTTAGTTGGCTGTGTAGTGTTGCTGTTGAGGTTTACTAGCAACTTCACACGAGTGATCATAGCATGAAGAACAGGAAATTAGAAAAAGCAACACAAACCGGGCGTGGTGGCGCACGCCTTTAATCCCAGCACTCGGGAGGCAGAGGTAGGAGGATCGCTGTGGATTGGAAGCCAGTCTGAGACTACAGAGTGAATTCCAGGTCAGCGTGGGCTAGAGTGAGACCCTACCTCGAAAAAAAAAAAAAAAAAAAAAAGCAATCCAATGATCATGACCATCATTAGATCTCAACGACCTCTTTATCACATGGGGTACTCAGAATTCAAGTGAGAATAGCCAAGTTGCATGAGAAGGAGAAAAGTCAGTGTTATTATCCAAAAGCGCTGTCAGAAACAGATCTAAGGAACGAACTAAAAAAAGCAAGCAGAGTGTGTGTGGCCCATTAGTGAGACTACAAGTTAGGGTAAGAAGTAGCTGTGGGAAATTACTCTGCTAGCATGTTTGCATAACCGTTTATTTTACTTTTTTTTTTTTTTTTTGCCTGTGTGTGTGTGTGGTATGTGTATGCATGCTCATATATGTGTGAGTTCATGTGTACGTGCATGGGGGTGAGCATGCACATGTGATGTTGTGTGTGTGGGAAAATGAAAAGTCTTCCTCAATCTCTCTCCACTGTATTTTTTTCCACTTTTTTTTTTTTTTAATTTATTTATCCGGGAGAAAGAGAAGGAGAAGCAGATAGAGACAGAATGGGTGCGCCAGGACCTCTTGCCACTGCAGTATGCCACCTTGCACATCTGGCTCTACATGTGTACTGGGAAATTGAACTTGGGTCCCTAGCTTTGCCAGCAAGCGCCTTAACAGCTAAACTATCTCTCCAGTCCCCACGTTATATTTTCAGGTAGGGTCTCTCTCACTGAACCTAGTGCTCACTAATTCAGCTAGATTAACTGGCCAGCAAGCCCCAGGGACCCTCCCAGGCACAGACCACCATGCCTGACTTTTACACGGGTGTTGGGGATTCAAACTCTGGTCCTCATACTTTCATGGCAAACACGTTACTGGCTGAGCCATCTCCCCGGCCACATTTTACTTTTTGTTGTTGTTGTTTGTTTTGTTTTCTTCCTGTCTTCCTATGTATGTGGTGTGCTTGCATGGGTGTATGCATGCTCGTGTGTGTGGATACATGTTGTAAGAGTCCAGGATCTCTCTACCCATCCCTCTCTCTCCTTCCTCCCACCTGACCATTCCCCTTGTTGTGGTAATACCTCCGGGCTCTGGGCATGCCACCTCCCCTCAGCCTCGACCTCAGCGTATCCCCCAAAGTTCCTCCTTCTCAGGACAATTTCCCTCCTCTTCTCATAAAAATCCTCTTTCTAGTCTTTTCTTGCTATTGTTTTGGCTCTCCTGCCCCCTGATACATGCACCCACCCTTCCCTCCCCCCCTTGCCCTCTTAGCTTTTTGTGTCTCCTCTCCTTCCTTCTTCCCCTTTCCCTCCCCCACCCTGTGGTGGTTTGACTGTGGACTGTCCTCCAGAGCCTCATGTATAAATAAATAAATAATAAAGTCATTATCGATTCCAGCTGGTGGGAACTCTGGGAGGTGGAGCCTTGCTGGAAGGAGGTGTGTCACTGGGGGCAGACTTGGGGTTTCTTAGTCCAGCCCTACTGGGTATTCACTGGCAAGCTCCCTCTTGCCGCTGCACCCAGCTGATGTGAAAGCATGCGATGCCGCGCCTCTGCTCTGCCACGCCTTCCCTGCCATGGTGAAACTTCCCCTTGGGACTGTAAACTGAAATGAGCCCTTTCCTTCAATATACCGATTCTGGTTAGGTGTTTTGTCCTAGCAATGAGAAAGTAACTGCTACACACCCCTTTTCCCTCTTTTTTTTTTTTTGTTTTTGAGATAGGGTCTCACTCTAGCTCAGGCTGACCTGGAATTCACTATGTAGTCTCAGGGTGGCCTCAAACTCATGGTGATCTTCCTACCGCTGCCTCCTGAGTGCTGGGATTAAAGGCGTGTGCCACCATGCCTGGCTACTACACACACACACACACACACACACACACACACACATACACACATATAATTTTATTTGCAAGGGGAGAGAGAGAGAGAATAATGAATGAATGGGTGTTCCAGGGCCTCTTGCTGCCACAAATGAACTCCAGATGCATGTGCCACTTAATGTTTATCTGGCTTTACGTGGGTACTAGAGAATGGAACCCAGGCTGTCAGGCTTTGTAAGCAAGCGCCTTAATTGCTGAGCCATCTCACCAGCTCTGACATTGATCTCTTTGGAGACAGTGTTTCTCACTGGTCTGGACCTCAACAATTAGGTTTGACTGGCTGGATCTGCCTGTGTCTGCTTCCCCAGTTCTGGGATTACAGGCGTCCATCACCAGGTCTGGCATTTTATGTGGGTACTGAGGATGGAACTCAGGTCCCCATGCTTGTAAGGCAAGCACTTTGCTAAGTGAGCTAGCTCCCTGCACCTTGATTTGGTTATTGAAACAGGTGTCACTATGTAGCCCAGGCTGGCCTCTAACTACACATGGCTTAACTTTTCAAAATACATATATAGTAGAGAGAAAGAGACTATGAATGCCAGGGCCTCTTGCAAAGGAATGCCAGGCACATGTGCACCACTTTGTACATCTGGCTTTACATGGGTACTGGAGAATTGCACCTGGGGCAGCTGCCTCAAATGAGGTAGAAGGCCAGTGCTGACCCAATATCAGTCCTCTGTTTGCCACACTTCCACCATGGCAATGCACACCCACACTCATACATGAACTCGTGCATACATACTCGTCACACACACACACACACACACACACACACACACACCAACTAAATAAATAAATTTAGAAATATGAAATGGAGAGCAGGAAAGGGGAAGGGAGGAGGAGACATGTAAGGAATTTAAATAACTGGCCCAGAAGCTGACTTGGGTCAGAAGACGTTTTGCAGAAGACCTGGCTCTTGTCACTGCTGCCACTTCTCACTTTGTGAGCAAAAGATGCATGGCTACAGGGAGTGCGCTGTCTACGAAGCAAGGGTTTGTTCCAGATGGTAAGCAGCTGTCACTTTCATGGGGCAGGAACAGGAGAGAGGCTAGAGATGTGTGATGTGTCAGAGAAGAGACTGACTGCACCTTCAGACCATGATTGTTAGCTCGTAGTTCCTGGAGAGTGTTTGTGTGGGGCCTGGAAAAACCCCAGGATTCTTTTTCTTTTCTTTTCTTTTTTCTTTTTCTTTTCTCTCTGTCTCTCTCTCTCTCTCTCTTTTTTTTTTTTTTTGGTTTTGCCACCACGCCCAGCCCCAGTATTTTTTCTTTTGAGCCTAGTTAACATTCCTTTAAATGAGAAGTCATGGTGCTAATAATATATTTTTTTGAGGTAGGGTCTCAATCTAGCTCAGGCTGACCTGGAATTCACTATGTAGAATCAGGCTGGCCTCAAACTCATGGCAATCCTCCTATCTCTGCCTCTTGAGTGCTGGGATTAAAGGCGTGTGCCACCATGCCCGGCTATTTTTTTTTTTTCTTCAAGAACTGCAGATGCCTCTGAGAAAGTTGTTTTGTTGTTTTTTCTTTTTAAGGTCTTTAAAAGAAAATCTAGGGCTATAGAGATGGCTTAGTGGTTAAGGTGCTTGCCTGAAAAGACAAAGGACCCAGGTTCAATTCCCCAGGACCCACGTAAGCCAGATATACAAGGTGGTACATACATCTGGAGTTTGTTTGTAGTGGCTAGAGGCCCAGGCATGCCCATTCTCTCTATGTGCACCTCTCTCTCTCAAATGAATAAATAAAAATAGCTGAGCATAATGGCACATGCCTTTAATCCCAGCACTCAAGAGGCAGAGGTAGGAGGATCGCCATGAGTTCAAGGTCACCCTGAGACTATATAGTGAATTCCAGGTCAGCCTGAGCTAGAGTGAGACCCTACCTCGAAAAACCAAAATAAATAAATAAACAAAAATAAAAGATACACATAATAAAAAGAAAATCTAGTCAAGCATGGTAGCACATGCCTTTCTTTAATCACAGCACTGGGAAAGCAGAGGTAGGTCACTTGCCATGAGTTCAAGGCCAGCCTGGGACTACAGAATAAGTTTCAGATCAGCCAGAACTCAAAAAAAAAAAAAAAAAAAAAAAAAAGCCAGGTATGATGGTGCACACCTTTAATCCCAGCACTCAGGAGCAGAGGTAGGAGGATCACTGTGAGTTCAAGGCCACCTTGACGTTAGATAGTGAATTTCAGATTAGCCTGGGCTAGGGTGAAACCCTACCTTGAAAAAAACAAAAAAGGGCTGGAAAGATGGCTTAGCAGTTAAGGTGTTTGTTTGCCTACAAAGCCAAAGGATCCAAGTTCTACTCTCCAGACCCCAAGTATGCCAGGTGCATTAGGGGGCACATGCATCTGGAGTTCATTTGCAGTGGCTGAAGGCCCTGGCATGCCTATTCTCTCTCTCTCTCTTTCTTTCTGCCTCTTTCTCTCAAATAAATAAATAAAATATATATTAAAAGAAAGAAAGAACAGAACAGAACAGAAAGAAAGAAAATCTATTACTGCACAGGGAACAGAAAGGGAATTTTGCTTTGAATGAGGACTTGATCAGAAGGTCTGATCATGTGATAATTCATGGAAAGACTATTTTATTTTATTAACTTAAAAATTTTTTATTTATCACAGAGAGGGAGAGAAAAAATGGGCACGCCAGGGCCTCTAGCCACTGGAAACTCCAGAACTCCAGACACATGCACCACCTTGTGCATCTGGCTTATGTGGGACCTGGAGAATTGAACCTGGGTCCTTAGGCTTTGCAGGCAAGTACCTTAACTGCTAAACCATCTCTCCAGCCCTTTTTAAAACATTTTTATTGACAGTTTTCATAATTATAAACAATAAACCATGGTACTTCCCTTCCTCTGCCCACTTTCCCCTTTGCAACTCCACTCTCCATCATGTTTCCCCTCTCAAAAAGTCTCTCCTTTGTTTTGATGTCATCACCATTTCCTGCTATTATGAAGATCTTGTGGAGGCAGTACCAGGCACTCTAAGGTCATGGATATCAGGCCATTTTGTGTCTGGAAGAGTGCATTGTAAGGAGTTGTACTCTTCCTTTGGCTCTTACATAGTTTCTGCCATCTCTTCCGCAATGGAACCTGAGCCTTGGAAGGTATGATCTAGAGATGTTTCAGTGCTGAGCGCTCCTCTGTCACTTCTCAGCACCATGGTGCCTTCTGAGTCACCCCAGAGGTCATCGCCATCTGAAAAGAGAAACTTCTCTAACTAAAGTGAGAGTAGTATTAATAGACGGGTATGAACATTAAGAGAAGTGCTTATAGGGCAGTTTCGTGAGCATAATATATGCGCTCAGCCAAACAAGAGCAGGCATTCTCCCCTAGGGCTCATGACCTCCCCCACCAAAGCCTAGGTTTTCAATACCAGCCATGTGTTCCCTCCCGTGGAGCGGGCCTCCAGTCCAATTAGAGAGCAATTGGTTTCCGCATAACAGTCATGTCACTATTGCACCAGTTGACACATTTGGCCTGGCTGGCCAGTCTTAAGGTTTGCAATGTCCGCTGCTGTTTACCACCGTTAATGAGTTCTGGCTCCCATAGGGCTGCCTGCAGCATAGATTTTTTTTTTCAGCTTTCTGTCAGTTGGTCCACAGGGAGAAAGGACTATTTTCTTTAAAAAGACATTGGTAGATTTATTGAACAGGTTGAAGAGGCACATTTTTTGTTTTGTTTTGTTTTGTTTGAAGTGAGGCTCTCATCTATGCTAGACTGGCCTTGAACTTATAATGCAGCTGAGGATGACCCTGAACTTCTGATCTTCCTGCCTCCACTTCCCAAGTGCTGGGATGACAGGCATGAGCCACCATGCCCAATTTGTCTTGCTTTTGCCTTTTGCTTTCCTTCGTGTCATTCACAACTGAGACATTACTAAGACATTAACAAATCCTGGCTCACTTTGGGGAATACTGAGTCCAGAGTTGAGGAAAAGAAACTCTGACTTTTATTTATTTATTTATTTATTTATTTATTTATTTATTTATTTATTTGCAAGCAGAGAGAGAGAGAGATAGAAGAGAAGCAGACAGAGAGAGAATGGGCATGCCAAGGCCTCCAGCCACTGCAAACGAACTCCAGATGCATGTGCCCCTTGTGCATCTGGCTTACATGGGTCCTAGAGAATCAAACCATGATCCTTTGGCTTCGCAGGCAAACACCTTAACCGCTAAGCCATTTCTCCAGCCCCCTGACCTTTTTATTTTCTGTTAACTCCTTCCTTCCTTTCCCTCCAAACACAGCTCCACCTTACATGTCACCATCTTCCCCTCCAAGTATTTTGTAATCAAGACAGTAATTGAAGGACTTCTCAGATCTTTCATAATCTTTCATTATACTGCCTTTCATTTGTTTTGTGAAAAGTTGTCCCCATTCTTAATTACACAGTTGATAACAACCCCAGTGTATTTGAATAGAATGATTGTTAACTATCATCATTACCAGAGGCCTTGGTGTGTCTAAATATATCCACACAAACAAGCGTTTACAAAGGAAATGCCACAGACATTCCCTTCCAGCAGTCAACCAGAAATAACCATCACGTAAGACAATTAGCTTATAGAATGGATTTCCTGCTTTTCATTTTCATCTCTCTCAAATCCCAAGAAGGAAACACACACATGCTACATACCTTATTGATACTCCACAAGCAATGGCCAAGTGCTGCTATTTCATTAGTGTTCATAAAAAAATCTCAGATTACAATGATGACAGTCATTTATTTAGATGATGGCTTCTCCTTAACCCAGGTGTTTTTTGTTTTTTTTGTTTTGTTTTGTTTTAGGTAAGGTCTCACTCTAGCCCAGGTTGAAGGTTGACCTGGAATTCACTATGTAGTCTCAGACTGGCCTCGAACTCACAGCAATCCTCCTACCTCTGCCTCCTGAGTGCTGACATCAAAGGCTTGTACCACCAAGCCTGGCTTTAACCCAGTTTTGTCTGAAACCTTAGAGTTTGGAGGAGTGACCTTAATCTTATTTAAAAAAACAAAAAAACAAGGCTCATTGAAATAAAAAGCTCAGAATGCTTTTGTTGTTGTTGTTAAATCAGCTATCTACTAAAAGTTACATGCAGTGCTGTTTCCTCTAATCGTTTTTTTTTTTCTTTGCTGTCCTCTTGGGTGTACAACAGAAACTGCTATGTTACAACCCATGCAGCAAGGTTTTGCAACATAATGGCCTTGAAATAGAATTCTGCCTAGTTGAGAACTTAGGCAATCAAAATGAATAAAGAAAACTGTGTTGGAGCTGGGCGTGGTGGCACACACCTTTAATCCCAGCACTTGGGAGACAGAGGTAGATCCAGATTATGCTGAGACTACATAACTACATAATGAATTCCAGGTCAGGTTAGACTGGGCTAGAGGGAGACCCTACCTCAAAAAACCAAAAGAGAGAGAGAGAGAGAAGAGAGAGAGAGAGAAAAGAAAGAAAGAAAAAGAAACTGTGTCAGGTATTGTTCTTCTTCTCATTTTTTTCTTTTTGGTTTTTCATTTTTATTGGTTTTCTGAGGTAGGGTTTCACTCTACCCTAGGCTAACCTGGAATTCACTATGTGGTTTCAGGGTGGCCTTGAACTCATGGCGATCCTCCTACCTCTGCCTCCTGAGTGCTGGGATTAAAGGCCTGCGCCACCACGCCTGACTTTCTTTTTGGTTTTTCAAGGTAGAGTCTCACTCTTGTCCAGGCTGACCTGGAATTCACTATGTTGTCCCAGGATGGCCCTGAACTCATGGCAACCCACCTACCTCTGCACAAAGTGGCGCTTGTGTCTGGAGTTCGTTTGCAAGAGCTAGAGAATCTGGCACACCCATTCTCTCACTCTGCCCTCCCACCCCCATAACTAACTAAATAAATAAAATTTAAAACACCAAAAAAAAAAAAAAAAAAAAAAAGAAAGAAAGAAAGAAAAGAAAGGAAGAGAGACAGAGAAAGAAAAGGAGAGAAGGAAGGAAAAAAAACCCAAGCCACGGCCTTATCAGAGGAATATTACTGGAGCAGTGGCTGGGCACTGTGAGGTCTCTGTCATAAATGCTTTGCTGGCCGAACCATTCAGACACATCCCTGCCAGCAAGACATCATTCTCCAGCTGCCAAGTGCAGCTTCAGAAAATAGGCGTGTGCTAATTCTTGGAAATTCTCGTATTGCTTCTTTCTCTTAAAAATGGTAAAAATCACTGGGACTGCATAAACTCTTTAGAAATTACTGTAAACACCTACATACTTGAAATACATCAGCAAATGAATTAAACAGCTGCACTAATTCTCTGAAAGCAAAGCTTAGTTCTCAAAACATGCGATAATCACTGTTTGTTTGTTTGTTTGTTTGTTTGTTTGTTTGTTTTTAAGAGTCTGCACTACTTGGGGCCACAAATGACTTGCTGAGTTTCTAAGTTTTTTTTCCCTTGGAAGTTTTGATTCTAACATGAAATTGACAAATAGCAGCATGTGGGTCTCCCTGATAGATGAAAACGTCTCTCTTAGGCTGCAAGTGGTTCATGATAAGGGTAAAAAAAAAAAAAAAACCTGCTTATCTGACTGTCCCAAACCTTCTGTGAACACCATGTATCCATCCACTCAAAGTCAGTCTAACTAGCTAGGCTGACCTGGAACTCACTCTGTAGTCTCAGGCTGACCTTGAATTTACAGCGATCCTCCTACCTCTGCCTGGGGAGTGCTGGGATTAAAGGCGAGCACCACCAGACTGGCTCCTAATTTTTTTGTTTGTTTGTTTAATTTGAGAGAGAAAGAGGCAAATAGAAAGAAAAAATGGGCATGCCAGGGCCTCTAGCCACTCTAAATGAACTCCAGATATATGTGCTACCTTGTGCATCTGGCTTGCGTGGGAACTGGAGAATAGAACCTGGGTCCTTTGGCTTTTGCTGGCAAGCACCTTAACCACTCCAACCCTGGTTGTTTTTTAAAAATTATTACTACTTTAATTTTTTAGTATGGAAACGTAAAGAAGGACTTAAGAAGAAAAACTTTTGCAGTTACTTGTGGGTGAATTGCAAGGGTTCTTGTAAATGTCACAAGCCAGTGGCTAACATTTCAGTAATGTGGTTTTCCTCACCAGTCAAAAGCATGCTCTGCCAGCCACTGGTCTCATGATCTACTAAACAGGTATAATTGAAAACTGGGGTCACAAATTTTAGAATGTTTTGATAAAACTGCAGCCCCAGAATGACATAATTCCAGAGCTATATAAATTGCCAGTAAAAAAAAAAAAAAAAAAAAACTCGTACTTTTTTTGGTTCTTTTTCTTTTCTCTCTCTCTCCCCTCTCTCTCTCTCTCTCTCTCTCTCTTTTTAGGTAAGTCTAGCTCAGGCTGACCTGGAATTCACTATGCAGTCTCAGGATGGCCCCACATTCACAGCCATCCTCCTACTTCTGCCACCGGAGTGCTGGTATTAAAGGCATGCACCACCACTCCTGGCTTGGGTTCTTTTTATTTTGGTTTGTTTGTGAGATGTGGTCTCACTGTGTTTGAGATATGGTCTCGCTGTGTAGCCCTGGCTTGAACTTGATCCTGCCTTAGTCTATCGAGTTTTGGGATTACAGGCTTGAGGCACCATATAGACTTCTTAGGTTCTTGGTCAGTTGGACTAATTGACTTTAGGTGACCTTGGCATTGGTTGATCTTTCCTGTAGATTAAACTTTTTTAAACTTTTAAAAAAAGGTTTTATTTATTTATTCATTTAAGACAGAGAGAGGGAGGGAGAGAGAGAAAGAGCGAGAATGGGCGCACCAGGGCCTCCAGCCACTGCAAACGAATTCCAGATGCATGCACCACCATGTGCATCTGGCTTACATGAGACCTGGAGAATAGAACTGGGGTTCTTAGGCTTCGCAGGCATGCACCTAAGCCATCTCTCCAGCCCTAGATTAAAATTTTTAAAGCAGTTGGCTAGAAACTCATGCACTGAATAAGCCTTTTTAAAAAATTTTTTTTCTTTATTATTTTTATTTATTTTTGAGGAGAGACACAGAGAGAGACAGACAGAGAGGGAGAGGGAGGCAGATAGACATGGGCGCACCAGCAGTCTCTCAGCTGCTGTGAAGGAAATCCAGATGTGTGGGCCCCCTTGTGGTCAAGTGCGGCATTGCGCCCTTGTCACTGCATCTGGCTAAACGTGGGACCTGGAGATTGGAACGGGGTTCTTAGGCTTAGCAGGCAGGCGCCTTAACCACTAAGACATCTCTTCAGCCCTGAATAAGCCGTTTTAAAAAATGATTTATTCATTTGCAAGCAGAGAGAAAGAATGAATGGGCATGCCAGGGCCTCTTGCCACTGCAAACAGATTCCACATACATGCACCACTTTCTGCATCTGGCTTTATGTGGGTACTGGGGAATTGAACCTGGGCCTACAAGCTTTGTAAGCAAACATTTTAACTGCTGAACCATCTCTCCAGCTCTCTGAATAGGCTTTTTTAAAAAAAATTATTTTTATTTGTTTATTTGACACAGAAAGAGGGAGAGAGAGAGAATGGGCAAGAGGGAGAGAGAGAGAGAATGAGAGAGAGAGAGAGAATGGGTACGCCTGGGCCTCCAGCCACTACAAATAAACTCCAGACGCATGCACCCCCTTGTGCATCTGGCTAACGTGGGTCCTGGGGAATTGAACCTGCTTTGCAGGCAAACACCTTAACTGCTAAGCCATCCCTCCAATTCTGAATAAGCTTTTTTTTTTTTTTTTTTTGGTTTTTCAAGGTAGGGTCTCACTCTGGTCCAGGCTGACCTGGAATTAGCTATGTAGTCTCAGGGTGGCCTCGAACTCATGGCGATTCTCCTACCTCTGCCTCCCTAGTGCTGGGATTAAAGGCATGTGCCACCATGCCCGGCTGAATAAGCTTTTAAGAACTGTTTTATTTATTTATTCGCAAGGAGTGAGACAGAATGAGCACACGAGGGCCTCTTGCCCCTGCAAATGAACTCCAGATGCATGCACTACTTTGTACATCTGGCTTTATGTGAGTACTAGGGAACCAAACCTAAGCCAGCAAGCAAGTGCCTTTAACCACTGAGCCATCTCCCCGGCCCTGAATAAATTTTTAACAACATGTAAATTCCTCCTATAAAGCACTTGAAAATGAGGCATTACATACAATTATTTTCACTTACTTTTGTTCCATGGTTCCAT
The DNA here is from genome assembly GCA_036365145.1 of Orientallactaga sibirica. Lineage (NCBI taxonomy): Eukaryota > Metazoa > Chordata > Mammalia > Rodentia > Dipodidae > Orientallactaga > Orientallactaga sibirica. The sequence goes on from JAEOAD010000016.1 coordinate 12,844,069, forward strand.
GGTGCAAAGCAATGGTCACCTATGCAAAAGGTCCAAAGGATGGCATGAGTTTGATGTGAAAAGTGAACATTCTCTTGCATTTGTGGCAATGGCTACAGGACACAAAGAGAAGTAGAGATTTGGTATGTTATTTTGAGAACTAGGGAAAACCAGCTTGGCTTTTGTGGTCTGAAATATTTGGTTTGGGCTAAACTCTTTGGATCTGACCTCTTACATTCTTTCAATACCATCACTTTAAAAAAATGTGGCAATGTGTTCTTTCTTTCTGATGATATCCAGCAGAAAAAGACAACAAGAGGGGCTGGGATATGGCTCAGTTGGTAGAGTGCTTGTCAGGCACCACATAAATTGTATGTTGGTGATACATGCCTATAATCCCAGCACTTGGGAGGTTGAGGCAGGAAGATCAGGATTTCAAGGTCATTGTTGGCTACATAGTAAGTTTGAGATGAGCCTGGGCTACATGAGACCCTATTTTAAAAGTTAGAAAGAAGAAAGAGGTCCGAAGAGATGGCTTAGTGGTTAAAGGCACTTGCTTTCAAAGCCTGATAGCCCACGGTTCAATTTCCCAGTATCCATGCAAAGCCAGATGGCACAGAATGGCACATGCATCTGGAGTTTGTTTGCAGTGGCAGGAGGTCCTGGGGTACCCATTCTCTCTCTCTGCTTGCAAATAAATAAATGAAATATTTTTTTAAAACTATGATTTTTTAACCCAAAATCTCTTGGTTTAGCCTTAGATTTGTGACTCAGATTGTTCTTGGGATGTGGCTGGGTTCAGAAAACCAAGCACGCTGTACTGCTCTGAACTAGATTCTCAAAAAACAAAACAACAACCCAGCCAACTCTTTTCTTTTCCTTTCTTTTCTTTTCTCGTCTTTTCTTCTCTTCTCTGTTCTGTTCTGTTCTTTTTTTTTTTTTTTTTTTTTCTAGGTAGGGTCTCACTCTAACCCAGGCTGACCTGAAATTCACTATGTAGTCTCAGGCTGGCCTTGAAGTCAAAGTGACCCTTCTATGCCAGCCTTCCAAGTGCAGGGATTAAAGGTGTATGCCACCACAGCCGCCCAACTTTTCTCTCTGTTTAAAAAAAATATTTTATTTTTATTTATTTATTTGTTTGACAGAGAAAGAGGGAGAGGGAGAGAGAGAGAGAGAGAGATTGGGCACACCAGGGCCTCCAGCCATTGCAAACAAACTCCAGTCGCATGTGTCCCCTTGTGCATCTGGCTAATGTAGGTCCTGGGGAATTGAACCTGGGTCCTTTAGTTTTGCAGGCAAATGCCTTAACTGCTAAGCCATTCCTCCAGCCCCCAACTTTTCTTAATTACACTGTTTTCTAAAATTAGCATTATGGTGGCAAAACAGCTGGATGAAACACGCAAACTTCAGGGACTCATCTGGCTATTTCACACATACAAGTTCAACTGCCTCTGATTCTTCATCTCCATCTGGTTTGCAGGACTATAGGGCATTAAAGTATATGTATTTGAAATGTGACATGAGGTTTTAAATTACTTTTCTGTGTTAGATATATAAATAGTAATACTGCTTAAAAAATTTTTTTAGCCGGGCGTGGTGGTGCACGCCTTTAATCCTAGCACTCGGGAGGCAGAGGTAGGAGGATCGCCGTGAGTTCAAGGCCACCCTGAGACTACATAGTTAATTCCAGGTCAGCCTGGGCCAGAGTGAGACCCTACTTCGAAAAACCAAAAAAAAAAAAAAAAAAAAAAAAAAAAATTTTTTTAATTAAAAAAATTATGAGAGAAAGAGAATTGGCAGGCCAGGGTCTCTAGCCACTACAATCAAATTCCTGATGCAGGGCTGGAGGGCTGGCTTAGTGGTTAAGGCATTTGCCTGCAAAACCAAAAGACCCAGGTTCGATTCCCCAGAACCCACGTTAGCCAGATGCACAAGAGGGCACACACGTCTGGAGTTCATTTGCAGTGGCTGGAGGCCCTGGTGCGCCCATTCTCTCCCTCTCCCTCTTTCTCTGTCAAATAAATAAATAAATAAATAAATAAATAAATAAATAAATAAAATTTAAAAAATTTTATTGACAACTTTTATACTTCCATAAAAAAATGCATGATATTTCCCTCCCCTGCCCCCATACCCTTTAGAACTCCAATTTCCATCATATCCCCTCCCTCTCTCCATTAGTCTCTCTTTTAATTTGATGTCATCATCTTTTTCTTCTATTTTGAGGGTCTTGTGAAGGTATTGCTAGGCACTGCAAGGTCATGGATATCAAGGCCAATTTCTGTCTGGACAGTTGCATTGTAAGGAATCCACCCTTCCTTTGGCTCTTCCATTCTATCCGCCCCTCATGCAATGGGCCCTGAGCCTTGGAGGGTGTCACAGAGATGTTTCAGTGCTGGGCACTCCTCCATCCCTTCTTCTCAGCACTATGTTGTCTTTTGGGTCATCCCAGTGGTCATCGCCATCTGAAAAGAGAAGCTTCTCTAACCAGAAGTGAGAGTAGCATTAATATGTGAATATGAACATTAAGTGTAGTGCTTTCAGGGCAGCTTGGTGGGAATAGTATATACATTTAGTCAGAGAAGAGCAGGCTTTATACCCCTAAGGCTCATGACCTCTCCTGCCATAGACTTTTGCTTAGGTTTTTCAGTACCAGGTATGTATTCCCTCCCATAGAGAGAGCTTTCAGTCCAATTATGGAGCAGTTGGTTACCCCAAGAGCAGACATGCACTATTGCACCCGTTCAGTCATTGGGCCTGTATGGCCAAACTTGAATTTTCAGTGTTTAAAAATTCCTCATGTGCCGGGCGTGGTGGCACACGCCTTTAATCCCAGCACTCGGGAGGCAGAGGTAGGAGGATCGCTGAGAGTTCGAGGCCACCCTGAGACTACATAGTTAATTCCAGGTCAGCCTGGACCCGAGTGAGACCCTACCTTGCAAAAAAAAAAAAAAAAAAAAAAAAAAAAAAAATTCCTCATGCATCTGGGCATGGTTTTCACATTTTAAAGCACTCTAGGAGGATCGCTGTGAGTTCAAGGCCACCCTGAGACTACATAGTGAATTCTATGTCAGTCTGGGCTACAGTGAGAGCCTACCTCGAAAAAAAAAAAAAAAAAAAGTGCACCACCATGCCCAGCCCATTTTCTATTTAAATCTTCGGAGTAAAAACTGACGATATTATTCTTGTTTTAGATGGTCAAGATTTGCTTACCTCTACTCAAATTTAACTATTTTCAGGCAAGCACCTTTAACCACTGAGCCATCTCCCCACTCCCAGAAATCTTGACCATTTTCATTGCACTTCACTCATTCTCACTTGTAGGTGTGGATGCTTGCGCACGTGTGTGTTGTGTGTAGGGGTTTCCCTGTGTTGCTCACACTGGTAATGAATTAGATATCTTCCTATCTCTGCCCCTGACCTCCAAGTTGTTAGGATTACTGGTATGCTTCACCATGTCCATTATTTTTATTGTTGTATTTTTGTTTGCAATCTCAGTGTTATGTGTTTTTGTTTGTTTGTTTGTTTGTTTGCTTTGTTTGGTTTTGGTTTTTTTGAGGTAGGCTCTCACTCTAGCCCAGGCTGTCCTGGAATTCACTATGTAGTCCTCAGGGTGGCTTTGAACACACGACGATCCTCCTACCTCGGCCTCCTGAGTGCTGGGATTAAAAGCATGTACCACCATGCCTGGCCTTCATTCTCAGTCAGTTTTTAAATCTGTCATCTGGGATCACTTTTCTAAGTGCATTCTTTAGAATTTTATGAATGTCATGGAAGCAAACATTCACTCAGTTTATTTAAAATGTCTTTTTTTCCTCCCACTTTCCTTTTTGCAAACTATTATTTCTGGGAGTAATTTTGTTTTTGTTTTTGTATTTTTTTTTCAAGGTAGGGTCTCACTCTAGTCCAGGCTGACCTGAAATTCACTATTGTAGTCTCAGGGTGGCCTCAAACTCATGGTGATCCCAAATGCTGGGATTAAAGGCATGCGCCACCACGCCTGGCCTTTTAAAACATTTTTTGCTGTTGTTGTTGTTTTGTTTTGTTTTTAGAGGCTGATCTGGAATTCACTATGTCGTCTCAGGGTGGCCTCAAACTCTTGGCAATCCTCCTACCTCTGCATCCGGAGTGCTGGAATTAAAGGCGTGCATCACCATGCCAGTTTTTTTTTTTTTAACATTTTTTTATTGACAACTCCCCTTTTCCTTTCCCCTTTCCCCTTCACAAATCCACCCTCCATCATATCCGCCCCCTCTCAATTAGTCTATCTTTTATTTTGAAGTCATCATCTTTTCCTCCTATTATGAGGGTCCTGTGTAGGTGCAACTAGGCAAGTAGGCATTACGAGGTCATGGATATTTGGTCCAGGGCATTTTGTGTATGGAAGATTGCATTGTAAGCAGTCCTACCCTTCCTTTGACTCTTACATTCTTTCCACCACCCCTTTTGCAATGGGCCCTGAGCTTAGAAGGTGTGATAGAGATGTCTCAGTGCTGAGCACGCCTCTGTCCCTTCTTCTCAGCACTATGGTGACTTTTGAGTCCTCTCAGTGGTCACTGCCATCTGAAAAGAAGAAGCTTCTCTAACTAAAAGTGAGAGTAGGGGGCTAGAGAGATGGCTTAGTGGCTAAGGCACTTGCCTGTGAAGCCAAATGACCCAGGTTCAATTCCCCAGGACCCACGTAAGTCAGATGCACAAGGGGCACATGTGTCTGGAGTTCGTTTGCAGTGGCTAGAGTTCCTATGGCACATCCATTCTCTCTCTGTTTCTGTTCTAACTCTTTCTGCTTGCAAATAAATAAATAAATAAAATTTTAAAAATAAAAATAAGCCGGGCGTGGTGGTGCACGCCTTTAATCCCAGCACTCGGGAGGCAGAGGTAGGAGGATCGCCGAGAGTTTGAGGCCACCCTGAGAATACATAGTGAATTCCAGGTCAGCCTGGACCAGAGTGAGACCCTACCTCACAAAACCAAAAACAAACAAACAAAAATAAATAAAAATAAAAAAATAAAAGTGAGAGTGGCATGAATATATGGTCATGAACATTAAGAAAAGTGCCTACAGGGCAGTTTGGTGAGCATAAATATAAGCATTTAGCCAGAGAACAGCAGGTGTTACTTCCCTAGGTCTCATGACCTCCCCAACATAGCTTTTGACCAGGTTTTCAGTACCGGGCACGTATTTCCTCCAATGGAGCAGGCCTCCAGTCCAATTAGAGAGTGGTTGGTTTCCCCCATAACAGACGTGTCACTATTGCACCTGTTGGCTCATTGGCCTGGCTGGCCAACCTTAAGGCTTGCAGTGTCCACTGTCGTTTATCTCCATTGATGACTTCTCTCTCTCATAAAGCTGCGTGCAGTGTAGCTTTTCCAGCCTTCTGTCAGCTGGTCCACAGGGAAGAAGTTTTCAGCTCAGCTTCAGCTTGATTTCTCAGTGATCTTGAAGTGAGGGGGCCTTCTTAAACCTGGAGTTCTTTTGCTTGTGTGTCTGTAATGTGTGTGTGGTGTGGTGTGTGGAATGTATGTGTGTGTGTACCCTACAGAGCCTTAGGAGCTTGTCTGTTGTGACCGGAGCAGAATGCCTGGTGTGCCACTCCATCACTCTTCCCCCGTTCTTCTTTGGACCAAGTCTCTGAAGGCTACTGAAGCTTGCTGCTTTTCCTGAGCCCTGGGAATTCCCTGGTCTCTGCTCCCCTCTGTAGGACCTGGAGATTTGAACTAGGGTAGTTTCAGGCCACCTCAGGGCCTCATGCACAGGAAGGGCACTTAACCTCTGAACCATCTCTCTGGTCCAAACCTGTGTTTTTATTTTTATTTATTTATTTAATTTATTCATTTAATTAATTAATTAATTAATTTATTTATTTATTTATTTTTGGTTTTCCAAGGTAGGGTTTTAATCTAGCTCAGGCTGACCTGGAATTCACTCTGTAGTCTCAGGGTGGCCTCGAACTTTCAGCAATCCTCCTACCTCTGCCTCCCAAGTACTGGGATTAAAGGTGTGTGCCACCACGCCCGACTATTTTTATTTATTTTTAAAAAAGTTTTAGCTGGGCATGATGGCATAAGCCTTTAATCCCAGCACTCGTAGGCAGAAGTAGGAGGATCTCCGTGAGTTTGAGGCTACCCTGAGACTACAGAGTGAATTCCAGGTCAGCCTGGGCTAGAGCGAGACCTTACCATAAAAAAACAAAACAAAAAAATTTTTTTTTAAATGTTTTGGGTGTGGTGTGACAAATCTGTGATCCTCTTACTTCCAGAGGTAGAAGGATCAGAAGTTCAAGGTCATCCTTGGCTACATATTGAATTTGAGGCCAACCCAGGTTAGTTGAGACACTATAAAAAATAAAAAAGGGGAAGCCGGGCGTGGTGGTGCATGCCTTTAATCCCAGCACTTGGGAGGCACAGGTAGAAGGATCGCTGTGAGTTCCAGGCCACCCTGAGACTACATAGTTAATTCCAGGTCAGCGTAGGCCAGAGTGAGACCCTACCTCAAAAAAAAAACAATAAATAAATAAATAAATAAATAAATAAATAAATAAATAAAAATTAAAAAGGGGGCCGGGCGTGGTGGCACAGGCCTTTAATCCCAGCATTCAGGAGGCAGAGGTAGGAGGATCGCCATGAATTCAAGGTCACCCTGACACTACATAGTGAATTCCAGGTCAGCGTAGGTTAGAGCAAGTCCTTACCATGAAAAACCAAAACAATAAAATAAAATATATATTATAAAAAAAAGAAAGAAAAAGAAAGGGGGAGGGAGACAGAAAGAGAGAAAACATCTTTTCACATTTTACATATGATTATTCAACTATCTGAAGTATTTAGATTTATTTTTCTTTTGAAGACAGGCTGTCATGTAGCCCAGACTGGTCTCCATCTTGCTATATAGCTAATGATGACCTTAAAGGGCTGGTGAGATAGCTTAGGGGTTAAGACACTTGCCAGCAAAGCCAGAGGACCCAGATTCAATTCCCCAGTACCCACGTAAAGTCAGATGCACAAGATAGCACATTCGCCTGGAGTGGCTAGAGGTCCTGACACACCCATGTGTCTCTGTCTATCTGACTCTCCTCTTTTCTCACTCTCAAATAAACAAGTAGCTGGAGAGATAGCTTAGTGGTTAAGGCACTTGCTGGAAAAGCCAAAGGACCCCAGTTCAAATCCACAGGACCCATGTAAGCCAATGCAAAGATGATGCATGCATCTAGAGTTCATCTGCAGCAGCTGGAAGCCCTGTCATGCCCATTCTCTTTCTGTCTGCGTCTTTTTCTCTCTCTCAAATAAATAAATAAATAAATAAATAAATAAATAAATAAATTTATTTTAAAGATGACCTTAAAATCCCCTCTCTCTACCTCTAGAGTGCTGGGAATTTATTTTTTTATTTTTTTTATTTTATTTGGTTTTTGAGGTAGGGTGTCACTCTAGCCCTGGCTGACCTGGATCTCATTCTGTATTCCCAGGGTGGCCTCGAACTCATGGTGATCCTCCTACCTCTGCCTCCCAGGAGCTGGGATTAAAGCGTGCACCACCACACCAGGCTCGGAATTTATTTTTTCTTAAGCACTAGGGATTGAACCTAGGGCTTCCTACATGCTAGGCAAGCTCTCTACCCCTGAGCTACACCCCAGGCCCCACCTTTTTGTTGAAGCATGGTCTCACTATGTAGCCCAGGATGTCCTTGAATTTGCAATCCTCATGCCTCAGCCTTAGCAGTCTTGGGATTACAGGTTTGCATCTAGCCATGGGAACTTTTTTTTTGATTGCATTGGATGAAGTCTGTGGTGATTTCACCCATAGTAACCTTTCCTTGTGCGTTTCGTGTCCATTACTGTGAGCCGCTCACTTTCCAAACAAACAAATTTGTGAATTTTTGGGTTACCAAGCTCAATTCCTCCAGAGAGGACTGGTGTTTGCCTCCTCCACTACCTGCAGCTGACTGCTCAATGCATAGAAATAGTGTAAGGTCAGGCTTGAGAGATGGCTCAGTGGTTAAGGTGCTTGCCTGCAAAGCCTAACGACCAGGGTTTGATTCCTCAGTACTCATGTAAACCAAATGCACAAAGTGGTGTATGCATGCAGAATTCATTCACAGTGGTTAGATGTCCTGTAGCACCCATTCTCTCTCTTTCTCCTTACAAATAAATAAATATAATATTTTTTTAATTGTGTGAGGCTTATATGGACCTATTTTGCCCGTGGTTTATCACAAGAATCAATCTTTGTTTAAGTGACAGTATCTTCTTTAAAAAAATATTTTATTTATTTATTTATTTGAGAGAGAGAGAGAGGAAGAAGCAGAGAGAAAGAGAGAATGAGTGCACCAGGGCCTCCAGCCACAGTGACAGTATCTTTTTTAAAACATATTTTTATTTATTTATTAGAGAGAAAGGATGGGCACATCAGGGTCTCCAGCCACTGAAAACTAACTCCAGATTTATGTGTCACTTTGTGCATCTGGCTTATGCGGGTACTGGGGAATAGAACCTGGGTACTTGGGCTTTGCAGGCAAGCTCCTTAACCGCTAAGCCATCTCTCTAGCCCGACAGTATCCTTTTGGTTATTAGTTCTGCTAAGCCGCACAAGACTTTCCTGCAGTCCTTGGAGGGTGAATGGAGGGCTCACGATGGTGCTTATGGTAGAGTAATTGCCTAGTATGTGTGAGACCCTAGGTTCTAACCCCAGCACTAGAGGGGAAAGAAACATCCTAAGGCTAAGCGTCCAGGACTTATTGGGTTCTCCAAGCTCTGGCTTTCATCTCCTGTCCCAGGTTTTTCCCTCACATGGAGCCAAAGCGGAAGTGCACCAGGCTGAGCAGACGCCTTGAGAGCAAAGTGACTTCAGTTCCATGACCTCAGGGATCAACGCTAAGAGCATCCTCTCAGGTGACCAGAATGTGAGTAGTGCCTCTGGCTTTGTGCTTCTGTGCAGTGCTGTCTGTTTACCTGTCCTGCTGTGTCCTACCTTGCTCTCACTTCCTTCTTTTCCGCCTTGCCTTTCTTCCTTGTTCACGCATCAATGCTTCTAGAAGGGTTAGGGTTTTTTGTTTGTTTGTTTTGTTTTTTGAGGTAGAGTCTCTAGCCCAGGCTGACCTGGAATTCACTGTGGAGTCTCACGGTGGCCTCGAACTCACGTGATCCTCCCACCTCTGCCTCCCGAGAGCTGGAATTAAAGATGTGTGCCACACGTCCGGCTGAGGGCTTTTTATTTTATTTATTTATTTTTATTTATTTATTTTTTGGTTTTCCAGGTAGGGTCTCGCTCTAGCTCAGGCTGACCTGGAATTCACTTGGTAGTCTCAGGGTGGCCTTGTACTCATGGCAATTCTCCTACCTCTGCCTCCTGAGTGCTGAGATTAAAGGCATGTGACACCACAACTGGCATTCTTTTTTTAAATATATATTTTTAATTTTTTTGTTTATTTTTATTTATTTATTAGCAACAGACAGAGAGAGAAAGAGGCAGAGAATAAAGAGAGAGGGAGAGAATGGGCACACCAAGGCCTCCAGCCACTACAAACAAACTCCAGATGCATGTGCCCCTTGTGCATCTGGTTTATGTGGGTCCTGGGGAATAGAACCTGGGTCCTTGGGCTTTGCAGGCAAATGCTTTAACCACTAAGCCATCCCTCCAGCCCCGATTTTTTATTTTTAATTCAGCCTTCTTAATTGTTGCCAATGGGAGGTTCAGTCTGAATTCCTAGCCTGCCATATGCTAGAAACAAATCTCTCAAAAAAACATTAAAAATTATAATATATATCCATATACATAGACAGAATATATATGTACATATGCATATATACATATATATGTAGAGAAGAGAGAGAAAAAGACAAGAAAGACAGGCAGAGTGGCTCACATCTATATTTCAGCTCTTAGAGGCTGAAGGGAGAAGATCGCTTTGAGTTTCAGGTTGGCCTGGGCTACAGGAGACCCTACCTAATAAAAAACAAAACAAAGGGCTGGAGAGATGGCTTAGCTGTTAAGCGCTTGCCTATGAAGCCTAAGGACCCTGATTCGAGGCTCAATTCCCCATTACCTATGTAAGCCAGCTGCACAAGGTGGCACATGCACCTGGAGTTCATTTGCAGTGACTGGAGGCCCTGGTGCATCTGTTCTCTCTCTCTCTCCCTCCCTCCCTCCCTCTTTCTCTCTGTCTGTTGCTAATAAATAAATAAAAATAAATAAAAATTTAAAAAACAACAAACAATGAGGTGGAGAGATGGCTCAGCAGTTAAAGCGCTTGCCAGCAAAGCGAGTTTGATTCCCCAGTACTCACATAAAACCAGATACACTAAGTGGTGCATGCATCTGGAGTTTGTTTGCAGTGGCAAGAAGCCCATACTTTCTCTCTCTCTCTCTCTCTCTGTTCTCTCTCTCTCTCTCTCTCTCTCTCTCTCTCTTTTTGTGCCTGCCTCTTTCTCTCAGATTAATAAATAATAAAGTAAAGAAACCAAAAATAATAATCTATCTTATTCAAATAATAATTTGCTTTTTCTTTCTGGCATTAAAACTTTAAGTAGGACTCATTTGGTGAAATGAGAAAAAACCTGTAGTCTCTGACACTTCTCTATCCCATGAATGTCGCTAACACATGTGTTTGAGTTTACTGAAATTCAAAGTACATCAAGGATCTACCAGTGACCACAGTTTCAAGTATTTCTCGGAACATGACTCTATGAACCGAGAATCATGTGTGTCAATTGCATGGAAAGTGTTGGGTCTCCATGGTTACATGAAAACATAACAAGCACAAAGGGGAAATGCCTTTTGGTGGTTGATAAGCAAAAAGGAAGTGAGTCTTATGCTGTAGCATTGGGAATGTTTTTAAACTTTCACTCAAGAATGGAAAGTTTCAGGTCCTCCCGTCATCCTTGCTCAAACATAAGAGTAGTTATAGGAAAACCACATGTGTTGTTATTGCTAAGACTCAGTGTATCTGCCCTGCAGGAAAACAATGCAGAGACCTTTTTCCCCTGTATTTCTGTGGTTCAATTCTCTCTCTCTCTCTCTTTCTCTCTCGTAATTATAGTGTTTACTCTGGGGTGAAATGCAATAAAATTCTAACAACTGGGGCTGGAGACATGGCATAGCAGTTTACGGTGCTTGCTTGCAAGCCTGACAGCCCAGGTTCAAATCCCCAGTACCCACGTAAAGCCAGGTGCACAAAGTGGCACATGCATCTGGAGTTTGTTTGCAGTGGTGGTAGGCCCTGACATGCCCATTCGTTCTTTCTTTCTCTTGCTCTCTCTTTCCCTGCTTGAAAATAACAATTAATTAATTTAAAAATAGATTCTAACAACTAAAGGGTAGATAATCTATCTTTGCCCAGTATTCTGTTCACCTCATTACTTGCTTGGAAAAATGATTTTGCAATGCACATCAAATGAGCCTTGAACACCACGGTGTCCAGTTATGTCTGGCATGCGTTAGGTAGCCAATAAATGTTTGTTGAACCAATTAATTAATGAGGAATATACAATAGGTCATTGTAGAGAATGGCTAAATAGTGGCTAAAATATTGACCTGATCATGGAGTGGGAAATAGGGAAGACAGCGGGGTTCAGTGCCCATCCTGGGTCCTCTAGTGTATGACCTTGTGTAACCTATAACTATTCTGGGCCCTGGTTTCCTCATCACGTGCCCTATTCTTGGGTCAAACTGCACTGGCACTCCCTGGATATGCTGAATGGTTTCCCAATTCAGTACCCTTGTCCTTACAGTCACCTCTCTAAAATGCCCTTCCCGGGCTGGGGCTGTAGCTCAGTTGGGAGAGTGCTTGCCTAGCATGCATATAGCTCTGAGTTCAATCCCTAGCACCACATAATCAGTATGTGATGGTGCATGCCTGCAATCCCAGCACGTGGGGAAGTGGAGGCAGGAGGATCAAGAGTTCAAGATCATCCTCAGCTCCCTACCTAGTGAGTTGGAGGCTAGCCTGGGCTACATGAGATCCAGTCGATGTTGAAGGGAGAAGGCTCAACAGTTAAAAGTGTGTGTTTGCAAATCCTGCCTACCTGGGTTCGATTCCCCCAGCACCTACATAAAGCTGGACCCAAAGTGGTGCATGTGCCTAGTGTTCGTTTGCGGCAGCAGGAGACCCTTGCACGCACACACACACGAATGTACATACATAATAAAATAGTTCTCCCTTAAATTTAGTGAGTTTGACTAAATCCAAACTCACTATGGAATCCTCCTCATAGTCTTCCCAGTGCAAGTACTCGCCTGGAATGCTCCTTAACACCACCCTAGCAAGAACTTACCTTACTTTCTAATGTCACACACCATTCTTTGTCTTTTGTTTATTTATTTATTTGTTTCTATTTGAGAGAGAGAGAGGGAGAGGAAGAGGCAGAGAGAATGGGCACGCCAGGGCCTTTCAGCCGCTATGAACGAACTCCAGACGAGTGCCCCCCTTGTGCGACATTGTGCACTTGCTGGCTATACTGTGGGACCTGAAGATGTGAACAAGCATTCTTGGGCTTCGCAGGCAGGCGCCTTAACTGCTAAGCCATCTCTCTAGCCCTATTTGTTTATTTTTAAATATTATTTATTTATTTATGTGCTAACAGAGAGAGTAAGAGGCAGAGAAAGAATATGTGAATATCTGTGCGCCACGACTTCCAGCCACTGCAAACGAACTCCAGACGCATGCACCACTTCATGCACCTGGCTTTATGTGGGTCCTGGGGAATCCAACCTGGGCCATCAGACTTTGCAAGTAAATGCCCTTAACCCCTGAACCGTCTCTCCAGGGCCGCTGTCTTACAATCTGTAGTGCAGTGTTTCCCTGTGGGACTGGACACTGAGGAAGGTGCAGGCCACGCACCCCTGCTTTATCTCAGCGACCCTTCATACTCCGTGGCAAAATACACTAAGGATTGCTAAGGAGTGCTGTGCTCAGTCAATAACCGCTGAATCTGAACACAGGCCACACTCGTGCTTTTCTTGCTGATGATGGAAGGCTTCGTAGATGATAGCTTGGAGCCATTTCCAGGTTTTCGACCAATGATTTGTGGAGAACTGGTGGGCAATGCTGTATATACATGAGGAAAATTACCCAGGCTATTTATCCACTAACGGGGAAAGAAAAGAGACTAATGCTCAGGTGGATCAGACCCAGTTTAAAAGCAGAGATGAAAAGAGAAACGGACGGTGTGAGGGAAGAAAGAGGTGCGAGCGTTATAGGTTATTTGAGTCTAGTCATTTGAAAAAGTTTTCTTCTCAAACTGCTTTTTAGAAAAGATTCCACCTCCCTGTGCCCAGATGGCATATTTTGTACCTGATTTTGAGAAATTCCCTGAGGGCTTGAGCCAGAAGGTGAACTGCATTTCAGAATACAAATAATCATCTCACAGGCATAATGTGAGTGAAAGGAGGCAGACATGAAACGATACATTAATGTGGTACCATTAACATGAGGCTCAAAAGCAAGCAAAACTAACTTTCTGTGATGAAAGTCAAAATGGTAGTTATACTTGGAGGATGCTGATGTACATGGAAATCAAAGGGTCTTTAGAGGTGTTGGTAAAGTGTAATAGTCAGCTAGAAGTAATGGTGACATGGTGTACACACATATAAAAATGTTTTAGCCAGATGTGGTGGCACACACCTTTAATCTCAGCACTCAGCAGAAGTGTAGGATTACTGTGAGCTCGAGGCCAGCCTGCGACTACATAGTGAATTCCAGGTCAGCCTGAGCTAGAGCAAGACCCTACCTCAAAAAAAGTGGTGTGGGGGGGGGCGCTGGAGAGATAGTTTAGCAGTTAAGGCACTTGCCTGCAAAGCCCAATGACCTGGATTCAATTCCTCAGTATCCACATAAAGCTGCACAAAATGGCACATACATCTGAAGTTTGTTTGCAGTGGCTAGAGGTCCTGACACACCCATTCTCTCTCTCTCCCTCTCTCTCTCTCTCTCTCTGTGCAAATAAATAAGTAAGTAAAAATATTAAAAAAAAAAAATAAAGGCCAGGCGTGGTGGCAAATTTAATCCCAGCACTCAGAAGGCTGAAGTAGGAGGATCACTGTGAGTTCAGGGCCAACTTGGCACTCCAAAGTGAGTTCTAGGTCAGCCTGGGTTAGAGTGAGACCCTACCTTGAAAAAAAAAAACTAAATAAAATAAAGCACACTTTAAAAAATTCCAGCATTCTTTCTGGGAACCTCCATATGGCTCTCATAAATAATGCATCAAAATATGGTTAGGGCTAGAGGAATTCATGATGTGTGAGTTAAAAAAAAGAAAACAACCAATGATCACATAGTTTACTGCTATTTTTTTTTTTTTTAGAAGAGTTGGAATCTCCAGTTTGAAATGATCACGTAGTAAGAATGGCATAACTACTGTGCAAGGAGACTCACTGGCTGTGAAATCCTGAATAACTCTCTGCCTTTCTGGGCACTGCTTCTGTTAAATGGAAAAATATTTTATCTGCTCAAAGATATGGGGCCACAGATCAAGTGATCTGAAATGCCTTCCAGTTTTTGAGCCTTGTTTTTGGCTTTTGGAAACTTTTGAAACTTTGATAAAAGGTTTCATATTATTGGCAGCACGGTAAAGGAAATAAGTCACTTTAGAAACCTGTAATAACAGGTACCAAACAATGTGCGGAGCTATGTTGAATGGTCCAGGCAAAACAACAACAACAACAAAACCATCTTCTCAGACGTGCTAAACTACCTGAAATCACTTATTCTTGTTCCCATTGTTCCCTGGGGATTTCCCTAGCCTTCAATAGCTAGTAATTCAGAAAGAGAAGGGGGGGGATGCTAGGAAATAGCTCAGTTGGTAGAGTGCTTGCCTACCACGTATGAAGCCATACATATGGTCTACAACACTGCATAAACCGTGAAACAGAATGGTGTCACACAGCCAGCATTTGGGAAATTGTGGGGCTGGAGAGATGAGTCAGCAGTTAAAGGTGCTTGCTTGCAAAGCCTTCAAGCCCAAGTTCAATTCCTCAGTGCCCATGTAAAGTCAGATGTACAATATGGCGCAGTGTCTGGAGTTCATTTTCAGCAGTTGGGCCCTGATGTGGCCACACATGTTCTCTCTCTCTCTCAAATGAAGGAAAAAAAAAGAATTGGTAATTGCAAGCCAAGAATACCTGCTTAAAATGCTCTGAGTGAGCACAGGTTAACCACATGCATTTGCTATTAACCAGCATATAAAGCAATGGTCCACAACAGAAATGCCCTTTGTTTATCATAGCAGTATACCATAATTAAACCTTTTTTTTTGTTATTTTTTTGGAGAGAGACAGAGAGAGACAGAGAGAGAGAGAGAGAGAGACAGAGAGAGAGAGAGAGAGAAAGGAAGACAGAGATGGGCGCGCCAGCAGTGCCTCAGCTGCTGCGAACGAAATCCAGATGTGTGCACCCCCTTGTGTTCAAGTGCGGCATTGCGCCCTTGCGTCACTTTGCATCTGGCTAAAGGTGGGACCTGGAGATTGGAACCACTGGAGATTGGAACCGCGTTCTTAGGCTTAGGAGGCAGGCGCCTTAACCCCTAAGCCATCTCTCCAGCCCAATATACCATAATTAATAATCACTTTGAATAAGACCCCACGGGACACTCCCTAGTGACAGATACTGGTTATAAAAAGAACCTCTTTGAGCCGGGCGTGGTGGCACACACCTTTAATCCTAGCACTCGGGAGGCAGAGGTAGGAGGATCGCCATGAATTCAAGGCCACCCTGGGACTACAGAGTGAATTCCAGGTGGGCCTGAGCTCAAGTGGAAAAATGGCTCCGTGGTCAAAGGTGCTTGCTGCTTGCAAACATACAGGACCAGATTCTATTCCTTTACACATGTAAAGCCAGAAACGGCTATATCAGGAGTTCTGTAAGGTCCAGAATTAGTTACAAGTGAGAATCGGGTTTGACAATCAGGCCAGGTGAAAGAAGGATAGATGGATGGATGGTGAGCTCTTCGATTTTCAGTTAGCCTGTCTTGTTCTGAAAAGAACATATTTTAAAGTTTTGAGGGTCTTTTCTTTATTTGAATTGTCTGCCTGCTTCCTAGATTTCTTTTTCTTTTCTTTATTTATTTTGTAACACGTTGTTGTTGACTTGGAATTTTCCCTATAGCCACAAACTGGCTTGCAACTCCAAGAGATAAAAATGGGGATCACAGATTATAAACTAGGCGTGGCTTTAATCCCAACACTGGGGAGACAGAGGTAAGAGTATTGCCATGAGTTCAAGGCCACCCTGAGACTACATAATGAATTTTAGGTCAGCCTGAATTAGAGTGAGACACCTTTCATCCCAGCACTCAGGAGGGGCCCAGAGACTTAGGAGGATCCCTGTGATTTCCAGGTGAGCCTGGGCTGGAAAAACAGCACCATGGTTAAACGTGCTTGCCTGCAAAGCTAGCTTCCATTTTCCAGTACCCGCATACAGCCATGTGCACAAAACAGCAGGTGCATCTGGAGTACGGTTGCAGTGCCTGGAAGCCCTGTAGTGTCCATTCTCCCTCTCTCCCTCCCTTTCTCTACCTCTCTCTCACACACACAAAAATAAATAAATAAATAAATAAATAAATAAATAAATAAATACACCACAAAATTTCAAAGAACAATTAGTGTATGTGTCTGGGGGCAAGAGCACCTTGGGCACCCACCATTCATGTACGTTTAAGTAAAAAGGAAAAAGAAAAAAAAGAGGAGGAAGGCTGGAGAAAAGGCTCCATGCTTAAAAGGTGCTTCTCTGCAACACTAGGTTCTATTCCCCAGTACCCACATGCAGGCATGTGCACAAACTGGAGTGTCCATTCTCTCTCTCTCTCTCTGTCTCTCTCTCTCTCATACACACACAGAAGCACATACAAACATACATACATACATACATACATACATACATACATACATACATAAAATTTTAAAGGAAAAGTAGTTTTTTGTTTTGTTTTGTTTTTTTTGAGGTAGGGTCTCACTCTGGCCCAGACTGACCTAGAATTTGCTATGTAGTCTCAGGGTGGCCTTGAACTCATCGTGATCCTCCTACCTCTGTCTCCTGAGTGCTGGGATTAAAGGCGTGCACCACCAGGCTCAGCTCAGAGTATTACTATTTTAATTTGAGGATTAGTTATAAAAATTTCTTGGCTTTTTCTAGAATTGCAAAATAAGAGTGAGTCCAACTAAAGCTGAATTGATATGGTAACTTGTTATTTAAGGAAACAATAAAAACTGTAGTTAAGAATTGAAATCATCTAAAATGTCT
Source organism: Orientallactaga sibirica (assembly GCA_036365145.1). Lineage (NCBI taxonomy): Eukaryota > Metazoa > Chordata > Mammalia > Rodentia > Dipodidae > Orientallactaga > Orientallactaga sibirica. The sequence goes on from JAEOAD010000016.1 coordinate 12,861,278, forward strand.
GCGTAGTTGACATTGAGTAGAAATCTATTGTTACTTTCCTTTTCTGTCCAGATATCAAATACACAGAGATTGGGCTCATCTTCCATGTATCTGGTTTTAATTTACTTAAACAATTGTGCTCTTTATTAATATTTTACATTGACCAGCATACATTTCAATGAGGTACATTTCAATTCCTTTTTGGCATTGTTTTTTCCCCTTATCACAAAAATATCATGGGTTTAATGTGGAAAAAAGAGAAAGAGATTGAAAGTAATGAAGGAAAAATATGTAATCCCATCATCAAACAGATATGGCTCATGGGCTGGAGAGATGGCTCAGCGGTTAAGGCACTTGCCTGCAAAGCCCAATGACCCCAGTTCAATTCTCCAGTACCCATGTAAAGCCAGATGCACAGTGGCATGTGCATCTGGAATTTGTTTGCAGTGACTGGAGGCACTGGCATGCCCATTCTCTCTCTCTCTCTCTCTCTCTCTCTCTCTTCTATCTCTGCTTGTAAATAAATAAATACTAAAAATGAATAAAGCCTGGCATGGTGGTGCATACCCTTTAATCCCAGCCACTCAGGAGGCAGAGGTAGGAGGATCGATGTGAGTTTGAGGCCAGCCTAAGACTACATAGTCAATGCCAGGTCAGCCTGGGCTAGAATGAGACCCTACCTTGAAAAAACAAAATGAATAAATAAATAGTCAGGAATGGTGGTGCACGCCTTTAATCCCAGCACTTGGGAGGCTGAAGAAGTAGGATTGTTGTGAGTTCGAGGCCACCCTGACAATAGTAAATTCCAGGTCAGTCTTGGCTAGAGAGAGATCCTACCTTGAAAAACCAAAAAATAAATAAAAACAAAAATACATAAATACTGTTCTCATTTTTTTAGTGTCTTCTTTACATGTAAGTGTTCATGGAATTGAGTTGATACTTTGCAAAGTTTTGTGCCCTTTTTCTTTAATTTTTGGGGTGTGAGTGTGTGTGCGTGTGCACGCGCTGTATATGTACGCATGTGTTTGCAGATGCAGGCATGCTTTGAGCATGAATACGGAGGCCAGAGGAGGACATATTTTCTTGAGACATTGTCTCTCTCACTCACCCTGGAGCTCTTTGTTTTCCTGTTATAGTGGCTGACCAGCAAGCACCAGCGATGTTCCTACCTTGCCTGACTTGGCATTGGAGTTACAGATGTGCACAGCAACTCCTGGCTTTAAAAAAAAAAAAAAATTAAATTAATTTATTTGTTTGACAGAGAAAGAGGAAAAGAGTGGGGGGGAGGAGAGAATGGGCATGCCAGGGCCTCCAGCCACTGCAAATGAACTCCAGATACATTCACTCCTTTGTGCATCTGGCTAACGTGGGTCCTAGGGAATCCAACCTGGCTCCTTTGGCTTTGCCTTAACCGCTAAGCCATCTCTCCAGCCCAACTCCTGGCTTTTAATGTGAGTGATGGGGCTTGAACACAGGTCCTCACTCTTATGTACAACCACTCTTACCCACTGAGTCACCTCCCCAGCCTCTCAGTTCATATTATATTGTAAGCATTTCTGCATATCAACAAAGACTCTTAGACATATTTATTATGGCAGCATGATATGTTTTCTTCTTGCATGGTGTCTTTCATAGATTGTATCGCCAGGGTTTCTTATCCTTTGACTTCCTGTCATTGGGTGGAACCAGTAGGTCAGAAGAAAGGGAAGTCTAGGTTCCCCGTGACACTCTCGCTTCCTCCTTTCTGGTGGCACCTCATGCTCCCGCGGACCCCGGCCCAGCTTCCTTTCTTGGAGGTCCTCCTCCATCATTCCAGCTCTTCCTGGATCCTGTAGGATCTTGCCACCTTGTTCCTTCACTCTGAGCAGTGCTAAAGGTTTTCCTCTGTTCTTCTCTAGGTGCCTCAATGTCCCTTAACCCAGCCTACCCACCTATCAGTAACTGTTCAGTTTATGGTTTGTGTGATTTGTGGTGCTAGGGATTGAACCTGTCCTTGTGCATGCTAGGCAAGCACTCTACCACGGAGACACACACTGTTCTTTTATAAGGTCTCTTCTCCTCTTCTCTTGAACCACCCTGGGTTGAATTTCTTCTGCCCTTCCAATCATTAAGGCACGGTGCACGCCTTTAATCCCAGCACTCAGGAGGCAGAGGTAAGAGGATCAGTCTGGGCTAGAGCGAGACCTCGAAAAAAAGAAATGGGACTAAGGGCTGGAGAGATGGCTCAGCGGTTAAGGTGCTTGCTTGCAAAGCCTAAGGGCCCAGGTTCAAATCCCTAGTATCCATGTAAGCCAGATGCACAAGATGGTGCATGTGTCTGGAGTTCATTGGCAGGGGCTAACAGCCCTGGCACACACACACACTCTCTCTCTCTCTCTCAAATAAAGTAAAACATGTTTAAAAATCTGTTTGCATCATTAAGAGCCCATCTGGGGCTAGGCATGCAGTTCCATTGGTAAAGTACTTGTCTAGCATGCATGAGACCCTGAATCTGATGCCAGCATCACATAAAACCAGGCAGAGTGGCATGTACTCAAAATCCCAGCACTTGGAAGGTAAAGGTAAGAGAATCAGGAGTTCAAGGTCATCCTCAGCTACATAGTGATGAGCCAAGGTCAGCCTATCCTACATGAGACTGTCCCAAGAAAAAAAGAAAGGAAACATGCTATATTTATGTGAGACCAACTTAATTTGCTTCATATGACAATCTACAGTCACATCCATTTTCTTTTTAAAAAAACTTTTTTTTTGCTTTGGTTTGTTGAGGTAGGGTCTCATTCTAGCCTAGGCTGACCTATGTACTCTCAGGGTAGCTTCAAACTCACCGATCCTCCTACCTCTGCCTCCTGAGGGCTGGGATTGAAGGCATGCGCCACCACACCAGGCTTCTTTTTAAAAATTTTAAGAATTGGTAGAGCAAAAACAAAATTTTTTTTTAAGAAGTATGGTGGCTCATGTCTTTAATCCCAGCCCTCAGGAGGCAGAGGTAGGAGGATCACCATGAGTTCGAGGCCACCCCGAGACTACATAGTGGGTTCCAAGTCAGCCTGAGCTGAACTGAGACCCTACCTCGAAAAACTCAAAATATAAAATAATATATACATATTTGCAAGCAGAGAGATCGATAAAGAGAGACAGGCAGAGAGAATGGGCACCCCAGGGCCTCTAGCCACTGCAAATGAACTCCAGATACATACTTCACCTTGTGTAGCTGTCTTACATGGGTCCTGGGGAATTGAACCTGGGTCCTTAGGCTTTGTAGGCAAGTGCCTTAACCACTAGCCATCTCTCCAGCCCTAGTCACATCCATTGTCTTTCAGAAAGACATTAAATTTTCTTCTTTATGGTTAAATAAAATTCCATTGTGTCTATATACAGTACATATACATTTCGCATCCATTCCTCTACTGACGGACACTTAATTGGTTCCGTAACTTAGTCCTTGTGAGTAGTGCTGCAATAGACATTGATGTGCAAGGATCTATGTGCTATATTGACTTGGAATTTTCCCAGTAAATACCTAGAACTGGTATAGCTGGGTCATATGCTAGATGCATTTTTAGCTTTCTTAAGAAACCTCCAAACTGACTCATAGTGGATGGACTAACTTATATTCCCAGCAGCAGTGAATAAGGGTTTCCTTGCCCGCTCATCCCCCGTGCTGGTTACTTACTTTTTTTTTTTTTTTTTTTGGTTTTGTTCCTGGTTGGGTCTCACTCTAGCCTGGCTGACCTAGTACTCACTCTGTAGTTCCAGACTGGCCTTGATCTCACAGCCATTCTCCTACCTCTGCCTCTTGAGTGCTGGGATTAAAGCTGTGCACCACCTGCACACCCAGCTTACTTATTCCTTTCTTTAAAAAAAAATATTTATTGGGGCTGCAGAGGCTTAGTGGTTAAGGTGTTTGCCTGCAAAGGCAAAGGATCCCAGTTCAATTCTCCAAGACCCACATAAGCCAGATGCACAAGGAGGGGCATGCATCTGGAGTTCGTTTGCAGTAGCTGGAGGCCCTGGCATGCCCATTCTCTCTCTCTCTCTCTCTCTCTCTTTCACTCTCTCTCTCTCTTTCACTCTCTCTCAGATAAATATAAAGTATTTAAAATTAATTAATTAATTTATTTATTTATTTATTTATTTATTTATTTGCATACAGAGACAGACACAGAGAACAGAGAGATAATGGCCATGTCAGGGCCTCTAGCCACTGCAAATGAGCTCTGGGTACATGTGCCACTTTGTGTATCTGGCTTTATATGGCTACAGGGGAACCAAACCTGGGCCCTTTGGTTTTGAAGGCAAGCACCTTAACTGCTGAGCCAATTCTCCTTTCTTTTCTGTTCTTTCTTTCTTTCTTTCTCTTTCTTTTTTTAAATGTTTTTTTAATTTTTACTTATTTATTAGCAACAGACAGAGAGAGAAAGAGAGAGAGAATGGGCGCACCAGGGCCTTCAGCCACTGCAAATGAACTCCAGATGCATGTGCTACCTTGTGCATCTGGCTTACATAGGTAATGGGGAATTGAACCAGGGTCCTTAGGCTTCACAGGCAAGTACTTATAACTGCTAAGCCATCTCTCTAGCCCCCCTTCTTTCTTTCTTTCTTCCTTCCCTCCCTCCCTCTTTCTTTCTTTCTTTCTTTCTTTCTTTCTTTCTTTCTTTCTTTCTTTCTTTCTTTCTTCTCTTTGAGGTAGAATCTCATGGTAGCCCAGGCTGACCTGGAATTCACTATGTAATCTCAGGGTGGCCTCAAACTCACAGTGATCCTCCTACCTCTGCCTCCCGAGTGCTGGGATTAAAGGCGTGTGCCACCACACCCAGCTCCCATTTCTTTATTATTAGTATTATTATTAGTAGTAGTATTTTATTTTTATTTATGTAAGAAAGACAAAAATAGGCAGGGAGAGAGAGAGAGAATGGGCACACCAGGGCCTTCAGCCACTGCAAACAAATTCCAGATGCATGCACCGCCTTGTGCATCTGGCTTACATGGGTCCTGGGGAATCAAACCTGGGTCCTTTGGCTTTGCAGGCAAATACCACTAAGCAATCTCTCCAGCCCTATTGTTATTTATTTTGAGAGAGAGAGAGAGAGGCAGGCAGAGAGAGACACAGAGAGAGAATAGGCATGCCAGGGTCTTCAATCGCGGTGAACAAACTCCAGATGCATACTCCCCTTGGTGTGCATGTGTGACATTGTGTACTTGCATCACTGTGTGTCTGACTATATGGGACCTGGAGATTTGAACATGAATTCTTAGGTTTTGTAGGCAAGCACCTTTACCAGCACCCAGTTCCCATTTCTTAACAGCACAGTTTGTAGGTCCATGGATCACAGAAAGGAGAAATAATTCATAAAATGACACGAGAGGCATTTCTGGTTGCTAGCATGGAGCTGAGACTAGCTGAGTGGAATGTGTACAGCAGATGGCCTACCAGCCAGGTGGAAATGGGCTTCTGCATGCTCTTATAAAATACTGAGACACCGACTGGGCACACCATGAAAATGCCTTCATGAGAAATGAGTTTAGTTTATATCCAGGAAAATGGTAGTCAATAACTGCCTCAATTTTTTTTGTTTTATTTTTTGAGGAAGGGTTTCACTCTGGCCCAAGCTGACCTGGAATTCACTGTGTAGTCTCAGGATGGCCTTGAACTCATGGTGATCCTCCTACCTCTGCCTCCCAAGTGCTAGGATTAAAGGTGTGAGCCACCACGCCCGGCTTAAGTGCCTCAATTTATTTATTTATTTGCATATTAGAGACAGAGAAAAGGAGAGAGAGAGAGAGGCAGAGACAGAGAATGGGCATGCCAGGGCCTCTAGCCACTACAAACAAACTCCAGACGCACGTGCCACCATGTGCATTTGGCCTAGGTGGGTATTGGGGAATTGAGCCTCAAACTGGGGTCCTTAGGTTCACAGGCAAGCGCTTAACCGCTAAGCCATCTCTCCAGCCCTTAACTGCCTCAATTTTTAATTCTACAAAAGTAGTTTTTAAATTTTTATTTATTTATTTGAGACAGAGAGAGAAAGAGTGAGTGACAATGGGTATGCCAGGGCCTCAGCCACTGCAAATGAACTCCAGATGCATGCACCACCTTGTGCATCTGGCTTATGTGGGAACTGAAGAATTGAACCTGGGTCCTTAGGCTTGGCAGGCATGTGCCCTAAACTCTAAGCCATCTCTCCAGCCCCAAAAGTTTTAGTTTTAAAAATATTTTTATTGGGGCTGAGGAAATGGCTGAGCAGTTAAGGTGCTTGCCTGCCAAGCCAAAGGATCCTGATTTGATTCTCCAGGCCCCATGTAAGCCAGATGCACAAGGGGCCACATGCATCTGGAATTCGTTTGCAGCAACTGGAGGCTCTGGCATACCCATTCTCTCTATCTATCTCTGCTTCTCTCTCTCTCAAATAAATAAATAAATAAATAAATAAATAAATAAATTTTTTTTGAGACTGGGGGGGGAATAGGCACATCAGGGCATCTTGCACTGCAAACAAACTCCAGATGCACCACTTGATGCATCTGGCTTTATGTGGGTACTGAGGAATTGAACCCTGGCCATTAGGCTTTGCAAGCAAGCACCTTTGACCACTGAAAAATTTCTCCAGGCCCAAAGGTAGTATTTATTTATTTTTATTTTTGAGACAAGGTCTCTTGTATCTAATGCTGGTCCCAAAGTTACTATGCAGCTGAGGATGAGTTTTGGTCTTCTTGCCTCTACCTCCCAGATGCTGGACTCACATGCTCTGCTTATGTGGTGCTTGAGATGCAATCAGGGCTTCGTGTAGGCTGGCAAGAACTCTACCAATATTCTTGCTAGAGAAACAGCCAGAACTAGGAATAAGACCAATTACTGACTCACCGGATCACTAAGATACATCATTATCATGTATTTCATAGCCTTCAGTAGTTTCCGAAGTCCTGTCAATATAAGGTCTATTTTTGTACAATACCTAGTTTCCCACTAGGCTGAGGCTCCCTGTGGGAAGAGGCCATACTGATTTGTCCCCAGTACAGGCCTCATGTCTGACACATAAAGGCTAGGTGCTTGGGCCAGAGATGGCTTAGTGGTTAAGGCACTTGCCTGCAAAGCCTAAAGACCCAGGTTCAATACCTTAGGACCCATGTAATACAGATGCAAAAGGTGGCATGCATCTGGAGTTCATTTGCAGCAGCTGGAAGCCCTGACACACCCATTCTCTCTATATATATCTGCCTCCCTCTCTCAAAATGAAATAAAGAAAAGTATTTTTTTTAAAAGACTAGGGCTGGGGCTGGAGAGATGGCTTAGTGGTTTAAGCCCTTGCCTGTGAAGCCTAAGGACCTTGGTTCGAGGCTCAATTCCCCAGTACCCACGTAAGCCAGATGCACAAGGTGGCGTATGCATCTGGAGTTCGTTTGCAGAGGTTGGAAGCCCTAGTGTGCCTATTCTCTCTCTCTCTCCCTACCTCTTTCTCTCTCTGTCTGTCACTCTCAAATAAATAAATAAAAATAAAAAAATAAAATAAAAAAAAATTAAAAAGACTAGGGCTGGAGAGATGGCTTAGCAGTTAAGGTACTTGCCTGCAAAGTTTAAGGATTCATGTTCAACTCTCCGGTCCCACATAAGCCGGATGCACAGTGATGTAACATATAATGTCGCACATGTGCACAAGGAGTTGCACATGTCTGGAGTTTGAATTAAGTGGCTGAGGCCCTGGTGCACCAATCCTCTCTCTCTCTCTCTCTCTCTCTCTTGCATAAAAAAAAAAAAAAAAGGATTAGGTGCTCAGTAAAAGTTTGATGAATTGAACTGATCTAGGCAATAATCCCAAGCAGTTGAATAGAGCAGAGCTTTTCAGTGAAGTAAGATCCAAGTAGACACACCATGTGCTGGGAAATCGAACCAGGTTCTTTAGCTTTGCAGGCAAGTGCCTTAACCACTAAGCCATCTCTCCAGCCCCACTTTTTTTTTTTTTTTTTTTTTTTTTTTTGAGGTAGGGTCTCACTCTAGCCCAGGCAGACCTGGAATTCACTATGTCGTCTCAGGGTGGCCTCAAACTCACGGCGATTCTACCTTTGCCTCCCGAGTGCTGAGATTAAAGGCATGTGCCATGACGCCCAGTTGGTTTTTTTTTTTGTTTTTTTTTTTTTTTGTTTTGTTTTTGAGACAGAGTCTCTCACTGAACCTGGAGTTCACGGATTCAGCTAGATTAGCTAGCGAGAACTCCCCAGGGACCCGCTTGTCCCTGCTTTCCCAGTGCTGGGATCACAGGTATATGATGCTATAACTGGCTTTTTACATGGGTGCTGGGGATCTGAACTCAGGCCCTCATGTTTGCAGGGCACACACTTTACCAGCTGTTTTGAGTTTGCAGTGCCTATCTTAATTCCATTGCTAGGCACTCCTTGGCAGGTCGTGAATATCATCCATGACCCAAGTGAGGCTCCAGGGGGAAGCCTTCCTCAGTGCACCTTCCACGTTGGAAGACCTGACCCCATTCTCCATGTTCATCTCACAGTGGTCTCACGGATTTCAAGCTTCAGAGATTTCATGTTTCATGTGGTGTCTGGAGTGTAGATATACTATGCTTATGTAACTGGGGTTTAGCCAAGGAACTCACACGTCCAAGCTGTCTTTGGCCAGCCTTTTTCTTTGGCAAGAATGTTATGAAAAGTCCCCACTCATCATACAGCATGTGAAAGGGAACAAATCCTGAGCCAGTGTTTGTCAAACTGGAGTTCATAGACTCTTGGAAGTCTGAGGATGAATTCTTGGGTCTAGACATTGCCTACACATATTTATGATTTCAGATTTTCTTCTGTGACTATATACAGCTAACACAAACATTTTCTGGACCACCTGGCTAGCTACCTGTGTGTGTGTGTGTGTGTGTGTGTGTGTGTGTGTAGAAGTGAGGAATTGAGCCCAGGTCCTTGGGCATCATACTAAGCACATGTCCTACCACTGAACTACATCCCTAACCCACTCATAAATGGATCCTGACATAAGAATGTGCTGCTTGGGCTGGAGAGATGGCTTAGGGGTTAAGGCACCTACCTATGAAGCCAAAGGACCCAAGTTCAATTCCCCAGTACCCACGTAAGCCAGACGCACATGGTGGTGCATGCATTTAGAGTTCGTTTACAGTGCCTAGAAGCCCTAGAATGTCCTTTTCTCTCTCTTTCTCTCTAATAAGTAAATAAATAAAAATAAAATATTTTTTAAAAGATTGTGGACTGGAGGGATGGCTTAGCGGTTAAGGCGCTTGCCTGCAAAGCCAAAAGACCCAGGTTCAATTCCCCAGTATCCACATAAACCAGATGCACAAGGTGGCGCATATATCTGGAGTTCATTTGCAGCAGCTGGAGGCCCTAGAACTACCATTCTCTCTTATTCTATTTGCCTCTTTCTCTCTCTCTCTCCCTCTCTCAAATAAATAAATAAATAAATAGCCAAATACATAATATTAAAATTAAAAAACCAAAGTTCCAAAGTATTTAAGATACATCTTAGGAGCTGGGGATATAGCTCAGTGGGTAGAGAACTTACGTAGTGTGCATGAAGCCCTGGGTTCAATCCTCAGCACTGCATAAACCAGAGGTGGTGGCCCACACCTATAATCTCAGTGCTAGTGAAGTAGAGACAGGAGGATCAGGAGTTCATGGTCTTTCTTGGCTACATACTGAGTTCGAGGCCATCCTGATATATAACAGATAATGTCTCAAAACAAACAAGGGGTTGGAGAAATGGCTTAGCTGTTAAGGCACTTGCCTGCAAAGCCTAAGGACTCAGGATCAATTCCCAGTACTCATGTAAGCAAGACAAGGTGGCACATGCATCTGGAGCTTGTTTGCAGTGGCTAGAAGCCCTGGCATGCCCATTCTTTCTCCCTCCCTCTCATTCTCTCTGCCTCTTTCTCTGTCTAATAAATAAATAAAACATTAAAACAACCCCCCATATTCTAGTACCCAGAGATCAACTAAAATAAATATCATAACTCTTTTTACTTAGATATATCTCATATGCTAGAAAACTTATCCTCTGAGAGCAGGAGAGATTGCTCAGGGGTTAAAGGCCCTTGTTTGCAAAGCCGGCTGGCCTGGGTTCAAATCCCCACATAAAGCCAGATGCACAAGATGGAGCATGTGTCTGGTGTTCATTTGCAGTGCCTGTAGGCCCTGATACACCTGTTCTATATCTCTCTCTCTCTATCTGGCTCTCTTCCTCCCTCCCCCTTTCTCATACATAAATAAAATACTTTTTTTTTAATGGTTTTTTGAGGTAGGATCTCACTCTAGCCCAGGCTGACCTGGCATTCACTACATAGTCTCAGGGTGGCTTTGAACTCATGGCGATCCTCCTACTTCTGCCTCATGAGTGATGGGATTAAAGGTGTGCACCACCACACCCAGCTGGTGAGTTCAAAGCCACCCTACGACTATGTAGTGAATGCCAGGTCAGCCTGGGCTAGAGTGAGACCCTACCTCGAAAAAAAAAAAAAGAATTTTTAAAAGTATTTTATTTAGCTGGGCATGGTGGCCCATGCCTTTAATTCCAGCACTCAGGAGGCAGAGGTAGGAGGATCACCATGAGTTTGAGGCCACCCTGAGACTACATAGCAAATTCCAGGTGAGCCTGGGTTAGAGTGAGACCCTACCTCAAAAACCAAAATAAAATAAAATAAAATAAAAGTTTCTTTATTCACATGCATGTGTGTGAGTACCAGGTCTTCCTACAGCTGCAAACAAACGTCAGTTCCATATACCACTTATTATTATTATTATTATTATTGGAGACAAAGAGAGGGAGCGGGAGAGAAAGAGAGTGAGAATGGACACACCAGGGCCTCTAGCCACTGCAAATGAATTCCAGATGCATGTGCCACCATGTGCATCTGGCTTACATGGGACCTGGAGAATCGAACCTGAGTCCTTAGTCTTTACAGGCATGTGCCTTAACCACTAAGCCATCTCTCCAGCCCCCATGTACCACTTTTTGTGTGAGTTGCTAGAGAGAATTGCTTTGCAAGCAAACACCTTTAACCACTGAGTCACCTCCCCTGCTCCTTATTTCTTTTCTTTTCTTTTCTTTTCTTTTTTTTTTTTTTTTCCGAGGTAAGGTCTCACTCTAGCCCAAGCTGACATGGAATTCATTATGTCATCTCAGGGTGGCCTCGAACTCATGACGATCCTCCTACCTCTGCCTCCCGAGTGCTGGGATTAAAGGTGTGTGCCACCATGCCTGGCTTCCTGCTCCTTATTTCATTTTGTAATTCAATTGTGCCCCGTTTGCAGGCATGAACTTCCCAGATGACATGTGTGGCAATGGAGGCGCCTGCTTAGGGCTTTCCCAAGTCATCTGTTCATTCCTGTCCATGAATGAGTGTCACCATTAGTGTTATCGAGGCTTCACTAGGAAATCATGTTTGTTGCTTTAGGCCGATGCTGGGCTGTTTTTAATTCTCCTAACTCCTGCTTGGCCTGAATCCTGCTAATATTTCCTCAGGCTAAAAGCCAGTAAAAAGAATCACCTGGCCAAACACCCTCACCCAGCATCCAGCCTCCCAGGGGAGCAGTATGGACACACAAAACTGTTGACCCAGTTTGAAGGCTGAGAGAATCCCCGTCACTCAGGTCACCAGGACAACAGAGCAAAGTGTCAGGCCCCTGAGAAATGACAAGCAGGGGTTTTCCAGTGTCTTTTGTGTCCCTACAGTGTGGAACTGGGAGTCCCAGGGCAGCCTGCCATTTTCACCCAGCTGCTCCTGAGTGTTTTCTCAGCTCTCTGGCTCCGTGAACGATGCTTCTCTATGTTCTCGCAGCGGGCTCTGCTCGCAGCCATCCAGAGGGGCCCAAAGAAACCAGAGCGCTTGGAGGAAGATGTGGAGTGTTGTTTGGAGCAGGGCCACAGGCAGTCTCTGGGAAGGACATGCTGAAGCAGCTATGGGCATTTCAAAGTAAAGACCAGGACTCCAAAGGCAATATTTAAAAAATACGACCTACATGAGTGAAGCATGGGCTTACTGAAAGAGTGGTCTAGGGGGCTAGTGGTTAAGGCATTTGCCTGTGAAGCTTAAGGACCCAGGTTTGATTCCTCAGTACCCACACAAGGTGGTGCAGGCATCTGGAGTTTGTTTGCAGTGGTTAGAGACTCTGACAGGCCCATTCTCTCTCTCTCTCTCAAATAAATAAACTATTTTTAAGAGTGGTTTAGTACTGGGGAGATGGCTCAGCAGTTAATTGCTTCATATTCAAGTATGAGGGCCTGAGGGCCTGAAACCATCCTGGTTCACATTTCCAGATCTCCCACATAAATAGCAGAAACCAGTAAGAGACTCTGGGGAAAGAATTATGGAGTGCAACATTCTGCAGACAAGGGCATGTACACATGCAGATGCACACACCACAACACACTCCATTAATACATACACACAAGCAAAAGCAAAATGCTATTTATAAGGTTCTGAACATCTGAAGATGTTCTTCCTAAATTATACTAAGAGCTGGAGAATTGTAACCAGAAAAGCAATGCAGGGCCAGGTGTGGTGGTGCACGCCTTTAATCCCAGCACTCGGGAGGCAGAGGTAGGAGGATCACCATGAGTTCAAGGCCACCCTGAGACTACATAGTGAATTCCAGGTCAGCCTGAGCTACAGTGAGACCCTACCTCAAAAAAAAAAAAAAAAAAAAGCAATGGACGTAAAATTGTGAAATGTTAAAGAAGATGACAGTTTGCTGCCAAGATGTCAGAAAGAATGCCCAGAGTGCCATGGATAAGACATAAGTCTTCCATGGGGCCCAAGGACTTCTGGGGAAGGGTGAATGTCTTAGCCCATCTTCTGTTGCTATGACAGAATACGTGAGACTGACTCATTTATAAAGCAAACAGGTTTATATTTAGCTCATAGTTTTAGAGACAGAAAAGCTCAAAATTGCTTGCTGCATATGGCAAGGGTTTTCTTCTGCATCATAGAAAGGTGAATGGTGTCATGTGGCACTAGCGTCAAAAGTGACAGAAGCATGTCAAGTAGGGGCACATAGAAGAAAGGGAAAGGGGGCTGGAGAGATTGCTCAGTGGTTAAGGCACTTGTCTGCAAAACCTGATGGCCTGGGTTCTATTCTCCAGCACCCACTTAAAGCCAGATGTACAAACTGGTGCATGTCTGGATTTGTTTGCAGTGCCTAAAGCTCCAGTGTACCCTTTTAAAGAAAAAAGGGGGGGAAAGGTGAAGAAAGGGATGCAGGGGGTCCAGATGCTTTATTTTTATTTAGTATTTTTAAATATTTATTTATTTACTTATTTGCAAACAGAGATTAGAAGGGAGAGAATGAGTGTGCCGGGGCCTCCAAATGCTGCAAACGAACTCCAGATGCATGTGCCACTTTGTGAGTCTGACTTTACGTGGTTCCTGGGGATCAAATGTGGGTCATTAGGGTTTGCAGGCAAGTGCTTTAACCTCTGAGCCATCTCTCTGAGGGTGATTTAAATGACTGCAGAGTTCCTCCTATTGTAGTGTCCACTGAAGTCCCTGTCCTTCTTGATCTTGGAGAGTACCCTCACATGTCTGAAGGAAGTAGAGCAAGAAATGGAATCATCAGGTTTTGGATGACATTTCTCTTCTTCTTTTTTTTTTTTTTCTTCTTCTTCTTCCTCCTCCTCCTCCTCCTCCTCCTCCTCCTCTTCTTCTTCTTCTTCTTCTTTTGGTTTCTTGAGCTAGGGTCTCACTCTGGCCCAGGCTGACCTGGAATTCACTATGTAGTCTCAGGGGGCCTTGAACTCACGGTGATCCTCCTACCTCTGCCTCCCGAGTGCTGGGATTAAAGGCATGCACCAAAATGCCCGGCTAGGCTTTGGGTGTCATTTGCCCCATCACTCTGTGGCCTCACTTCAGTTTTTTCTTTCTTCCGTTCCCTCTCTGCCCGTCTGCTTCTGACAGAGCTGCAGAACAGATAGAAAGAGGGTGTCCGCTTCCCTCCCCGGTGCTGTCGCTGCAGATTGTGCCAGAGCTGCTGTCAGTGGGCTCGGGCACAGCGCCAGAATCCGTCTTTGTCATCAAAATCCCCAGGCCGGCTCTCTGTGCTGGGTGTCGTGCAGAGCCAGTGGGCCAGCCCCAGGCGTGCACGTAGGTGGAAGACTGAGGGGACTAGAGAGACCATTCAAAATTAGATAAAAGGGACATAAAAGACAGGCAGAATGAAGTGGAGATTTCTTCTGTCTGACGGTATCTTCCTGACATCAGCACGCAGTCATGTGCCAGCAGCACTGCCCTCTAGAACGTGCTACGCTGATGGCAATGCTCTAGAACGATCCATGCTGTCCAGTAGAGCAGCCATCCCTGACACTGAGCACCTGCAATGTGGCAAGTGAGGACATTTTTATTCTCTTGAGTTTTAATTAAGTCAAACTTGGTCACATGACTAAGACACTACTATATTAGATACCCTAATGTTTTAAAAGATAGCAGAGAAATGTAGGTCAAACATTGTTATTGGAGCCCTTAGTTAAAAATCCCAGTTCTTGCCGGGCGTGGTGGCACACGCCTTTTATCCCAGCACTTGGGAGGCAGGGGTAGGAGGATCGCCATGAGTTCAAGGCCACCCTGAGACTACATAGTAAATTCCAGATCAGCCTGGGCTAGAGTGAGACCCTGCCTCAAAAAACAAAACAAAAACAAAATCCCAGTTCTTCGCTCCATGAGAGGGAGTATATCCCTGATATTGAAAACCTACAAAACAGGGGTAGTCATGAGCCCTAGGGCTGTAACGTCTGCTGGTGTCTAGCTAAATGTATACACTATGCTCAACAAACTGCCCAGTAAGCATTTCTCTTAATGTTCATACCCATATATTAATGCTACTCTCACTTTTGGTTAGAGAAGCTTCTCTTTTCAGATGGCCGTGACCTTGGGATGATTCAGAAGGCACCATGGTGCTGAGAAGAAGTGACAGAGGAGTGCTCAGCACTGAAATATCTCTAACACACCTTCCAAGGCTCAGGGACCATTGCAGAAGAGGGGGTGGAAAGAATGTAAGAGCCAAAGGAAGGGTAGGACTCCTTATAACGTGTTCCTCCAGACACAAAATGGCCTGGATATCCATAACCTCACAGTGCCTGACACTACCTACACAAGACCATTATAATAGGAGGAAAAGATGATGACATCAAAATTAAAAGAGAGACTGATTGAGAGGGGGAGGGGATATGATGGAAAGTGGAGTTTCAAAGGGGAAAGTGGGGGGAGGGAGGGAATTACCATGGGATATGGTCTACAATTATGGAAGTTGTCAATAAAAATAAATTTAAATATTTTTAAAATTTTAAAAATCCCAGTTCTTGAGCTGGGGAGATGATGACTCAGCAGTTAAAGGTGCTTGCTTGCAAAGCCTGCCAGCCTGGGTTTGATTCCCCAGTACTTACATAAAGCCAGCTACACAAAATGGCACGTGTGTCTGGAGTTCATTTGTAATGGCAAGAGGCCCCAGTGTGCCCGTTCTCTCTCCCTCTTGAAAATAAATAAGTAAATATATTTTTAAGGGCTGGAGAGATGACTCGGCAGTTAAGGCACTTGACTGTGAAGCCTAAGGATCCAGGTTCCATTCCCCAGGACCCACATAAGCAGATGCACAAGGTGACACATAAGCCTGGAGTTTGTGTGCAGTGGCTAGAGGCACTGGTGTGCCCATTCTCTATCTGCCTCTCTCTCCCAAATAAATAAATAAAATATTAAAAAAATAGAAAAGGTTTTATTAGGGGCTGGAGAGATGGCTTAGCTGTTAAGGTGCTTGCCTGCAAAGCCTAAGGACCCAGGTTCAATTCCCTAGTACCCACGTAAAGCCAGATGCATGAAGTGGCACATGCATCTGGAGTTAGTTTGTTGCAGTGGCTAGAGGCCTGGTGCACCCATTCTTTTCCTCTCCCTCTTCCTCTCTCTCTCTCTCTCTTCCTCTTTCACTCTAAAATAAATAAATAAATAAATAAAGTTTTATTAATTCATTTATTAAAGAGAGAGAGAAGGCACACCAGGGCCTCCAGCAGAGGAACTCCAGACGCATGTGCCACCATGTGCATCTGGTTAATGTGCATTCTGGGAAATTGAACCTTGGTCTAAGATGCCTAAGCCAGACCTCTGCAGCCCCTCCACCCCTTCTTTGAGACAGGGTCTTTCATTGCC
Source organism: Orientallactaga sibirica (assembly GCA_036365145.1). Lineage (NCBI taxonomy): Eukaryota > Metazoa > Chordata > Mammalia > Rodentia > Dipodidae > Orientallactaga > Orientallactaga sibirica. The sequence goes on from JAEOAD010000016.1 coordinate 12,877,411, forward strand.
TAGAGCTCTGAGATTAAGCCAGATCGGCTGGTCAGCAAACTCCAAGAACCTGCATCTCCACTTCCCCAGTGCTGGATTACAAGTGTACCACCATGCCTGGAATTTATTTACTTATTTATTTTTAATTTTGTTTGTTTGTTTATTTATTTGAGAGTGATAGACAGAGAGAGAAAGAGGCAGATAGACAGAGAGGGAATGGGCGTGCCAGGGCCTCCAACCACTGCAAATGAACTCCAGATGCATGTGCCCCCCCCTTGTGCATCTGGCTTACATGGGTCCTAGGGAATCAAGCCTCGAACCGGGGTTCTTAGGCTTCACAGGCAAGTGCTTAACGGCTAAGCCATCTCTCCAGGCCCGTGCTTGGCATTTATATGAACACTGGGGATCAAACTTGGACCCTCATGTCTACATGCCAAACACTTCACTGAGTAAGCGAGCAGAAGCTCAATTACTCCTGCTTTCAAATCAAACATACAAACAGGATTTTGTGTGTCCATACACAATCTAGGAACCACAAAGGAGAGAATGCCTTTCCTCTGTTTTCCTTGGAATCTTTCACTTTCGTTCTGAGAAGCAGGAAAGGCAGACTTGTGGATTTGATTTCGCAAGTAAGAAAACAGAAACCCAAAGGGGCACACAATATGAAACAACAAAGAAAAAAAACAGGCTGGAGCCAGGCGTGGTGGCACATGCCTTTAATCCCAGCAGTCACTGTGAGTTCGAGGCCACCCTGAGCTACGACTGAGACCCCTGCCTCAAGAAAACAAAAACAAAACAGGGCTGGAGAGATGGCTTAGCAGTTAAGGCACATGCCTATGAAGCCTAACAACCCTGGTTCAATTCTCCAGATCCCATGTAAGCCAGATGCACAAAGGTGTGCAACATCTGGAGTTTGCAGTGGCTAGAGGCTCTGGCGTGCCCATTCTCCCCCTCTCTCTATCTCTAATAAATAAATAAATAAAAATAAAATCTTTTTTAAAAACCAAACCAAACCTGGGCGTGGTGGCACACACCTTTGATAGAGGCACTCAGGAGGCAGAGGTAGGAGTATCGCTGACTTTCAGGCCAGCCTGAGACTACATAGTGAATTCCAGGTCAGCCTGGGCTAGAGTAAGACCCTACGTTGAAAAACCAAAAACAAACAAACAAACAAAAACACTCCAACTGTCCAAACTATGACCCGGAAGAGTTAACAAAGGACACAAATATCTCCTTTGGCAGGTGAAGGCCAAATCTCTCAGTCCCAGGCTTCAGGAAAAACTTTGGATCTCAAGCTTATTAACTTCCTGTCCCTAGTCCTGGGGCATGGTGTTTGTCCTCTCTTGGACCCCTCACCAAACCACCAGCATCACCCTACTCTCTGGAAGGCAGCATTAAGAACATTCTCTGCCCCAGTTCTCCCGCTTGCTGTGGCCCAGGTCCTGCTTTGTTTGTTTGGTTTTAGCTACCTGGAAGATTTTAGCAGCTCCTGCCTTGCCATTAATCTAGACATTTTCACATCGATTGACATCCGTTTTCATGCCTGTAATGATTTAATTGCCTTCTTTGAATGCCTGTAAGCAAGAGCTCTGTCATCTGAGAACAGTTTAGGAAAAACACAGCCGGCATAGAATGAAAACACGGGTAGGAAAAGCAGTTCTCCATCTTGCACAACAGCGCCCCCTTTTGACCGAGGCACACCAGTATTAAAGGCCAAAGCCAAACCCAACACAGTTTTATTGAGACGTAATTGATGATGTACAATAAACACCTTTAATCCCAGCACTCAGAGGTAGAGGTGGGAGGATCCCTGAGACTACACAGTGAATTCCAGGTCAGCCTGGTCTACAGCAAGACTCTACCTTGTAAAACCAAAATAAACGAATAAATTGCACTACCCAGGGTACAAATACATGTTTGGTTTTTTTTGTTTTGTTTTGTTTTTTTTCCTGAGATAGGGTTTCGCTCTAGCTCAGGCTGACCTGGAATTCACTATGTAGTCTCTGGGTGGCCTTGAATTCACAGTGATGCTCCTACCTCTGCTTCCGGAGTGCTAGGATTAAAGGAGTGCGCTACCACGCCCAGCACAATTAGATGTTTTGTTTTCACGTGTGCATGTGTGTGTGGTGGACATTTTTGTATATAGTGGCATTGGATGTCTTCTTTGCTCTCCACCTTAATTTTTATTTTTATTGGCACCTAGCATGGTGGGAGACAGAGGTAGGAGGATCACTGTGAGCTCGAGGCCACCCTGAGAAAACATAGTGAATTCCAGGTCAACTTGGGCTACAGTGAGACCCTAACTCAAAAAAACCAAAAAGAAAAGAAAGCTATTTGCCTGTGTGTGTATGGGAATGCCAGGGCCTCTTGCCACTGTAAATGAATAGCCATTTGGCTTGATGTGGGTGGCTGGGGAATTGAACCCCAGCAGTAGGCTTTACAAACAAGCACCTTTAACCACTGAGCCATTCACCAGCTTCTCTCTGCCTTCACTGAGACAGTCTCTCACTGGAACCAGAACTCACCAACTTGACTAGTATAGCCAGACAGCCTGGGGGACCCCGTGGTGGTTTGAATCAGATTTCCCACAGAAACTCATGTGTTTTGGGTGCGTGCTCTCCAGCGGGTGGCCATTTGGGAGGTGGAGCCTTGCTGGTGGAAGTGTGCTGCTGGGGACTGGCTTTATAGTGTTACAGCCCAGCTTCCCCTTGCCAGAGGTCAGCTCACACTCTTGCTGCTTTCTTCCAACTGTGGCAAGCTGTGTTGTCCAGCCTCTGCCCTACCATCCTTCCCCTGCCACAATGAAGCTTCTTGAGACTCTAAGTCAAACAAACTTTCGGGACTGGAGAGATGGCTTAGCAGCTAAGGCACTTGCCTGCAAAGCCGAAGGACCCAGGTTTGATTCCCCAGCACTCATGTAAGCCAGGTGTACAAGGTGGCACTTATGTCTCTGGAGTTCATTTGCAGTGGCTGGAAGCCCTGGCATGCCCATTCTCTCTGTGTGTCTCTCTAATTAGTTAATTAATTAATTCCCACCCACTGGGTTTGGTTGAGTGTTCTGTCCCAGCAACTCAAAGGTAACTACAATAGCCCCTGTCTCTGCATCTTCCAAGTGCTGGGATGACGGGTGGGCAACCATGCCCACCTGGCACTTACATGAGTGCTGGGGATCCAAACTCTGGTCCCCACACTTGCACAGCGAATGCTTTATCCTCTGAGCCATCTCCCCTGCCCCAGTTTGAAGATTTTCATTATTTATTTATTATTATTATTATTATTATTTATTTTTGTTTTTGTTTTTCAAAGTAGGGTCTCACTTTAACCCAGGCTGACGTGGAATTTACTGTGTAGTCTCAGGGTGGCCTTGAACTCACGGCGATTCTCCTACCTCTGCCTCCCAAGTGCTGGGATTAAAGGCGTGCGCCACCACACCCAGTTAAGATTGTTTTTCTTTCTTTTTTTTTAAAATAATTTTTCTTAATTATTTATTTATTTGCAAGCAGAGTGAGAGATAGAAGAGAGACATACAGAGAGAGAATGGGCACACCAGGGCCTCTAGCCACTACAAACGAACTCCAGATGCATGTGCCCTCTGTGCATCTGGCTTACGTGGGTCCTGGAGAATCAAACCAGGATCCTTTGATTTCACAGGCAAACACCTTAACCGCTAAGCCATTTCTCTGGCCCTATTTTTTTTTTTTTAAATGAGAGAGACAGACAATTGGCACACCAAGGCCTCCAGATACTGTAATTGAACTCCAGACAGTGTGTGCCACCTTGTATGCATGTGAGACCTTGCACATGTGTCACCTTGTATACCTGGCTTCATGGGATCTGGGGAGTCAAACATGGGTCCTTAGGCTTTGCAGGCAAACTCCTTAACTGCTAAGCTATCTCTCTAGTCCTCTTTTGGTTTTTTTGAGGTATGGTCTCACTCTAGCCCAGGCTGACCTAGAATTCACTATGTAGTCTCAGGGTGACTTCAAACTCACAGCAATCCTCCTATCTCTGCCTTCCAAATACTGGGATTAAAGATGTGTACCACCATGCCTAAGGGAGAGAGAGAGAGAGAGAGAAATAGGTGTGCCAGGGCCTCTAGCCACCGCAGATGTACTCCAGATGCATACATCACTTTATACATCTGGCTTTACATGGTATTAAGGAATTGAACTTGGGTCTTTAGGTTTTGCAGGCAAGTGCCTAAACCACTGAGCAATTTCTCCAGACCCCAGTTTGAAGAGTTTTAACTTTGTATGTGCCCCTAAAGCCATCACAGGCAGGGTAATGCACGTTTCTTTCACAGGCAACTTTTCCATTTCAGGATTTGATCAATATATCCTGTTCAAAACAGCACTATACGCCTGGTGTGGTGGCATACACCTTTAATCCCAGCACTCGGGAGGCAGAGGTAGGAGGATCACTGTGAGTTCGAGGCCAGCCTGAGACTACATAGTGAATTCCAGGTCAGCCTGGGCTAGAGTGAAAAACCAAAAAATATGACAAGATAAGCTGGTGACATGGCTCAGTTGGTAGAGTGGTTGCCTACCATTCAAGAAGCCCTGGATTTGATTCCCAGCACCTCATAAACCAGGTGTAGTGGATCACACCTGTAATCCCAGGTTTGGGGGGCAGGAGGATCAGAAGACTAGGTCATCCTTAGTTACAAAGTGAGTTCAATATAGAGTGAATTTAAGGACAGCCTGGGTGACATGAGACCCTATCTCAAGAAGAAAAAAAAAGGAAGGCTTGGGCAAATGGCTCAGTGGTTAAAGGCACTTACTTGGAAAGCCTGCTGGCCTGTCTTTGATTCCCTAGTGTCCATATAAAGCCAGATGTAAAGAGTGGCGCAAGCATCAGGCATTTGTTTGCAGTGCCAAGAGACCCTTGTGTACACACATGCACACACACACACACACACACACACACACACACACACACACACGCTCATATGCAGGTAAATTGATTTAAATTTTTTTAAACAGTTAAATAAACAAAAAGGTTGGGTGTGGTGGCTCACGCTTTTATTTATTTGAGAGAGGGAGAGAGAAAGAAAAGAGTGAGAGAGAGAGAGAATGGGTGCACCTTTATCCCAGAACTTGGGAGGCAAGAGTAGGAGGATCGCCATGAGTTCAAGGCCACCCTGAGACTACATAGTGAATTCCAGGTCAGCTTGGGCTAGACTGAGACCCTGCCTTGAAAACCAAAATAAATAAATAAATAAATAAATAAATAAATAAATAAATAAATAAAAAAAAAAAAAAAAGAACGGCAAGAATAAATCAAATGAACAGATGAATAAAGGCTAGAGCCTCATAGGGCCCTTTTCATTTCAGTTTCCATTAGAGTTGGCCAGGTGGCTCTCCATTGGATTTCTCCCTGACCTTTCCTCCTTTTAAATATTTTATTGGGCTGGAGAGATGGCTTATCAGTTAAGGCGCCTTCCTCCTAAGCCTAAGAACGCAGGTTCCAATCTCCAGGTCCCACGTTTAGCCAGATGCAAAGTGACACAAGGGCGCAATGCCGCACTTGACCACAATGGGGCGCATGCATCTGGATTTCGTTCACAGCAGCTGAGAGGCTGGTGGCGTGCCCATCTCTATCTGTTTTCCTCTCTCTCTCTGTCTCTCTCTGTGTCTCTCTCCAAAAAAATTATTTATTTATTTATTTATTTATTTATTTATTTATTTATTTATTTATTTGAGAGAAAGAGGCAGAGAGAGTGAGAATGGGTACACCAGGGCCTCCAGCCACAGCAAACAAACTCCAGATGCATGTGCCCCCCTGTGCCTCTGGTTTACATGGGTCCTGGAGAGTTGAACTGGAATCCTTTGGCTTTGCAGGCAAATGCCTTAACTGCTAAGCCATCTCTCCAGCCTAAAAATATTATTTTTATTCATTTGCAAGGAGAGAGACAGAAAAAGCACATCAGGGCATTCCGTCAATGCCCACAAACTTCACACACATCTGTCACTTTGTGCATCTGGTTTTATGTGGTTACTAAGGAAGTGAACCTGGCTGGTCATGCTTTGCAAGCAAGTACCTTTAATCCCTGAGCCATCTCTCCAGCCCTTCATGACCTTTCTTTCTTTTCTCCAACTACAATATTCCTCATCCAATTTTTCTGTCTTTCATTTAATTCCTCCTTTCTAGAGATTTCCCTGTTGTGGAACAGCTCCTCTCTCTCTCTCCTGAAACACCAATCTTCAAAGCAAACACAAACCAAAAAAAAAAAAAAAAAAAAATCAATACCTCTTCCTGCCTCTTCATTCCTCCCTTCCACCACTCATTACGATATCTCATGCCTTCTCTTCATAACCGCATTTTCAGAAATATTTGTCCAAATTCACTCACCTCTCTTCCTCGCCTCCTCTTCTTGCTCAAAGGCACCCCTGCCACCACCACAAAGACACTAACCTTGACTAGGCCCCTCCTTCCCTCTCTCCCTCTCTGTTGCTATATCTGGTGAACCTGCCCCACTCCTTACCATATGCTGAAACTATGGACCACTCTGAAATAAAAAAAAATAGCTTTGGCCAGGCGTGGTGGGCACACCTTTAATCCAAGAACTTGGGAGGCCCAGGTAGGATGATTGCTGTGAGTTCAAGGCTACCCTGAGAATACATAGTGAATTCCAGGTCAGCCTGGGCAAGAGTGAGACTCTACCTTGAAAAACAAACAACAACAAAAAATAGCTTCGAGGGGGCTAAGGATGTAGCTCAGTTGGTAGAGTGCTTTTCTAGCGTTTGGGAAGCTCTAAGTTTGGTCCCCATGACTGAATAGATGGGTCTTCGTTGCTGGGAAAAAGCATCTGACCAAAAGCAGCTGATGGGAAGAAAAGATTTATTTTGATTTACAGGGGAAGCTCCATGATGGTGGGGGAAACCATGGCATGAGCAGAAGCTAGGCATCACCTCTGCTACAGCAGGTGGAAAACAGCAACAAGAGGGGCTGGAGAGATGGTTTAGCAGTTAAGCCTAAAGACCCAGGTTCAAATCCCCAGAACCCATGAAAGCCAAATGCATGAGGTGGTGCACACATCTGGAGTTCATTTGCAGTGGCTAGAGGTCCCCATTCTCTCCCCCCCCCGTCTTTCTCTCTGCCTCTTTTTTTAAAAATTTATTACAGTCAGAGAGAGAGAGAGAGAGAATGGGCACGCCAGGGCCTCCAGCCACTACAAACAAACTCCAGATGCGTGCACCACCATGTGCATCTAGCTTATGTGGGACCTGGGGAATCAAACCTGGGTCCTTTGGCTTTGCAGGCAAATGCCTTAACTGCTAAGCCATCTCTCCAGCCCTCTCACTGCCTCTTCATCTCTCTCAAATAAATAAATAAATAAATAAATAAATAAATAAATAAATAAATAAAATTTTATAAAAGGGGAAATGAAGTCTGGCTTAGCCAAATGAAGGCTAGTAAAGCCAAAGGACCCAGGTTCGATTCCCCAGGTCCCACATAAGCCAGATGCACAAGGGGGTGCACACATCTGGAATTTGCAGTGGCTGGAGGCCCTGGTGTGCCCATTCTCTCTCTCCCCCTGCCTATTTCTATATCTGTCTCTCAAATAAATAAATAAAAATTTAAAAAGGGAAATGAAGATCACCACCAAGACTGCTCCCCCAGAGGAGTGTGATAATTTTAGTGAGTATTCATCAACTATCTCTATGCAATATGGACACAATGTAATTATATAGCTTCTCATATACACATAGGACTGTACTTGTCAATATGCAGTGGGGATGTTTCCAAATTAATAACCATAAACTAACATGATAACTGTTAATGGTTGACAGCTTCTTATGATATTTATCAACCAGGACTGACACGACCTGTCTCTTACTCTTGGGCTTTTGCATTTTAATTTTATTTTATTTATTTGAGAGAGACAAGGAGGCAGAGAGAGAGAGACAGAGAAAGAGAGAGAGAGAGAGAATGGGTGTGCCAGGGACTTCAGCCACTGCAAACAAACTCCAGACACATGTGCTGCCTTGTGCATCTGGCTTACGTGGGTCCTGGGGAATTGAGCCTGGGTCCTTTGGCTTCTAAGGCAAATGCCTTAACCACTAAGCCATTTCTCCAGCCCGCATTTGCACTTTTTTGTTTGTTTGTTTTGAGGTAGGGTCTCGCTCTAGCTCAGGCTGACATGGAATTAGTCTCAGGGTAGCCTTGAACTCATAGCGATCCTCCTACCTCTGCCTCCCAAGTGCTAGGATTAAAGGTGTGCGCCACCACTCCCGGCTTGCACTTTTTCTTTTCTTTTCTTTTTTTTTTTTCAGGTAGGGTCTCGATCTAGTCCAGGCTGACCTGGAATTAACTATGTAGTCTCAGGATGGCCTCGAACTCACGGTGATCCTCCTACCTCTGCCTCCCGAGTGCTGGAATTAAAGGCATGCGCCACCACACCCGGCTGCACTTATGTTTTTATTTTTTTATTATTTTATTTATTTTGGAGAGAGACACAGACAGAGAGGGAGAGGGAGACAGAGATGGGCACGCCAACAGTCTCTCAGCTGTCGTGAAAGAAATCCAGATGTGTGCACCCCTTGTGGTCAAGTATGGCATTGCGCCCTTGCATCACTTTGCATCTGGCTAAACGTGGGACCTGGAGATTGGAACCGGGTTCTTAGGCTTAGCAGGCAGGCGCCTTAACCGCTAAGCCATCTCTCCAGCCCCGGCTGCACTTTGTAATCTTTATTTATTTATTTGAGAGTAAGAGAATGGGCACACCAGAGCCTCTAGCTACTGCAAACGAACTCCAGACGCATGCACCACCATGTGCATCTGGCTTACATGGGTACTGGGGAATCGAACCTGGGTCCTTAGGCTTCACAGACAAGTGCCTTAACTGCTAAGCTATCTCTCCAGCCCGCATTTGCATTTTTAAAAATATGTTTTATTTATTTATTTATTTATTTATTTATTTATTTATTTATTTATTTGAGAGAGAGAGAGAGAATGGCCATGCCAGGGCCTCTGGCCACTGCAAATGCAGATGCATGCAGCCCCTTGTGCATCTGGCTTACCTGGGTCCTGGAGAGTCAAACCAGGATCTTTTGGCTTTGCAGGCGAACACCTTAACTGCTAAGCCATCTCTTCAGCCCAGCATTTTTTTTTTTTTTTTGAGAGAGAGAGACAGAGAATGGGCGCACCAGCAGCCTTGTGGGCAAATGCGGCATTGTACCCTTGCATCACTTTACGTCTGGCTAAATGTGAGACCTGGAGAATCGAACGGCATTCTTAGACTTAGCAGGCAGGTGCCTTAACCACTAAGCCATCTCTCCAGCCTGCATTTGCATTTTTTTGCATGTGACTGTGCTTATTATGTGCTGTGCAGTGTGTGTGTGTGTGTGTGTGTGTGTGTGTGGTGTTTGCACATATATGTGCAGATGTGCACACCCATACATGTGCAAGGCCAGAAGAAAACTTCAGGTGTCCCTGCTCCATCACTCATGTTTCCTGGAGACAGAGTCTCTCGCTGCTTCCATTGCTGGTTGTTTTCACGAGCCCCAGCGGTTTTGCATCTCTGTTCCTCACAGGACTGGGGTTACAGGCTTGTGTGGTCACACCCAGCTGTTTACTTGGGTGCTGGGGGAATCAAATTCAGGTGCTCTCTGGCCCCCTGAGACCCTCGTGCTTGTGCAGAAAGTGCTCTGACCTGCTGAATCATCTACCAGCCCTGTTTGCATGCCCTTTAAAAATATTTTTTAAGTATTTTTTATTTATTTATTTATTTATTTGCAAGCAGAGTGATAGAGAGAAAAGAAACAGACATCGAGAGAATGGGCACGCCAGGGTCCCCAGGCACTGCAAGTGAACTCCAGTTGCACATGCCACTTTGTGCATCTGGCTTTATGTGGATCCTGGAGAACTGAACCCAGGTCATTGGGCTTTGTAGGCTTTGCAGGCAAGTGCCTTAACCACTCTGCCATCTCTCCAGCCCTGTATGCATGTTTTATTTTGGTTTAGTTTTGTTTTTGGTTTTATTTATTTTAATATAAAATATATTTAATTAACTTATTTATTTGAGAGAGAGAGAGAATGGGCATGCCAGGGCCTCCAGCCACTGCAAACGAACCCCAGATGCATGTGCCCCCTTGTGCATCTGGCTAACGTGGGTCCTGGAAAATCGAACCTGGGCTCTTTGGCTTTGCAGGCAAGCACCTTAACTGCTAAGACATCTCTTCAGCCCTGTTTTTTTTTTTTTTTTTTCAATTATTTTTATTTTTTTAAATTTATTTTTGGAGAGAGAGACAGAGAGAGATAGACAGAGAGGGAGAGGGAGACAGGCAGAGATGGACGCACCAGCATTCTCTCAGCTGCTGTGAACGAAATCCAGATGTGTGCGCCCCCCCACCTTGTGGTAAAGTGCGGCATTGCGCCCTTGCTTCACTTTGCATCTGGCTAAACATGGGACCTGGAGATTGGAACCAGTGTTCTTAGGCTTAGGAGGCAGGCGCCTTAACCACTAAGCCATCTCTCCAGCCCTGTTTGTTTGTTTTTGAGGTAGGGTCTCGCTCTAGCCCAGGCTGACCTGGAATGTACGATGTTCAAGCTCACAGCGATCCTCCTTCCTCTGCCTCCTGAGTGCTGGGATTAAGGGCATGTAGCAGCACTCCAGGCCTGTTTTGCATGTTTTGATACCACACGTTACACTGTGATAAATATTCCATGGTCAGCTATTTGCTTTTATGACATTTTCTCCTTGGGGAATCTTGAAGTGATTACTAGTTCAGCACAACGCTGTGTACATTTTCCACTTGGACACAATTACTGTGTCTGGAAATGTTACATCAATTTATACTCCTACAGCACTGGGAAAAGGGCCTGTTTGTTCCGCTGCCAGTGACATTAGGTTTTATCAGTTTCTGTTTGTGGATGTGGCTGTGTTAGGATTCAGCCTTTTGAAGAATTTATGTTTTTTTTTCCTATAACAGCTTATTTCATTCATATTTATTACCTTAACAATCACCAGCAACTTAGTTCCATTCTTCTTTGCACTGTGCTTTTTTCTAATACTTTATATTTTATTATTTTATTTATTTATTTATTTATCTGAGAGAAAGAGGTAGAGAGAGAGAGAGAGAGAGAGAATGGGTATGCCAGGGCCTCCAGCCACTGCAAACAAACCCCAGATGCATGCGCCTCCTTGTGCATATGGCTAACATGGGTCCTGGGGAATTGAACCTGGATCCTCTGGCTTTGCAGGCAAACACCTTAACTACTAAAAGACATCTCTCCAGCCCTACATTGTGCTTTTGTGCTTCCTCGGAATGTAATGTGTTTTCTATCTTTCAGTGAATTCTGTTTTCCTTTGGATTTTTTTTTTTGTTCTGGTAATTTTAAAAAATATATTTTTAAAGCATTTTTCTTTTATTTATTTATTTGAGAGAGAGAAAGAGGCAGATGAGATAGAAAGAGAATGGGTGCATTAGGGCCTCTAGCCACTGCAAACAAACTCCAGATGCATGGGCCACTTTGTGCATCTGGCTTTAACATGGGTACTAGGCGATCAAACCTGGGTCCTTAGGTTTCATAGTCAAGTGCCATAACCACCAAACCATCTGTCCAGCCCTAAAAATATTTTTATTGGACTGGAGAGATTGCTCAGTGGTTAAGGCACTTGCCTGCAAAGCATAACAATCCTGGAGCTGGGCATGGTGGCACATGCCTTTAATCCCAGTACTCGGGAGGCAGAGGTAGGAGGATCACCATGAGTTTGAGGCCACCCTGAGACTACCATAGTGAATTCCAGGTCAGCCTTGGCTAGAGTGAGACCCTACCTCAAAAAACAAAAACAACAACAACAACAACAACAACAACAAAAATCCTGGTTTGATTCCTCAGCACCCATGTTAAAGCCAGATGTACAAAAGTGGCACAGGCACTCCCATTCTCTCTTTCTCTCTGCTGGCAAATAAATAAGTATATATTTTAATTTTTTAAATTTATTTGAGAGAGAGAGAGAAACAATATAGACAGAATGGGCTTGCCAGGGCCTCTAACCAGTGCAAATGAACTCCAAACACATGCGCCAAGTTGTGCATCTGGCTTAAGTGGGTTCTGGGGAATCAAACCTGGGTCTTTAGGCTTCACAGACAAGCACCTTAACCACTAAGCCATCTCTCCAGCCCCTGGGTTCTTTTTAAAAAATATATTTATTAATCAATTTTTAACATAGGTTGTGGTATGTCCCCTCCCCCACACCCTCTTTCCCTGAGAACTCTCTTCAGCAGGGTTAATGGTGTCACTGTGGGGTAACTAGGGTCTCTGTCTCTGGGGGGGAGCTGTGCTTCAGATTGTTTCTGCCCACCCCCCCCCACACACACACACTCTTCGGCCACAGTCCCGGCTCTTAGCAGGTGTGTTATTGGTTAGTAGCCTCTGTAATTCTGTTGCGATGGGTTTAGGTTCACCACAGTGTTTGGTGTTATTTTCCTGGGTGTGGAGGTCGGGATAGCAGTGGGAGCAATACTCATGTCGCTGCTTCCTCCACACTTCCTTCCGGACCCGGTAGATGTGGTAGAGGTGAGCCAGGATTCAGCTGTCTCTTCTTGTGTTGATGGATCTTGAATCTCCCCAGTATTGTCTGCCATCTGTACGAGAAAACAGAGTCTCAGACAGAGGGTGAGAGAGACATTTTGATGAGGCTACGCGCTCAGTTTGTACAGGGAACCAGGAGCACTGGCGCCTTCTCTCCGGGTGTTGTGATTCTCCTGGCCATGGGGTTTCTGGCTTGGTTCTCATTACCAGTTACCCATGAAGCTGTGTGTCACTATTGCACGTGTGTGTAGTTCTTGTCCAGCTGGTGGGTTGCATGGTTTCAAGGGTCTCCTGCTTATTCATGTTGTTGGTGACCACTGTCACCCAGTCCCAGCTCCTGGTTCTTTATTTTATTTTATTTATTTTTGGTTTTTCGAGGTAGGGTTTCACTCTAGTCCAGGCAGACTTGGTGATCCTCCTACCTCTGCCTCCTGAGTGCTGGGATTAAAGGAGTGCGCCACCACGCTCAGTTATTTATTTGTTTGTTTGTTTGTTTATTTATTTATTTATTTATTTATTTATGTATTTATGGTACAGTCTCACTGTATCCCAGACTGACCTGGAACTCACGCTAGTCCTAGGCTGGCTATGAACTCACAGCAATCCTCCTACCTCTGCCTCTCCAGTGCTGGGATTAAAGGTGTGTGCCACCATGACTGGCTGTATTTTATATTATTTTGGTTTTTGAGGTAGGGTCTTGCTGTAGCCCAGGCTGACCTGGAATTCACTATGTAGTCTCAGGGTGGCCTTGAATTCACAACAATCTTCCTCCCTCTGCCTCCCAAGCGCTGGGATTAAAAGCGTGCACCACCATGCCAGGCAATTTTTATTTATTGTAAATATTTTTATTTATTTTCAAGCAGAGAGATAGATAAGAGAGAGAGTGGGTGTGCCAGGACCTCCAGCCATTGCAAACGAACTCCAGACACATGTGCCACTTTGTGCATCTGCCTTTACCTGGGTATTGAACTTGGGTTGTTAGGATTTGTGGGCAAGTGCCTTAACCTCTGAGCCATCTCTCCAGTCCAGGTTCTTTATTTTATAATCTCTCTTTATAAATAATTTTTTAATTAATTTTTTTTAATTTGTTTTTTTCGAGGCAGAGTTTCACTCTTGCCCAGGCTGACCTGGAATTTACTATGTAGTCTCAGGTGGCCTCAAACTCACAGTGATCCTCCTCCCTCTGTTTGGGATTAAGGCGTGCACCATCACGCCTGGCTTTTGTTTATTTTTTTGAGGTAGGGTCTCCCTCTCTCTTAGTGATTAATTTCTGTATGTTGTCTGCAGTTTTTTTCTTTGAGTTTATCTGCAGCAGACTTGTTTCTCACAGAGAGCCAGGGATTTGGAAAATGTGCTTTAACAAACCAACTTTGTGATTTGCGATCTCGGGCTAATTATGGAAGATGTTTGTGGAGGGTTGTTCGTTGCAGGGGTCTTACTATGTGGACTGGGCAAATTCTTCTGCCTCATCTTCCCAAATGCTGGGATTACATGTTTGAATCACTATTCTCAGCTGGAAAGAGTCTTTATGCTGAATTTTTATTAATTAATTAATTTATTTTGAGACAGGGTCTTATTCTAGCTCATACTGACCCAGAACTCACTCTGCAACCCAGTTTAACCTCTAAGTCATGGCAATCCTCTTACCTCTGCCTCCCATGTGCTGGGATTAAAGGTATGTGCCACCATGCCTGGCCTATTTTATTTTTAATATTTATTTGTGTGTGTGTGTCTATGCATGCAAGCACATGTGTGCTTGTCTTTTGTATGAGCATGCCAGGGTCTCTGTTCATTGCAAATCAATGCCCATCTGGCTTTACATGGGTGGGGGAAATTGAACATGGGCCATCAGGATTTGCAAGCAAGTACCTTTAACCACTGAGCCAATTGCCCAGGCCCCTACTTTATTTTTATGACACAGGGTCATTAGCTCAGGCTAGCCTGCAACTCCCTAAGTAGCCAAGAATGACCTTGAACTTCTAATCCTCTGCCACCACCTCTAATTTCTGAGTTATAGCCTTTTGGTACCACACTCATTTTATGGAGTACTAAGAATAGAATCCAGGGCTTCAAGCATTCTAGGCAAGCATTCTACTAGCTTAGCTACATCCCCAGTCCCTTATGTTAAATTTTCAATTTAAGATTTCTTCATGAAATGTAAAATTATGTGTGTGTGCACATATGTCCTTGGGAACATATGAATATGTTAATCCTTTTTAAATTTTATTTTTATTATTTATTTATTTATTTATTAGACAGAGAAAGAGGCAAAGAAAGGGAGAGAGGGAATGGGTGTGCTAAGGCCTTCAGCCACTGCAAACAAACTCCACATGCATGTGCCCCCTTACGCATCTGGCTTATGTGGGTCCTAGGGAATCAAACCGGGGTCCTTTGACTATGCAGGCAAATGCCTTAACCACTAAGCCATCTCTCCAGCCTCTCCCCACTTTTTTTTTTTTCGAGGTAGGGTCTCACTCTAGCCCCCGCTGACCTGGAATTGACTATGTAGTCTCAGGGTGGCCTCAAACTCACAGCAATCCTCCTACTTCTGCCTTCCTAGTGCTGGGATTAAAGGTGTGCGCCACAATGCCCGGCCCCTCCCCTTTTTTTTTTTTTTTTTTTTTTTTTTTTTTTAGGTAGGGTTTCGCTCTAGCTCAAACTGACCTGCAATTCACTATGTAGTCTCAGGGTGGCCTTGAACTCATGGTGATCTTCTGATCTTCATATATCAGCCTTCCAAGTGCTGGGATTAAAGGTGTGCACCACCACACCCAGCTAGTTCTTTATTTTATGTCATTACGTAGACACAGAATTCATAGATTGGAGTTCATAGCTTACAAACCCGTTTCATCTTTCTATGTTGTTTTCAGTTCCATTTTCAATTTCATTTCAATGTAATGAAAGTTGACCTCTTGCTTCCTTTTCTTCACGTTACTGTAAACGGTAGGGCTTGCCGTTTTAAATTAAGTCAACGGTTCAATACTTGGGTGCTGTTTTTGTGTCTTCTCTATTAGCTGTTACTTCTCCCTCCTCTGGGAGGGCAAGAGTGGTGAGGCTTGAAGAATAAACTTCTTGTCTAGAATGCGCCGGCCTGATTGGAATGCACTGTGAATCACGCTGCGGAACCATACCGACTCACTTCTTGCTGGGGAACTGGAAACTATTGATTGCGTTGGGTCCCAGGAGATGCTGCTTCTCTCTTCGAAGAGCACTTTAGAGGGTTTGGTTTGGGTTTTGCACTCTGTGCCAACGGGCAGACAATTGCCTGCATTTGTTCTAGACTATGCATGATAGTCTTCCTCATTCTGGCTGATAAGTTTCTTTTCTTTTTCTTTTTCCTCCCCCCCCCTCCACCCGCCATCCAGGAAGTAAGGTCTCACTCTAGCCCATGATGACCTGGAATTCTCTCTGTAGTCCCAGGCTGGCTTATTGGCAATCCTCCTACATTTGCCTCCTGAGTGCTAGGATTAAAAGCATGAGCTACACTAGGAGTGGGAGTGCACGCCTTTAATCCCAGCACTCAGGAGGCTGAGGTAGGATTGCTGTGAGTTCCAGACCACCCTGAGACTACATAGTAAATTCTAGGTCAGCCTGGGTGAGAAGGTGACCCTACCTCAAAAAAAAAAAAAAAAAAAAAAAAAAAAAAAAAAAACCTAGGGGGTGGAGAGATGGCTTAGTGGTTAAGGCATATGCCTGCAAACCAAAGGACCCTGGTTCAATTCCCCAGAACCCATGTAAGCTAGATGTACAAGGGGCGCATGCATCTGGAGTTCATTTGCAGTGGCTGGAGGCCCTGACATGCCTATTCTCTTTCTCTCTTTCTCTCTCTCTCCCTCTCTCTCTATGTCTCTTTCTCTCTCAAATAAATAATTAAACAAACAACAAAAAATAGAAATGATCTTGGGATCACCAGCAATGGTTGAAGTGGCTTCATGAAGCAGCAGTTCCTGATTGGCCTGACAATACGCAATCCCTCAGCTAGAACAAAAAGTCTTTCCTGTGGTTGGAGAGATGGCTTAGTGGTTAAGATACTTGCCTATGAAACATAAGGACCCATGTTTGACTGCCCAGATCCCATGTAAGCCAGATGTACAAGGTGATGCATACACATGCTAGAGGCCCTGGCTCGCTCTCTCTCTCTCTCTCTCATAAAAAAAAGGCCAGGAGGCAGAGGTAGGAGGATCACCATAAGTTCAAGGACACCCTGAGACTACAGAGTGAGTGCCTGGTCAGCCTGGGCTAGAGCGAAACCTTGCCCCAAAAAACAAAAAAAATAAAAAAATAAAAGGGCCTGGAGAGATGGATTAGTGGTTAAGCGCTTGCCTGTGAAGCCTAAAGATCCTGGTTTGAGGCTCAATGCCCCAGGACCCACATAAGCCAGATGCACAAGGTGATGCATGTGTCTGGAGTTCATTTGCAGTGGCTGGAGGCCCTGGTGCGCCCATTCTCTATCTCTTTGCCTCTTTCTGTCTCTGTCTGTCACTTTTAAATAAATAAATAAAATAATAAACAAACAAACAAACAAAATTTAAAAAGAAAAACCAATAAATAAATACAAAGAGTCAATAATAAAACTCTAAATATTGTAGCTCTTAGATACTTCTACTTCACCCCACATCAACCTTCACTGCCAACATCAGAATACTTAATATACTTTTAGTTAAATTATTTATGTCTTGACTATTTTATGTCTTAGACTACAAGTGAAAAAAACTGAATGAAAAATTTAATGGTTACTACTGAAATATTTACTGAAGGAAGGTTATTATGTCTGGGATATAGTTCAAAAAGTGGGAGGTGGATCAAGTCACTGTGAATGTGAGCATCACAGGATTGGCTACAGGTTAATTATTTGAAGGCCTGGGGTGATGGATAATATATAAGGTTCATTATTTTATTTTATTTTTCATTATTTATTTTTTTAAAATATATTTTATTTATTTGAGAGCGAGAGAAAGAAAGAGGCAGAGAGAGAGAGGGAGAAAGAGAGAATGGGTGCGCCAGGGCCTCCAGCCACTGCAAACGAACTCCAGACACATGCGCCCCCTTATGCGTCTGGCTTACATGGGTCCTGAAGAGTTGAACTGGGATCCTTTGGCTTTGCAGACAAATGCCTTAACCACTAAGCCATCTCTCCAACCCTATTTATTTGTTTTTAAAACTATTTATTTATTTGAGAGAGAGAATGAGAAACAGAGAAAGAGGTAGAGCCAAGCATGATGGCACACAACTTAAATGCCAGCCACTCGGGAGGCAGAGGTAGGAGGATCACATGAGTTCAAGGCCACCCTGAGATTACATAGTGAATTCTAGGTCAGCCTGGACTAGAATGAAACCCTAACCTCAACCAAAAAAGAGAGAGAGCGAGAGTGAGAGGGAGAATGGGTGCACCCCTTGCCACTACAAACTCCAGAAGCATCACACCACCGTGTGCATCTGGCTTATGTAGGTTCTGGGGAATCGAACCTGGGTCCTTAGGCTTCACAGGCAAGTGCCTTAACTGCTAAGCCATCTCTCCAGCTCTATTTTATTCTTTCTACTATGTTAACTTTAAAAATTCCCACAAATAGGGCTGGAAATTTAACCCAGGCTGGCAGACTTTGCAAGTAAGTGATTTTAACCACTCTAGCCTAAGATTTTTTGTAACATTTTTATTATTTATTTATTTTTATTTTAGAGAGAGAGAGAGAAAGAAAGACAGAGAGAGAATTGGCGGCCTCAGCCTCTGCAGTTGAACTACAAATGCTTGCACCATCTAGTGGGCATGTGCAACCTTGTGCTTGCCTCACCTTTGTGCATCTGGTTTAAATGGGATCTGGAGAGTCAAACATGGATCTTAGCGCCTTAACTGCTAAGCCATCTCTCCAACCCAGATTTTTTTTTTTTTTTTTTTAGGTCTCACTCTAGCCCAGGCTGACCTGGAACTCACTCTGTAGTCTCAGACTGGCCTTGAACTTCAGGCAATCCTCCAACCTCTGTCTCCTGAGGGCTGAAATTATTATTATTATTAGTTTTTGGTTTTCAAGGTAGGGTCTCACTCTAGCTCAGGCTGACCTGGAATTCACGCTGTAGTCTCAGGGTGGCCTTGAACTCATGGCAATCCTCCTACCTCTGCCTCCCTAGTGCTGGGATTAAAGGTGTGCGCCACCACGCCCGGCCTGAGGGCTGAAATTAAAGGCGTGCACCATCATGCCTGGCTCCTAATTCCATTTTATTTATAAATGCATACTATTTTGTCTGGCTTTATTATATATATTTTTGGTTTTCTTGCTCTAGCCCAGGCTGACCTGGAATTCACTATGTAGTCTCAGAGAGGCCTCAAACTCACTGAGATCCTCCTACCTCTGCCTCCTGAGTGCTGGGATTAAAGGCGTGTGCCACCACAGCCAGCTTTACCAACAATTATTCACTACTTCAAAAAAATCTTCTGGTCAGGTGTGGTAGTACACACCTTTAATCCCAGCACTTGGGATACAGAGTGAATTCCAGGTCAGCCTGGGCTAAAGTGAGACCCTATCTCAAAATACAAAAAAAAAAAAAACCAAAAACACCCACTCAAAAAACAAAACAAAACAAAAACACTCTGGCTGGGCATGGTGGTGCTCACCTTTAATTCCAGCACTCAGGAGGCAGAGGTAGGAGGATCACTGTGAGTTTGAGGGCACCCTGAGACTACATAGTGAATTCCAGGTCAGCCAGGGCTAGAGCAAGAAAACAAACAAAAAAATTTAAAAAAAATAAAAATCTAATCTTCAACTCCCAACCCATGTGGTATTTGAGTCATAGATTACATATTGCAATTCAAACTCCATAATGTAATCCACAGCACATATTTTAACGTCTCTGAAACCAGGTCCTATCCTGCAATCAATGACATCTTACTCTCTGGAATGCAGTACAGAACACGTGCCTGTAGTTGAAGCCTTTGCATTTACAACCATCTCCCAACTGGTCTCCCTGCTTTGCTTCCTCCTTTTTTCCTCTACACTCTATCCCCCCCTTTGGAAATGTAGGTCAGCTCATGCCACTCTGGGGCTCAGAGCCCGCTGTTTCACTGTTCTATTCACAGTACAAGCCTTACAATGCGCTGTGAGAGGACCTTAGAGAGCTGGTTCTTTTATCTCCTCAGATCCAGCTCAGGTTTCTGCTTTTATTGACACCACTTCCCTGGTCCACGAACAGACCGCACACTGGCCAGACAAGCTTTGCGCTGGCTATCACCCGCTGCTTGGATTTCATCCCTCACCTGTTTCAATCTTTGCTCAAACGTACCGTCTAGTGAGGCTTGCTTTGACTACTCTACTTCTTTGAGATGGAGAAAGAGAGGCAGACAGAGATAGAGTGAGTATGGGTGACCTCTTGCCACTGTAAACGAACCCCAGGTGCATGCGCCACTTTGTGCATCTGGCTTTATGTAGGCACTGGGGAACTGGACCTTGGCCGTCAGGGTTTGCAAGCAAGCACCTTTAACCATGGAGCCATCTCTCCAGCCCCTGACTACTCTAAAGTGTGTTTGAGTCAGGGTCTCACTGTGGAGGCCCAGCTGGCCTCCAGTGCCAACCCTTCTGCCTCACCCTAGACAGCTGGGACAACAGGCATGTGCAACCATGCCCCTCACCCCAACTTGTTGTTTTGTTTGTTTGTTTTTTTCAAGAAAGAGTCTCATGCTAGTGCAGGGTGACCTGGGATCCATATATATTCATACATATTCATATGTAGTCTCAGGGTGGCCTTGAACTCACAGAGATCCTCTTACCTCTGCCACCTGAGTGCTGGGATCAAAGGTGTGCGCCACCATCCCTGGCAATGTCCACATTTTAAAGTGACATTTAACTCATCTATTCAGCACTCAAAAGCCTCTTGTAAATGGTGGTGACATCTTTCAGCTCTGGCATTTTCCTCTGCAACTTTACATGTCCAGCAGCTAAAACAAATGATACTATACCCAGACCTGCACGTATGCATGCATTCACACACTCATACAGTATAAAGCAAAATACTAAGATAAATACAAGTGAACTCAGTCCTGGGTTTAAAAGAATTGTGAGTACAACAAAGATCGATCTATCTATCTATCTATCTCTATCTATCTATCTATCTATCTATCTATCTATCTATCTATCTAATTTTTAAAGGTATGGTCACCCTCTAGCCCAGGCTGTCCTTGGAATTCACTATGTAGTCTCAGGGTGGTCTCGAACTCATGGCGATCCTCCTACCTCTGCTTCCCAAGTGCTGGGATTAAAGACATGTGCCACCATGCCCAGCTAAGCTCTGTTTATATTTTAAGGGTCTTTTTTCTGGTGTGTGTATATGAGCATGTGTGTGTGTGTGTGTGTGTGTGCATGTATGTGCCATAGGGTGCATGTGGAGATCAGAGGACAACCTTAGGTCCTTGCCTTCCACCTTGTTTGACGTAGGGTTTCTCTCTCTTTTCTTTCCTTTTTTTTTTTCTTTTTTTAAGTTTTTCAAGGTAGGGTTTCACTATGGTTCAGGCTGACCTGGAATGCACTATGTAGTCTCAAGGTAGCCTCAAACTCATGGTGATCCTCCTACCTCTGCCTACCAAGTACTAGGATTAAAGGCATACGTCACCACGCCTGGCCTGAAAAGTTTTTATTTATTTATTTATTTATTTATTTATTTATTTATTTATTTATTTGAGACAGAGAGAAAGGGAGAGAGAGAGAGAGAGAGAGAGAGAGAGAGAGGATGGGCGTGCTAGGGCCTCTAGCCACTGCAAACGAACTCCAGATACATGTACCACCTTGTGCATCTGGCTAATGTGGGTCCTGGGGAATTGAACCTGAGTCCTTTGGCTTTGAAGAACAAGTGCCTTAGCCATTAAGCCATCTCTCCTGTCCATGACTAAATGTTTTGAGGGACAAAATTGATCCTTGTTGTAAGTAAATGCATCAGCTAAATATTTACCAAGAACCAAGAATGATGCTGAGTCACACATATGATATTTCATCTTTGTTCCCATTTTTCAGATAAATTCAGCAGGATTGTGTAAATTATTAAAGTTGAAACAGGAAGTAAATGGCTGGGTGGAGGTTTGAACACAGACATTTCAGTTCTAACTCTCACAACCATGGGACATTGTCTCTGGGATGCAGATAAACCGGGCGTGGTGGCACACGCCTTTAATCCCAGCACTTGGGAGGCAGAGGTAGGAGGATCACCATGAGTTCGAGGCCACCCTGAGACTACAGAGTGAATTCCAGGTCAGCCTGAGCTAGAGTGAGACCCTACCTTGAAAAACCAAAAGAAAAAAAAAAAAAAGAAATAAAAAGCCTTCCGGGGCTGGAGAGATGGGTTAGCGGTTAAAGCATTTGCCTGTGAAGCCTAATGACTCAGGTTTGATTTCCCAGTACCCATATAAGCCAGATGCACTAGGTGGTGCCATGTGTCTGGAGTTCATTTGCAGTGGCTAGAGGCCCTGGTGTGCCCATTCTATCTGCCTCTCTCCCTCCCTCCCTCTCAAATAAATAAATAAATAAATAAATAAATAAATAAATAAATAAATGTAAGCTGGGCGTGGTGGCGCATGCCTTTAATCCCAGCACTTGGAGGCCGATGTAGGAGGATCACCATGAGTTCAAGGCCACCCTGAGACTACATAGTTAATTCCAGGTCAGCCTGGACCAGAGTGAGACCCTACCTCAAAAATAAATAAATAAATAAAGCCTTCCTAGAGGCCTTAGACCCAGGCTTGCAAAGTACTAGCCCAAACTGTCCCATATGGCTGTTTCTAGCTGGGCAGCTGGGGAGACGAGTACTTCCCTTTCCCAGCCTCTGTAGAGAAATAGGTAATAAAAGGATGGAGCAGAAGTAGGTTTTAGTCTACTGTGGTGACACACGCCTTTAATCCCAGCACTGTGGAGGCAGAGGTTGTGTAGTAGCATCACCGTGAGTTCAAGGCCACCCTGAGACTACATAGTGAATTCCAGGTCAGCCTGGGCTAGAGTGAGACCCTGCCTCGAAAAAAAAAAAAAAGTGATGCAGAATGCTTATCTAGCAAGTCAAAGCCCTAGCACTGCATGGGAGTGCTTGCCTATAACCCTAGTACTTGGGAGGTAGAGGCAGGAGGATCAGGAGTGCTAGTCATCCTTAGCTGCATAATGAGTTTGAGGCTAGCCTGGGATGATTGAGACCTTGTCTCTCATTAACAGTGAGTAACATTGCGTCATTAGCGACGCGCGGGCCGGTGGTTCCTGCGACGGGTTCGGGTCTGTGTCCTCACGATGTTGGTGATCTTCGCACTTTCCTGGCTGCTAGGCACGGTGAAGATCAATCAGGACATCGTCCAGCAGCTCCTGGAGGAGAATGACCAGCTGATCCGCTGTATCGTGGAGTATCAGAACAAGGGCGGAGCGAACAAGTGCGTGCAGTATCAGCATGTGCTGCATAGAAATCTCATTTATTTAGCAACCATTGCAGACAGCAACACAGCCATTTCTCCAAAAGCACCTGAATAATCTTCCAGGTGGTCAACATGAGGAATGACTGAATGTGGATCCATCTCCTGTGAGACAGACAGAATTGTTACCCGCTCAGCTATTTGAAGCATGAATGAAGATTATGTGGAATGTGGAAATGTGTAAAAACTATGAGCTCCCTGTCTTCTCAATGTAAATACTGAGGAATTGAGCAGATCCCTCAAGAAGACTGTAAGGAATTTAGGTATGTGGCACCAGTAACATTATCAGTCAACAATTAACAGTAATTCTGGTTATTGTCTAATATCATGTGATAAAAAGTGATAGATTTCTTCAGTATCACAAAACGTCTTTTTGTTGATTAGTTGTTGATTTTATTATTACTATTTTTTTGGCCACTTGTTGGAAAAAACAAGTCATTTGTCCTAGAATTTCTCATGTCCTAGATTCATCCAATTAGATCCTTGTAGTGTTGTTAACTATGTCCCACCGCCACCCACGTTTCCTGTAAATTGGTAAATGGAGAGATGCATTCAAACTCGAGTTCTGGTATCTTAGGTGATAAATGTCTCCATGTGGATAAAAAAAAAAAAGAGTGAATGAGTAAATAAATAAATGGTTGTAGTGAACCTTTAATATCTGCACTGTTCACAGGTAATAGAAGAAGGATGTTTGTACCAACAATGATGTACCCTTGCTAAGGGAAAGCTATGTATGAACTAGTCTGGAGAGATGACCAAGATGTGGAATAGAATGTAAGTGCACATGTGGGTGTGTGTGTAGCCATCACCTCGGGTTGGCTGAGGAACTGAAATCGCAGAGGAAGACTTTAAAGCTGTGTCAGCCGGGCATGGTGGTGCACACCTTTAATCCCAATTTTTTCTTCTTCTTTTTTTTAAGGTAGGGTCTCGCTCTAGCCAAGTTTTTTTTCTCACACCAGCCTTTTAAAAAAATATTTTAGGGCTGGAGAGATAGCTTAGCCATTAGGTGTTTGCCTGCAAAGCCAAAGAATCCTGGTTCGATTCTCCAGGATCCACGTAAGCCAGATGCACAAGGGGTGCATGCATCTGGAGTTCGTTTGCAGTGTCTGGATGCCCTAACATGCCCATTCTCTCTCTCTCTCTGCCTCTATCTCTCTCTCAAATAAATAAATATTTTTAAAAAATATTTTATTTCAACATATATCCATATAGTGAATTCCAGGTCAGCCTGGGCTACAGCGAGACCCTACCTCGAAAATTTTTTTTATTTAGATTTATTTATTAGAGAGAATGGGCAGGACCTCTAGCCACTGAAAACGAACTCCAGATGCATGCACCATCATGTGCGTCTGGTTTATGTGGGTTCTGGGGAATTAAGCCTGGGTCCTTAGGCTTCACAGGCAAGTGCCTTAACCACTAAGCCACCTCTCCAGGCCTCACGGTAGCCTTTGATGTTTCTTTCTTCCCCAGGCCCATATCTACACCCGTTTCTATTAGTACCCAGCTAATTGCAAAGAGGCATTGGATACTCACATCACCTAGTCTGCAATGCAGCCCCTGAAGTCCACAGTCCACAACCCTTACTCGTTCTAAGACCGTAGTATTCACTGTAATCTGTCCACAAGTGTAGTTATTTTATTTTATTTTTTTGGCTCCCCCAGAATGTTCAAAGGGATGCTAACTGTTTCATGGGAAAAAATTTCTGTGATCTGGTGAATGTGGAAAGTGCCTTGTTTCACAATGAGAAAACCACTTCAGAGGGGCCTACCTCTAGTCCTTTTTGTTGTTTTGCTGTTGTTTGTTTTTCAAAAGTAAGGTCTCCCTCTAGCCCAGGCTGACCTGGAATTCACTCTGTAGTCTCAAGATGCCTCAAACTCACAGGAATCCTCCTACCTCTGCCTCTGGAGTGCTGGGATTAAAGGTGTGCACCACCGTGCCCAGCCTCCTTCTTTAGTCTTTAAAATGCCAGTGTGGTGCTGGAGAGATGGCTTAGTGGTTAAGGCACTTGCCTGTAAAGTCAAAAGACCCAGGTTTGATTCCCCAGCACCCATGCAAGCCAGATGCACAAAGGGCACATGCATCTGGAGTCCATTTGCAGCAGCTGGAGGCCCTGACATGACCATTCTCTCTCTTCTTTCTCTCTCTGTCTGCCTTTCTTTTCTTTTTTCTCTCTCTCAAATAAATAAACAAAAAATTTTAAATTATTTTTATTTTATTTTTTGTGTTTTTGAGGTAGGGTCTCACTTTATCCCAGGCTGATGTGATATTCACTATGTAGTCTCAGACTGGCCTCAGACTTAAGTGATCCTACCTCTGCCTCCTGAGTGCTGGGATTAAAGGTATGGACCACCACACAGGCATTAGTTTTACTTTTATTTATTTATTTGAGAGAGAGAATAAGGCAGAGAGACAGAGAGAGAAATGGGTGTGCCGGGGCCCTCAGCTGCTGCAAACGAATTTCAGACGCATGAGCCACCTTGTGCACATGGGGAATCAAACCTGGGTCCTTTGGCTTTGCAGGCAAGCACTAAGCCATCTCTCTAGGCCAAATAGATTGGAGAAAAAAAAAAAAAGCCAGTGTGTTCATGGTATCCCTCATAGGGGATGGCTGCATGGTTTTCAGTTCATTTGATCACGCAACTTTCTTCTGTGGAACCCTATTGCCCTCAGATCACACATTTAGAACTAATAATGACTTAAGGGAAATGGGCCGTGGTCTTCTGCTCATGAGGGGCCTTGCTCAAAGCACTCTCACAATCTAATTGTCTCCACTTCCTCAAATGAGTTTCCTTCCTTTAGAGGTGAGTTCTTCCTCCGTGTAGTTCTTCCCCATGAGCTGTCTTGCTGGGCCCTGGCATGCCAGAAATCATGTTAGGTACCCCTCAACTCTCCAGTTACAGAGTCTTCCTTTTGTGGGTCTGTCTTGTCTCCCCAGCACTGAGGCTACTGGATAAATGATCAGTAGTAACATATAGGTTTCTTTTCTTCCTTTCTTCTTTCTTTTCTTTTCTTTTCTTTTCTTTCTTTTTTTTTTTTTTTTTAAAAAAAAACACTTTTATTCATCATTTGAGAGAAAGTGGCAGATAGAAAGAAAGGCAATGGGCATGCCAGGGCCTCAAGCCGAGGCAAATGAACTCCAGGCCATGCGCCACCATATGCATCTGCTTTTATGTGGGTACTGGGGAAGACAGCTTCAGGTTTGCTGAGATGAACTCCAGACCACCAGTTATGGAGGAAGAGATATTATTTATTGAAGCTTCAGACCAGTTCCATGCATCTTCACAGGGCCAGAGAGAGAGAAAGCCAACCAGCCACCACAGCAGAGCAAAACTACAGCCAAAAGGTCACACAGCACACTGTGGGAACTCCTGCTAGGCATATTTGCATATCTTTACAATGGAATCTCAAACCCACACCTTAACATCTCCTTTGGTGACATTTTGCAAGGTGATTGCAGATGCAAACTATAACTTAAAACACTGAATATATTGGGGACTATTCAAATTCCAACCAAGCTATCCCTCTTCTTTCTATTTGTTTATTTATTTATTTTAATAGATTTTATTTATTTTAACATATTTTATTTATTTATTTATTTGAGAGAAAGAGGCAGAGAGAAAGGAGAGAGAGAGAGAATGGGTGTGCCAGGGCCTCCAGCCATTGCAAAAGAACTCCAGATGCATGTGCCCCCTTGTGCATCTGGCTTACATGGGTCCTGGAGAGTTGAACCAGGATCCTTTGGCTTTGCAGGCAAAAACATTAACCGCTAAGCCATCTCTCCAACCTTATTTGTTTATTTTTTAATCAATATTTTATTTATTATTTATTTATTGGAGAGAGAGGCAGACAGAGAGAGAAGATGGGCATGCCAGGGCCTCTGGCTGCTGCAAACGAACTTCAGATGCATGCACCACCTTGTTCATCTGGCTTATGTAGGTCCTGTGGAATCAAACCTGGGTCCTCAGGCTTCCCAGATGAACACCTTAACTGCTAAGCCATCTCTCCATCAAAATAAAAGAGAGTGATTGAGAGGGGGAGGGTATATGATGGAGAGTGGAGTTTCAAAGAGGAAAGTGGAGGAAGGGAATTACCACGGGATATTGTCTTCAATTATGAAAGTTGTCCGTAAAAAAATAAAGAGAGAAAAAAAAGAACCATCCTAGAATATTGCTTAGATTCCTTAGCAACCCAATGACGATAAGAGCCTCAAAACCCACCAAAATGGATTGTGTGGCTACTGTAAAGACAGTGAGGCTTGACTCCTCGTAGAGAAGCCGACACTCGTGTTTGATTTTCTTCCCCAGACAGAACCTTTCTTTCTCTTAACCCTCATGCTTAAAATCCATATTAAAACTTCTTTTTTTTGGGGGGGGGAAGGGTTTCGAAGTAGGGTCTTGCTCTTGACCAGGCTGACCTGGAATTAGTCTCAGGCTGGCCTCAACCTCACAGCAATCCTCCTCCCTCAGCTGGGATTAAAGACATGCACCTGGCCCAAGATCTTTTTTTTTTATTTGAGAGAGCGAGAGAATGGGCTGCTAGGGCCTCCAGCCACTGCAAAGGAACTCCAGCCACCTTGGGCAGCTGGCTTATGTGGATCCCAGGGAGTCAAACCTAGAAGGTCTTAGGACTTAACAGCTAAACCATCTCACAGCAATCATCCTACCTCTGCCTCCTAAGTGCTGGGATTAAAGGAGTACACCCCCATGTCTTTTAATTTTATTTTAGATTTATTTTTATTTGAGACAGAGAGAGAGGGAGAGAGAGATGCAGAGAGAAAGTGAGAATGGGCGCGCCATGGCCTCTAGCCACTGCAAATGAACTCCAGGTGCATTCGCCACCATGTGCATCTGGTTTACGTGGGACCTGGAGGCTTCACAGGCATGTGCCTTAATAGCTAAGCCATCTCTCCAGCCCCCTCTTCTGCATTTATTTATTTATTTATTTATTTATTTATTTATTTTATTTTATTTATGGTTTTTCAAGGTAGGGTCTCACTCTAGCTCAGGCTAATCTGGAATTCACTCTGTAGTCTCAGGCTGGCCTCAAACTTATGTTGACCCTCCTTTCTCTGCCTCCCGAGTGCTGGGATTAAAGGCATGAGCCACCACACCCCCGCCTCTTCTGCTTTTAAATGACTGCCAGGACAACATGGCTCCCTTGGATAATTGGTGATAACGTCTCAGTTTAAAGTCAGGTGATTAGCAATTTTGACTGTTAGCTCTCAGCTAAATTCTCTTTTGCCATGACACCTATCACCATTCATTTCCCAGGGGCTGTTAGGTGAACATCTTGGGGGGGGATGGGGCGGATTATTCTGCCTACTACAGTCACAGTTTTGCCCTAAATAAAGTCTAGATGGAGAGTGTGTGTATAGTTGGTAGCAGGTGCTAAGTGGAGGGAGGCTTTTTTGAAACCAAGCATTCAGGAAGCAGAAGATGGAAGCTAGGTGCAAGTTCAAGGCTACAGTGATAGTTTTGAAAAACACCAACAAAACAAGCAGATAAATAAATATGGGGGGTTGTGGCAAATCACTTCTGCCTTGACATTTCCACTAAGATAAAAATTGCCGTCATTTGCCTGTTAAATATTTTATGTAAATCGGGTTAGCTTAAGAGGCTAACAGATAGGACTCAAGAGGTTCATGGTGAATCTTGAATGACATCTGGAGATAGTTGAGGAGGGTGCATGGAATTGCCCTTGTTTGAAGCTGAATTGACATCTGGAGATAGTTGGAGGAGGAGTTCCAGGCCAGTCTGAGAGAGATAGAAGTGTCATGAGAAGCACTCAAAAAACAGACAAACCAAGAACAAGAATTGTTTGAACCTTCTGCAGGGGAATGAAGAAAACCTGAACTCCAGCTGAAAAAGAATCAGGATTATTCTTAAAGGTTTTCATAGGGGTTGGGCAGATTTAATATTTTTTAAAAAAATTTATTTTTATTTATTTGGTGGCTCACACCAGCCACTGCAAATTAATCCCAGCACTGTCTTACATGGGAGGCAGAGGTAGCTGACAAGTAACTCTAAGCTATCCCTCCAGCCCCAAATTGTACCCCCTTTTTTTTTTTTTTTTTTTTTTTGGAGTTCACTCTGGCCACCCTGAGACTCACATTCTCCTAGTTAATTTGCACCACCAGGTCAGCCTGGAGGACAGAGGTGAGACCCTACCTCAAAAAAAAAAAAAAAAACTTCTAAAAAAATATTTTTGTTTATTTGCAAGCAGAGAGTTATAGACAAGAGAGACAGATAGAATTTCTGGGCATGCCAGGGTCTCCAGACGCTGCAAACAACGGTCAGATGCATGGACCACTCTGTGCAGCTGGCTTTACATGTGTACTGGGGAATCGAACTTGGGTCATCAGGCAAGCACCTTAACCTCTGAACCATCTCTTCAGCCCTAAACTGTTCCATTTCTTATGGATAATATGAATGAATTAGGTAATTAAAAAAAAAAAAAGTTCTTGTGAATAACAAAAGAACATAGGTTCCACCGAGATTTGAACTCGGATCGCTGGATTCAGAGTCCAGAGTGCTAACCATTACACCATGGAACCAGCACGTCCATAGCGTTGCCATCCACTTCCCTAATGCTTAGGAAACCCCGCCCCTCCCCTTGCCGGAAGCCGACCGTCCAGTTTTCCCCCCCTCGCCGGTTTGCCAGCCGCAGTGGCGCCAAACATGAACGAGAGGACCCCTTTAGGACTGTGACGCTATGGACGCCTTAAAGCCCAGCTTCAGCGTTCTCCCTCTGACCCTTCCCGAGACGGTGAGAACACGAAGCCGGAGGCGCATCGCCCCGCGAGCCCGCTTCCCGGCAGGGAGCCGAGCCTCTGAGCCCCGCCTCCTCCCCGGAACCACTTTCCTCCGCCCGCCCCCTCCCCGGAGGGAGCCGGGGCTTGCCGGAAGTGGCGCAGCGGCAGGGAGGGGCTCTCCAGCGGGGTCCGGCAGCCGAAACTCGGCGCTCGGGCTTTTTTTTTTTTTTTTTACAGCGTGCAGGCAAGCGACGCCCCCTTTCCTCCTCCTCCTCCTCTTCCTCCTTCTCCTCTTCCCCGGCTCCCAGCGATCCCGCCGCCGCTCCCGCCTCCCCGTCCGCTCCTGCTCGGCCGCGCCATGGGCACCCGCGACGACGAGTACGACTACCTCTTCAAAGGTGAGGCCCGGGGCTCCCCGCCCGCACCCCCGCACGCCGGGGCCAGCCCGCTGCCGAAGACGACCCTTCCGGTCAGTGTGTCGTCCTTGCCGGCTCCGACGGGCTGTCTCTGTGTGTGTGTGTTTCGCGTGTGTGTCGGGGCTGGGGACCCCGGGAGGCCCGGCTGTCCTTGTCCCCGCCGGGCCCGTGCGCTGCCCTGTCCAGCGCCGCGCTGACCCCCGCGTCCCTCTCCCGTCGTCGCCGTGCGCGCTCGCGGGGCGCCGAGCCCCTTCGGACAGGCCCCGGGCCCGGCTCGGCTCGGCTCGGCTCTCGGCCTTCCCTCGGGCGCAGGCTCCCTTTACAGAGCTCTCTTCTCCTTTCTTTCTTTTCTTTCTTTTCCTGCTCGGTCCCCTCTTTTCCCGTCGTTGTCCTCGGCGGTCCCCACCCCACCTCCCCTTTTCTCGGCCAGAGTCACCCGTCCCGGGGAAAAGGAGGGGGGTGGTCTCGACGAGCGAGCCCGAGGCCACGCAAAATCAGCCCTCCTCGTCCCCACCGATGTCGCGGTCAGTAGCTGCGGACTGTCCCTCCCTCTTCCCTTCCCAATGCTTGGCAACTCGGTGTCTTTTTTTTTTTTTTCTCCTCCTCCTCCTTATTTATTTTTTAATTTTTCCTCTTCAGATTGTGTTGAGAGCTCCCGCGTGACCCGCCTGGTGGCCGGGAGAGGGGATGTCCATCACCCACGGGGTGTGCACTTGTCGCAGTGACCCGGCTGGCTGATGATGACTTCCCACTTAGCCTAGCCTATTTTGTCTTTTTTTTAATGTGTCTTTGTTTTTCTTCTCTCTCTCTCTTTATTTAAAATTTTCTTTTTTCCTGTCCTCTAGCCAGTTGCCACCGTCCCCGGGCTAACTCTTGACTGTGTTCCCGATCTGGGGCCGCGCATGGGTGGGGGCTGTTATCCCTGCCAGACCTGAAGGCCCAGTTCCTGGACAGGAAAGGTTGTGCGCTGCTGCACAAATACTAGCTTCTGCTTATCGCTAGGGGCTGGTTGCTTCCTGCTGCAACTCTGGGAGGATCCGACAGGAAAGGGAAGAGCCCCTAGTTGGCCACATACCTTTTCCCAGACGGTGGAAGAAGTGAGAGTGAGTGTGAGTGTGTGTGTGTGTGTGTGGGGGGGTGCCGTGTGGAGGTTGTG
Organism: Orientallactaga sibirica; assembly: GCA_036365145.1. Taxonomy (NCBI): domain Eukaryota; kingdom Metazoa; phylum Chordata; class Mammalia; order Rodentia; family Dipodidae; genus Orientallactaga; species Orientallactaga sibirica. The sequence continues at coordinate 12,908,676 of JAEOAD010000016.1, forward strand.
TGCTCTTTTAGTGGAATCAAAGATTTATTCCAAGGTGTGTGTGTGGGGGGATGTAGTACCAGGGACAAGACATGAGAGGGTGGGGAATGGATAGCAAGAATTGTTCATCGGTTGAGTCCGGAAAGAATCCAAAGAGAAAGGATACAGGAGTCAGTGGGAAGAGTACAGTAAGTGTTTTTTTTTTTTTTTTTTTTTTTCCTTCTGTGACTTCCATAGTCTTGCTCTGGGCGAATTAGAAGAGCTGCCATCAGTGTGGTGTAGAACAAAGATCATTACCAGGGAGGAAGAAGCCATTGCTCTGAAAGCTTTACTGTGGAGGGTGGAGTTTAAAAGAGTGTTGAGCACTGACTGTTTCTGACTTTGCCATTGGTGCTGAGAGTGACTGACTGAAGGAAGCATGAAGCCTTGCTTTACCAGTACTTTACAAATCTTGGTACCCCGATGGTATAACCTACCATCACCTACTCTCCTCCCCCCCCCCAAATATTCTATTTATAAGGTAAGGACTGGCTATATCCACCCATATTCTTATATTGGAAAAGTCATTTACAGATGAGAAGGTACCTAATTAGCCTGACACAGTTGTGCAGGCCTTTAGTCTCAGCATTCTGGAGGCTGAGGTACGAGGATCTTCATGAGTTCAAGGCCAGGCTGGGGCCACAAAGTGAGTTCCAGGTCAGTCTGTGTGAGAGTGATGAGATCCCTGCCTCAAAAAATAAAATAAATAAATAAATGAATGAATAAAGTATCAAATTAACTTTAAAAATACAAAAAGGTGACTGGATTATTTGTGGACTGTTAGCTGAAGGCATCTGCCTGAGGTGATGTGAAATTACTGGAATCTCTGGAGGCTTTGGGGTTTAGTCATTCAAGGGATGTTTATTATTTTGTAAATACTGTCTAATGGCAGTGAGCAGCTCATGATCTTTGAAGTAATTTAGAATCAGATGAACTCTCAGGATGTTTCTCTTATTTGCTTTGGAATTTGAAACTTGTTATAGTAGTTTATCTTTCTAAGAATGTTACGTATACTAGATTGGCTTAAGAAATGTAAATGTAATTTTGAGATTAGGCCATCCTTCTAACAATTACAAAATTCTGACCCAGACTTTATATTTGCTTTGTGACTTTGGGAAAGTTAACTTTTTTGAGTCTCAGTTAACAAAAAGCTGGGATAACTTCTTCTCAGGACTGTTTTAGGAGCTAATTTTAGCTCCTATGAGTACTCAGTAAATGACAATATGAAAGAAGTTTCTGTGGCTCTTAGATTTTTGAACCCTAATTCTTTAAATTACCAGAGCACTTAAGAATTAGTACAGAAACAAAATAGGACACTTCCAAAGCATTTTATTTTGTTTTTTTTTTTTTGAGGTGGGGGTCACACTGTAACCCAGGCTGACATAGAACTCATTCTGTAGTCCCAGGCTGGCCTCTAACTCATTGCAGTCCTCCTCCTTCTGCCTTCTAAGTGCTGGGATTAAAGGTGTGCACCACCATGCCTGGCATCCAAAGTGTTTTTTTGTTTTTGTTTTTCAAGGTAGGGTCTCACTCTAGCCCAGGCTGACCTGGAACTCACTGTGTAGTCTCAGGGTGGCCTCGAACTCATGGCAGTCATCCTACCTCTACCTCCCAAGTGCTGGGATTAAAGGTGTGTACTACCACACCCAGCTAATTTTTTTTATTGACTTTCATAATTGTAGACAATATCCCATGGTAATTCCCTCCCCCCACTTTCCCCTTTGAAACTCCACTCTCCATCATATCCTCTCCCCATCTCAATCACTTTCTGTTTTATTTTAATGTCATGATCTTTTCCTTCTATTATGATGGCCTTGTGTAGATAGTATCAGGTCATGGATATCCAGGCCATTTTGTGTCTGGAGGAGCGTGTTGTAAGGAGCCCTACCCTTCCTTTGGCTCTTACATTCTTTCCACCACCTCTTCCACAATGGACCCTGAGCCTTGGAAGGTGTGTTAGAGATGTTTCAGTGCTGAGCACACTTTTGTCACTCTAAGCACCATGGTACCTACTGAGTTAGCCCAAGGTCACGGCCACCTGAAAAGAGAAGCTTCTCTGACTAAAAATGAGAATAGCATTAATATATGGGTATGAATATTAAGAGAAGTGCTTACTGGGCAGTTTGTTGAGCATAGTATATACATTTAGCTAGACACCAGCAGGCATTATACCCCTAGGGCTCATGACTACCCCTGTTGTAGGTTTTCAGTATCAGGGATGTATTTCCTCCCATGGAGTGGGAGTCCAATTAGAGAGCCTTTGGTTTCCCCCATAACAGACATGTCTCTATTGTACCCGTTGGCTCATTTGGCCTAGCTGGCCAAATTTAAGGCTTGCAGTGTCCACTGTTGAGTATCTTCACTGGTGATTTCTCTCTCTCCCATTGTTTTGGTTTTTCCAGGTAGGGTCTCCCTCTAGCCCAGGCTGACCTGGAATTCACTATATAATCTCAAGGTGGCCTCAAAGTCATGGCAATCCTCCTTTCTCTGCCTCCTGAGTACTAGGATTAAAGGTGTGCGCCACCATGCCTGGCATCCAGAGTTTTTTTGTTTGTTTGTTTGGTTGGTTGGTTGGTTGGTTTTTTTTTTTTTTGGTTTTTCGAGGTAGGATCTCACTCTAGCTCAGGCTGACCTGGAATTCACTCTGTAGTCTCAGGGTGGCCTTGAACTCATGGCGATCCTCCTACCTCTGCCTCCCAAGTGCTGGGATTAAAGATGTGTGCCATCACGCCCGGCTCATCCAAAGTATTTTATATTTACTTGGGTTATGGTTTCATTTTTTAAATTTTTGGTACGTTTTACTGTTTAAGATAGGATGTGTAAAAAAAAAAAAAAAAGTCTCCTGGGAATTTCCACTTTTTAAAAGCTCCTACAGGGTATGAGTCACTTTTTTTTTTACTTCAGTGTTGATTACTTAGCCAATTTCTTAACAATTTTTTTAAAATGAAGCAAGAAAATTTTATTTTAAAATGACTTCATTTTACAGAGATTCGCTAAAGTCACTGCAGCCTTTTCTACTTGGAAGAAGCCTTACTTTCTATTCTTCATAGTTGGGACATAAAGGGGTATTTTTATTCAAATAGGATGGATTGGTCTAATTAGGATGCTTTATGGGGAGCTAGGACAATCCAAAATTGTGTATTTGTTTTTGAACATTAATCTTTTGTTAAGCTTTACAGTGAGACTTGGGGGTTTACTTTTATTTCTTGCTTATTTTCAAACTGCTAATCCTGTAAATATTCACACACTGTGTGTGTGTGTGTGTGTGTGTGTGTGTGTGTGTGTGTGTATGTGTGGTTAAGACCCCGTGGGATGCTGGTGTAGGTGCCATAGGTCCCCATTACAAATGCTGTGGTGGATTCCAGTCCGGTAGTCTGAGTCATCTGAAAGCCTCTGGCTGTGTGGTCTGTTCCTTACAGCATTTTCCATTGAGTCTCTTTGAAGGTCAGTAGTAATTAACCATCAGCTGGCTGTCAGTGGAAACATCCCTGCCTTGGATTCTGGCAGCTTTTCTTTCACAACTTTTGGTTGAGCAACTCAGATTCTGCTGAATCTGGAAAAACTTGTCTAGACTTCAGTCTTCTTGAACACGTTTTTAATCTTTGAGGTTGGACCATGACTACAGTGCAGAGTAGAAACACTCGGCTTTTGGCCTGAAGTGGTCTAATTAGGATGCTTTATGGGAGCTAGGACAATCCAAAATTGTGTATTTGTTTTTGAACATTAATCTTTTGTTAAGCTTTACAGTGAGACTTGGGGTTTACTTTTATTTCTTGCTTATTTTCAAACTGCTAATCCTGTAAATATTCACACACTGTGTGTGTGTGTGTGTGTGTGTGTGTGTGTGTGTGTGTGTGTGTATGTGTGGTTAAGACCCCGTGGGATGCTGGTGTAGGTGCCATAGGTCCCCATTACAAATGCTGTGGTGGATTCCAGTCCGGTAGTCTGAGTCATCTGAAAGCCTCTGGCTGTGTGGTCTGTTCCTTACAGCATTTTCCATTGAGTCTCTTTGAAGGTCAGTAGTAATTAACCATCAGCTGGCTGTCAGTGGAAACATCCCTGCCTTGGATTCTGGCAGCTTTTCTTTCACAACTTTTGGTTGAGCAACTCAGATTCTGCTGAATCTGGAAAAACTTGTCTAGACTTCAGTCTTCTTGAACACGTTTTAATCTTTGAGGTTGGACCATGACTACAGTGCAGAGTAGAAACACTCGGCTTTTGAAAATGATCACTTATTTCAGCTAATGAATATATTGAATGTAAGGTACTGAGTTGATTTTTTTGGTTATTAAGTTGAGGCAGGGTCTCACTCTACAGTCCAGGCTGACCTGGAATTCACTATGTGGTCTCAGAGTGGAGTGCTGGGATTAAAGGCATGTGCCACCACGTCTGGCTCTGAGTTGACTTTGTAGTCCTGTCTGTTAGCGTGCTAGAGGAATAATAAAAGTAGCATGGGTGGGCTGCTGGCTCATGCTGGCTCATACCTGCAACATCAGCAAGCAGGAGGCTGAGACAGACAGGTTGTGGGTTCCAGGCCAGCTTGGTCAAAGTGAGGCTGTCTCCAAAAACAAAACCCTAAATGTGGTTGAAGTTTTAAATGCTAGATAATTAATACATATGTTCTGCTTTTATAGTATTTTGCTATTTGTGGTATGCATATATTATATAGAGCAGCATACATATAAACAAATTTAATATTAGGTGCTAGAGATGTTGAAATTTAGCAGATAAGGCTATCCAGCTGGTAATGGATATTCTATTGGGAATTAAAATGATAGAACATAGTTTACCTTCCTTATGTTAGTCTATATGTACTATATTGATAGTTGCAGTACTATAATACTTAAGTGAAAGTGCTGTGATGCTGATTATAGACACGAAGAAAAATTGCTGGACATTCTTTTTTGAACTGTAAGATGTGACCATGTAGTTTATCACATGAAAAAAATAAAAGCCTGGTGTGGTGGCTCACATCTTTAATCCCAGCACTTGGGAGGCAGAGGTAGGAGGATCTCTGTGAGTCCAAGGCCACCCTGAGACTACATTGTGAATTCCAGGTCAGCCTGGGCCTGGCGGGGTGGGTGGAGTCAGGCATGGTGGCCCCATGCCTTTAATCCCAGCATTTGGGATGCTGAGGTAGGAGGATCACTGTGAGTTCAAGACCAGCCTGCGGCTACAGAGTGAGATCCAGGTTAGCCTGGGCTAGAGTGAGACTCTACCTAGAAAAAAACCAAACAAGCTCTACCTAGGAAAAAACAAAGAAGCTGGGCGTGGTGGTGCGCACCTTTACTCCCAGTGTTGGGGAGGCAGAGTTAGGAGGATTACTGTGAGTTCGAGGCCACCCTGAGACTACATAGTGAATTCCAGGTCAGCCTGTGCTAGAGTGAGACTCTACCTCGGAAGAAAAAAAAAGAAAAGAAAAGAAAGGGAAAGGAAAGGGAAAGGAAAAGGAAAAGGAAAAGGAAAAGAAAAAAAACAAACAAAAATAGTCCAGGGGTCTGTGAGTGCTTGGCAGAGGATTACAGCTCAGTGATAAGGTGTGTGCTTAGCATGAACAAGACCGTGGGTTATATTCCCAGCATCCCCTGAAAAGCAATTAAATACTGTGTCTTAATGAGAAAGTATTTTCACTAGAAATTAAAATAAGTTATAATTTATTCCACTCATCATCCTGCATTCATCTGTCCATCCATCCAGTGACCCTAAATGGATCGCTACCTGTTTTGGTTTCTCATTTGGCAGATAAATAGAAGTTGCTTTCCTGTCCACATCTTACCATTCTTTGTTCTGTCCTTTTTTTTTGGGGGGGGGAGTTTTGAGGTAGGGTCTCACTCTAGCCCAGGCTGACCTGGAATTCGCTATGTGGTCTCTGGGTGGCCTTGAACTTACAGTGATCCTCCTACCTCTGCCTCCCAAGTGCTGGGAATTTGTTCTGTTCTTATAGACTGGTATCTTCTGGCATTTCAAATATTCTTTTATTTATTTATTTTTTATTTTATTCGTTTGAGAGGGAATGGGTGCGCCAGGGCCTTCAGCCATTTGTAAACAAACTCCAGATGCATGCACCACTTTATGCATCTGGTTTACGTTGGTCCTGGGGAATCAAACCTGGGTTCTTTGCAGGCAAATGCCTTAACTGCTAGGCTATCTCTCCAGCCTCCTGGAAAAGAATATTTGAAATGGGGCTGGAGAGATAGCAGTCAAGGCACTTGTCTGCAAAGCCTATCAACTGGGGTTCTGTTCCCTACTACCCATGTAAAGCCAGATACATAGGATGGTGCATACATCTGGAGTTCCTTTGCAGTGGCCAGAGGTCCCGGTGCACTTTGCCTCTTCTTTTCCCCTTCCACTTCTCCTTTCCCTTCCTGCAAATAAATTAATAAAAAAAAATATATATATATATATTTTTAATTTGAGAGAGAGAGAAAGGAAGAGACAGAGAGAGCTAAACGTGGGACCTGGAGATTTGAATGGGCGTTCTTAGGCTTTGCAGGCAGGCGCCTTAACTGCTAAGCCATCTCTCCAGGCCCCTAAAAATCTGTATCTTTAACAGTCTCAATTCTAGCAATCTTGTCCCTGTCTAGTTTATGTCACTATTGTATACTGTTTAAAAGTATTCATGACATTTGAGTTCTTTTCAGATGATTGCTATTTTTAGAACTATTTTATTTATTTATGTATTTATTTATTTGAGAGAGAGATAAAGAGGCAGATAGAATAGGTGTGCCAGGGTCTCTAGCCACTGTAAATATCCTCCTGACACATGTACCACCTTGTGCGTGTGGCTTATGTGAGTACTGGGGAATTGAACCTGGGTCCTTTGGCTTTGCAGGTAAATACTTTAACTGCTAAGCCATCTCTGCAGCCCAGATTGCTACCTTTTTATAATATTAAAACTATTCAATTGAGCAAAAAAAATCACTTATTATAAATTAAGATTTGCCGGGCATGGTGGCGCACACCTTTAATCCCAGCACTTGGGAGGCAGAGGTAGGAGGATCGTTGTGAATTCAGGGCCACCCTGAGACCCTACCTCAAAAAAACAAAACAACAACAACAAAAAAGATTTGAAGTTGGTGGGATAATGAATTTAGTTATTAGTTAAAAGTTGGAGGTCAAAAGGAATGTAACCAAAACATGAATGCGCTGGAGTTTTTATGGGAGATGTAATATATGCTTTAAAATTTCTTTCTCATTTTTTCGAGGTAGGCTGTCACTGTAGCCCAGGCTGACCTGGAATTCACTATGTAGTCTCAGGCTGGTCTTGAACTCACAGTGTTCCTCCTACCTCCATCTCCCTGGGATTGAAGGCGTGTTCCATCACGGCTGGCTTAATTAATTTATTTATTATTTGAGAGAGAGAGGTAGATAGAGAGAATGGGCATGCTAGGGCCTCCAGCCACTGTAAACGAACTACAGACACATGTGCCATCTTGTGCATCTGGGGCTTACATGGGTACTGGGGAATTGAATCTGGGTCCTTAGGCTTTGCAGACAAGCATTTTAACCACTAAGTCATCTTTCCAGCCGAATTTTTAATTAAAAAAAAAATTTTTTTTTTTGAGGTAGGGTCTCACTTTGGCCCAGGCTGACCTGGAATTTACTATGTAGTCTCAGGCTGGTCCTGAACTCAAGGCAATCCTCCTACCTCTGCCTCCCGAGTGCTGGGATTAAAGGTTTGCGCCACCTCACTTGGCATTTTTTTGTTTTGTTTTGTTTTTGTTTTTCAAGGTAGGGTCTCACTCTAGCCCAGGCTGACCTGGAATTCTCTATGTAGTCTCAGGGTGGCCTTGAACTCATGTGATCCTCCTATCTCTGCCTCCAGAGTGCTGGGATTAAAGGCATGGCCACCATCCTTGTCCAGCCCAGTTTAAAAAAAATTATTTGTTTATTTGCAAGGAGAGAGAGAGAAAGTGAATGTGTACGCCAGGGCCTCTTATTGCTGCAGGTGAATCCCAGATCATTCGCCACTTTGTGCATATGCTTTATGTGGGTACTGGAGAATCTAACTTAGGCTATCAGGCTTGGAGGCAAGCACTTTAACCACTGAGCCATTTCTCCAGCCCTAGTTTTATTATTACTATTACTATTGTTGTTATTATTATTTTGTTTTTTTCAGGTAAGGTCTTGCTCTGGCTCAGGCTGACCTGGAATTCACTATGTAGTCTCAGGGTGGCCTCAAACTTACAGCAGTTTCCCTACCTCTGCCTCCCATTAAATTAAAGGTGTGTGCCACCATGCAAGACCTATTTTTTATTTTCCAAAGGTGGTGTCACTGTAAATGTCATGCTCATATGCACTCAATGTCTTTAAATGATGCCTGGCCCCTGAGTTACTGTTGACATGGGAGTGCCTATGAAGGAGACATATCCCAACCTTCTGGTTTTCTCCTTTTACTGTTCACACCCCAGGTATTTATTTCATTAGTATTTCATGACCTCAGTGCTAGTGTGGAGGCGGCAGTGATTTAAAGGAGATTTCTTCAGCAGGTTGCCCAGCCTCTTCTACTAAGAAGCACCAGTGAATGTGTCCTACTAATAGGTAGACTTGGTTAATGCAGCTGGGCCTTAACTTAACATCCACAGTGGTGGACGTTGGAAACTAACCATTCTGTAAAATTGGAAGTGCATTGTTTCCATGACCTTGACATTGTCTTCCCTGGTATCAAATGAAAGCATTTAATAGTGTCCTTGTTTGCTACAGCACTTCGGATACTCTGTAATTGACTGAAAGATAGAAATTCCTCTTTGCTGCATGGAGTCATTGCTGCTGGGATTCCTTGCTGAATCAGCTGATGGAGGGAGCCAGAAAGATACACATTTGATAATGCACTCTCCATGACTGTGCAGAGGCCAGCTCCTGTGACCAGGCAGGAATCATAATGGACTCTTTCTTTGGCTGGAGTATAGTCAGTCACTCATAGTTTCTACCTCTCTGCCTGCACCACCAAATCCCTGTCTCTTGAGTAAGGCCTGGTCTCACTCCCTGGGCTTAACTTTTGTCTGTCTGATTGTGGTATAAATCAGTCAGCTAGTTTAGATGGCTAAGAAGAAACAGCAACAATAAGAATAAATATATTACTTCCTGAAATGTCAATAAAATTTTTTACACAAGAGAAAATGTTGTCTAGCTTACTTTATTTATTTATTTATTTGGTTTTTTGATGTAGGGTCTCACTCTAGCTCAGGTTTACCTGGAATTTACTATGTAGTGTCAGGGTGGCCTCTAATTCACGGTGACCCTCTTACCTCCACTATGCCCAGCTTCAGATTTTTTTTTTTTTTTTTTTTTTTGAGGTACGGTCTTGCTGTAGCTCAGACTGACCTGGAATTTACTATGTAGTCTTAGGCTGGTCTCAAACTCATAGCATTCTTCCTACCTCAGCCTCCCCAGTGCTGGGATTAAAGGCATGTGCCACCATGCCTGGCTCAGATTCTTATTTTTTATTTTATTTCATTTTTTTAGAGAGAGACACAGAGAGAGAGAGAGAGAGAGAGAGAGAGGGAGAGGAAGACAGAGATGGGCGCGCCAGCAGTCTCTCAACTGCTGTGAACGAAATTCAGATGTGTGCGCCCCCTTGTGGGCAGGTGTGGCATTGTGCCCTTGCATCACTGTATCTGGCTAAATGTGGAACCTGGAGATTGGAACCAGCCTTCTTAGGCTTAGGAGGCAGGTGCATTAACCGCTAAACCATCTCTCCAGCCCAAGATTCTTATTTTTTAAAATTATTTTTTATTTTTTTATTTTTTTTTGTTTTTCGAGGTAGGGTTTCACTCTAGCCCAAGCTGACCTGGAATTCACTATGTAGTCTCAGGGTGGCCTCGAACTCACGGTGATTCTCCTACCTCTGCCTCTCAAGTGCTGGGATTAAAGGCGTGTGCCATCACACACAGCTCTTTTATATATTATATAGTTTTATTTATTTATTTGAGGAGAGAGAGACAGAGAGTTGAGTATGCCAGGGTCTCTTGCTGCTGCAAGCAAACTCCACAGGTATGCATTACTTTGTGCATCTGGTTTACGTGGGTACTGGGGAACTGAACTGGGCCAGACAGGCTTTGCAAACTGAGCCATATCTCCAGCTCCAAACCCGGATTCTTTAAAACTCTAAGTTTCTTTTCTTTCTTTTCTTTTCTTTTTTTTTTGGGGGGGGGTTTCGAGGTAGGGTGTCACTCTAGCCCAAGCTGACCTGGAATTCACTCTGTATTCTCAGCGTGTCCTCGAACTCATAGCAATCCTCCTACCTGTGCCTCTCCCAAGTGCTGGGATTAAAGGTGTGAACCACCACGCCTTGCTGGCTCTCTTTCTTTTTTATTCTGCTTTTTCGAGGTAGGGTCTCACTCTCTAGCTCAGGCTGACCTAGAATTCACTATGTAGTCTCAGGGTGGCCTTGAACTCAAAGCAATCCACCCACCTCGGCCTTGGGAGTGCTGAGATCAAAGGCGTGCACCACCATGTTCAGTTTATTTTTATTTGTAAATGTATGCTTTAAAACAACCTGTTTTGAGGGAGTGATAGGCCAGCCAGAATCATAGAATGAGACTGTGTCAAGAAAAAACAAAAACAAATGGAAGCCGGGTGTGGTGGCGCATGCTTTTAATCCCAGCATTCGGGAAGCAGAGGTAGGAGGATCACTGTGAGTTCAAGGTCACCCTGAGACTACATAGTGAATTCCAGGTCAGCCTGAGCCAGAGAGAGACCCTACCTCAAAACACAAAAAAAAAAAAAAAAAAAAAAAAAAGGAAAGAACCTGTTGTGTGTGAAGGCCAAGGTTCATGTTGGTTTTTTTTTTGTTTGTTTGTTTTTGTTTTTTTGAGGTAGGGTCTTGCTTTAGCTCAGGCTAGCTTGAAATCCACTATGTAGTCTGGGGGGGGGGCTTTGAACTCATGGTGATTCTCCTGCCTCTGCTTCCTGAGTGCTGGGATTAAAGGCATATGCTACCACACCCAGCTCATGTTGGTTTTCTTCAGCTGCTCTCCACCTTATTTTTGTCAGGGTCTCACATTGTACCTACAGCTTACTCATTCAATTAGACTGCTAGTGAGCCTGTCTTCACCTCCCCACTGCTGGGATTACAGCTGTGCATAGCTTTCACGTGGGTTCTGGGGATTGAACTCAGATCCTCACGCTTGTATAACAAGCACTTTACCCATTAAAATGTCTACTCAGCTCCCAACTCCCTTAATTGCCTATTTTGGAGAGATTAGTTAGTTACTACATTAACTGCCTCCTATGGAAATCACAGAAAGTAGGGCTGGGGAAATGGCTTAGCAGTTAAGGTGTTTGCCTGCGAAGCCTAAGGACCTGGGTTAGATTCCCCAGGACTCATGTAAGCCAGAGATGCACAAGGGACCCATGTGTCTGGAGTTCGTTTGCAGTGGCTGGAGGCCCTGGCACGCCCACTTGCTCTTTCTCTCTGCCTCTTTCCCCCCTCCTCTCTCTCAAATAAATAAATAAAAAGTTAAAAAATTTTTTTAAAGATCACAGGAAATAAGTTAATCTAAATGAAAGCCTGTTTTAAAGAAGTTCAGGAAGTCCTCGGTGAAAGTACATGCCCTCCTTGTTAGCTATGACTCACTATATATTGGAATTGTCACCTTAACAGGTGAGATGTGGCATGCAGTTTTATGTCAATCTAAGTGTGACTGTAAAAGGTGGTTGTAGTTTCTGTGATCTAAGTAGCAACATTTATAAGCCCAATGCCTTTTTGTTTTTGTTTTTTCCAGGTAGGGTCTCACTCTAGCAAAGGCTGACCTGGAATCCAATGCCATTTTATTTTATTTTATTTTTTGAGACAGTGTCTTGCTCTAGCCCAGACCGACCTAGAATTTACTCTGTCGCCTAAGCTGGCCTTGAACTCCCAATCCTCCTCCGTCAGCCTCTGCAGTGCTTGATTATGGGTGTGCGCCACCACACCCAGCTGTGTCTCATTTTAAATGAGTTTCATCTTGCTTAGGTGTTAGCTCTCATGTCACACCCAGTGTCGAGTGAAACGAAGGAGAATATACTGTTTTTCTTCCATTCTACCCACTAACATCCTTTGAGTTATGTCTGATATATTTTAATAACGCACACTGTTACTTTGGTTTAGTGTTTATCTTCCAGGTTATTACCTTCTAAGGTAGGACGGTCGAAGGTAATTAATGTTTGTCATCTGTTGCTTCGAATGTTTCCTGTGATTAAAATTGTGTTTTCAAGGGTTGGGCTGTTGCCCAATGGTTGAGAGTTTCCCTCACATTTGCAGAGCCTTCAGCTTGATTCCCACATGGCAAAAACAAACAAACAAACAAAAAACCCAAAACAAAAGGCAAACCTAAGTGCTTTTTAGATAGGGTACCGTATCTGATCTGTGCTAAGCAGGCGATGTGTGGAAGTTGTAACACAGCTAAAAACAGGTTAAAAAGAGTAAATTGGTCTTAATTGCATGGTAAAAGGACAAGAACACAGGATATTCAGCAGTCTGTGCCTCGCTCTTTAAAAGCAGATGCTCTACCTTGTTTGCTTTATTGATTCTGAAGCCAGACTTCATTCTGTGGAAAGCATGATGGTATTCTGAAGGCGTTTGTCTTCACCCACCTCCCATTCATTTCTGTGTCTTTTCAGTTGTCCTGATTGGAGATTCTGGTGTTGGAAAGAGTAATCTCCTGTCTCGATTCACTCGGAATGAGTTTAATCTGGAGAGCAAGAGCACCATCGGAGTGGAGTTTGCCACCCGCAGCATCCAGGTGGATGGCAAGACAATCAAGGCCCAGATATGGGACACGGCAGGGCAGGAGCGGTACCGGGCCATCACGTCAGCGTAAGTCTCGTGCTTTTTCTGATCTGTGCAACACGGTGACAGCAAGTGACTTTTGGTATTGGAAAAGGTACAGTAGTCCTCCCGTAACCTCGGGTGTTGTGTTCCAAGACCCCCGGTAAATGCCTGAAACCGTGGGTTTTACTGAACCTTGTATCTTTGTACATAATGGGAAGACGGGCTTTGCTTTGGTGTCTCCTACTTGCTTGAGGGAGCACAGTGCAGGTGCTCATACCGTGGCAGATGGTAACTGAGGGCTTCTGAGTGACTGGTAGGTCGTTTATGCAGCGCTGGGCACATTGGACAGAGGGATGAGTTCTGTGCATGGATGGAGGGGAACACTAAGGTTTCATCATACTACTTAGAACAGCTCCAACTTAAAACTTATGAATTATTTATTTGTGGAATTTTACATTTAGTATTTTTGGACTATGGATAGCTGTAGGTAACTGAGATGGACTGTGGGAAGCAAAACCTCATAGATGGAGAGACTGCAGTATTTTTTCTGTTTATTTCCTTTGAAGAGTTTCAGAATTAGGAATTCTTGTTTTTTTATTTCACTTATTGGTTTTTTTTTTTCTTGTTGTTTGTTTTGTTTTGTTTTTCAGGGTAGAGTCTTGCTCTAACCCAGGCTGACCTGGAATTCACTATGTAATCTCAGAGTGGTCTTGAACTCACAGTGATCCTCCTACCTTGCCCTCCTTAGTGCTGGCATTAAAAGCATGTGCCACCATGCCTGGCATTTTATTTTTTATTTTTATTTTTGGTTTTTCAAGGTAGGGTCTCACTCTAGGACTAGGCTGACCTGGAATATACTATGTAGTCTCAGGGCGGCCTTGAACTCATGGTGATCCTCCTACCTCTGCCTCCCAAGTGCTCAGATTAAAGGCGTGCGCCACCTCGCCCGGCTTATTTTTTAGTTATCTATTTATTTTGAGATAGGGTCTTCCTATAACACTGGCTGCCTGGTACTCACCATATAGTCCAGGCAGGCCTCAGATTTGCAGCAGTCCACCTGCCTCAGCCTCGTCACCATGCCTGGTGCAGTATTAGGAATTCTTACAAATTTATTTATAAGCATGTTTTAAGAAATACTTAGTCCCTGTTTTGTTCTCTCTGATATTTGCTTTTATCTTGTGGTTGTTTTTCTAATAGTTAAATGTCTGCTTCCAGATACTATCGTGGTGCTGTGGGTGCCTTACTGGTTTATGACATTGCTAAACATCTCACATACGAAAATGTGGAGCGATGGCTGAAAGAACTGAGAGATCACGCTGATAGTAACATTGTTATCATGCTTGTGGGCAATAAGAGTGATTTACGTCACCTCAGGGCAGTTCCTACAGATGAAGCAAGAGCGTTTGCAGGTCAGTAGTATGGATTCCATAATATTTCAGTGATTTTGTATTTCTGCTATGTCTTGCCAGTGAGGGTCGCTGGTTAAGATAGTTTCAGAAAGATAACTGAACGTTCATCAATAGTTGTTTTGTTTATGATTACTACACAGCTCTTTTGCTTAACTTAGAGTTACTAATGCCCTAGTGCTCTGAGGTTTTGCTGCTAGTACTTGAATATAAACATTGTCCTCTTCCCCTTAAGTAGGTGAAGTTTCTCAGTTTATTCTGTAGAATTCTAGCATCTTTTCCCATTATATGTCAGGATTTGTCTATTTCTTGCCTTCTGTTCTGGTAGGGATGCTGTGGTGTGGAGGCACTTACCAGAAAGCGATGTTTGTGCATCCTTGGCTAGGAAGCCGTGATCTTGCATTGGTGATTAACTTTTGCTCTCTACAACATGCTTTTAGTGTCCCAGGCAAGAGGCAGTTTTATTTCAAATAGTATAGGAACAGAATTCTAAGTGATTATGTATGTCTAGCACTGTGGTTCATAAGGAGGGTAAAAAAGCATGGAAATAACTGGATATCTGATAAGTACTAGCATTCATTGCTGGTAGTCTATATATATTTTTTCCAGGCAGGAAGGAACTCAGTAGTTCTGGACTGGCCTGAAATGAACCCACAGCAATCCTCCCACCTCTGCCTCCTAAGTGCTGGGATTAAAGGTGTGTGCCCCCATGCCCGTCTGCTGGAAGTATTTAGAAGCAGCAAGTATTTAATTAAGTCAGTGAAAATTTCTTACTACTATTTACTTTCACTTTTTAATTTTTTTGTTTTTGTTTTTTTCAAGGTAGGGTCTCACTCTAGCCTAGGCTGACCTGGAACTATAACTCTGAAGTTCCAGGCTGGCCTCAAACTCATAGCAATTCTCCTACCTCTGCTGGGATTAAAGGTGTGTGCCACCACGCCTGGCTCTTGCTATTAGTTTTAATCTACCAAAGTATGACTGGAATGGTGCTTTTACAGTCTTTGACATTGGAGAGGCCTTGGGTTTTAAGAAGTTCTTTTGTTTTACCCTTGGTGGCCGTAGTGTCCTTTGAAACTTGCCAAGGGTTGTGGATGAAGCTCAGTGGCACAGTACTTGCAGCCTAGCAGCATGTGGAGACCCTGGATTTTGTCACCACCACCTGTGAAACAACAGCAATAAACTGTAAACTTTAGGAGACTAAAGTGTTGTGTCTCTCCACAGAAAAGAATGGCTTGTCATTCATTGAGACGTCTGCTCTGGACTCGACAAATGTAGAAGCGGCTTTTCAGACAATTCTAACAGGTAAGACATATGTTTTCAGTTTATACCAGTGGGTGTTAGAAGTTTGGGGAAGTACTTTAAACTACTTAAGGAACATGTTATGCCATCTGAAAATGACTATATTTAGAGTGCAAAATTCGTTATAGCCCTTTCATATTGAATCTGAGTCATTCTAATTCTTATAACTTATAGTGGGAACCCCCCCCCCCCTAGTTTTCAAGGTAGGGTCTTGCTCTAGTCCAGGCTGATACCTGGAATTCAGTGTGTAGTCTCAGGGTAGCCTTCAACTCATGGTGATCCTCCTACCTCTGCCTCCTGTATGCGCCACTACACCTGGCTTGGAAGGAGATTTTCTTTTCCAAATTTTGTTTATTTTTATTTATTTATTTGAGAGCAGCAGAGAGAGAGAGAGAGGGAGGGAGGGAGGGAGGGAGGGAGGGAGGGAGGGAGGGAGGGAAAGGGAGAGAATGGGCATACCAGGGCCTCCAGCCACTGCAAACGAACTCCAGATGCATGTACCATTTGTTCATCTGGTTTATGTGGGTTCTGGGGAATCAAGCCTCAAACCAGGGTCCTTAGGCTTCACAGGCAAGCGCTTAACCGCTAAACCGTCTCTCCAGCCCAGAAGGAGATTTTTTGAAAGCAGTTCCTCATGTCCATGGGCCCAGACCATGAACCCTACTTTACGAGTCACAGGGTTTTACTTGTCACTTTGTTACCACATTCTATCATAGCAGTTACTTATGTTTAAATGTACATTCTTTTTTTTTTTTTTAACTTTTAAAGTTTTATTTATTTGAGATAGAGGGAGAGAGGAAGAGACAGAATGGGTGCGCCAGGGTCTCTAGCCACTGCGAACACACTCGAGACACACATACCACCTTGTGCATCTGGCTTACATGGGTCCTAGGGAATCGAACCAGGGTCCTTTGGCTTTGCAGGCAAACGTTTTAACCGCCAAGCCATCCCTCCAGCCCTAAATGTACATTCTTTCAAATATACTTTCTTTTTTTTTTTTTTTTTTGGTTTTTCGAGGTAGGGTTTCACTCTGGCCCAGGCTGACCTGGAATTTTACAGGGTAGCGATCCTCCTACCTCTGCCTCCCGAGTGCTGGGATTAAAGGCGTGCACCACCACACCCGGCTTCAAATATACTTTCATTAGGAAATAAAGAGGTCCTGGCTGTAGAAAGAGAGAAATTAGGATAGAGAAAATATACTTTAAAAAATTTAGTGAAGAATCAAATGTAAAATTCTGCCATGGTATATTATAGAAGCAAAGTGCCCCTTATAGATAAAATCACTAGTGACTGCATATAGAAAGGTTTAAGGAGTGGGAAAGGGACAAAGTTCGTGATGCCTCGGAATGTGGAGAACCAGGTCAGCCTCCTGCATAGGAGGACATTTTAATCATGCTGACTCATATATAACTCTGACTTGATTAAAATGACCAAATTATCAGGGTATTTCATCTTAATACTTCAGTAAATACTTTGATGGGTTGTCTTAAGTACATTTACATTATATGTTACTATTGGGACTTCATACCTTAGGATAAAGTATAATGTTAAGTGGCGTTCTGAAAAATTTACATTTTTTAAAAAAAGTTTTTATTTTTATTTATTGACTTATTAGAGACAGAGAAAGGGGGGTAGAGAGAGAGAATGGGCACGCCAGGGCCTCTAGCCACTCATCAAACTCCAGAAGCATGCGCCACCATGTGCATCTGGCTTACATGGGTACTGGGGAATCAAGCCTCGAACTGGGGTCCTTGGGCTTCACAGGCAAGCACTTAACTGCTAAGCCATCTCTCCATCCCTACATTTTTAAAAAATTTATTTATTAGCAACAGACAGACAGAGAAAGAGGCACAGAGAGAGAGGGAGAGAATGGGTACAACAGGGCCTCCAGCCACTGCAAACAAACTCCAGATGCATGTGCCACCTTGTGCATCTGGCTTACATGGGTACTGGGGAATCGAGCCTCGAACCAGGATCCTTAGGCTTCACAGGCAAGAGCTTAACCGCTAAGCCATCTCTCCAACCCACATGTTTTTTTTTAAATGAGGAAAGCTGGGTGTAGTGACATGGGGGCACATCTTAATCCCAGCATTTGGGGGGCAGAGGTTGGAAGATCACCCTGGCCTAGAGTGAGACTCTACCTTGAAAAAAAGAGTGAAAAATTTACATGTAGAATTGTTTAGTTTCCAATTATATTGTAACATGTTTTAGTGTTTATATGTAACATTTGTATTATAGTTAAACAGATTTTTAAAAAATATTCCCGTATTTACTATAAAAAAGTAAGTAATAGAACCTAGGAATAAAGGTCCCAAGCTTGAATCCCAGACTCTTCCACTTCTTAGTGCTGTAATCTTAAGCGAGTTATTTGCTTCTTGAAGGCCTGGATTTCTTCATCTGTAAAATTCAAAATCAAACATGTTTTAAAGAGCTCTTATGGGAGAGAGTTTGTGTTTTAGAGATTTTTTTGGGGGGGGGGTTGGTTTTTGAGGTAGGGTCTCACTCTGGTCCAGGCTGACCTGGAATTAACTATGTAGTCTCAGGGTGGCCTCGAACTTATGGCGATCCTCCTACCTCTGCCTCCCGAGTGCTGGGATTAAAGGCATGCATCACCATGCCCAGCTAGAGATGATTTTTTTAAAAAGACAGTTTTAATATATTTATTTATTTGAGAGAGAAAGAGGCAGAGAGAGAGAATGGGTGCGCCAGGGGCTCCAGCCACTGCAAATGAACTCCAGATGCATGTGTCCCCTTATGCATCTATCTGGCTTACGTGGGTCTGGAGAGTCGAACCAGGATCCTTTTGCTTTGCAGGCAAATGCCTTAACCGCTAAGCCATCTCTCCAGCCCCTAGAGATGATTTAAAAAATATTTTTATTTATTTATTTGAGAGAGAGAGAAAAAGAGGTAGAGAGAGAGAGAGTGGGCATACCAAAGCCTTCAGGCACTGTAAATGAACTCCAGCTGCATGCCCCACCTGGTGCATCTGGCTTATGTGGGTCCTCCTACCTCTGCCTCCCAAGTACCCTTTTGCTTTTTGAGGAAGGGTCTCACTCTTGTTCAGACTGACTTGGAATTCACTATGTATCAGGGTGGTGTCAAACTTATGACGATCTCCTACTTCTGCCACCAAAGTGCTGGGATTAAAGGTGTGCACCACCATGCCCGGCTAAATGTTAGTATTTTAGTATTCCTTTATCTTTTTCCTCCCTTTCTTCCTCTCCTCCCCTCTTCCATTATGTGAAATTAAGTAATGTTTAGTGTAGACTTCCTAAAAATAAGGACATTTAATCATATCCACAGTACAGTGATTAAAACCAGACACATGAGCTGGGCGTGGTGGCGCATGCCTTTAATCCCAGCACTCGGGAGGCAGAGGTAGGAGGATTGCCATGAGTTCAAGGCCACCCTGAGACTACATAGTGAATTCCAGGTCAGCCTGGACTAGAATGAAACCTTACCTTGAAAAACCAAAAAAATAAATAATAAATAAATAAAACCAGACATATGATAATGCCTCATCAGTGGTTAGCTGTAGACCATATTCACATTTTGCCACCTGTTCCAGTAACGTCTTTATTAGCAAGCCTGGAGCCAGATCATGCATTTCACTCAGCTGTCCTGTTCAGTCTCCTCCACTTCAGAATGGTTCCTTCACTTTTATTTGTTTATTGACCTTGGCATTTTGAAAGGTTGAGGCCAGTTGGTACTTTTCTCTTATTTATTTATATGAGAGAAAGAGGCAGATAGGGAGAATGGGTGCACCAGGGTCTTTAGCCACTGCAAACAAAGTCCAGATGCATGCGCCACCTTGTGCAACTGGCTTATATGGGTACTTATGTAGTATGTTGGCTCTTTAAAAAGAAGCTGTGTAGGCTTGCTGGGCATAGTGGCACACACCTTTGGTCCTAGCACTTGGGAAGCTGAGATAGCAGGATCACTGAGTTTACAGCCAGCCTGGGGCTACAGAGTAAGTTACAGGTCAGTCTGGTCTAGAGTGAGACCTTACCTTGAAAAAGCAACAAAAAAAGGCTAAAGGTGGTTTGGCACACACCTGTAATCCCAGTACTTGGGAGCTGAGGCAGGGAGGTTTACTGTAAATTTGAGGCTAGCCTATAATAAGTTTGAGGCCAGTCTGAGCTACATAGGGGACCTACTTTCATAAATAAATAAATCAATTAATTTATTAAATGGTAAAAGAGAGAATGGGCACACCAGGGTGTTTAGCCACTGCAAACAAACTCCATATGCATGCTCTGCCTTGTGCATTTGGTTTACGTGGGTCCTGGGGAATCGAACCTGGGTCCTCTGGCTTCGCAGGCAATTGCCTTAACTCCAGCCCAAGAATTTTTTTTTTTTAATTTTAATTTTACTTTTTTCGAAGTAGGGTGTCAACTCTAGCTCAGGCTGACCTGGAATTCACTATGTAGTCTCAGGGTGTCCTTGAACTCATGGCGATCCTCCTACTTCTGCCTCCCGAGTGCTGGGATTAAAGGTGTGCGCCACCATGCCCGGTCCACTTTTTACTATATAGATACTTGCTCAACCATGCTTGTGGCTGCTCTATTCACAAAAGATTATTTTTAAAATTTTGTTTTTATTTTTATTTATTTATTAGCAACAGACAGAGAGAGAGGCAAAAAAAGAGAGAGAGCGGGAGCACCAGGGCCTCCAGCAACTGCAAACGAACTCCAGATGCATGTGCCACCTTGTGCATCTGGCTTATGTGGGTATTGGGGAATTGAGCCTCAAACCCGGGTCCTTAGGCTTCACAGGCAAGCGCTTAACCGCTAAGCCATCTCTCCAACCCCCACAAATATTATGTTAATTTGAGGTCACAGCTTTCTTTTCATGGGGTGCAGAAAAGGATGTGGCTGTTGCCCTGGAGTCTTTGGCCTTCAAGAGGCTGAACTGGTGAGCAGTGTTTGAGGAGATACAACAAAGGAGAAGCTGCAGAGAGTAACCCAGGCAGGCTTCCCATGTTTTCACAAGTTTTGGAAAAACTAAAGAATGTTAACTTTTATTGTTTCTTCATTTGAAGAGTTGCATTTATTTTTGTCACCTGATCTACAGTTCTATTAGTAAGCGTGCCCTTGTTTACTCAGCTTTATTCCTTGTTGAATACTTTTACTTTATATTTGCAAGCTACAAAATATTCTAATAAAATAATTGATACACTAGGATCTTTTCTCTAAACTGAGCCTAGCCTTTGGACTTCTTGAAAGGAGATTGCAGGGGAATTAATTTACCACACTCCTTTGGTTCTGAAGGAGAATCGCCCTTGCAAGGGAAATGCAGGACTTGCATGTGATTTAGGGAGTCTAGTCCCACCCCTTCCTCTCAACTGACTAACCTTTTTCTAATCAGGTACTAGCTAGAAGGTACCTGTTTCCTATGTTCTTATCAGAGGGTTTTTATTTTTGTAATGACATGCCCAGCCATGACAAACTTAACTAAATCACTCGTGGAGCACTTTAGAGCTGTTTGTTTGTGGAAGAAAAGTTTTTTCCTGATTTTTGACCACGACTTTCCTTTCTTGTCTTGCTGGCATTTTGTAAGGACAGACATCATTTTGGTGACTGGAGTCAACGCGCAGGGAGTGATCTAGGTCTTGCCGACAGTTGCACAACACTGCCCAAGTTTCTTGCTTTGTAATGAGCTCTTTAATGATTGACTTGTCATGTTCTCCGAAGCCTGCCTTTGCCTCTCTCCCAGGAATATGTGTGTATATATATATTTTATGGAAGAACCTTTAGGGTTTTATTTTTGTTCCCCTAACTCAATCTTCAAAACAACTTATAGAGAAGTTAAGACTTCTGTGAAAAAAGATCCATTGTGTTTGGTATTGAGAGGAATGTAACCATGCATGGTTTAGTTTAACCAGGAGTTTGATATTTATCTTTGTAGGGAAATTCTGTTCTTTGCCCTTGACACTCTCCTATCCCATGCCACCCTGTCCCCAAGGTAGGGTCTTGCTCTAGCCCAGGCTGACCTGGAGCTTACTGTAGTTCCAGGCTGGCCTCGAACTCACAGTGGTCCTCTTAACTCTGCCTCCCAAGTGCTGGGATTAAAGGTGTGCACCACCATACCTGGCTTATCCCATTCTTTTTAAATTAATTAATTTTTGGATTTTGGAGGTAGGATTTCACTCTAGCTCAGGCTGTCCTAATTTTTTTTTTATTTTAAATTTTTATTTACAGCTGGGTGTGGTGGCATATGCCTTTAATCCCAGCACTTGGGAGGCAGAGGTAGGAGGATCACCATAAGTTCAAGGCCACCCTGAGACTACATAGTGAAATCCAGGTCAGCCTACCTTAAAAAAAAAAAATTTTTTTTTTTCAAGAGAGAGAATATGGGCATGCCAGGGCCTCTAGCTACTTTAAAAGAACTCCTAATGCATGTGACACCACGTGCATCTGGCTTATGTGGGTTCTGGGGAATTTGAACCTAGTCCTTTGGCTTTGCAGGTAAAACACCTTAACCACTAAGCCATCTCTCTAGTCCTCCCGTCCTTTTTTTTTGGGGGGGGGGTTAGTTTTTCGAGGTAGGGTTCACTCTGGTCCAGGCTGACCTGGAATTAACTATGTAGTTTCAGGGTGGCCTCGCACTCATGGCAATCCTCCTACCTCTGCCTCCCACCACGCCTGGCTCCCGTCCTTTTTTTTTAAAAAATTTTATTTTTATTTATTTGAGAGAGAGAAAGATAAATAGAGACAGTGGGCATTGCCAGGGCCTCCAGCCACTGCAAATGACCTCTAGATGTATGTGCCACCTTGTGCATCTGGTTTACATGGGTCCTGGGGAATCGAACCTGGGTCCTTTGGCTTTGCAGGCAAGAGTGTGTTAACTGTTAAGTCATCCCTCCAGCCCCTCCACTTCAGTAAGTTGTGAGTCTCCCTAGTAGTAACTGCCGTCTGAAAGGAGCTTCTCTAACCAAAAGTGAGAGCACCACTAATACATAGGCATAAAGATAAATATGTAGAGGGTGGTTTGGTGAGTATAATATGTCCATTTAACTAAACAATAGAAGTAACTTGCCCACTAAGGTTTGCAGCCTTCCCACAATGGACTTTTGGTTATGTTTTCTGATCCAGGCATGAACTCCCTCTCATGGAGTGGGCCTCAGATCCCATCAGAGAGCAGCTTGCCACTCCCATAACGGACATGCTGCTGTTGCACTAGTGGGCACATCTTGCCTGGCCAGCCACTTGTGTAGCTTGTGGGGTTCACTCCTGGTTAAGAACATTGGTGACTTTTCTCCCCATCAGGTTGCATAACACTTTCCAGCACTGTATCAGCTAGTCCTCAGGGAGGAGGCTTCCAGCTCAGTTCCGGCATGATTTCAGTGTCCTGCAGCCCAAGCATGTGAGCATGTGTTGTCTTTAGCAATAGGGTCTTACTGTCTAGTTCTAGTGGGCAACCAAGAGTCTTGGCAACAGCCTATATTGTTTGGGGGCCCCTTTGTGCCTTTCAATTTTCTTTTCTTTTCTTTTCTTTTCTTTTCTTTTCTTTTCTTTTCTTTTCTTTTCTTTTCTTTTCTTTTCTTTTCTTTTCTTTTCTTTTCTTTTCTTTTCTTTTCTTTTCTTTTCTTTTCTTTTCTTTTCTTTTCTTTTCTTTTCTTTCTTTCTTTCTTTCTTTTCTTTCTTTCTTTGAGATAGGGTTTCACTCTGGTCCAGGCTGACCTGGAATTAACTATGTAGTCTCAGGGTAGCCTCAAACTCACGGTGATCCTCCTACCTCTGCCTCCCAAGTGCCAGGATTAAAGGCATGTGCCACCACGCCCGGCTCCCCCTTTGTTTTTTTTGAGGTAGGGTCTTGCTCTAGTCCAAGCTAACCTGGATTTCACTATGTAGTTTCAGGCAGGCCTTGAACTCACAGAGATTCTCTTACCTCTGCCTTCTGAGTGCTGGGATTAAAGGCGTGCATCATCATGCCTGGCTCATTTTTTTAAATTTTTAAATTTTTTTTTAAGGCAGGGTCTCACTGTAGCCCAGGCTGACCTAGAATTTACTTTGTAGTCCCAAGTTGGCTTTGAACTCATGGCAATCCTCCTATCTCTGCCTGTCTGGTGCTGGGATTAAAGGTATGTACCACTATACCAGACTTCTTTTGATTTTTACATTCAGGATCTGGTCAAGGATCACATAGTGCAGTGGTGGAATTGTTTTGTTTGAAATATCAGAATTGCTAGTAGCCTAGGTCGATAGTGAATATTTAAAGTATAGATGAGGAATTTGATTTTAATTTATTAATTAATTTTTAAATGTTTATTTGCAACAGAGAGAGGGAGAGGAGAGAGACATCCAAATGAGTGTGCCAGGGCCTCCAGCTGCTGTAAACAAACTCCAGATATTTGCACCACTTTGTGCACCTGGGTTTTCATGGGTACTGGGGAATCGAACTTGGGTTGTTAGGGTTTGCAGGCAAGTGCCTTAACCACTGAGCAATCTCTCCAGCCCTAGTTTATTATTATTTATTTATTTGGGGGGGGGACAGAGAGAGAATGGACACACCAGGGCCTCTAGCCTCTATAGACAAACTCCAGACACATGTGCCACCCTGTGCATCTGGCGAATTGAACCATGGTCCTTTGGCTTTACAGGCAAGTGCCTTAACTTCTATACCATCTAAATAGGTGGTTAAGTTGTTGGATAGCAGAGATATAGACCGTTTATGTTTATGTCAGTCTGGGTTCTTCATGATTAAATGTATTTTGAATCTTTTGGAAGGGAAACATGAATGTCCTGGGTAGGTATACATTATGTCCTTCTTGGCACATCATATTAGGAGGCTTACAATATTAGATTTGCTCTATTTTTAGAATTTCCTTAGCTTTTGGAGACTTTGTTTTGGAGGAAACACTGGGAGAACAAAGATAAAGACATGTTTTCTGTTCTTATTAAGAAGTGTATCTCCTCCTCCTAGGAAATGCAATAGAAGACCAAACTAAATGTCTTAAATACAAATACTGGGGAGAAGTTGAATGACATTTATTCATGAGTTATCAAATATCTACCATATACTCTGCTGGAAATAAAACAGTGAATAAGGCAAACGGTTTTAGTCGTTCTAAAGTTTAATTAGTTTAGTGGAGGGCCAAAGGATTAGTCTTGGTAAGTGTCAGTAAAACAATGTGCATATAAAGTGTTAAATTAGTTCTTTTGGATAATTTAACTTTAACTTTGGTTCATGAGATGCTCACTGGTAAAATTACTAGATTTGTTCCTTGTCTTCCGAGACCCTTGGGTTTTTGGCATATCTCTGCACAGCCTAGGAAATGGCTTGATGAGTCTGATAGTGCAGGTTTGCTTATTACAGTGTGAGTGTGTGTGGGCTGTTTTGGTAAGTAAATCCCTTTATGATTTAATTCAGATCTGTGCCTATATAAATGTAAAGCTCTTTAAGCCAAGATTTATTTGAGTGTGAACCTTTTCTTCTGAAATAGAAAAACCTTGTTGCTCTTCATACCGTAAGGACAGTTGTTAGACTAATGTATTGATTGATATCAGTGACTAAAATTAAAAGTATTTATTTATTTATGAGAGAAAGGCAGAGAGAGAGAGAGAACATGAATATGAATGGGTGTGTCAGGACCTCTAGCCACTGCAAGTGAACTCCAGATGCATGTGCCACCATTTGCATCTGGCTTACATGGGAACTGGAGCATCAAAATCTAGATCCTTAAGTTTTGCAAGCAAGTGCTTTAACTGCTAAGCCACCTCTCCAGTCCAAAAATTAAAACTTAAAAAAAAAAAATTTTGCCGGGCGTGGTGGCACACGCTTTTAATCCCAGCCCTTGGGAGGCAGAGGTAGGAGGATTGCCATGAGTTCGAGGCCACCCTGAGATTACATAGTTAATTCCAGGTCAACCTAGGCCATAGTGAGACCCTACCTTGAAAAACAAAACAAAAATATATATATATATATTTTTAATTTGAGGCAAGGTTTCACTCCAGTCCAGGCTGACCTGGAACTCACAACGATCCTTGCACTCCATTCTCCCAAGTGCTGAGATTAAAGGCACAAACAACCATCCTTGGCTTTTTTTTTTTTTTTTTAATTCATACTAAGTGTTTCTGTTTCCTTTTTTCATTCAGAGATCTACCGCATTGTTTCTCAGAAGCAAATGTCAGACAGACGTGAAAATGACATGTCTCCAAGCAACAATGTGGTTCCTATTCATGTCCCACCAACCACTGAAAACAAGCCAAAGGTGCAGTGCTGTCAGACCATCTAAGGCGTTTCTCTCTCCCCTAGAAGCCTGTGTATAGTCCATTTCCCAGGTCTGAGATTTAAATATATTTGTAATTCTTGTGGTCATTTTTGTGTTTTATTACTTCCTCATACTTATGACTTTCCCCATGTCTTCAGTCTTGATTTTAGCTTTATCAAATCATCTACTTTGTCCCGAATGACTGCAGCTCCTTTTCATGCTATGGCTTCACTAGCCTTAGTTTAATAAACTGAATGTTTGAATTCCTCAATTATTGTTTACTTTTCATCATGGAAGCCTATCACTGTAGAACATAATAGACCTTGATCACTTGAAGCTCAGACCTATTGGTCTTGATCAAATCAAACTAAGAAGACCTTAGAAATAAAGCTATTATTTTGCCACAGAGCAGCTTATAAGTAATACACTGTTCTCAGTGCAGTATGTACTTTGACAGATCTAAGAATTGCCCTATAAACATAACAGGATTTTGAGAGCTTGAAAAATTTTCCATTCTGAAAGTCAATTTCTAAAATGCCTTAATAGGTTTATGTAATACATTTTGATTTTTAATTTTTGTAAGCATCAAAGTTCATTAGAGGGGTGGGGTACTTTTCTTCTGGGCAAGAATTAATTTAATAAATGCAAAAGACTTGTTCTGGTTTTGGTAGGGGCACAATTACGGGGCCATAAGTTAAGACAGTGGTACCTGCAGATGGGGGGACTTTGTCTGAGGTGCCTCTGTTGCAGTGATCAGGCAGCCCAAGTCGCGTAGCCAGTCTAGTTTCCTAGCAGATGAGGTGACATTCTTATTGCTCATGTGACAACTGGCTTAATGCTGGTAATATCAAATTTTGAAGTGTTAATTTTGTTTTAAAACCTTCCACTAAGTGAAATGCAACCTCATTTTATCACCATATCCACCAGCAGGCATGGGTAATTATTTTAACAATGCTTATACTTGAGTTTTGCAGTGTATAATGGAATATAGTCCAGTTAAATCTTTGGTTTTAGTATGTCTAAAGAATACAGTGAGAGGTTAATTTATGCTCAAGTGGTACCACTTAAAGGCATGTATTCTTTTAGTGCGTAAAATGAAATAGTATCTTGCATTTAAATAGAATGCACTTAGGCAATGTAGGGTCCTGAAATAATTTTTCCACTACATAATTAAGTCAATGGAGCAACTAGCTTCTCATTCAGAAATGTGTACACTAATACTTAGTTTTACTTCCTTGTGGGTAATAGTAAGCACTTACTCTGCAGTTTTCTCAAAGTTGTCAACTGCAAAAATACTATTCAAGATGGTGGGATAGCTGAAAACAAATGTGTGTGGGCTTGCATAGATTACTATGTTTCATAGTTAATCTTCTGTCTTTTGCGGTGCTTATGATGTGTGGGGTGCACAGAAGGCATTGCTGTAGTCAGTCACTTTAGTTTTCTTTTGTAGCTATTTTGTTATTTTAGTGTATTGATTATACAATATTGTCTATTTGTAAATGGCTACTTTGTATTTTATGCATGCTCTGTAACTGGATTTTTTTTTAGTTATTGATTTTGAATATATTCTCATCCTAATAAACAGTTATAGGGGGACTATTCCTAATGTTGTCAGATTATATTTTCCTTTGGGTGCAGCCATGGATACTTGATGCTGCTGAGTCAGACATAGGTCCTTGTACTGCTAAGTGAGCATCGAGTGGGGACACGGGTGTCAACTTGGGTGATTTTAGAACTGCAGTTTACTGATGTTTTTCTTGGGAAGAGTATTAGTGGAAACATTAGTGACACAATCTCTGTGCTTCATCTGTAATAGTATCACCAGACACGGGAAGTTGCTTCAGCTTCATTCAGACCTTATAGTAAATTTTTAATAAATTATTTAAGAAAAAAGAAAAACTAGTAAATAAAAAAAAATGAATGAAGTACCTTTCAATTTTTACGAAGATAAACTTAAATGTTGCTTGAACATGGTTGAGTCTTGGGAGAATTCCAGGCAGCATTAGGCATTAGGAAAGGACTGCATTTCAACAAGAACCTACCTCCATTTTGAATGGTATCTGAGGAGACAAATAAGGTGACAATTCTGGCTAAGGCTGCTCAGAAGAACTTTGCTGCTTGGATCTGCTTTTCAGTTGTCTTACTCTTGTATATTTTCCTTTCTTCCTTCCTTCCCCCCCTTCCTTGTTTCTTTTCTTGTTTTTTCTTTCTTTCCTTTTTTTTTTATTTTGAGGTAGGGTCTCTCTAGCCCAGGCTGACCTGGAATTCACTGTGTATCTCAGGGTGGCCTAGAATTCACGGCGATCCTCCTACCTCTGCCTCGCGAGTGCTGGGATTAAAGGTGTGTGCCACCACATCCGGCCTCTGACTCCTTTTTCTTAAATCTATTACATTCTCCAGAAAAGTCAGCCACCCTACCTTAAATTTGTATGTCATTATTCTTGGAATACTATGGAGAGATGGCTCAGCAGTTAAGGTGCTTGCCTGCAAAGCCTAAGGACCCAAGTTTGAGTCTGTAGTACACACGTAAAGCCAGATGCATCCGGGGTTCATTTGCAGTGGCTAGAGGCCCTGGCACACCTATTCTGTCTTACCTGCCTCTTCCTCCCCCCCCCCCATCTCGGTCTCTCAGAAATAAATTGATTTTTATTTTTTAGTTGGCATACAGAGATTTAGGTGTCATTCTAGCATTTTCAAATACAATTTGTTTTGTTGATTCTTACCCTCAGCTGCAGTCCCCTCCCTCTCCTCCTGTCTTCCCACCTTCTGTTGACATGTCACATGTGTCCTTTTAACCTTCCCTCAACCCTCTTGAAGCTCATCTTATTATGCTCGATTTTGATTATACTTTATAGGTTTTGCCCACGCCCCCTCCACACCCCTTATATACATACTTAAAGATGTTACAAACTAAGACCTGCACATCAGAGAGAACATGCAGTTTTCGTTTTCTCATTGGCTCATTTCCCTCTCTCCCCCCCCCCCTCTCTCTTTGAGTTAGGATCTCACTCTAGCCCAGGCTGACCTGGAATTCACTATGTAGTCTCAGGGTAGCCTCGAACACACAGTGATCCTCCTACCTCTGCCTCCCGAGTGCTGGGATTCAAAGTGTGCGCCACCACACCCAGCTCATGGGCTCATTTCTAACTAGCAAAAATGCATTCTTCTTGGTTAAAATGATATTAAACTCTTTTATCTCCTTTTTTTTTTTTTTGGTAGTACTGGTGTTTGAACCTAGGCTCGCACATGTGCTAGGCAAGTGGTCTACCACTAAGCTAACATCCCTTGCCCTTTATTTTGAGATAAGTTTCCACTAAGTTGCTATCTGACCTTGCATGTCAGGTCTTTCTGCCTTAGTAGCTGGGATTCTGGTAATGTACCATCGTAAAAATAACATAAGTATCACATTAGCCTTGTGAGCTGACAGGTTGGAAGGTTTGAGGCTGACTTGATCTGAGGATAATATATAGACCTTTGAAAATTAAGATGTCTTAAACTTGAAATCTTCCTGCCTCAGCCTCCCAAGTGCTACATGAGTGTGCCAGCAAACCTGGCTTTTTTTTTTTTTTTTTTGTTTCTGCAGCCCAGGCTGACTTGGAACTCACTATATAGACCAGGCAGATGTTGAACTCTCAGCAGTTCTCCTGCCTCAGCCTCCTGAGTGCTGGGGTTATAGGTGTGAACCCCATGCCTGGCCTGCTTCTGTTTTAAAATGGC
Organism: Orientallactaga sibirica; assembly: GCA_036365145.1. NCBI lineage: Eukaryota > Metazoa > Chordata > Mammalia > Rodentia > Dipodidae > Orientallactaga > Orientallactaga sibirica. Next base: position 12,938,083 of record JAEOAD010000016.1, read on the forward strand.
TGAAGCAAGCTGGGAGGCAGAGGTAGGGGGATCGCTGTGAGTTTGAGGCCACCCTGAAGCTACGTAGTAAGTTCCAGGTCAGCCTGGGCTAGTGTGAAACCATACCTCAAAAATAAATTAATTAATTAATTAATTAAAATGGCTTCTATTAGTAGAAAGCTATTCATTGGATTTATATACAACAGGCAGTCCTTCCACTTGCCCTTCCCATTCTGTATTATTCCATTCTGGAATGGAGCACAAGCTACAATAGTAATAGCACAAGCTGTAAATGTAATTGTCTCTGAGTACAAATATTTGGGAAAGCAGAGAAACCCTCTAATGCTGAGTGAGATTTTTAAAATATTTCTTTTAATACTTTATTATTTATTTATTTATTTATTCATTTATTTGAGCATGGGTGTGCCAGGACCTCTTGCCACTGCAAACGAACTCCAGATACATGTGCCACTTTGTGAGTCTGGCTTTATGTGGGCATGGGGAATCAAACTCTGGTCGACAGGTGTTGCAAGCGAGTGCCTTTAACTCTAAGCCATTTCTCCAGTCCTTAGGATATTTCTTAACATGAATAAGAACATCTGGTTTCCATTTATTCCCTTAAGAGTACAGACTTTCTTCTCAACAACTTCTCACTTTATTTTCAGGCATCTATTGGAATAATTTTCATTCTTCCAACTGCTTAAAGTGACTATACAAAATGTAGCTTGGTTCTACGTTAAACCTAAAATGTAGATTATAGATTTTCAGTTTGCAACACAACAGTAGACATTCTTGTTAAATGAGTTTGAGAAATTCATTTTATTTTGTATCAAGGTACAATTCCTATGCACAGTGAACAAATATATTACAAATCTGTGGTTTAAAAAAGTATTGCCATTTCATAGTCTCTTATGCTATGATATAATAATAATGTTTTCTTTATTCACTTGAATGGTATACCTATCCATTGATTTGATTGAAAATTTAGTTCCTGAAAAATAATTGAACAGATCTTTCCAAATCACTGATAAAATACACAGTTACACATGTTTAGGCTGACCATGAACCTACTTGTGACTGGTAGACCGAAGTTTCTCACGGTTGCTCTGCAAGATTGAATCGTCCCTTACTGCCAACTCTTAGACACGTGAAGGCAGCCGTCTTCACCATAGATTAATCATGTCTGCCTTTCTCTTCCTTGTATGCCTGATTGAATTACCTCACTAGTGCTGAAGGGTTGGGAGAGCTCTGTTCCCACTCTGCTTCCCTCCTTTTCATTGCATGGGGGACGAGGGAGCCCAGGAGAGGGCAGGCCAGCATCTCGTGAGTCAGCGCTCTAGCCTCTCCACCTCTCACTGGACACCTCTGTCCAGAGGGTAGTTGGCAAGAAAGAGGTGAGACTCGAGGGATGCTGCTTGCTTGCGTCGTGCCAGGCAGCTGTATTGAACATGCAGGATAAGGGGAGAAGGTAAGCCTGGGATTGAGATGCCACTTCTCCCTGCTTCCTCATCTTGTGTCACAAAGGTAACTGAGCACTGGTGGCCCTCGACTACTGAGGTAAGTCTCTTATCTATATATGTCCTTTTACGTGTGGAGGAGGAATATTTACCTAGGTCCAAAGTAGTTTTCTAGTACTTGTATTTGAATAAGGCTTCTCTTGGGAAAGGAAGTAAGTTCACTATTGCTGATCACTCGCTCCCATGCACACATGCAGCATTCATGATTTATCTATGTTTCCTCTAATAATAAAATTGGCTTATGCCTTGAGTGGAGCGGGGGAGGGGCTTTCTCATTCATTTGCTTTCTTGCTTTTGCTGATTCTTGCCCAAACTCAAGGGTTCTGTGGCTGAATTCCAATTTGTATCAAGGATTTTGGAACTCCCGCACTTCCTGTAGCAGTATTCCAGTTTTGAAGTCATTCAGATCCTCTTCGGTATATCATTTTTAGAAGTGTGTGTGTGTTTTTTTTTTCAAGTGGCCGAACTCATCCCTCTTACAAGGGTGGCCATTTAGCTCTATTCTACAGCTTGCCCCTTCTGCTTTTAATGTGAAGAAGTCTCTGTAGGACTTGGGAACTGGCCCCATTTGGAGCTGTCCAAGCCTCAGTTTACCCTATGTTGTTTAGTAATGGAAGGTATAGATACATCTGAACACTAGGATCTATAGCAGTAGCTCATCTCTGGCAGGCGTTTTTACAGCTCGCTACAGCAGCTGCTTACAGTCCGTTCTTTCTTTGAACTTTTTTTTCATTTGCTTCCATCAAAAAGCATAATGTGTATTAAACACCGTTACTTGCTGTACCTACATTTGTGTAATTTCTTCTACACTTTTAGTTTCCATGTTACATGTTCCATGTTACATGAAAAACTGCTTGAAAGCAAAGTCTTTTTCTGAGCCAAGGGATGCCACCTACATAAACTGGGGGTGGGGCAGGCAAGTAGTTTTTTGGTGGGGAGAACTTAATTCTTACTAGTCTATGACTTTTTAAAATTTTTTGGTGATGTTAGAGATTGCTCCCAGGCTTGTGACTGTTGCTTTGTCTCTGTCTGTTTCACATGCAGGCACTCAGGTGTCTCGTGGGACTGACTTGCAATTTTCAGGGACTGTGAATTAGCCAAGTCTGGTAAAGCTGGCCTAGAGATCAGTGGGCACCAGAAGAAGCTGCTGCATTTTAGAAATTGTTTTTTAAAAAAAAAATTTACTTTAGTTTTGCCCATTTTCACTGATGGGGCAGAAGCCGGTTAATTTGTCTTTATTAAGTATTATTTTTAAAAGTGGAAGGTGCCAGCATTAGACTATACTTTGAACTCTGCTCTTGGTGATTCTGTTTGACGGCCCATACGTGTACTTCCCATTACCTGAACAGTTCATATCTTCGTACTGATTCTTTTTCGTACTAATGCAGGTGTTGATGGTAACAACCAACAGTCCGTACACATTTCAGATGCTCTGAAGTAATCCTCGCCCCTCCCCAATCCCCACTCTACGTGCTGTATAAGCTGTGTTCCAGAAGGGTAGATACATGTTTTAGCTGTGCTTAGCTGATGTTGATGAGCAGCAATATCTTAAATGTTTAAAAAGTCATACCCAGGCCATTGAGGGCCGGGGGTGGGCGGGTGACAGGGTTTGCCTTTGTGAACAGACGTTCTTGAACCATTTCCCCGTCCCACTTGGAAGCTCTTCTTTCACTCCAGGTGAACAGGGTAGGTTCATGTGCAGCTGAAGTCAATCGCTATCATTATTTGAAGTCAGGGGCGGTCTTCTGTCAGAGCCAGAGGCAGTTCAGCAGAGCTCCCTGCAAGAGCGGCTCGTCCCTGGTAAGCCTGCTCGTCCTGGCAGGGCCCATGGGCAGGGCTCTGTCTTATGGGGAGGAGGTCGTAATGACCGGGAATATGGCTGTTCCTAGGTAGGTCGTATGGATTCTGGATATAGCTGGAGTTAGGACCGCGGCCTTCTTGGACCACACTGACTGTGGGCTCTAAGGAATATAGTGAAAAATGAGTTCAGAGAACAGATTAGCTTTGCTTGCCTTGTTGGGAGGGAAGAGAGCGCTATTTTATTTAATGTGCTGGGGAGAGGAGCTATGGATTTATAAGCCTGTGACAAACACTGTTAGGACTGAGGCTTGCTCAAACTGAAGGGAATATCACGTCAAAATCCTATCCTCTGGTCATCACCAAGAGATTTTTAGAGGTTTTATGAGTGCAACCAGGAGCATAGTTCCAACTGGAAGTACCAGAAAATGATTTAGAAACTTGCAAATAGCAGTTCTGATTGCTTTCTTTCTCAAACGGAATTGTATCAACAATCAGCAAAAGTGGTAGTATACCATCCCCCACCCCACTATTCTCGCTCCATATTTGTTCTAGTGTTTTATAAGCAGAGTTGGTAAGATTGATGTCCTGCTTTAGAGAGAGGGCAGTCCTGGGAAGGCGTTCAAAATCAACCAAAGAAGGGCAAGTTGTGAAGTCAGGCTGAGTGGGAGAGGGCTGTTTGCACTACTGCCCCGCTTTTACTGCACTGCTTATTTGAGACACCTACCAACTTCATATATATTTTTATTAGATGTCGACAAGGATGGCACATCTGTGTACGGAGACCCCCTGTGCACAGGCGACTTCATTTCTACATAGCTGCTTTCTGGAAGCTTGCAGGTGAGGATGGGTGGGTCCTTAATTGTGGCATACGGGTTCTCGCTGCTATTCAAGGAGCAAGTGCTAGAACTGCACGCGGATTCTTTCATGTAATCTGCAAGACAAGAGAGATTCCTTAGGACAAACACTGAATGCCAGAAACAGACTACTGGCGCTAGAAAAGCCCATGATGGTCCAAGCTCTATTTACTCACTAAATGCCGTCTGGTGTGCTGCCCAGGTGGGCAAAGTTTATTTTTCCAGAGAAACATGTTTTTGAAGGCTAGGCAAATGTTTTTACTTCAAGATATTCATAATATGCTTTCTTCCACGTGTGTTCTTTGCTTTTACAAATGATAGTTGTATGTTATGGAACAAGGGCCCAGAGAGAGGAAGTGAATTGACTAAGATCACATAACTAGTAAACAGTGCCAAGACTGACATCCACGTTTTAGGCTAGTCTGTGTGATTTCTCGAGGGGTGGTCTGAGGTTTGTGGGTGTTTTTTTGGTGGTGACTAGCAGCTGTGGCTCAGAAAGTGCCGGCACCTGTGACTTAGTGCAGATGTCAGCAGTCTTAGGCCAATTAGCATTACCCCTGCCTTCCAGGAGCTCTTGGTCGGAGTTGGGCCTACTAAGGTGTAGAGGTGTCAAAAGCCTCTTGGTGTCAAGCTAGCTGTTGAAAGGCCCCAGTCCTAGCAAGCTCACAGCGCCTCCTCTAGGGTCACTTTCCTCAGTTGTCAGCAATGTTGACCGCAGTCTTTTCCAGCAGTGTCTTTCTCTAACGTTAGAGCAACACCCCAGGGCACAAGATGCCCAGAGGTTTTTTTTTTTTTTTTTTTTTTTTTTGAGGTAGGGTCTCACGGGCTCAGGCTGATCTGGAATTCACTGTGTAGTGTAAGGGTGGCCTCGAACTCTCGGCGATCCTCTTACCTCTGCCTCCCAAGTGCTGGGATTAAAGGCATGCACCACCATGCCCGGCCTTTTTTTTTTTTTTTTTTTTTTTGGTTTTGCAAGGTAGGATCTTACTCTGAGCCCAAGCTGACCTGGAATTAACTATGTAGTCTCAGGGTGGTCTCGAACTCTCTGTGATCCTACCTCTGCCTCCCGAGTGCTGGGATTAAAGGCGTGCGCCACCACACCTGGCTCAGAGTTGTTTTTGAATTAGTGATGCAGCAGCTTTGCTGGAGGAAGAAAGGTTCCTTAGTGGCCTATCTTCACTCAGGGAAAGGGACTTCCTCCTTTTCAGCTGCTGCTGTCCTCCCTTTAGTATATTACTGCCTCCCGCAGTTCATCAGAGCGAGGTAGGACTCACCTGGAACAGGCAGTAGACTAGTCTGACCCCTGGCTGTGAGGCCATGGCAAGCCAGGGTGTTTGGAAAGGACCCTGAGAGGCAGGGGTTCGACAGGAGTATTGTAGAGGCCTGTAACTAACCTTCTATGAAAGCCGCTAGTGAGATTCTTGGAGGATCTTATCTTCACTAGACACACCCCAGTTTATAATTAGCTATCTATCTGCCCTTAGCTTGTGATTTTATTCAAATGAAAATGATGTAACTCAAAGGGTGAGTGAGAGGAAACGTTATTTGTGGCTGAAGTGTGCTCTAGCACCGCTCCCCCCTCCCAAAAAAAAGCTGCTCTAGTTGGGAGGCTTTAGTTTGTGAATGTGGGCATCTGTTCTGCGGCTGTTTGTTTGAGCTGACAGCATTTCCTCCATCTTAAGCAAAAGTACATTCACTTATAACATCCTTCAAGTATTTGTATGCTATGTGAACAGGTACAGCAGTAATTATCCCCCCCCCCCAACAATACACCTTGTTGCATATGAGGACACTTCAGGATCTCAATGACTAGCAGTAGCAAAGCAAGTTCTAGAACCAGTTTCAAAGCACTTTGCATCACAGCTTAGCCCACAAGTAGGGAGAGACGCAGGCTTTGATCTGGTCCTAGACTGTAACCTCGTTATAGTTTGAGGGCAAAGAGCAGAAGTGTCAGCCAGTTTGAGCAAGAACTAAAGGGAGGCTGAAGGCCCAGCTGCTGGTGCTGGCTCACCCGTGGGGAAGGTGACTGGGTCTTGGCTCACGACCTGTCTCCACCCGTGAGAGTCTGCTTCTCAGTAGGTGCTATGTCTCTCGGTGCGAGGGAGTGGCTCATCAACCCAGTGTGTGCTCTCTGAACCCGTCAGCCAAGGTGGGAGGCTTGGTGTGTGTCTGAAAGTGCTGTTACTTAGAGCTCTCGCTGACATCTTGGTTGCTGTTTTCTGGAATGTGAGGTCTAGCTCACTTGTGGGAAGTAGTCTTCATTCCAGTAGGTCACGTGGAACTTTGGAGCTGGGTGTGGTGGCTCACTTCTACAATCCCAGACCTTGGGAGGCAGGGGTAGGAGGACTGTCACAAGATTGAGACCAGCCAGGTCTAGTAGGCAAGTTCCAGGTCAGCCAGGCCCATATAGTGAGACCTTGTCTCAAAAAAAGGAACTTGGTACCTTTGGAGGGGGCCGGGCTTCAGGAAGGACTGCTAATACTACTTTAGAAACGAGGAAACCAAGGCCGTGGGTGGTGGCGCATGCCTTTCATCCTAGCAGAGGTAGAAGGTTCCCTTGTGAGTTCAAGGCCACCCTGAGACTTCCAGGTCAGCCTGAGCTAGAGTAAGACCCTACCCCCCCCCCAAAAAAACAAACAAACGAGGAAACCAAAGTCCTGGGTTAGTCTGTAGACTGAAGCACTGTCTTATCTGACAGTCAAGATGTTTTCCCCTCAGCTATCTTGTGCCTAGATTCCTGTCCTAATCTGAGTGTAAGCTCTCTGCTGCTGCAGCTTCTGTCAACCAGGTATACCTTTTAAATATGGGGGCTACAGAGAGGAAAAGGCTAAACTCCAAGCTTGGTGACTTAGTGACTGATTAAGTATGGCACTGGGGAGCCTTAAGACTCTAGCTCAGTGCCTGAAAAGCTTAGCTAGCTAGTGGATGCCCAGAAAGCTAGGGGTTCTGTGAAGATGTGAGGGATCGAGCTGTTAGGCCTGGAGCGGGACATATGTCTAAGTGGATACAAGCTAAATGGAGCTGTGTGTGGCGCTGTGGGCCGGGGGGGGGGGGTGGCATCCGGCTCCTCGCCAAGTGTCTTCTATACCAGGTCAACAGATGGAGAAATGCACGAAGAGTCACGTTGAGTTGTCCCATCTCCGCTGGGAACTGGAGGGTGGGAAGGGACAAGGAAACCACTCTCCTTGATAAGTCACCCACCTGCCTACAAAGTGGGAGGGCCTGGGTGTGGGGAGGAATGACCAGCTGGGCTCAGGTACTTCCTCATCCTTTGACAGCCCCACTCCCACCCTAGTCCCTGCCCTTCAGGGCCTTTTGCAAGCAAAGGGGAAGCGTCCACCAAGGCTACCCACGCTCTGGGGAGTCACTTCAAGGCCTGTCATTAGCACGGGGTTGTACTGGTTTAGTCGTATAAATGCCGGCATTGACTCTCCTCCCGATCACGCATGGTAATACGCTGTCAGACAGAAGGGGCTTCTGAAAAGCGCTCAGTGTGTTTGTTGTATAAGGAAGATGAGTACAGGGAAGAGATGACTTTCCAAGGCTGCCCTGTCAGTGTGTTCTGGACCTACGGAGGCCTCGGTATTCTATTCTGACATCCTGTTTGGGCCAGGAGGGGCCTGGTATCCCAGCACTTGGGAGGCTGAGCTAAGAGGATTACTGTGAGTCCCAGGTCAGTTAGACCCTGCCTCGAAAAAGAAAATTTTATTTTATTTTTAATTATTATTTTTTTATTGACAACTTCTATACTTACATACAAAAAAACCACCTGATATTTCCCTCCCCGAAAAAGAAAATTCTAAATGAATGCGGGAAACTCCAGGACACCAGATATCCATCTCTTCCCTCTGCTATTTGCTCTACTGCTATTAATAGACACACTGTCCTTTCTGTTCACTGAGAGTGGGGTTCAGGGGAGGGAGGACACTGGCTCTGAAGGGAACTTTGAGCATGTCCGTAGGCTCCTTGATGCCCAAGAATGCAAAGTTATTTCAAGGAGACCTGGAGGTTGGGTAGCAAGGGGACAGACAGGTGGGGAGAGTGGCATCCGCGGTTCAGGGGTTCCCAAATCCAAGGCTGGTGGAGAGAAGTGGCCTTAGCTTTTCAAAATGGCGGACAGACAAGGACTTGAACATGAGGCAGTTTATTGTACAATCATTGTGCTGAGGGGGAGGAGGGAAAACAAAGGTGGTCAGCGAGGTAAGCAGTCTCATTCAACCTCCAGGGTGACAGTGCAGTCCTCAGTCACTGAGGAAAAACGTGGGTCTTGCCTGAGTTAGGGCTTTGAGAACATAAGATCTGGCTAGACGGCCTTGGCGATGGTGCCAGTCACCGTCCTTTCAAAACGGTTTTTGACACGGGGGTCTCGTCAACTCCATCCTTCTTAAAGCAGCAGCCAAGGCCCCCCAAAGAAAAGCACTTTGTCCTAGTGATCATCACCCCGCGGAACCCGAATCTCATTCCCAGGCAAGCCTTTTCCCCACTGCGTTCAGAGAACTCTTGCCTCTTAGCAGTTCTGATGGCTTTAGCCTTGCCTTGTAGCTTTAAGAAATAGTTTAATTCACAGCATGAACTAGTTGATGCCGTGATGTTGGGGGACTTTGCCAATAGGTAGGATTTGTTTTGTGTGTTTTGTAAGTATTTCTGTAAAGTTCTGAATAGTGACATTTCACTTTCCTCTCTTTGAATTCACTTACGGTGTGTTGGGCCCTCAACACCTGCTGGTACGTTTGCCTACAACTTTCTCTTTTCTGTCTGATTTAAAAGGATGTTAGAGCCAGAGTGGTGAAACAAAGTCTGCCTGTCTGCCTGGGCTTAGATGATCTCATAAAACAGGCGTGGAGTGATGCCGAGACACACAGGGCTTTCCTTCGCTTTGTTTGGCATTTATGGTTTTGAGTTTAGAGGCAGCTGCCCTCACCACAATGCACCGGACTACAAAGTATGGAGGAAAGTTATGTGCTCTTGGGCTAGTGTCTGGGCCTGTCTGAGCTTATTCACAAGTGAGTCATGCAGTCTCAGAACTGGCAAGGACCTAGGTGAGCCTTCTGCCCAATCCCCATCCCAGGTCATACATAAGGTCTTTACAGCCTCACGTACAGAAATGGTGCCCGCCTTGATTATCACATTTCCAAGGGAGGGCCGCCCTGTGGCCTGGAGCCTTGGTGTGTGACAGTTCTCCCAGGCTGTGACTTAGCCCTGCTGCCCCTCCTGCTCAGAACTTTTACCAACATCACATGTCCCTTGCACACTCTACTTCTACCCACCATCTCCCCAAAGGTTGTAGACAACTTGCTGTCAGGTCTCAACGCTCAGAACAGTAGCCTGGGAAATCTGGGGCACTCTGGACTAGAGGGTTCTACATGATAATTGGATAATAAGGTGATAAAGTAGCCAGAGTCCAGGGCTCCTCTCAGCATCTACTGTGTCTGAACAGCTGTTCTAATAAACCTTCTGGGTGGTTCTTGTGCCTAGGTAGATTTAAAATACCCCTCGGCATCTCTGCTGACCTTCGATAGTGCTCTTTGAGTTTGACTAAAATTCAGTGTTCCTCAGATGGAAGGACAGCCCCAGTATCTTAGTACCATCTTTATAATATACAGAACACTTCCCATCTGATTTTATTGTACACTCAGGCTAATCTTGTTAGATAACAGCACAGGCCTCACAGATGAAGAAACAGCCTTCGGAAGCTCACAGTTACTAAGTGACAGAGTTCCAAAGTGCCCTCCCTAGTTCACACGTTCTGGCATTTGGACCTAGGCCCTAATCCAGGGGCAGGACTTGACCTTTGAGTTCTGGCTCCACCTGACGACTTCCTAGAGGGATGGTCCGACGTGCAGCTCCAGGTCGCAAGGGTCTGTCTGGGCGGCAGATGTCTTGAGGGCCATACAGTATTAACGCAGGGGATCATTTTCATTCTTTGTGCCCCAGAAAGGCAGCAGGTGCAGGGTGGTGGTCCTCGCCAGCACAACGACAGGAGGCCTCTGGGGCCAGTAGATCGACTTTATTTCAGATTTATAATCAATTTCACTCATACTAATTGGTTGGATAATGACGTCCTACATTTCGTTGGCGTCTATAAAAAAACCCACCCGTGTCTGCTAAGCAAGTGCAACTGAAAAGGAAAGATGAGTTCATTATTACAACTCCTCCTCCGGGGCAGAGCCACCCAGTGGCCCTGGGTCCTGTGGGCTTTTAGTTTGTTTGTCTTTAAGGGAATGTGCGGTATGCAGTTTCTTTGAGGCAGGATTCCTGGCCATTTCCGATCTCTCCTCTTTCTCTCGCTAAGCCCTGTGTAATAGGACGTCAGGATTAGATACTCTACCTTTGAAGCCTTTGTCCATGACGTAGGTGTTCTGGCGTCTGTCCATTTCACAGGCACCTACACGAAAAACAAGAGGAACAAAAACATGGGGCGAGGCTTACTTAAACTGCTCGTGCCTCCCATCTTTTTATTTTTCTACCTGGGTTTAATCTACTCTAAATTGTTTAAAGGCCCATAGTATTAAGGTGGGCCACAGCACCCACTGGTAGACTCAGCCTTTTCTTTAACCTGAACCCTGGGCTCCATCTTTCAGGAATGCCACCTGCAGTCACAGTAGGTGAAGTTCTAGGCTCCAGAGGGACAGGATAAGGAACGAAGGCAACCAGTCCTTAGCTTGAGGGAAGGACATGCAACGTTCTTGGATCTCACCTCTCAGGTCTGGTCCTCCCTCTCCTGGAACTCAGGAGTTCTGGATTAGTCATTGTACCCAGAACAGCAGTCATTCCTGTCCTGCAAACTCACTGGTTGTTTTTTTTTTTTTTTTTTTTTTTAATGTGTTTTTTAGTGTGGAGGTGGGAAGATCATTTGCATATAATTGAGATTTGTCTTTGAAAATGCTACCCGTGTTTTTTAGCCCCACGGACTTCTTGCTCCCTTCTTTCGCTGTCCCCACTCTCAGGCTCCCACAATGCCCCAGCCAGTAGCTTGAGTTCATTGCTACTAGTGATCCCAGGAGGCAGAAACAAAAAGTCTAGCATTGCTAGGTTGTGACGGGCTCAAGCTCCCAGTTTACACTGAGGACACAGGCTCAGGCAAGGCAAGCAGCACGGGCTTACTAGACAGTTTGACTCCTGCTAACTCATCCATGTTGTTCGCACCAGAGTGGTCAGCCCACTGCTCCTTGGACACCACCTCCACGTGCAGTTCCCCTTCCTGCCTCGCACACTTGACTATGTGGTACATCACAACTTGGCAGTTCTAAAATGTAAGAACCTGTGTCCTTGAGAAGCTTTTGTTGAAACCATCTACGGTGGCACCACTTTCACTTTTTTAAGTGTATATGGGAGGAGGCCAGGAGTCAACATCTTCCTGTATTGCTGTCCACCATCTCTTTGAGACAGAGTCTTTGGCTGAACATAGAGCTCACCAATTGGGCTAGACTGCTGTGATGGTGTTGGTTTCAGGCAAACACCAGGCATTTTAACGTGGGGCAAGCACTTTACCTGTTGAGCTATCTTCTAGCCCAAAGAGTAACTTGTTCAAGACCATACCAGCAATGGAGTTTTTTTTTGGGGGGGGGGGGGCGCTTTTCGAGGTAGGGTATGGCTCTAGCCCAGGCTGACCTTGAACTTATGGTGATCCTCCTACCTCTGCCTCCCAAATGCTGGGATTAAAGGCGTGTGCCACCACGCCCATGCCAGCAATTTTGAGAACTGGAGTTACAGTAAGAACCCAGGTCACCCCACATGTTCTTTCCCATTGGTCACGGCCTCCCTGAGTATGAGCTAACAAATGACAATGTCACTTACACCAGTTCTGTGAAGCAGGGAGGAACCTTGCCTGAGCCCGGGGGATGCTCCCATTTTGGTCACAGAGACTCTTCAGGAGGGGTGGGTTATAAAACGCCTGCCCACTGTCTGGGAACCCATACCAGCAGCAACCTTGCAGCCATGTGTGCTCAACAGATAGATGAGTTCAGAGCCCTGCAGGTGAACAGTTGACCAGGCTCCTGCAGAGGAGCCCCGTTCCCTGTGTCTATTGCACTTATTATTCCTTGGGAAGCGACTTCCAAAACTGCAGTCTCTGCTCCCATTTCAGAGCTGACTGAGTCCTTTCTGCTTGAGCGGAGAATATTGGTTGATCGATTCTGCCCTGCCCCACCTTCTCCCGCTCTCTGCTCGACAACCTTACCCAGTATCCTGGCAGAACTTTATAGATCTGGGCCCTTTGATTCCATTATCCACATCAGTAGGTCTTGCCGTTTCTCATTGTATTGCATTTTATGGTACATAGGGGGTACAGCGACGTTGTATAGCTCCATCATAAGTAATAACCCCAGGTCATCCATATTCAGTGGCTGGGATGGGTTAGATGGCAGAGGGGGAAGTACTCAGGTGATTTCCGCCTTTGGATAGGGCATGGGTCAGGAGACCAGTTATGTTAGGAAAGAAGGTCAAGAATTTGGGGACCATGGCGGGGTGGGGAAGGGATGGGGAGGAGGACAGGACTGGACTGAGGGGTCTGACCTGGTGAGTGTGGCTCAGCGGGGCGGCTGAGGTGTCTAAGTTCAATGTAGAAGTCCTCGGGCGGGTACCTGGCCTCCAGGGCACTGATCTGGAATTGGGAGTCTAGTGAGAGGGATGAAGGGAGGAGCCATTATTCCCAGGGTCTGATAGGGCAGAGGAAGGGGCAAGGTCAGGGTGAGGCAGAGCCAAGAAGGACGTATCAAGCAAAGGGTTCTACCTTGTTTCCCCTCAGCTCACCCTCCCCTTCCCCCAGGGCACAGGGAAGAAGCCTTGGAGATGCCAGGCAAAGAGTCCTTTTCCCTAGGGGCAAGTGTTCTGTTGTGGCATCTCCACCCACTTCACAGTGTCTGGTGTTAGAGATGAAGGGCATTCCTCTGCCCCCCTCCCTGGGAGAAACCCTGCCCAGCATTCCTCTCTATCTGGAGCAGGGCGGCACACGATGGGGGAGGACAGCTAAGCCACTACTGACCTAACACGTTCACATAGCTGTAGGGGGTCCAGCTTGCTGTGTCTCTGTCAAGGGACTTGTGACTGAGCTGTTCAGAGAGCAGGAGAACCAGTTAATAACCGTGCCTTTGTGCTCCACCCCTCAGATGACCCTGGACCACGGAGTGAAGAGGAGGGGGAGACACATGTTGGAGTCAAGGCCTGTGAGAACAGAATCTGCCCAATTCACATCAGGCTGCAGGTGTAGCATTTAGGTTCCTGAGGCCTAGGAGACCGCAGGGAAACAGGTCAGCTGGGTAGGGCTAAGCTACCGGGGATCCATCCCTTCAACACCTGCCCTGGGCCTCACATGTGAGTGTGTCTCTTTCATGTGACCAACAGAAAGAGCCCCAGGGCAGGGCGCCTGTGGGCCTTTCATGCAAAGCAAGGAAGCTGTCATTTCAAACGCAGGCCCTGGCTTGTGGGTCTTGCTCAGGGCCGATGTCAGAGCTTGATCTAGATCTCGGGCCTCAGCTCCTAGCTATTTCTTCTCTCCATGTCTGCCTTGCAAGAGACAGGTGCCCTATGGGCTCTTGTTTACAGAGAGCCATTCTGAGCCCAGTGGGCCGCCCTGCTATAACACACCAGTCCTTCACTGAAAGAGTGGCTGGTTTTTCCCAGAGAGGGAGACAAAGGAGCTTTCTCCTGGTTGCGGCCACAGTCCTGCTGCAGCTTTGCTGATGTGGCTGTAGTTCGTTAAGGGCCACGAGGTTCTCCTTCTCTCAGCTCTACAAGTCCAAAGCTGGGGACAGGCTGTGAGCATGAAGAATGCTCAAAGCTCTAGGGCCTCTAGACACCCTGCATGCAGCGGATGACAGGCTGAGAGTGGCTGCTACGTTCTTGGCCCAGGATCGAGGTTAGAGTCCTGGGGCCACCCACTCCTCAGATGGACCTGTGATTCTGATGGCACGTGTTCAGGTAGGTGCCAGGATCAAGTCCGATCCTGGGGCTATTTCTCAGTCTCGGGCTCTTGGCCCGCCAAGGGAGTTTATTGCCTTCTCCAAAGATCTGTGACTGTAAGGATATCAAGCTATGCTATAAGTTATCAGGGAGGGCCCACAACTGACCAAGCCCCTTTTCAGTGAGAGAACAGTGGCGGGAGTTGATGTTTTAGTTCTAAGGCTTTGTGTTCAGATAGCAACAGCTATGTGCATATTGTGGTTATCCCACACTGTATTGCGAACACCGTCAGTGATGTGTGGTATAGTGTTTTGGTTCCATGTATTTACACGGTACACATGCTATCATGTAGTAGCTGCTAGCTGGTTCATACAGCATGCTTGTTCAGTGTTCAAATGTACCATAAATCCCAGGGCTGCTCTCAATGTTTACACGCAGAGTGTCCATATCCGGGGACAGTGCGTGGGGGCCAGGGAGCGAGGGGCCCGGTACCTTGGTGGGACTGTTCCTGTCCAGAGTGCTGGCTGGCCCCCCGCACGCCAGTGTGTGGTAGCTGGCATTGGAAAAGCACTGGGCATGGCTGCTACTTTGAGACAAATCTAGGAAGAGAACAAGGTGCCATATTCCATCAAACTGCCCCGGGCCGTTTTGAGAGTGCCCTACAAGAGACAGTTAAAGTCTCCCAAGCTTCCTGATGCCCCCAGGTGAGCCCTCTTTGGACCGTGTCCACATTACTGGCTCCGATAGCCTCACGTGCCCCCTGAGTTGCTCTTTAGGGTGGACTGACACCCTCCTCGTTTCCTCTTAGTGTCAGATTCCGGTATGGGGCCCCAGCCCATCCTGTTCTCCTGAGGATTCCACAGGGCTGGGGAATACCAGCGGAATGGCGTGGGAAAACCCAGCCACCCCGACTTATTGTCGTCATAGAAGAAAGCCCCCAAGTCTCTCTGGGCTTTCATCGGAGGATGTTGGCTTTGGCTGGAGCCCAGAGGGGCCACAGGTCTGTATGGGGCTGGGTTCCTCTTAAGCACAAGTTGTGCAGATTTGGCCAGTAGCAAAATATGGCACAGAAAGCCCTCAGGCTCCTGGTTTAAGAGAGAGGAAGACTGCGGTGCAGCCGCCTCCCAGAATGCTGCCCCTTGTAACATGGGCTTTGGTGGAGGACAGCGCCCACACTTTCAGACCTCTCCCATGCAAACCCTGTCCATGGGAGCCGTTGTCTGGGTAACTAAGAAAAGTCCCGCCCAGTGTGAGCTCTTGCAGCCTCTCTTGCACGGTGAGGATGGGGAAACAGGAGGCTACCAAGTAGAGTTGGGACACAGTCTCGTGCAACCCCATGGACCCTTCTCCCTATGGCTCTGGGGGTGCCCGGCTCTGGCCTGACCTGAGAGAGAGTAGTCCGTGCTGGTCATCCTCAGGGCCGGCGTGTAGGAGACGCGGGGAGCCAGGTCACGGCCCTTCTCTTTCTGCCGCCGCCGGCGCCAGGCAAACAGGCCCAGGAGCACCACCGCGAGGAACAGGAGGAGGACAATGCCCGTGACGGCGCCCACCGAGTGTCGCTCCGCACCCAGAGCTGGGCTGATCTTGGTGTAGGGGTTCAGTTCCTCCATGGTGAGGGCAGCTGTGGGCAGAAGGAGGCATAAGCTCCTCTGACCCCTTCCGTCCCCACCCTCAGGAAATGGTTACCTAGGGTCCAGGGGCAAGTGTGATGGTTGGTGTGAAACAAACTCATAAATAAATGCTTAGTGAGCCTTTGTCCCATACGTGGCTTACAGTTAACTCATTTAAGCCTTGCCACAGCCCTGTGCACAAAAGAGACTGGAAATAAACAGAACTAAATCCTGACTCACCAAGGTTAGATAACTTATTCAAGATCACATAAGCAGTAATTCACAGTCAGGAAAAACTGGATTTGGCTTTGCTTCCTGCTCAGCTGTGAGTCAGAAAGCCCACAGCCAATAAACCAACCTTCCCAGGAGTTCAAGAGCACCATGTGATAAGGCAGGATCACTGCCTCCACCCCAAATGCCCCTTGATATACATATGTGTGGCTAGCCCCACAAAATCTAGACCCCCCCCCCCTGGCTCGTAGAGTTGGCCATCGATACCAACAAGATATACAGGAGCCTGAAAATGAAACGTGTCTTTGGGCATTTTTGTCCCCTGCCATGTGGATACTTGAATCTATTCTCTATCCTCCATATGTATACCACCATGTATTCGGTGCTCTCATCCCAGTACTGCTGTGGGTGGGCCAAAGCTTATTCTCTTCTCATTCGCATGCACAGCAGTAGGCCCAGGAAAGGAAATGACCTGTCTGAGGACACCTACCAGGTGAAGGCAGAACCGAAACCTCGTAGATGTGCTTACCTGGCCCCCAGGGGGTACTTGAAGGGAATGAACACGAGGACCCTGGCATTCGCCGCCTGTTGCCCTCCCAAATGTGAATAAGGGGAAGGTGTCTATAAAAACCCAGATGGTGCTCCCTGGATGCCCCCCCAGGGTCCTTCCCACCCCTGGGAGTTTACCTTGGTCACATCTGATTCCTTTGAAGCCGGGGCTGCAGTAACAGGTGCCGGTGACGTGGTCACAGGTGGCATTGTTCATGCACTCGCATAGCTGCTGGCACCCGTAGCCGAAGGTTCCTGGTGCACATCCTAGCACAGAGGGTGGATGCGGTGAGACCCAGCCACGCTCCATCCCACCCTCTCCATGTGGGGAGGCCTATTTACCTGGAGTTCCACTGTCCTTTGCTAACTGGGGGGTGGGTGGAGGAGGAGAGGGCAGGCCTCACTCACCCTATTTCCCTTGGGACACAAGTAGCGCTCCCCATGTGCCGTGCCACAGGGTCTTCAGAGAATCTAGAAGATCCTACCTACTTTGACCCTTGGTCTGCCTACCACACCCCTGTCCCATCCCAAAGGATTATGTGGCCTTCAGTCTCCTTCCTCAGGAGTTGTCCTAAAACTATGGAGCCCTCAATAGGTACACCTTGATGGGGCGGGGGGTGGCTTCCCCTGTGAGAAGCAAAGGCCAGGCCCGGGGTTGAGGCCGCTTACTCCGCTCACAGTGGCGCCCGGTGAAGCCCGTTCGGCAGGTGCACATGCCACTGATGGGGTCACAGCTGGCTCCGTTCTGACACTGGCACACACGCCCACAGTCCTTCCCGAAAAACGCTGCTGGGCAACCTGCAATGAGACGCACCTCGGGTCACGCTTGCCGCAGGCTCAGGGCACCTGCAGAGATGCAATAGGGACCTGTGTGCCTCCTCCAGGGGTTATGGGGCGGAGGCTAGCGACCCTCACCAGAGTCATCTGCACCTTTGGGACTCCTGGGGGGAGGGGGAAGGGATCCTTGCAACCAAGGATCTCAGGCAGCAGTGGCCAGCACTGGGCTCTTGGCTGTGTGAGGCTTGCTCCCCCAACGTGTCAGACGGTCTAATGTACTGACTGCTGGGGCACCCCTTAGCCCTGACCTGTAGGGCCTTGGGCGTCCAGCCAGCCCTAGGGCAGTCCTATTCCCTCCCTCCCTCCTTGCACGTTGGGGCTATGCCCACGGTGGCCAGTAGGCCGCAGCACACGATTGGGAGTGGCTGGGAGGCGAGGGGGAGGGGCTTGCTTACGCTGAGTGCAGAAGAGTCCCGTCCAGCCCGGGGTGCAGTGGCAGGCCCCGTCTTCAGCACTGCAGCTCGCCCCATTGTGGCAGCTGCAAGTGTGGAAGCAGGCAGAGCCCCAGAACCCAGGTGGGCAGGCTGGGGGAAACAGAGGCAGAGGGAAAGAGGGTAGGGCAAGGACACGTCAGAGCCAAGATGCCAGGAGGAGGTAGTGCAGTTCCTGGCCTTTAGGGGCTTGACACACCCTGTCCCCAGATTCCCTTGACTCATCTCTTCGACTAGTTCCCTGAGATTCCCATGAAATTCAGACTCTGCACACTCCCCTGCTCTTTTGTCACTGAGGCTGCCCCCTACTGAAAGCTCCTGTGCCTCCACTCCATGGACCCGGATAGGGAAACATTGTACTAACTCCCCCACCAAGACGGGCACCTTTCCATCTTTTTGGGGCTAGTGAGCTGTCTCCAGATAAAACTGGTGTCTTCCCATCAGAACAGGAGCTGCATGGGGCAGAGGTTGGGGCTCCCTGAGATGGGACTACTTCCTATGCATCAGACTAGGAACACCTTACACAAAGGACTCACATAAAAACTCCAGCATTGGGCTGGACGGATGGCTTAGCGGTTAAGGCATTTGCCTGCAAAGCCAAAGGACCCAGGCTTGATTACCCACGACCCATGTTAGCCAGATACACAAGGGGGAAACACACATCTGGAGTTCCATTTGCAATGGCTGGAGGCCCTGGCACGCCCATTCTCTCTCCCCCCCTTTCTCTGCCAAATAAATAAAAAAAAGAAAAACTCCAGCATGCCCAACTCTGGGGCTGCACCATGGAAGGCAGCTACTGATGGAGTATTAATTGCTGGGATTATAGCATTAATGGGGGCTCAACAACATCAGTGCCTGTAATACCAGCAGTTAACAATATCCACAGTCTGTCTCAATAACTCAAGCTAGCTATAGAGCTAGATCTGACTTGGACATTTCTGTTTTTCTTTCTTTCTTTTCTTTCTTTCTTTTTTTTTTTTTTTTTGGAGGTAGGGACTCGTTCTAGTCCAGGCTGACCTTGAACTCATGACAATCCTCCTACCTCTGCTTCCTGGGTGCTGGGATTAAAGGTGTGTGCCACCATGCCCAGCTTCAGTGCACTTTTCTGTCTGTGGAGGAGCTGGGGCAGAAAGGTTCTGGGTGATGGGAAGTCAAGACTGATCCCGAGTGGAGGCATTCTTAAAGGGCAGAGGCTTACCCTGTGAGCAGTCCTTGCCAATCCATCCAGGGAAGCACTGGCAGGAGCCATCGATGGGGCTGCAGGTCCCGTTGTTGGCACAGGAACAGAGCTGGGCACAGTCCTGCCCAAAGTGTCCCCCAGCACACACTGTGGATACAGGGTAACCTGGCACCTGTCCTCCCTAGCAGGCTTAGGCCACCACCCACAGCTGCACCCTGAGAGCTTCCTGGGCCTCTGCCATGAGGTCATGGGAACTGGCACCTTCAGCACCCCAACCCCCATCACACACGCCCCTTCAAGGCAATCCTTTCTGACCACTTGGACAGAGGGACAAGTGGAGGCCCACGGCAGTGAGATCGCTTGTCTTAGTTCTCACAATTGGGAGACAATGAGATAGGAGATGGCATCCCATTCTAGGGCTTCCAGACTGCCTGCCCCCAGCCTTCTGCTTCCCATGGCCACTAGGGTGGAGGAAACTATCAGCAGGAAGGCAGGGACAAGTGTGATGGTGGGGAGCACAGGTGTGCCTACGGTTAGACTGGTCCTGTGACCTTCCCGCACCCTCAGGTCAGTGCTGTCCTCAAAAGAAGAAACTGCAGCTTCCAAGGCATTTCTCTCTTATATATGTAGATTAAAAAAAAGTATAGCCCATGGCTGGAGAGATGGCTTAGCAGTTAAGACGCTTGCCTGCAAAGCCAAAGGACCCAGATTTGAGTCCCCAGGACCTACTAAGCCAGATGCACAAGGGGTCACATGCATCTGGAGTTCGTTTGCAGTGGCTGGAGGCCCTGGTGTGTGCCCATTCTCTCAAACAAAAATAAAGTATTTTTTTTTAAATGTAGCCCAGACTGGCCTCAAATGCCTGATCTCCCTGCCTCTTCAGTAATATCCTACCAGCATGTGCCATCACAACCAGCTATATTTAGGTTTTTAAAATTTATTTGCAATCAGGCCTCCAGCCACTGCAAACAAACTCCAGACACGTGCTACTTTGTGCTTTACTTAGGTATCAGGGAATCAAACCCAGGTCGTTAGGCTTTGCAGGCAAGCTCCTTACCCTCTGAGCCATCTCTCCAGCCTTGTATTTCACTTTTCTATCACTTGCAGGATCCCAGCCCCAATGGAAGGAGTTGTTCTCTGATTCCTGGAGGAAGGGAATTTCTGCAGTCCTCAATTGGGCTCAAGTTCATTTAGGACAGAGCACCTACCAACTTCTAGCTTCCTGATCTCTCCCCCACCTGCTTCCTACAGCTGGAGCTCCCTGCAGCACAGCTCTACC
This sequence comes from Orientallactaga sibirica, assembly GCA_036365145.1. Lineage (NCBI taxonomy): Eukaryota > Metazoa > Chordata > Mammalia > Rodentia > Dipodidae > Orientallactaga > Orientallactaga sibirica. Next base: position 12,958,250 of record JAEOAD010000016.1, read on the forward strand.
TAGCTCCCCATCTCTGGATCCTGGAGCCCAGTACTACATCTACCTCCCCTGTTTTTTTTTTAAATATATTTTTATTTGTATGCACAGAGAAAGGGCATGCTAGGGCCTCTAGCTGCTGCAAATGATCTCCAGATGTATGTGCCACTTTGTGCATCTGGCTTTATGTTGGTACTGGGGAATTAAACCAGGTCGTTAGGCTTTGCAGGCAAGTGCCTTAACTGCTGAGCCATCTCTCCAGCAACCTCTTGGTTATCTGACTTCTCCTCTCCCAGACACATGGGCCTTGGGACCACACACCACCTTCGAAGTGCACTCCAGGCCTTTCTTCTGCACCTTTGCTCTATCCAGCTGTTTGCCTTCTAGAATTCTCCTGATCCTCAAGTCTAGCTGTGGAAGTCTTGCCTGTAAGACTCAACTGCTGCCTCACTTCTCTGTATTAGATACCTAGTCCCCCAATATGAAGTTCCTTCTTAGAATCTTCCGTTTTAGTAGACTATGACCACATGGAATAAAGATTTCATTCTGTGGGCTTCTGTACAGCTAGATGGGGCCAGTGGTAAGTGTTGAAGGGCAGTATGGCGTATGGATAAAAAATAGCGGTGGCTGGAGAGAGATGTGGTTCATCAGTTAAAGGTACATGGTGGCAAAGCCTGATGGCCTGGGTTTGATTCCCCAGTACCCACGTAAAGCCAGATGCATAGAGAAGTTGGCTTGCAGTGACAGGAGGCACTAGCACACCCATTCTCTTCTCTCAAATAAATAAGTAAATTAATATTAGAAGAACTGTGACCTGTGTATATCTTTAAAAATTAAAGAAATTCACATTAAAAAAAATAACTGTGGGGCTGGAGAGATGGCTCAGTGATTAGGGCTTTTGCCTGCAAAGTCTAATGACCTGGGTTTGATTCCCCATACCTACATAAAACCAGATGCACAAAGTGATGCATGCATCTGGAGTTGGTTTGCATGTGGCTGGAAGCACTGGTGTGCACATACTTTCTCCCTCTCTCTCTGTCTGTATCACTGTGCTCTCAAAATTTTTTTTTTAAAGAACTGTGGGGCTGGAGGGATGGCTTAGCAGTTAAGGCACTTGCCTGTAAAGCCAAAGGACCCAGGTTTGATTCCCCAGGACCCACGTAAGCCAGATGCTCAAGGTGGTGGCGCATGCATCTGGAGTTCATTTGCAGTGGCTGGAGGCCCTGGCATACCCATTTTCATTCTCATTCTCATTCTCTCTCTCTCTCTCTCTCTGTGTGTGTGTGTGTGTGTCTGTGTATCTGAAATAAATAAAGAACTGTGGATAAGATGGCTGGAGCTCAAGCAGCCATCTTCCATCAGAGGCGGAAGCCATAGGCTTAGGACTGCAGAACTATGAGAGCACTCCTTGGACCCCGACATCCTTGTCAAAATCCTAATGCCCACCCCCACAATGGCCTGCTTTTACATCTTTTGTGGTCCTTTAGTATATGAGGAAAGTAAAGCTTATCATTTTCAAGGCACTTAATATGTTTTTGGTACTTTTCCAAGATAGGGTCTCAGTCTAGCCCAGGCTGACCTGGAATTCACTATGTCATCTCAGGGTGGCCTCGAATTCACAGCAATCCTCCTACCTCTACCTCCCAAGTGCTGGGATTAAAGGTGTGTGCCACCATGCCTGGCACAACTATTGATTTTGAGTTCACGTCATCTTGTCATGGTGTCATTACTTCATCATTATTCCCTATCATTAACTCCACTTTACACACAGTGAAAGGTTAAGCTATTTGCCCAATGTCAAACAACTACTAAATTGTACTTCCTGGCTAAGGACCTTGGAGCAAGCCACATCACCTCTCTAAGTTTCTACTCCCTTATCTTAGAAATGAGGACTGTGGTAGCTCAGTAAGTAAATGTTTGCATGTTGTGAGTTCAAGGCCTTGTAAGTATGTGGGCCTGGATGTGATCCAAAATGCTGGGCATGCCGGGCGTGGTGGCACACGCCTTTAAGCCCAGCATTCAAGAAGCAGAGGTAGGAGGATCGTTGTGAGTTCGAGGCCACCCTGAGACTACATAGTGAACCCCAGGTCAGCCTGGACTAGAGTGAGACCTTACCTTGTAAAAGCAAAATGTTGGTATGAGCTGGGCATGATGGCTCCTACCTCATATCCCATTACTGGGAAGGCTGAGGAAGGAAGATCACCATGAATTTGGGGCCATTCCGGAATACAGAGTAAGTTCTAAGTTACCCTGGGCTAGAATGAGACCCTGTCTCAAAAAACACACCAAAGGCTGGAGACACAGCTTAGTGGTTAAGGTGCTTGCCTGCAAAGCCAAAGGACCCAGGTTCAATTCCCCAGTATCCATGTAAGCCAGATGCATAAGGTGGCACATGTGTCTGGAGTTCATTTGCAGTGGCTGGAGGCCCTGGAGCCACCATGCCACCATTCTCATCTCTCAAATGAACAACTAAAAAAAAAAAAAAAGAACAAGTGCCAGGCGTGGTGACATGTGCCTATAGTTCCAGGGCTGGGGAGGCGGAGGCAGGAAGATCCCTAGGGCTCACCAGCCAGTCAGCCCAACCCTAATCAGTGAGCTGCAGGCCAATGAGAGACCCTGTCTCCAAAAAGTGCGGGGTGGGGGGAAAAGAAGAAAAGGCAGTGGACCCTAAGTTTCAGGTGTGGTGGCCTACGCCTTTAATCCCAGAACCTGGGAGGCTGAGGTAGCAGGACTGCTGTGAGTTCAAGGCCAGCCTGGGGCTACAGAGTTAAGTTCTAAGTTTCAAGTCAGCCTGGGCTAGAGTGAGACCGTGCCTCAAAAGAGGAAAAAAAAAAAAAGGGACAGGGCCGGAGAGGCTAAGGAGCATGCCTGCGAAGTCTAAGGACCCCGGTCCGATTCTCCAGGTCCCACGTAAGCCAGATGCACAAGGTGGCACATGTGTCTGGAGTTCATTTGCAGTGGCTGGAGGCCCTGGTGCACCCATTCACAGTTTCTCTGTCTCTCTCTGTCTCAAATAAATAAAAATCTTTTTTTTTTAACCATATGCACACATGCACACACTCTTACACGCACACATTGAAAACCAGATGCATCTGGGAGATGACTCGGTTAAAGTCTCTTGTTTGTAGAGCCTGCCAGCCTGAGGTTCAATTCTTCAAGTACCTACATAGAGCCAGATGCAAAGTGGCATGTGTGATCCCAGCATGCCTAGTCCATGGGAGGCGGAACCAGGGGGTATATAAAGCTCATGTGCCAGCTGGTCTGTGATGGCCCTTTGCAATCTGACTGGAAGCAGCAGGAGACCCTGTCTCAAAGAAGGTAGAGCACAGCCCTCCATACCTGGACAGTGGCATGTGCAACATATAAACCATTATCAAGAAACACATAAGAACTAGGGATGTGAGTCTGCCTTCACTGGCCTCAGACTTTGGTCTCATAGCACTGGGTGTGCTGGCTGGTCTGTGGCTCAGTGTTTACCCTGGCAAAAAAACCTTCACTCGCGTTGGAGAGATAGATGGCTTAGCGGTTAAGGCGCTTGCTGGTAAAGCCAAAGGACCCAGGTTCAGTTCTCCAATACCCATGTAAAGCTGGATGCACAAGATGGCCCAAGAATCTGGAGTTTGTTTGCAGTGGCTAGAAGTCCTGTTGTGCCCATTCTCTCTCTCTCTCTCAAATAAATAAATAAATTTTAAAAAGTTTTTTTTTAAAAAACCCTCCACTCATTCCCAGGCAGGTCTGATGTCTGATGATCCATGTAACCTGTTTGCTGCTCAGGCTTTGCCCCCAACTTCCTGAAAAGCACATCACCCAGCCTCTAGGGTATTGTTTAAGGAACCCACACACAGTCCTGGTTCCATGGAGAGAGAGGGTGTGGGAGCTGCCCTACCTCCCTCACCCCCACAACCCTGAGCTTCTCTAACAAGACAGTGTTCTCTTTGAAGTCTCTGCCGCACGCACAAGGCGGACAAACTCACCCACCAAGCTGCTAATGCGATCAGTCTAATACATTAATTGGATGACTTCTTATCTGAATCAAGAGTCAGGCACGGGAAGGGGCGGAGGAGGGGTCAGTGCAAAGAAAACATGGGGTTCTATTTAATCTATGTTTAATGTTTCTACAGAAGCAGTGTCCGTAATTTGTAACCCGCTGGAAAGCCAGTCATTAGAAACTGTCAGTTCAATTTTTTACAAGGTTTGAGACTTAACCAAGGGCAGTTGCCATTAATAGCAAACTCTATTAGATCTATATGTGGGAAATACTCATTAGGCCAGCGGGCGATAAATCAGACGGCACAGCCTGCGAGGGTCCCTCCTTGGGCTGCATAGCTCCTAATTTAGACCCAGCCTTGGCTGTATTGACGACCGGGTCTCCTATGTTTAATAAGTAAACCTCGACCTGTCAGGTGGTGATTAAACTGTCCTAGGAGAGCTGCAGGCAAATGAAACTGTCACGTGTGTCTGCCAGGGACCCAAATTTCTCATGACCTCAAAGCATCATGGGGTGAGACTTCTACTCATGTACAGTAACGGCCCACAGACTTAAAATAGCCCAGCTCAGCACTGATTATTCATCAAAAGAATGGGTTCCTTGGGAGGTAGTGAGCGCTCCATCAAAAAAAAAAAAAAAATATTTAGAGGACAGGCAGGCCATATGAGATTCTTGCATAGGTGACCTTGAAGTTGCATTTTGCTTGAAATTTATCTATCTCCTCCGATCCCTTCACTCTCAGGGGTTAGAGCGTAAATTCTGCAAGCTCATGTCCAAGGCCATGTTGTAGGCTGTTTTGATGGCCCCAGCTTGCCTTCTCAGCCCATTCTTTCACCCATCTCCTTCAACCGCTCCTCACTGCTGGCTTTTGCCCAGACTCTTTCCTCCTCCCAGAAAGCCAGTCTGGATCTTCTCCCACTGCCAAAGAAGCGCGAACACTGTGTGCTCCCCCTCTGGACCTGTGGTGCTTTGATTCAGGTGTCCCCCAGAAACTTAGGTGTTCTGAATGCTAGGTCCCCATCTGCTGGCAATTTTGGAGCCTCCTGGAGGCGGTGTATTGTTTGGGGGCAGGCATATGGGAGTTAGAGCCAGCTTCCCCTTGCCAGTGTTTGGCACACTCTCCTGCTTCTGTTGTCCACCTAATGTTGGCTGGGAGGCGATAGCCAACCTCTGCTCATGCCATAGTTTCCCCCTGCCATCATGAAGCTTCCCCTCGAGTTTGTTAGCCAAAATAAACCTTTTCTTCCCATTGGCTGCTTTTGGTCGGGTTCTTTGGGTAGCCACGAAAAGCTGACTGCAACACCACCTGTGGCTTAGAAGGGAGGATTTTGTGAATGGTATTAAACCATTGGCACTTTGACATCTGCTGTGGCGGGAGTATGTATTCACAGAACTCTGTAAGGGAGCAAGACAAGGCACTTGCTCACCAAGAACTATTAGTAGGAGAGCCTTAGCCCCCTTTCAACTCCTATTCAGTGCTGGAGGAGGCTTGGTGACCAGAAGTGTATGTATGACAGTGGGGAAGCTGACCTGAGCTGACCACAGCATCCCTGCCTTTACTACCACATGGTACCCAGCACAGCCCACTTGAAGCCCCTTCTGCGACATCTAGGCTGATTTCATCTCTCAGCCTTTGGCTTTTTGACACAGGGTCTCTCTTTGTAGCTCAGGCTAGCCTTGAACTTATGATCCCCTCCACCCCAGCCTCCTAAGTGCTGGAGATACAGGTGTGCACCATACCAGCTGGCTCATTTGTCCATCCTTTCAGCAAGGACATTGCAGACTCAATTTGTTTCTGCCACTTGCTAGGCTGAGACCATCACCATGTCCCTTCACCCCCGAGTCGGTTCCTTCCACTACACAATAATGAAGGGGATCCCCAGGCCCTCCCTTCTGTCTGCCGCCTGCCTCCCTGGCTCCCCACCAGCAATACCTTGGTTGCACAGGGCTCCGGAGAATCCTGGCAGGCACTCACAGATGCCACTGACGTGGTGACACGGCCCGCTGCTGTGCACGCACAGGGGACAAGGCTGGGCACAACCATGGCCATAGAATCCAGGGGGGCAGACTGTGGATTGGAGGGAAGATGGTGGTCAGTATCCCAGAGGCCCAGACTAGCTTGGTCACCCCACTTGTCCCCCATGCCTACTAAGAAAGGCACCTACAGCCGGGTGTGGTGGCACACGCCTTTAATCCCAGCACTCGGGAGGCAGAGGTAGGAGGATCACTGTGAGTTTGAGGCCAGCCTGAGACTACATAGTGAATTCCAGGTCAGCCTGGGCTAGAGTGAGACCCTTCTTGGAAAAAAAAAAAAAAAAAAAAAAAAAGAATGGGCTGGGGAAATAGCTTAGCTGTTAAGGCGTTTGCCTGTGAAGCCTATGAACCTGGGTTCCATTCCCCAGGACCCCGTAATCCAGATGAACAAGGGGGCACATGCATCTGGAGTTCGTTTGCAGTGGCTGGAGGCCCTGGTGTGCCCATTCAGTCTTTCTTTCTGCCTCTTCCTCTCTCAAATAAATAAATAAAATATCTTTAAAAAAGAAAAGAAAAGAAAGACACCTAGGTGCTGAAGAGATGGCTCAGCGGTTGAGGCGTTTGCCCGCAAAGCCTAAGGAGCAGAGGTCGATTTCCCAGTACCCATGTAAGCCAGATGCACAAGATGGCGCATGTGTCTGGAGTTTGTCTGCAGTGGCTAGAGGCCCTGGCATGCCCATTCTCTCTCTCTCTTTTTAAAAATATTATTTATTTGCAAGCATAGAGAGAATGGGCACACCAGGGCCTCCAGCGGCTGCAAACAAACTCCAGATGCATACACCACCTTGTGCATCTGGCTTTACGTGGGTACTGTGGAATTGAACTCAGGTCATTAGGCTTTGTAGGCAAGCACCTTAACAGCTGAGCCATCTCTCCAGCCCCCTCTTTCTCTCTGCTTTTTTCTCTCTCTGAAATAAATATTTTGTTTTAAAGAAGGGTAGGCCGGGCATGGTGGCGCACGCCTTTAATCCCAGCACTCGTGAGGCAGAGGTAGGAGGATTGCTGTGAATTCGAGGCCACCCTGAGACTACATAATGAATTCCAGGTCAGCCTGAGCCAGAGTGAGACCCTACCTCAGAAAAAAAAAAAGGGGGGGAGGGGGTACCTAGAAAATATGGGAGAAGCCTGGGCTCCTCATACCCCTTCTGAAGAGAGGAGGTGTGGGAAACTGAGGTTTCTACATCGGCTGCGCCATGAACTTGGGGACTGAACAGCTAGTGTGGGGAGAGGAGGACATGGAAGGAAACGAGGGACACTGATTCCCCGAGGCCAGCCTCCCTCCCACAGCACTGGTCCTCACTGGGACAAGCAGTCACAGGTCCTCTGAGTGGGGCCCAGCCTTACTTCTCTGGCATAAGGGTCCTCGGAAGCCAGGGGCACACTCGCAGCTTCCATCCTCTGGGGAACAGGAGCCTCCATTCTCGCAGCTGCAGGACACCGAGCAGTTGGGGCCCCAGCGCCCAGGGGGACACGTGCTGTCACAGCGGATGCCTGGGGGCCAGAGGATGCATGCAGTGAGCCAGGCAGAGACTGAGACAGTGCAAGTGGAGCAAAATCTCTAAGCAATGGGGCTGGTGTTGAGTTCCTGGAGGAGGTAATACCCCACTGGAGTCCCCCAGGACAAGGAAGAACTGCCCAAGTGAAGGAAGAGATGGGACAGGAGAGGGCAGCCTGGATTGAAGGACCTTGAACTTGAACACAACACAGCAGCAGAACAGTGATGGGCTGGACAGACTCAGCAAGAAAAGAGATAGTGGCACCAAGATGGCACAAGGTGATGAAGGCGTCCTGCGACCTCACAGCAGAGCTGGCATCAAAAGCAGGGATGGGGGTGGGTGGGCTGGAGAGATGCTTCGTGGTTAAGGCGCTTGCCTGGAAAGCCAAAGGATCTCAGACTCCCCAGGACCCACGTAAGCCAGATGCACAAGGTGGCACACGCCTCTGGTGTTCGTTTGCGGTGACTTGAGGCCCTGGCGCGCCCATTTTTTCTCTGTCTCCCCCTTCTTCCTCTCTCTCCCAAATAAATAAATAATAAAGAAAATAAAAAGGAAAATAAAACGTTTTAAAAAGAAGCAGGGGCTGGGGATGTAGCTTAGTTGGTAAAGTGCAAAAGTCCCCGTGTTTGATCTTCAGTACCACATAAACCAGACACTGTGTTACAGGCCTATAATCTGAGTGCTTGGAGGTGGAGGCAGGGAGATCAGGTGTTAAAGGTCAGCTACATAGTAAATTCAAGGCCAGCCTGGGTCAGGGAATAACCTAAGATGGTTTCCTAAGCTGGGTACATTCTCCCCACCTGACCTAGCCTAGGAACCACATGCCCTGGTACAATTTCAACCAACCAGGTGAGGCAAGAGGGGCTCCAAGAGTGACGGGGACTTTTTAGATTCTTTTGACCATGCTCAGAAGCTGGACACGCAGCTCAGAGGCAGAACACTCGCCTAGCATGAGCAACGTCCTGGGTTCCATCCCCAATATTGCAAAAATAACAAAACAGTGCTAGAGAGTTGGCTGAGTGGTTAAGGGGCTTGCCTGCAAAGCCTAACGATTGGAGTTCAATACCCCAGTACCCACGTAAAGCCAGATGCTCAAAGGGGCCGCAAGCATCTGGAGTTCATTTGCAGTGGCTGGAGGCCCTGGTACCCCCATTCTCTCTGCCTCTCTTCTGTTGTTCTCTGCTTGCAAATAAACAAATGAATAAATGAAAACAAAAAAGCATTCATCTTTTTGCTTGACTATAGTCAAAAATACATATAATATTTATAATATATACACACACACACACACACACACACAAAGATACCAGCTACCTAAGATAAAAGATACACAGCTACCTACCTAGCTGTGGGCTGGAGTGGTTGCTCAGCAGTTGGTGCACTTCCTGCGCAAGCATGAGAGCCCGAGACTGCCCAAATTTCCAGAACCCACGTAAAACACCTGGAAGATCAGTCCCATCGGGGGAGCAGAGAACCGAGCCCCGCAAGCTCAGGAATTAGAGAAAGGAGACTCGTGCTCACACCCAGATCAGATGGAAGAGCAATGAAGTGGGAGCACCACTCTGGCCACTGAGGTGAACCCCTCCCCATTGCTGGCGAGTATGTGGGGTGCCACAAAGGCACTTACACACACATTTTTTTTTTGAAGCCCAACACACTGATGTACTAACCCTCAGTTTGGCAAATGGCAGCCTATGGGGGAATGGATGGAATATCTCAATAAGAGAAGAGCAAGATCTATGGTCCCCCAGAGCTCATAAAAGATTGTGCTTGACTGATTTCAGCCTGGAGGCTAAGAAGGAATTTTAAAAGGCCTAGGGCGAGGCCCCTCCCAGGCAGAAAGGTTTTCAAGCTGACAAGTGATAGGTGAATGGACGGGACCCAGGAGACCTGGCTGAGCTCTGGAAGGTATCAGGAGTTCAGAATGCAGCAGAATTAATTTAAAAATCATGCCTTCCTTGTTACAGGGACAGAAACAGAGAGAGAGAGAGAGAAAGAGAGAGAGAGAGAAAGGGAGGGAGGGAGGAAGACAGTGAAATCCAGTGAACAATCGGCTCTGCAGCCAGCGAAGGACAGCAGTGGGACCAATTTGGAGGCATCTGGAATGTGCAGACCCACCTGGTGTGGAGGGAAGGAGGTGGCAGGGAAGCAGGGAGGGTTCTACAAGCTCCCTCACCCTCCGTCCCGACAGTCCCCCAGGCCTCAACTCTGCCACAGCATGGGTCTGTAAGATCTGTCCCACTTGAGAGGCAGAAACGCCACGTGCACTATCCAGTGCCCATCGCTCCTGTGCACTTTCAGGTACACGAGCAGCAAACCCTGGGCGGGCACTGTGGACTGACATCAACTCAGGGAAGGGGAACCATGAAGCTCTCCAAAGACTTGGGTACATCTCGGAGTCCCCCCTTTTCTAGGCACAGTTATCCATGATTTCTGTAAGGGAAACCGAAGTCCTAGGGTGAGCAAGTCCTGTACATAACATTTTACAGCAGTATTTCTATACAATCTACACACCGCTTTCAAGATACATTTCTAGGATATGTATGATGTACATGAGTGAAGGCATGTTCATGTGGGTGAGTGCAGCTGGGTATGTGTCCATGGGGGTGAGTGTGGGCAGGTACGTGTCCAGTGCAGGGAGGTACGTGTCCATGGGAGTGAGTGCGGGGGGCGGGGTACGTGTCCATGTGGTTGAGTGCAGGTGTGTGCTGTATGTGAATGCAGGCGTGTGTGTGTGTGTGTGTGTGTGTGTGTGTGTGTGTGGAGGTCAGAGGACCACTTTCTGCATCAGTCCTCACCTTCTACCTCCTGTGAGGCATGGTAACTCTTTCTCCTTATTGTTCACCACCTAGCTGGGCTGTAAGCACCTGAAAAACTCTCGTCTCCACCTCCCATCTTGCCAGCGGTGTGCTGAGATGACAGACGTCAGCCATGGCTTTTGGCTTTTACACTGGGCTCTGGGGACCCAAACTCAGGTACTCAGGCTTAAGTGGGAAGTATTTTACCCACCGAACCATCTTATTAGGAACCATCTTATCAGCCCCCTGTATGTTTAATTATTATTTTTAAATTATTTTTTAAATTTAATATTTTATTTATTTATTTGAGAGAGAGAGAGAGAAAGAGGCAGATCCAGAGAATGGGCATACTAGGTCCTCCAGCCACTGCAAATGAACACTACCTTGTGCATCTGGCTTATGTGGGTCCTGGGAAATCGAACCTGGGTCCTTAGTCTTCTCGGGCAAACACCTTAACCGCTAAGCCATCTCTCCAGCCCTGAATTGGTAAACTTTGAGTTCAGTGAGAGACACTATCTCAAAAAATAAAAAATAAATAAACAAACAGAGGGCTGGAAAGATGGCTCAGTGGTTAAAAGTGCTTGCTTGCAAAGTCTACCAGCCTGGGTTCAGTTCTCCACTACTCATGTAAAGCCAGATGCACATGCATCTGGAGTTCGTCCATTGGCAGTGGCAAGAGACCTGGCATGCCCAGTCTCTCTCCCCTGTCTCTCATGCACTCTCTCTCTCTGCTCAGAAATGAATTATAAAAAGATTTTTAAAATAAGGGGGATGGGTTTGGAGTGATGGCTCAGCAGTTAAGGTACTTGTCTGCAAAGCCCAACAACTCAGGTTTGATTACCCAGGACCCATAAAGCCAGGTGCACAAAGTGGTGCATGCATCTAGAATTCATTTACAGTGGCTAGAGGCCCAGGCATACCCTTATTCTCTTTCTCCCCTCCTCTCCCTCCCCACTTGCAAATCAATAAAATAAAAATAAGGATGGGGGCAGGCATGGTTGGGCAAGCCTTTAATCCCAGCAATTTGGGAGGACTATCTCTGAGTGTTTGTTCAAGGTCACCTTGAGACTACATAATGCATTCCAGGTCTGCCTGGGTTACAGGGAGACCCTACTTTGAAAAACCAACAAAAAGTGGGGTGCTGGAGACCACCTTTTAGGAAATGGGCTTTAGAACAGTCCAGGACCCTGGTTTGATTCTCCAGGACCCACATTAGCCAGATGCACAAGGGGGCACAAGCATCTGGAGTTTGTTTGCATGGCTAGAGGCCTTGGCATGCCCATTCTCTCTTTCTCTCTGTCTCTTCCTCTCTCTTGCGAATAAACATATTTTTTAAAATAAAATAATAATAAATAAATCAAAATAAATAAATATGGGGGAGTGTAATTGAGGAAGACACCCAACACTGCTCTCTGGCTTCCACATTCTTGTACACACTTGTGTATGGCCCCACACGCATGTACTCAAACACATCCACACAATGTGTAAACACTACACATGCAAAAAAGAAGAGAGACAAATGTTTAGTGAGCACCTATTCTATCCAGGACAAGGTGGGTAAGACACAAGGGTAGCTGCCAGCAGCTGTGGCACACAGGCAAATGCAACACCAGAGAAGGGTTCTCAGCTCATGGCAGAACCTAAGCTGCTGCTGAGCCAAGGCCAACTATGAACCAGGGCAGGGAGAGGAGGTGAACTCACACTTCTGGAGTGGGGAGGGGGCAGAATTTTGGCTCAAGTACCTTGCCTGCAAATGATTATCTGAGAATTCCCAGCACCCATTTACGTAAAGTCAGATGCACAAGGTGGTGCATGCATCTGGAGGCCCTGGCATGCTCATTCTCTATCTTCTCAAATAAATAATATTTTTAAAACATTTCTGGAGAGGGGAGGGCTCTGTGTGGAAGGCCCATGCCGGTGGCCCTCCCCTTCCCTGTGTTTCTTTCCTCGGAACCTCAGGACATCAATCGCCTCTTTGAAAAAGCCTTCGGGACCACCTTTGGGGAAATGGGCTTTAGAACAGTCCAGGCCTTGCTGAAAGGTTGTCCATCAAAGCCAGAATTTTTAACTACCCGATGTCATTAAAATCTGATCAGCTCACTCAAACTTAAAGCGATGAAAAATTCAAGGCGATTGCCAATGGACTAAAGCTAAGAGTGTAGGGGACAGTGACTAGGCAGGATCTTTGGTCCACACTGAGGAGCAGGCAGCAGGGTAGGGGGTAGAGAGCGGGGAATGTCCCCGGAGTTGCTACAGGGAGGGAGTGTCTCTGGCCCTTGGCTGGAGAACAGAGATTTTGGCAGTACCTCATATGAATGATTATCTGAGAATTTACACAGCTGGAAGTGGCCTGTGGTCACTCACATATTCACCATCATCAAGCACTTCCTGTAGCCCTGGCTTACTTGCCTGGGCACTTATTATTCTGAGAGAGAAAGAGAGAGAGAGGGAGAGATACATAGAGAGAGTGGGCACACCAAGGCCTCCAGCCACTGCAAATGAACTCCAGATGCATGCGTTACCTTGTGCATCTATCTGGCTTACATGGATCCTGGGGAATCAAGCCTCGAACTGGGGTCCTTAGGCTTCACAGGCAAGCACTTAACTGCTAAACCATCTCTCCAGACCTTTAAAAAAATTTTTTTTGTTAGCCAGGCGTGGTGGCGCATGCCTTTAATCCCAGCACTTGGGAGGCAGAGGTAGGAGGATCGCCGAGAGTTCAAGGTCACCCTGAGACTACATAGTTAATTCCAGGTCAGCCTGGACCAGAGTGAGACCCTGCCTTGCAAAAAAAAAATGTTTTTGTTGTTGATTTTTTATTTGTTTATTTGAGAGCAACAGACAGAGAAAGAGGCAGATAGATAGAGAGAGAGATGGGAAGACCCATGTTAACTGCACCATCCCATGGGCTGGAGTACTGGACTGTAAAGGAGAGAGCTGGTTGAGCAGTGGCATCCACCGCTCTCTACTTCCTCACTGTGGGCTGAATGTGACCAGCTGCCTCAAGCTCCTGTCACCAAGCCTTCCCGCCATGATGGACTGTACTTGTAACTGGGAGCTGGAATAAGTCCTTCCTTCCTTCCTTCCTTCCTTCCTTCCTTCCTTCCTTCCTTCCTTCCTTCCTTTTTTTCTCCCTTCCTTCCTTCCTTCTTTACCTTTTTTCTTTCCTTCTTTCTCTCTTTTGTTTTTTTGAGGCAGGGTCTCACTCTAGCCCAGGCTGACTTGGAATTCACTCTGTAGTCTCAGGGTAGCCTCAAACTCACAGCGATCCTCCTACCTTTGCCTCCCGAGTGCTGGGATTAAAGACGTGCGCCACCGCGCCCAGCTATAAAGTTGCTTCTTGTCAGGTGTTTTGGTCACCTCAACAAGAAAAGTACCCAATGCAAATGTTTGCTTCCTGAGCTGGAGTGGAGAGCTGGAGTCCAGAGCAGATGAAGGTACGGGTGTATTGAGGAACAAGAGACAGGTTTCACAGGACAGCAAGTGACAAGGCAGAGGGAGGGTTACCTGTCCATCCTGCCAGACAACAGCAGTGGCCCGTGATGGGATCACAGCCATCAGCGTGGCTGCAGTCACAGTGTTCGCCGCAGTTGAGCCCAAATGTACCATCCTGTAGAGGGGGGAAGAAAATAACCATGCTGCGGGGTGTGGTGCACACGCCTTTAGTCCAGCACTTGGGAAGCAGAGGTAGGAGGATCGTTGTGAGTTCGAGGCTATCCTGAGACTACATAGTGAATTCCAGGTCAGCCCAGGCTAGAGTGAGACCCTACCTTGGAAAACCAAAACAAAATATGACCATACCTAGGTTCCCAGGGGCCTATATACTTTCACTGGCTCTTGTTGACAAAATTGAGCCATAACCCACAGTGACCCAGAGACTGGGGCGGAATGGCGATGCTTTGTACCTGGGGATGAAAAGGGTCATGATGCCACTCTAAAGAGTCACCTGGCTTCCTTAACAGGAATAGGAATTTAGAGAGAGGGAGGTGATGGTCCGGCCCTACTTCTCAATGTCAGCTTCAGAGGGCTGTAATGATCATTCAAACTGTGAATGAGGGGCTGGAGAGACGGCTTGGTGGTTAAGGCACATGCCTGCAAAGCCTAACAACCTGGGTTAGATTCCCTAATACCCATGTAAAGCCATATGCACAAAGTGGTGCATGTATCTAGAGTTCGTTTGCAGCGGCTGGAGGCCCTGATATGCCTGTTCATTCTCTCTCTCTCCTTGCTTTAAAACTGAATGACAATGTACGTTATTACCAAGTGTGGACGTTCACGCCTAGAATCTTAGTGCTCAAGAGGCTGAGGCAGAAAGGTTGCTACTGAGTTTGAGGCTAGCCTGGACTAGCTTGACAGTCTGTCTTAAAGGCAAACAAAATCCTTTGATGTGGGGCTGAAGAGATGGCTTAGCCGTTAAGCACTTGCCTGTGAAGCCTAAGGACCACAGTTTGAGGCTCAATTCCCCAGTACCCACATAACCCAGAGGCACAAGGAGGCACATGCATCTGGAGTTCGTTTGCAGTGGCTGGAGGCCTTAGTGCGCCTATTCTCTCTCTCTCTCTCTCTGTCTGTTGCTCTCAAATAAATAAATAAAAATAAACAAAAAGCCAGGTGTGGTGGCACACACCTTTAATCCCAGCACTTGGGAGGCAGAGGTAGGAGGATCATCATGAGTTCGAGGCCACCCTGAGACTGCATAGTGAATTCCAGGTCAGCCTGGGCTAGAGTGAAACCCCACCTTGAAAAACCAAAAAAAAACCCAAACAAAAAAAAAACACATTTATTTACATTTACAATCAGAGACAGAGAGAATGGGTACACCACAGCCTCAAGCTGCTGTAAACAAACACCAGATGCATGCACCACTTTGTGCCTATATCTTTTTTTTTTTTTTTTTTTTTTTTTGGTTTTGGTTTTTCGAGATAGGGTCTCTCTATAGCCCAGGCTGACCTGGAATTCACTATGTAATCTCAGGGTGGCCTCAAACTCATGGTGATCCTCCTACCTCTGCCTCCTGCCTGAGTGCTGGGATTAAAGGCCACGCCCAGCTTGTGCCTCTATCTTTATGTGGATACTGAGGAATCGAACCTGAGTCCTTTCATCTTTAGCAGCTGGTTTAATAGCCTAAGGGCCAGTGCTGGAGGCTGGTGGATGCTACTACATGGTGTCTTGTTCAGCTAACCCATGCTCTAATGGCAACAGCTCAGTCACAGTCTATGGAGGAATAGCCACTCTGCTGGGTTAGGGAGAATTGGCCATACTCTGCTGGGGTCAGTCTAGGCTGTTGCCCCATCTACTGGGATTGGCCAGTTTACAGATAGGAAGTTTCGAGGCCCAGGATACGAAAAGGCCAGAGGTTAGCACTAGCTGTGAGATGAATCCAAAGGCCTCCACATGACCTAGCTTCTCTGTGTGGTCAGCATGACCCCGGGGAGAGGGGGTGGGCTCTGGCACTCACCGGGCAGGGCAGCTCACAGGTGTCCCCCAGCCAGCCTGGGGTGCAGACGCAGGAGCCATCTGAGGGGCTGCAGGCTGCCCCATTTGCACAGTCACAGCTCTCGTTACAGTTCAGCCCCCACGTCCCGCTGGGACATGGCAGGGAGCAGTCCAGTCCCTGCCACCCTGGGGAGACAACAAAGGGTGATTCTCTTCCGACTTCCCCAGCTGTGGGTGCAGCAATCCCACCCAAACCACTGTGCTCCTGACGGCCACCATCAGCTCAGACGCAGACAGCTGCCCGGGAACCAGTCTCCATTAGATCTCCCTATTGCTGCCAGCAGCTAGGCCCACCAGGACTGGGACTGGCTCAGGTAGGGAGCCCTAGGAAGAGTCAAAGGCCCTATTTTGTGTTATGGGGCTGGCTGTTTCTTCCATTCTGAAGCCAGTCACCTCTGCTCATAGCCCCTTCCTTCCCATTACCTCCTCTGTAGTCCATGAGGCCGCCCCTCCAGGCTGCCGATCTGGGCTTCCCCACCACTGTCTCTAAGTGGACTTCTCAACCTGATAACACAGACTGAGGGCGGGAGAGGAGTCTCCCTCCTTTTCCGACTTTAGGCTACGCTGTATTTACTTTTCAGAGAGGGTCTGTCTACGTAGTAGGCCAGACTGACGTTGAACTCTCAATTCCTCTGCCTCTGCCTCTCAAGTGCTGGGATTACAGGGATGCCACACTGGGCTTTGACAGCGGCTGTGTCCTTGGACCACCTCTGTCTGTGTCCCAGCTCTGAGCATGCTGTTCAGGCTGAGATTTCTACCTCCTCCCATACTCGTAGCTCCAGGGAGGGGTGGTGGCAACTTTCCCTACCAATGCCATTGCGCCCAGGTGGCTCGCCTTCTCTGTGTGCCCTTTGGCGTTTCTGACCCCTGGGAAGAACCAGTGTCCATTCCTGCTCTCATCGTTCCAGCTACGAACCTGACTGGCATGGGCTCTCGGACCCTGCTTGTGGGAGAGTGGGAACAACCCCAGCTGGGCCTGAGAGCAGGGCTTGGAGGGGGCACTTTACCTTCCTTGCAGGTACAGAAGCCATCCACCGGAGAGCAGGTGCCCCCATTACTACAGCTGCATACGGATGAGCAGTTGGGGCCATAGGTCCCGGCTGCACAGGAAACAGCGCAGGTCTCTCCCTGCAAGGAGAGAACATAGGTTTGAGCTCAGAGGCAGTCCCATGCTGGTTGGCTGTCTATGTCCCCACCCCACCCTGTCTGTGTTCCCAGGACCTGTCCCTTTCTTCCACAGCAAAAGGAACTTTGCTGATGTGACAAGAGACCTTGAGGTAGGGAATGTATCTGGGGTCACTGAGGCAGGCCCATGTGTGAGCATTCACCATAGCAGCAGTCCCCGCCAGCAGTTGGGAAGGGACCCAGTCTCCATACCAGGGCTCTCAGGTAGGCTAATTCCCAAAGTGAACTTGACCCCAGTAGTCTGCATTGGGTCACAGCCTACCTGGTACCTGGTCCTAGGTAAGTAATCAGTAAAGCTCTGGTTGTTGCTAAGGGCTGGGGATCCCCAGCTACATAGCTAGAAGCTAGCATGGGTTACATGAGACCTTGTCTTTTATTTTTTTAAGTATATTTTATTTATTTATTTGAGACAGAGAAAGAGGGGGGAGGGAGAGAAAGAGAGACTGAGAATGGGCATGCCAGGGCCTCTGGCCACTGCAAATGAACTCCAGATGCATGCGTCCCTTGTGCATCTGCCTTACGTGGGTCCTGGAGAATCGAACGGGGATTCTTTGGCTTTGCAGGCAAATGCCTTAACTGCTAAGCCATCTCTCCAGCCCGAGACCTTGTCTTTTAAAAAGCAGGAGAGGGGCTGGAGAGATGGCTTACCAATTAAGGCCTGCCAAGCCAAAGGACCCCTGTTTGATTCTCCAGGACCCACATAAATCAGATGCACAAAGTGGAGCATGCATCTGGAGTTTGTTTGCAGTGCCTGGAGGTCCTGGCATGCCCATTCTGTCTGTCTCTCTTCTTTCTCTATTTGCAAATAAATACATAAATAAAATTATTTTTTTAAAAGACAGGCTTAGTGTACAAGAGCTTTTTCTCAATTTTAGGGCCCAGCATCATTTTCTCTCTTTCTCTGTCTCTCTCTCTCTTTTTGCTAATATAAAACCTGTTTCCATAAGTTACTTAACTACATTCTGTGCTCTTTAGCCCTAATCCTTGCCTCAGGCTGGAAGGAAAACCCATGCCCAGAAGCCACCCAAGGCCCAGACCAATAGAAGTGGGCTATTTGCTAGAAACAGCAAAACCTCCTTGCAGGCTGCTCACTCCGTATGTACCTCAATACTGCACAAGGCAATGAGTCCTATAGCCTCACAGTGAAGGGACTGTCCTGTTTTTGCACTCATGAACTCCTAGCGGCTGTGGTTACCTGCACAAGATCTACACAGGACTGGGCCCTTCAACACTCCGTCATAGAAGGAGGAGCTCACAGGGCCTCAGCCCCTCCCTGAAGATGTATACAGTTAATGGTTGATGGGAGAGAGATGCTTTTTTTTTTCTTTTTTGGTTTTTCAAGGTAAGGTCTCACTCTAGTCCAGGCTGACCTGGAATTCACTATGTAGTCTCAGGGTAACCTCGAACTCATGGTGATCCTCCTACCTCTGCCTCCCAAGTGCTGGGATTAAAGGCATGCGCCACCACACCTGGCAAAAGAGACACTTTCTTCAGCGGGCGGCCATTGGTAAGATACCCATATCCTGTAAACAACCCAAATGAAACTCACTGGGTCACAGATTTTAAAAAGTACATAAATATAAGTAAAAGACATGAAAGAAAAATAAAACTAAAATAAAAGCACATATATAGCAAAACAAACAAACAAACAAAAACCCAAGGTGGAGCTGGAGAGATGGTTTAGTGGTTAAGGTGCTTCCTTCGAAGCCTAAGGATCTACGTTCGATTCCCCATTACCCACCTAAAGCCTGATGCACAGGGTGGAACATGCGTCTGGAATTCATTTGCAGTGGCTGGAGGCCCTGGTGTGCCCATACTTCTTCCCCTCCCTCCCTCTCATAAATAAGTAAATAGCAAGCCAGGTGTGGTGTCCTTTAATTCCAGCACTTGGGAGGCAGAGAGAGGAGGATTGCTGTGAGTTCGAGGCCAGCCTGAGATTACATAGTAAATTTCAGGTCAGCCTGGGCTAGTGTGGAACCCTACCTCAAAAAAACAAAAACAAGGGCTGGAGAAATGGCTTAGAGGTTAAGGCATTTGCCTGCGAAGCCAAAGGACCCAGGTTCAATTCCCCAGGACCTAGATGCACAAGATGGCACATGTGTCTGGAGTTCATTTGCAGTGGCTAGAGGCCCTGGCATGCCCATTCTCTCTCTCTGTGTCTCTGTCTTTCTTCTATCTCTCTCTGCTTGCAAATAAATAAATTAAAACTTAAAAAAAGCAGTGGAGTTAGCCAACATTAACTGAAACCATGAGTCATAATAAAACTTTTATTTATTTGCAAGCAGACAGTGAGGGGGAGAGAGAGAGAGAGAGAATTGGCACGCCAGGGCCTGTAGCTGTTGCAAACAAACTCCAGATGCTTGTGCCACCTTGTGCATCAGGCTTTACGTGAGTGCTGGGGAATCAAACCCAGGTTGTTACGCTCTCCAGGTAAGTGTCTTAACTGCTGAACCATCTCTCCAGCCCCAAAGACAAAAATACAAATAAGCTTAGTAAGGCCTGGGGATATGGCTCAGTGGAAGAGCATAAGCAAGGCCCTGGGTATGATGGGAAGGGGGAAGCCTTATTATTTATTGCATAACATTGCTATGAAAAGAATGAGACAGCCTGGCATGCTGGCACACACTTTTGCCGTGAGTTTAAGGACAGCCTGAGACTATATAGTGAAGTCCAAGTCAGCCTGGGCTACAGCGAGAGCGTACCTAGAAAAACCAAAAAAAGAAAAAAAAAAACAAAAAGAGTGGGAGAGCTGGAGAGATGGCTTAGCCATTAAGGCGCCTGCCAGCTAAGCCTAAGAATGTCTGCTTGATTTTCCAGGTCCCACATTTAGCCAGATGCAAAGTAACACAAGGTCGCAATGCCGCACTTGCCCACAAGGGGGCGCACACTTCTGGAGTTCGTTCACAGCAGCTGAGAGGCTGCTGGTGCGCCCATTCTCTCTCTCTCTGACTCAAAAAAAAAAAAAAAAAAAGAAGAAAGAAAAAGAAAAGAAAAGAAAAGGGACAAACTTTCTAGGGTTTAAGCAGGAAGAAGCCAGGGAAGAGGGATCCATTTGGCCTAATGCAGGAGAGAAGGCATGTGCTCGCTCCCAGGGGTCAGGAGCCAGACTCCCAGGCCCTTTCTTTTCCCCCTTGGGGCTGGCTCTCTGTTCTCGTCATTGCTTTAACAGGTCATAGCTTTAAGTGCTGTACCAGTATAAGCATCCTGGCTGGACAGAAGCCATTCTAAGGAGACATACTTGTGCCCCTCCCTTTGGTTCTTGAGAAGACAGAACCTCCCCAGGAATCTCGTGCTGGGAAGACAAGGCTGAAGCCTGGTGCCAGTCAGAGGAGGAGTTTATCTCTTTCACACAGTTCTAACAACTTGTCAGAGCACCTCACAGGAGAGCGGGGAGTTGAGACCAGGATGGGTCAGTGATGGACCACACCTTGACCGAGACCACTCAGCTATGCACACCTCTTGCCTTTGATTTTAAACCTGAACCTCATGTCAGGGCTCCCCAGATGGACTTGGGGGATTACAGGGCTGTTTGGTTTATTTCTCTTCCCGACGTGGACATATTGAATAAATCTCCTTTTCCTGATTTTCACTATTATTTTTTTCTTTTCCTTTTTTTTTTTTTGGATTCTCAATGTAGGGTCTCACTCTAGTCCAAGCTGACCTGAAATTCACTATGTAGTCTCAGGGTGACCTCAAACTACAGTGACCCTCCTACCTCTGCCTCCTGAGTGTTGGGATTAAAGGCGTGCACCACCACGCCCGGCTTCACTATTATTTCTTTTACAGTTTTTAATTTTTTTTTTTCTTGAGGCAAGCCCAATAGACTGGCCTTTTTTTTTTTTTTTTTTTTAATGCGACAGAATGAGAGTGAGAGCCCAATTAATAAAATTCACTGCGAAGATTGTCTGCACAGAAGCAATATTCTTTTTATATGGACATTTAAAATAAGCAAAACTGAACAAAAACAAACAAACAAAAACCTTACAACTAAGCTGGGTGTGAGTGCCTAGAATTGCCATGAGTTGGAGGTCAGCCTGGGGTAGAGTGAGACCTTGTCTCAAAAACAAAACAAAACAAATCAAATAGGAATGTTAAAATAGCAATGCCAGGCTTGAGGCCTGTGCATGACCTTTGAGATTAACCTCGTTCTCCCAGCTGAAAACCAGTCACTTCCTGAGAATTTCACAAACAAGATTGCAATCTTGTTTGCAGTAAAAACTAGATTGTCTTAACTCCTTGTGACCAAGAACAGTCAAAATTCCTTTGACCCTTGTGGCCTATGTTTATGTTATAGTTCTGTCCAGTGTTCCTCGGGAACCACCCTATAGTGTCCTTTACTAAAACACAGAAATAGGAAGTGGGGAAAACAGCTCAGTTGGTAAAGGGCTTACCTTGCAAGCACGAGGACCTGAGTTCAATCTCCAGTACCAGAGAAAAAGAGTTGGGGAGGCATGGGAGAAGATGGCTTAGCAGTTAAGGCATTTGTCTACAAAGCTAAGGGACCCCAGTTTGATGCCTCAGGATCAACATAAGCCAGATGCACAAGGAGGTGCATGCACCTGGGGTTCGTCTGCAGTGGCTGGAGGCCCTGGCACGCCTGTTCTCTCTCTCTCTCTAATAAATAAATAAATTAAACATATTAAAAAGAGTTTGGGGGTGGGAGGGAGCTGGAGAGATGGCTCGGCAGTTAAAGCGCTTGCCTGTAAAGCCTCACGACCCAGTCTGATTCCCCAGTACTCACATAAAGCCAGATGCACGTAGTGGGGCGTGCATCTGGAGTTTTTGCAGCTGTTGGAGGTCCTGGTGCGCCCATTCTCTCTCTCTCTACTAGGCATGGTGGTGTACGCCTTTAATCCCAGCATATGTAGGAGGATCACCTTGGGTTTGAGGTCAGTCTGAGACTACACAGTGAATTCCAGGTCATCCTGGGCTAGAGCGAGACCCTATCTCAAAAATCAAAACAAAAACAAAAAAAGCCTGGCATGGCAGCACCCCCATCCCGAAATCCCAGTGTTGGGGAGGTGGAGGTGGGTAGATCTCTGGAGCTTATTAGTTAGCTAGTTTAGCTTGATGGGTGAGCTTCGGGTCACTGAGATCCTGTGAGGTTGTCCCAAACCCCCTTCTTAAATTTTTTTTTGTTTATTCATTTTTTTTTTGTGTGTGAGCAACAGAGAGAGAGAGAGAGAGAATGGGCGCACTAGGGCCTCCAGCCACTGCAAATGAACTCCAGATGCATGCGCCTCCTTATGCATCTGGGTTACGTGGGACCTGGGGAACCTAGCCTCGAACAGGTGTCCTTAGGCTTCACAAGCAAGCGCTTAACCGCTAAGCCATCTCTCCAGACCCCCTTCTTAAAGGGTCTCACTCTGAACCCAAGCTAGCTTCAAATTCATGGCAATCCTCCCAAGGCCTGTTCATCACAGGTGCAGCATTGGCTGTTAATACTGATCTGAAGTAGCAGTGGCTCCCTCCAGCATGCACATCTCCTCGCCTTCCACCTGCCTCCCTACACGGGGCATCAGTGTGGGCCCAGACCCTTGTGCATAATGACTTATATGTTTTATTAAATCTGTCTCAAGTGCTGTTTATTGAATTCCCCCCCCCTGCAATATGCTGCTTTGTTGTGTCGCTCTGCGTGGGAAATTAATCCACAGCTGGGCTTCTTACGTTGATCACTGGCTTTTCTTGCAATAGGCAGGAGGTTAGTGAGGGTGTTTTGATGTGGGAAGGAGGTGATTGGAAAGTGTTTGACTCTTCCCTCCTACAAAGAAGGCAGCAACTGTGGAAGTTCGTGTCCTGGTCCTCTTGTATATATTCTGTGGCTGGGAAGCTATATAAGCTGGGGGTGGTGGTGCTCAGCAAAGGGGACCTGGGGACTAAACTGCCCTGGCTCAAATGTCTGTCTACAAGAGCTATAGGTCCCATTAGCCATCACGGTAGACTGGATATGACACTGTCCCTTCCAGCTCCATGTGTCCCTTCTTTGCTTCTTCCACTTTGCAGAGCAGAAGTCCCTGTTACCAGCCCCTGTGACATTTAACACAATGGTAATGGAATCATCACATTTTATTTGTTTGTTTGTTTGTTTGTTTGTTTGTTTTTCTGGTTTATCGAGGGTAGGGTCTTGCTCTAGCCCAGGCTGACCTCAAACTCACAGAGATCCTCCTACCTCTGCCTCTTTAGCGCTGGGATTAAAGGTGTGTGCCACCATGCCTGGCTTGGGATGATCTTTTTTATTTATTTTATTTATTTATTTATTTATTTATTTATTTATTTTTATTTGGTTTTTCAAGGTAGGGTCTCACTCTGGCACAGGCTGACCTGGAATTAACTATGTAGTCTCAGGGTGGCCTCGAACTCACGGTGATCCTCCTACCTCTGCCTCCCGAGTGCTGGGATGTTTATTTATTTTTAATTTGAGAGAGAGAGAGAGAATGGGCACACCAGCAGCTGAGAGGCTGCTGTGAATGAACTCCAGACATGTGCACCCCCTTGTGGGCAAGTGCAGCATTACACCCTTGGACCACTTTTGCACTCTCTTGAAGGTGAGTGCTATGAGGGCGACGGAGTGGTCAGGCAGCACTCAACACTGCTGCCTGGTCCTCGCCCAGTACCTTGGTTAGGATTTGTGTTCACTGCATCGGTGTTGAATGAATTCAGACACTGGAGACATTCTGTTGGGGTGTTAGCTTAGTGGAAGAGCACTTACCCAGGGAGCACCCACCTGGCAAGTGCAAGATCCTGGGCTTAGTCCTCAGTACCAAACCAAACCAAGCCAAAAACTGAAATGTAAAACATTTTGTTGTTGTTTTTTAGGAAAATATTACACCGCCATCTATCTAGAGATCTTGTTGTCTTTTTGATTTTTTGAGGTAGGGTCTCGCTCTAGCCCAGGCTGACCTAGAACTCACTATGTAGTCTCAGGCTGGTCTCGAACTCACAGTGATCCTTCTACCTCTGCCTTCCAAGTGCTGAGAGTAAAGGTGTGTTCTACCATGCCTGGTCCTGTTGTTGCTTTAAAAAAATATATTTTATTTTTATTTATTTGTTAGAGAGAGGGAGGGAGGAAAGGAGAGAATGGGTATGCTGGGGCCTCTGGCCACTGAACTCCAGATACATGTTCCACTATAAACATCTGGCTTACATGGGTTTGAGGAATCAAACCTGAGTCCTTAGGCTTTGCAGGCAAATGTTTCAACCACTAAGCCATCTCTCCAGCTCTTGTTGCTTTTTTTTTTTTTTTATGAGAAAGAGAGAGAGGAAAGAGAGAGAGGGGAGAGAGGGAAAGAATTGCTAAGTCAGGGCCTTCAGTCACTGCAATCAAACTCCAGACACATGTGCCACCTTGTGCACATGTGCGACATTGCACGCTTGTGTCACTGTATGTTTGGCTACATGGGACCTGGAGAATTGAATATGTGTTCTGAGGCTTTGCAGGCAAGTACCTCAACCACTAAACCATCTCTCCAGCCCTGTTGTTGCTTTTTTAATTTAATATTTTTTTCCAATTTTTATTTTATTTATTTGCAAGCAGAGAGAGATAGAAGAGAGACAGACAGAAAGGCATGCTGGGGCCTCTAGCCACTGGAAACAAACTCCAGATGCATGTGCCCTTTGTACATCTGGCTTATGTTGGTCCTGGAGAACTGAACCAGGATCCTTTGGCTTCACAGGCAAACGCCTTAACCGCTAAGCCATTTCTCCACCCCACCCCACCCCCGTTTTTGCTTTTTAAGACAGTGACTTATATACAGCTCAAGGATTCCTCCAATTCACTATGTAAGTGAGGTTGGCCTTGAACTCCCAATCCTCCTACTTCCACCTCCCAACTGCTGGGATCACAGACTTGTGCCACTAGCCTGGCTTCAAGAATTTTATGTGTGGGGCTAGGGAGATGGTTCAGCAGTTAAAGGCACTTGCTTGCAAAGCCTGCAAGCCTGGGTTGGATTCCCCAGTACCTACATGTCACAGTCAGCTCCACATTGCTGGGATGAACCTCCAAACCAGACACAGTTTGGGGGAGGAATGGCATTTATTTCAGGCTTATAGGTCCAGGGGAAGTTCCACACTGGTGGAAGGAGCTGGCCCCATTTACCAAATCCACGTAGAGAGAAAAGCCAGCACCAGCACCACAAGCAAACACACTCTTGGCAGAGCTCAAGCACTCTGCCCACCTTTTTCTGGAATTTAGATCTGACCCCAGAAGCACCTCAGCACTGGACCCCCGGATCCATCCACATTGACACCTCCTCCAGCCAGGTTGCTGGAAATCCAAGTTACAAGCCTTAATAAACTCCTGAGTCTATTGATGGACATAAACTCAAACTACCACACCACATAAAGCCAGATGCACAGAGTGGCAATATATACCTGGAATTCATTTGCAATGGCAAGAGGCCCTGGTGCTCCCATACTCTGTTTCTCTGTCTCTGATCACAATTTCAAAAACCAAAACAGGGCGGGAGAGATGGCTTAGCAGTTAAGGCGCCGCCTGCTAAGCCTAAGGACCCGGTTCCAATCTCCAGGTCCCATGTTTAGCCAGATGCAAAGTGACGCAAGGGCGCAATGCCACACTTGACCACAAGGAGGTGCACGCATCTGGATTTTGTTCACAGCAGCTGAGAGACTGCTGGCACGCCCATCTCTATCTGTCTCCCTCTCCCTCTCTCCCTCCAAAAATAAATAAAATAATTTAAAAAAAATTGTGGAGAGTTCGAGGCCACCCTGAGACTATATAGTGAATTCCAGGTTAGCTTGAGCCAGAGTGAGACCTACCTCAAAAAACAAACAAACAAAAATAACAAAACAAAACAAAAAATTATATATATGTATACATATGATTTTATAATATAATATAATATTCTGGAGAGAGTGCTCAGTGGTTAAAGGCATTTGCTTACAAAGCCTGATGGCCTGGGTTTGATTCCCCAGTACCCACATAAAACCATATACACAAAGTGGCTCATGTGTTTGGAGTTTGTTTACAATGGCAAGAGGCCCTGTTATACCCATACTCACTCTGCCTGTCTCTCAAATGAATAAAAATATTATTTTTAAAAGAATTTTGTCAGAAGGCACCATGGTGCTGAGAAGTGACAGAGGAGTGCTCAGCACTGAAACATCTCAAACCTACCTTCCAAGGCTCAGGGTCCATTGCAGAAGAGGTGGCGGAAAGAATGTAAGAGCCAAAGGAAGGGTAGGACTCCTTACAACAGGCTCCTCCAGACACAAAGTGGCCTGGATATCCATAACCTCACAGTGCCTGACACTACCTACACAAGACCACCATAACAGGAGGAAAAGATGATGACAGCAAACTGAAAAGAGAGGGCTGGAGAGATGGCTTAGCGGTTAAGGCACCTGTCTGCTGAGTCTAAGAACGCCCGTTCCATTCTCCAGGTCCCACATTTACCCAGACACAAAGTGATGCAAGGGCGCAATGCCGCACTTGCCCACAAGGGGGCGCACGCATCTGGTGTTCCTTTACACCGGCTGAGAGGCTGCTGACGCTCCCATTCTCTGTCTCTCTGTGTCTCTCTCTCTCTCTCTCCAAAAAAAAAAAAAAAGAGTCTGAGAGGGGGAGGTGAAATGATGGAGAGTGGAGTTTCAAAGGGGAAAGTGGGGGATGGGCAGGGAATATCATGGGATATTGTCTACAATTAAGGAAGTTGTCAATAAAAATAGAAAAGAATTTTGCGTGTGTGTGTGTGTGGATTCAGAGGTCAGAAGTTAAACTGGGTGTTGGTCCTTATACGTTTTTATTTTTATTTTATTACTTTATTTTTTTGTTTTTTTTTACTCTGGTCCAGGCTGACCTGGAATTTACTATGTAGTCTCAGGGTGGCCTCGAACTCTCGGCGATCCTCCTACCTCTGCCTCCCTAGTGCTGGGATTAAAGGCGTGCGCCACAACGCCCGGCTCTTGTTTTTATTTTTAAAATATTTCTTTGAGATATATATATATATAGAGAGAGAGAATGAATGAACGAATATGGGCATTCCAGGGCCTCTGGCTGCTGAAACAAACTCTAGGTGCATGTGTCATTTTGTGTCTCTGGTTTTACATGAGTACTGGGGAATCACACCCAGGCCAGCAGGCTTTGCAAGCAAGCATTTTAACAGCTGAGCTATCTCCCCATTTCTGTATTCCCCTCTGGTCCCCTTCTCAGACACTCCCAGGTCTGAGATGGAAAGCGACATGCAAGGTAGGAGCTTTTTTTATATGATTTTTTTTTTAATTCAGGAAGAAAGTGACTCATGACCTCCAAGGCAAACAGAGCAGCCTGAATGAAAACCATTCACAAGGGTCTCTCCTGCGCACAGCGAATCTCGCAGGACCTCATTAGTGTGTCACTGATAAAGCGGCAATTGACAGCAGGTGCATGGCGGGGGGAAAAGAAGCTCTACATACGCCTGAGAAGCAGAGGGCTAGAGAGAGAGAGGAAGAGAGGGAGGCGGCCGGCTCCTCTCTCCCCATCCCCAGCTACAGTGTGAAAATACCAGGCAGAGGGATCAAGAGTCGGTGATAGGGCTGGAGAGATGGCTTAGCGGTTAAACGCTTGCCTAAGAAGTCTAAGGACCCCAGTTCGAGGCTCAATTCTCCAGGACCCACGTAAGCCAGATGCACAAGGGGGTGCATGCATCTGGAGTTCGTTTGCAGTGGCTGGAGGCCCTGGCACGCCCATTCTCTCTCTCTCTACCTACCTGCCTATTTCTGTATCTCTCTCTCTCTCTCAAATAAATAAATAAATAAAATATTAAAAAAAAAAAAAGAGTCGGTGATGGTCACACACATGCTTGGAAAGACTGCCAACTGCTCATGGTGCTGACGGTACCGCGGACACCCTGAGATGCTTTCCGCCTGGCCATCCGACCTGCCTTAGTCCTTAGGTGGGCAGAAGGGGCTTCCTGCTACAGCTCTGCTCCACACTCCAGGCCTCATTTCCCTTCCTCCAGCTCCTCTGCTGAGCCCTGTTCAGAGCCTTTGGGCTCTGTTCCACTAGCCACTGGGGCTGCTTCTAGTCACAGGGGGTCCAAGCACTGATTACAGGCAATCTGGGATCTGCTTTCTTGGAGAAGAAGAGCCTCTTGCAAGGCTGGGCCTGAGCCTTCCAGGGTTCTGGAGCAAATATGGATAGTATATAGTCTTAACCGTTCTCTAGGTTTTCATCCCAAACCTTAGATTTTTTTTTTTTTTTTTGAGGTAGTGTCTTGCTCTAGCCCAGGCTTACTGGGCATTTATTACATAGTCTCAGGCTGGCCTTGAACTCACAGTGATCCTTCTACCTCAGCTTCCCAAGTTCTGCAATTAAAGGTGTGTGCCACCATGTCCGGCTACCCTTGGGGTTTTTAAGTGTCCAGAACTATTCCTCCTGAATCTGTGAAAACGGTCTTATTGGGCATTGGGAGGCCTTTCTGGGCACTTAGACTGTGTGTACCATAGAGTGGGTAGGTATGAAATGAGACTATCACAGGAAGAAGTCTGCTGGCTAGCCCTGTCTTTGCAGATGCTCTGCTAGCTGCTTGTGTGTGTGTGTGTGTGTGTGCAGTAGTGTCCTTGCTGATGTCATGGAACACGGATACTACATGAACTGCGGGTGTGGTGGAGCAGACAGGGTGGGATCTAGGCCTGCTGTCCCATGGACCTGGTTCAGGAGCCAGATGAGGGGACACCCCCATGGAGAGTGTGAGCTGTCAGTAGCGCGGATAGCTGTGAGGTAAGCGGGTGTCTGATGTCAGATATCTGGCCTGGTCCTGCCTCACCATAGAATGCTGAGGGTGGTTTCCAGCCCGGAGCGGGGGGGGGGGCGGGAACCTCTGAGGAACGGGTTCAGAGCCGGAGGAGGCCGAGGAAGGCGAGGACACTTCAGAGCCCCGTGGTAATTTGCCTATTTGCAAAATGGCAACATTGACGTCTAACCTTAGGATGTGCAAACATGGGAGCTGAGGGCTGGGGACATTCTGTATGGAAGACCCATGACTGGGATGAACATTATGGCCAGGGTGTGTTTGCTCCTATCCCAGCAGGGTAGAGGCAGTGGCACAGAGGAACGTACCTCCCTGACTCATGCCTGATTCTTCCCTCAGCTGGCAGGTGCTTCCAAAGTCAGCCCCTTCTGCGGTCCCTAACCCTGGGTCCTGGTGTGTGCCCACTGTGGACACATGCCAAGCCATGGGCTCTGGAACCTGCCAACTGCTGGGCCAGGGTCTTGGTTCTGGCACTCAAGGGTCCTGAGCATAGTATGAACCATCTGTCTTGGTCTTCTTATCTGCAAAATGGGGGTCAAAACAGCACCTCTCAGGCCTGGAGAGATGGCTCAGCAGTTAGGGCGCTTGCCTGCAAAGCCTAACGACCCAGGTTCAATTCCCCAGTACCCACGTAAAGCTAGATACACAAAGTGGCATGTGCATCTGGAGTTTGTTTGCAATGGCTAGAGGCTCTGGTGTGCCCACTTTCTCTGTCTCTCCTCTATTTCTCTCTGCTTGCAAATACATTTTTAAAAAATAGTAGAAATGGAAAATCTCCCCCCTCCAAAACAAAACAAAACAAACAAACAAACAAAACAAAACAAAACAAACAAAACAACCCAGGACCTTTCTACATGGGTGGTGGTGAAGACGAAGTTAACAGTTCTTAGAACAGCTTTCTACCCAGTCAGTATCAGCATGATAATATAAGGTCAGGAAGAGCTCACACTCGCCCCCTGCAGGCATAAAGAAAGCATTGCCGTTTATCTAAACACTTAGCAAGACTTGCCCTGTTACCCTGAGGGACATGAGTGCCCACTAGGGTCAGTAACGGGGCCTCAAAGTGAATTGGCTCAAGCCACCATGGGGTCAAGCGATGGGGTCAAGAGGGAAATTCCCCATTCTGCCCAGCTAGAGATGGGGCAAGAACAACAGACTCTGCCCTGACTCCCTTTGCATGCTGGGTCCACACTGGGACTTGACCATCTCTCTACACAAGAACTGAGGAAGTCAAGGCCAGCATTGTGCTGTCACACCCCTGTCTGGGCTGCAGCAGCTCCCTCTGGCTGGATGAATTAAGCTCAGGTCCCCACCCTCACCTGCAGGACCCAGCCTGCTCCGCTCCTGCATCCCTTCCCATACGCCCCCTCACTCCTTCTCACCAGAGTCTGGTATCCAGAGAGTCCCTCCCTTCGCCCAAACTCAGGCAATTGCTTTTCCCTCCTTAGAACTCCTTTTTTTTTTTCAGGGTGGGAGGGGGACTCTCATGTATCCCAGGCTGGCCTTTACCTATGTAGCTGAGGGTGATCTTGAACTTCCTGTACCTCAGGAAGGCTCGGATGACAGGTAAGCACCACCATGCTAGGTTTATGTAGCTCTAGGATCAAATCCAATGCTGTAGCTTTCTAGGTAGCCACTCTATCCACCGAGCTACACCCCCAGCCCCTGTTTTGTTTTATGAGATGGATTCTCACTCTGCAGCCCAGGCCAGCCTTGAATTCATTATGTAATCCAGGCCGGCCTCTAACTTTTCCATAATCCTCCTGCCTCAGCCTCTTGTATGCTGGGATTACAAACACAGGCCACTGTGCTCAGCTCCATCTTCAGTTTTCTTTTCTTTCTTTTTTAATTTTTTTGACTTTTTGACGTAAGGTCTGGCTCTAGCTCACGCTGACCTGGAATTCACTCTGTATTCTCAGGGTGGCCTCAAACTCATGGCGACCCTCCTACCTCTGCCTCCCAAGTGCTGAGATTAAAGGCACGCACCACCACGCCCAGCAATCTTTAGCTTTCTTACTAGTTCCTCCTCAATGGATTTTTTTTTTTTTTAGGGTAGGGTCTTGCTCTAGCCCAGGTTGACCCTGAATTCACTATGTAGTCTCAGGGTGGCTTTGAACTCATGGCGATCCTTCTACCTCTGCCTCCCTGGCGCTGGGATTAAAGGCATGTGCCACCATGCCCAGCTCAATGTATTTTTTGCTTTTGTTTTTGAGGTAGGTCTCACTCTAGTCCAGCCTGACCTAGAACTCACTCTGTAGTCCCAGGTTGGCCTTGAACTCATAGTGATCCTTCTACCTCTGCCTCCTGAGTGCTGGGATTAAAGGCATGCACCACCACACCTGGCCCCTCCATGTGATTTATTCATAACCTTTTCCTATAGCATCTCATTTTCAAGACATAATCACACGTCTGGCAGGCATCCCCTTCCGTGAGGGGGGGTGGTAATTACTCTTGCAAATGAGATTACTCATGATTATGACGAGGGAGAAATGGCAGGGTCTTGGGGAGGGGCTGGAGCTCAAGGACATTCCAGGCACAGCGCTGGTTGTTCTGTGTCACACATGGGTTCAGGTGTGCAGGCTGTGATCTGCTCCCCCATCCCAGCTCACCCCCTGCCACTTCCTCCAATCCTTCTCTACTCCGGTTACCTCTAAGCTTCGCGCCAGCCCCAGGAGACGAGCCCAAGGCCCAGGGTTTGTGACCTCACTCTGCACAAGATGAAGTTAGCATACAGAATAGTGAAGTAACTTGGGCCAAGTCCAGCTGTGAGTGGCGGCCAACCCAGGGCTGCTGCCCAGAATGGAATCCTGGCTGGTACTGATTTCGGCGCTGACCCAAGGGGGCCCTGGCATCCTAGGCGCCCTCAATGTCCTCATGGTCACATCATCTTGGGCAAGCCCGCTCTGCAAATGAGTTTCCTCATGTGAGAGATTCAGGCGTCTTGTGCTCACGGGGCAGCAGCTATGAGGACAAGCAGGCCCAGTGGCACAAGGCTGGTAAGCCGTGAAGTGCCTCGAAGGGATGCCCAGCCGACTTCCCAGGAAAGATGGAGGTGCGAGGCCACCTGGGCTCCACTAGAGATGTCTGGCTGCTAGGTTGTGCCTCTCCCAGGAAATGGCCTGGGAGGGTTTCTAGCAGTGCCGATATGGAACCGGGTGTCCATAGCTCTCTCCTCTCCAGGCCATTCCGGTCGGGGGCTAAAGAGCAGGCTCTGAGTTCAAATAGCAATGGGCTCAGCCTACTTATAAATGAGGGATGGTCACTGTGCCTCCCTGAGCCTTCGTCTCCTCTCGTATAAGTCAAGGGCCCGACCACACCTCTGGGCCCATTGCACTCACCATGGGTGCAACCCTGAGACAGGCAAATGTAGGGAAAGCTTAGTAGCCCAAGCCTCCAGCTTGAGCAACACACCCCTACCTTTCCCAACAAAGCACTTAGCACCCCAGGTCTCTCATCTGCATGAAGCCACAGGCACACCCCTCTCTAAACAAAGTAACTGGGCATTTTTACCTATAGCTCCCTAGCAACCCTCAATAACTTCATTGTGTGGTTGGTATCCATTCAAACACACCCAGGAAACACGAGCAGGGGCCTGATGCAGCCTGGACTTGCTTGCGGTGCATGCTCAGTAGGGCAAACTGTGTCCTCTGTGTGAACTTTTAGAAAGTCCCCTATTTACCATCTTCTGCCTATGCATGATCGGACAAGCACACGATTCCAATCAGATGCATCATGGGGAAATGATAAGCGCAGCACACAAAGGCTAATGTAACTCAAGCCTGCCAATTAAAACAGAAAACCACCAGACACGATGGCGCACGCCTTTAATCCCAGCACTCGGGAGGCAGAGGTAGGGGATCACTGTGAATTCGGGGCCACTCTGAGACTACATAGTGAATTCCAGGTCAGCTTGGGCTAGAGTGAGACCCTTCCTCAACAAACAAGACAAAATAAACCCAACAACAAAGAAACCCCCAGAAAACCGTCTATACCCTGCCACTAATGACACGACTGTCCAACTTCTCCTCTTGGACCCGTAAGAGAGCCCCAAGCAATAACAGAGGTGCTTAATGCTGACTCAAGGAGCCGTTCTCCTTTGCAGCCGTATCTGGATTATACTTCCATTTTTTAAAAAAGGATTTATTATTATTTATTTTTTAGAGGGAGAGAGGGAGTGAGAATGGGTGCACCAGGACCTCTAGGCACTGCATACGAACTTCAGACCTGTGCGCCACCATGTGCATCTGGTTTAAATGGGACATGGAGAATTGAACCTGGGTCCTTAGGCTTCGTAGGCATACACCTTAACCACTAAGCCATCTCTTAGCCCATGTACTTCCATTTTGCTCCCAATTAAACTTCTTGCTGCTTTACTGTTTCCATATGCTTTTTAAAGTTTTATTTATTTGAGCCAGGTGTGACGGTGCACGCCTTTATAATCCCAGCACTCGGGAGGCAGAGAGAGGAGGATCACTGTGAGTTCACTGTGAGTTCAAGGCCACCATGAGACTACATAGTGAATTCCAGGTCAGCCTGGGCCAGAGTGAGACCCTACCTTGAAAAACAAAACAAAACAAAAGTTTTATTTATTTAAGCATGAGAGAGAGGAAAAGAGGCAGACAGAAAAGAGAGAGAATGGGCACACCAGGTCCTCCTGTCTCTGCAAATGAACTCCAGATGCATGCGCCGTTTGGAGCATCTAACTTTATAGCAGGTACTGGGGACTCGAACCCAGGCCATCAGGCTTTGCAAGCGAGTGCCTTTGACTAATGAGCCCTCTCTCCAGCCCTCTGTATGCTTTTGAAATTCTTTGAACAAGACACCAAGCACCTGGTCCAGAAAAACAAACACTTCTAACAGCTGCCCACTTCCTGTAGTCAGTCCATCAAGAGTGGCTCTTCAGCTAGTGACCCCACTCCACCCTTTGGAATCTGGGGGTAAGACTCAGAGCCTGGGCTTTGGCCAGAAGTAGCCTTGTCTAGACCAGAGATTCGAGCAAAAAGAAAACTGGGTGCACCAAGTGCTTGGTACCTACCCTAACATCTCATGCCACATGCAGAGTGGAGCACCAGGCCACAGCCCCAATAAAAGGGCATCAGAGGGCTGGAGAGATGGCTTAGCGGTTAAGGTGCCTGCCTCCTAAGCCTAAGAACTTCTGGTTCCAATCTCCAGCTGTTCCAATCTCCAGGTCCCCTGTTTAGCCAGATGCAAAGTGACGCAAGGGCGCAATGCCGCACTTGCCCACAAGGGGGCGCATGTATCTGGAGTTCGTTCACAGCAGCTGAGAGGCTGCTGGCACACTCATCTCTATCTGTCTCCCTTTCCCTCTCCCCTCCCTCAAAAAAAGGGGGGTACCAGAGGCTCACTAGGAAAAGAGTGGTGTGAGATGGAAAGAGAAGAGTCAGCATTTTCCCCCTAATGAAGCCACAAACCACTAGGTCCCAGAGAGGGAAGCTGCATTCAGCCTTAATGACAGAAAGCCAATTTTCTCTCCTTTGCTCTGTGGATTAATTGCCAACATGATTTAACTTCCTGGTACACATTGCCCTTGCATCCCTACCACTATCCCTTCTGCCCGGGGGGGGGGGGGAATCAGTAGCTGTCTATTCTAGGGACATCAAACTCATGACAGGAAGGTAAAAGTGGATGGAAGCAGCGTTAGACTAGGCGCTATCGTCTCTGTGAGATTCCAGATCTGCTGGTTTTCTTGCTGTGTGACCTGAGACAAGTCATTTTCCTTCTCTGACCTCACTTTCCTTCCCTATAAAATGAGAGAGGGGCACCACGGAAAAGTAGGGTGTTCCTCCAATTCTCCCCTTGCATAGAGCAATTCCCAGATCTCCACGGTGGGCAACATGCCGTGTGTCATCCAGTGTGCCACAGTCTATGCAGGGTTGGTATGTTTGACCCAGGGTACAGAGAGAAGCTGGGGCTCCAAGAGACGCAGCGTGCTGCTTAAGGTCTCACACAGACACTGAGGGACAGTCTCAGGCTTCCAACCCAGGCTTGTCTGACCCCAACTTATTGCTGTGTCTTCCCTACATAGTCATGCAGGTCTTCTATACACTGGGCTATGTTCTAAGTATTGTGTTTATTTTACCTTGTTCAATCCTAAGGATCACATTAGAACATAGTACCATTATGTACCCTACCTTACAGATGGTTTGGTGTGGCCTTTTTTTGTGGGGGAAGAGGGGTTTCGAGGTAAGGTCTCGCTTTCTAGCCCAGGCTGACCTGGAATTCACTACGTAGTCTCAGGGTTGCCTAGAACTCACAGAGATCCTCCTACCTCTGCCTCCCGAGTGCTGGGATTAAAGGCGTGTGCCACCATGCCCGGCTTGTTGTGGCCTTTTTTATTTTATCTGTGAGCAGAGCAAGAGAGAAAGAGAATGAGGATAAGAGAGAGGAAATGGGCACACTAGGGCCTCTTGCCACTGCAGATGAGTTCCAGAAGCATACGCCACTTTATGCATCTGGCTTTACATGGGTCCTGGGGAACCCAGTCATCAGGCTTTGTAAGCAAGCACCTTTAACTGCTGGGCCATCTCTTTAGCCTGTCTTCTCTCTCTCTCTCTCCCTCCCCCCCACATCTCACATAGATAGCCTTCACTGCCCTCAGACTCCTTATGTAGCCAAGGATAACCTTGAACGCCTGATCCTCCTGCCTCCACCTCCCAAGTGCTGGGGTTACAGATGTGTACCACCATGTCCCATTCATGTGATGCTGGGGACTAAACTCAGAACTCTGTGCATGCTGGGTAAACATTTAGCCAACTGAGCTACAACCCCAGCTCATCTTACAGATGAAAAACAGTCTTGGCTTATCTAAGTAACTCACCAAAGCCACAAGGCAGGCGACAGGAGTACTGGGTTTTCAGTATCGGAGTGTGTGTGTGTGTGTGTGTGTGTGTGTGTGTGTGTGCGCGCGCACACATGTGTTTATATTCTTGGGCTGTTTCTAATGCTTTGCACTGTCTTGCTTCCTGCTCATGGGCATGGTAGCTGGAAGGTGAATTCCTCGTGCCCAGAACAGTACCCAGGAAAACCTCTGACTGCAATAATTAGGAAATTAGTTCAGTGCAAGAAGTGTGGAGTTGTGTTTTTGGTTCTTAGGGCCAAGAGTTTATGGGCTGGAGGGATGGCTTAGTGGTTAAGGTGTTTGCCTGCAAAGCCCAGGGACCCAGATTCGATTCCCCAGGACCCACGTTAGCCAGATGCACAAGGTGGTGCATGTGTCTGGAGTTCATTTGCAGTGGCTGGAGGCCCTGGCATGCCCATTTTCTCTCTCTCTCCCTCCTTTCCCTCTTTCTCTCTGTCAAATAAAATTTTTAAAAAGTTTATGGACCTTGGTCCAATGAAGACGGAAAACGATCCAAATAGGAACTGTACACGCATTCTACATATGTCACCTGGCAGTCATTTTTAGCCTGCATTTATTTCCCTGTCTGCACCTGCCGTAATCCTCCATTCCAGCTCAGGAGGCAGATACACACTACCTGCTGGAGGAGGCAGGAGGAGAGAAGAGGACTTTAGAGGATACCAGGAAACCTCGGGCGGAGGAAATTCAATGGCTGCCCCACTGATCTAGTGTGTCTTAACTCTCATCCCCCCACCTTTCATGTATGGCCAAAGCAGCTGAGGTTTGCATATGACCCATGGACAGATGGCGTAGAGAAAGCGGAGAAAAATGCAGGAAGCAGTTTGTTCATTTGGGTGATGGAGTGTTTGCTCCCCTCGCCAGCGTGCAAGGTTCAATAATGGCAGACAGGGCTTCAAAAAATTGCAGCACGAATAGATGAGCCCTTTAAGGTAATGGAAACGCTGTCATCCCGGGGAGAAATATGAGCCCAGAGTCCTGTGGGAGGGGACACCGGGCCTCTCGGCCCTGCCTGTCCCCATTACAGTCAGAACTGAAAAGAAGGCATCAGAGCTGAGAAAGGGTGAAGACCCCTTATCTCCCAGCCCTGTGGACTCCATGCAGGGAGGAGGCAGTGGGAGGGGACTGGCAAATTGAGTCTTCACAGGCTGGCTGTGACCGCACAGGCTGCGCTCGGTGGGTACCATGGCCGCAATTAGTTCTAGAGGTACACAGGCGACTCCGTCAGGCTGGTGCCCAGGTGGGGCCTTCATGAAGGAGAGGGGCACTGTGCACAGGGGGTTGTAAAATGAGATCTGCCTCCCTCTGAGTCTACTGGCCATTCAGGGCTGCTCTGGGAGCCAGGGAGCCCTGGGGGCTCTGCAGCTCCACCTAGGGGGAATTTGCAGCCAAGTTCTCCATTCCTCTTCCCCATCTCCATCTGTGCCCTAGATAGGCCCTGAGGGCCGCTCAGCTTCTTCAAGTGGGACACCTGTGGGGTAGATAACTGAAGTTCATGGTCATAGTGGCTAACACTTGATGAAAGGTGATAATAATGATGAACATCCTAAGTTTTTTGCATGAACTAATTAGTCTAATAATCCTATGGGTTGATGATTTTTTCTTTTCTTATTTATTTATTTATTTGAGACAGAAAGAGGGAAAGAGAGTGAGGGAGAGTGAGAATGGGCATGCCAGGGCCTCTAGCCACTGCAAACAAACTCCAGACGTGTGTGCCCCTTTGTGTATCTGGCTTACGTGGGACCTGAAGAATCAAACTGGGGCCCTTATGTTTTGCAGACATACACCTTAACCAGTAAGCCATCTCTCCAGTCCCCCTTTTTTTTTTTGTTTTTTTGAGGTAGGATCTCACTCTTGCTCAGGCTGACCTCAGGGTGGCCTCAAACTTACAGCTATCCTCCTACCTCTGCCTCCTGAGTGCTGGGATTAAAGGTGTATGCCACCATGCCTGGCTTTTTTTTTTTTTTTTTTTTTTTTTGGTAGGATCTTGCTCTAGCCCAGGCCTCAAACTCACGGCGATCCCCCACCTCTGCCTCTCAAAGTGCTGGGATTAAAGGAATACACTACCAAACCTGTTTTTATTTTATTTTTTATTTTTATTTTATTTTTTTGAGGTAGGGTTTCACTCTAGCCCAGGCCGATCTGGAATTCACTATGTAGTCTCAGGGTGGCCTCGAATTCATAGTGATCCTCCTACCTCTGCCTCCTGAGTGCTGGGATTAAGGGCATGCGCCACCATGGTGATACCCTGTCTGAGGTCACACAGCAATGAGCAGCAGAAGGGGTGAGGAAGATGGCACGGTGGGTAAGAAAACTTGATGCGCAAGCTGAAGAACCTGAGTTTGATTCCCCAGCACCCATATAAGAAGACAGACGTGCCCATGCATGCCTGTAACCCCAGCCCTGAGAGGCTGGAGGGAGGAGGATTGCCAGGGCATCCTGGTTAGACGGTCTAACTGAAAAATGGCAACTCAGGTTCAGTGACAGAATCTGTTCGTTTGCAGTGGCTGGAGGTCTTGTTGCATCCATTCTCTCCATATACATATCTTTCTCTCTCTCTCTCAAATAAAATATTTAAATACCCCCCCAATACAAAATGAAAAACAAAAACAAACAAACAAAAAATATGTTCACAGGGCTGGAGACATGGCTTAGCAGTTAAGGCGCCTGCCTGCCAAGCCTAAGAACACCTGTTTGATTCTCCAGGTCCCACATTTAGCCAGATGCAAGTGATGCAAGTGCACAATGCCATGCTTGCCCACAAGGGGGTGCATGTGTCTGGAGTTCGTTCACAGCAGCTGAAATGGCCCTGGTGCACCCATTGTCTCTCTCTCTCAGAAAAAAAAAAAGATGTTCACAGATGCTATGAGGATTGAGGGGAGGGCCTTCTAGGAAGAGGCAGAGATGGAGATTTGGGGGAAAGTGAGTCATGTGTGGCCACCACATAGCAGAAGACATCAGGGTGGAAAATGACTGTGAAGGTTAGACTTAACTGTCAACTTGAGAGGATCTGGAGTCACCATGAAACAAACCCCTGGACCTGTGTTCGAGAGAGTTTGTAGATGCGTTTAACTGAGATGGGAAGACCCATCCTAAATGTGAATGGTACCATCCCATGGTCAGGGTCTTGGACTGAACGGAACAGAGAAAATGGGAGGATTATCATCACTCCTCTCTTCCTGCTGCCTGTTCCTGTCACCTTGCCGTCCCC
The DNA here is from genome assembly GCA_036365145.1 of Orientallactaga sibirica. Classification (NCBI taxonomy): domain Eukaryota; kingdom Metazoa; phylum Chordata; class Mammalia; order Rodentia; family Dipodidae; genus Orientallactaga; species Orientallactaga sibirica. The sequence continues at coordinate 12,997,058 of JAEOAD010000016.1, forward strand.
TGTCACAAGCAACTATTTCTTGTCAGGTATTTAGTCACCGTAATGACAAAAGTAATTCCGTGGTAAAGGGAAGAGGTTTGAGCTTCCTGTGGTGGACAGTGAGAAAGGTAACCGTGGCCTGCAAGTGGGCGAACGTCTCCACTAAGCGCCTTATCCACACAGTTCAGCTACTTCTCTAGCCAGGAGACTTGGGTAGAAAAGACCTCGCCTCTTCACACCAACAACTGCCAGGATAATACTGCACGTATTCCAGGATTCTGCTGGCCTGGGACCTTCTGTCATCACAAGACTCCCCCCCCCCACCCACCCACCCACCACCACCACCATCCCATTCTGCCTCGCTTCTCTCTCTCCAGTTTTGTCCTTGTAAGGACCCTAGGATCTAAGAGCAGTCAGCAGCCAGCGGGCCATCGTGGCGCTGTCCAAGGTCCTGATTCGCTACCCCTCACTCCTCCCACTGGGAAGACTGGTGCCCACATCGTGGTTTCCTTTGGGCAGGAGAACTTCATTCTCGCTCTGCAAATGAGGACTAGAACTCCAGACAGGAGCAGAAGCAGAACTATGCACGTGATTTCTTGCCTCATTTCTTGCGCCATTCACCCACGGACGACGCTCCAAGTCGAGGCTCATATGTAAAATGCCCACCTCTTTTCCTACCTCCCACCCCGAGCACTGGGTTTACAGGCACACACCTATGCCTGGAATTCATATGGAACTTGGGTCCTCACACTTGCTCTAAACACTAGCCATCTCCCTGGTCCCATGAATACAATTACCATTGGAGCACGAGACCCTGGATGGCTGAACGGATGACTGATAAGCTTTGCTATACCCCCAGCTGTCCCACACCCACAGTCCTTGGCAGTATAACACCCATATCTTTGGAAGGAAGGAGAGAATGCGATGGTCAAGAGCCTCAGTGTGTCAACCAAGCAGGGCCTGCTTCTGCCCCATGTCCCTATGGGGCATGGACAGCCAGGCGAATCAGTCCTGCGCTAGAGTGTGTGTGGGGGGAGGGAAGTGGGGAGGAAGGTTCCGTACCATCTCATTAACACTGCTCATGCGTATGTCCAGCCTAAGACCCCCCTGCAGCCTCCAGGGGTTAAGAAAGCTGACCCCACATCATCTTTCCAGAGCCCTCTTTAGGGAGGTATGGTGGTTTGATTCAGGTGTCCCCCATAAACTTAGGTATTCTGGATGCTAGGTTCCCCAGCTGATGGTAATTGGAAATTAAAGTCTCCTGGAGGCAGTGTATTGTTGGGGGCGGGCTTATGAGTGTTATAGTCAGCTTCCCCTTGCCTGTGTTTGGCACACTCTCCTGTTGCCATTGTCCACCTTATGTTGGCCAGGGGGTGATGTCCACCCTCTGCTCATGTCGTCGTTTTCCCTGCCATCACGCAGCTTCCCCTCGAGCCTATAAGCCAAAATAAACCTCTTTTTTTCCCCCTCACAAGCTGCTCTTGATTAGGTGATTTCTACCAGCAATGCAAACCTGGCCGGCCGCACCAGGAAGGGACAGCTGAGGCCACCACCTAACACGCAAGACTGCACTAGTGCCTGACATCAAACAGCAGGCAAGACTGGCTGACTCCTCCCATAGAGCTGAGAGGGAAACTGAGACCTAACAAGCTGAAAGTAGCACGCCTATAGCCACCGAGCCTAGGGTGAAGGAATCCAATTCCCAGAGGCGGGCTTTTTTTTTTTTTTTTTTTTAAATTAGTCTCTCACTAACTCCAGGTCCTGAAATCTTTCAGGAAACAGGCAGGTATATAAAGTCACAAATCAACCAACAGACAAAGGCGTCGCTAATTATTACTGACTGCGGGATGCTTTGCGGGGATCCTCACTGGATTGATTGCCCCATCCCCCCCATGTTACTAAGCAGGCTAATTGCAGGAAGTCACATTCATGCAGAAGCTGCAGCGAGGACCAGCATAATGGCCTCCCGCCCCCCTTGGATCGCAGGAATGAGTCGCACTGGTTGGGAACAATTGACTGCTCAGTGGTCACCTCCAGTGGCCAGCCTGACACTGGCCAGGACCCCAGGCAAGCCTTTCCAGGTATAATGAGGCTGAACAGCGGGAGGTGAATGGGAACTCACAGGGTCTCACCCAGACAGCTTGCTCACAAATCTGCTCTGGTTGGGAGCTCCAGGCAAGCAGGACTCCAAAGTAAGATGATCCCAACACCAGCCCCATAAAGCTCATGGAGGAGAAGTCATTTGCATCCTAAATGGGAAGCAGTGGCTGACCACCAGACTAGTGGTGCTCTGGATGGGGGCAGTGAGCACACAGACAGACAGAAGGAGACAGACAAATGCTCACTTCCTGGTCTTCCCAGGGCCCCAATTTCCCCTTTTTCATCATCATCATCATCATCATTAAATAATTTTATTTATTTGACAGAGAGAGAAAGAGGCAGATAGAGAAGAGAGAGAATGGGCATGCCGGAGCCTCTAGACACTGCAAACGAACTCCAGATGCATCTGGCTTTATGTGGGTATTGGGCAATTGAACTAGGGTCCTTAGGCATTGCAGGTAGGCAAGCACCTTAACCGCTGAAGCCATCTCTCCAGCCCAAAGTCCCCCTTTTTCTGAGGATCAGTGATTACTCATGGCACCTGGGAGTCAAGAAGGGGAAAGAGAGGGGCACTCTCAGCAGGACAATGTACACCATCAGACCATGACAACCCCTTATCGAGCCTCCCCACCCTAGGGTGGCAACTTCCTCTCATTCCCCGAAGGATGTGTCCTTGGAGTCCATACTGCAGACCATCTCAGAAATCAATGGGTCTGTCTTCTCCCTGAACACTCACTACTTACAAATAAAGAGACTGGCAGCTGGAGAGATGGCTTAGCAGTTAAGGCACTTGCCTGCAAAGCCTAAGGACCCATTTTCCACTCTCCAGATCCCACGTTAGCCAGACACACAGAGGTGAGGCAAGCGCAAGGTCACACATGCCCACTAGATGGCGCAAGTTTCTGGAGTTTGACTGCAGTGGCTGAGGCTCTGGCGTGCCAATTTTAATTAATCTCTCACTAACTCCAGGTCTTGAAATCTTTCAGGAAACAGGCAAGTGTATAAAGTCACAAATCATTTGAAGCTGGGCGTGGTGGAGCATGCCTTTAATCCCAGCACTGGGGAGGTAGAGGTAGGAGGATCGCCAAGAGTTGGAGGCCACCCTGAGACTACATAGTGAATTCCAGGTCAGCCTGAGCTAGAGTGAGACCCAACCTTGAAAACCCAAAAAATAAAAAAAAAAATAAATAAAGTCACAAATCAACCAACAGACAAAGGCATTGCTAATTATTACTGACTGCAGGATGCTTTGTGGGGATCTCTCTCTCTCATTTGCTCTCTAAAATAAAATATAATAAAAACAAAGGAACTGGGACCTCAAGGAGAGGAAACCACTTGCTCAAAGTCAAAGAACCTCCATAATAGTGTGATGTTCATATAGTCACCTTGCCAAGACCCAAGATAACTGTGAGGGATCATCTAAAAGAGGCAAGCCTCTGGGCATGCCTGAGATTTTTTTTTTCTTTTTGGTTTTTTGAGGTAGGGTCTCACTCTAGCTCAGGCTGACCTGGAATCCACTATGTAGTCTCAGGCTGGCCTCAAACTCACAGTGATCCTCCTACCTCTGACTCTTGAGTGCTGGGATTAAAGGCATGTGCAGCCACACCTGGTTTGGGATTATCTTGAATCGGTTCATTGATGTGGGAAGACCCACCTTAACTATGGGTGGCACCATTCCATGGACTGGGGTCCTGGACAAAATATAAAAAGGAAAAACTGAGCTGGGTGTGGTGGCACACGCCAGCGCTCGGGAGACAGAGGTAGGAGGATCGCCATGAGTTCGAGGCCACCTTGAAAACACAGAGTGAATTCCAGGTCAGCCTGCCTGGGCTAGAGTGAGACCCTGCCTCGAAATAAAACAAAGGAGAAACTGGCTGAGCAGCTGCCTTGTACCTTCTCACTTTCCCACGGTGGATGAACGTGAAAGTGACCAGCTTTGTTTCAAGTTCCGGCTGCCAGGCCTATATCCTGGAATTATAGGCTGAAGTAAACCCTTCTTCCCTTGAATTGCCACCCCCCCCCCCACACCTTAGGTATTGTGTCCCAGCAACAAGAAGGAAACTAATACAGTAGCTGAGCTGGAACGGGGGCAGGATGCTGCCATCCGCTCGGCTCACTGCACCACCTAGCCACGGGAGATCTTTCATGCCAAACAACTGCTTGCTCCTGCCCAACCCCACATCTCCTGTGGCAGTTCCAAACTCACGGGGACATAGGCAAATTCGAGAGAAGCCACCTAGGAAGGACAGACTTCTGTCCTTTTAAAGATGCCCTAGTCCATGAAAGGCACCATGGTGCTGAGAAGAAGTGACAGAGGAGTGCTCAGCACTGAAACATCTCTAACACACCTTCCAAGGCTCAGGGTCCATTGCAGAAGAGGTGGTGGAAAGAATGTAAGAGCCAAAGGAAGGGTAGGACTCCTTACAACGTGCTCCTCCAGACACAAAATGGATATCCATGACCTTGCAGTGTCTGACACTACCTACACAGGACCATCATAATAGGAGGGAAAGATCATGACATAAAAATAAAAGAGAGACTGATTGAGAGGGGGAAGGGATATGATGGAGAGTGGAGTTGCAAAGGGAAAGTGGGGGGGGGAGGTAATTACCAGGATTTATTGTCTATAATTATGGAAGCTGTCAATAAAAATTAATTAATTAAATTTTAAAAAAAGATGCTCAAGTCTGGTTCCACCTCTATGGAGGACAAAGGGTCTGGACAATGTGTTGTAAGACTGTTCTAGAGGTGACCTGCCCTCAAAGACCGGGTCAAGTGGGGGAGGAGATGGGTCAATGGGTACGGGGCTTGCTTCACAAGCACGAGGACCTGAGTTTGATCCACAGAACCTACATTAAAAATCTGGACATGGGGCTGGAGAGTTGGCTTAGTGGTTAAGGTGCTTGCCTGGAAAGACAAAGGACCCAGGTTCGATACCCCCAGTACCCATGTAAGCCAGATGCACAAGGTGACGCATCCATCTGGTGTTCGCTTGTAGTGGCTGGAGGCCCTGATGTGCTCATTCTCTCTTTATTTTCTTTCTTTCTTTCTTTTTTTTTTTTTTTTGGTTTTCTGAGGTTGGGTTTCACTCTAGCCCAGGCTGACCTGGAATTCACTCTGTAGTCTTAGGGTAGCCTCAAACTCACGGCAATCCTCCTACCTCTGCTTCCCAAGTGCTGGGATTAAAGGCATGCGCCACCACGCCCAGCTCCCATTCTCTCTCTCTCTCTATCTGCCCCCTCTCTTGCTCTGTCTCTCAAATAAGTAAATAAAAATGTTTTTAACAAAATCTGAACACAGTAGCCTGCACTTGTTATCCCAGTGCTGGGGAGGCAGAGACGGGAGGCTGCCTGGGGCTCGTTAGCCAGCCAGTCTGGCCTACTTGGCAAGTTCCACGCCCATGACAGCCCCTGCCTCAGAAAAGGTGGACAGTGCCTGGGAAACACCACCCAAAATTGTTCTCTGGCCTCCACGCTTTTGTTCACACGTGCACCTCTGCACTCACAGAGCCTCGCATGAATATGTACACATGCCCATCCATCCCCCTCCCACACAAAACATGTACCAGCAGGCAAGCCATCACTGCCACTACTATGGCAATAGACTCTTGTACATGAGTGGGTCTCCATCCTGGCAGCACAACTGGCTCGGCCCAGACCACACCCAGGCCCAGATCCATTCCCTACACGGAAAAGCAACCTCATAAGGTAGGTGGTCACTTCACGGGGAGGAAATAGTACCCAAGAGAGGTTACATCACAGGTCCAAGGCCACATAGTTGGCAGGTAGGACAGCCAGCATGGGACCTGCATCTGGTTCCCGAGGTCACGTGCTTTCAATTGCACAAACATTTCTTACAGCATGGTAAAACCTTAGAGCCCCAGGGTGTGTCAGACCCACTGGGCATGCTCCACCCTGGACCAGGATTCCCCTGAACCAGACCTCCTAATGACCAGCGCAATTCACGAGGAATTCTAAACAGTAAACAAACACATTCACTCTCCACAGTAATCAGAGAAATGCAAATTAGAGCCATGCCAAGGAGCCATTTTCTACCTATATAATTAGCAGGACTGAAAACAACAACAAGAAGAACCCAACAAGCCAAAATTGCTGGGAACTAGGTGTAACGCACAGATGACTGGTGACAGTGAAGATTTATAGAACCCTGGAGGCCAGCGGTGGGGCGACATCCATCAAGGGCCATGGATATATTGTGCCCATTGACCTGGGAATTCACTCGAAGGAAATAATTCAACGGGGCGACGGGGGTGGTGTGGGAAGTTGCCTGTACAAAGATATTCATTGCAACATTGGCCGTGAACATGGGAAATGGCTTGATGTTCAGCAGTAAGGGAAAGGCTGGGCAAACTGGGAGATCATAGGCTTTCTTAAAGCTCAGGAAGCTGCTTAAAACGAGACGTCCACGCAGCAACGCTGAAATGTATGTGAAAGAAAGTACCATGTGAAGCTCTATGTGTGTGACAGTGTGTCACAGCTGGGGGGGGGGGGGGACAATGGAGAGACCCTTTCCTCCTGTGACTTTTACAGTCAGAGCCTCAGTCCTCAGAGAACAGCTTCAGGGTCTCTCAGGTCATGGACTCTTATCTTTCAGGGAACAGAGGAGAGACAGGCGCATCTTTTATCGCTGATCACCAAGGGGTTTAGTGATCTGGCCCAGCAGAGGTCGAGGGAGACTGTGGGAAGTTCCTTTTGACTTACCATGAAGCCTGGGGCACAAGTGCAGCCCCCAGTGATGCTGTGGCAGTCGGCACCATTCTGGCAGATGCAAGGCAGCTGGCAGCCGTCGCCATAGTAGCCAGCAGGGCAGGACTCATCGCAGTAGTGGCCAGACCAGCCAGGTTGGCAGGCACAAGCTCCAGTGACTGGGTGGCAGCTGAGTCAAGGAGAGAAGGTAGAGAGGACAGTTTGGTCAGAGTTGCAGCCATGTTCCCCACTGTGCCCATCCCATGACTGGTCTGCCCCGGGCACCAGGTCAAAGAACCTTTGAGGGAAATTTTCTCTGTGCCTTGTTTCTTTATGAGAAGATACTAAGGCTGTACACTGTTTTAATTGTGCCTAGAAACAGGCTTGTTGTGATTATATGACTTAACTTAAAGTCACACAGCAAGAAGGTAGCGAGATCAGGATTGCAAACTTGAAAGCCAGGCTTTCAAACTTCCAAATATGCCTTCCCTCCCTCCCTTCCCCCTTTCCTTTATCCCTCCCCCTTTTTTCAAAAAATATTTTATTTAAGCTGGGCATGGTGGCACATGCCTTTAATCACATCACTCGGGAGGCAGAAGTAAGAGAATCACCATGAGTTTGAGGCCACCCTGAGAATAGAGTGAATTCCAGGTCAGCCTGGGCTAGAGTGAGACTCTACCTCTAAAACAAAACAACAAAAATTTTTTTTTGAGAGGGAGAGGCAGATAGAGAATTGGCACACCAGGGTCTCTAGCTACTGCAAATAAACTCCAGAAGCACAATCCACTTTGTGCATTTGGTTTACTTGGGTATTGGGGAATCAAACCTGGGTCCTTAGGTTTCACAGGCAAGTGCCTTAACTGCTAAGCCATCACTCCAGCCCTCCTCTTTTTACGAGATGGTCTCATATGGCTTAAGCTGACTTCAAATTTGATATGTAGCCAAGGGTGACCTTGAACTCCTGATCTAAGCCCTTGCCTCTGCCTCTCAGGTATTGGGATTACTGCTGCATCATCATGCCCAGTTTATGTGGTACTGGGATGGCACACAGGGCTTGGTGCATGCGGGGAAAGCACTGTACTAACTCAGCTATATCACCTGAACACACACTCTTTATAATAAAACTACACAGAGGATGGGCGTGGTGGCACACGCCTTTAATCCTAGCACTTGGGATGCAGAGGTAGGCGGATCACTGAGTTCGAGGCCATCCTGAGACTACATAGTGAATTCTAGGTCAGCCTGGGTCAGTAGGCTCGAGTGAGACCTTACCTCAAAAAAAAAAAAAAAAAGTAATAAATAAATAAATAAATAACCAAAACTACAGAGACCAAAGCAGAGGGTAGCAACTACTCTATTTATTTATTTGAGAGAAAGAGGCAGAGGAAGACAGAGAGAGGGAGAGAATGAGCATGCCAGGGCCTCCAGCCATTGCAAATAAACTCCAGATACATGCACCCTCTCCCTTATGCATCTGGCTAACATGGGGCCTAGAGAGTCAAACCGGGATCCTTTGGCTTTGCAGGCAAATGCCTTAACCACTAAGCCATCTCTCCAGCCTGGCCCACTGCTTTTCTTTAGTCATCTTCACATGTCTGTGCTTCCTTTTGGAGCTGACTTGCCCATGGGCTGCTCACAGCAGTAATGCTAAGGTGGGAGACCTGGCTCCTTGGACTTCAGGACTTGGGCTAGGGCTGTTGCTCAGTTGCTAGACTGCTTGCCTAACACGTATCGAGCCCTGGGTTTGATCTTTAGCACAACATAAACCAGGTGTGGTGGTGTTCACCTGTAGTTCTAGCAATGGGAAGTAGAGGCAAGAGTGTCAGAAGTTCAAGGCTGGGCTGGAGAGATTGCTCAGTGGTTAGAAGTGCTTGCTTGCTTACAAAGCTTAACACCCAGGTTTGATTCCCCAGTACCCATGTAAAACCAGATGCCAAAAGTGGCACATGTGTCTGGAGTTTGTTTGCAGTGGAAAGAGGCCATGAGGTACTCATTCTTTCTTTTTCTTTCTTCCTCTTTTTCTCCCAAATATCTTTTTTTTTTTGAAGAGAGACCGGGGGCGGGGTGGGGAGAGGAAGACAGAGATGGGCATGCCAGCAGCCTCTCAGCTGCTGCAAACGAAATCCAGATGCGTGTGCCCCCTTGTGCTCAAGTGTGGCATTGCGCCCTTGAGTCACTTTGCATCTGGCTAAATGTGGGACCTGGAGATTGGAACCGCTGGATATTGGCCCCGGGCGTTCTTAGGCTTAGGAGGCAGGCGCCTTAACTGCTAAGTCATCTCTCCAGCCCCCAAATAGCTTTTAAAAAGAAGTTCAAGGTCATCTTTAGCCAGCCTGGTCTACATAAAACTGTGTCTCACAAAACAAAAGATCCTTGGCTTGTCACAATTTCCTAGAGTGGTAACTGGGCCACACACTCTCCCATTCCCCTTCTTCCTTACCCCTCCCACACGGGCCAGGGCCAACAGCTTGGCCAGCACCCCCAGCTTCTCTCCGTTTCTCCTCTCAGGTACATTCTCTAGGAAATATCTCTTTTGTGCAGGGCTGGCGATCAAACCCAGGACCTCATCCACGCTAGACAAGTGCTCTACCATTGAGCTAGATCCCTACCCTGAATCTTTTACACTTGCTTCTGGGCTAGCCCAGTCACACACCAGAGAATTGTTGGGTAAGAGACAAGCTGCTAAGAAGACTTCCGGTATCACCTGCTTCCCTGCTCTGAAGTTCAGCTCGGGTCCTGTGCGGCAGCCTTTAGTGGGCTGGTGGAAGGAGCCCGCGTGAGGATGGAGGTTTGATCTAGCTGTGTCCCTGACTCACCCTCACTGTCCAGTTACCATGTTTAATTACTTTCTGCGTCTGTCGATTTGTTTGTCATCTGTCTGCCCCAGCAGGTTGCAGCTCCCTGAGGGAGAAACCTTGTCTGTCTCTTCTCTCTCAGGACCCAGCAGGGTTCTGGCACACGGGAGATGTTGAACACATACTTGGCGAATGAAGAAACAAGCGGACTAATTGTGTGCGGCCCAGCCAGCCTCTCTTCTGGGGGCCCTGGTGTTCTCACAGAAAATGAGGGGGTGGGTAGTCGCTGACAATTCTGGAATAGTAAGTACAAGTAGCTAATAATTGCTTCCGAAGACATTAGGTCCCATTAATCATCCAGTCAAAACAACAATTGGCTATCACCTTTTCTCTATCAAAACACGGAAGATTTTTTTTTTAAATGCTGCTAAAGCTTTCAAAACAGTTTGAGGTTATGTGTCAGGAGACCTCAAAGTATTCCGGCTGCTTGGCCTCATAATTCCATTTCTAAGAATCTGTCCTAAGGAAATAATCATGGTTGTAGAGAGAGATTTATGCATGGAGATGTTCCCTGAAGCATTATTTATTACAGAGGAAAATGGAAGCAATTTGAATAATAATAAATAATATGTGACCGGGCTAGTAAAGCACCAGGCACTTTACACATATATTTCTACTCTTTAGTAAGCCCATCAAGTAGGAATTTGAGACTCTAGTTTACGGGTGACATTTGAAGGTTGAGGGACTCAAGGTTACAAACTAAGCCAGTGAGTGGTAGAGCTGGGATTAATTTTATTTATTTATATTTATTTCTGTATTTGAGAGAGAAAGATGGGGGAGGAGGAAGTGCGGGGAGGAAAGGAAAGGGATGCTAGGGCCTCCAACCACTGTAAATGAACTCTAGACACATGTGGGATCCTGTGCATCTGGCTTACATGGGCCCTGGGGAAATGAACCTGGGTCCTTTGGCTTTGCAGGCAAATGCTTTAATTGCTAAGCCATCTCTCCAGCCATAATTTTTATTATTATTTAGTTATGAGAGAGAGAGAGAGAGAGAGAGAGAGAGAGAGAGAGATGGCTTAGCAGTTAAGTCACATGCCTGTGAAGCCTAAGGACCTCGGTTCGATTCTCTAGTACCCACGTAAGCCAGATGCACGTGGTGGCACATGTGTCCGGAGTTTGTTTGCAGTGGCTAGAGGCCCTGGAGCACCCATTTTCACTCTCTTTCCCTCCCTCCCCCCTCTCTCTCTGTCTCAAATAAATAAAAATTTTAAAATATTTAAAGAGAGAGAGAGGGGGAGAGAGGGTGGAGAGACAGAGGAGGAGGAGGCAGATAGAGAAAGAATGGACACTCCAAGGCCTCCAGCCACTGCAAATGAACTCCAGACACATGTGCTACCTTGTGCATCTGGCATATGTGGGTACTGGGGAATTGAAACTGGGTCCTTAGGCTTCGCAGGCAAGCACCTGAACCACTGTGCCATTTCTCCAGCCCCTTTTTATTTATTTAAAAAAAATATTTTGCCAGGCATGGTGGCACATGCTTTTAATCCAGCACTCGGGAGTATGCTTAAGAATGAGACCCTACCTTGAAAAAAAAATTTATTTATTTATTTATTTATTTATTTATTGGTTTTTCGAGGTAGGGTTTCACTCTAGTCCAGACTGACCTGGAATTCACTCTGTATTCTCAGGGTGGACTCGAACTCACAGTGATCCTCCTACCTCTGCCTCCCGAGTGCTGGGATTAAAGGCGTGCGCCACCACACCCAGCAAAAATTTATTTATTTATTTGAGAGAGAAAAATAGGCAGATAGACAGAGAGAACGGACATAGCAAGGTCTCTAGCCACTGCAAGCGAACTCTAGTTGCGTGTGCCACGTTGTGCATCCGGCTTCATGTGGGTACTGGGAAATTGAACCTGGGTCCTTTGGTTTTGCCAGCAAGCACCTTAACCGCTAAGCCATCTCTCCAGCCCTGAGATGAGATTCAAACCCAGGTCTGGCTGTGTTTATCCTGTGCTGCCTGCCACTTCTGACCATAGGCCGCCAGTTAGGAGAATTATGACCATCCACAGGAAGGCAGGTTAGAAGGCATATTTCCCCAAATATCTGATGATGTAGGAGTGAGTGAAATGAACAAATCACATGCACAATCATGATTTGAGGGCTGGGGTATAACTCGGCACTTGCTCAGTATACCCTGGGTTTGACCCTAAATGTCCAAAACACCACAAACAACAGACTCCCCCAACCCCAAAGTCATGATTTGAGGATTGGTAAGATAATTTAGCGCCTGCCTAGCATGTTTGAGGTCCAGGGTCCAATACCAAAGAAACCTCAAACACCACCACCACCCCTCACGCACCACTCAAGAAGCCTAAGTCATGATTTGAAATATGAAAAGAGGTGACATAGGGCCTGGGGATGTCTCAGTGGTTAAAGGTTATTGGTTGCCAGCCTGGGTTCAATTCCTTAGTCACCCGAGTGTAGCTGGATGGGTATTCATTTGCAGCAGCAAGAGACCCTGGAACTCTCAAACACACACTCATACTTTTTTTTTTTTTTTTTTTTTTTTTTTTTGAGGCTGACCTGGAATTGACTATGTAGTCTCAGGGTGGCCTCAAACTCACAGTGATCCTCCAACCTCTGCCTCCCGAGTACTGGGATCAAAGGCACACACCACCATGCCCAGCACAAATAAAAAATTTTTAAAGTGCCATAAACACAAAGATGAAGAATGAATGAATTATAGCAAAAATAGTTTTTAGGTCAGCCTGGGCTAGAGTGAGACCCTACCTCGAAAAACCAAAAAAAAAAAAAAAAAAAAAAAAAAAAAAAAGTTTTTGCACTCTACCTCTGGGCTGAGAAATTATGAGCAACTCCGGGTTTGTTTTTTTTTTTTCTTTAAATGTCTATGTGTTCCCTAACTTTCCAAACCAAAGCATCTGTCAGATGTAACACCATGAGAAAATTTAAATGTAGAACAAAGAATAGGTATAAGGCATGAGTGCTTGAAACATTCTGACCTTTACAGTTCTGGAAACATCTCTATCGTAACTCCAAACACTAGGTGAGGGGGATGATAAGATACATGGGCACCATGGCACTCTGTCCATGACGCTCTCAGCCCAGCGGTCATAGAACACCTCTCCTACCACACGTGTACACGCACGCACGCTTTCTATCTAGGCTCCAACCTTCTAGGCTTCCTCTGAGATTTAGGCTTAGAGTTAGAGGGACTAGTAAGCCACAGTCCTGCACCCTGACAAACTTGGACCCAGCGTGCCCCAGCCAGCCTTGGCTGCAGCCACCGGCCCTGGCCCACCTCGGAGACGCTAGTAAAGTCTCCAAGCCCTTTCCCACTCTTCCCTTTGGAAGATTATCCCACCACCTCGGCCTCACAAGTGGACGCGCTGGATTTACCCATCACGGGCCCTGTGAAGAGCCCTCCAGTGCACGATGAGCCGGTACACCAATTTCTAAGAAGACTCACGCCGTCTCTTTTGATCTCTCTGCCATCTTTTGTTACGTAGGGGTGTCAATGTGCTAATGTTGTCTTACTCTGAAAACTGGAAGGCTCCAAATCAAATTTGAAATTATCCCTTTCTTTCTTGTGTTGCTATAATTTTTTTCCCCTTCTATCTCTGTCTCTTTCTCTCTGACAAAATCTCATGTAGCCTGGGCAGGCCTTGAACTTGCTATGTAGCTAAGGATGTCTTTGAATTTCTGATCTTACTGTCTCTACTTCCAGAGAGCTGGCACACCACGATGCCAGGTTTATACAATGCTGAGGATTGAACACAGGGCTCTGTGAATGCTGGCACTTTACCAACTGAGCTACATCCATAGGCCCTACAGTTCTATTTCTAAAAAACGAAACATCTATGTTCTTGATTTATTTACTTGTGTCTTATAAAATTCAAGAAATGAGCCAGGTGTGGAGGCACACACCTTTAGTCCTGGCACTTGGGAGGCGGAGGTAGGAGGATCCCTGTGAGTTTGAAGCCAGTCTGAGACTACAGAGTGTGTTCTAAGTCAGCCAGGGTTAGAGTGAGACCCTACTTTGAAAAATAAACAAATAAATAAATAAATTCAAAAAATACTTTTGAGAAGATGACAAAGTATAATGGCTGGCTGTAATTTTTATTTCTATTTTTTGAGGTAAGCTCAACAGACTACTTTTTAAAAATTTTATTTATTTATTTATTTATTTGAGAGAGATGACAGAGAGAGAGAGAGAGAGAGAGAGAGAGAGAGAGAGAGAAGAGAGAATGGGCGCATCAGGGCCTTCAGCCCCTGCACACGAACTCCAGATGCATGTAACACCTTGTGCATCTGGCTTACGTGGGTCTTGGGGAATCAAGCCTCAAACTGGGGTCCTTAGGCTTCACAGGCAAGCGCTTAACCACTAAGCCATCTCTCTAGCCCTTTCTTTCTTTTTGAGGTAGGGTCTCCTCTAGCCCAGGCTGACCTGGAATTCACTATATAGTCTCAGGATGGCCTCGAACTCACGGCAATCCTCTTACCTCTGCCTCCCAAGTGCTGGGGTTAATGGCGTGCACCACTACACCGGGCCAGACTACCTTTTTTTTTTTTTTTTTATGTGAGAGACAGAGAGAGAGAAATTGAGAATTGACATGTCAGGGCCTCTAGTCACTGAAATTGAACTCCAGACACATGTGCCCCCTTGTGCACATGTGTAATCTTGTGTGCTTATGTCACTGTGTGTCTGGCTTATGTGGGATTTAGAGAATTGAACATGAGTCCTTTATTTTTATTTTTTGGAATTTTTGAGGTAGGGTCTCACACTAGCCCAGGTTAACCTGGCACTCACAACAATCCTACCTCTGCTTCCCAAGTGCTGGGATTAAAAGTATGTGCTACCATGCCTTGGCTCTGGCTGAAATTTATTTTAAATGTTATTTATTTATGAGAGAAAGAAAGGAAGAAAATGCGCATACCAGTGGCTTCTTGCCACTGCAAATTTACTCCAGATGCACGCACCACTTTGTGCATCTGCCTTAACGTGGGTACTGGGGAATTAAACCCAGGCTCTGGGCAAGCAAGTGCCTTTAACTGCTGAGCTATCTCCGCAGCCCCTGATTTGTTTGTTTGTTTGTTTGTTTTTCTAGGTAGGGTTTCACTCTAGTCCAGGCTGACAAACTCATGAGGATCCTCCTACCTCTGCCTCCCAAGTGCTCGGCTCATGTTTTTTCTTGGGGTGGGGGGTGGGGGCGTGGGGACAAGGTCTCACTATGAATTCCAGGCTCGCCTTGAGCTCACAGCAATCCTCTTGCCTCAGCCTTCTGACTTCTGGGGTTACTGGAATACACCATCATGCTTGGTTGACAGTGGTTGTTACTGACAACTGTAATTATTTTGCTTGGCACCTTTGCCCCTCAGCAAAGGGACTTGCATGTCCCCCTGATATAGGCATCACTTCCTCCTGGTAAGGGTCCCTGTTCTCTTAGGTTACCTGGCAGGCCAGGCACTGCTGCAAAAGTCCAATCACTAGTGCCCAGGCTGGCTCATCCGTCCCCGTTCCCCCGCATCCCTCCTTCTTCCCCAGGCACAGATTAATCACCAGCTAATAGGAGCCGAAAGCCACACAATGCAGGGAGCTTTTCGGGGTGGATTTTCCTGCCTTTCTTTCTCAGCCGCGATGAGATTTCTATCAATGCTGCATCTGCTGGCTAGATCAATCTTTCAAAGGTAATCCGCCATCATGGCTCCTGGAATTCATCTATGACAATCCAATTGTGGAGGGGACATTCAAGAGGCCCAACACCCGGGCACTTTCTTCAAGGTGACTGCTTTATGAAGGAGGATGACTTCTTTTGTGTGCCAAGAGAGCGCAGGGCGGGGGGCGGGGGAGGGAAGGAAATGTCAGGATTGCTGACAAGCTGGGGCTCCTTCCCAGGTGTTGCTGCCCATGTGTAGCAGCTAGCCAGAGGGGAGGGGCTGGTCTCAGAGTGGGGTTTTTTTTGGCTGGGGTTACAGGGCTATGCATCCCCTCTGAAAAAAGCTGGAGATTTGTAATCTGCCCCCGGTACAGGGCTTTGTAGCAACTTCTGCAGATGTGAGGGGCGAAGGAGGCATCTCTTGGGGAAGTGGGTAAAAGCTTTACTTTCAAAGACCACAAAAGAAGCTTCTGGCACTAGGC
This sequence comes from Orientallactaga sibirica, assembly GCA_036365145.1. NCBI lineage: Eukaryota > Metazoa > Chordata > Mammalia > Rodentia > Dipodidae > Orientallactaga > Orientallactaga sibirica. The sequence continues at coordinate 13,012,803 of JAEOAD010000016.1, forward strand.
TGATCGGAAGTGATGGGTGCTGTACAAGCAGGTCTAGACAGAAAAGGGACATTTTCTTAGAGGTAGGTCTGAGGCAAGGAGGTCCAACTCTGACCCAGTTCATGAAATTCAACTATTTTTAAGACTAAGAATTACAATTCTCCCTTTCTTTTCTCTCCCTCCCTCCCTCCCTCCCTCCCTCCCTCCTTCCTTCCTCATTTCTTCTTTCTTTCTTTCTTTCTTTCTTTCTTTCTTTCTTTCTTTCTTTCTTTCCTTCTTTCTTTCTCTTTCACCCTTCCTTTATTCATTCATTCATTCATTTTATTTGAGATAGAGTCTCGGTCTAGCCCAGGCTGACCAAGATTTCACTCTGTAGTCCTAGGCTGGCCTTGATTCTCATACATCTGTCTCCTGAGTGAGATTAAAGGACTGTGGTGGCGCATGCCTTTAATCCCAGCACTGGGGAGGCAGAGGTAGGAGGATCACTGTGAGTTGGAGACCAGCCTGAGACTACATAGTGAACTCCAGGTCAGCCTGGGCTAGAGTGAGACTGCATCTTGAAAAAAAAAAAAAAAAAACAAGGGGCTAGAGAAATGGCTCGGTGGTTAAAGGCGCTTGCAAAGCCAAGTCCATTGGCTGGGGTTCAATTCCCCAGCACCCATGTAAGCCAGATGCATAAAGTGGCACATGCATCTGGAGTTCATGTGCAGAGCAAGAGGCCCTGGCATGCCCATTCTCTCTCTCTCTCATTCTGTTTCCTTGCAAATAAAATTAAAAATATATATATATATGTATTTTTAAAGTTTTTATTTATTTTTATTTATTTTTTGTTGTTGTTGAGGTAGGGTTTCACTCTAGTCCAGGCTGACTTGGAATTCACTATGTAGTCTCAGGGTGGCCTTGAACTCACAGTGATCCTCCTACCTCTGCCTCCCAAGTGTTGGCATTAAAGATGTGTACCACCACACCCAGCCTAGTTTTTATTTATTTATTAGAGACAGAGAGAAGGGGGGGGGAGAGAGAGAGAGAAAGAATGGGCGCATCAGGGCTTCCAGCCACTGCAAACAAACTCCAGATGCATGTGCCACCTTGTGCATCTGGTTTATGTGGGATGTGGAGAATCGAACCTGGGTCCTTAGGCTTTGTGGCCAAGTGCCTTAACCACTAAGCCATCTCTCCAGCCATAAAAAATGTTTTTAGCTTGGCATAATGAAATAGATGGGTCCCAGATGATTAAAATAGATGACCTCCATTGGCTGGAGAAATGGCTCAGTGGTTAAAGACACTTGCTTGCCAAAGCTTGACAGCCTGGGTTTAATTCCCCGGTACCTAATAAAGCCAGATGGACAAAGTGGCACATACATTTGGAATTTACCCACAGTGGCAGGAGGTCCTAGCACACTTGCTCCCCTGCCCCACGCCCCGCTTGCAAATAAATATATATATTTTTTATTTGAGAGAGAGAGAGAGGAAGAGACAGAGAGAGAATGAGCACACCAGGGTCTTTTCAGGAGCTGTGAATGAACTCCAGACGCGTGCTCCCTCTTGTGCACATGTGCGACATTGTGCGCTTGCATCACTTTTGCTCTGGCTAAACGTGGGACCTGGAGATTTGAACAAGAGTTCTTAGGCTTCGCAGGCAGGCGCCTTAACCGCTAAGCCATCTCTCCAGCCCAATAAAATATTTTTTAAAAACAGAAGATACCCCTCTACAATGTCCAGTGGACAGCCAGCCTGCTGGACGTGTGGAACCCAGAAAGGACCCACACTGGGACACGGCCTAAGCTGCCTGTTGGTTATGAGCTTTGTGAATGGGGGCAAAGGAGAGTGGTAGGAGGAAGGTGGGCCTTGGTGGCAAGACACTGTTTTGCTCAGAGGAAGGAAGACGACAAAAAAAAATGTTTTTAAAAAAGAAAAAAAGTGTCAGGCATAATGGCGCACGCCTTTAATCCCAGCACTCGGGAGGCAGAGGTAGGAGGATCACCTTGAGTTCAAGGCCACCCTGAGACTACAGAGTAAATTCCAGGTCAGCCTGAGCTAGAGTGAGACCCTACCTTGAAAAAAAAAAAAACAAAAACAAAACAATAGCAACAACAAAAAACTCCAACCAAACAAGGGAGGGGTAGGGAACTAGCTAAGACAGCTCCATCAGTAAAGTACTCATCTTGCCAGCATGAAGTCCTGAGTTCGATCTCCAGAAACAATGTAAAAATGCCTGGTTGAGCTAGACAGATTGCTCAGTGGTTAGAAATGCTTGCTTGAAAGCCTGACAGCCCTGGCTTGATTCCTCAAAACCCACATAAAACCACATGCACAAGGTGGTATGTGCATTTGGAGTTCATTGCAGAAGCTGGAGACCCTGGTGCGCCCATACTCTCTCTCTCTCCCTCTGTCTCTCTCTCAAATAAATAAACAAATACAATTTAAAACGCCTGGGGGCTGGAGAGATGGCTTAGCAGTTAAGGCACTTGCTTGTGAAACCTAAGGATCCAGGTTCGATTCTCCAGGTCCCATATAAACCAGATGTACAAGGTGGCACATGTGTCTGGAGTTTGTTTGCAGTGGCTGGAGGCCCTGGCACACTCATTCTCTCTCTCTCTCACACACACTGTCTCTCTTTCTCTTCCTTTCTCTGTCTCTAATAAATAAATAAAAATAAATCTTTTTAAAAAAATGCCTGCCATGGTGGTACACTCTTGCAATCCCAGTCTGAGGAGTGGGGGAGACATGGATCTTCAGGGCTTGCTGGCCAGCTAGTCTAGCCTAATCAGTGAGCTCCAGGCTAATCAGACACATCTCTACAAAAAAAATAATAAAATTAGATGGCATTCCTGAGGACCACTACCCGAGGGCTGTCCTCTGCCCCTCCACTCACACACCCAGAAAGAAAATGAAAAACAAATGAGACGGACACCAGGTCACAGACAGAACTTCTTAGACAGGTGTGCATGCTGTTTAAGACCAACTCATTGATGCTTTTTTCACTGTAGGCTGAGACAAGTGGTGACAGAGAGGGATATGCAAGTCTCCTTGACACCTTCAGGAGCCCAGGCTCTCCCAGAGGAGTCGAGGCTATGCATTCTGCCCAGCTTTGGGCTGGAAGGCACCCTTAGCGGCCCCATGCCTAAGAAGCGCTCCTGCCTCCAAGCCCCTGAAACATGACACGCGTTAAAGACAGTAAAGCAAATAATCATTAATATTGGATGGGCTGAGATTAGCGACAGAGAAGAGGGAGTCCTTCCAGATTAATAATGCATTGAGGACTCCTTCGGAGGAAAGATGAATCGTGCAGGGCACAGTTGCTCAAGCACGATGAGAAAATAATAGCTCTTTAAAGTGGGGCTTGGGTGGGTCTGTGGTAGGGGAGTGGGGTTCAAGCAGCTGCCTTGCTCCCTGTCCCCGAGAATCTGCTCTTGGCTTGCCAGGAGGGTAGGGGGCCCTCAGGCTATAGTCTTCACAGATGGAATACGGGAGGTAGGTAGTTGCTCATGCCCTGACCAGCCATAGACAAAGCCTGCCCTCTAGTCTAGCCCCAATGTCACTTCCTTCAGGAAGCCTTCCCTGCCTGACCAGATCAGTGGTCTCTTGTCACCCTTCCTGGTACATATTCTGGGTCACAGTAATTCGAGGGACCCAGCAGAGTGAGCCCCATATGTCTCCTCCATCCTGAAAAATTTTTCCCCACTTCTGACATCAGGTGTGTTACACACCCAATGGTATATCAGAGCTTGACGGAATTTCCCTTGTTCAGAGCTGTGAGTCACTACTGAGAGTCATCTGATATTTGGAGAATGGTGCCAGGGGCTGGGGAAATGGCTTAGTGGTTAAGGGTTTGCCTTCGAAGCCTAAGAACTCCGGTTCGATTTCCCAGGACCCACACAAGCCAGATGTACAAGGGGATGTTCTTTCACTCTGCCTCTTCCTTTCTCTCTCTCTCAAATAAATAAAATATATTAAAAAAATAGAATGGTGCTAGAAGGAAGGTGACCAATGTGGGTGAGCACTCAGACATGAGGTTCTCCCAGGGCAGGACCATGTTTCTTCCTTGGGGGCCCATCGTGTGGACACTGTGTTTTCTGAGTGACCAAGCGCAGGAATGCACAGGTCAGGCACGGGCCAGCTGCCTTGGCTCCAGGACCTCTCTGCACACTTCCTGAATGTTACCCTTGTCCAGTGCCACTCCTACCATCTCCATCCCACATGCTGATGTGCCCATGTGTGGGTGACCACAGCCTCCAGGGTGATTTGCAATGCATCAAATGCTGGAGGTGACGAGGGACCTTGAGCCCAAGCTCTATCATGCAGTCCCCATGCTGGCTGTACAGCAGGTGTGTCTCTGATATGCCAACAGCATAGCAGCAGGTGTGGTGATGCACGCCTTTAAATCCCAGCACTCAGGAGGCTGATGTATGATGATCACCATGAGTTTGAGGCCAGCCTGAAGCTACATAGTGAATTCCAGGTCAGCCTGGGCTAGAGTGAGACCTTACCCTGAAAAACCAAACTCCAGGGCTGAAAAGATTAATTCACGGATGGCTGAGGTCTCCCATTTCTCTTCCTGGCTGCCTGGAAAACCCACCACAGTCCACCCTGGCCCTGCCCTTACCTGTTCCCGAGTCATACCTGATAGTTTTGTTGATGTCACAGGGACAGGGCAAGGTGCAGCCCGGGCCATGCAGACCTTCAGGGCACAGCCGCTCCTGGCAGCGCGGGCCCTTGTAGCCAGGCTCACACTCGCAGGCACCTGTGGTAGGGGAACACTGGCCCCCATTGTGGCAGTCACAATGCTGTGAGCACTGGAAGCCGAAGGTCCCAAAAGGGCATTCTTCTTGGCACCTGTGGGAGAGCAGAGGAAGGTGTGGGTTGAGAACCCTTGCTTGCCCTTCCAGATTTCCCAGCATGCATCCTTCCTTACCTCCAGGCTGGATTCTGGAGGGTTCTGGCCCTTGCAGCCTCACCTCCATGGGGTAGTTCTCCCCAGCCAGACCCCCATCACACCAGGAATAAGTTTGCATTATCAAATTTCATTGATGATAAACTTTATAATTTTTTTGAGGTAGGGTCTTGCACTAGCCCAGGCTGGCCTCGAATTCAGTGATCTTCCTACCTCTGTCTCCCAAGTGCTGGGATTAAAGACATGTACCACCATGCCTAGCAACTTTGATTTTCTTTTATTTTAAAAATTGTGCTAAAATGCATATGCTATAACTTGATTATGTCGCTTCTAAAATTCATGCTGAAATCTAATTGCAATAATAAGAGTATTAAGACATATTCTGGGGGTGTAGGGGTGCACACCTGTAATCCCAGCACTTGGGAGGCAGAGGTAGGTGGATCACTGTGAGTTTGAGGCCACCCTGAGACTACATAGTGACTTGCAGGTCAGCCTGAGCTAGAGTGAGACCCTACTTCGAAAAACCAAAAAGAAAGAAAGAAAGAAAGAAAGAAAGAAAGAAAGAAAGAAAGAAAAAGAAAGAAAGAAAAGAAAAGGAAGAAAGAAAGAAAGGAAGGGAGAAAAGAGAGAGAAAGAAAGAAAGAAAAGAAAAAGGAAAGAAAAGGAAAAGAAAGGAAGGGTTGCAGAGAAGGCTCAGCAGTTAAGGCACTTGCCAGCAAAGCCAAAAGACCCAGTTTAGATTCCCCAGGACCCACATAAGCCAGATGCACAAAGTGTCACATGCATCTGGAGTTCATTTACAGTGGCTAGAGGCCCTGGTGCACACATTCTCTCTTTCAAATAAATAATAAAAATATTTTTAAAAGAAAGGAAGACAGGGAAGGAAGGAAGGAAGGGAAAAAAGGGAAGAAAAAAGATGTGTGGCCTGTAGGAGGTGATTAGACCATGGAAGTCTTGCCCTGTGAATGGAAAAAATGGGTTAGTGGCCGGGCGTGGTGGCGCACGCCTTTAATCCCAGCACTCGGGAGGCAGAGGTAGGAGGATCACCGAGAGTTCGAGGCCACCCTGAGACTACATAGTTAATTCCAGGTAAGCCTGGACCAGAGTGAGACCCTGCCTCGCAAAAAAAAAAAAAAAAAAAAAAGGGTTAGTGCTGCGGGGAACTGGCTAGGCCCCTTCCACCACCAGAGGACATAACAATGAACATGTCACCTTGGATGCAGAAACCAGGCCCTTACCAGTCATTGAACCTGCTGGTACCTTGAACTTGGACTTTCCAGGCTTCCAAACTGGGAAAACCAGATAACTCTAACGTAGCAGTATGAGCAGACCAGTACCACACAAATACCGACTTCACCATTGACAACCATCACATAGAGTTGCCTGCCATTAAAGATATTCATGTAGGTGTGCACCTATGATCACCACCCATCTCCAGAACGTTTTCATCTTCAAAGGCTGACATGCCAATCCATTATCAACAGGTCTTCTGCTTAAAGATGCATTTTAACAGCTCTGAAATCAGATAAGGCTGATAATGGATGCCACGACATGCTTTAATCACCATTGTTTTTCATCTCAGCAGTTTAAAAAATAAGCATGCATCTTATAATCAGGGACAGCTTAGGGTTGACAAAGTAGGTGGTTTAATTTCTATACACCGCATTTTTTCCGAGTCTATCTTTTTTCTCTTTTGTTTCTGCTGTCGATGTTTTTTTTTTTTTTTTTTTTTGGTTTTTCAAGGTAGGGTCTCACTCTGGTCCAGGCTGACCTGGAATTCACTCTGTAGTCTCAGGGTGGCCTCGAACTCACGGTGATCCTCCTACCTCTGCCTCCCGAGTGCTGGGATTAAAGGCGTGTGTCACCACGCCTGGCTGATGTTTGGTTTTTTGAGGAGACAGGGTCTTGCTACGTAATCCGGGCTGGCCTCTAACTTACAGCAATTCTTTTCATTTTTATTTATTTATTTATAATATTTTATTTTTATTTATTTGAGAGAGGGAACGAGGCAGAGTGAGAGAAAGAGAGAGAATGGGCGTGCCAGGGCCTCTGGCCACTGCAAACGAACTCCAGACGCATGCGCCACTTTGTGCATCTGGCTTATGTGGGTCCTGGGGAATTGAACCGAGGTCCTTTGGCTTTGCAGGCAAATGCCTTAACCACTAAGCCATCTCTCCAGCCCCTATTTATTTATTTATTTATTTTTTTTTTTGAGATAGGGTCTTGCTGTAGCCCAGTCTGACCTAGAATTCACTATGTAGTCTCAGGGTGGCCTTGAACTCATGGCAATCCTCCTACCTCTGCCTCCTGAGTGCTGGGATAAAAGGCATGCACTACCATGCCCGACTTTTTTTTTTTTTTTTTTTTTTTTTTTTAACTTTTTTGGTTTTTTGAGGTAGGGCTTCACTCTAGTCTAGACTGACCTGGACTCACTATATAGTCGCAAGGTGTCCTTGAACTCACGGTGATCCTCCTGCCCCTGACTCCTGAGTGCTAGGATTAAAGGCATGCACCACCACACCCAGCTAAACTTACAGCAATTCTGCTTCTGTCTGAGTACTGGGATTACAAGTATTTGTTTCTGGGTCTCTTGGGCAGAAGCCATTTCTTCTGTCATCCGGGTGATGCATCTCCCCCCCAGGGTGCAATTTCCCATGAGTAGAAGCAGCAATCCCCACCATCTGAGGAACTCCCCATACTGGGAATACTTCCCTTTCCAAGAGCTGGGGGTCCTCTCAAGGCAGTGGGGAGAACTGGTCCCTTTGGGTCTGCCCATGCTTACGTGCGCTTGAGCTCTTAGCATTGTGAGACTTGCTCAAGTCCATTTGCTTTGCATCCGTCTGGTGTGGATGTCTGACCCTCGGCTGGCCACCCGACTTCCTGAACGTGCCTCAAAAAACCTTTGCTACCCTCCCAGGGTCATGGTCATAGCACAGTGTGGGGTAAGCTTGGAAGCAATCCTGCATTGGAGGGAAATGGCTTCTGGCTATTTACTTTTTTTGGACAGGGTCTTGAATAGCCCAGACTAGCCTTGAACTTGCTATGTAGCCAAGGATGACCTTGAACTTGCTATGTAGCCAAGGGTGACCTTTAACTGCCCAACCCCCGGCTCCATTTTCCCAAGCGTTGGCATGATCGGCATGTGCTATTATGCCCGGTTTTATGTGGTGTAGAGACTGAATTCAAGACTCTGTATGGTGCATGCTAGGCCAGCACTGAACTACACCTCCAGCCAGAATATTGGGGTTTTGGATTACCCACTTGCCAGCACAATTTCAATCATGGAAATAATGATGAGCTGTGACATTTACTTCCATCATACAATGAGCTGATAGCTAAACTTTGTCAGGTGATTCGAGGATTAAATAAGATAATGTGCCGAGCTGCTGCTCAGAAAGGTGCCCAGGAGACCATTTGAGCTCCGAAGGAAAAGTTAGTCATCTCTATGACTCTTGTTAATCGTTCTGCTACAGTTCTTAAAGCACAGCCCCTCTGACCTTCTAACCTTAGATTCCGGCATGAAAAGAAATTCAAAGAGAAGAATTTTGAAAGGTTAACAGTGGAATAGACTTGAGGGATTAGAAAGGGTCTTTTTTGAAGGTTTTAAAATGTATTTTATGGAGCCGGGCGTGGTGGCGCACGCCTTTAATCCCAGCACTCGGGAGGAAGAGGTAGGAGGATCACCGTGAGTTCGAGGCCACCCTGAGACTACATAGTGAATGCCAGGTCAGCCTGGGCTAGAGTGAGACCCTACCTCAAAAAGCCAAAAGAAAAAGTATTTTATGGGCTGGAGAGATGGCTTACCAGTTAAGGTGCATGCCTGTAAAGCCTAAGGATCTAGGTTCAATTCCCAGGTCCCACATAAGCCAGATGCACAAGGTGGCACATGCATCTGGAGTTCACTTGCAGTGGTTGGAGGCCCTGGTATGCCCATTCTCTCTCTCTCTCTCTAGTTCTCTCCCCCCCCGTCTCTAATAAACAAATTTTTAAAAATGTATTTTATGTACACAGAGCTAGCATGATTTCTTTACTGGGTGGATGGATGGATAGAGGTCTTAGGAGAATGAGTTCTAGGAAGGTCACTTAGTCCAATGTTACGCCTGTGTCCTTTGTGCACAGACGGAAACACTGAGTACATGTTAAGCCCACTTCTGGATTAGACCATGGAGGTTCTAGCAGACATAGCAAAAACAAGAATCCTGGCCAAATTTTTGTAGGTGACTCCAGTAGAATTGTAGATGACCCATCTTGCCTTCAGAAGTCCAAAGGTTGGGAGTTGCTAGAGAGATGGCTCAGTGGCTAAGGCGCCTGCCTGCAAAGCCTGGGCTTGATTCCCCAGTACCCATGAAAGCCAGATATACAAAGTGGCATATGTATCTGGAGTTCATTTGCAATGGCTGGAGGTCCTGGCATGCCTATTCTTTCTCTCTCTCTCTCTCTGCTTATAAATAAATAAATAAACAAATAAAATATTTTAAAACTGTTTTAAAACAGAAGTCTAAAGTGGGAAGTGGGAAAAGATTTTTTTTTTTTTTTTTTCAAGGTAGGGTCTCACTCTAGCCCAGGCTGACCTGGAATTCACTATGTAGTGTCAGGGTAGCCTCTAACTCACAGTGATCCTCCTGCGTGCTGGGATTAAAGGCATGCACCACCACGCTGGACTGAAAAAAAATTTAAATTATCAATTTTTAAAATTCTATTTCTCAGGTATGTTTATAGTAATAGAGGAGAGGGAGGCATGAAAGATTATTATCATTATTTTTTTTGCTATTAGCTGAAGATGACCTTGAACTTTCTGGTCCTTCCTGCCTTCCACCTCCTCAGTGCTGGGATTATAGCTCAAAAAAGAATGGGTGGAAAAGAAAGGGAAGAAAGGGAATGAAGGGAGGAGTGTCTGGAGGAGGAATGGAAGGAGGGAGGAAGAGCTTGGAGGAAGACAGAAGTCAAACTGAGGAGAGGGTGGAACTGCTCAGCTGCGAGGGATTTATTTATTTATTTATTTGGGAGGATAATGGGCACACCGGGGCCTCTAGTCACTGCAAACTCCAGCTGCATGTGCCACCATGTGCATCTGGCTTATGTGGGACCCGGAGAATTGAACCAGGGTCCTTAGGCTTTGCAGGCATGTGCCTTATCCACTAAGCCATCTCTCCAGCCCTTGAGGGATTGTTTTTTTAATTTGAGAGAGAGAGAGAGACAGAGAATGGGTGCACCAGTGGCCTCTCCAACACTGTGAATGAACTCCAGACACACGTGCCCCCTTGTGGGCAAGTGTGGCATTGCGTGCTTGCATCACTTTTGTGTTGGGCTAAACATGAGACCTGGAGAATCCAATGGGCATTCTTAGGCTTCGCAGGCAGGTGCCTTAACCACCAAGCCATCTTTTCAGCCCAGGATTTTTTTTTTCTCCCCAGAAGCCACTGATGTCAGGAGTGAAAACTCAAGGCAAGAGCTACCTGCCACCTTGTGTTGGAATATTCCAGCCTTCTCCTGCCCAGCAGGATTGACAGCCCAGTCACCAAACCACACTAAAGACCACTTCCCTGCTCAGCCACATTTGGGGGGGAGTGACAATCTACGGGTCCATAAGAAAAATCTAGAAATGAAATCTTGACAACCTAATCCATTTACATAATCAGCCTCTTTTTATTTTTTTTCCTACTCACAATTTAAACAAGTTATTTATTTAGAGATCAAGCAACTACTGCTAATGAATTTTACACAAAGCACGCTAATAATGGTGCCCCTGGAACAGGAGGATAATCACAGCAGGAATTAGTTTTGTGCTTAAACATCCTTCCTGTGCAACATATCAATCTAATGTGTCCGATATTGCCATTAACAACCAGATACATTGCTCAATTAAATTACAAGTTACATTTCGTGTTTAATTTGCACTGGATTCTACCTATCGGGGGAGGCCCGCGTTATTATACCCACTCGGTTTTAATATGCCTGTGATGATTTGGGGTGGGCTAATGCAGCTGTCACCTACAGAATTAATGGAGGCAATTTTACAAAATATTAAACACCCGGCAGCCTGTTGAGGTGGGAAACCCAAATGCTCCTGGCATTCCGGATGAACCCTCTGCAGTTGTGAGTGACAAAGCTGACATGGCCCTTGGCTTTGGAACTTCTCTCTGCTTCCAGATCATGGGTCAGGTTCCAAACAGAGACACTTGGGGGCTGGAGAGATGGCTTGTCAGTTAAAGCCGCTTCTCTGCGAAGCCTAAGGACCCAGGTTCAGTTCCCCAGTACCCATGTAAAGCCAGCTGCACAAGGTGGCACATGCATCTAGAGTTCGTTTGCACTGGCTAGAGGTCCTGGTGTGTCCATTCTCTCTCTTTGCCTCTTGCTCTCTCTCAAATAAATAAATAAATTCATACATATATATAAAGAGAGGCTGAGTGTGGTGGTGCACGTCTTTAATCCCAGCACTCGGGAGGCAGAGGTGGGAGGATCGCCATGAGTTCGAGGCCAGCCTGAGACTACATAGTAAATTCCAGGTCAGCCTGGGCTAGAGTGAGACCCTACCTCAAAAAAACAAACAAACAGGGCTGGAGAGATGGCTTAGTGGTTAAGGCGCCTGCCTGCAAAACCTAACAACTCCTGTTTGATTCTCCAGGTCCCACATTTAGCCAGACACAAAAGTGACCCAAGGGCGCAATGTCTCATATGCGCACAAGGGGGCGTATGCGTCTGGAGTTCGTTCACAGTGGCTGAGAGGCTGCTGGTGGGCCCATTCTCTCTCTCTCTCTCTCTCAAATTATAAATAAATAAATAAATAAATAATCAAACAAACAAAAAAAGAGATACTTGGGACTCTATCTCCACTTGGCGAACTCTAAGAGTCAACAAGGTGGGCCTGCTGCTACAGAATAGCTCACTAGAGCCTTGGGTGCTTATGTCTAACACATGAAAGAGGAGTGGAACAAAGGTGCCTTACTTTGGTTTTGGGTTGTGGTGGCTTGAATATAAAATACCCCCATAGGCTCATGTGTTTGAACACTTAATCCCCAGATGGTGGTGCCATTCTGGAAGGTTGTGGAACCTTTAGGAAGTGAAGTCTTGCTGGAGGAAGTGTGTCACTGGCGACGGGGGTGGGGGGGAAGAGCAGGCACTGAGGTTACAGCCTGGCCTTACTTGTTCTTTCTCACTCCTTCCTGCTTCTCTCCCTTCTTAATTTTTGAAATTTTTACTTATTTGCAAGGAGAGAGGGAGAGAATATGAATGGGCACGCCAGGGCCTCTAGCCACTGCAAATGAAATCCAGATGCATGTGTGCATGTGTCACTTTGTGCATCTGGCTTTATTTAGGGAGAGCGAACCTGGGTCCTTAGGCTTTGCAGGCAAGTACCTTAAGTGCTAAGCCATCTCTCCAGCCCATTTCCCTCCTGCTTTGGGTTAGCCAGCGCAAGTGCAGCACAGCCAGGTTGGGGAGGGGCGTGCTATGCATGCATGCATGGGAAAGCTGACTCATGGATCTCCCCTGCTTTGCGGGGGGGGGGGGGGAGGGAGGGACAGCTGCAGGCTGGTGCACCTCAGCCACTCCCTGCAAAGGTGTTGTACATATAAAAATAGCAAAGGCAAGATTCAACACCCACACTTACCTGTCTCCCATGTATCCGGCTGTACAGTGGCACTGCCCAGTCACGTGGTCACATTGCCCTCCATGGTGGCAAGGACAGTCCTGGCTACAGTTCTGGCCAAATGTCCCTGGTGGGCAGGGCTGGGCACACACTGCTCCCTGAAACAGAAGTAAAGATGTCTTTGGTTGGTGGTGTTTCAGACAACACACCAAAACCTTACTCTCTTACAGAGACCACCCCAACTTCCCAGTGGAAGCCAAGAGAGTCAGGTACTGCCACTCTCGTCTTATAGACAGGGACACCAAGGCCAGTTCGCTCACCCAGTTATTTAGCGTACAGTCAACAAGTGCTTGTGGTCTATCAGGTGCTGTGCTAGAGAGGAGGGGTACAAAAAGTAAGATGGAAGCTGGGTGTGGTGGCGCACATCTTTAATCCCAGCACTCGGGAGGCAGAGGTAGGAGGATTGCCGTGAGTTCGAAGCTACCCTGAGACTACATAATTAATTCCAGGTCAGCCTGGACCAGAGTGAAACCCTACCTTGCAAAAACAAAAAAAAAAAAAAAAAAAAAAAAAAAGTAAGATGGAGGGCCTGGAGAGATGGCTTAGTGGTTAAGCGCTTGCCTGTGAAGCCTAAGAATCCTGGTTCGAGGCTCAGTTTCCCCAGGACCCACGTAAGCCAGATGTGCAAGGTGGCACATGTGTGTGGAGTTTGTTTGCAGTGGTTGGAGGCCCTGGCACTCCCATTCTCTATCTGTCTGCCCGTTGCTCTCAAATAAAATAAATATAAATAAACAAAATGTAAGATGGGGCTGGATAGATGGCTTAAGGCACTTGCCTGCAAAGCCTAAGGACCCATGTTCTACTCTCCTGATCCCACGCAAACCAGACACAGAAGGTGATGCAAGCACAAGGTCACACATGAGCACAACAGGGCGCATGCGTCTGGAGTTCGATTACAGGGGTTGGAGGCCCTGGCACACCAATTCTCTCTCACACACATTAAAAAAAAAAAAAAAAAAAAGGCCAGTCTGTTGGGCTTGCCTCAAAAAAAAAAAAAAAGTAAGATAGCTGAGGAGATTGCTCAGTGGGTAGTGCTTGCCTTGCAAGCATGAGGACCTGAGTTTGGCTTTCCAGAGCCCATGTAAAATACTAATCCTCGCACTGGGGAGGTGGAAACAGGCTAGTCTAGCTGAACTGGTGAGTTCCAGGCCAATGAGAGACCCCATCTCAAAGGAGGTGGGTGATATTTCTAAGGGTGACACCCAAGGTTCTCTCCTGGCCTCCTCATACACATTTACACATGTGTACCTGCACGTGCACATAGATACATGCATTAATAAAAAGCAAGACTTGGGGCTGGAGAGATGGCTCAATCGTTAAAGCTCTTGCCCATAAAGTCTAATGGCCCAAGTTCGATTCCCCAATGCCCACGTAAAACCAGATGCACAAAATGGCACATGTGTCTGGAGTTCATTTGTAGAGGCTGGAGGCCCTGAGGTGCCTATTCTCTCTCCCCCCCTCTCCCTCTTGTTCTCTCTCTCCTAGGCATGGTGGCACACACCTTTAATCCCAGCACTCAGGAGGCAGAGGTAGGAGGATTATTGTGAATTCAAGGCCACCCTGAGACTACATAGTGAATTCCAAGTAAGCCTGGGCTAGAGTGAGAGTCTCAAAAGAACCTCAAAGAATAAAAAGAACCTTTAAAGAAAGCAAAAGAAAAGGTAGGAGGATTAGAAAAAGAAAAGAAAAGAAAAAAGTGAGACTCTCTCTCAAAAGAAAAGAAAAGAAAAGAAAAGAAAAGAAAAGAAAAGAAAAGAAAAGAAAAAAGAAAAGAAAAGAATAAAGATAGCCGGGAGTGGTGGCACACACCTTTAATCCCAGTGCTCAGGAGGTAGAGGTAGGAGGATCACTGGGAGTTCAAGGCCAGTTTGGGACTAGAGTGAATTCCACATCAGCTTGGACTAGCGTGAGATCCTACCTTGAAAACCATAAAAAAAGAAAAGAAAAAAAAAGACAGATACAAGGGTTGAGAGGAAGCAGGAACTATGCAGGAGCAACACATATTTAAACAAAAAGGAAAAACCAGTTACAGTTAAAGTGAATGTCCTCACAAAGCTAGTTATAAGAAAATAGTGAGCCAGGTGTGGTGCAGTACCTCTGTAATGCCAGCACTTGGAAGGTGGAGGCAAGAGGATCAGGAGTTCAAGGTTATCCTTGGCTACACAGGAAGTTTGAGGCCAGCCTGGTTCAAAAATAAATAATAACATATTACAATAGGAGAGCTGGCAGTCAAATTGGGTAAATTAGAGAAGCAATCCAGGTGGTCTGACATCCAATTAACAGCTGTTTCAGATAATAGAACAAAGCAGAATAGAACTCAATAAATTAAATGGAAAATATTATGAAAGGAAATTACCTAGAATGAAAGGATTAGAAAATGTGGATCTCTAAACTAAAAGGGTCTATAAATTATCCAGGGAAAGAAGGAAGGAGGGAAAGGAAGAGGAAGGGGGAGGGAGGAAGGGAAAAGAAGAGGAAGGGGAAGGGAGGGAGGGAGGCAGGCATCATCACAGCATGTCATTATTGATTTTTTTCTCTCTACGAATTAAGAAATGTTCCACAAAGTTTATTTTTTTTTTTTTATTTTATTTCATTTTTTGTTTTTTCGAGGTAGGGTCTCACTCTAGCTCAGGCTGAATTCTATGTAGTCTCAGGGTGGCCTTGAACTCATGGTGATCCTCCTACCTCTGCCTCCTGAGTGCTGGGATTAAAGGCATGTGCCACCATGCCCCACAAGAAATGTTCCTAGAAGTTTTTTTTTTAAAAAAATAGCTTATTTATTTATTCACGTGAGAGAGAGAAAAAAGCAGAGAGAGAGAGAAAGGGAGAGAATGGGCACACCAGGGCCTCCAGCACCCGCAAATTAACTCCAGATGCATGCGTCATCATGTGCACCTGGTTTATATGGGTACTGGTGAATCGAACTTGGGTCCTTAGGCTTCGCAGGCAAGTGCCTTAACCACTAAGTCACCTCCCTAGCCCTCAAAGTTTTTTTTCTAATTCAAATTTTATTTATTTATACGAAAAAAAAGGAGATTGAGAGAAAGAGAAATTAAGTATAGGTGCGCAGCCTGTTGCCACTACAAACTAACTTCAAACTCATGCACCACTTTGTGTATCTGGCTTGACATGGGTATTGGGGAATTGAACCCAGGACATCAAGTTTTTTTATTTTTTTTATTTATTTTATTTTTGGAGAGAGACAGAGAGAGAGAGAGACAGACAGACAGAGGGGGAGAGGGAGACAGACAGAGATGGGTGCGCCAGCAGTCTCTCAGCTGCTGTGAACGAACTCCAGATGCATGTGCCCCCTTGTGGTCAAGTGTGGCATTGTGCCCTTGTGTCACTTTGCATCTGGCTAAACGTGGGACCTGGAGATTGGAACCAGCATTCTTAGGCTTAGGAGACAGGCGCCTTAACCACTAAGCCATCTCCCCAGCCCGACATCAAGTTTTTACAAGCAAGCACCTTTAACTGCTGAGCCATCTCTCCAAGCCCTCCCCAAAGTTTCTAGAAAGAAGAAATCAGTCAAATACAAAATGCAGCAATGAAAAGTTATTAGATCTCTTAGGAGAAATCAGCAGATAATTTAACATTACTTTTACATTTTGGGGAAAAAAAATTTTCAATCAAAAGTTGCATGCTGGGCTGGAGAAATGGCTTAGCGGTTAAGGCTCTTGCCTGCGAAGTCTAAGAATCCATGTTTGACTCCCCAAATCCCACATAAACCAGATGCACAAGGTGGCACATACGTCTGGAGTTTGATTACAGTGGCTAGGAGGCCCTGTAATTCTTTCTCTTGCTCTAGCTCCCTCACTCTCTCATTAAAAAAAGAAAAAGGCCGGGCGTGGTGGCACACGCCTTTAATCCCAGCACTTGGGAGGCAGAGGTAGGAGGATCGCCGAGAGTTCGAGGCCACCCTGAGACTACATAGTGAATTCCAGGTCAGCCTGAGCTAGAGTGAGACCCTACCTTGCAAAAACCAAAAAAAAAAAAAAAAAAAAAAAAGAAAAAAAAAGAAAAAAAGAAAAGCCCAGTCTGTTGGGGTTACCTAAAAAAAAAAAAAAAAAAATTGTATGCCAAGAAGGGTTAGGGATTTGGCTCAGGTAGAGTATTGCCTCGCATGCACAATGTGGCTCTGAGTCCCTACCACCTGCAAGTAAACAAACAGATCCTCAAAAAATGTAATAAAGATGTTTTCAGATCTAACAACCTCAACAAGAAACAAAAACAAACAACCTTGCATGGATATATTTGGTTTTTTTTTTTTTTTTTTTTTTTTTGGTTTTTCAAGGTAGGGTCTTCCTCTAGTCCAGGCTGACCTGGAATTCACTCTGTATTCCTAGGGTGGCCTTGAACTCATGGCGATCCTCCTACCTCTGCCTCCCAAGTGCTGGGATTAAAAGGCATGTGTTCGACCTAGGATGAACCTGAATTCAGATCGTCCTGCCTCCACCTCCCAGGTGCTTGGATTATAAGCATGCATCTCCATGCCTGGTCTTATTACTGACAATTTTCAACTTTTTCTTTGTTTGTTTTGTTTTGTTTTTCGAGGTAGGGTCTCACTCTAGCCCAGGCTGACCTGGAACTCACTATGTTGTCTGAGGGTGGCCTTGAACTCATGGCAATCCTCCTACCTCTGCCTCTCGAGTGCTGGGATTAAAGGCATGCGCCACCATGCCTGGCTTTACCATGTATTTTGATCAAAATCCATTCTTACTACCTTCTTATGTCCCCATTTCATCCCCTGAATACTTCTGAAGTAACTTTTGGAGTTTTTTTTTTTTTTTTTTTTTTTTTTTTTAGTGTTTTGTTTTGTTTTGTTTTGTTTTTCAAGGTAGGGTCTCACTCTAGCCCAGGCTGACCTGGAATTCACTGTGTAGTTTCAGGGTAGCCTCAAACTCATGGCCATCCTCCTACCTCTGCCCCTGAGTGCTGAGATTAAAAGTATGCACCACCACGCTCGGCTGGATTTTTTTTTTTTTCATTAAAAAGAATTATCCATGAGTTCAAGGCTACCCTGAGACTACATAGTGAATTCCAGGTCAGCCTGGGCTAGAGTGAGACTCTACCTTAAAAAAAAAAATACAAATACTACAACAACAACAAAGAATTATCCAGGTCTGAGGATATAAGCCACTGGTAGAGAACTTGCCTAGCATGTCCAAAGCCTTAGGTTCAATCCCTAACACCACCACCACCAAAAAAAAAAAAAAAAAAAAAAAAGAACTACCCAAGTCTGGGAACTAGGGATCCCAACAGAAGAGATGAGTGAACAGAACATGGTTGAAACAAAGTCCAAATACTAGCCACACCACAGACTTAGCAAGCAGAGTCCATATTCAAAGAGAAGTGTGGGAGCCTTCTGGGCATATTGCTGCAAAAACCAAAGCAAAGGCCCCCCCAAAATGGACAGCGAGATCTCTGATGCGTTCAACCTTATTGAGAGGAGCTTAAGACTTCTGTTGCACAGTTGCAGGGATAAATAATAATAATGCATATGTAGGCATATTAGCGTAAACATTCAACATGATTTAACCCCAAGTTGTAATGTAACACCCTTCAGAGGGCAGGAGAGGGTTGCCTGTGTGTGTGCGTGTGTGTGCGTGCGTGTGTGTATGTGGCGGGTGGGGGGTCGGGGAAAAGTGTGTGTGTGTGGAGCTAAATCTTGTTCTATGGCAGGAAGTCAATAACTTCAACAAATGTCTAAACTAGAAAAGAAATGGCAGTAAAGCATGCGATGTGGGAAAAATGAAGGGGTGTCTTGAGAAAACATGTAGCAGAGTTGCAAGTGCTTGCCTTTAGGGAGTTGTGAGTGGAGTAGGGACTGGTTGTTTTTTTTTTCCCTCTTCCCCACTCCGCCATGATCTCCCCTGTGGCACAGACCTTCAAGACTGCACACCTTAGATCTTTATCCCACAGACATCTGAGCCACCCTTCCAGCCTCACACACTAAAGATAACCACTTCTCTCATGGAGACCCAGGATGAAGTCTCCCATGCATTCATCAATTTGTTCAATGCACAGTTATTAAGCACCAATAATTGCCAACACTAAGAAGCCAATTGAGTCAGGGCAAAGGCTGGCAGACAGGAGCTATCTTTCTAGATCATGCAATTGAGTTGTAATGAACAAGTAGGAGGCTTTTAGCTCACACTTCTTCTCTGCACACAGCAAGGAGCCTTAGGCTCTGAAAGCAGCGGCTGGGGGCTACAGGAGAAAGGACAGTGAGTGTGTGTAGAAGGTGGTGGTGGGAACTCTGGACTCTGGTCCTGCTTTTGTCATTCTTGCCCCCAAGCCCCCAAGAGCTCTGAGGATTCCTAAGTGACTTGAAGAGTCTTTTGGGCTTCTGTGCCAGTCTGTCCTCTCTAGTCAGGGTGAATAAGGGAATTCTAACTCAGAGAATAATTCACATCAATTTGGGGAGTGGTATGCTTCTGCCTTCCACTCCATTCATTCCCCGGCAGGGTGGAGCCTTCGTGCAATTTGATATACACATACCATCAATCCATCCATCATTCCACCCAAACACTGCCCCATTTCCCAGCCCTATTCCAACTCATTTCCTTCGTGTGTGTGTGTGTGTGTGTGTATGTGTGTGTGTTTGTGTGTGTGTGTATTTGTGTTTAACATGCACATGGCGTTTATTCCATTCAGCCTCCACCATCAGACTGGGAACTCCTGCCGGACTGATCATAACCCCTTCTACTGCTTGTCAATCTCTAGTGTCTTCTGTCATCAAGCCACCCACATCTGGTTCTCTGCCCTGCAAAGTCTCAAGAGGCCAGAAAGAGGAAGGAAGTAGTTCCCAGGCTCTCTGCCCAGGCCCCTCCCACACACGGCTCACACTAGCTGGAAAAGTGGAGCGTCATTCTCAGAGGCCGGGACCCCTACACTTCTGCAGTGCCCCGGCCCTTTGGGTTGCTGTGTGGTGGGGGGGATGAGCAAACATTCTTTCAGCTTTCAAGGGGGGAAATTGGGTGGCTGAAGACACATGGGGGCTAAAGAAAAAGTTATGCAATAGATGATGATAATGGGGGACCCCCCCCAATCTCTCCTTGGCCTCAGCTCTCCCTGGGAGAAGCCTCAGGCCTGCTGTGTAGCTTCATTCTACTGTGACTCAGCATGTACAGGGGGTTATTAAAAATTCATGCAAATCTGCAAGTTCAGTGCTTTGTCAAAAAATAGAAATGTAATTGCCTACAATAAAATTAAAACCATAAAGTCCTCAGCCCCAAAGCTTTCCGTGGACAGTTTCTCGTCATCTGGAAGAGATGTGTTAGGGAAGAAAAGAAAGCCCTGAGTGTGTAGGATTCCTTTTCCCCCACCCCCAGGACCATAAACCTGCGGCAAACTCTTGGGAGAAGCCTTTTCCGGTTCAGGGCCATCTCCTTCCTGCCTGCTGCCCAGCCTCTATGGGACCTAGCCTGTAGGCACCGGAGCTCTGGAACCTGGCTAGTGATGAGGAGGCCTTGCTAAAAAATGGGAGAAATGGGCAGGTGGGAGACATTGCAACAGTCCCTCTGTCCTCCTGAGGATGGTGGCGGGGGAGGGGGGAGAGAGATATGGACAGACAGACACAAGGACAGACATACACACAATGGCTGGGCCTCCGGCATCAGGAGAACTGGGTTCTAATTCCACCTACTTCACACTTTTTTTGTTTCCCCTTCTTTCCTTCCTTCTTTCCTTCTTTCCTTCTTTCCTCCCTCCCTCCCTCCCTCCTTCCCTTCCTTCCTTCCTTCCTTCCTTCCTTCCTTCCTTCCTTCCTTCCTTCCTTCCTTCCTTCCTTCCTCCCTCCCTCCTCCCTCCCCCCTCCCTCCCCTTCTTTCTTTCCTTTCCTCCCTTTCCCTCCCTTTCTTTCCTTCTTTTCTATTAGTTATGTACATACTCAGTATGTAACCAGCACATGTTGGTACCATCCTTACCCTCATCCCTGTGCCCCCTCCAAAGGAACCCTCCTCGTTGGAGATGCTGGTTATGCCCATGGGGAATGTGGATCGTGCATTGTGGGGGCAGCCATCAGTTATGGGGAAGAGGCAACGTCTCTGTGTGGAATGTCCCAGCTTGTGGCTCTCACAATCTTTCTGGCCCCTCTTCTGTGAATTTCCCTGAGCCATGTTGGGTTCGTTTTAGGTGTACTTCAGTGATGGGCTCTTGGGAGCCTCTGGGTGTCTGGGTCTCTGGTTTGGGAGGTGTTGAGTGTTCTCTGTGTCTGTCTCCTTCACCCTCGTCTACCTCACTCTTCACCAGCAGTGTGGCTACCAGTTCTTCCTTTCCCCAAGTCCCTCATCAAAGAAAGGATTTGTGGATACACCAGAGGTGCTCAGCATCTTCAAGCTAAGAGAGCCTGTTTTTGTTTAAGTTAATTTATTTATACATTTGGGGGGGGTGCACATAGAGAATAGGCATCCCAGGGCCTCTAGCCATTGCAAATGAACTCCAGATGCACATACCACCTTGTTCATATGGTGTTACATGGGTACTGGGAAATCGAACTGAGCCCTTAGGTTTTGCAGCCAAGTGCCTTAACCAATGAACAATCTCTGCACCCCTCTGTTTTTTCTTTTTTCATGTATGTGTGTGTGTGTGTGTGTGTGTGTGTGTGTGTGTGTGTGTGTGTGTGTAGGAGATGTGGATGCATGTGTGAGTGCAGATGCATATGCCCCATTGCATGGGTGCAGAGGACAGAGAAAACCGTCAGGTGTCCTTCTCTGTCGCTCTTCTGTGTTGTTTCTGTGAGGCAGTCCCTCATTGAACCTGGAGCTTTTTTTTTTTTTTTTTTTTTTTTTTTTTTTTGAGGTAGGGTCTGGCTCTAGCCCATATTGATCTGGAATTCACTCTGTAGTCTCAGGGTGGCCTCGAAGTCACAGTGATCCCTTTATCTCTGCCTCCCAATTGCTGGGATTAAAGGCGTGTGCCACCAAGCCTGGATCCCTATTTTTGGTTAGACTGGTTGACCAGCAAGTCCCAGCAATGCTCATGTGTCTGTACCCCACTCCCTCAGAGCTGTGGTCACAGGTGTGAGAGGTCACATCTGGTTTTTAAAAAATTTCTTTTAAATTATTTTATTTTTGGAGAGAGACACAGAGAAAGACAGAGAGTGAGAGGGAGACAGATAGAGATGGGCGTGCTAGCAGTGTCTCAGCTGCTGTGAATGAAATCCAGATGTGTGCGCCCCCTTGTGGTCAAGTGCGCCCTTGTGCCCTTGCGTCACTTTGCATCTGGCTAAACGTGGGACCTGGAGATTGGAACCGCTGGAGATTGGAACCAGCGTTCTTAGGCTTAGGAGGCAGGCACCTTAACTGCTAAGCCATCTCTCCAGCCCCACATCTGGTTTTTTATGCAGGTGCTGGGGATCAAACTCGGGTTCTTATGCTTGCACAGTAAGTGCTCTTACCCACTGAGCCATCTCCCCAGCCCCAAGAATCTGATTTTAATCTTTTTAAAATTTATTTATTTGACAGAGAAAGAGGGAGAGAGGAGAGAGAGAGAGAGAGAGAAAGAGAGAGAATGGGCGCACCAGGACCTCCAGCCACTGCAAATAAACTCCAGAGGCATGCTCCTCTTTGTGCATCTGGCTAACGTGAGTCCTGGGGAATCAAACCTGGGTCCTCTGGCTTTGCAGGCAAATGCCTTAACTGCTAAGCCATCCCTCCAGCTCAAGAATCTGATTTTATATAACCTCTAACTGAGGGCCTCAGTTCAGACAGCTAACTCAGACAGAACAGTCAGGGTGGGATAGGAACCAGAGGCCCCATTATGAGGTTTCTTCCTCCTACTTGTCTCCCCCGCCCCTGGGAACTGCAGAGTTTTGTGGAGCACAGAAGGATGCCTTTTGGTCTTGACCAATGACTTCCAAGTGCCTGCATGCTGACTTCCCGGGGGGCGGGGCTTATTAAAGATGGAGCTTCCAGGGCCGGAGAGATGGCTTAGTGGTTAAGGTGCCTGCCTGCCAAGCCTGAGAACGCCCATTCTATTCTCCAGGTCCCACATTTAGCCAGACGCAAAGTGACGCAAGGGCACAATGTCGCACTTGCCCACAAGAGGGCGCACACACCTGGAGTTCGTTCACAGCAGCTCAGAGGCCACTGGCATGCCCATTCTCTCTCTCTGCCTCTTCCTCTCTATCCCTGTCTCTCTTGCTCTCTGTCTCTCTCTCAAAAAAAAAAAAAAAAAAAAAGGTGGAGCTCCCAAAAGATTCCAGTGGAGCAGCCTCTTACCCTTGTCAGCTCTGGTGTGCAGCCATGTTTGGCCCCGCCAGACTAGACAATCCCTAAGGTCCCTTCCTGCCCTGAAACATGCTGCCAGTTTGTGCCTGCATTGTGGACCTGCAAGTGTCCCTCCTGGCTATTTCTATGACCACGGTGTCCGCAGACTCTGGAAATATCTTCCTCTACTCAGCAGCCCCATCCTCAGGCCCTAGGGAAGCAGCTGGCTGTGCCACTGAGTCTCTCCTGGAGTGGGGCATGCTGCCTGGAGGCAGAGACGTGGACTGCGGCCTGGAAAAGCAGCTCCACAGGTCTAGAAGCTGCAGGAGGGGCAGGCTTGGGTCTGACAGGTGGATGTGACACCTGAAACCAGGCTGTGGGTAGTCAGTGACACTCAGGATATTATAAAACAAGCAGTTAAGGCATTTGCCTGAGAAGCCTAAGGACCCAGGTTCGATTCCCCAGACCCCACATAAGCCAGATGCACATGGTGCTGCATGCATCTGGAGTTCATTGCAGTGGATGGAGGCCCTGGTGTGCCCATTCTCTTTCTTTCTCTCTCCCTCTCAAATAAACAAACAAACAAACAAATAAATAATAGTTTTAAAACACCAACAAAACAAGCAGGTATAGAGGACTCAGAATTTGCAAAGCACCTTGGATATATACACTTGCACTCAAGACTTCTGTCTACCACAGCAGGCAAGCTAGGCAGGGCTCACTGTAGTTAGTTTTGCACACAGGGAAGCAGAGAGTCAATGGGGGTCAATACTGGAAGTCATACCTGAATGTAGGTCCCTGGTAAGGTTATTTCAGGGCCTGTCAAGTCAAAGTGTGTGTGTGAACCCAGGGGTGAAGTTTTTTTTTTTGTTTTGTTTTTGTTTTGGTGCCAAAACCCAGTGATGGGGTGAAGTTTTATAAATCCAAGGCAGCCATATCTTGCCTTTCCTCCTACTCCCCAGGCCTTTCTGTCACATTAGGCAGCTCAAATTGGTATCCTGACCCAAAGAGAAAATCACTACTTTCTGTCTATCTCTTTGTTTCTCTGAGGCAGGGTCTCAGGCTGACCTGACACTCACACTGTAGTTCCAGGCTGGCCTTGAATTTCACAGTGATTCTCCTACCTTTTCCTCCTAAGTGCTGGGATTAAAGATGTGCAACAACATGCCTCCCCCCCCTCCTTTTTTTGGAGAGAGAGGGTGGGCGCGCCAGCAGCCTCTCAGCTGCTGTGAATGAACTCCAGACGCGTGCGCCCCCTTGTGGGCAAGTGTGGCATTGTGCCCTTGAGTCACTTTGCATCTGGCTAAAGGTGGGACTTGGAGAATCGAACAGGCATTCTTAGGCCTAGCAGGCAGGTGCCTTAACCACTAAGCCATCTCTCCAGCCCCCATTCCCTTTTTTTTTGAGAAGGATTTCATGCAGCCCAGGCTGGCTTCAAACTTGCTAAGTAGCTGAGGATGACTTTGAACTTCTGATCCTTCTGCCTCTACTTCCCAAATGTTGGGATTATACGTGTGTACTACCACACCTAGTTTATGTGGTGCTGGGAGTCAAACCCAGGGATTTGTGCATGTTAGGTAAGCATTCTACAAGCTGCGATATATCCCCAGCCCCAGACAGAGCCAATCTTTAAAAATATTTCATTTATTTGCATGCATGGGGGTGGAGGGGCGGGGGGGGGGTGGCAAGAGAGAGAATGAATGAGAATGGGCACACCAGGGCCTCTAGTGGCCACAAATAACTCCAGATGCATGAGCTACTCTGGGCATCTGGCTTTATGTGGGTACTGGGAAATAGAACCTAGGACGTTAGGCTTTGCAGGCAAGTGCCTTAACAGTAGAGCTATCTTTCCATCTCTTCAGATCCAATCTTTTTTTTTTTTCAAACTGTTTATTTTTATTTATTTATTTGAAAGAGAGACAGAGAAAGAGGCAGAGAGAGAGAGAAAGAGAATGGGTGCATCAGGGCCTCCAGCCACTGCAAATGAACTCCAGATGTATGCACCACCTTGTGCATCTGGCTTAAGTGGGTACTGGGGAATTGAGCCTCGAACTGGGGTCCTTAGGCTACATAGGCAAGTGCTTAACCACTAAGCCATCTCTCCAGCCCCCTTCAGATCCAATCTTACAAGCAGAATTAAAGTTCCTTTTGCCCACGAGAGGCCCACAGATTCAAAGAGGCTAAAGTAACTCATTTCAGGCCACACAGTCTCTAGATCTGGGACCCAAAACTGTGCCCAAGATAACACTGCCATGCATCTCCATGGTGCCTGGTGACCAAGAAATGGGGGCGGTCTTGTGAGGGACAAGGAGAGAGTTCTTAC
Source organism: Orientallactaga sibirica (assembly GCA_036365145.1). Lineage (NCBI taxonomy): Eukaryota > Metazoa > Chordata > Mammalia > Rodentia > Dipodidae > Orientallactaga > Orientallactaga sibirica. Next base: position 13,037,858 of record JAEOAD010000016.1, read on the forward strand.
AGCACCCACCCACATCCCGAAGGCCCACCTACCGTCCAGCCTGGAGGGCAGGCACACTCGCCCGTGATGTGGTGACAGGTGCCTCCATTCTGGCAAGGACAGCGTAGCTCACAGTGAGCTCCGTGGCTCCCAGGCGGGCACAGCTCCTCGCAGCTGCGGGGAGAAGCAGGATGTCAGACACAGCAGCATGCCACCAGCTCTCCAGTGTTGCTCGTCCCAATCCCTCCCCCGGGCTCCCTAGGCGGCAGGGAGACCACAGTCAAGATGAACTTTTCTCCTGCGCACAGCTGGGATGCAGTTCTGCTCGCTGCCAGTAGGAGGCGGCAGGGCTCGCATAGAATATATTGGACTGTTAGTGTGCTTGGACCAATACTTAGGGGAGGAGTTTAGAGGAGAGTGGTTTTTTTGGGGGGCGGGGGGGGGGTAAGGCTGAGGAAGTCTTTTCTAAGAGGAAGACACTTTATTTAGGCCTTGAAGTCAACTTCATTGAGAAAGCCGAAGGGCATGCCAGGCCGAGGGACCATAAGTGAAGGCGCCGAGAAGGGACTGTGGATCCTGCCCTCAAACACCTGCCCATTTTCAAAGAGGGGGAGAACCAAGGCATGTCTCTCCCAGACTCTGGAAGCCTCCCAGCCGCCCTGTGAGGTCCCTTTGCAAGGAGTGTGGACAGGATTTACTTCCTAGTCGTCGTAGGTCTTCGTCCAATGACCTTGACCTCTGTAGTTCAAGGGTCCTGAAAGCGTGCTAAATATGAAGTGGTGGGGCGGGGGGGGGGGACGAGACCACACCCTCAACCTAGGGTTTCTCCTGGACAGAGTTCTTGTCTGTTGCTTCTGGACCCAGAGCTGTAGGATCTAGAACCTTTGCTTTCTCTCGGGGGACAGCAGACATGGTGAAGGTTAGAAGAGAATTCCAAGTTCACCCTGGGTCCCCTCGCCAGGAAAGGACCCTCCTGGAGGTGGTGAATGAACACCTCTGGTTAGGTGAGTTGCTATCCACGTGGGATTAGAGGGATCCGTCACCCAGAGCCTGGATCGATCCTGGTCCCTCCAGGCTCCCCCCCCCCAAGTCTACTACTCACTAGACACCGGTGTAGCCTGGTGCACAGAGGCATTCACCCGTGCGTGGGTCGCAGCTGGCACCATGGCGGCATTGGCAAGGCAGCTGGCAGCCTTTGCCGTGGGTACCGGGTGGGCAGAGCTCCTCACAGCGCCAGCCCCGAAAGCCAGGAGCGCACACGCAGGCGCCGGTGATGGGGTTGCACAGGGCACCGTTCTGGCATTGGCACCGGTTGCTGCAGTGGGGTCCCCAGTGCTCGCTGTCACAGCCTGCAAGAGAGGGCGTGGTCAGGGGCTTCCCTTGAACCGGTCCACAGGGTCTGGGGGGGAAGTTTCAGGACCCCTGTGGGTCCTCCACCAAACCAACCAACCAAATATTCCTCCACCATGGCCCAGGGTTTCTTTCTTTTTTTTTTTTTTTTTTTTTGTTTGTAGAGTTTCACTCTAGCCCAGGCTGATCTGGAATTCACTCTGTATTCTCAGGATGGCCTCGAACTCACAGCGATCCTCCTACCTCTGCCTCTCTAGCACTGGGATTAAAGGTGTGACCCACCACGCCCGGCTTCAGGGTTTGTTTTATGAGCTACAAAAGGCCTTACCGCCCCCCCCCCCACCTACCCCACCTGCGCCTGGCCATTCCGCTCCCACGGCAATGCTTGGCCCCTGTCCCCTCTGCTAGTCACAGCTGTCTGTCCCACTCTGCCTGTGCGAAGCTCTGCTTGGTTAGCCTGGTGTCTATGCCTCTCAGCAGGGCCCTGACTAGCTCCACCTGTCCCCTCTCTGTGACCCTGTACCCTCCTCTTAGTAACAGCCCCAGCCCAGCTTCCAGGTCAGCTGTCCTCCCCCTCCCCAACCCCATTTCACTGGTCTTATCTCTTACACCTCACTCTGGAACACTCTAGAATATGACTCCCTCCATCTCCCCAAGCTCTACCTCCCGACCATTCTTTTCCTCCTCCCTCCCTTTCAGGGATACCTCTAGCTCCCCCTCCCCCCACCCAGCTGCTTCATCTACAGTTCAATGCCATCACTGGCCAAGCAGCCAGCTTCAAAAGAAAGCAAAAAAAAAAGAAAAAGAAAAAAAGAAATGTATCCCTGGGAGGTAACCAACAAGCCTCCCAGATCTTTCCCTGTAATTAAATGTTTCCAAGAGTGACAGCTAAGCCAGCTTTGCAAAAGTCCACACTCCACAGCTTTGGAAAAGGGACAGAATGGCACACAAACCCAGGAAGGTCACCCAGCCTGCTGTCACCTCCCACACTGACCCTCTCTAGGTGTATACAGCACCCACAATAAAGATGTTCACAAACTAGGGCTGGAGAAACGGCTCAGCCTTTAAAGTACTTGCTTGAAAATCCTAATAATAACCTGGGTTCCATTCCTCAGTACCCACCTAACTCCAGATGCACGAAATGGTGTATGCATCTGGAGTTTGTTTGCAGTGACAGGACGCCCTGGTGTGCCCATTCTCTCTCTCTCATCCATTAATAATCTGTCTCTTTTTCCTTCTCTCCTTCAAAAAAAAATATATAAAAAAAGATAGGCTGGGTGTGGTGGCGCACGCCTTTAATCCCAGTATTTGGGAGGCAGAGGTAGGAGGATTGCTGTAAGTTTGAGGCCACCCTGAGACTACATACTAAATTCTGGGTCAGCCTGGGCTAGAGCGAGACCCTAACTCAAAAAACTAAACAAACAAACAAAACAATGATGTCCACAAACTGTAACCTGTTCACTGGAATTCTGGGGTGTGGGCAGGCATGGACAGACTCAAGTAATTCTAGAAGTTCAGTGTTGGGAAAGACTGCTCCCAACTCAGGCCATTGGGTGAGGTTTCTGAGGACAACAGGAATTGCAAGTGGGCTGTGAGAGCTGGTTCGCTCGTCTGCCTGTTGTGAGGACTACGTGTCTTGTATTCAGTCCCATAGGACTCACATTCTCTTGAGCCCCTCTGCTCTGGGCAAGTGGGTTTCCCCAGTGCTTGCAGACACAGAGATGTCAGCTGGTCTGTGTTCCAGTTCTGTAGGATTTCAACACCCGGAGGAAAGGGAAGGTGCCCCTGGAGTAGGCCACTAGACGCAAACGGGCGGTGGTGCTCCAGTGCCCAGCAGGTGTGGCCCGGGAATGTGTGGATCTTTGGGGGCTGAAGGGAATGCTGGCACAATCACTCATTCCATCAGCTCACAAGTTCCTCCCACTAAATGACTGCCACTCTCTTGTCCTGGAGCCTGTCTACCAGCTTTTAGTAGACAGGCCCACCAAGTCCTGGACCCCCATCACTATCTGTCTTCGTCAGTATAATCCGATAGTCATGCATCCAGAATTAGCTGCCACATAATGAGTCACACCCTGCATTTTTCACCTGGAATTATAGAAATTCTTTTTTTTTCTAATTTATTTATTTATTTATTTATTTATTTATTTATTTATTTATTTGTGGGAGGGGGAGAGAAAGAGGTAGGTAGTGAGAGAATGGGTGCGCCAGGGCCTCCAGCCACTACAAACGAACTCCAGACACATGCGCCACCTTGTGCATCTGGCTTACGTAGGGACTGGGGAAGTCGAACCTGGGTCCTTAGGCTTTGCAGGCAAGTGCCTTAACCACTAAGCCATCTCTCCAGTTCTCGACTTGGAATTACATACAGTAGGGCAAAAACCGAGGCCACTAGAGCTATTCCTCCACACACACTGACAAAGGCTCTCTGCTTCTGGACAGAAGGCCTGAGCAGCAGCCAACATCTCATACATCTGTTTGGGACACATATCCAGGGAGTGGAGAGACCAGCAGAGTTACCCACCATTTCCCTTCCTGCTTTGTTGCCAGGCACATGTAGCTTTGGCGCACATATGACACAACTCCACAACAATGACAACCTTACTGGATTGCTTCTCTCCTGGGAGTCTTAGATACATTAGTAAGATTTAACCTCCACAGCCCTGAGACTTTTTGTTATTCCTTCCTTTAAAAAAATTAGAGGCTGGAAGATGGCTTAGTGGGTGAAGGCACTTGTCTACAAAGCCAAAGGACTCAGGTTCAATTCCCTAGTACCCATGTAAAGCCAGATGCATCAGATGCATCAGGTGGCGCGTGCATTTGGAGTTCATTTGCAATGGCTAGAGGCCCTGGTATGTTCATTCTCTCATAAATGAATAAATCAATAAGTAAATAAAATATTATAAAAAAGTTTTGAGCTGGGCTTAGTGGCACACTCTTTTAATCCTGGCACTTGGAGGATCATTGTGAGTTCAAGGCCAACCTGAGACTTGTTAGTGAATTCCATGTCAGCCTGGGCTAGAGTGAGAACCTACTTCAAAAAAAAAAAAAAAAAAAAAAAAATTATTAATCTAATTGAGAGAAAGGAGAGAGAGAGGGAGCGAGAGGAGGAGGGGGAGGCAGGTGTCTGGCTTTTTGTGGGTACTGGGAAACAGACCCAGACCACTGGGCTTTGCAAGCAAGTGCCTTTAACCACGAGCCATACTCCAGTCCCTTATTTCTTCTTTTTTTGTTTTTGCATGTCAGTGATGTACATGCATATATGCATGTTCCTATGCATCGCACACATATGTAAGTATATGGAGGCCAGAGATTGATGTCAAGGGCCTTACTCAGTCACTCCCTGCTTTATCTGTCGGGATAGGGTCTTGCTGAACCTGGAGCTCACCAGTTCAGCTTGCAAGTTCCAGGGATGCCCTGCCTCTGCCTCCCCAGAATTGGGACTACAGGTGTGCGCTGCTGTGCTTGGTGTCTTCTGTGGGTGCTGGTGACGTAACCTCAGGTCCTCTGTCTGCATAGCAAGCACTTTACGCACCGAGCCCCCTTGCTGCTCCCTATTTCCCCAGCCGGCAGAACGTGGGGGATGAAGGTTCAGTGGGGTTCCTGGATGCCCAGTGTTAGAGCAGGGCAGGCTCAGGCCTCCTGGTACCTGTTCACAGCTCAGGTAAAGGGTGCTCTTGCTGATGTCACTTAAGAGGTGACACTGGGGACAGGACAGCATCTATAAAGAACAAAGGGAGGAAGACCACAGAGACGACCGTTTCCTCTCCACTCAGCATGGGCACGACCTCGGGATCCGGAACGAAGGATTCGTCCATCTGTGGGGACCACAGTTCACAACACCCGGAGACCCAGCTCTGTAGGAAATGGTGGGGGTCCAAAGTTGGAGGTCCTTGCTGTACGGCTTGAACATGGTGAATGACTGCTTATTTGTTGTTTACCAATACCTACTTAAAATTTTTTTCCCAAGTTTTATTTGCAAGCGGAGGGAGATAGAGAAGAGACAGAGAGAGAGAGAGAGTGGGAATGCACCACTGCGAACAAACATCAGACACATGAGCCACTTTGTGCATCTGGCTTTACGAGGGTACTGAGGAACAGAACCTGGGCTATCAGGCTTTTTAAGCAAGTGCCTTTAACTGCTGAGCCATCTATCCAGCCCACTTTTTAAAAATGATTTTATTTTCACTTATTTATTTGAGATGGAGGGGGAGAGTGAGAATGGGCATGCCAGGGCCTCCAGCCACTGCAAATGAACTCCAGACGCATGTGCCATCTTGTGTATCTGGTTTAGGTGGGACTTGGAGAATCGAACTTGGGTCCTTAGGCTTCACAGGCACGCGTCTTAACCGCTAAGCCATCTCTCCAGCCCCAGTTTTTTTTAAAAGTGTTTCATTATATAGCTCGGGTTGGCCTTACACTCTCAGTCCTTGTGCCTCAGCTTCCCAAGTGCTGGGATTACAGGTATATGCAACCTCTCTTAGCTTTGGCCTTCATTCTTTCTGACATAGCCCAAACCCAGTAGGAGGCAAAATTTCCTCGGATAAGGAAGGCAGAATGTTGTCACCAAGTCAAGCAGTACTGCTTGTATGCTTCATTCCTATCCCTATCCCTGTCCACTGTCTGTTTCCCAAGCATCTACTGGCACAGGGAGCTGCCCTACCCTCTTGGAGCGTATAGTCTAATAGGGACAGGATCATAGCGTTTGGTACACTGTGAAAGTGGTAGGAGGAGGGTGGTTAGGGACATTGCCAAAAGGCATGTGGGGCTGAGGACCTAGTTCATTTGGCAGCACTTTTGCTTAGCATGTAGGAAGCCCCAGCTTTGGATCCCCGGTGCTGTGTTTATAAATCAGGCGCAGTCGGTCGTTCATGCCTGTCATCCTGGCACTCAGGAGGATCAAAAGTTCCAGGTCATTCTTGGCTACATAGTGAGCATATTATATTCTGGCCTGAAAACATGGGACCCTGTCTCCAAGAGAAATAAATAAAAAATAAAATACAAACCAATCACAACCACCACCACAACAAACTAAGGCATGATGGCTGGTGCCTATAATCCCAGTACTTGGGAGACAGAGGCAGGAGGATCACTCCAAGTTTGAGGCTACTCTGGGCCTACACAACAAGTACCAGGTTAGTCTAGGCTACAGAGACCCTGTTTCAAAGACGGCGACGAGGAGGAAACACAATTTTAGTACTCCTGAAATCACACTGATTTCTCACATCAGAGACTCTGTGCGTGCGTGCGTGCGTGCGTGTTTCTACAAACATGTATTGTAACTTGGAATATGTATCCCCATGTTTCTGTGTTCCTAAAATCACAGCAACAGCCCTGTGTCACAACTGGAAACCATGGAAACCAACAACCCTCTGGAGACTACAAACAGCAGGGCCAGTCACAGGAGGGTGGACAGTCCCTCATAGCCCACCTGCTGGAGGAAAGGTTATGCTCAATTGAGGATATTCTCATTTAGGGAAGCAGGGAAGCACATGATCCATTCCAGAGAAATTTCCCCCCAGCGTGATTAAATGGGGGAAAAAAATGTTAAGAGTTCAGAGGGCTCAACTTTAGTTATCTCGAAAAATTCCCTTAACTACACCTCATTCCCCAGCAATGACAGGGCAATGAAGCAGAGCTCAGAGAGTCAATTCTCTACTCTGCCGACGGCCCCTAAGAACCGCCATCACCGTAATCACCACGGGACTGTGCCCACACACACTCTTCCAATTTGGCCTTGCTGTGTCATCCCCTCACACTGTCACAGACTCTCCTCCCTAATTACATTTAGTTTCTGCCAATTTTACAGCTTCTCTGGGCAGCTACTGAGGGCTCAGAGGACACCCAGAAGTACGTGACAGGGCAACTCAGCTCCCCCCAGGGTGACACCAGACCTTGCGGGCTCCTGGGTCCCCATGAGGGGACAGTGGCTTGACCACTCTCTTCCCCACTGTTCTTACCATGGACAGACTTCTCAACTGGCGACTCCAGTTACTTGAGCAGTTACTACACACCAGGCTGGGCAGTAAAGGCATAAAAGTATATTTTTCTCATTTGCAGTAGTGGGTGATACTATTATTATCATCATCATCATCTTGTAGGTAAAGAAGAAAGACTCAGAGAAGCTAAAGAATTTATCCCTGGTCACATAGCCAGGAAGTGACTGGGAGCCTAGGCTGTTAACACCTGCTGGGTATGACATGGCTTGGTGCTGATGGAGTGGGATTTGGGACACAAACAGCCAACCGTATACTCCACAGGGATGAGAGGGTAGAGACACGTCTCACGAGTGCCTTGTTCAAGGACTGGTTTATGTGTTAGCAGTGGTTTCAGGTTTTCCACAACTGATCCTATTTCCCATAATCTGATTTTTTAAGAGTTTTTTTTTTATGTATTTAAGAATATTTTTATTTATTTGTAAGCAGAGAGAGATAGACAAGAGAGACAGTGAGAATGGGCACACCAGGCCCTCCAGCCACTGCAAACGAACTCCAGATGCATGTGCTACCTTGTGCATCTGGCTTACATGGATCCTGGGGAATTAAACCTGGGTTCTTTGGCATTGCAGGCCAGCGTCTTAACCGCTAAGCCATCCCTCCAGCCTCCCTGTTTAATTTTTTAAAAATATTTTATTTATTTGCAAGGACAGAGAGAGAGAGAGAGAAAGAATGCATGTATGGGTGTGCCAGGGCCTCTAGCCATTACAAATGAATTCCAGATGAATGTGCCACTCTGTGCATCTGGCTTTATGAGGGTACTGGGAAATCAAGCCTGGGTTGTTAGGCTTTATAGGAAAATGCCTTAACTGCTAGCCACCTCTCCGGCCTCCTAGGTATTTTTGTTTTATTTTGTTTTTGTTTTTTGAGGTAGGGTCTCACTCTAGCCCAGGCTGACCTGGAATTCACTATATAGTCTCAGAGTGGCCTTGAGGTGACCCTCCTACTTCTGCCTCCCAAATCCTGGGATTAAAGGTATGAGTCACCACGCCCAGCTTTTTTTTTTTTTTTAGAAGCAGCTTCTTACTCTAACTCAGGGTAACCTGGAACTCATTCTGTAGCCCAAACTCATGGCAATCCTCCTTCCTCAGCGCCCCGCCCTCAGTGCCGAGATTAACGACATGGCCACCCAAAGAAACTCGATAACCAATTAAACAATGACTTCCTCCCCTTGCCTCGAGTACATTAAAAAAATATTACTTATTTGAGAGAGAGAGAGAGAGAAAGAGGCAGCTAGAGAGAGAAAATGAGAATGGATACGCCAGGGCCTACTGCTGCTGCAAACAAACTCCAGATGCATGTGCCATTTTGTGCATCTGGTTTTATGTGGGTGCTGGGGAATCGAACCTGGGTCATGACACTTTGCAAGTACATGTGCCTTTAACTGCTGAGCAAGTTCTCCAGTCTCTAGCACATCATCATTATTATTATTATTAATTTTTTATTTTTTTTGGTTTTTCAAGGTAGGGTTTCACTCTAGCTCAGGCTGACCTATGTAGTCTCTATGTAGTCTCAGGGTAGCCTTGAACTCATGGCGATCCCCCTACCTCTGCCTGAGTGCTGAGATTAAAGGTGTGCGCCACCACGCCCGGCTTTCTAGCACACTTTTCTCTTTCCTCCCTTATGCGTTTTTGCCTTTTCGATGTGCTTCACGAGGGGAATCATACACAACAGCCTTTGTATCTGTTTTATTTCACTTAGTATGTTTACAAGGTTTGTCTATGCTACAGGACTTTTTAAAAAACTTTAAAAAATATTTTATTTGTTTGTTTGAGAGATAGAAAGAGGCAGAGAGAGAGAGAGAGAGAGAGAGAGAAAGAGAAAGGGAGAGAGAATGGGCATGCCAGGGCCTTCAGCCCCTGCAAACGAACTCCAGATGCATGCGTTACCTTGTGTATCTGGCTTACGTGGGTCCTGGAGAATCAAACAGGGATCCTTTAGCTTGGTAGGCAAATGCCTTAACTGCTGAGTCATCTCTCCAGCCCCTGCTCTAGGACTTTTTAAAAATAATTTTTATTTATTGATTTGCAAGGAGAGCAGGGAGGGAGAGATTTAGAAGACAGAGAGAATGGCACATCTGAACCTCTTGCCATTGCAAACAAACCCCAGACACATGAGCTATCTTGTGCATCTGGCTTTATGTGGGCATTGGAATTAAACCCCGGGCCTATAGACTTTGCAGGCAATGGCCTTTAACTGCTAAGCCGTCTCCCCAGCCCTGAGTGTGTTCTTACATCCTTACTGACTTGACTCGGTGGGTAGCAATAATTCAGCTGCCAAGTGTTGTCGAGCTTTGTCACCAATTCTCTATATGTGGTTTGGACACCTGTGTCCAGTGTCTTCCACTAGCTCTGGTACCTTACTGGGGGGTCCGGGAAGGGGAGCTGGCATACGTACACATGTGTGATCTTCCCTCCCTCTCTCAACAGACGCCAGAGCTCAGAAGAACTGCGTGGAGTGCTGATGGGTGCTGGGCCAGCCTATCTCCCAGCTGCACATGGGACTCCCCCTCTCAGACAGCAGTTCTCAGCCTGGCTCTTGTCACGATTCTTTCATATATATATAATTTGTATCCCAGATTAGCCTTGAACTCACTATGTAGCCAAGGGTGACCTTGAATGTCTCACCCCCGGCTCCCATCGCCTCAGTGCTGGGATTACAGGTGTGCACCACCTTACCTCGTTTATGTGGTGCTGGGGGCGGAACCAGGGAGGGCTTCATGCGTGCTTGGCAAGCACTCTACTGACTGAACCGTATCCTCAGCCTCATCCCCACTGCCCTGATTAAAACTCAGTGGCCCAAGCCGGGCGTGGTGGCACACGCCTTTAATCCCAGCACTCAGGAGGCAGAGGTAGGAGGATCACTGAGAGTTCGAGGCCACCCTGAGACTACGTAGTTAATTCCAGGTCAGCCTGGACCAGAGTGAGACCCTACCTTGCAAAAAAAAAAAAAAAAAAAAAAAAAAAAAAAAACAACTCAGTGGCCCAAGCCGGGCGTGGTGGCGCACGCCTTTAATCCCAGCACTCGGGAGGCAGAGGTAGGAGGATCGCCTTGAGTTCGAGGCCACCCTGAGACTACATAGTTAATTCCAGGTCAGCCTGGACCAGAGTGAGACCCTACCTCGGAAAAAACAAACAACAACAACAAAAAAACTCAGTGGCCCAGGGTCCAACAGAAGACCTTTGAAAGTCTCTCCCACAAGAGCTTCCTCTCTCCCGCCACCTCTGTCTACCCTGGTCCTCTCTGGAAACAGGCAGGAGGATGCTGAGCTGGGGTCCAAGAAGGAAGTTCCTGCCTGTTGCATAGCGAGGAGTCTGGAGACCGCAAGGAAGCCCAGGGGCCACTACAGTGAAGTCAAGGGGCTGGAAACGACCTGGTTGCTCCTGAGCCTGAGCCACCCCAGCTTATTGTACACAAGCTCCTACCCCAGTGACTGCACAGGCTCAATGAGGCCAGAGCCTCTCTCAGGAACAGTCCATTGCCCCCATTTTCTTGAGAAGAAGCATGAGAGGAGTATGTGTATATATATATATATATATATGTGTGTGTGTGTGTATGTGTGTATGTGTGTGTGTGTGTAGGATGCCTCTTTAGTCATGAATCTGTCAGCTTTCCGTTAACAGCCATTGTGAAGCCCACTGGGGTGTGCGGCATGAACCTTGAGAGGAGATGCAGAAGTCAACTTTGAAAGTGTGGAAGTCAAATTTATCAACTACTCAAACTACACTGACTTTCCTGGAGACTTCGCTTTTATTTTATCTTATTTTATCTTTTTAACTTAATTTAATTTTATAATCAGGGACTGCTTCGGATTTAGAGTGCCCGGATGTTGTAGGGGGCCTGCCTGACTCTGTCTTGGCAGCTGGAACCCCAGCCCTGAGTGTGGCCTGGACCCGTCTACAGAGGAAGGAAACTCAGCGAGGTGTGGAAAGTGCTCGTCCCCAGCTCATTGGCCATGGTGGGTGGTGGCTGGTCTGTCTCCCAGGCAGGGACATTTGACAATGCAGTCTCTGGAAGCAGAGACAGGACATCAGCCTTCCTTCATACTTGCACCCTCCCTGTTTAGAAGGGGTGTTCAGTGTCCAAAGAGGAAGATGCCCGCCAGGCCACCTGGTAGAGGTCAAGAGCAGCATGTCTCTGGAACCCTGGTTGGTGGGCATCGGTGGGCACAATGTGGTGACTACCAGCCCACCCTGCCACTCAATAGTCCTGCCCCAAGTCCATGCTGTCAACCAAACTTCTCTGTGTCATTGCACCCCGACTCCGAGATGAAAATGCCTCAGAAGTGACCTGGGCACTTCTCCCCCATAGCCGTCAGGTCTGCCAGAGGCCTAGGGGCGTGGTAAGCTATGGGCTTGGGCAATCCTCCAGGGACCTGAGAGGCAGGCTGGCCACCCTCAGCTCTGCTGAGAGTCCCCGTCACCCCCAGCTTAATGAGGGCCTCTCTGAGCCACCCCGACCTACCACCTGCTGTCTTTGAAGCATCCCAGCTCTACAACTGAATCATCTCCTCAATTTGTCTAAAAAGCCTCAGAAACCGTGCTGGGCGCAAAGGGATTTCCTTTCTGGAAGAGCTTTCAAAGGCAGCTGCAGACACCTCGCCCTCCCCAGCGCCCACCCCTCGCCTCCTTTCATGCTCCCTAAGCCAGCCTCAGGCTGGGGGGGGATGGCTACCGGGATAGGGGAACTCTCTGGATTCCCCGGTATGAAGCCTCCTACCAGTGGATGTGGGCAGGGAAAGGGAGGTTGCTGTGCGGTCCAAACTGTCTCCCCGGGGACTGAACTCTCCAAGACATGGGTACCTTCTCTAGCATTCCCCTCCCGCTAAATTTTCTCCATACAGTGAAACTGGGTCTTGAAAAAAAAAAGAATACTTTGGTGGCTCTGTTGCCGACTTCGGGCAAGGTGACCCCTTTCCAGACCTGGGTCCCCCATAACAAATAACAGAATCACCCATGATGAATGTGCATCACACTGGGCTCTGGGCTTGGCAGGGGTTCCCTGAGTCCCCTTCCACAGCCCCAGAGCCACTGTGCTCTGTTGGATTTGCCCCAGAGGATAGAAAATGCAGCCTGAGGAGGAGAGTGCTGCGAGCTGGTCTCTGCCTGTCAAGTCTGTTTAGTTCTTCCAGAAGATTTCTTGCTGCAAAATGAAGGATTTCTTGCTGCAAAATGAAGGATTTCTCCTTCTACCTTCCCTGGAGCCCTGCAAAGAGGTGAATTCAGCCTCCATCCTTAAGGAATTTCCTATTTGTAGGCCAAACCTCAGAGATAGAGGGAGAGAGAGAGAGAGAGAGAGAGAGAGAGAGAGGGAGGGAGGGAGGGAGGGGAGAGAGAGAGACAGAATATGAACAAGTAAGAATAAGACTATGAATGAGAACAGATACACCAGGACCTCTTGTGTTGCAAATGAACTCCAGGTGCATGTGTTACTTGTGCATCTAGTTTTACGTGGATACTGGAGAATTGAACCCAGGTCAGCAGGCTTTGCTCTCAAGTGCCTTATCTGCTGAGCCATTTCCCTAGCCTCATGCCCACATTCAGCTTTTTTCTTTTTTCTTTCTTTCTTTTTTTGTTTTTTTGAGGTAGGGTCTCACTCTAGCTTAGGCTGACCTGAAATTCACTATGTAGTCTCAGACTGGCCTCGAACTCATAACGATCATCCTACCTCTGCTTTCTGACAGCTGGCATTAAAGAAGTGCACCACCACACTCAGCTATGCCCGGCTTTAAAAAAAAGTATTTTATTTACTTACTGGCAATTTTTGTGCATGTATATAATATATTTCGATCATAATCCCCTTTCCATTACTTTCTTTCCCCTCACTAAGCCCTTTCTTCCAGATAGTCTGTAATCTTCTTCAATGTCATATGTGTGTATGTGTGCATGGCACACACCTTTAATCCCAGCACTGGGGAAGCAGAGGTAGGAGGATCACCACGAGTTCAAGGCCATCCTGAGACTACACAGTGAATTCCAAGTCAGCCTGGACAAGAGTGAGACCCTACCTCAAAAGAAACAAAAAACAACAACAACAAAAAAAGATGTATAGAGCTGGAGAGGTGGTTTAGCGGTTAAACGCCTAAGGAAGCCTAAGGACCCCGGTTTGAGGCTCAATTCTCCAGGACCCACGTAAGCCAGATGCTCAAGGGGGTGCATGCGTCTGGAGTTCGTTTGCAGTGGCTGAAGGCCCTGGCACTCCCATTCGCTCTCTCTCTACCTGCCTATTTCTGTCTCTCTCTCTCTCTCTCTCAAATAAATAATAAAATATTTAAAAAAGATGTAAAATAACTCAGGAAGACACATGATGTTGCCCTCTGGTCTCCACATACACACATACACATGGGTTTCTACACACATGCAAACATGAATGTACACACACCATACACACATACATACATTTCTTTTTTTTTTTTAAAAGGGACAGGACAGGACACTCTTGGAGCTACTCCAATCTGGGTGCAAGAAATCCAGTAACCTCTGGATCGACCCTGGCTGGAGGCTGCTGAGGCAAGAGTTTAGTTCCGAGCTCATCCAGCAAGCTCTGAGCTCTGTGCTGCAGGTGCACGGGCGACAGCCTGTGTGTACGGGTGAGCGCGGTGCAGTCCAGCAAGCCGAGAGCACCTGCCACTGCGACCAGGACTATGTTGTTCTAGGTATACACAGTTCCTGACATGCTGTCTGGGATGTATTAGGGGCTCAATATTAATATCAGTTGATCCAATGAATAATTCCTTAGCAAACTTTACATGAGAAACAGCTAGAAAGCCAGGGATAAGAAAAGGTGGCTGGGCATGGTGGTGCATGCCTTTAATCCCAGCACTGGGAGGCAGAGGTAGGAGGATCTGATCCCTGTAAATTCAAGGCCACCCTGAGAGTACAGAGTGAATTCCAGGTTAGCCTGGGCCTAGAGTGAGACTCTACCTCCAAAAACAAAAAACAAAAACAAAAAAAGAATGAACGAATAAAAGAAAGAAAGAAAGAAAGAAAGAAAGAAAGAAAGAAAGAAAGAAAGAGAAAGAAAAGGTAGCATGGTCCCTGGCCCTGGGGTCTTCATGGGGAGTAGGGGTGGCCAGAGTGAGAGGGGGTACACTTAGGGTGACTGAACCCCTGAAGGCAAAAAGGGCAGGAAAGTTTGTACTTGCTAGCAATCAAAGATGATCAGACGTCTCATCTCTTGACTAGCACCTAGATCTGTTTTTCCATAGTCAGGACCCTGCCTGGGAGGGAGCTCTTTCATAGGATTTAAACATTGTGGTTGGTCAAGTTCAACCCCTGGAACTTGGTGCCAGGGCTAACCTCTTCCTGAGATAGTCCCTGGCCCTAACCAACCAGGTGGCCCTCACCTGAGCCAGAAGACAGCCCAGCACCCTAAGGTGATAAATACCTTTGCAAATCCCAGCAGAGGTAGGAGGATTGCCATGGGCCACCCTGTGACTACATAGTTAATTCCAGGTCAGCCAGGGCCAGAGTGGGACCCTACCTTGAAAGACCAAAATACATACATACATACATGCATGCATGCATACATACATACATGCATACATACATACATACATACATACATACCAACCTTTGCAAGGGGAGGGCAGGCTCTCTGACCACTTGGGAACTTCCAGATGTGGGTGAGTTTTTCTCTTGGCCCCCTAGCCCTTACTCTCCACATGGGTCCTTTATCCCTTCCAGCTCCCCACACGGCAGGAACTCCTTGAACTTTCTTTTTTCTTTCCAGGCTTTTTTCCCTGGCCCTCCCTCCATGTGGGAGCTCTAGCCATGTGGATGCTTTCCTTGGCTCTGTAATTCCCTCAATAAATATAATAATTTAATAATTATCCTTCTCAGTCTTTTTTATTCAGTTCTTTGATTAAAATTTAGAAATGAAGCCGGGCGTGGTGGTGCACGCCTTTAATCACAGCACTTGGGAGGTAGAGGTAGGAGGATCGCCATGAGTTCGAAGCCACCCTGGTCAGCCTGGGCTAGAATGAGACCCTACCTCAAAAAAGCCAAAAAAAAAAAAAAATTAGAAATGAACCTAGGGTTTGGGGTTCAAGGACTTTCCTGGACCCTGAGCACCCCATTACAAGAGGGAACCCTGCACTGGGAGGCTGGGAGAAAGAGGGGTCTGGGGACAGCATAAGGAAGGCTGGAACAACATCCTCAGGGCATGGGTCAGGAGAGGAAAGGAGAGGAGGAGAGGGAAGGGGAGAGGAGGGGAGAGGTGGTTTGAGAATCTTTAGGTTTAGAGCTGGGGTGTGGGGACAGAAATCTGAGAGCTCAGAATAGAAGGGACCGGAGGGAAGGTCTAGGAAGAGTCAGAACTGGAAGCGGCCTCCAAGCAGTGAGCGTCTGGGAGTGTCCCTTAGGATCTGTCCCCACACCCTTCCATGTGCCTCTGCAGAAGTGGTGCATGCATCTGCAGTTCATTTACTCTGGCTAGAGGCCCTGGCATGCCCATTCTCTCTATCTTCTGCTTTCTCTCTTTCTCTGTCAAATAAGTAAATAAATAAATATTTTAAAAAAAAAGACAGGGTCTCTCCCTCAGGTCTGAAGTTATAGGAGCATGTGTGGCCACACTCAGCTTTTAAAAACAAACAAACAAATAACCCCAGCTTGGGTGCTGGGGACCTAACTCAGAACCTAACTCATGCTTGCATAGCAAGTACTGTTACCTTCACAGCCATCTCAATATTTTCTAGCTTTTTTTTTCTTTTTGACATAGGATCTTGATTTAGCCCAGGCTGGCCTGGAATTCACTATGTAGTCTCAGGCTGGCCTTGAACTAACTCATGGCGATCCTCCTACCTCTGCCTCCCGAGTGCTGGGATTAAAGGTGTGCACCACCACACCTGGCGATATTGTGTAGTTTGTGTGTGTGCGCGCACACAGACACACACGCATGTGTATGGGCGTGCATGTGGAGACCAGAGGCCAGCCTCAAGTGTCACCCTGAGGAAAGCTGTCCAATTCCTTTGAGACATGGTTTCTTTTTCTTTTTTTTTTCTTTTTTCTTTTTGAGAGAGAGTCAGAGAGAGAGAGAGAAATAGAGAATGGGCACACCAGCAGCCTCTGTGAACGAACTCCAGACATGTGCGCCCCCTTGTGGTCAAGTGCAGCATTGTGCCCTTGCGTCACTTTGTGTCTGGCTAAACGTGGGATCTGAAGAATTGAACGGGCATTTTTAGGCTTAGCAGGCAGGCGCCTTAACTGCTAAGCCATCTCTCCAGCCCTCTCTTTTTTAAAAAGTATATTTTATTTATTTATTTGACAGAAAGAGGCAGAGGGAGAGAGAGAGAGAGAGATTAAATGGGCATGTCAGGGCCTCCAGCAGTGCAAGTGAACTCCAGATGCACGCGCCCCTTGTGCATCTGGCTTACATGGGTCCTGGATAATCAAACTGGGATCCTTTGGCTTTGCAGGCAAATGCCTTAACCGCTAAGCCATCTCTCCAGCCTGAGACATGGTTTCTTATTGGCCTGGATACCCAATGGGTCTTAAACAATGCTACTAGAGCGCTGGGGAAATGAGCATGGGCTCAACACACACTATTCATTTCAGTCTCACCTCCGATGGGAAGGGCCAGGTAGGAGGTCTGAGAGTAGACAGACTTCCTTCCCCACCCCTCCCCATGGGGCTGAACCCAGGAGCAGGCATGCCATACGCACGGTCCACAGATTCTGCAGAGACCCAAGGCTGTACATGTAAGATCTGTGTTCCGCTGAGTCGCTTGGCTAAGCCTGCCTCCCTCTCTCCACTGCTGGCATCTCCTCCGACAGGAAAATTAATTGCTGTTTTCATTCTGCTTTTTGTTCCAGTCTATATCCCAGGAATAAGATATCTGAATGACATTAAGTAACCTGTGTGTAAAAGCCCAGAGCACAGAAAGGAGAGCTCAGGGCTGGCAGCCTGTCAGGTCTTGAAGAAGGGCAGCATGTGCATTGGGACATGAGGGGAGTGGAGCCTGCGTGCTTCCCTGGGAGGTACAGACACTCGAGCCTGCTTCCGGCCTCGGCAATGCACACAGGGCGCACCTCCCCACAGACTCTGAACCAGCCTGCTTTGAATTCTTCCTCTCTAGGCTCAGTGATCAGACTAACTCACCTTTTGGTTACGGGCTACACACGGCTGACATGCCTGGGGTTCAGAGACCATGATAGCAGCACAGACTGGCTAACTTCAGAGGCTCATGGGTCAGCACTGGAGAGTCACCAGGCCCTTCCGCCAGCCTTGATCACCTCCTAATGGCGGTTGCATAGTTAATGTGAGTCACTACCAGTATGAAGTGTATACACAGTTTAGCCACCAATAACAGCCAAGCCCACACTTGGGACAATTTCAGCAAAATAAGCCACCCACACTTACACTACAACAGACATTCAAAAAGCAGGGTCAACTGGGCGTGGTGGCACACGCCTTTAATCCCAGCACTTGGGAGGCAGAGGTAGGAGGATTGCTGTTAGTTTGAGGCCAGCCTGGAACTATGGAGTTTCAGGTCAGCCTGGGCTACAGTGAGACCCTACCTCAAAGAAAAAACTAAAACGAAAGGTAGTGTCAGGTCAGGGGGCTTGGGAAGATGGCTCAGCAGTTAAAAGGGCTTGCACGCAAAGCCTGCAGCCAGGGTTTAATTCCCCAGTACCCACGTAAAGCCAAATGCACAAAATGGTGCATGCATCTGAAATTTGTCTGCAGTAGCCAAGACCCTGGTGCAACCCAACTTCTCTCTTCCTCTCTCTCTCTCTCTGCTCACAAATAAAATATTTGAGAGAGGAAGGGAGGAAGATGGAATGGGCACACCATGGCCTCTAGCCACTGCAAATGAACTTTAGATGCGCGCATGCATCACTTTATGCATCTGGCTTATGTGGGTACTGGGGAATTGAACCTGGGTCCTTTGGCTTTGTAGGCAAGTGCCTTACCACTAAACCATCTCTCCACCCCACACAGAAATTATTACCTGCTGTGGATCTTTGGTCTGTTGTCTCTCTGTCTCTGCAACTGATCAGCGTCCTCCATCCCTTGCTATAGATCGTGTTGGGGAAAAGTCTAGTAATTGTTTTTGATTGTTTTGGTTTTTTGAGGTAGGGTTTCGCTCTAGCCCAGGCTGACCTGGAATTCACTATGCTGTCTCAGGGTAGCCTCGAACTCACAGCGATCCTCTTACCTCTGCCTCCCGAGTGCTGGGATTAAAGGCGTGTGCCACCACGCCCGGCTAAAGCCTAATAACTTCTAAGGTCCCATTTCACCCAGTCTCCCAACTGTTTACTGAGCACTTACTAAATCCCCAGCACATGCTATGGACATGTGGGTGGAGGGCGGGGGGCGGTGAACAGGGTTGGCTGTTAGGAGGAGGCATAATATAAACAGGGATCTGATGTGGACCCTGGTTACAGGGAGTTATGACCCAGTCATGAAGGTTTATTTTATTCTCATGTGTCTATGTGCATTTGGTTTATATGGGAGGATGTATGTTTGTGTGGAGGGGGTAGAGGTCAACATTGAGTGTCTTCCTCAGCCACTCTCCACCTTATTTTGTTTTTCTATTTGAGAGAGAAAGAAGCAGAGAGAGAAAGAGAGAAAGAATGGGCACGCCAGGGCCTTCAGCTGTTAGAAACTAACATGTGCCCCTCGTGTGCATGTTCAACATTGCATGCTTGCATCACTGTGCGTCTGGCTCACGTGGGACCTGGAGATACAAACATGAGTTCTTGGGCTTTGCCGCCAAGCGCCTTAACTGCTAAGCCATCTTTCTAGCCCTGCCTTATTATTATTTTTGGTTTTTGTTTTGTTTTTCAAAGTAGGGTTTCACTGTAGTCCAGGCTTGGTTTTTAGTAGGGTCTCACTCTGGTCCAGGCTGACCTGGAATTCACTATGTAGTCTCAGGGTGGTCTTGAACTCACAGCGATCCTCCTACCTCTGCCTCCCGAGTACTGGGATTAAAGGCCTGCACCACCATGCCTGGGCCTTATTTATTTATTTATTTATTTATTTATTTATTTATTTATTTATTTATTTATTTTTGAGACAGGATCTCTTACTGAATTTAGAGCCTGCCAATTTGGCTAGTGGAGCTCTAGGGATCCTCCTGTCTCTGCCTTCCTGGCTTTGGAATTACAAGCATGAGCCACCATGCCCAGGTGTGGATCTGAACTCAGATCCTCATCTTGCAAAGCAAGCACTTTAGCCGCTGAGCCATCTCCTCAGCCCTGTTTGTTTTGAGGCAGGGTCTTGCTATATAGTCTAGGTTGCCCTCCAACTCGTGATTCTCCCGCATCAGTCTCTGGAGTGCACCACCATTTCCTGAGTTTTGGCCTCTTTCTGCCGCACTTCTTCCTGCCACTCCAAGGAGAGTGAATTATCCGACCAAGTGTCCCGCCTGGGGGGCAAGCACATAAGCTCTGAAGCTATGGAGACAACCAGGGCAGCCGGTGGTCTTCACTAACTCTTCAAGGGAGCCCTTTTTTCATGTGAAATCTTATACAGAACCCTAAATATATGGCTGATTGAAATAAATGTATCCCCATGGAAGCAGGGATGGGGTAGAGGAAGGGGATCTCTGAGTTCTGCTAGCTGGTCTTCCTTCAACCCTTTTTCAGAGCACAAGTACAAAATGACCATTTTTTTTGGGGGGGGGGTAGGATCTCAACTTGCCCAGGCTGACCTGGAACTCACTCTGTAGTCTCAGGCTGACCTCAAACTCAACAGCGATCCTCCTACCTCTGCCTCCTCAGTGCTGGGATTGAAGGTATTAAAGGTGTGTGACACCATGCCTGGCTGAAAACGATCAGCTTTCTATCAGCACAATTTCATGCCAAGTACTAAGTCAATGATGATAAACACACTCCTGCACACATACGCGTTTGTGCCCTTATGTATGCAACACACACACACACACACACACACTTACAGTCTCATCCAGCTCCCTCCTTTTATACATGAGGATGCTCTTGCCCAAGAAGGAACAGTGACTTGCTCGAAGTCACGACAGGCACTGTTCACCAGATCTCAGAAATCTACCTTCCCAGCCTTGTGCCCCTCGGGGGTATCACTCCACCCCTATGGAACAACACCCCCCACCCCGTTCTAGAACCCATGAAAAATCAGAGCCCGAATTCCTGTCCCAGCCTGGCTTGTCACATGAGCTGGGAAGCTGTTGGGAAAACACCATTATCTCAATTTCACGAGGGCTTTTCATTGTTCCTGTGTTCCCGGAAGAGGTCCCTAGTTCCCCCCGGAGTCTGTCTGCCGGTGATCTTAATTACTCGCGTGTTCACGATCTTCTGATCTGCGCCTGGGGACCCTGAATTGCAGATTAATATTCAACTAGCTGGAACGATCTTCGGAAGGAGGCTTGTGGTAATTAAGTTGGTTGGAGAACACTTCAAACTAACTTTTTTTTTTTTTTTTTTACACAGCATACAAGTGCTGTAAATTACCAGTGGAGGGAAGACTGGTCCCTTGACAGTCACTAGGGACTGTGCCACCTCATGCTGAGAAGACAGAGAATTGGAGGGACTCCTCCTGCCCACCAGCAGATTGTGGGGTGGGAAGGAGGAGGTGGGGGGAGGGCTGACTATCTGAAGAGCAAGCTGGGAGGGACGTACATCTACAACTTACCACACAAGTTTGATCTAGGACTTGCGCCACTCAGACTGCCCACTGTCCAGAGGTGGATATGTATTTCACAAGCAGAGGTTGGATGGAGCACAGAATCCAGTAAGTGACAATGATGTTCATATTTTCTTTTTTTTTTTAATTTATATTTATTTATTTATTTATTTATTTATTTATTTATTTATTTATTTATTTTTGTGTGTGTGTGTTTGAGGTAAGGTCTTGTTCTAGCCCAGGCCGACCTGGAATTCACTATGTAGTCTCAGGGTGGCCTTGAACTCATGGTGATCCTCCTACCTCTGCCTCCCAAGTGCTGGGATTAAAGGCGTGCGCCATCACGCCTGGCCTTTTTTTTTTTTTTTTTTTTTTTTTTTTTTTTTTTTTTGAGGCAAGCCCAACAGACTGACCTTTTGGTCGTCATCATTGTTTTTATGCAAGGGGGGGGGAGTGCTAGGGCCTCCCACCACTGCAATCAAACTCCAGACTCATGTGCCATCTTGTGCGCATGTGTAACCTTACATGCTTGTGTCACCTTGTGTGTTTGGCTTATAGGGGACCTGGAGAGTAGAATCTGGTTCCTTAGGCTTTGCAGGCAAATGCCTTAACCACTAAGCCATCTCTCCAGCCCCCTATTTGATTTTCTGAACAAAAGGGGGGAAATGGGGACACTTGAAAGACTGTCTGATATTGTAGAGATTTTAGAAAATATTTTTTAAAGTTTTTAAAATTTTTTTAAATTTTTATTTATTTATTTGCAAGCAGGGAGAGAGACAGAATGAGAATGGGTGTACCACTGCAAACGAACCTGAGGTGCATGTGCCACTTTGTGCATCTGGCTTTTTGTGGGTACTGGGGAATCAAACCCAGGTTGTTAGACTTTGCAGGCAAGCACCTCAACCACTGAGCCACCTCTCCAGCTCTGAAAATGTTTTTTAAAAGACTTCAGAACTTAGTGAGAAAGCCACAAGGGGCGGGGAGGGAACTGAGGATCGAGGTGGTGGTGGAAATGTCACTGTCCAGCTGTGGCCTTGGGCCACATGACTTACTTCATCCCTGTGGGCCTCAGTTTCCTCACACATAAAAATGATATTTGCCGGGCACAGTGGCGCACGCCTTTAATCCCAGCACTTGGGATGCAGAGGTAGGAGGATCACCGTGAGTTCAAGGCCACCCTGAGACTACATAGTGAATTCCAGGTCAGTTTGGGCCAGAGTGAGACCCTACCTCGAAAAAACAAAAAACAAAAAAGATATTTTTCAGAAGAGAAAGAGAGGTGAGGAAGTGGGCATGGCCACCTGCTCATGAGAATGTAGAGAAGTCAGAATCAGAACACAGGATGTTCTGGAACAGTGGCTCTCCATGACTGTGCCTCCAGCGAGTCACGTGTGTGACCTTGGACAGGACCCTCCGACAGGTCACTTAACTCCTCTGGCTCTCAGCCCCCCTCTAAAAGGGATAATAATAGTACTACCGTCCTAGAGCAGGGCCTTCAAACTCACTGTATAGTTGAGGATAACCTTGAACTCCTTATCATCCTCCTTCCGCTTCCTTAGTATTGGGGTTACAGGTGTGTCCAGCGCCCCAGCGGCTATGCAAATTTGATGAATCGGTAATACATGCGGGGGCCCACCAGGCAATCAGGAAAAGGAGGACTCCAGTGAACTTAGCTATTATTAATTATTATTATTATTATTACTTATTATTCAACCTAAATTGTTCAGAGAACTGCATAGGCAGATTATGGCATATCCAGAGAATATGATGCAGCCATTCGAAATATTTATGTGGCAAAGGCAAGAATGACAACATCATGCTATTGAGAGAAAAAGGGTGTAATATCACATGCTGTATGAACACATTATGACAATAAAACAGCGCATGCTTGTAACGACAGCATGTCAGAGAGTGAGCAGAAATGAAGCCATTTTCCTTTTAAAATTCTGGCTTTTTTTTTTTTTTTAGTGAGATGTTCCAGTAGGGGCCATCATGTTAGCAGCAGGCTCGGGAGTCTGTGCTCTTGGTGTCGGGGAAACTAGAGGTTACATGAGATGCCAGACCCTCCAGGTTAGAGCCGGGCACAAGATGCCCACAAGCACCTGGCCTGGCAATGTCAAAGCATCCCAGCTGACTCCTTCTTTGCTTAATTTGTGTCAATCGATTTCCTATTTTTAATTAATAATTCTAATTATGATGCGGCAAATTTACCCAACGGCCGCGACTGAATTAATCAGGGTCTATCGATTGGGGCTGTGGAGTTATCCCACAGTTTCTGACACCATCGATTTCCTGCTGGGAACAAATAAGGAAACACGCAGGGCAGATGCGGCTGTCAGTTCGCTGGTGCTACGAGCCCTAAACTGGGCCCAGGAGCATCTGCCTTCAACCCCCATCCCCAGCAGCTGCAGCCACAGCCACCAAGGCCACCAGTGGGACTGGGCTTTGGTTTATGGTTCGTTTAGAACTCTGCAACTCTATCCACCATTTCCATCTCACCGTTTTTGTTTTTTCAAGGTAGGGTCTTGCTCTAGCCCAGGCTGGCCTGGAATTTACTATGTGTTCTCAGGGTGGCCTCGAACTCAAAGTGATTCTCTTACCTCTGCCCTCAAGTGCTGGGATTAAAGATGTGCACCACCATGCCTGGCTTTTTTTGTAAGTGAAAACCTTGGACAGTCTCCTTTCTTGTGCTGTCATTTTGCAAGTCAGGAAACAGAGGCTCACGGGGGAAGCAGGGTCTTGCCTAAAGCGCTCACTGAGTCATGGCAGAGCTGGGGCTAGAACTCAAACCTGGCCTCCATGTCCTTCCCACCCACAGGGAGGCTGAGCTGAGGGAGACTGGAGGCCAGGGACAGATCCCATCATGTCTCCGTTCCCCAGCATGGGTCTGGTCATTAAGCAGGGACACGTGGCAGTGCTGTGCAGCCTTGATGTGCCATCCTGCCTGATTTTGCTTCCCCCCTCCCAAACTCTGTGCTCATCTTATCTTCTTCCTGCCCTTGAGACTTCAGCACAGCCCCACTGTGACCCCACACCTGCGTCACACCCACAGAGTGATGTTACACACCTACAATCCCTAGTTCTTGGGAACCAGAGAGAGCCCCGTTGCCCAAGTACCTTCTTTTAAAATTTTTTTTTATTTTTATTTACTTGAGAGAGATAGACACAGAGGAGAATGGGTGCACCAGGGCCTATAGCCACTGCAGACGAATTCCAGATGCATGCACCACATTGTGCATTTGGCTTACGTGGGTCCTGGGGAATCAAACCTAGGCCCTTTGGCTTTGCAGGCAAGCGCCTTAACCACTAAGCCATCTCTTCAGCCCCCGAGTACCTTCTTTGGGATGGCACTTTACATACACAATCCAACCTCTAGGATTCACTGAGGACCAGGGAAAGTAGGAACAGGCTTGGGCTTGCCTAGTCCAAAGCCCAGCTTGTTTCCTGTGCAGAAGGAAGGAGTTGGGAGGCGCCTACCATCATGCAGACGACATGTATGTAGACTCATTATGGTGCTGTGAAGGAGTGCAGTCAATATGAAGGAGACCTTGACTCTGACATAGACAAATACAGGGAGAGAACAAAAAGTCATTCCAACTGGTCACGAGCTGGCTTAGGGGAAGGGAAAGGGCAAGAAGCAGGTTGCTTCAGCTCTGCATAGTGAGAGCCGCTGCAGGCTTGGAACACAGGAGAACCGTGGTCTAGCTGATGATGTAGGGATGGTGATCCAAGCAGGACTGTTTGGCTGAGCAGAGACCAGAAGGCATAGAGAGACCTTTAGGAAGACACTACACTGGTCTAGGCACAAGCTTCCAGGACCCACAACCAAGATGGTGATGGGTAGGGAAGAGAGAAACACACATGGCTGGGTGGTAACAGCCCCACACTGACCAGGCACTCCCAGGACTGTGCTGGGTGTGTGTGTGTCTGTCACTGGATTAAGGCCCATGCTAATCCAAACGGATCCCATTGTAAATTGATTATATCTGCAAAGACAATCTCCAAAGCAGGTCACATTCAAAGGCTCCAGGTGGACATGAATTTGAAAAGGGGGCACTATTTAACCATTTGGGGGAACAATATATTTTCCCTCCCCGAGGGGTCTTTCTTCCTAGGGCTAATGGGGATTCTCCTCTTGTGTCTCTGTGGATGTCAGCCTGCTGCAAGAGGCAGGGGACAATGATGAGGTCTGATAGTCCAGAGCTTCTCATTATTAGCTTGGAACCTAGCTGGCGATGTGCTAGTCAGATTCCAGTGACCAGCGTTCCAAGAAAAAGAAAAAGAAAAAAAAAAGATCCTGACTTGTGGCACTGGCTGATTTCCATGGTATAAATATTGCTAGCACAGTTGATTTCATGCTGCCAAGGTGAAGTAACGGAACACAGGTGGGAAGAGATGTGCACACGCAGACAGGTCCAGATCACCACACGCAGAGTTATCTGGGGACCTGGGAGGCGTGTGAAGGAGCAGACATACCCAGGTCCCCTGTCCCCTCACTAGCCAATGTCCTCTTGGAATCATTACGTCTGTTGCAGTCATCAGTCAACTGCTGGGAACTTGGAACTCATAGAACTTGGGCTGGGAGGATGGCTGAGTGGGTGAAGCACTGGCTATATGAAATGGGAGGATCTGAGTTCGGATTCTGCGCCACATAAATGGTGTGGCAGCGTGCGCCTGGGATCTCAGTGCTTGGGAGGTGGAGCCAGGAGCATCCCCAGGGCTCACTGGCTAGTGAGTTCCGCTCAATCAGAGAGTCTGGGTTCAGTGAGAGACCTGGTCTTAATATGACACGCAGGGAGTACTTGAGGACAGCCATTCGATAATGACACCTGGCCTCCCACACGCACCTATCTGCGTGTGCGCGTGTCTACACATGTACCCCTTATCAATACCCAGGCGCAGACAGGTACACACTGCAAAAAGGTTGCAAAACACATTGGTGGAGGAAGGTGAGTGTGGTAAGGGCAACTGTGAGGTTGCAAAGGAAGCCCTGGTTCTGATCTGAACCCAGACTCTACCATGCACTGGTGCTATCCCCTGGGGACATCATGGAGCCTCTTGTTGAATGATTGTTTAATTAATTAATTAATGCTTCAGTCATTCATTCAGACAGGGCTGAATGTTCACTGTGACAGGGTATGGAGAAGGAAAGATGAAAAATAAGGGCTGGAGAGGTGGCTTAGCGGTGAAGGCACTTGCTTGTGAAGCCTAAGGAAACCCAGGTTCGATTCCCCAGGACCCACGTAAGCCAGATGCACAAGGTGTCACATGCATCTGGAGTTCATTTGCAGTGGCTGGTGGTCCTGGCATGCCCATTCTTTCTCTCCATCCTGCCTCTCGTTCTTTCTCTCTCAAATAAGTAAATACATAATTTTTTTGAAAGATGAAAAACAAAACTGTCATATATATGCTAGTAGAGCTGAAGGTCATAACATTAGTCATATGGGAGATGAGGGTAGAGCTCAGTTGGTGGAGTGCTTGGCCAGAATACACGC
Source organism: Orientallactaga sibirica (assembly GCA_036365145.1). Taxonomy (NCBI): domain Eukaryota; kingdom Metazoa; phylum Chordata; class Mammalia; order Rodentia; family Dipodidae; genus Orientallactaga; species Orientallactaga sibirica. The sequence goes on from JAEOAD010000016.1 coordinate 13,064,279, forward strand.
AGCCCAGGGTCCCATCCCTAACATCCCTAACGTAAACTGGGCATGGTGATGCACAGCTTTAATTCCAGTGGAAGCAAGAGGATCGGAAGTTCAAGGTCATTATCCACTACACAGGGAGCCAGAGGCAAGCCAACAAAACCCCCAATAATATTTGCAGTAGGTATCAGTTCCTCAGCTATGCAAAGCAGGAACAAACTCCACCCTGGTAAACTGAGAGTGAACATCCACAGGAGACTCCACCCCAGGACCCTGAGCTAAGCAGGAGTTTAGCATGCGCGATAAGTCTCAGAAGCAAGTCCATGGCAGGCGCTCAGACTGGTTAATTCGTCAAATGGCCATAAATACCTGCTGTGCCGGGGCTGGAGAGATGGCTTAGTGGTTAAGGCTAAGTGGTTCTTAGGCCTGCTAAGCCTAAGAACACTGGTTCCAATCTCCAGGTCCCACGTTTAGCCAGACGCAAAGTGACGTAAGGGCGCAATGCTGCACTTGACCACAAGGGGGCTCACGTGTCTGGAGTTCATTCACAGCAGTTGAGAGGCTGCTGGAGCGCCCATTCTCTGTCTCTCTCTCTCAAAAAAAAAAAAAAAAAAAAAAAAAACCTGCTGTGGGGAGGAGTGAGCCAGGACTCCAGGGACTGTGAAGTAATCCCGGGATGCAGCCTGAAAGGATGATGGGAAGATCTTACCTTTCCCTGCTCCAAAAGTCTGTTATCCACAGACCATCTACTTTCCCTATGTTGTGGGCTGGAGGAAGGATTCTGGAAGATTCCTCAATGTCCACTTACTTGGGGAAGCTGGGCAGGTGACCCTATCTTTGTGAGAGAAGAAATCACCTCTCATATTTCTAGGCATCAAATCATGGAATGAATTTGCTCTTTTTTAAAAAATATTTTTATTTATTTATTTGAGAGAGAGAGAGAGAGAGAGATACCAGATGCCAGAGCCTCTAGCTACCACAAACGAACTCCAGATGCATGCACCCCCTTGTGCATCTGGCTTACGTGGATCCTGGAGAGTTGAGCTGGGATCCTTTGGCTTTGCAGGCAAATGCCTTAACCACTAAGCCATCTCTCCAGTCCAATTTGCTCTTTTTTATAGAATTATTTTTCTTCTTCTATTTAATTAAACATTCTCTTTTAATCTGGGTGTAGTGGTGCACATCTCCAATTCCAGTGCTGAAGAGACTTATGTAGGAAGATTGCCATGAATTTGAGGCCAGCCTGGGCTACAGAATGGGCTAGAGGCCCTGCCTTCAAACAAACAAATCACTTTTATAATCATCATCATACGGCCAGTCTTCATCAGTCACATACCGATCACCCCTTTCACTCCCCCCTTGCCCATATGTTCTTTATTCTTTCAATATCCAATTAGGATCAATTATTTGCGGTTTATCCCATTGCTTCAGGTTTGCCCGATAAACTTAGGGAGCTTTTCCTGCAATACCAGAATGCGGCCACTAGGGAGCAGCAGGCAATGTCATTAATACAGGTCAAAGGATTTTATCTGAGATTAGAATCACAAGCTGGAATTTCCCAACTAGAACAAAATCTGTCATTCTATTCTGTACACACACGCCCGGCCTTTCCATCCATCCACTGTTTCTCCAGGCTGCAAGGAGTTAAACGCCATTTAAACACAGCAACACCTCTTAGCAACGCCCTTGACAACCTGCAGCATTGACGAATTGTGTCTCATCCAAACTGCCTTCTTTTACAACGCTTCCAGCTACAAATCCAACCTGACAGCCAAATATCACCTTCAAAACGTCAAGTTTAAATGAGTTATTATTTGTAAAGAGCTTTGAAGGGTGTCTAGCACCCAGAAAGCTCTATTCCAGTATTTAAGGCTTTATTTATTTTCAGATTTTTAATTCTTTCCCACCCACCCACACCCCCGCCTTTGCACAGGAATGTAAATTCATTTCAACACTGCAGGAATTAGCAATGAATGAGTTTTCATTACTCTGGTTTAATTATCAGCTCCCTGTGCACTGGGAAAGGTTTGTCCAGGGAGACAGGAAGTTGGCCCAAAGGTGGCCCACCTCAGGCAGGGGCTGAGGTCTTTCCTCCATCACCCTGACATGGGGGGGGGAGAACCCTGCAGTTCCCTCTGACTCATGACGGTCACCTGATTCAGGGAAAGCCAAGACTCCTAATTAGACAGGGGTTATTTATTTATTTTGCTTTCATTCCTGAGTCAAGCCAAGAAAAGCTATGTAGCCATGGGAGGGAGCTGGATCAATTAAATTATCATAAGCAGTGTGTGTGTGTGTGGGGGGGTGGTACTCCAGCAGCCAGGCATGAATGCTGCAATCCCTGGCAGGTGCAGACACACCACAGCATGTCCACCAGTCTGAGGGGTACAGTAGACCAGCTTCAGTCGCTGGGATGAACTTCCAGATAAGACACAGCTTATGGGAGGAAGGGATTTATTGAAGCTTACAGATCCAGGGGAAGTTCTGTCATGGCAGAAGAAGCTGGCCTCCTTTCACAGGTCCAGGCAGAGTGCAAAGCTACCACCTCCAGCACAAGCACGCATACTCCGGGAACCTCTTAAGGCAGAACTCCGGCACTTGGCATATCTTTTTGGCTGGAAACAGATCTGCCCCCCAAACACACTTTGGGGCTGGACCCTAGGATCCGCCCACAGTGACACCTCCTCCAGCCAGGCAGCTGGAGATCTAAACTATAAGCTTTAATAAACTCCTGAATCAGGGCTGGAAAAATGGCTTAGTGGTTAAGGCACTTGTCTGCAAAGCCAAAGGACCCAGGTTCAATTCCCCAGGACCCACATAAAGCCAGATGCACATGGTGGCACAAGCATCTGGAGTTCGTTTGCAGTGGCTGGAGGCCCTGGTGTGCCCATTCCCTTTCTGTCTTATCTGCCTCTCTCACACACACTCTCTCAAATAAATCAATAAATAAACTCCTGAATCAATTGCAGGACATCCATTCAGACTACCACAAGGGGTCATACTGACACACCTGTGTTCTGGGGATGCTAGGAATGTTGGGGAAAACAACGACTGAGTGTCTTGTGGGCTACGCCTGTCCCACTGTGTCTATTTTCCAACACTCCGGAGTACTGGGCTGCTTAACTCAAGGCCGTGCAGCTAGCAGAGTGAAGGCCCTGGGTGAGGTCAGGCACAGCGGCCGCGTTTCTTCTCGAAGCTGGTTCCTCCTCCAGTTGTTCTCAGGATAATTCTGACCCTTGCTGGTCTGAGGCCAGCCTCCCCTCTCAAGTTCCCTGCTCTGGGAGGTGCTGGCTGGCTCTCTGTGGCCCGAGGGTCACAGCCTTCTCTCTTTCTTGCCCACAGGCTTCGGTTTGCCAGAGGGATGTGAGCAGCGGAAGCCAGAATGTCTCTGTGGATGACTTTGCCCCATGTGGGGATGACTCCCATGGACTCCCACCCTCAGGGCTGATGGGGGTCTAACATGGGAGGTGAGGTGGGGGATTGTGATGGGTCAGACAGCCAATAGGGCATAGGAAGATCTAGAACCTTAGGCTAAGGTGGCCAGATGGCACAGGGCTTGGGAAAGGACAGGATTGAACTTCCCTATGCAAGGAGATGATGGGATGAATGCAATAAAGAGTCACGTGGGAGCTGGGTGTGGTGGTTCATGCCTTTAATCCCAGCATTCAGGAGGGGTGTGTGTGTGTGTGTGTGTGTGTGTGTGTGTGTGTGTGTGTGTGCATCTGGAGAAACAGATATCCCAGAGGAGTTGGGGAGTCTGCATGATGAAGAGAAGAAGAAACCTACAGAGATGGAGAAAAGGAATGTGTGATTGCTCAGTGAAAGAGGAAAATGTTAACAGTGAGACTCATCTTCATGATCCCTGCTCAGTGGCCTCCAGGTCCGAGTTGGCCTTGGCCCCTCCTCGCAAGCAGCTGAGGGAAAGAGGAGGGGTCTGGAGGGAGGCGATACACATGTGTGAGATGTGGCTGGTTTGGGGGTGGGGACAGAACCTGTGTATAGACACTGGAATATGCCCTACAAAGAGAACCCTCTGGCCCCTTCTCTCCCTAGGTCCTGGTGATCCCAGACCCTTTTAGGCTTCTCAGGGGCCCCCTCAACCCCCAGGAGGCCCTTTTCTTGCCACACTTCAATCCTGACATTTCTTTTTCTGTTTTTTTTTTTTAGGTAAGATTTCACTCTAGCCCAGGCTGACCTGGAATTCACTCTGTAGTCTCAAGGTGGCCTCGAACCTATGGCGATCCTTCTACCTCTGCCTCCCGAGTGCTGGGATTAAAGGCATGCGCCACCACACTCGGCCTGACACATTTTTCTTCTGCTGACCTAAGTCCAATTTACTTGGGGGAAAAAAAAATCTTCCCCAGCCCCCAAATCAAATCACTCAGGGAGGGAGGGCAGGAGGGAGGGAAGGGGGTTGAAAGGCAGCAGAGGAAATAAATGCATTCAGCAAGTGTATTTTTATTCCAATAAAACTTGATTCAATAACCACCATGAATATTTCATTGGTAAACTGCTGCCTCTCCTATGGGCCATGCTGGTCTCTGGCCAATTTTACCCTTCCTCCCCTTAGGGCAGTAGAGCAGGCCTCTACTCCAGCAACCTGGGCAGCTCCGAGAGCAGGGGGAGTGTGGCAGGCCCCTCAGCAGACCAGCTCCTTGGGAGGCCTGGCACTGTTTCCAGAATGTACTACCGGAAGGGCTCGGGATGGAGAATCAGGCTTGAATAGTGACATTGTCCTCTCCCTTCACTTAGGACATTCTTTTTAAATATTTTATTTATTTAGTTATTTGAGAGAGAGAGAGGAAGAGGCAGAAAGAGAGAGAGAATGGGTGCGTGCCAGGGCCTCCAACCACTGCAAACTCGAACTGGGGTCCTTAGGCTTTGCAGGCAAACGCATTAACTGCTAAGCCATTTCCCCAGCCCCGCTTAGATATTCTTAAGAGGATCAATACAGGTGCAGCGGCTGTAGACAACTGTATGTACTTGACCTCTCACCTTTTCTGAGGATGCGGGGGACAAGGTGGGCACTATCCAGAAACTTCAAACACTCCAACTTGGAAACAATTTCTACCGGGACTACTGTTTTCTATCCTCCTCCCCACCCCAAAGACAAGGCAGGCCATACTCACTTCATGTAGCGAGCACATAAAGATGGGGGTGGGGTGGGCTATACTGGGTGAGGGGGTTAATAGCCTTCCCTGAAAACTAGAGGGACAAGCCAGGCATAGTGGCGCACGCCTTTAATCCCAGCACTCGGGAGGCAGAGGTAGGAGGATCGTCATGAGTTCAAGGCCACCCTGAGAGTACATAGTGAGTTCCAGGTCAGCCTGGGCTAGAGTGAGACCCTACCTCGAAAAAAACCAAAAAACAAACAAACAAACAAACAAACAAACAAACAAACAAAAAACCTAGAGGGAACTAAAGAGTTAATAAGGTGAGAAGGCCATAAAGAATGGAGACATCCAGTCCTCCCTAGTCAACTCTGCTTAAGAGCCTATTCCGAGCAAATAGCTTTGATGCCTTATCTGCTTGCCTTGGACCTATGGCTAATTCAATCTGTTTGCCTTAGAGTCCTCCTTATAAGTTTGAACCCCAGCCTGACTCGGGGCTTCATCCCGCGGGAAGGCTGCTGCCCCTCGCTGCCGCCCAATAAACAATCTGGAGAGATCAAGTCCGGTGCTCTTTCTTGCTTTCTTCCTACACGTTCCTTACCCTGGGGAGGGACATAGGACACCTAGTGTTCCCACAGCACAGAGCATCCCACCTGTCCCTAGGCTCAGGTCATTGGGGCAGAACTCCTGAAACTGATGACACCCCAGGTCTTATAGGAGTTTAGCCTGGGTAGCCAGGACATTCATGCCCCAGCCCAGTGATTGGCTCTGGGATAGACCTGTGAGTCAATCCGGCCAATGGGATTCAATCCCAGAACTTACTCAGGGAAGAAGGGGCTCTGCTCTCAAGCGGGCTGCTAGGCAGGACAGCGGGGACCTTGCGCTTCTGTGGCCACACTGGCAGAGAATGCTTGAGTGTGAAGCTCACGCACGGGGCAAGAGCAGAGGTGGAGGTACACAGAGCCATCATCGGAGCCGCCATGAAGCTGTGACCAAAGCCAATCCTCACTGTCAAAAGTCCCTTTGCTGCCTGAACCTTAGGCTGGGTTTCTGTCACATGCAACACTCATTAATTAAGGTCTTGGTCTTCCCCAGGGAAATGTCTAAGGACAGTGGGCCATCTGACCATCAGACTGGTTTCTGCTGGGTGGTTGTATTCCACTCAGCCCTGGAGGCACCTTTAAGAATTCAAATCAAGGGCTGGGGGTAGGGCTCAGTGGCACAGCACTAGCCTAGCATGCATAAGGCCTTAGACTTGATTCTCAGTATTTTGTGTCCCCTCCCTTGCTTAGGACGTTGGTAGAAGGATCACTACAGGCTCAGTGGATGTGGCACATAAAAAGTACAATAGGGGGCTGAAGAGATGGCTTAGTGGTTAAGGCGCCTGCCTGCTAAGCCTAAGAACACCCGTTTGATTCTCCAGGTCCCACGTTTAGCCAGATGCTAAGTGATCCAAGGGCACAATGCCACACTTGCCCACAAGGGGGCACATGCGTCTGGAGTTTGTTTCACAGCAGCTGAGAGGCTATTGGTGTGCCCATTCTCTCTCTCTCTCTGCCTGTTCCCCCCCACTCAAAAAAAAAAAAAAAAAAAAAGTACAACAGGACTGGAGAGCTGGCTCAGCAGTTAAGGCACTGATCTCCAGAGTCTAACAACCTGAGTTTGATTCCTCAGGACCCATGTAAGCCAGATGCACAAAGTGGCACATGTGTCTGCAGTTCGTTTGCAGTAGCTGGAGGCCCAGGCGTGCCCATTCTCTCTCTCTCCTTGCAAATAAATAAAAATATTTTTAAAAAGTACAATAAAAATAATTGAAATATAATCAGTGATACTGGCTCCTCACACCATCTGGCAAGATCTGGCAGGTGTCCTGGAAAATTTTCAGTGTCCCTCAGGGAACTGGTATGGGGACTTTCTAGGATGGACACTTGAGATCACCAACGCCTATCTCAGCTGGCACTCCAGCATTCATTCATTTATTCGTTCAATCAACTAGTGTAATGAGAAGATGGATTTGGGCTCAGAAAGACTTGGGCAGGTCAGCTGCCTCTTTGAGACTCAGTTTCCTTGCCAGTGAGATGAAAGTGATTGGAAACCTAACATCTTATTATCAGAAATCCAATATCTTTTTTTGTTTGTTTTGTTTTTTGTTTTTGTTTTTCGAGGTAGGGTCTCACTCCAGCTCAGGCTGACCTGGAATTCACTATGTAGTCTCCGGGTGACTTCAAACTCATGGTGATCCTCCTACCTCTGCCTCCTGAGTGCTGAGATTAAAAGCGTGCGCCACCACGCCCGGCTTGGAAATCTAATATCTTTTTAAAAAAATGATTTCATGTTGTATGTGAATGTGGGTGAATGTGTGTGAATGTGGGTGGGTGCCCATGTGTCATGGCCCTTGTGTTAGGGTCAGAGGGCTTGTCCTCACCTTCCTCTTTGAGATCAGGTCTCTCACTGGTGTCACTGTTCTAGGACATCTGGAGAAGTGTCCTGCCATTACCTCCCTTGTCACCAGAGGTATACTGGGATTACAGAAGCCCTACCACAGCATCTGTTTATTTTATTTTACCTTATTTTATTTTTTTCCGAGATAGGGTCTCACTCTAGCTCAGGCTGACCTGGAATTCACTATGTAGTCTCAGGGTGGCCTCGAACTCACGGTGATCCTCCTACCTCTGCCTCCCAAGTACTAGGATTAAAGGCGTGCACCACCATGCCGGGCTTTTTTTTTTTTTTCCCAGGCACGATGCTCACTCTAGCCCAGGCTGACCTGGAATTCACTGTGTAGTGTCAGGTTGGCTCACAGCGACCCTCCTACCTCTGCTGGGATTAAAGGCGTGTGCCACCACGCCCGGCCAGCTTCTGGTTTTTATGTGGGGTCTGGGGATCCAAACTCAGGTACCGAGAGCTGCTCAGCAAGCACTTTATCCACTGAGCCATCTCTCCAGCCCCTAGTTCTAACATCTTTTACACTGAGTCGTCATCCTGGTTTAGACATGTGGGGATGCCATCCTCAACTTACAACCTATTTGGGAATAGAATACATCCGCCGATAAAGAAACAAACAGGTCAGCAGCGCTGCCGGCAAGGCTCAGTCTGAAGCTGAGGGGAACTGGCTGGGTTCCAGCCCCAGAATCTGTAGGAAGGAGAGGCTGTGTCCTGTCCTGGGAAGAGAAGAAGACACTCAGTAGCAAGGCTGGGGCTCTCGCCGGTGTGGGTGGGGGCGCTCCCTCGTGCTCTGTCCTCTGCTCCCCTGACCAAGCGCGACAAGACCCAGGTGAGTGAGCATGAGTCAACAACCCATGAGAAGAGGAAGGGCGGAGACACAGATGTCACTCCCTCTTCAGTATCTCTTCCATTTGCAAGAGTCTGCACATTTCAGAGCGGCTTTGGCACGAGAGAAAAAATGGCTCTCCGGGGCCAAGAGACACTTGCAGCTGGAGTGGGACACGGGCCAGTCTGGGGAAGAGCTGGCTCTGGAAGGACAGGCCAGGGGAGCGCAAGTAGGCCTCAAGGGACTAAGCAAGGCAAAGGAACGCAGGGGCAAGGTCTGGCTGTGGCCGCGGGAAGCCAGAGTCAGACATGAAGATCTGTGCAGTGGAAGATGGCCACGCACACCAACTCAGGGTTCCTCCTACAGGCCAAGCCTGGCTGCTAGGGGCCAGATGGGATATGGCAGCCAATGGCCTGTTCTGTGAGACGCATGTAAGCTAAGGCAGGATGCTACTGCAAGGGGCCCAGTCTTGCAACGTGAGAGGCTTGGACTGGTGACCCCTGAGCCCCTGGATAGCACTGAGAGTCATAATGGATGCCCAAAGACAGCTTTGCTATGACCACACACTTCCCTCCCTCCCTTCCTTCCTTCCCTTCCTTCCCTTCCTTTCTTTTATGAGGTAGAGTCTTGCTCTAGCCCAGGCTGACTTGGAATTTACTATATAGTTTCAGACTCACCTCCAACTCACAGTGGTCCTCCTACCTCTGCCTCTGGAGTGCTGGGATTAAAGGTGTGCGCCACCATGCCCGGCTGCTTGTTTGTCTGTTTGTTTATTTATTTATTAGTTATTTTGAGGCAGGGTCTCACTCTAGCCCAGGCTGACCTGGAATTCACTCTGTAGCTCAGGCTACATGAATTTATGGTGATCCTCCTACCTCTGCCACCAGAATGCTGGGATTAAAGGCATGTGCCACCACACCTGACTTTTTGCATCTGTCTGTGTGTGTGTGCGCACATAGAGAACAAAGGTCAATATCAGAGGTCTTTCTCAGTTGCTCTCTAGACTTTTATATACTCAAAGACTTTTACTATATAAAACCTTAACCGCTAAGCCATCTCTTCAGCCCCTGCGCCACCACGCCCAGCCTTTTTTTTTAAAGACACTCTTTTTTTAAAACAATATTTTATTTTTATTTATTTATTAATTTGAGAGAGAGAGAGATGCAGAAATAGGCAGGTAGAGAGAGAGAGAATGAGCACGCCAGGGCCTCTAGCCACTGCAAACGAACTCCAGATGCATGTGCCCCCTTATGCATCTGGCTTACGTGGGTCCTGGAGAATCAAGCCTCGAACCGGGATCCTTAGGCTTCACAGGCAAGCGTTTAACCACTAAGCCATCTCTCCAGCCCCCACCACTTTTTTTAAACATGGTTTCTGAGGATCTGAAGTCTGGCCCTCACACTTCCGTGGCAAGCACTTTACACACTGAACCATCTCATCTCCCCCCAGCCCTAAGTCTCCCCCTTGTTAAGAATCTGCTGAAAGCTCTGGACTGTCCTCACCAAAATGCCCACAAAGAAATGCACACCCACCCTCCTACACAGGCACACAAAGTCAAGTGCATGTCCTACTGTGTACACTCCAGGTTAAGCTTTTCCGTTTGGAGTCCTGGGTGCCCTGGTCTCTGAGCAGAGTCTGGAGGGAGACTCAGTCCTTGCTCACTTTCTGGATAGCTGCTGGCCAGCCGTCTGCCTGCTCTGAATCTCGGGCTGTGGTAATCTTGGGCCGTGAGCTCAGGGCTTGGGCTGTTGCCTGAAAGAAGTAAGGTTTTATCTACCAGCCACTAAACAAGGCGCGGCTGGGTGATCCAGTTTGTAGGAGACCCAGCTGGGGCTGGAGACAGTAACCATGTGCCTAAGCCACATGCGGACCCAGTTAAAAAGGGCAGATTAATGGGTGGTCAGGTGCAAGGAAGCCAGCCAAAGCGTCGTGCTGGGGGAACACAAGGCATTTTGTTTGGGTTTGGGACACACTTTCTGAATCCTTCCTCGCTGCCCTTTCTGAAGTACAAGCTTTTCAAAGACCCGCAGCTCAGTTGTGAAAAGACTCCTCTGTCTTTGCTCGGCTGCACAGTTCACACAAATCCAAGTGGGGTCGGCCTGCCCAGGACTGTGTTCAGAGGAAGAAAAGCTTCCAAGTGAATGGGCCGGATTAGGCCCTGCCGCTGCGGGCAGATAATAGCGGCCAAGTGCCAGTTGCTCAGACCAAATGTCCTTACCTTGCATGGCCAGAGAGTGCCAATCACGGGGGATTAAAATCAGCTGGGGGCATGGCCTACAGAGAAAGGCTGGAGGCTGGGCTGGCAGCCAAGAAGGGGGCTGGGCTGGTTGGGGTAGGGACCAGGCTGGAGATTCAGAAGGTATTCAGGGCCGCCCTACTCACTGAGCGGTGGTGTGGGGCAGAGTGTGCTAGGGCTGGGACTCAGGTGGTAGATGTCACCAACAAGAACAAGGTTGGTGGACTAGGGTGGGCATGATGCCGATGGCCTGCAAGCTCAGGGTGGGGAGTTCTGCATAGGAGCCCTGAACGGAGTTGGGAGCCCCACCGGGATCTCACTGACCCAGCTGTATGTGACTTTTTGGCACAACAAGCCAAAAGCCAGGAGAAGGTTAAAAGCCACAAGCGCTCCTTGAGCTCCAGCTTTTGCTTAGCGCTCAGGTGCTTTAGGGAGCACGGCTGCCCAGAGCACTCCCTGCCACTGGTGGCCCTGCCACAAGTCAGGCCTGTGGATCTGGACCTCCCCCCACCGCCTGATGTGACAGTGAGCCCAGGTGGCAGGGCTCACTGGAGAGGGTACCTGTGCTTGGAACAAAGTGACTTTCTCACACTCACATGGCTAACCAGGGAGCCCCTTTGCGCCTCAGTTACCTTATTCATAAAACAGGTCTGGCAATAGCTAACAGAAGGAAGGGCTTCTGATGGCTGGCACGGACTGTGTAGATCCCTTTGTCGGTCCTTGAATTCTGTATTGGGCTGGAGAGATGGCTCAGCAGTTAAGGCGCTTGTTTTTTTGTTTTTAATTTAATTTATTTATTGGAGACAGAGAGCAGGAGAGAGAGAGAGAGGAAGAGTGAGAATGGGCATGCCAGGGCCTCTAGCCACGGCAAACGAACTCCTGACACACGCGCCATGATGCGCGTCTGGCTTACAGGGAACCTGGAGAATTGAATGGGGGTCCTTCAACTTCACAGGCATGTGCCTTAACCGCTAAGCCATCCCTCCAGCCCTGAGGTGCTTGTTTATAAAGCCTAACAACCTAGGTTTGATTCCCCAGTCCCCACGTAAAGCCAGGTGTGCCGAGTGGTGCATATGCCTGGAGTTCGTTTGCAGTGGCTGCATTCTCTCTCCCTACCTTCCTCCTTGAAATTAAACATTTTTTTTTTTTTTAAAAAGATTTCTATAAACTGATGTGTGGAAATGACAGTTCAGAGAGGTGAAGCAAATGGCTCTAGATCACTATGTAAATGTGAAGGCAGTTTTTGCTCCTTGCTGGGTCTGACTTTGGAGTTTTGTTTTTTTTTTGCAGGGGGTGGGGAGTTATGTATCATAGGAATGCCTTGAAATCTCTACTGTAGCCCGGAATGATTCTCCTGCCTCCGTGTCCCCAGTGCTGGAGTTACATCAGCCCAGTTGATGTGGTGCTGGGAATCAAACCTAGGCAAACACTCTACCGAAGGAACAACCAGCCCCGCCTGGCTTTGGAATTTGTGAAAACCAATCGTGTAGGGTCTCTGCGAAGTGCTTTGTGGGTGCTGGCTTTCAGTCCTGTTTTCAGACACTGTGTGGGCAGAAGGTGGAAGATGCCCAGGATGTCAGCCCTACTTACTTTAGCTGAAGGTCAGAGGCATGCTGGGGCTCAATGGAGGCAGCCTGGGCACAGGTCTGAGTGTTGATGTGGCACTGGTCATGTTGGTGGTGGTGGGGGGACTGTTACAGCCCCCACACTGGGCACTCAGCCTCCCACCAGCCCTGCTAATGGCCTTCAGGGGAAATCATCTACAAGAGGCGATTTTTCTACTGTTCGGAGATCAAAGCCCGGCCTGGAGTGAGCCCCTCACTGGATAATGAAGATGAATCCCAGCCAGGTCTGCCCAGAAAGAGCGTTAACTAAATGAAGATGGCAGGTCAGCGACTGGGGAAGTTTGAATCCTGGCCAAATTGAAGTCTCTCTTCCAGCAAGGAGATGCAAAACCTGGGTTGCTGCCCCAGACGGGGTGGGGAGCAAACACATGCCCGTGTGTGCGTGTGTTCTCTCCTCCTTCCCCGTTCTCCTCCCCTCACCGCTTTATCTCTGGTTGCCTCTAGTCACCCCAGGGAGGGACTGGTCTCATGTTGACTCCTGGGGTGAGAGACGCCTCCTGATCAATGTAGCTTAGCTCATCTATAGGTGTGCTGGAGCCTGGCTACTCCAGAGCTGGGAAGAGACTGGAGGTACTGGGGTGGGGAAAGCTCCAACGGGAGGGATTTTGCACCGGACACCTACTAGGTCACCCTGGGAACTAGAGCGCAGTAGAGTCTGAGAGTCTGAGAGTCACTCTCCATGCTGTTCCCTTCCCCAGCCTGATGTCCTTCAGAGAACACTGGGTTTAGACTCTTGAATGCTAGGCTTGAGATCTGGCTTTGCCTCACAAGCTACAGCTAAAATATGAGTCACTGACAGAAGCCAGCCTCGATTTCCTCATCTGTAAAATGGGAACAGCGAACACAATTGTCTTGAGGGGAATATTCAGGGCCCAAGAAGATCAAGAACCCATAAAAACTCTTGATTTCAGTATATGTGAAAGAGAGCACCCCCAGATTCAGAAATGATAGATGTGTCACACACACACTCAAGGTACCAACAACTGTGGTGTCAGGACTCCCATTAGCATCCCTCCTAGAGTTCCTTAGGACCCCAGGCCCAGCTAGCCAGCCAAGTAAAGTGCAGGATGCAAGTTGGAAGGACCCTTATCTGGTAGAACTGACTCCCCCTGCTGGTTGTACCTCACCATGCAGTTGGTTCTCTTTCCATTGTCATACCCCAGGTTGCCAGGCCATCCTTGCCCAATGTAAAAACTCCACGTGGGACACTCCCCTTCCTTCCTCCCTCCCTCCCTCCCTCCCTCCCTCCTCCCTCCCTCCCTCCCTCCCTCCCTCCCTCTCTCTCTCTTTCTTTCTTGTTTTTTTTTTTTTGAGGTAGGGTTTCACTCAAGCCCAGGCTGACCTGGAATTCACTATGTGGTCTCAGGGTGGCCTCGAACTCATGGTGATCCTCCTACCTCAGCCTCCCGAGTGCTGGGATTAAAGGTGTGGCGCTACCACACCTGGCTCTTCCTCTCTTTCTCATGTCCAAAGCTCATCCATCCTTCCAGAGCTACCTCAATAGCACCTTCTCCATGGAGATGTCTCTGACTGTACCCAACCTCCTTTCCCAGCAGCCCTCGGGTCCCCAGTACTGGACTGTGAGCCCCCTGAGGACAAGGTCCTTGTCTTACTGCCCTTGTAGCCCCTAGTACAACCACCAGCACAAAGTATCCCAGCTAAGTCTTCAAAAACACAGAAAACATTTGCCCTTGCTAGAAGGCCAATAAATGCAAATTACACATCACGGAGGTCCCATTTTACACCTCCTAAATTAGCAATTGAAGGGGAAAACATGATAAGAGGCGCTGCTGGCAATGTTATGTTGAAACTGGTACACACATTACTGATAATGGTGAAAACTGGAAAGATCGTTTTGGAAAAATAATATGGCAATACATATCAAAGGTTATTACAATGCTCATTCACTTTGACCCAGTAATCACCACCATGATGTTGTAGCTGAAGGAAATCGCTCACAGGAATAACAAGTCTTGTATATGTACGGTGATGGCCATTGCAACATTGTCTGGAATAACCCCAAATGGAAAACAACCTAAATGTTCACCAATAGGGGAATTGTTAAGTAAATTATGGTATATAAACTCAGACAAACTATTATGCGGCCACTTAAAATATTGATGAAAACCATGTTCCATGGAAAAATGCTTATGATAAAAATGTGAAATAAAAAAACCCAGGTTGTAAAATTGTATGCATATTATAACTCTGTAATAAAAATGTAGGCATGCAGACATGGATCAGAAGGGACTTGGCAAAAAATGAAATTAATTATCGTGCTAAGGTGGTAGAACAAGGGGTGATTTATTTTTATTTTTAAACATTTTCTACAATATTGGTATAATGACAATTTCACAGTGCAGAAGTTAGGTGGTCAGATAGTCAATGCATGTCAAGTGAGCACAAGACGACAGGGGCAGGGGGAGGAGGGGTTGGTGGGAAGCAGAGTGGGCTTTGGAAACTTGGATCTAGTTCTGTCTCCATCCAGAAAATCCTGGGCAGGATTCCCTGTGGTAGAACCAACAGTGGGCTTGTGGGGGGGGGGAGGTGAGCCTGAGAGAAGGCTGCTGTCAAGTGTCATGGGTACACTTTAGGGAATGGTGGTTTCTCCGTTTCCCAGAAGCCTATGCGGCTTGCTCTCTAAGAAGCCAAGCCAAGCAGGAGTTCTAGATCAGACCACGAGGTCAAGGTCAGATTCCTCAGCCAGAACTGGGCCTGAACGAGAAGTGTTTCCTTCTACTCTTCCAACCTTGAGGAACCCTACTGCATGTGTCTGACGGAATCAGTTTTCACCTGCTGTCTTGGCATAATTAATCGTCCTTTTTAGTCTCAAAAGTGTCCCAGTTAGGACCCAGTCACATTATAGAGAAAAGGGACAAGAAAGCTGTATTTGTGATTAATGAGCAGTGGGGTGGAGCGGCAGAGTCTTTCTCCTGGAGGACCCATACTCAGACCCAGAGGTATCACGAAATGTTCTTGTTGGGCCACCTGCACCCCAGGTCCTAGAGAGTCCTGCGAGGGTGTCCACCTGTCCTTTTTCTCCTCCCACACCAGCTTCTGTCCACTAACTTCACGTCCCTCCTGGGGATTCCTGTCACCGAGGACCCAGTGCCTTTCCTCTGCATTCTTCCTGGGTGGAGCTGGCCCTTTCCCTCTGCAGGACCTTGTAGGTTTTCTATTTTAATCCAATACTCAGCCCCATTGTACCAGCCCCAGCGCATCCTCTGCTGAGCCATTCAAATTCCTTTCTCTGTTCCTGGGGACATTTTTCACCTGTCCTCTCTCCAACCAATGTTATCGCAGCGCTAAGCGGACTCATAATTCTGCCCAGTGTCACGGGAATGCTCAAGAATCTATCGCTCTGACAGTGACAAAGCCGTTTAGGCTCACACACCTCAGCATACCCTCAGACGGAACTCCTTCCCATGCATGCGTCATGAACCCGACAGCCACATGCTGGGGACATGCCTCAGGCAGAACTGCACAAGTCCATGCTACATGCCCAGTTGATGTTACATTCCCATATTGCACAGGCACACACATACACACCATGCATTTCAAAAACATTACACATAGAGCTCAGGGGGTAAAGTGCTTGCTGCAGAGGCACAAGGACTGGAGTTTGGATCCCTAGCACCTATGTAAAAGCTGAGTGTGACAGCACTTGTGATCCCAGCCATGGAGAGGCAGAGACTAGAGGATCCCAGCTTGCTAGCTAGTCTGGCTGAATGAGTGAGCTTCAGGTTTAACGAGAGACCCTGTCTCAAAAAAAAAAAAAAAAAAAAAAAAAAAAAAACAAGGTGGGCTGGAGAGATGGCTTAGCAGTTAAGGCATATGCCTGCAAAGCCAAAGGATCCCTGTTCGATTCCCCAGGATCCACGTAAGCCAGCTGTACAAGGGGGCGCATGCATCTGGAGTTCGTTTGCAGTGGCTGGTGGCCCTGGCACGCCCATTCTCTCTCTGTCTCTCTCTCTCAAATAAATAAAATGTAATGTTTTCTCTCTCTCAAATAAATAAAATATATCAAAAAAGAAAGAAAAAGAAAGATGGGGAGGGAAGGAAGAAGGAGGAAAAGACAAAAAGAGGGCTGGAGAGAGTGCTTAGTGGTTAAGGCTTTTGCCTGAAAAGCCAAAGGTCCAAGATTCAATTCCCTAAGACCCATGTAAACCAGATGCACAAGGTGGCACATGTGTTTGCAGCGGCTGAAGGCCCTGCCCATTCTCTCTGTACACTCATTTCCCTCCCTCAAATAAATAATAAAAATTTTAAAACGTATGAATGACAGAGGAGAGGTGGTAGAAAAAGAAAAGTGATTGAGGAAGACAACTCACTGTTGACTCTGGCCTCCACATGTTATGTGCACACGCATGCATGCACATAACATATATACAGAGTCACAAGTAACACTCCTCAGATTCGTGTTAGACAAACAGCACACAAGGCATATATCCCATATATGTTGCCTGTATGTCTCAGACCACATTTCCATTGTACACCTCCACACATCACACCCCTTCCTCAAAAACACACCTGACAGTCAGCTTGGGGTCTCCTGCAGCGTCCACATCCTGTGGGGGGGGAGCTCATTTCCTAGTACAGAAGCCACCCCCACCCCCCAAGCTGCTCCTAGGACTTCCTCCAGGGACATTCATTACTGCTAATGAGCATCCCACGCTTGATTAATTCCCAGGCTTGGTCTGAGGATTCCACCCAGGCTCCGATTTCCACTTAGGCGAAACTCAATGGATAGCTAATAGACTCCTAAGCTGGCGGGTAGATAGGACCCAGGGGCCCACCTGTGCCAGCCCTTCCTGGCCCCCAAACCCAGCCCAGTGGGATGAGCAGCCTGATGAGACAGGACCAGACAGCTCTTCCTGGTGAAGGGAAGCGATGACCATCCAAACAAACCAGACACAGTTTAGGGGAGGAAAGGATTTGTTTCAAGCTTATAGATCCAGGGAGAAGGTCCACCTGTGGTGGGAGAAGCTGCTTCCATATATCCAAGCAGAGAGAAACTATCACGGGACACCGCAGCAGGGCCCCCACTGGGGCTCAGCTTGCTCTCTTATACCTTTGGTCTGGAAATCAGATCCACCCCCAAACACAATGTAGGGCTGGAATCCAGGATCCCTCCCCCCCCTCCCCAGTGACGTTACACCTCTTGGCTGGAGGTCCAAGTTACAACATTTTAAAATTTTGTTTTGCTTTGTTTTTAAATTAAAGACTTAATAGAGAGAGAATGGGCATATCAGAGCCTCCAGCCACTGCAAACGAACTCCAGACACATGTGCCACCTCGTGCATCTGGCTTATGTGGGTTCTGGGGAATCGAACCTGGGTCGTCTGGCTTCACAGCAAGCACCTTAACCGCTAAGCCATCTCTCTGGCCCACCTCTGTGCCTTTTGCTCTCAAATGTTCCCTGGCCCAGGGAGGCCCTGCAGCTTCCTTTGTTCAGCCAAATCTTATTCCTCCTTTAAGCTTGAAGCTCTAATCCAACCCCTACCAGGAACCAGCCCTTCCACTGGTTCATGCTGAGGTCCCTCCACATGCATTTCTCTGGTGTTTATGATGATCATTAGGGACACACTGCCATGCACATGACCCTTACTGTAAAAAACCAAGGGTAGCTGGATGTGGTGGCACACACCTTCAATTGGAGCATTGCCGTTGAGTTTAAGGGCACCCTGAGACTACCTAGTGAATTGCAGGTCAGTCTGGGCTAGAGTGAGCTCCTGCCTTGGAAAAACCAATCCAAAAGAAAACAGAGCTGAAGAGAGTGGTTAAGGCACTTGCCTATGAAGTCTAAAGACCCAGGTTCGATTCCCTAGTACCCATGTAAGTCAGCTGCACATGGTGGTGCATGTGTCTAGAATTCATCTGCAGTAGCCAGAGGCCCTGGCGTGCCAATTCTGTTTGTTTTTCAAGGTAAGGTCTTGCTGTAGCCAAGGCTGACCTGGAATTCACTATAGTCTCAGGGTGGCCTCGAACTCCTATCTCCTACCTCTCCCATTCTCTTTCTCATAAATGTATAAATTAATAAATAAACAAATAAAATATTAAAAACAGGGCTGGAGAGGTGGCTTAGCGGTTAAGGCATTTGCCTACAAAGCCAAAGGACCCCAGTTCGATTCTCCAGGACCCATGTTAGCCAGCTGCACAAGGGGACGCACACATGGGGAGTTCGTCTGCAGTGGCTGGAGACCCTGGGCGTGCCCATTCCCTCTGTCTCTCTCTCTCTCAATAAATAAATAAATAAATAAATAATATATAAAAATATTAAAAACAAAAAAGGCAAGTCCAGGGTACAACAAAACACTCTGCTGCTTGCTCCCTCATGGTGCTTTTATTTATTTATTTTGCAGCAACCCGCTGAGATGCTCCTCAAGGTCATGACTGTCTTTCTGCTCTGCCGAATATGTACATACATGTACCCAATGTGCACATCACAGTGGGCACGTGTACAACCTGAGGCAGGCGCTCTCTGCCCTCTGCACAGCCCGTCAGCTGACCTGCTTTCAACACAGGGAGGGTAGAGGGACCCCTTGGGGTATTTGGCCAGCTGCACACTTGGACGCTGTAGCATCTCTATTTCTGGCCTTGGGACTTTCTCTATGTCCCTAGAGGTGGCCTCAGCCTGTTGAAGAACAAGGCCAGGAATGAGTGTCCCTGGGGACAGCTCTCAGCCAGCAAGGGACAGGAGCCATGGCTCTCTGCAGTCCCGTCTCTCTGAGGCCACTTCTCAGGGGCATGCTACCTGGTTCCTCCCACACAGGACTCTGAAAGGCCCTCTGCCTGACTTTTCTCCTGGCCTCTCTTGCTTCCGGGCCCCTCACTCTGTCCTGGGACAAAGGAGCTCAGGCATGCCAAGGTGGGCTTGTTTGATTCCCTCTGGGGAATTACCCAAGCTGTTAGATCCACTTCATTCCTTTCCACTGCCCAGCACTCCCATAAAATGAGCATCCCTCCCTACCAGCGGATGGACAGTCATGAGGCCTGCCTTATACATGCAACACTGCACTGAGCCCTCCTGGGTACATTTCCTGGCAGCTCTATTGTTTCTTACGGACTCACTGACCCAAAGTCCCCAAGTCCCTTGCATGTGGCAGTACTTCATGCTACCACAGCTCCTACCTAAAGGCAGAAGAAGGTGGAGAAAGGAAGGGGGCGTGGGGGAGTGGTGAATTTACTAAGTGAAATCAGACACAATACCGTCACCTCCCCACTGCTTCCTCATTCCTCTCCGAGGTCAGGATTTACGAGGCAGACACATTAGATGGGTCCCACCAATTTACCTTTCCTCTCTCAATTTCTCTTTTGCCCTCCTGTCTTCCTCTCCTGTTCTTTCCTGCCTCCGTGGGCATCCTCCCATCCTGCAGGAGTCACAAATACAGGGCCCAAGATGGCATGGGCCCCTGTAGGGAGATGCTATGGTTGTCAATAGTAACCTGGGCCATTTATTTTTATTTATTGACTATATTTTTTAAAAAAATATTTTTATTAAGGACTCAGGTTTGATTCCCCAGAAGCCACGTAAGCCAGATGCACAAGGTGGCTCATGCATCTGCAATTTGTTTGCAGTGGCTGGAGGCCCTGGTGTACCCAATTTTCTCTCTAATAAAATAAATAAATAAAAATAAAATTTTAGAGGGCTGGAGAGATGGCTTAATGGTTAAGACACATGCCTGTAAAACCAAAGGACCTAGGTTTGATTCCCCAGGACCCATGTAATTCAGATCCACAAGGTGGTGCATGCGTCTGGAGTTCTTTTAGAGCAGCCGGATGACCTGGTGTGCCCATTCTCTCCTCTATCTACTTATATCACTCTCTGTCCCTCTCAAATAAATTTAAAAAGTGTATTTATTTGCAAGCAGAGAGAGAGAGACAGAAAAGAGAGAGGAGGCAGAGAGAGAATGGGTATGGCCAGGGCCTCCAGCTGATGCAAACGACCATCAGATGCACTTGGCACTTTGTGCATCTGGCTTTACGTGGGTACCGGAGAATTGAACTCAGGTTGTTTGGCTTTGCAGGCAAACGCCTTAACCACTGAGCCATCTCTCCAGCCTTTCTTGACTATGTTTATACTTGTGTGGTCATCTATTCCCTTTTCTTGCCCTCTTCCCCTTCTGCGAACCCCCTCTTCCCAACTACTCTCTCTTCTTTTGGTGACCCACTGAGTTTAATTAGGGCTGCTTGCATGAACACAGCTGGGGAAGCAAAGCGCAGGCAACTTGCCAGTGGCTATGGCACTAAAGAAAATGTCTGCCTCCTCCCCCACGGAGCTAGCATTTGAACACCATGCTGGTCATGACATTTCATGGCCTGTTCACCTGTGCGCAGCTAGCCTAGGAATGTAGCTCCAGATTTTTGCTGCTGGCCAGGTTCAGTTGAGGCCAGGAGGATGATGTTTTTGGTCTGGTAGCATCTGTCCTTCCAGTCATCTCCCACCTGCTCAGGGAAGGCTTCCTGTCCCTCAAAGTGCCTAATCCGATACGGTTGGTTTCATGTTCCCTCCCCTCCCTTCCTCCCTTCCTCTCTCTCTTTGTTTTGTCTTTGTTTTTCGAGGTAGGGTTTCACTGTAGCTCAGGCTGACCTGGAATTCACTATGTAGTCTCAGGGTGGCCTTGAACAGCGATCCTCCTACCTCTGCCTCCTGAGTGCCTGGATTAAAGGCGTGCGCCACCACGCCCGGCCTGTTTCATGTTTCTATCTCACCCTTGCTAGAAGCCAACTGTAGTCAAGAGGATGAGACAACCCATGAGGCGCCCAAGTAAACCCTTCAGCTATTCCTCTCTGCCTGCCTCTGACTTCTCAGCGAATGGCATGGGGTAGGGGACATTACCTCTCCCTGCCTCCGTTTCCCCAGCTGCAGCCTCACATGGTGCAGGGAGGGTGAAGCAGTGATGGCATGTAAGGACTTAAAACAGTCTCTCTGGCCACCAGTCAGCATTTCTCCTTCATGCATTCTCCTTCTTTCTGTGAGTTCTTTCAGGACAGGATCCCAATCTCCCCATTCAACTAGATTTTCAGGCGGAAGAGATGGCTTAGAGGTTAAGGCATTTGCCTGCAAAGTCTAAAGCCCCAGGTTTGACTCCCCAGAACCCATGTAAGCTAGATGCACAAGGCGGTACATGCATATGGTGTTCGTTTGCAGAGGCAAGAGGCCCTGGAGTGCCCATTCTCTCTTCTCTTTCTCTCTCTTTCTCAGCAATCAATAAATAATAAAATATAAACCAGATTTTCCCTGAGGTGGGGAACAGAAACACTCATGATTTTTATCAAAATGAGGGTGTCCTGGCGTAGCAGCAATGTACCCAGCAGGCTGGCTGTAGCCCCAGGGTCCACTCTGGGCTCCTGCTCTGGAACTAGCTCTTCAGTATTGGGCAGATTTGAGGACAAGGATGTGGCATCCTCCACCTGCCACCCCAGGGCCACTGGATAACTGGAGGCCTGACTAACAGGAAGTGTAATGACAGGCTGCAACAGCCAGAGAACCTGTTTTATTATTAGCTAATGGCAGTACTTAGCAAAGCAGTTTCAGGTGTAATAAAAGTTTTTTATTGTTTCAGTCTTGGCTCGGAAAGGCAGATAAGGAGACAAGCTCAGACTCACAGAGAGGAGAGGGAGGAGTAATTAACATGATTAACGAGGGAAACTTGAGGCTAGAGAGATGGCTCAACAGTTAAGGCACTTGCCTGCAAAGCCTAATGACCCAGGTTTGATTCCCCAGTAGCCAATGTAAAGCCAGATGCACAAAGTGGCGCATGCAATATGGAATTCATTTGCAGCAGCTAGAGGCCCTGGTGTGTTCATTCTCTCTCTCTCCTCTCCTCTCTCTGTCTCTCTCTGCTTGCAAACAAATTAAAAAAAAAAAAAAAAAAATTAAGCCGGGTGTGGTGGCGCGCGCCTTTAATCCCAGCACTTGGGAGGCAGAGGTAGGAGGATTGCCATGAGTTCCAGGCCACCCTGAAACTACATAGCTAATTCCAGGTCAGCCTGGTCCAGAGTGAGACCCTACCTTGAAAAAAAAAATTAAAACTGGTGCTGGGGAAATGGCTTAGCAGTTAAGGCGTTTGCCTGTGAAGCCTAAGGACACCAGTTCAATTCCCCAGGTCCCAAGTAAGTCAGATGGACAAGGGGGCACATGCGTCTGGAGTTCATTTGCAGTGGCTAGAGGCCTTGGCGTGCCCATTCTCTTTCTCTCTGCCTCTTTGTATCTCTCTCTCAAATAAATTAAATCAAATAAATGTAAAAAAAAAAAAAAAAAAACCTTTTAAAACCAATAGACCTGTATTTAAAAAAAAATAATGGAAACTTCCCAAGAAGGTCGGGGATGGTATAAGGGGCACGCACCTGGCTTTTCTTTAAAGATGGCTGACTATCAGTGGGAGCAGGTTTGGAGAGATGTTTATTGAACAGATGGGCCTTCCCTCCCTCTGCACTTTGGTTTTCTCCTCTGTAAAGTGGGAGAAAGTTTAGGCTGGGGGTTGTGGTTCGATACATGATAAACAAACCAAATCAAATGGGGAGCTACATAAGGGAATGACTCTCTACCTTATTTTTTTCATTTTTTTTGAGAGAGAGAGAGAGAGAGAGAGATGAGAATGGGCATGCCGGCAGCCTCTCAGCTGCTGTGAATGAACTCCAGACACGTGCACCCCCTTGTGGGCAAGTGCGGCATTGCACCCTTACGTCACTGTGGCTGGTTAAACGTGGGACCTGGAGAACTGAACAGGAGTTCTTAGGCTTAGGAGGCAGGCACCTTAACCCCTAAGCCACCTCTCCAGCCCTCTACCTTATTTTTTGAGACAGGGTCTCGCTGAACCTTGAGCTCATCAATAGGGCTTGACTAGCTAGCTAGCAAGCCCCTGGGATCATCCTGTCTCTGCCTCGCCATTGCCGGGATTATAGGCATGTGTTGTTTCATTTGACTTTTATGTAAGTCCTGGGGGTCTGAACTCAGGTCCTCATGCTTGCGTTCACATAGGCGGCTTGAAGACTTTACTAACCAAATCATTGAAAGTATATCCCACCAATACACAGGTGGGGTGCCAGGCCACCATCACTGTCTCTGCTTCACGGACGAGGAAACTGAGGCTGGGGAGAGCCAGCCAGGTTAAAGCAGCGTCAGATCCAGCTCTGGACAGCCCAAGGTCACACTTCCAGTGGGGCAGATTGCCAGGTTGACCTGGGTCTGCCTCCAAGTCCCGTGATCTTCCATAGGCACCATAGGATGCCGTTTCTCAGAGCAGATGACGGGGGCAGAGTCAAACTCTCTAATGCAATCACCTGGGTTTCCTTGGCATCTATCCCGAGTAGCACCTGGATCTAAAGCAGGAGGAAGGCTTGGTTTAACCCTTCAACACCATCGACAGCACATATACCCCTGCCGGCATGGCTGAAACCGTGGACCTCAAACCCGGCCAGGTCAGCAGCGCAGGCAGGCAGGAGCTCCTGGGAACTTGCTGGGAAAGCAAAGGCTTGCACTCTGTCCACCTCCGACTGGCTGAGTTGGAAGTGAATGATTAACGGGTCCAGACCACACAAGGTAACGAGGTGGCTACTAGGTGGTTTAATTCCAGGGATGCCAGGATTCATCATTCCACTGAAACGTATCACCATGGAGCAGATGAGAGCCCGAAGAGAGGTATGCATCCCACAGGGAGAAGGCCAACGACAAATGTTCCCAGAAAGGCCTCGAAGGTCGGGAGGGGCTTAAGCCAGATGCACAAGGTGATGCATGTGTCTGGAGTTCCTTTGCAGGGGTTGAAGGCCCTGGTGAGCCCATTCTGTCTCTAGCTGCCTCTTTCTCTCACACACATAAATCAAATAAATAAAAAAAATTTAAAAAAAAAGGAAGATCAAGAGGTGCTTTGCTAAAACAGGCTCCATATTTCCCTATTCTCACCTAACCGAGCTTATGTCTCCTGGCCAAAGAACAGAGAGAGAAAAGGACATCACGTGGCTCCCGGATGGCTGAGTTAGACGCTCTCATCTCTTCACTGAGTTCTCATGGATGAAGGGCAGGCAGCTTGACCTCCTTGCTCTGCAATGGGGAAATGGGCCCCGTGGGCTTGCATGGACCACCAGGTTTAACCCCAGTCTCCATGTTCAAAGCCACCAGCCTTCATTTCTCCCTGTGCATCTCACTTTAAAAAAAAAAATACATTTTACTTACTTATTTGAGAGAGAGAAAGAGAGAGAGAGAGAATGGGCACGCCAGGGCCTCCAGCCACTGCAAATGAACTCCAGATGCATGTGCCCCCTCGTACATCTGGCTTACGTGGGTCCTGGAGAGTCGAACCGGGATTGTTTGGTTTTTTCAGGCAAATGCCTTAACCGCTAAGCCACCTCTCCAGTCCTGCATCTCACTTTCTCACCGTCGTGAGCAACTATCTGGTAAGAAGCAATTTAAGGGAGGAAGGGTTTATTTTGGCTTAACAGTAGGAGGTCACAGTCCATCATGGTGGGGAGGACGTGCTGACCACATCCCGTCCACAGTGAGGGAGCAGAGAGATGAATGCTAGTGCTTACACACCTGTCTCCTTTAAAATTTTTTTTAAGTTGGGCGTGGTGGCGCACACCTTTGATCCCAGCACTCAGGAGGCAGAGGTAGGAGGATCGCCATGAGTTCGAGGCCACCCTGGGACTACAGAGTGAATTCCAGGTCAGTCTGGGTTAGAGTGAGACCCTACCTCCAAAAACCAAGGGAAAATATATATATATAATTTGAGAGAGGGAAAGACAGAGACAGAGCAAGAATGGGCACACCAAGGCCTTCTGCCACTGCAAATGAACTCGAGACGCAAGTGCCACTTTGTGCAACTGGCTTTACATGGGGACTAGAGAATCGAACCCCGGCCATTAGGCATTGCAAGCAAGCACCTTTAACCGCTGAGCCATCTCTCCAGACCCCAGCTTTCTCCTTTTTATCCAGTCCAGTCCCCCAGCCCATGGGATGGTGCTACCCACAGTTAGGGTGGGTCTTCCCACCTCAGTAACTGAATCTGTAAACCCCCTCAGAGACATGCCAGGAGATTTGTTTCCATGGTGATTCTAAATCCTGTCAAGCTGACAACCAGAGATTGACCATCATACCTTGAGACAACAGTATCCAGGAAGCCAGCATTGCCTCAAAGCCTGGTGCCTCCATCAGGGCCAGGCTGAGCCACCTGCAGAGGGTTGTGAGCTGGGTCGGGTGGAGGCGGGACTGCAGCCCTCTCCAGTTGACAGCCTACAAAACCCACTGGGGTGGCATACATGTGATAACCCATGAGAGTTACTCACATACGGGCTGAGAGTCCAGGGAGATGAATGCAGGCAGGTGGTGGTTAAACACTGAAATGAGCAGCTTAGCAATTCAGAGAGGGGAAGAGCCCAGTGCAGCTGGGGAGGGCTTCCCAGATGAGGCGATTGGTTACAAGGGAGTCTTTGGGGTTCAGAGTCCCTAGGAATGATGGTAGCATTGGCAAAAACGTGAAGCATTTCAGACTGCCTCTTCATCAGAGCTTCAAAACCATTCCAGATGTTTCACTGATGTGTCAGGGTTTTCCCACATACTAATTATCTTTTAATGGCACTCAAAGCAAATTTAGTACACCAGGAAGTGTACTTCACAGTGAGAGTGCCCTCTGGCTCCAGGTGGGTCCCCTCCAAGTCCTGTTCAAGGGGACACTCTACAGTGGAGGTGGGACTGGGGCTTCAGGCCAAGGGCTAGTTATGTGGGCAGAAGTGAAGTGTCTGAAGCTGGTGGCTACAGAAGGGGATGCTCAGAACATTGTGCATGTATAGATAGGCGCATGTGTGTGTGTGTGTGTGTGTGTGTAGGTGCATGCCGTGGAACATGTGTGGAGGTCAGAGGACAACTTCAGGGTGGTGGTCCTAACCCCTCACCTTGTTTGAGACAGGGTCTCTCTGCTTTTTCAATTTTTTTTAATCGACAACTTCTGTAAGAATAGATAATAAACCATGATAATTCCCTTTATACCACCCCCTCCTCCCCCTCCCAAATCCACCCTCCATTGAATCTCTTCTTTCCAATTAGTCTCTCTTCTATTCTGATGTCATCTTATTTGTCCTCTTATTATGAAGGTCTTGTGCGGGTAGTGTCAGGCACTGTGTCTATTTTTAAAATATTTTATTTATTTATTTATTTGAGAGAGAGAGAAAGAGGCAGAGAGAGAAAGAGAGTGCAAGGGCCTTCAGCCACTGCAAACCAACTCCAGACACATGTGCCACCTTGTGTATCTGGCTTACATGGGTCCTGGGGAACCATTTGCAAACCTGGGTCCTTTGGCTTTTCAGGCAAGTGCCTTAACTGCTAAATCATCCCTGCAGCCCTGTCTATTTTTTAATATGTTTATTTGCAGGGGGGGGGAGAGAGAACATGAGCAAGCATGTGGCTCTTGCCACTGCAAACGAATTCCAGATACATGGGCCACTTTGTGCATCTGGCTGTATGTGGATACTGGGGAATCAAACCTGGGCTGTCAGGCTTTGTAAGCAAGCACCTTTAACCACTGAGCCATCTCTCCAGTCCCAGACAGGGTCTCTCCTGTTCGCCTGTGAATGCCAAATTAGCTGGCCTGCAAGCTTCGAGATTCTCCTGGCTCCACCCTCCTTTGCCCTAGGTGTGTTGGGATTACACATGGGAGTGTCCTGGGGATCTGAATTACACAGCAAGTGCCTTAACCACTCAGTCATCTCCCCGGCCCCACATTCCAGGACATTTTGTTCATTTCCCTTTTGACGCGTTAATGTCATTGTTGTAAACACTTCCCCGTCTGAAATCGCCACTAGGGGCTAGAGAGATGGCTCAGCACTTAAGGCACGTGCCTGAAATCTCTATTAGACGTACGCTCCTGGGAACGAGAAGGCCACGTATGGTTTGTCCAACTGGCCAAAGGGAAAACAGAATGGAAACCCACAGGACCCTCGACTTGCCAGTGAAACCCCAGCGTGGGGTGGTGTCTACTCAGAGGAAGGGAAGACCAGTTTTTATAGACATTTCAAGGGAGCATTGCGGGGGTTAGGAAGATTGCTCAGTGGTTAAAGGTACTTGTTTGCAAAGCCAGCACCCACAAAAAAGCCGGACGCAAAGTGGCACATGTATGTAGCAGGGGCAAGAGACTCTGGTGCACCCGTATACATGCGCACACATATGCACAGATACTTTTTTTTTTTTTTTTTTTTTGCGGTAGGGTCTCGCTCCAGCCCAGGCTGACCTGGAATTCACTATGTAGCCTAAGAGTGGTCTTGAACTCACGGCCATCCTCCTACCTCTACCTTTCTAGTGCTGGGATTCAAGGCGTGCAACACTATACCCAGGTAATATGGAACTTCCTGGCCAGCCAGTTTAGACGACTTGGTGAGCTCCAGGCCAATAAGAGAGCTTGTTTCCAAAAAGGTAGCCAGTGTTCCTGAGGATAACACCTGAGGTTGCCCTCTGCACCCCCACGACGGGCACACGTGTGCACACCCTACGCACAAGAAACTTATTCAATTCTCTCAGAGTTTGGGAGGTTTGGAAACAGAGGCATTGGCAGTGCCACACTCTAAACCCTGTCTAGCGTCTCTCCTGTCCTCTTCCTGGCCTCTGGCAGTCTGCTGGCTGGAGATCCTTGTCATTCCTGGGCTGCAGTGGCTAACCCTGTCCCTGCCATTGTCACCTCATGCATTTTCCCTTCCATGGCATTTTCAGACAGACAGACAGACAGTGGTTGTATTCAATGAAGTGGCCAGCTGGATCCCATCTGCAAAGACCTCACCTCCCAGGAAGGTCACATTCTGAGGGATAGGAGGGCTAGCTCCACATAGCTTTTATTTTTATTTATTTTTTATTTTTATTTATTTATTTATTTATTTTTGGTTTTTTCAAGGTAGGGTCTCACTCTAGCCCAGGCTGACCTGGAATTCACTCTGTATTCTCAGGATGGCTTAACCTCTCGGCGATCCTCCTACCCCTGTTAGCCAGAGGCCCATGCAGTGCTGGGATTCAATTCTTCTCTCTCTCTACCTGCACCACCATGCCTCTCAAATAAATAAATAATATATTTTTAAATGTATATGTGTGTTCCTAAGTATGTGTACACACATGCGTGCTCAGGTCACTTGTGGGTGGAGGTCAGTAGTCGACATGAGCGAGGATCTCTCTCTCGAACCCAGAGCTCACTGATTCGGCTACACTAGCCAGCTTGCCCTGGAGACCCACCTCCCCTGCTTCCTGAGCACTGGGATTAGAGGCCAGCAACCATATCTGGCTTTTAGGTGGCTGCTGGAGATCCAAACTCAAGTCCTCATGCTTAAGCAGCAAGCACTTCACCCCAGAGTTATTTTCCCATTCCCAATGCAACGAGGGTTTTAACAAATAAAAAGTCTGGGCTGGGGGCTGGAGAGATGGCTTAGTGGTTAAGCGCTTGCCTTTGAAGCCTAAGGACCCCGGTTCGAGGCTCAATTCCCCAGTACCCAAGTAAGCCAGATGCACAAGGTGGTGCATGCATCTGGAGTTTGTTTGCAGTGGCTGGAGGCCCTGGTGCGCCCATTTTTTTTTTTCTCTCTCTCTCTGTCACTCTCAAATAAATAAATAAAAATTTAAAAATGTTAAAAAAAAAATGTCTGGGCTGGAGAGATGGCTCAGAGGTTATGGCGTTTCCCTGCAAAACCTAGTGACCAGGGTTCCATTCCCCAGGACCCACGTAAAGCCTGATGCACAAAGTGGCACATGCATCTGGAGTTTGTTTGCGGCGGCTGGAGGCCTCGGAGTGCCCATACTCACTCTCTCTCTCTGCTTGCAAATAAATAAAAATTTAAAAATAGGAAATAAAAAATTCAAAGGAAAAGAGGCAAGGAGCACATGGCGCCGCAGGCCTCAGCTTTTGGCTATTTCTACTGCAAGCCACTTCTAGAAGTTTCCTTGCCTCCACAGGTTGGATGCTCTTTGAAGCTGGGGCTGGGGCCCCTTTCTCTTTGATATTGGCAGGCGTGAGTACACAGCGAGTGCTCACTAGCGGCTGGAATGTCAAACTGCCTCTCAGTGTCTCTTCAGAAAAGCAATGAGGCCGCAGAGCCTAGGGTCTGCAGGGTGACTGCTCAGTGGTCCCTCTTGGGCTGAAATCAGAATGCAAATTAGTGAGGCTTGCCAGGCCAGCTGGGATGCCTGGGGCATCCTGGGCAAGGAGGGCCCTCCACTGGCCCCATCTGCTGTCCTGGCAATGCTTCTGAGGGATGTCTGGGCCACAGCGATGCCAGAGGACATGCAGCCCAGAGCCCCTTTGCCTGTGTGTTTGAGCAGCTATTGTAATTATGGCCGTGGGATGTTAACACAGGAAGCCACGTTTGAGAAGGTCTTATCAGCTACCCAAAGGGTCCCAGCATTCTGCACCAGGGAGATCATCACACACCAGCAAGCCAGGGAGCATCCATCCGGAAGGACTGGCCCTGCTGATAAGCTAGACCTCCAGGAGCTGCTCTGGGGTAGGAACAGGCATCGGGGAAGGTACTAGTGACCCGACAAGGCTCTGTCACTCGTTCTCTCAGCAGACACAGCCTGAACAGCTCTGAGTCAACAGAGCTGGGGATGCTAGGATGGTGAAGACTCCAGTATTGGCACCAGAGTGGGGAGGGTGCACAGAAATCAGTGGCCACCTGCTGCAGTATTTATAAATAAGTCACTATGATATCTGGCAGGGGGGACAGAAGTGAGACAAATGACCAAAGCTGACACTCAAAGCTGCGTGATAATCATATGGGATTCTCTGTGTAATTTTACTTTTTTATTATTCTATTTTATTTTTATATATATACAGAGAGAGTGAGAGAGAATTGGCACGCCTGGGCCTCAGCCATTGCAATCGAATTCCAGACGCTTGCGCCACCTAGTGGGCATGTGTGACCTTGCGCTTGCCTCACCTATGTGCATCTGACTAAGGTGGGATCTGGAGAGTCGAACATGGGTCCTTTGGCTTTGCAGGCAAGTGCCTTAATCACTAAGCCATCTCTCCAACTCCTAATTTTACTTTTTAAAAAACATTTTTTTTAGTTGAGTGAGAGAGAATGGGCCAGGGCCTCTAGCTACTGCAAATGAACTCCAGATACGTGCACTACCTTGTGCATCTGGCTAATGTGGGATCTGAAGAATTGAACATGGGTCCTTAGGCTTTGCAGGCAAGTGCCTTCATGGCTGACCCATTTCTCCAGCCCCTAATTATACTCTTGTACACACATTTAAAGATGCCGCAGAATGACCCCTCAGGCACATGAGACAATGGTCCTGTGAAATTACATCACCACATGACATCACATCACAACTGTTTCGGTTTGTTCACACGATGACCACATCACCTCCTAACACATTTTCCCACCCATATCCCTGCCGTCACGTGACACAATGCCTGTATTGAAATGTTCTGGAGAGATGGCTCAGTCGAGCTTAAGGATGTGAGTTTGGATCCCCCAGCACCCACATAAAAGTGGATGTCATGGTGTACACCTGTAACCCCACCAGCGAGGAGACAGAGTCAAGCTTACTGAAGCTTGTTGGCCAGCTGATCTAGCCATATCAGTGCATTTCAGGTTTGGTGAGAGGACCCAGTTTCAATAAGAGCTTCTTGGTTAGACCGAATACTGCTCTGGACACCAAAAACCTTAATAAGTAATCAGCCCTTGAGCCACATGCTTCTCTTGAAAAGTGTGAGTGTGTTTTGGTACTAGGAAGAGAACTGAGACAAACATCAAGAGGTTTGTTTAATGGTGTGCTCTACTGGAAAGGTGGACGTTTGCAGCAGAGTTAAGTTCCAACTCATTATAATTTTGATTAAAAGACTGTGAAATTATCAAGACGCACATGAATCAAGTTTGAATGTACTTTATGATGATGGGTGGATGAGGCTGTCCAATGTATCATTCCCTTGGATTCTCGGGCATGGTATGGCAGTGTCAAGAACTTTGTACCATTAACAAGTTCAATAAAAAGTAAATAATGGGCTGGAGCGATGGCTTAGTGGTTAAGGTGCCTTCCTACAAAACCATAGGACCCAAGTTCAATCCCCAGGACCCACATAAGCCAGATGCACAAGGTGGCACATGTTTCTGGAGTTCATTTGCAGCAGCTGGAGGCCTAGCACCCCCCCTCCCTCAAATAAATAAATAAAAATTAAAAAAATAATAAAAATGAAAATGTTTTTTTAAAAAAGTCAATTAAAAAAAAATCCCTAAAGTGGAGGGCTGGGCTCAGTGGTTAAAGGCCCTTGCTTGCAAAGCCTGTTGACCCTGGTTCTGTTCCTCAGTACCCACATAAAGCCAGACTTAAAAAGTAATGCAGAGCCTGGCATTGTGGCACACACATCTTTAATCCCAGCACTCAGGAGGCAGAGATAGGAGGATCGTCATGAGTTCAAGGCCATCCTGAGACTATGTAGTTAATTCCAGGTCAGCCTGGGCTAGAATGAGACCCTACCTTGAAAAAAACAAACAACAAAAAAAAGTAATGCATGTGCTTAAAGTTTGCTTACAGCCACAAGAAACCTGGTGTGCCCATATATGCACATAACAATGAAAATAAATAAATGAATAAATATATTTGAAAAATAAGGTGGGGAATGATTGAGAGAAGACACCCTACATTAGACTCTGGCCTCCACAGGTATGCATACACACATGCACACACTTGCCCACATACATACAATCATGTATTTACAACACACACACAAAAGAAATACGAGCTCAAAAGAAAAGCTGCAGATTGCTGGGTGTAGTAATGCACACCTTTAACCCCAGCACTCAGAAGGCTGAATAGGATCACTGTGAGTTTGAGGCCAGCCTGGGCTATAAGGTGAGGCCCTATCTCAAAGAAAAAAATAAATAAAATAGGGCCAGAGAGATAGCTTAGCAGTTAAGGCACCTGCCTGCAAAGCCTAAGAACGCCGGTTTGATTCTCCAGGTCCCATGTTTAGCCATACACAAAAAGCAACACAAGGGCTCAATGCCGTACGTGCCCACACGTGTCTGGAGTTCATTCACGGCAGCTGAAATGGCCCTGGTGTGCCCATTCTCTCTTTCTCTCAGACTCTCTCCAAAATAAAGAAAATAAATGAAATAAAAAGTTGCATGTTGCACACGGCATTGCAGGGATTGGGGTGGAAGAAAATCCCACAGAGTGCTTTTTGAGGAGGCTGTGATGTGGGGTCTCTGAGAAAGAAGGCGCCTTTAGCTGTGCACCTCACAGCAAGACAGTGTGGGAGGAGTATATGGTGCCCAGTATCAGCGGGACCTGTGTTCAAATCCCAGCCTGGAATTTAAGTGACTAATATGCACCTGCTAGAGCAGTTGGGGGAGGGGGCGGGGATTCAGGAAGGAACTGGCTGAGAAGGAACAATGCAACAGGTCCTAAGCCCATGATTGGTGCACCTGTCCCCCTGCCTTCCGTCCCTCCTTCCCTGCCTTCCTCCCACTATCTTCCCTCTGACGTCTAGTCTACTTCCGGGACCTCCTTCAAGGAGCAAGGGGTATCACAGGAGGTGTCCGACCTTTTGACATTGTGTTGCTACCATCTAAATAAATACGTTGGGTCACACGCACATCCTGGGATGCACGAGATCCTAGGGCTTCAGGGTGGACACACCTAAGACCCCTTTCTATCCCAGAAGACAGGCACAGGGCTCATGCCTCCGAACACGTTCTAAAGCCCTCCTCCTTCGGAGGAGACAGGGCATGGAAAACCTGATTACATGTGGGGCCAGGACCATAGAGGAGTGGCATCTTTGCTGGGAAGTGGTGCCTACAGCCACACTGAATAGGAGACTGACCTATAGTGGGGATGGTGTGGACTCTGCAGCCTACCCAGGGAGAAACGAGGGTCTCTAAGCAGGGCAGTCTGGGTTATGCTGGTGGAGCAGGGAGCCCCCAACCCAAGAGGCCTTAGAATTTGTGCATCCAGTCTACTGTGAATTCTGGCAGCTTCCCAGGGAGCCCTTGTGCTTCTCACATGAGTTAGCCACCCAGGCACTTGTGTAATGGCTCTGTCTGTGCCCACAGGCTCCTTCACAAGTCAGCCGTTAGAAGACAGAGGCCTCCGGTCCCTCTTTCTGCACATGCCTGGAGTCTCACTCTGGCAGCCACTACTTTACGCTAGG
This sequence comes from Orientallactaga sibirica, assembly GCA_036365145.1. Classification (NCBI taxonomy): domain Eukaryota; kingdom Metazoa; phylum Chordata; class Mammalia; order Rodentia; family Dipodidae; genus Orientallactaga; species Orientallactaga sibirica. The sequence continues at coordinate 13,097,623 of JAEOAD010000016.1, forward strand.
CTGAGCCACCAAAAGGAGGGACCAGAAGCCTGATGCCACCTGCCTGCTCACTTAAGGCACTTTCCAGGGACAGAGCTGTGGCCTTTCTAGACTGTGACCTGAACCTCCCTGGCTGGCACCTGCCTCGGACTCAGGGTCAGCTTGACCATCTGAGCAGAGGTTAAGACCACCCATTTTGCATATGTGGCACTTTTGGGGGGCCTCTTGCCTTGGCCAGCAGTCTGCGGCAGACACCATGTGTCACCTTCAACAGATCCGGAAGAGTGGGCATGCCTCTAGTGATGCCCTGGAACCTTGTTCTCAGCAATGTCACAAGCAGGCACGTGCTTTCCATGGAGCGAACACTTTTCTGCGTGTAACAGGTGTTTAAAGAACTGTTTGGGGGGGGGGGGCTGGGGATGTAGCTCAGTTGGTAGAGTGCTTGCCTAGCATGCTCCCTTAAAGCCCTGGGTTTCATCCCCTGAACTGCATAAACCAGGCATGGTAGAGCGCACCTCTCAACCTCAGTAAGTTCGAGGCCAGCCTGGTATACATGAGACCCTGTGTCAGAAAACAAAGCCAAGCAAACGGCAACTACAACAACAACAAAGCTGTTGGGCATCTGGTTATAGCTACATAGAGTTGTACAGATGCAGGGAAATGATGATTTGGTCCTGTGAGTAAGAAGAGGGCTTGAATCCCAGCTCTGCCTTTATGAGAAGGTGACCTTGAGCAGGTTAGCGAACACCTCTCTTCTGTCTCTTCTGCTATTGGCTGTCAGGCAAGTTCTTTCTCCCCTGAGCCTTGGTTTCCTCGGTCACAAGATGGGACTGATTCTCCCTCCTCCTGGGCTGCTTTTAAAGATCACATGAAGTCCGAATACACAGGGAGTATAAGGCCCAATGGAGCCTGCACCTGACTTTCTTCTCGTTTCTCCTCCTCCTCCTCCTCCTCCTTCATTTTTGAATGTGTCTATGGTGTGTGTGCATGCATGCGGAGGCCGGACGTCAGTGTGGGTGTCTCTTAACCTTATTATTTTTTTTTTTTTTTTTTTTGCAAGGAGAGACAGGAGAGGAGAGAGAGAATGGGCATGCCAGGGCCTATAAAGAAACCCTAGATACTGTGCCACTTTGTGCACCTGGCTTTACATGGGTACTGGGAAATGAAACTCAGGACGTCAAAATCTGCAGGCAAGCGCCTTAATGCTGAGCCATCTCTACAGTCCTTTATTCTTTTAAAAATTTTTTTAAGCTGGGCGTGGTGGCGCACACCTTTAATCCCAGCACTCAGGAGGCAGAGGTTGGTGGATCACCTTGAGTTCAAGGCCACCCTGAGATTACATAGTGAATTCCAGGTCAGCCTGGGCTAGAGCAAAACCCTACCTCGAAAAACCAAAAAAAAAAAAAAATTTTATTTGCAAGCGGGAGGGGGAGAGAATGGGTGCACCAGGGCCCCTAGCCACTGTAAACGAACTCCAGATGCATGTCCCACTTTGTACATCTGGCTTTGCATGGGTACTGGGAAATCAAACCTGGGTCGTTAGGCTTTGCAGGCAATGCCTTAACCACTCAGCCACCTCTCCATCCCTTACCTTTTTATTATTATTATTATTATTAATTATTATTATTATTATTAAGACAGTGTCTCTCACTGAACCCAGAGCTCATAGATTAGGCTAGACCAGCTAGCCAGCAAGTCCCAGGAATCCTCCTCTCTTCTCCCCAGTGCTGGGATTGTAGGCACATGCAGCTATGCCTGGCATTTAGGTGGGTGCCGGGCACTTTACCCATGCATCCATCTCTTCCTAACAGCCGGCCCCAGTCCACAAGGAAAAGCATCTAGTGCGTCCAGAGCAAACACCATGCCTGGATCCTTTCATGTTACCCCATAAGCTGTCTGAAGAGCAGAGAAGGGAAGGACTGGCAGCATGCAGGGAGCTTGGGGGAACCTGAGTGAGCCAGCAGAGGGGATCCTGCCTTCCCATGCCAGCCAAGCTGTCTGGGCAGCAAGATATCCTGCCACCACCACTCCCATGAGGCTGAAACACAGCTCTTTAGCCTAAATGCCCTCCAGGGGCACAACAAGGGGGCCTAGGGTGGTGGAAAGCACCACCCTGAGCCTGGGGGAGGGGGAGCCGGAAAGGGTCAGTGAGTTATCACCACAGGCTGTGGAAGGAGTGTTATTCTACCAATTGCCACGTAGTGGCTCCCAGAAGCCCAGACAGAGGAGGACCATATGGGCCATTACCTTCCAGTGCCTGCACCACGTCCCCCAGGGGAGGATGGAAGGCGTCCTTCTCTAAGAGGTTCAAAAAGCATGAAGAGGGCTAGGGAGATGGCTTAGTGGTTAAGGCATTTGCCTGTGAAGCCTAAGGACTCTGGTTCGATCCCCCAGGATCCACGTAAGCCAGATGCACAAGGGGAAGCATGCATCTGGAGTTTGTTTGCAGTGACTGGAGGCCCTGGCACACCCATTCTCTTTATCTGCCTCTTCTCCTCCCCACCCAATAAATAAAAAAAGATAAAACTTTTTTTTTAAAAAGCATGAAGTAGTAGCAGCTTGCATGGGTTTCAGCTGGGAACTGACAGCTTCTCTCTGCAGCCCAAGGGTACTGGGGTGGGCAGTCACATGCCCAAGGGCCTTTCTCCCCACCCCCTAAACACCTGCCTCAGTTTACTAGTTGTGACCAAAGGAGACAAGGCACCAACCACCACTGCTGAGGCATAGGCACTGGTCTGTGTTAGACGCCTAGCAGCAGATCATGAGCAGAGCAGGGAGGCCCTCGGCAGTGCCAGATGGGCCAACAACGCCACAGGAGGCTCGCTGGCATTGCAAGCCGCGTCATGAGCTCTAGGCAGCAGCAGAATTAACAGATAAAACCTAACCGCCCTCTCCTGGGGGCAGGCCTGCAGGCTGGGAGCTGAGTCCACATGTGCTTAGCATGGCCATGCTATAGCTGGGGAAGACAGGGTTAAATGATTCATGATCACCGATCCTTAGGTCAGGCTTCTCTCCTCCCAGAAGAGACACCAGGGGTTTCCTGAAAGGGGGGTTGGGGAGGAAGGAAGGGGAGAGGGAAGAGCTGTAGAGAAAGGCTAGACCGTGGGGGACACACTCAACTAGCACCCACCTTCTTGCCCCAGGCTTCACAACCTCAGAGCACATGCCGGAGTCAGTCCACCTTTGGAACCCACACGTCCCCATTTCTATGTTGGCCACAGTCCCTGGACAGCTGCAGACCACAGCAAAGATCCACTTATTTTGAGGAAGGGGGGGTGGGGCGCGGACATTATCCCCTATTATTTTCTCATTGCAGAAATGCCTCAGTGCCAGCTCTGAAGTTTAACTTACAATAGTCCCCAGGGTCCCTGCGCCTGGAAAAGGGTTGGGGTCCGGGCAGAAGTGGCAAAGGAGAAGGGCTGGTGTGTTCATAGCACTAATTTACTGATGGCAATTAGCCTCTTGAAAGAGCCAACCTTTCCACCTTCTGCCTGCCATCGCTGGGGGATCTCGTGACATTTAGCACCTGCAAGCCGAGTGCTGCAGTGAGGAGGTGATGTTTTTTTAATGGGGACGGGGCTGTGGGTGCATTCTCCCTTGCTAGGCTCTGTGCACCCTTCACATGGATGTGGCCAACTGTCCTGGAACAGGCGTGTGGGCTTTCTGGCAAGCGAACGACAGTGCCTGGGAATTACTGTGTGCATGGCTTCCAGGGGCAGCTGGATTTGCCCCTTATACCCTCTCTGCTCTGGTCCCCATGCGACAGGAGGCAGAAAGGGCATACAAGCTGTGTGTAATCCCAGAACTCAGAAGGCTGACGCTAGAAGATGGTTGCAAGTTCTATACCAAGGCAGAGACCCAAGACACTCAGGAGGTGACCGAGGTCTGCTCAAGGGCTGGGTTCCCTGGCTCCATGTAGCTTTGTGCCCTCGTGGCTGACCAGCACTTAAGACTGAGGAGAGGTGAGGGAGGAGGAGATGATGAGGGCATTACCCTGGTCCTTTCAGGTCACCTGTCCACTCAGTCACTCATTTGGACTCCAGTGAGAGCAAGTCGGACAGTCTAGTAGAACTCCCTGCATTTATAATAGATTTATAAGAACCGTGTGGACATGTTTGCTGGGTGTTTTTTTTTTAACCCCTCATAAGTGATGCCATTATGGTGGCCATAACTCTTATTTACTCCATCAGCAGGCTGCTGGCAACGGCCCAGAGATAGATTTGGAGAATTTATCTCACACACACACACCGAGAAGAGGCAACAAAGACGCACAGGTGAGATTGATGCGGGGTGGGGGCTGACATCCATCACCCCCACTTTCACATTAACGTGTTCCTCCAAGAGAGACGTTTCCCTTCTTAATCAGAGCAAAGTAATTGTTTAAACTGCTTCCCTGTGCCGGGCATAGCACCCCTCTCCAGGTGGGGCTGCGTTGGGGGTGGGCTTCGGGAGAACGGAGGGATCCGTGGTGAGTTGGGACCATGAGATGACACGCTCCCCTGTCATCCTCGTGACCGCCACCAAAAGGCAGGTGTGCGGGTCAGAGTCAAGGAGCCCAGCAGAATGGATGCGTGGGTGTTTGGGAACACTTTGGTTGGATGGTACACTGAAAGTCTACTAGAGTGCCCGTGTTCAAATACCAGTCTAGTTCCTGATCTGCGTGCTTGGCTGTGCTGTCACCCTTGCTCAAACTGTCCTTTCTCTCTTCTCTCTGTCCCAGGCCTACCTCTCATCATAGTTCAGCTATAACCCCCACCCCCAACACTTTCTTTTTTAAAAAATAATTTTTTTTTTTTTGGTTTTTCGAGGTAGGGTCTCGCTCTAGTCCAGGCTGACCTGGAATTCACTGTGTAGTCTCAGGGTGGCCTTGAACTCACGGCAATCCTCCTACCTCTGCCTCCCAAGTGCTGGGATTAAAGGCGTGTGCCACCACACCCGGCCTTAAAAATAATTTTTTAAAAAATATTTATTTGCGGGCTGGAGAGATTGCTTAGCGGTTAAGATGCCTGCCCGCTAAGCCTAAGAACGTCAGTTCAATCTCCAGCTGTTACAATCTCCAGGTCCCACGTTTAGCCAGATGCAAAAGTGACGCAAGGGTGCAATGCCACACTTGCCCACAAGGGGGCGCACGCATCTAGATTTCGTTCGCAGTGGCTGAGAGGCTGCTGGTGTGCCCATCTCTGTCTTTCTCTCCTCTCTCTTGTCTCTCTCCAAAATAAAAATAAATAAATAAATAATTTTTTAAAATATTTATTTGAGAGAGACAGAAATAGGCAGGTAGAGAGCAGGGGGAATGGGCATGCCAGGGCCTCCAGCCACTGCAAAAGAACTCCAGATGCATGTGCCCCCTTGTGCATCTGGCTTATGTGGGTCCTGGGAGTGCGACCTGGGTCCTTTGGCTTTGCAGGCAAATGCCTCAACCACTAAGCCATCTCTCCAGCTCCTATATACTTTTCTTTAGAGAGAGAGAACTGGCACACCAGGGCCTCCAGCCACTGCAATCGAATTCCAGACACGTGCACATGTGTGACCTTGTGCACTTGTGTCACCTTGTGCATCTGGTTTACGCGGGACCTGGAGAATAGAACTTGGGTCCTTAGGCTTCACAGACAAGCGTCTTAACCGCTAAGCCGTCTCTCTAGCCCCTTGACAGTTTCTCTTGCTAGCAGAGGGTGGGGTGAGAAAAACCTCCCTGAGCCTCGGGAAGGGGGTGAGGTTCCAAGCCCCGACTCTGCCATCCTCTAGAGCAAAGGCTCCGCTAGGGGTTTCTTCCAGAGCTTTCTGCTCTGATGTTCACCAAGTGTCCCATGTCTGTCTCTCAGTGAGCTTCCTATCTTCGAAGTGCTAAACCACTTCAGAATGCTCCCAAACCTGCTGTCTATTAGAACCCCAAAGGAACTGATAAAGAAACACCAAAGCTTGGCTCCACTCCGAACCAATCGAGTAGAATCTCTGGGACAGATAGATGCTGGGCACCAGAATTTGTAATGTTCAGGGGATTCTAATACACAGCCAGAGTGGGGAGAACAACTTAGGAACTGGATGGGCTGATCTATAATGAATCCAGTCCGTGCTGAATGGATAGACAGCCATATGGGTGGAGGAATGTATAGGTAAACAGGTACATAGATGAACAAATGGATGCATGGAAATGGACAGATTTATGGATAGATGGATAGGTTGTTGGGTAGTTGAGTAAATAGATGATAAATGGATACTTTCTTTTTTAAAAAAATATATTTTTTTGAGAGAGACAGAGAGAATGGGCACTCCAGGGCCTCTAGCCACTGCATGCATGCGCCCCCCCCCCCCAGAGCATCTGGCTTACATGGGTCCTGGGGAATCGAACTGAGGTCCTCTGGCTTTGCAGACAAATGCCTTAACCACTAAGCCATCTCTCCAGGCCTGATAAATGGATACTTTTTTATAACCTTTGACTACTTTCATTGGATTAATCTTGTATTTTTTTTTTTTTTTAATCCTCAGGTAGTGTCTCACTCTAGGTCAGGCTGACCTGGAATTCACTATGTAGTCTCAGGGTGGCCTCAAACTCATGGCGATCCTTCTACCTCTGCCTCCCAAGTGCTGAGATTAAAGGCGTGCACCACCACGCCCAACTTAACCTTATCCTTTTTTTTTTTTTTTTTTTTTTTTTTTTGAGGTAGAGTTTCACTCTGGTCCAGGCTGACCTGGAATTCACTATGTAGTCTCAGGGTGGCCTTGAACTCATGGCGATCCTCCTACCTCTGCCTCCCGAGTGCTGGGATTAAAGGCGTGTGCCACCATGCCCGGCTTTAACCTTCTCCTTTTGCCCAGACCATGAGCTGCCTTGGGGTAAAGATTTCACATGCTTTGCCATAATACCTTGGCATGGAGCCAGTACCAATACTCTTGCATGTTAAAACCTCTAAAGATTACATCTTCAATTATTCAATTATTGTGACTTAGGTCAATGAACTTGCCCTAGATTTCTTTCTTTTTAAAAAATAAACCCTTCTTTTAAATATATATATTTTATTTATTTATTTGAGAGAAAGAGAGAGAGAGGATGAATGGGCACGCCAGGGCCTCCAGCCACTGCAAATGAACTCCAGATGAATGTGCCCCCTTGTGCATCTGGCTTATGTGGGGCCTGGGGAGTCGAACTGGGATCCTTTGGCTTCACAGGCAAACACCTTAACCGCTAAGCTGTCCTCCAACCCTTTCCTTAGATTTCTGACGGTGTTGGTGGCAACAAATGGGCTGAGTCAAGTGGCTCAAATAAGTTCAAGAGTCGATACACATGAGAAATGGTTTGCTGTTGTTGGGGTTTGGCTTAGATCTGTGACAGGGTCTCATGCAGCAGAGGCTGGTCTCAAACTCACTATGTAGCTGAAGATGACCTTGAACTTCTGATCCTCTTGTCTCGGCCTTCTTCGAGTGCTGGGATACCATCATGTCCAGTTTATGTGGTACTAGGGATTTAACTCAAGGCTTTATGCATGCTAGGCAAACACTCAACTAAATGAAACTGCCAGGGGACAGTTTTTGAGAGTATAAAAGAAGATATTTTTGAGGAGTGGTGGGGCATGCCTTTAATCCCAGGCTGAGGTAGAAGGATCACTGTGAATTTGAGGCCAGCCTGAGACTATATAGTAAAATTCCAGGGCTAGAGTAAGACCCTACCTTGAACCTTCCCTCACCCCCGCCCTCCGAAAAAGAGGATATTTTCTAGAAACAAGCAATGAAATCAGGGGATACTTCAAGAACTGGAACAATGGGAGGTGTGCACACAGGATCTGGGTGGTCGAATTGCCATCCTCCAGTATTGAACCACATGGGGAAGAGTAAATTTCACTCAGTCTTGATAAAATATTCTCCAAATTCCCAAAGGAATTACTTATGCCCTCAGACAAGGCTTATACGCAAATGATACCAATTCTCCCAATAAGCCTGCAAGCCGCCAAATCTTTAGAGTATTTTCATGGAACGTGATGTATAAATACCCTGGGCCGTTGGCACTAAAAATTCAATAAAAGATCTTGAAATTCACAGGCCCGGGATAAAGCTCATATAAAGTTCATATTCTTTAACTAATGTGGCTTTCAATTATGCTTGCCCATTTTAAGCTGCAAAAGATGTAATGTTAATCAAACATTTAATTTGCAAGTGTTTTTCTTCGTAAATGTCATGTACAAGGAGATACGTACACGTGAACCACAACATAACTGCACGAGGTGCCTCGTTTGGAAGTGTTTGCATTGGTGCATGCGAGTGGGCAGGACAAAGCCAGCCTTCCCTGGGCCTGATGCTGCAAGAGTGAGTTAGTTTGTTTATTTCTTTCTTTCTTTTACCTTTTTATTGACAGCTTCCATACTTACAGACAATAAACCATATTTCCCTCCCCTTCCCCACTTTTCACAAATCCACACCCCATCGTACCCTCTCCCTCTCTCCATTAGTCTCTCTCTTTTTTTGATGTCATCATCTTTCCTTCCTATTATGAGGGTCTTGTGAAGATAGTGCTAGGCACGGCGAGGTCACGGGTATCGTGAGAAGCATTCGGAAAATGAACCTGGAGTTACTTCTAATGTTTGGTAACGTTTGGGTCTCAACTCAATTTTCCCAGTAAAGATCCTCCTGCCCCTGCAGCAAGCTTTAAGGACTGACAACAATGTGAGTGACCGATTTGTTGTTCAATTACTAGTTATTAAATCACAAGGGTTAGAGACTTGCCGTGGCCACCCCATGTCAGGTTTAAATACAGACCAGCCTCTGAACAGCTCAGGCTGCTCTCTCTGTGGGTGGCTTCCCTCCCTCCCTCTCTCTCTCTCTCTCCTGGAGACACAATGCAGAAGCAGGGCATGGATCAGTTCTGACCATCTGAAGGTTGCTGGGCTGCTAGTGTGTGACTGCCGGGACACTAGGAAATGAAGGGGACAGGAAGCTTTGATGGGGTGATCAGTTTCATGAGCGTGTCTTAGAAATGCACAATCGTAGCTCCCACATTCCTCCCCCCTTTTCCTCCACCTGGGGAAGCGAGCCTGCATGTTCAGCAAGTCCATGATACTATGAGATGCATGAAGCCAGTGAGTGCCTGCCAATCTTTATCCCTGGGAGCCTCTGGCTCTCTTCATTTCTTGCTGCTCTGGGCTGGGATGATGAGGGAGGGCTGGAGATGAGACAGGAGAAAGGGTGGGGGAGAGCGTACAGGACCTTTGGAACCTCATTTTCCCCATATGTAAAATGGGATATCAAACACACGCTATACCTGTAATAAGTAACATAATATAGGGGGGCTGGGGAGATGGCTCGGTTGGTGAAGTGCTTGCTATGCAAGCACGAATTTGGATCCCTAGCACTACATACATAAAAGCCAGAAGCAGTGACACACGCCTGTAATCCCAGTGCTGGGGAGGCAGAGATAGGAGGATCCCTGGAGCTTGCTGGCCAGCTAGTCCACGTGAATGGAACAAACATATGCAGGTGAGCAGTCATGCACGTGAGAACCGCAGCCAGACCCCAACCTTGAGCATTCGGGCAATGGTCTTGGTCTTGGTCTCCGGAGAAGAAAAGCAACTGAACTTCCAGAATGTGGCAGGCCCCAGGTGGCGTGAGCCTGCTGGGGCCAATAACACAGACAGGCAGGCTCCACACAAGAGTCTTGAAGCCAGACAAGGAGGAGGCTGGGAGACCTTGGGCCTCAGTTTCCCACTTGGTGACACCGAGAGGGTGAAACTCATCACTCCCGCATTCCCTCTCCTCCCTGTCATTTTCTGACTCTGCTCAGGGATGGGAGCAGCCCTCCCGAAGCGGCATGCAGACTTTCTCTCCCTGGGAAATTAATTCGGTCCTCAATGTTGCAGTCTATAAATTACTGGCCAATCTGTTTCAGAAATATTAAGGGAACATTTATAAATTGCCCCTTCCATTCAATGCTGCAAAATAAAGATCTTGGGGCCTTCAGATGTTTATCTTACTTAAAGCCACAGTAAGAATCCATCTTCCCCTAGCCTTCCAGGGGACAGAACATATTTCAGGGGGTGGGACGGCCTGATGTTCCCCTCCCATTCTCCCACTCCCTGTTCCTGAGAATCTCCATCTCCAAATTCAAAAAACAGAGACCTCAGCAAAGCTGGGAGGTGGGGCAGGGAAGAGGGGAGAAATGCCAGGTGTCTGGAACCAGGAGATTCCTCTTGGCCAACTCTCCTGAGGGGCAGAGGGCAACCAGGGTGACTCCGGGACCTTGAGGAAAAGGCCCAAGAAGTTAAGCTGTCATCGGCAGTAATTGATTTTGACAGCATACCCAGTTAATTCGTCACTGTTTTGCAACTTATTTGAGAGTTCCATCGGTAGGTAGAGTCCCGCAGGACAGCTTGTACTCACTTGTGAACTCAAATGAGGTCTCCCAGAGAAACACAGTGGCTATCAGGTGGAGCTGGGCTTTTTGCAGGTGACTGTGCATGTGGTTCTCATCTTTCTCCTCTGGGAAGGACACACTCCCGCTTAGAGGAGGTACGGATGAAGGCCAAAGCCAAGGTTAGGATGACCGAGAGATCGTGATCATCGGCGGCATCATTATGGGAGGGATAGCAGGGCTGACCAGGTTAACACACTCACACGTTCTCTTTTCTGTGATGATCATGATACTCAGGCCTCGTGGACACACAGGTCACCATGAAAAAAAAAATAAATGAAGGGCTGGAGAGATGGCTTAGCCGTTAAGGCCATCTGCCTCCTAAGCCTAAGAACGCCGGTTCCAATCTCCAGGTCCTACGTTTAGCCAGATGCAAAGTGACAAAAGGGCGCAATGCCGCACTTGCCCACAAGGGGGTGCACGCATCTGGATTTCATTCACAGCAGCTGAGAGACTGCTGGCGCGCCCATCTCTATCTGTCTCCCTCTCTCTCTGTCTGTCTCTGTGTCTCTCTCCAAAAATAAAATAAAATAAATAAATGAAGAGGCTTATGGAGAGGTTTGGGGAGACGACTCAGTCAGGCAAGCGCATGCAGTGCCCAAGTTTGGTCTTCAGAGCCCGTGCGGAAAAAAAAAGCTGATTATGCTTATAATCCCAGCACTAGGGAGGTAGAGATGGGAATCTAGCCAGCCAGTCTAGCCTCATTGGTAAGCTCCAAAGACAGACTTTGTCTCAAAAAAAAAAAAAAAAAAAGTGCTAGAGAGATTACCCAATGGTTAAGGCACTTGCTGGCAAAGCCTTAGGACCCAGGATTCCCAAGTACCCACATAAAGCCAGATGCACAAGATGGCACATGCATCTGGAGTTTGTTTGCAGTGGCTAGAGGCTCTGGAGTGTCCATTCTTATTTTTTCTCTCTTTCAAATAAATAAATAAATAAATAAAATACTGTTTAAAAATTATTTCTCTATTTGAGAGAGAGAGAGAGAGAGAGAGAGAGAGAAAGAAAGATAGATGAGGGGCAGGAACACAGAGAGAATAGGTACACCAGGGCCTCTAGCCACTGCAAACAAACTCCTGACACATGTGCCACGTTGTGCATCTGACTGTCCATGGGTACTAAGGAATTGAACCTGTGGCCTTTGGCTTTGCAGGCAACTGAATAACTGCTAAGCCATTTCTCCAGTCCAGTAAAATATATTTTTAACAAAACTTGGAAGCATCGGAGATATGGCAAACCTGATGACCCAGGTTCGATTCCCCAGTACTTATGTGAAGTTAGATGCACAAAGTAGTACATGTATCTGGAGTTCATTTACAGTGGTAAAATGCAATGGCATATCCATTCCCTCCCTCCCTGTCCCTCTCTTTCTCTCTTTTTGGTTTTTCGAGGTAGGGTCTCACTCTGGCCCAGGCTGACCTGGAATTCACTATGTAGTCTCAGGGTGGCCTCGAACTCATGGCGATCCTCCTACCTCTGCCTCCTGAGTGCTGGGATTAAAGGCGTGCGCCACCACGCCCAGCTCCTCATTCCCTCTCTCTCAGTGCTTACAAATAAGTAATTTTTTAGAGGCGGACCGTGTTCCTGAGGATAACACCTGAGGTTATCATACTCTGACCTCCTCCTTCATAAGCACAGTCCACCCGCATCCACACGAATATGCACACATATCCACACTCATTCAAGGCCCAAGACCGTGAGTAGAATTAATACCTGAACAAAACACCCTTCACCAGGGTCTTCATACTATATTACAATAGCTTATCAGGAACAGTTGTTTTAATGTCAGGCCATAAAGACAGTATCAGGTGACAGCTTTATTTCCCAGGAGTTAAGTATTAATTGTCACAAAGAAGGAGTATAAAAATGACATGGGGAACAAATATCCCAGCTTCCCACAAAGTGGAAGGAATTCGTTAATATGAATTTCTCCAGGACAGGCTGCACTGAGGTTTAATTAAAATGCACACGCATCCTATACCATGTTTTTTTTGGTTTTTTTTTTTTCCCCTTCTCGATGGCTTCAATGTGATAGGTTTCCAAATGGAAGCCAGAGCTACATTCCTGCAAGATGGGCTGACGGGCTCTTGATAAAGCATTACTTCTGCGCAATATAGCAGGGCCGCCGCCACAAATGCACGCTATCAGAATGTGGTCCGTACTGCAGGCAAATGCAACTTTACCTAAGAGCCTTCAAATGGTCTAACCACCATTTCAATCAAGGCTGCAAGTTTGAAATGTGGCACTAAACACACTTCTGCGAGAAGCTGTTTTCCCTCCACCCCCAGAACTAATAAATCCAGAAAGGCCTACTTAGGCTAAGACAAGCCAGGAGCTGACCAAGCAGTTTCAGAAACCCAGGGAAACAGCCCCGTGGTAGGACGAGGGCCAGCTGTGGGCAGGGCTCCAGAGCTGCCCAGGACAGTGAGGCATAGGGGACAGTTTGGGGGTGTGGATGGCCTACCTATGCTAGAACATCTGGTTAACTACATCCCTTAGACACCCTTCCCCTCCCTCCCGCCCCTATGGCTCCAGCTCCAGAGATCCCGAGGAAGGGACCAAAGTACCTCTGGGTGTCCAGGCACATCCTTTCTGTGTACAGGGGAAGGGTCAGAGGTCACTCCATCCTGTCCTCTTGCTGCAGATGGCCCTACTCCAGTGTGATCTTTATCCCTCTGGAGAAGGGGGGGGGCAGGGCAGTCTTCTCCCACTATGTGCAGTGCTGAGTGAACTGGTCAAAGCAGAATGTCTGTTTCAGACATTCCTGTCTGAGCTATTTCTTTGGCTCCTCCAAGGTCATTTACCCATAGTCCTACCATCCTCATCCCTTCATAGGAACCTCTGCCCAGGATTTTTAACCATTCAGGGTTGACTCCTGACTCAGCTGCCTCGTCCCATCCTGATGCTTATTAAATTTTTTATTTTTTATTTTAGGGAGGGAGAGAGAATTGGCATGCCAAGGCCTCAGCCACTGTAGTTGTACTCCAGATGCTTGCACCACCTAATGGGCATGTGTGACCTTGCACTTGCCTCATCTTTCTGCATGTGGCTTATATGGGATCTGGAGAGTCAAACATGGGTCCTTGGGCTTTGCAGGCAAGTGCCTTAACCATTAAGCCATCTCTCCAGCACCCCCCTCCTAAGTGACTATTCAATACTTAAACCCATCACCCCAGTAACCTTGCCGAAAAACCATCCCAGGCCCCTAACCTCACATGGATGGCTGCTGGACGGTGTGGCATGGTGGCACAACCAGGGCAAGTCCATGCCAGTGCTGTTTCCTTCCCTTGCTGTTCCTCCGTACCACGTTCTTTGGCTCAGTGCTGCCAGCCTCATTCGGTCCCTGCTGTCCCTCTCCCCGTCCCAGCATGGCTGTGGAGGAAGGCAGGAGCCTGCTCAGCACTCCTCATTCTGTTAATTGGGTTTTAATGGTCCTGGGCAGAGGAGCCAGGGGTTCATTGGCCACCATGTTTGCCCCACCGTCTAGGAAGAAGGGGGGCACGTGGCTTAATGAACAACACCTGCCCCTCATTACCTGCTCATTTCTGACTCAGTGGAACCCTTGCCTCTGTCCTGTTCAATCCAGATGAGCAAACGGTTTGCTCTGGGTCCTTGAGCTGGGGGGGGCACGTGAACTGGGCAGGCTCTGAAGGGGTAGCGGGATGGGGGATTATAGCCAGCTGTGCCCATTCATCAGGCCCATGAGAGGACCGAGGCATCCCATACCCCAGGGACCTCCTTGCCTACTCTGCACGTGCCTTGGAGCCGTTCCTTCTAGAAAAGGCTGGGCTCCCGACCAAGCAAGAGGCTAATATGCTGATTTATTTACCTAATTACAGTAAAACAAGCTAGCTAGAAGGTAAGGCAAATCTGCTTTCTTGCTCAAAAAGTAGCCACGCCTCCCCGCCTGGGGTTCTCTGGAAAAGTGGGGAGCAGAGCAGGCGAGGGAAAGGTCTGAGGGAGATCTAGAAAGACTTTTGATGTAGGGAACAGGGAGAGGTAAGAGGATTCAGGAACCTGGTACCAAGACTGGGGACAGAGAGACAGGGCAGAGGAACTGATGGACCAGGGACAGTCAAGCAGAGGGATAGGTGGCCAAGAGATGAAGGAGGGGGCCACAAAGAGGTTAGAAACAAGGAAGATGGGGCCTAGGGACAGAGAAGTGGAGAGAGGCAGACCCCAACATGCCTCCTCCCCCCCCCCAGCCTGCAGAGTCCCCACGGTCTGGCGACTTGTTTACAGCTAAGAGAGCATAGCATGGATGGTGGGCTGCCTCTTCTGGGACATGTGATATAGAAGGGTCCAATTCTTTCCCAGCATACACAAGGAAGATCTTTCTTCTACTGCTTCAAGAAGCTCCATGGGTGGGTGGGTGGATGGCACTGGGGAGATGACTCAATGGATGAAAGAGCTTATGTGGAGCCAGGCATGGAGGCAGAATTAGGAGGATCGCCATGAGGCCACCCTGACACTACAGAGTGAATTCCAAGTCAGCCTGGGCTAGAGCGAGACCCTATCTCAGAACACACACACACACACACAAAAGACTGAAAAATTAAACTTTACAGTGTACAAAATAAGCAAGAAAATTATGTAACATAAACCATGAACCAGTCCATTTAGTCTACGATGGTGGTGGTAGGTGGGGGAGGTGGAGCCATATGTCTTTGGAATGAAAAGGAAAACTCTAGAAGAAAGCACCGTGCCTCCCCTAGGGAGACATCCATGGTCAAGGCCAACTGGACTCCCTCCCATGATTCTGGCCATCGTTACCCTGAATG
This sequence comes from Orientallactaga sibirica, assembly GCA_036365145.1. NCBI lineage: Eukaryota > Metazoa > Chordata > Mammalia > Rodentia > Dipodidae > Orientallactaga > Orientallactaga sibirica. Next base: position 13,112,779 of record JAEOAD010000016.1, read on the forward strand.
TCAAATCTGGAGCCCAGAGCCCGCTGCCCTGGGATCAACTGCGTCATTGGTGACTGCGTAACTTCCTTCCTAGGGTGTTTCTCCTGTGGAGACTCAGACCAGCTCCTCTCAGAGGCACAGACTACACACGGGTCCTGGGACTCGTGAGGTGGGTGCTGAGGTGCCTCTGCAAACACTTGCTGGGTCCCAGAGGATACAGCCAAGTGTGACTTCGTGGCCTCCACGGCTCTGGGCATTATTGATTGCCACACTGGCTCAGAAGCTTGAAAAATGAGACTCCCCGACCCTGATTGATTTTTCCCTTCTTTTCCACTATGCAAATGTCAAGGTCTCCCCCGACTTCACTGCTGATGTACTTGGGAGGGCATAGCGGGGGAACAGGTGGGCTCTCTTCATCTCCTGAAGAACCATGCTGCAGAGGGGCCAGGCCTAGGAATGAGGATAGCGCAATGGGGAGAGGAGACATTGGTTCCGAACGGGATCTAAGAGGAGATGGTAAACTTGAATGGGGGCACTGTGGGGCTCTGTCGGGATTGCCTTTTGTCAAAGAATGCCCCAAAGCCTGCAAGCAAGACTTCTGACTCTCAGGAGCAAGAGAGGAATTTTGTTTTGTTTTGTTTTGTTTTGTTTTTGTTTTTGTTTTTCGAGGTAGGGTCTCACTCTAGCCCAGGCTGACCTGGAATTCACTATGTAGTCTCAGGGTGGCCTTGAACTCACGGCGATCCTCCTACCTCTGCCTCCTGAGTGCTGGGATTAAAGGCATGCACCACCGCGTCCGGCAGTAATTCTTTTTAAAAAAAAAAATTAAAAAAATATTTTATTTATGTATTTGAGAGAGAAAGAGAGAGAAGAGGAGAAGAGAGAGAATGAGTGGGTGTGCCAGGATCTCCAGCCACTGCAAACTCCAGATGCATGCGCCACTACTTTGTGTATCTCACTTACGTGGGTCCTGGGGAATTGAACCTGGGTCCTTTGGCTTTGCTGGCAAGTGCCTTAACCACTAAGCCATCTCTCCAGCCACCGGGAGAAGGATTCTTAGGATGGGTCTCTGGGAGCAGAAGCAGGGGTGAGGGGGTTGCAGAGAGGAAGCAGTGAGCTGCAGGCTTTTGACACTGGGGCATGGGTCTTAGGGGCCCAGAAATGACATCAAGATTCCCTCCACGTAGTCACTGGTCCTCCTGCCTCTCTGTCACTCAGGCCTCAGCACCCATGTGCTGAGGGTTTATCTAAGGTAGTGTTTCTCTGGCATAGCTGGAGACCCAAGAGGAAGCTACAAGGACTTTCAATTTTATGTGTCTATTTCAGTGACTTTTTTTTTTTTTTTAAACAGGATCTCATATGGCCGAAGCTAAACTTGAACCTCTAAAAAGCCTCCTGCCTCTATCTCCCAAGTGCTGGGATTATAGATGTGTGCCACCAGGTCTGGCTTCAATGATTCTTTTATTATTTTATTGTTATAGTCCACACAAGAGAATTACAGACACCACTCTTCTCAAGCCACTTGAGAATCCTTTTTATTAAGCCAGTGACTGAGAAGGGCTCACGCCTGAAAGAACTCTTGGTGAAGAAGCTTGAAGCATGGTGGTCTGTAATTCTCTCACATGGACCATGACATTATTTTAAGACAGAGTCTCATGCATTCCAGGCTGGTCTCCAACTTGCTATATAGCAGATGACCTTGAACTTAAAAAATTATATTATTTATTTATGCATTTGAAAGAGAGAGGCACAGAGAGAAGGAGGGAGGGAGAGAGAGACAGAGAGAGCGACAGAGAGAATGGGCATGCCAGGACCTCCAGCCTCTACAAACAAATTCCAGACGCAAGTGCCGCCTTGTGCATCTGGCTTTACGTGGGTACTGGGGAATTGAACCTGGGTCCTTTTTAGGCTTTGCAGGCAAGTGCTTTAACTGCTGAACCATCTCTCCATCTCTGACCTTGAACTTTTGATCTTCCTCCTTCACCTCTCTACTGCTAGAATTACAGATGTGCATTACCACACCCAACGTTTTGTTTTTTTCAATAATTTTTAAAAGCAACAAACCTGGACACGTAGACCTATAATGTTGGGGGTTCCCCCCTGGTATCTGAACCTCTGCGCTGTGACCTCACTCGGCTGCCTTCCTGGGATGCTTCAAGGAGGGCCTTCTGCACCCCTGTGAGTCCCAGTCAAGCATGTCCTCACACCAAGTTCCAAAGACAGGAAGTGCCTGGACCTCTGAGCTCCCAGGAGGTGAGGTCCAGAGTGTCTTTTCCAGGCCCCTGTGAAGCTGATGGCTCTTCAGGAAGCCTGTCCACAGGTCAGTGCTCACCTTGAACTAAGACTCAGATTCATCCTCAAAGCGAGGCTCCCTCCCTAGCAGTATCTAGTGTGTACCACTTCCTGGCAGGAAGTCTGAGGTCAGCAGCTGTAGAGGAGAGTCCATGGGCCTGCCTTCAGGCCTCAGTTCTCCTCTGTGATTGAAGGTATAGCAGAGGTCACAGATGGGGCCAGCCTGCTTGTGTGATCAGCTGGGCTCACCTTAATGTCCCTCTGAACTCCAGTTTCTGCATCTGTAAAATGGGGATAGTGTTCATAGGTTTGATTCATAGGTTTGATGTCAGGGTGCAGTGACCAAATAAAACACAGCAGTGGGGGGATGGGAGGGGCTAGAGAGAGTGCTCAGTGGTTAAGGCGCTTGTCTGCAAAACCCAACAACCCGGGCTCAATTCACTAGTGCCCATGTAAAGCCAGATGCACAAGGTGGTGCATACATCTGGAGTTCGTGTGCAATGGCTAGAGGCCCTGGTGCACCCATTCTCTCTATACCTCTTCTCTCTCTCTGCTTGCAAATAAATAAAAATATTTTTTAGGGCTGGAGAGATGGCTTAGCAGTTAAGGCATTTGCCTGCAAAGCCAAAGGACCCAGGTTCAATTCCCCAGGACCCACGTAAACCAGATGCACAAGGTGGCGCACGCATCTGGAGTTTGCAGTGGCTGGAGGCCCTGATGCACTCATTCTCTCTCTCTCTCTTTCTCTCTGTGTGTCTGCCTCTCTCTCTCTCAAATAAATAAATAAAAATATAGAAATACTTTTTTTTGGGGGGTTCGAGATAGGGTCTCACTGTAGCTCAGGCTGACCTGGAATTCACTATGCAGTCTCAGGGTGGCCTCAAACTCATGGTGATCCTCCTACCTCTGCCTCCCGAGTGCTGGGATTGAAGGTGTGCGCCACCATGCCCAGCTAGAAATACCTTTTATAACAACACAACAGTGTTTGTCACTGCAAGTGCATGAGGAATGGTCACTAGGACTTATGACGTGGAATGTTGAGCTACATGGATTTATCAAGTTTCAGCCGGGTCTAACATCGGATTAAATCCCTGCACATCACTACTGCGGCTCTTCCTCCCACCACAGCCACCGACAGTACGGACGCTTCACACCTCCACAGCAGACGGAACCTCTGAGAGCCCCGTGAAAGAGACATTCCTGTGTCCATTGCACAGAAGGGCATGCCGAGGCCCAGAGCAACTGCAAGATGTGTTGGAGACCTCTGGCCTATCTTCTGATCATACCTTTCTCCCTCTGCCCAAAGCATCTTACCTGAGGCAGGTAGATGAACCTTTACCTCTGGTCAGTACCCCCGTTTCCCGCCCCACCTCAATTCCCCAGCAGCCCTTCCTCTATGTATACTGAGGGCCTGAGGTGGTGAAGACTGCCGTCAAATAGCCTTTTATGACTCCCATAACCGCTCTAACAAATGTCCTCCTAGCAGTAGTGGCTGGAAGCAGATTAATGTCTCAGTGGCCCTAACACTTCTCCGGCCCCTTCGCCTGTCAGGTCATTACCGGTTGGTTTATAGTCATGAGGCCCCTTTCCAGTTCGCTAAACGGTTTGCATGATAAAGAGACCAGAGCCTTCCGAGCCAATTCTCTTCAGGTATCTGGTGGGCTGTGGGGGAAGAGTGTCTAATGTGTTGGAGGGTGGGCATGGGTAGAAGAGACTCTGCAGTAAAAAAAAAAATAAAATAAAATAAAATAAAAATGCCGACACACCACGACTTCAGACTGACCAGCTGGGACCCTGAGCTCTCCTTCTATAAACTGGGAGAGAGAAGAGTGGTGCTTAAGGGCTTTTGAGGATCAAGTAAGGCAGTTCATGGAAAGAACATGGTATATAGGTAGCAGTTAGCCGATAATAATTCTTAATGTTCTCCTGTCCGCAACTGGGAACCCCAAGAGGCTAGGGACTCTGACCTACTCATGGTCAGCAAACGTGAAAAGGGGTTTATAGCTGCAGGGTCCCTTGTGGTGGCCCACTTGACATTGGGGTAGGATAAGTCTTTGCTGTAAGAAACTTTCATTTTGTTTGTTGTTTGTTTTTCGAGGTAGGGTTTCACTCTAACCCAGGCTGACCTGGAATTCACTATGTAGTCCCAGACTGACCTTGAACTCATGGTGATCCTCCTACCTCTGCCTTCCAAGTGCTGGGATTAAAGGCGTGCACCACCACACCCGGCTGAAACTTTCTTTCTTTCTTTTTTAAGTTATTTGTATATTTTATTTTCTTTAAAAAGGGGGGGGAGGCGATAGAAAGAGAGAAAGAATGGGTACACCAAGGCCTCCAGCCACTGCACTAGAACTACAGATTCATGTGACTCCTGTACGTGGGTCCTGGGGAATTGAACCTGGGTCCTTTGGCTTCGTAGGCAAGCGCCTTAACTGCTAAGCCATCCCTCTAGCCCTAAAATATTTATTTAAAAGGTTTTAAAAAATTATTTGCTAACACACACACACACACACACACACACACACACAGAGAGAGAGAGAGAGAGAGAGAATGAATATGAATATGGTTACATCAGGGCCTCTTGCCATTGCAAACAAACTCCATACATATGTGCCATTTTGTACATCTGGCTTTACGTGGGTACTGGGGAATTGAACCCAAGCCAGCTTTACAAGCAAGCTCCTTTAACCACTGAGCCATCTTCCCAGTGCCTCTAAGGAACTTTCAATACATCCAGCAGCATCCCTATCTTCTACAACCAATGATGACAAGGAAAAAAAAAGTCCCTAGACTTTGTCAAATGCTCCTTGAGGAGGGGTATCTCCCCCATTCAAAACCATTCCTCTGTTGGAATCTAACGGCCTCATTTGAGGCACAGAGAGGGGAAGTAGCTTGCCTGAAGTCAAACAAGTTAGTGGCAAAGCTGGGATTCCGCTCAGGTGTCCTGATTCCAGGCTAACGTTCCTTCCTCACCTCTCCTTGTCCTTAGTGGTTCATGCATGGTCTGAGTCCCTCTACCAGGCTGTGGTCATGGCTCCAGCATACAAGAGGAAAGTTACCGTTTTGTTTTTCAGTTGACTTCATCAGGGGTGGTCATGCTGCCATGTGGGGGGGACTGGTCATTGTTAGAAAAAGTTAGAGACAGGTAGGAATCTACGACAGAGAACTTAGACTTTACTGGACGTGAGCCATGGAGGGACACTTTACATCTCAGCAGATGTGGAAAATGTGAGGCACCCGTGTAGCATTTGGCAAGGGGGTTTTAGATCAGAAGGCTGGGGTCCTGTTGGCAGGGAGGGGGCAGGGAGAAGGATTAGCAAGTGCAAAGGGAACGAACTTCTTTGAATTCCTTCCTTCCAAGATAACCAGCCAGGGGGGGCTGGAGAGATGGCTTAGTGGTTAAGGCACTCGCCTGTAAAGTCATAGGAGCTCGGTTCGATTCCCTAGGACCCATGTAAGCCAGATGCAGAAGAGGGTGCATGTGTCTGGACTTTGTTTGCAGTGGCTGGAGGCCCTGGCGCACCCATTCTCATTCTCTCTGTCTCTCTCTCAAACCAGCAAATAAATAAAAATAAAATATTTTTTAAAAAGAGGTAACCCCAGGGAAGCTGGGCACCTGGCTGGCTGTCTACTTAGCAGAGAGCAGACGGATCTCTTGGCATTCAGCAGTACTATGTTGAATTCCTGAAACTTGCTAACTCCTTCCGTTATGAGGGAGAGTGGCCATTTGTGAAAGGTCCCTACCCCGGTGACAATCTCCTCTGGTTGAAGAAAAGTCCTGGCCCGCTGGTAAAGTGTGGTCATCCATAGTGTCACTCAGATTTGGACAGCTGCTGAGCCAGGGGTTCTGCCAGTGACAACCACCAGCGAGCCTGCCTGGTGTGTGGGTTACTCAGGGCCAGACAGTTGGCGCTGAGCCTCACTCGGCTCCAGCTCTGGCTCCGTGTCTTTTCAACCTCAGCGTCTCCACGTGCAAAATGCAACCAACAACAGCAGCTACGAAGAGATCTATGGGTGCCAGTGTCCTTCACCACCCACGGCGGTTTGGCCCTGCTGTGGTCTGATAGAGGCTGGAGAGGAAGAAGGTAAAGTGATGAGAGAGCCCGAACTTTTTTATCTATGGTCCTTTCCTGGTTCTGAATTTGGAAGGGCAAGGATACAGGGCAGGAGGGAGGTCTCTGTGGTGAGTGCAATGTAAATTTAATCCCCAGTTGATGGCACTGGTAGGGAAGTTTGTGGAGCCTTTGGGAGGTGGAGCCTTGCTGGAGGAGGTGGGTCTCTGGGGGTGGGCCTTGCTTGCTGCTTCAGTCCTTTCCACTTCCTGTCTGCTGATGTGAACATGTGATGCTGGCTGTCTGCTCTTGCCATGCTTGCCCTGCCATAATGGACACATCCTATTGAGTGTGTATTTTTAAAATTTTATTTTTAGAGAGACAGAGAGAGAGAGAGAAAAGAGAGGAGAAGAGAGGAGAGAAGGGAAGGGAAGGGAAGGGAAGGGAAGGGAAGGGAAGGGAAGGGAAGGGAAGGGAAGGGAAGGGAAGGGAAAGACTTGTTGTGCCAGGGCCTCAGCCTCTGCAATTCAACTCCAGATGCTTGTGCCACCCAGCAGGCATGTGCGACCTTGAGCTTGCCTCACCTTTGTGCGGCTGGCTTACGTGGGATCTGGAGAGTCCTTAGGCTTAGCAGGCAAGCGCCTTAACTGCTAAGCCATCTCTCCAGCCCGAGTGTGGATTTTCTTTTTCTTCCCAAGGTAGGTTCTCACTCTAGCCCCAAGCTGACCTCTGACTCTGAGCAATCCTCCCACCTCTGCCTCCCAAGTACTGAGATTAAAGGGGTGTGCCACCATGCTCAGCCTGGGACACTTCCTATTGAAACTAAGCACTAACTAGACACTCTACCCCAGTCAAGCATTTACACAGCATTTTACACCTATTATGAGACATTGGCTCTGGGGGTATTTTAAAAGATATTTTATTTTTATTATTTATTTATTTTAGAGAGGTGGAGGGGAAGGCAGATAGAAAGAAAGAGAATGGATGCACTAGGGCCTCCAATCACTGAAAATGAACTCCAGATGCATGTGCCACCTTATATGTCTGGTGTTATGTAGGTCCTGGGGGATTGAAGTCAGGTCCTTAGGCTTTGCAGGCAAGTGCCTTAACCACTGAGCCTTCTCTCCAGTGCTCTGGGTGGTATCTTTACACAAATCCATTTACTTAACTTTTGCATGTGTATGTATGTGTGTTTGTGGGTCGCAGATGTGTGCACATGCATGTGTGTGGAGGCCAGAGGTTGATCTCAGGTTTTTTTTTTTTTTTTTTTTTTCAAGGTAGGGTTTCACTCTAGCTCAGGCTGACCTGGAATTTACTGTGTATTCTCAGGGTGACCTCGAACTCATGGCGATCCTCCTACCTCTGCCTCCCGAGTGCTGGGATTAAAGGCGTGCGCCACCAGCCCGGCTTCAGGCTTCTCCTTCAACCACTCTTCCCACTTTACTCCCTAAGGCAAGGCCAGAGCTTGCCAATTTAGCGAGTCTAGCTGGCTAGCTCACTCCAGGAATCTTCTGTCTCTGCCTCCCAAGGGTTGCAGTTACAGCCCAGTCACATTTGTGGGGTGCTAAGCATCTGAGCTCCCCCAGTCCTCATAGTTTCACAGGAAGTGCTTGATCCTGAGCCATGTCCCCAGCACCCCCTCCCACCATTTACTCATCTTGCTTGTTTATTTTGTTGCCCAGGCTAGCTTCAAACTCATAGCAATCCTCTTGCCTCAGCCCCAGCAACTCCAAATGCTGAGATTATAGATGCCCACCATCACACCCAACCACGTACTGGGGGAAAGAACTATAAGAGGTAAATGTGGGGGTGAACCACAGGAAAGAACCGTGGAATATTTCTTGTAGGCCTTACAAATAACTTTTCTGAGATTCTTGTGGTGAGATACTGAACTCCTTACTTGGAACTGACCCTAAAATTAATCTTACAACTGTGTGATCCACCCAACTTAAAGCAATGTGACTGGGTTTTCTCTGCCTTGGTGTACCTTTGGCCTGCACAGCACAACACAGAGTGAACAGAGTATATGTGGATTTTTATTTTATTTCTTTTTTGGTTTTTCGAGGTAGGGTTTAGTTCTATCCCAGGCTGACTTGGAATTCACTCTGTAGTCTCAGGCTGGCCTCGAACTCACAGCAATCCTCCTCCTCTGCCTCCTGAGTGCTGGGATTAAAGGTGTGTGCCACCACACCCAGCTGTGTGTGTATGTTTTATATCAGCACAGTCCAACAGGCCATACACCTCTAAGTCTCTGCTTTTAACAAATGTTTAAAGATTATCCAAAGTCAAAAGTTCCTTACCCTTTGCTCAATGTTCTGCTTGTTCACATATTTCTGTTTTTTAGCTGTTCAATAAAAATGCCAGTGGGTGCCTGTAAGAAGCTACAGTCTCGGTAAGATCCAAGCAATGGTGACAGCAGATACAGTGAGGTCACCCCTTGGCTTAAAACTTAAAGAATCAGTTCTTTTTCCTCAGGCTGCTGCTCAGCGCAGCTAGCCCACTGTTGGGTAACTTCAAGGGTGAATTCTCTTATTTCTCAGGCTCTGCTTCTAAAAGCAGTTTGCCCACTCTTGGATAAAACCTCAAGGGTAAATTAGAGTCTATAATTTTAGAGCTGTGCCCTCCAACAGGACAGCATACTAACGTTCTGCAGAGCAAAATGGCATTTCTGGGATAGGCAAATATTCTTTTTTAAAAAAGACTTTTTTAAATTTATATATTTATTAGAGACAAAGGGGGCAGAAAGTGTGTGTGAGAGTGAGAATGGGCACACCAGGGCCTCTAGTCACTGCAAACGAATCCCAGACACATGCGCACCATGTGCATCTGGCTTATGTGGGAGCTGGAGAATTGAACCTGGGTCTTTAGGCTTCACAGGCAAATGCCTTAACCGCTAAGCCATCTCTCCAGCCTGGCAAATATTCTTTCAAAGAAATCACTCCTTCAAGCATCCTGTTAGCTTCACCTCTCAGTGCCCTCATCTGTCCAACGAGGAGAGTTCGCAAGGCTGTCAGGAGGATTAAATGAGATCAATGTCTATCAGCTTCTAGCCCAGAACCTGCCACAGAGCAGATTCTTAATAACACCCTGTTCCCTTCCCTAAGTCAGCGTGGCCATACAGGGACAGAAAACAAAGGCATAGGAGGATCTGAGATAAAACTGTACATTGGCTTAACCCATGACCCCAACAATTAGGGAAAGATGTCATTACCCATTTCAGCCACAGCCTCGGTTAGTACAATTTAGTAACCATGTTGTCCCTATACTTCAATCTATTCTGTGCAAAACATTGTATAGGTGTAGGAGACAGAAACTCTGTGCAAGGACCATCTTAGGGAATTGTCCCTCGTCTCCCGGCCCTCCTGCCGTACAGACGTAGGACAACGCCTGCCCCATCCTCACGCTCTCACTCACGTGCCCACCTCTCTGTACCCAACCCCATGTTCCTGGAGGGGAGGGCTGTCTTTGCATCCCTGTGGTCAGACATCTCCACAATGGGACACAGGGGGCAGACAACTGGCTTGCAAAGCATGAAAAGTCACTTTTGTTTTGATTTTGTTGAGGTAGGGTTTCACTCTGGTCCAGGCTGACCTGGAATTCACTCTGTAGTCTCAGGGTGGCCTCGAACTCACAGCGATCCCCCTACCTTGGCATCCTGAGTGCTGGGATTAAAAGCACGGGCAACCACACCTGACCCTCACTCCTTAATTGTCCTCTGACCACCCTGGCTGAAGGGGATGCCAAGAGAAGCTTGAGCATATAAAGTAGAAAAGTCGGCCCTGCTAATTTTTTTTTTTATTTATGTATTTGAGAGCGACAGACAGACAGACAAAGAGGAAGAAAGAGAGAAAGAGAATGGGCGCGCCAGGGCCTCCAGTCACTGCAAATGAATTCCAGATGCATGCGCCCCCTTGTGCATCTGGCTTACGTGAATCCTGGGGAAATCGAGCCTCGAACCAGGGTCCTTAGGCTTCACAAGCAAGCGCTTAACTGCTAAACCATCTCTTAAGCCCTGCCCTGCCAATCTTTATTTGCTAAGCAACCTGCATCCACTTGTGGACCAGGACCGCTCCCTTCCATGCTAGCCTGGGTAGGCACTTCCCCAGAGGCCCTGAAGCCACAGCAGGGAGCTGTCACTCCAGTGAACTGTACCCTCCAGTCTGGGCTGTGACCCAGAGCCGAGAGACATGCAATGTAGAAGAGAGGGAAAGCCATAGTGATTTCCTTGGCAGCAGTGCCAGCAGGAGCAAAGGCACCCACACCAACTATCCAGCAGCTGATTATTTAGAGAGCACTGGTGTGGCTCTTGCCTAGCTCTCTTGTGCTGATGAGGCAGTCCCTGTCATCTGTGATCTCCTTCGCCTCCGAGAGACTCCAGACCCCGCTCAGTGCAGTCATTAATGGAACACACGCGCCCACCCAGGACCAGCATATGCCGGAATAAACGAGCCCCACGGGGCCCAGTGTTGGACACAGAACTCACAGCTCTAGCCAGGCGACTCCCTTCAGGCTCTCTGCTCTCCTGAGTCCTTCCCTGCTTGTCGTGTCTGAACTTCCAGCATGGTGCTTTGGGCCCCACTGCCCAGCCTGCCAGTCCCACTAATGCTGATTAACTATATGCCCTTTGTGAGCAGAAACTTGCTTATTCATTCATGAGTCCCCACAGAGCCTGGCTGAGCAACCATCCCTTGCGCATAAAACAAATTTCGCTCCTCGGAGTCAAAAGACCAAGAATTAATGTTGGCCCACACACAGATGCCTGGGAGTTTGCGTGGCTGGCTCCTTACTGACTTTCAAGTCTCGACTCAAATGTGTCCTCCCAGTCGCTCTACCCTGTCCCACTGTGTTACCGCCTCCTCTGGACCCACCACCTGAAGTCACTGTGCTTTTCAATAGTCTTGTTTTCCTCACCAAAAGGGAAATGTCCATGAAAACAATATCCTGCTCAATGGTATATCCCAGAGTGGGCACATAGAAGGTTCCAGACTCAGGATATAAATGAAAGCACGGCAGTCAGTAAAGTGCTTGGTGCTCAAGCGTGAGGACCTGAGTTCAGAGCCTCAGCATCCATATAAAAAAGAAAACAGGGCTGGAGAGATGGCTTAGTGGTTAAGGCATTTGTCTAAGAGGCCGAAGGACCCAGGTTTGATTCCCCAGTATCTACATAAGCCAGGTGCACAAGGTAGCTCATGCATCTAGAGTTCTTGTGCAGTGGCTAGAGGCCCTGATATACCTGTGTTCTCTATCTGCCTCTCTCTCAAATAAATAATTTTTTTTTAAAAGAAAAGCAGGCAATCAGCACTACAGAGACAGACAGGAGGATCCTTGGGGCTTGCTGGCTATCTATCTAGCAATTGGTGAGTTCTAGGTTCAGGAAAAGACCCTGCGCCTCAGAGCTAGAGGGATGACTCAGGGGTTAAAAGCACTTGCTTGCAAAGCCTGATGGCCCAGGTTCAATTTCCCGGTACCTATGTAAAGCCAGATGCATAGAACAGTGCATGTATTTGGAGTTTGTTTGCAGTGGCAAGAGGCTCTGGTTCTTTTTCTTTTTTGAAATATTTTATTTATTTGAGAGAGAGAAAGAGGCAGAGAGAGAAAGAGAGGGAATGGTCACACCAGGGCCTCCAGCCATTGCAAACAAACTCCAAATGCATACGCCTCCTTGTGCATGTGGCTTATGTGGGTCCTGGGGAATCGAACCGAGGTCCTTTGGCTTTTCAGGCAAGTGTCTTAACTGCTAAACCATCAATCCAGCCCTATCTCTCTTTTTCTTTCTTGCTGTCTGTGCTTGCAAATAAATAAAAAAATATTTATTTATTTATTTATTTGAGAGAAAGAGGGAGAGAGAGAGGGGGCAAGAGAGAGAGAGAGAGAATGGGCATGCTAGGGCCTCCAGCCACTGTAAAGGAACTCCAGATGCATGCACACCCCCCCCCCAAGGGGTGAGTAAACGAATGAGGCAGTGAGGGATGTAGGTTGCTCTTCTGCCTGGGCTAGGTTGGAAGACCTTGAGAAGTGGCTTATATGTGACACTTCTCTCCAGGCAACCTCTACAAACTTTGCAGCTTGATCCACCATCAGTCTTGGGACCCTCGCTCCAACTGCAGAGCCAGAGACGGGAGAGGTCGCCCAGCTGGCCCCAGCAACACACTGGTACCTCATCTTCCCGACTTGCTGTCACCCCGCTGTCTCCGGGTCCTGTGTCTCTCCCTTGCCCTATCGGCCCCTTGATTTAAGGTGGTGACTTTTCCAGGGGAATAGCAGAACCTTAATAAGAAATCGGCCAGAGCTGATGGATGGCAGAAAGTTGGCACCAGCCTCAAGGTCGGAAGGAGTTATTTTAAACTATTCAGATTTACTAGGAGGGGAGAAAGTCAGAGGACGATTTAGGGGCTTGCCTCCTAGCAAGACATGTGGCCGTGTCCCCGAGCAATCTAAGACAGACGCTTCCTCTGCCATCCACCCGCACTGCTGCCTCTACCCTGTCACCTTGAGATGGATGGTGAGGCCTTTGGCGTGAGGAATTTATTGGGAGCTGATCAAATAAATATGTAGCTTGGTATTTGAGCAGGCCCTTTGTGCCTTATCCACCCTGTCTGAGGATGGGCAGTGGAATGGGCTTCCCCCGAGGGGTGGTACCCTTCCTGAGTGGGCAGGTTCGTGCCAATCTCCTGCAGCCTCCAGGAACCCAACTCTATTTAGCACCCACAATGAATGAGACCCTTCCTCTACTTGGCTCCATTATTTCCTCCTGGGCACTGCTGTCCAGCAAGCCTCAAGTTCTCCTGGCAGCAGCACTGCAGGTTAGAGACCTGGGCTGTCTATTTGCTTCTCCTTCCTTGCAGACAAGAACTCTCTGGAACACTAGCTTTGAAGTTCCCAAAACCTTCAACTGACCCCCACTCCATCTCTCTTTAAAAGTCTGTCTCTCACGCCTCACCTCCCCCAGGGAGTCTTCCCTTATTCCCTAGGGAAACATAAGTTCTGAACTTGGGGCTCCTTGCAACATGAATGTGAATCTGCTTTTTAGTTTATTATTTTTTTAAATTATTTATTTGAGAGAGAGAGAGAGAGAGAGAGAGAGAATAGGCATGCTAGGGCCTTCAGCTGCTACAAACTCCAGATATATGTGCCACTTTGTGCATCTGGATTTACGTGGGTCCTGGGGAATAAAACCCAGGTCATTAAGCTTTACAGGCAAGTGTCTTAACCACTGAGCCATCTCCCCAGTCCTAAGCTCCAAATTTTTTGCTTATACTACCCTACCGTACTTTCCTGACCACCACCTACCTCATACCTACCCTGGGCAAGCCTATAATAGATTTTCAATAAATACTTGTTGAGCTCAATTGCACACTTGAGCAGAAATTAACTTCCCACCCATAAGCTTGGTTGTGAAACAAAGATATGACACAGGTCGACTTTCTATAGATGTTGTTTCTGAATTAAACCATTATACACTTAAAAGCGTTCCTTCTGAGGCCGGGTGTGGTGGCACACACCTTTAATCCCAGCACTTGGGAGGCAGAGGTAGGAGGATCGCTATGAGCGCAAGACCAGCCTGACACTATATAGTGAATTCTAGGTCAGCCAGGGCTAGAGCGAGATCCTACCTCAACCCAACTCCCCCCCCCTAAAAAAAAAAAAAAAGACAAGCAAAAAAAAAAAAACCCACAAAAAGTGTTCTTTCTGGATCCCCCTCTGTCCATCCCCCACCCCCAGGAAACCTAAACCCGGCTTTAATGGCTGTCATTTACACATCTGTTGTTAGACAGTTACTATATGCGAATATACCCATAAATAACACATTCATTATTTTGCTTGCTTCTAAACTTTCATAAGTGATCCTGTATGCTATGAAGGTAGCCCTCTGCAACTTGTGCTGTTTTCTGATTTTTCATTCAATGTAATATATTGAGATTCATCCAGGGAGAAAGATGAGAGCAACTTCATTCATTTTTACTGCTGCGGAGGCTCCATTGTAGGGATATATTACAATTCATCCATTTCCCTCTTTAGGGACCTCTATGTTACGTGCCATTTCCCCCATTACAAATAGTGATTCACGGTGGCGTGTGCTGGAGAGGGTCCCGGGAGTAAGCTACAGGTACAAACCCAGAAGAGAGTCATGAAATCAATATAACAGGTCAAAACTGCCATTAAAAAAATTTAATTAGAAGAGATTTTAAAGTATCAATGGGCACAATGTGTATGCGTGTGTGTGCGAGCGTGCGCGCGCTGGAAGCACTGTGAAATCGTTTATTAATCTAGAGTCGAGATCATGGTAGGAAAGGATTTGAAATGGCTGGTATTGTAAGCTGGGTATTACTGTCATCTTCGCTTAATATCACCAAATTGTTCCCCACAGTGATTCTGCCAAGTCATACTCTCACCAGCTTCCCATGCAAACACCCATTTGCCTGCATGCTTACAAGCTCTTGGCATTATCAGAAATTAATTTTCCCCAATCTGTTCAGTATGAGATGGTGGGACCTGGGGGCTTTAAGTTGGATATCCCTAATTATCATGAGATGAGCAGAGTTGTGTGTGCATGTGAGTGTGTGTATACACGTATGTGTGCACACGTGTGTATTTTTATGTATGTATGTACGTGCATACATGTGTGCGTGCATGTGTGTATGTGTATGATTGTGTGTGTACATGTGTATGATTGTGTGTGCGTGTGTATTCCTGTGTGTGTATGTATGTGTATGCATATATGTATATGTGTATTCCTATGTGTGTGCATTCCTATGTGAGTGTATGTATGTGTGTATGTATATTCCTGTGTGTATGCATATTCTTGTGTGTGTGGGTGTGTGTGAATACAGATCACATACATGTGTATGAACATTCATACAGAAGAGAGTCTATGTTAGGTGTTTCCACCTTATTGCTTGAGACAGGATCTCTTGCTGAACATACAGCTCATGGACTGGGCTGGACTAGCTAGCCCTAGGGATCCCCGTCTGCCTCCCCAGCACTGACATTACAGGCGGATGCCATCATGTCCAGCATTTCACATGAGCTTTGAGGATCCAAACTTAAGACCTTATGCTTGCATGGCAAACACTTTACCCGCTGAGCATATCTCCTCAGCTCAAGGTGAGCCTCTTGCCATGTGCTGTTACCTACCCAAATACCCTTTTCCTGGGAGCGGATGGTTACACTTCTTTACCAGTATTCGAGTTGGTCTGAGCTTATAGATTTATAGAAATCGAAGGGCAGGGGCTGGAGAGTTGGCCCAGTGGATAAGGCGCTTGCTTATAAAACCTAAGGACACAGGTTTGATTCCCTAGTACTCATGTAAAGCCAGATGCACAAAGTGGTGCATGCATCTGGAGTTCATTTGCAGTGGCAGGATGCCCGGGCACACCCATTCTCTCTCTCTTCCTCTCTCTTTCTCTGCTTGCAAATCAATAAAAACTTAAAGAAATTGATGGGCATATCCTGGATATTAATCAGATCATATGTATTACAAATAACATCCTCAAGCCAGTGGCTTATTTCGTCACTTTGTTTAGGGTGTTGAAGGGCTTTGCTAGCTCTGAAATCCTGATTCACAATGAGGAAAAAGGGCACCCATGTCAGAAAGGTCCCCTAAAGCAAGGTGGAGGAGCCTAGTCTTCCTGCATCCTTCCAGGTTCAAATACAGCAGAGCTCTAATAAATGTTTGGCAATCACAAAAATAACTCATTTAAAAATTCCATCAGGGCTGGAGAGATGGCTTAGTGGTTAAGGCATTTGCCTGCAAAGCCAAAGGATCCCAGTTCAATTCTCCAAGACCCACATAAGCCAGATGAACAAGGGGGTGCATGTGTCTGGAGTTAGTTTGCAGTGGCTGGAGGCCCTGGCACTCCCATTCAATCTCTCTCCTTCTTTCTTTCCCTCCCTCTTTTTCTCTCTCTCAAACAAATAAATAAAATATATTTAAAGGCATGTACCACCACTCCTGGCTGGATTTTATTTTATTGTTAAATGTTATTTATTTATTTGCAAGGAAAGAGAGAGAAAGAGAGAGAAGAGAGACAGAGAATGGGCATGCAAGGGCCTCTAGCCATTGCCAACGAACACCAGATGCATGTGCCCCCTTGTGCATCTGGCTTACGTGGAGTCCTGGGGAATTGAGCCTGGGTCCTTTGGTTTCATAGGCAAACACCTTAACCACTAAGCCATTTCTCCAGCCCTCTTGGCTGGATTTCAAAAAACTTTAAAAAAAAAAATTCTATCAGGTCAGGGTGGCACAGATGTGGGCTTCCAGCAAGAGCACTAAGGAGACTTACTGGTGTAGTCGTCCTATAAGAAATGATCTCATGTTGAGGTTGAGAAATCAGAAGGGGACTGAAGAGATGGCTTAGCTATTAAGGCACTTGCCTGCAAAGCCAGTACTGGCGTAAAGTCAGACAGATACACAAGGTGGCACATGCCTCTGGAGTTCATTTGCAGTGGCTAGAGGCCCTGGCTCGGCCATTCCGTCTCTCTCTATCTGCCCCCATCTCTCTTTCTCTCTCAAATAAATAAAAGATTTTAAAAAGAAAAATCATTGTAGAAAGAGCATTGGATTTATGGAGGGATTTCTTGCAGGAAGCCTAGAAAGTACAAGCTGATTGAACTCAAAATTGGACATACATCCCATGTCCCAAGAAGCAAAGATGGGTCTCCAACAACAGCCCTAAACCTCTTGACCTCACAGCAGCAAGGTGAGCCTTCACGTTTTAGAGATGAGTCCAGGAAAAGTCAATTATCTTGTCCCAGGTCCCCTGAGCAAAGAGTTAGGGTGGAGTCAGATTCCACATCCTTGACCACTACCAGACAGAAGGTGGAGATCCAAAACATTGAGTGTCGGGAAGCCAGAAGATCCCTAACTTTTCCACATGGATAGGAACAAGCTTATTTCAAGGCCAGGTTGAAGTCTGACTGTCTACATTTGTATACATGGACTGGAGAAAAAGATGGGAAGGGTGGGAAAATTACACCAGCCAGACTTTTCCAGAGAAAGAGAAACAAGAGTGGACATGATTCAGAGGTCACTCATCAGGCTGGGAACGCTTTGGTAGAGGAATGGGGTCGCACTTAGCTTTGCCTAGAATCTAGCATTTTGTGCAGTCTGGCACATGGACGGGCTCAGAAAATGTCTGCTGAATGGGTGGGTAGATGGGTGGGTGCATGGGTAGATGGATAGATGGGTAGAAGGGTAGGTGAGTAGACAGTTGGATAGGTTTGGTGATTGGGTACATGGGTAGATGAATGGGTGTGCGTATGATGAATGAGTGGACAGATGGACAGACAGGTGTATGTATAGATGGGCAGATGGATAAAGGGATAGAAGAATGAAAACACTGATACATAGTTGGACAGGGGAATATTTGGTTGAACTGATAGATGGAAGGGAGGATGGATGGATGGGTGGATGGATGGATGGATGGATTAGATGGATGGGAAGGTCCTCAACTGGAAGAACCCCTTATTTCCCTAAGTGTGGTCTCAGCCGAACTTCCCAAGCAGGCAGTCAAACCTGAGAATCCTGTCTGGTGGCTGGAGCTGCTCATAAAAAAAAAAAAATTCCAAGGGGCATAACGGAAAGAAATAATTGCTTCTAATTGAGCTGAATTATTCTGGCCATATAGTAGACATATTTTTATAACTTTATTAATTATTCAATTTGAGGCCTATTACCCAGCCTGCCTGAACAGGCTTCCCTTGTTGGGGGGTGACAAATCTCAGTTCTGCCGCTGCCTCTGTGGCTGACTGCTTAGGGGACCTGCTGGGTCTGAGGACCAGAGGTGGAGGCAAGGCTGACCCTGAAAGGTGGGCTAGGGGGCCGGAGATGGTGGCAGTAAGACAACCCTGTCATTCACTGCCATCAGGTCTCCTTCTGTGCCCTAGCAGGGAGGCAAGGAGGACATCAGGCCATTCCACCTCTCCAGGTTACTCCCTGTCCACATTCACTTACCCTCCCCCATCCAATCTGCCACCCACCCAATGCCAAGAGAGCTTACCATATGTTCCTCAGCCACCTCCAGTCAGGAGCAGCGATAGGGGAAAATGACCCAGCTGGCCTGGGAGGAACGGCCAGGGTTGCAGTGAGTAAAATGCTTGTTATACAAGCACGAGAACCTGAGTCCATCCTCCAGCCGGCACCCATGAAAAAGCCTGGCACGGGGTCCCTATCATCTCAGTGCAGAGGCAGAGCCAGGAGATCCTCAGTGCTAACTGGCCAGCTAGTCTAGCTCTAGATCTGCCTTCAGCATTCCCTCTCTTCCTGTAGCTAGGCCCAGACCTGGTAACAGGTTACTAGGAAGAAGAAAGAGTTAAAAGGTTGCCCCTTCCAGGAAGCAAGGCAGACTCAGCTTAATGCTAAACACTCCTTGAGGAGCTACCGGTGCCATGGAGTCATGACCAAGTTCTTGACCTTGCTGCGCTACCTGACCTGACCCGCCACCCAGCCTGGCTCCCAGTCCACTTCCGTCCCATCCACACTACCTGCTCACCACTCAGTACCTTCACTTAGGAAGCCTGCCTGCTGGGAGCAACCCCACTCCTTCCAGCTTGAACCCTCACAAGGCACCCTTCCTGGGCTCTGGTTATCGAGTCCCAGCATCCTTCCCTTCTCTTGCGCTGAATGTGATTTCAACCTCCTCTGAAATGCCGCTGTGAGCCCCGCCTTACTTTCACGATCTTGGGAGCACTGAGAGGAAAAGCTATGAAGTTGAAGTGACGTGACTTCGGTTTTTCTGAAGCCTTCCCCAGAGCCCTAACCCTCCCCACAGCCCCAGCTCCAAAGACAGGATCAGGACTGGGGAAGATGGCTCAGTCTATGCAGTGCTCACTGTACAAGCACAAGGACCCGAGTTTAGGTCCTCAGCACCCACGTAAAAGCTCAGCATGATGGCACACATCCGTAACACCAGGGTGGGGAGGTGGAAAAAGAAGAATTCTGCAGTTTGTTTATCAGCAAGGCTAGCCAAATCAGCCAGCTCCATGTTCCATGAGAGAGCTTGTCTGAAAAATGAGGTGGAGGGACTTGAGAGATGGCTCAGTGATTAAGATGCTTGCCTGCCAAAACTAAGGACCCGAGCTTCATTCCCCAGTACTCACGTGGAGCCAGATGCATAAAGGTTTGCAGCAGCTAGAGGCCCTAGTGTGCCCATTCTGTCTGCTTGCAAATAAATACATAAAAGTATTTTAAAAAGTAAGGTGGAGGGCTGGAGAGATGGCTTAGGGGTTAAGGCGCCTGCCTCCTACGCCTAAGAACACTGGTTCCAATCTCCAGCGGTTCCAATCTCCAGGTCCCACGTTTAGCCAGATGCAAAGTGGCGCAAGGGCGCAATGCCGCACTTGACCACAAGAGGGTGCACACATCTGGATTTTGTTAGCAGCAGCTGAGACACTGCTGGAGCGCCCATCTCTGTCTTCCTCTCTCTCTCTCTCTGTGTCTCTCTGTGTGTCTCTCTCCAAAAGAAATAATAAAAAATAAAAAGTTAAAAAAAAATAAGGTGGAGAATGATTGAGGGAGATCCCTGGTGTCAGTGACTGGCCTCTACATATACCTAAACAAACATGGCTTCTTCACACGCGAGCACACATACATACATACATCCCACACACATGTGCCCAGAAAAAGGATGGTATCAAATGAGAGAGCAAGGCCACTGAATCTTGCTTAACCCTGTGCTGAGTGTCCACCATGTGCCAGGCAGCACAAGGAGCACGGGGGTCACAGGACGAGTAAGAGGTCCACCCTGATGTGGAGGACGTCTCAGGGCTGGGGAAGGAGAGCAGACACATGACCCAACAGTGAGGTGAGCATCAGGTGACGAGGACCGTGTGCACAGCGGCAGTGTGTGGGTATCCAGAAGGCTTCCCCAGCTGAGGGGTTTTGGAGATGACAAAAGAGCAAAAGGCCCACGGAGGGGCTGGAGTGATGGCTCAGCCATTAAGGCGCTTGCCTGCAAAGCCTGAAGACCCAGGTTTGACTCCTCCCCAGTACCCACATAAAGCCAGATGCACAAAGTGGTGCATGTGTTTGGAGTCTGTTTGCAGTGGCTAGAGGCCCTGGCATGCCCATTCATTCTTGCACTCGCTCTCTGCTTGCAAATAAATAAATATTATTTTTAAAAAGGTCAGTGGATCAAGCAAGGGGGCAGGGGTGAGAGAGAAGGGAGTGGTGAGGGTGGTGCAATAGTTTATACTGATACTGACTGCTAAGGATTTAGCAGCACCATGGTGACAGGATTTAGCATCACCATGGAACCAAATCCCTATCTGTGAGGGAGTTTCTAGATTGGGTGTATTGAGGAGGGAAGACCCACCCTAACTATGAGTGGTATCCTCCCACCAGCTGAGGGTCCTGGGTTACATAAAAAGGAGCAAGGGAAGGCTGGAGAGATGGCTTAGCGGTTAAGGCGCCTGCCTCCTAAGCCTAAGAACGCAGTTCCAATCTCCAGGTCCCACATTTAGCCAGATGCGAAGTGACGCAAGGGCACAATGCTGCACTTAACCACAAGGGGGCGCACGCATCTGGATTTTGTTCGCAGCAGCTGAGAGACTGCTGGCGCACTCATCTCTATCTGTCTTCCTCTCCCTCTCTGTCTCTCTCTCAAAAAAAAAAAAAAAAAGCAAGGGAGCTGAGCAGCCTTCATCACTCTCTACTTCCTCACTTCGGATGCAGTGTGACCAGCAGCTTCAGGCTCAGCACCATTCCTTCCCCACCATGACAGAGTGTGTCCTCAAACTGTAAGCTGAAATAACCCTTCTTTCCTTAAATTGCTTTTACTATTTTATTATTTATCTGCGGTGGGGGGGGGGAGAGAATAGGTGTGCCAGTGATTACAGCCCACTGCAAATGAACTCCATACACACGTGACACTTTGTTGCATCTGGCTGTATGTGAGTACTGGGGAATCGAATCGGGGTTATTAGGTTGTGCAGGCAAGTGCCTTAACTGCTGAGCCATCTCCCTGGCCCCTTACGTTGCTTTTGTTAGGTATTTGGTCACAGCATGAGAAAAGTACCTGGCACCGGCGGAAACGATGGGAGGAAAGACTGTAATTGTAATCAAGCAGATGTCCACTTCAGAGTGGCCCTGAAGGCCTGACAGGGAACTGGGGCGCTTGCCCACAGGCAGTAGGGAGCGTTTTTTAGAGCCTCCCCGCCTCCCAAGCAGAGGGAGGGATGGCACAGAGCCCTTTGAAGAAACATCAGCACGGAGCTGGGGAGATGCCTTAGCTGGTAAAGTTCTTGCCACACAAGCATAAGGACGTGAGTCCAGATCCCCAGAACCCATGTAAGATGCTGGCCATGGTGGCACATGCTTCTATACCTAGTGCTTAGGACGTGGAGACACGGAAGCCCTGGGGCCAGGTGGCTGGCTGGCAGGTCTAACCAAATCAGTGAGCTCTGGGCTCAGCAAGAAACCCTGTCTCAAAGAATAAAATGGAGACTTTGAGGAAAACACCTCACATTAACCTTTAGCCTCCACACACGTATACACATGCACATACCCACCTGTACACACGTGTGCCACACACATATAAACATGCTTGCACACAAAAGAAGTGTCAACTAGGTTTACTGGGTATGTGTATGTAGCGTGTATGGAATGTATATGAGTGGTGTATGCATGTGTGTGTGCAAATGCATGCATGCATGCAGTGTGCGTGTGCAAGTAAAGGGAAGCTATCTAGCGTTCTCAATCACTCCTCTACCTGATTTTCCTGAGACAGAGTCTGAAGTACCCTGGTTTTCTTGTTGTTGTTGTCAGACTGGCTGAGCAGGGAGCCCCAGCAATCCTCAAGTCTCTGCCCCTTGCCCCCCCAACCCCTGGTGTTGGGGTTACAGACATACATGGCCGTGCCTGGTTATATTTCTCATTGGTGCTGGGGTTGAGACTCAGGGCCTCCTGCTTGCACGGTAAGCGCTCTTAACCACTGAGCGACCTCCCCAGCCCACAACGGGGGTCTTAAGCATGGTCTCCAGAGATCGGTTCAAATCCTGGCTCTGCCACCTGTTAGCTGTGTGTCCAGGGGCCTCAGTTTCCTCATGTGAGCGACAGGGAGAGCAGTGATGGATGGCTGTAGAATTACGTGAGGAGGCAGTGGCGTGCACACACATGCGCATTAGAAGGGCAGTCTAAGTAGACAAGGAGCTCCCTATACACCTCCTGGCACCGTGGCAGAAACACCCAAAGTGCCCCCGCTATGGAACAGCAAGCACCCTGGGCCATGGCACCTTGCTCACACCACCCTGGAAGCGTGTGTATGGGGAGCGCCATGTCCTCTACATACCTGCATGGGGTCAGGGAGGGACGTGGGCAGTGGCGGCCAGCCCCACATGAAGACGCCAGCTTGGCTCCTGCCACTCCATTCTGCTTCTGTCACATTCTAGGCGGGCTCCCCACCCCCTTGTGCCCGCCAGTTTTCAAGGCTCCCCGTGTGCCATTTATTTATTAATTTTGTTCTCAGGGAGCAGATGGTGGGAGCTGGGTTGGGCAGAATGTACCCCCCTCCTCCTTCGTAGACAACATCCCAACACGCAGCTCACGCAGACCTCAGGCTACTTGGTTTCTGGCTTTCGGGTTCAGAAATTGGCTTTCAGGATAGGTCATGTGTGCAATGGCCAAGATGCTAGTCAACTCAGATTGCCCTGGTCTGAGGGGCAGCAGATGTAGTGGAGGGATAGAGTCCTGGGAGGCTGCCCTGGCCGGGAAGGGAGAAGTTTCTGGCCGGGAAGGGAGAAGATCCTGGAGAAGGATCTGGTAGAGGCAGGCACAGGGCTGAACTTAGTGAATCCTTGGGAGTGTTGGTTGGGCGGTGGGGTAGCGATGGCCAGCTCTGGAAAGGTTCTCTTCCTTCCTGTACATGCCATTCTAGAACTGTGAGCTGGTCTAAGGGCAGAAAAGAGCTGGGGAGAGCCTGCTGCCTTCAGTTCTATGTCCCAGTCTCTACGGGCTGGCCCCATCCCCTTCATCCTCAGAATAGGACAGCCCCACGAACGCAAGGCACCCTGCCTCTGCTCTCTCTCCTTCCCTGCTGCTGCTTTTTTAAAATGTTTGTTTGTTTATTTACAAGCAGAGAGAGAGAGATATAGAAGAGAGGTAGACAGAGAGAGAATGGGCATGCCAGGGCCTCCAGCCACTGCAAACGAATTCCAGATGCATGTGCCCCTTGTGCAGCTGGCTTACATGGGTCCTGGAGAATAGAATTGGGATCCTTTGGCTTCCCAGGCAAACACCTTAAACGCTAAGCCATTTCTCTAGCACTTTCCTGCTTCTTCTTTTTTTTTTTAAGAGAGGGCGGGGGGGGGGGAGAAGGAGGGAGAGAGAAAATTGACATGCCAGGGCCGCCGCCACTGCAATAGAACCCCAGATGCTTGTGCCACCTAGTAGGCATGTGTGACCTTGCACTTGTCTCATCTTTGTGTGTCTGGCTAACATGGGATCTGGAGAGTTGAACATGGGTCCTAAGGCTCCACAGGCAAGTGCCTTAATCACTAAGCCATCTCTCCAGCCCATCCCTCCCTGCTTCTTCTAGGAGCCTCTTCCTGGAAGAAAGTGACTAGGGGCAGAGCCAGTCAATGGTCCCAAGAGCAGTCTGGGCGTTGCAGCCACCAGGCCTGGGTGTCCCACAAAGAGGAAGGCAGGGGCTATGGAAAGGTCCAGCCAGGAGCAGAGATGGGCTGAGAGGCAGATGGACCTCCTCTGTCCCAGCACCTCCTTCCCCCTCCCCCAGTACTCAGAAGAAGGGCTAAGTTGACTCTCTTAACCCACCTGGAGTCTCTGTCAACCTCTCCAATCTGTAGCCTTGTGGAAAGCAAGAAAAATTGTAATGTCACCTCTCAGGAAGCGGAAGCAGGAGGAAAATGAGTTTGAGACCAGCATGGGCTATATAGAGAAAACCTAGCTCAAAAGTCCCAAACCAGGGCTGGAGAAATGGTTTAGCGGTTAAGGCATTTGCCTGTGAAGCCAAAGGATCCTGGTTCGATTCTCCAGGACCCACATAAGCCAGATGCACAAGGGGGCACATGCATCTGGAGTTCGTTTGCAGTGGCTAGAGGCCCTGGCATGCCCCTTCTCTCTCTGTGTCTGCCTTTCTTCTATCTCTCTCTCTGCTTGCAAATAAATAAATTTAAAAGTAAAAAAAATCCCAAACCAGGGCTGGAGAGATGGCCCAGCAGTTAAAGCGCTTGCTTGTAAAGCCTAACGACCTGAGTTCAATTCTCCAACGTAAAAGCCAGATGCACAGTGACACATATCTGGAGTTCATTTGCAGTGGCTAGAGGCCCTGGCACACCCATATTCTCTCTCTCTCTCTCTCTCTCTGCTGGGTGTAGCAGTGCATACATCCCAGCACTAGGGAGGCCCACGTAGGAGGATCACTATGATTTCAAGGCCAGCCTGAGCTACATAGTGAATTCCAGGTCAACCTGGGTTACAGTGAGGCCCTACCCTAAAAAAAAAAAAAAAAAATCCACCCCAAACCAGATTCAGTTCTGTTGCTCATCAGCTATGGACCTCAGGCCACTGCTTACCTTTTCTGGGCCTCAGTTTCTACCTAGAAATTGGGGACTACAGCACACACATGGTTCCCTCTTACCACTTCACACAATGGCTTTTGTCCCATAGAAGCCAGAGCCTTCCTTCCCCTGCCCCTTGTATTGCCCTTGGGTCTGTGTTGTTGCTTCTGACTTTCTAGGTTCACAGAGAATGCAGATACCTTCCTCCTCTGAGCTCCCCTCCTCTAGCCCCAACCTCAGGGACACAGCACACAGAGCCGCTAAGGCAGCGGCTTGGCCATTCAGTCCTTTTTTTGTTTCACATTGAAATTCTGGGGGAAACTACAGTTCCCCTTGTTCACAGACCTTGAAAAAGCATTTACCGCCATCCACAGCTCCCTTCTGTCCTCGTCACAGTGGCTGCACCCCAGTGTGCAGAGCTGACACGGGAACCCACTGTCCCGGGGAGGCCCCCCGGCACACCAGATGCCAGCAGAAGGTAGCCCAGGCGGGTCTGTGAAGGGCTGTGGGCTGGGCAGAGCCGCACTCTAGCAAGTGTAATTGCTTTGTGGCAATTCATTGAAGTTGCTTTAACCTTGACGGCGCCGTGGTTCAGTATGTGGCAAACACAGCCCAGAAGCTACCCAGCCTCTTGCAGGAGAGTGCCAGCCTGTACTCGGGATACCAAGTAGCATCCTCGCCTGGAACTGCCCAGTCCCCACTCCTGTCCAGATTGCAAATGAAGAGAATCACAGGAGGATCATGCCTGGGCAAATGGAGGAGAGGAGGGACCCCTGGGGGTCAGCCAGAGGTTGTTGACGCCCCCTGAATCAGGTGAGTTGGTCCTGGATTTTGTGCGCGTGCGCGCACCCCTGCGTAGGCCAGAGGACAACCTCAGTCTTTCCTTAGGCACAGTCCACCATTCTTAAGATAGGGTCTCTCATTGGCCCAGAGCCCACGGATTAAACTAGAAGGGCTAGCCAGCAAGCCCCAGGGACCTGCTGGTCTCCTCCCGAGTGCAGAGATGACGGGTGCCCACCGCCACGCCTGGCATTTACATGGGGTTTCTGGAGTGGTTTGCTCATGGTGCTGGTGGTGGTCTCTCTCTCTGCGTGGACCTGTGAAAGGGGACCAGCTTCTTCCGCACCATTATGGAACTTGCCCTGGATCTGTAAGCTTCAATAAATCCCGTCCTCCCATAACCATGCCTGGTTTGGAAGTTGATCCCAGCGCTATGGAGCTGACTATGATAGAGAGTAAGCCTGGGACCCTCACTTGTATACTGTGACCAGATGGGGGGGGGTTGACCCCACTGGAAATCTCTAAACC
Organism: Orientallactaga sibirica; assembly: GCA_036365145.1. Classification (NCBI taxonomy): domain Eukaryota; kingdom Metazoa; phylum Chordata; class Mammalia; order Rodentia; family Dipodidae; genus Orientallactaga; species Orientallactaga sibirica. The sequence goes on from JAEOAD010000016.1 coordinate 13,138,923, forward strand.
TGGTGCTCTGATATGATTCATAGTCATGGGCCAGGTCTCCAGGCCTAGACAGGAGGGAGATCAGGGGTCAAACCTGAGGTCACCTGCACAGAGACCTACAGATTAATTTTGATGTGATGAGATGCATCTGTCTCTAAGATAACCCCCAGCCCCAGATACCCAGGATAAGCTGAGCAAGATAGAATGCACCAGGGCCTGGAGAGATGGCTTAGCGGTTAAGCGCTTGCCTGTGAAGCCTAAGGAGCCCAGTTCGAGGCCCTATTCCTCAGGACCCACGTAAGCCAGATGCACAAGGGGGTGCATGCATCTGGAGTTCCTTTGCAGTGGCTGGAGGTCTTGGCACACCCATTTCTTTCTCTGTCTGTCACTCTCAAACAAAACAATAATAATAATAAAATAATAAAATGCACCACAGCAAGCGGACCCGGATCTAAGTGTAACTCTGCAGCCACCTATCTCGGTAACATAAGACAAGTAGCACTCCCTGTTTGGGCCTCAGTTTCCCTGTCTGTAAAATGGAAGGCTTAGATCAGACAGATTCTGAGGTCCTTTGGGGGCCGTTGATTCGATAATTTCTAGTTGAATCGTGAGGTTCTGAAGACTAGATACTACATTTGGCACACACCTGCAATCCCAGCCCTGGACAGGTAGAAGCAAGAGGGTCACAAGTTCAAGGTCATACTTAGCTACATAATGAGCTTAAGGCAAATTTGGAAGACATGGAACCCTTTCTCAAAACAGACCAATAAGGGCTGGGGAGATGGCTCAGCTATTAAGAATGTTTGACACTTATAATGAGGGTCTCTTGGGCTGGAGATCACCAAGTTTGACTCCCCAGAAGCCATGTTAAAAAAAAAAAAAAGCTGGACATGACCACATACTTCTGTAACCCCAGTCCATGTGGAGGGGGCCCAGGCTGGAGAATCCCCGGATCTCACTGAAAGCAACTCCCAGTTCAGGGGAGAGATCCCCTCAAGGAAAGAAATAGGCGGCAGAGTGGTAAGAGAAGGGTACTGGATGTTCTCCTCCGGCCTCCACACCCATGCACATGGGATGCATGCATCTGTACATGTTTGCAAGACACACACACACACACACACACACACATGTGTGTGAGGGGAAATATGAAATGCCATGGCTGTGGAAAACTGTATCGTGATTCTTCAGATAATTAAACACAAAATTATCATAGGGTTCAGTAATTCCACTCCTGGTTAAAAACCCTAAAGTAACTGGGAAACTCAGACAAGCATCATCTCTGTTCACAGCAGCTTGATTTATGGTCGCCAGTGATGGACATGACTCAAGTGTCCACTGTTACGTGACTGATAAATAAAAGGTAATCTCTACGAATAAGGGAATAGCATTCAGCTTCTATAAGAGCCGGCCGGGGTGGCACACGCCTTTAATCCCAGCACTCGGGAGGCAGAGGTAGAAGGAATCGCTGTGAGTTCACCCTGAGACTACATAGTGAATTCCAGGACAGCCTGGGCTAGAGCAAGATCCTACTTTGAAAAAATTAAAATTAAAAAATTAAATTAAATTACATTGAAAAGAAATAAAAGGAAGGACATTCTGCTGTGTGCTCCCTTGAAACCACGATACTAAGAGAAACATGCAGATGCCAACATGATGTTTCTCCACGTATTTGAAGTACCGAGTGGTTAGTCTTGCAGACAGGAAGCAGGACGGTGGTTGCAGGGGCTGGAGGATGGGAAGCTGGGGAGTTCCTGTGCAATGGCAACAGTCTCAGATGGGGAAGAAGGAAAGTTCTGGAGATGGTTGAACACCCAGCGACATGGGATTTTCATGCTACGCATATTTTACTCCAAGTGTTCTTTCAGTTTGTAATTTTTGGATTTTATTATTATTTTTTGGAGGTAGGGTCTCACTTTGTGCAGGCTGACCTGGAATTCATTCTGTAGCACCAGGCTGACCTTGAACGCATAGTGACCCTCCTACCTCAGCATGCTGGGCTTAAAGGCGTGTGCCCACCACAAAGTCTCCAGTGAGCTCACATCTTTGAGAAGCTGCGTGACCTAGCATGGCTTAAGAGTGCAGGCATAGTTCTGAGCTGATAAACGATGTTTTCTTCTTTCTCCCTTATCATCTCCAACCATCCCTTCCCTCTCCCCTTCCCTTTTTTCCTCCTCCTTTTTCTCTCCCTTCTCCCTGTCCCTCCTTTTCTTCCTCCCTTATCCTCCCTCACCCTCTCTTTTTCTTTCCTTCATTTCTTCATTCCCCTCTTTACCCCCTTTTCTTTCCTTCTGAAATCTCAAGTCTCCCAGCCTGACCTTGAAATCTGACTCTGCTGCCTCTACATCCCAATATTGGGATTAAAGGTGTGTACAGTTTATGCAGCACTAGAGACTGAACCCAGGACTTCGAGTATGCATGCTAGGCAGGCACTTGACCAACTGAGCTAGACCCCCGGCCTGATGTTTTATTTGCACTGGCAAAGGCAGCTTAGAGCCAGTTCTGCTCCCCACTAGTGAGCGCCAGAATGTACTGCCATGGTTTCCTCTGCTATTCTTCCTCGGGACAGTGAGGAGGGCCCCTGAAGCCCAACATCTGGGAGTAGGGAGGGGCTGCAGCCAGAGGGACACCGTTGAGTGGTCACTGTACCTGACTTTCCCCCGGGAGTAAACAGAATCAGCTTAGGGGGATTTAAGAATGTGGAAGATGCTGGGGGGAGATGGACGGACAAGGGTCTCTTTCACACTGACCTCCACCTCTTCTGAGACCAAACCCTAACCTCACTCTATGGCCCACAATCGAAGCCGCAAAGTACCATGGGAACAGAGAAACGAGACCTAAGAAATACAATAATTAAATAATACAATGAAAGCTTAAATTTCCAAGTTAATTCTTGGGCCTCATTTATAAAAGTTAACAGGGCATATTTAATTTAGGAATTGGCTCACGTCCTTCTCCTTACAGCTCAAACCTCATAAATGAAATATACTGGATCGTTGCCCAGCACGGAAATAAAAGCTATGAATAATGTTTCTATCTCAATCATTGTCAGCGCTTTAATATTCCTAATTACTTTAAAAAGATACATATTCAATATAGGGAAAATTTTTTTTCTTTTTAATCTCCACTTGTAAGATTAGTGCAATTTACTAAGAGTCACTCTGTTGTCTTAACTCAGGATGAACTGACGTTTCATCTCTTTGCACTTCACTATTATATAGGATGCAGGTTTACGACCACGCAGGCAGCCCTTACCTGTCCCCATGTTGCTCAAACAGCTTGGATCAATCCACAAAGCTGGCCTGTCTATCTCCTTCCTTTATGGAGCAGAAAGCAATCAGTCCCAGCTTTAAAGAAATTAGGCGATGATGTTAGAAGCCTGGAAAAGCAGGGAGAGTCCTCACTCCCCACCTAAAGGCTCGATTTGCCCACTTCGCAAAAGTCTAAGTCATCAATCCCCCGGCCGCCACAAAGGGCAGGGCAGGGGCAGGGACCACTATGACGAATCTTCATGGCCTTCCTCGCCACTTCCGGGAATTTATTCACAGAAGAAAACAGGCCACACAGAGAAAGATATGCCCAAAAAGAATCATGTTGCCATTTTCATTCAGGGCCCCAGGCACTACTCCGTACATTTATAATCCAACAATCTCAAAAAAGACCAAAAAAAAAAAAAAAAAAAACACCTTTGAAGGTCAGCAGCACCAAAATCCACAGACAGAAATCTGCAGGGCATTGACTTGTGTTCACATTCTGTCTTTCCTAGGACACTTGAGAAACACTGCCGTTTCACCCAGGGACTGCCCCAACCCTGTGAGGGCATGGATCACATGTGCTATAGTCACCATATATTTTCTAAACTGTGAAAAAGTCCCAATTCTGAAACAAACAGACCCCAAGGATCCTGAATGAAGGCTGGAAGGGTCTGTGATAAGAAAGACTCAGAGACAATCTAAATGCTTAGCAGGGGCTGGAGAGATGGCTTAGTGGTTAAGGCGCTTGCCTGTGAAGCCTAAGGACCCAGGTTCAATTCCCCAGTACCCATCAGGTTCAATTCCCCAGTACCCATGTGATCCAGATACACAGGGTAGCGCATGTGTCTGGAGTTTGTTTGCAATGGCTAGAGGCCCTGGTGTGCCCATTTTCTCTTTCTCTCTCTCTATCTGTACCCCGCTCTCTCAAATAAATAAGTAAATAAAATATAAATGCTCACCAGCCAAGCCTAAAAACACACACTTGGTCACCCACAGAATGAAACTCTAGGTGGCTACTAAAAAAACTAAAAAACATTTTTAAAAAAAAAATTTTATTGATTTGAAAGAGAGAGAGAGAGAGAGAGAGAATGGGGCCACTGCAAACAAACTCTAGATGCATGCACTACCTTGTACATCCTGCTTAGGTGGGTACTGGCAAACAGAACTTTAGGTCCTTAGGCTTTGCAGGCAAGTGCCTTAACCACTGAGCCATCTCTCCAGCCCTAAAAAACTATTTTTTTTTTGTTTTGTTTTCCAAGGTAGGGTCTTGCTCTTTAGCTCAAACTGACCTGAAACTCACTCTGTAGTCTCAGGGTGGCCTTGAACTCATGGGGATCCTCCTACCTCTGCCTCCCAAGATTAAAGGTGTATGCCACCACACCTGGCACAAATGTTTTTGAGAGTGTATGTATAAAGTATGCGTGCGTATATGCACATGTGTATGTCCTACGCGCCCACATGTGCAGGCTCCTCTGGGTGTTTTCTTGAGGCAGAGTCTCTCGCTGAACTCAGAGTTGCTGTTTTCAGTCAGCTTGGCTGACCAGTCTCCCAGTGTCTCTTTAGTCTCTGCTTCCCACAGGACTGGAGTTACAGGTGTGCATGGCCACATCCAGCTATTTACATACAAACTGTGGGCAAAAATGAGGCGCTCCTGCTTACATGGCAGAACTTGCTGAACCATCTCTTCTGGATTTCAGGGACATTACTGCATATTGACAAGGGAATGAGTAGACAACTCACAGGCAAAGAAGCAAGCCCCAGGCTGGTACATATAAGGAGCCCAGGTCTGACTATGTATGCAAATGTCACCCAAACATCAGCAACCACGATCCTGGCAGTAGGGTTCATCTTTGACATATATCCAGAGTCTGTGCTCTTGAAGCAATTTGATTTTTTTTTTTTTTTTGCTTTGCATGTGTATGTGCATGTGTGGTATGCAGGCATATGTTGATGTGTGTGTGCATGTTTGGAGGCCGGAGTTTGACATTCACTCTTAGCCTTAATTGCACTCTATTTTACTTTTTAGTTATTTATTATTATTTTTTTGTTTGTTTTTGTTTTTTTGAGGTAGGGTCTCACTCTAGCCCAGGCTGTCCCGGAATTCACTCTGTAGTCTCAGGCCAGCCTCGAACTCATGGAAATCCTACCTCTGCCTCCCAAGTGCTGGGATTAAAGGCGTGCACCACTATGCCTGGCTTTTGTTTTGATTTTAAGGTGGGTTCTCACTCTACAGTCCCAGGCTGGCCTCAAGCTCATAGTGCTCCCCCTACCTCAGCATCCAGCGTGCTAATATTAATATTTTTTGAGACAGGTTCTTGTGCTAACCCACAGCTCACCGATTTGGATGGTTTAGCTAACCAACTTGCTCTGGGGGAATGCTCCTGTCTCTGCCTCCCAAACATGGGGATTACGGGTGAGCACCATGGCTCCTGGTATTTTTATATAAGTGCTGGGGGCCTGAACTCAGGTCCTCATGCTTGTGTAGCAAGTGCTTCATCAATAGAGCTGCTTCCCCGGCCTCCTTGAGTTTTCCTCACCACATGCTCAAGTACAACTGAAGAATCAGGGAGGATGGGCCTAGAGAGATGGCTTAGTGGTTAAGGCGTTTGCCTGCAAAGCCAAAGGATCCCAGTTAGATTCTCCAGGACCCACATAAGCCAGATGCACAAGGGGCACATGCATCTCGAGTTTGTTTGCAGTGGCTGGAGGCCCTGGCGTACCCATTCTCTCTCTCTCTGCCTATTTCTCTCTCTCTCAAATAAATAAATAAAATATTTTTTAAAAAAAGAATCAAAGAGGGAAAAAAAAAAAAACAGCCAACGTAGGATGATGCATACAAAGCAGAGCTTCCCTGTCACATACAGACCCAGCTGGAGACTTCCAGTCACACACCGTATCCACTGAGATGCCCTTCCTCATGGCCGTGTGTGCCACCCACAGTCCCAGGCACCAAACAGCTTAGACTCAGGTAGACGTGTGTCCAACAGTATAAGACGCAAGGTTCCAATTGCTTAAAGCAAATCTGGTAACAGCCTGTATCCCATAGCCCATTCCTTCTTCCACAATGGTCCCTCAGGGCCATTTTAGGCAGATCCTTCTCCTATGAGCAACCATGTCTTCACATCAAAAATCCATTTCAACCTGAGGCTGTATTAACAGAGGTCGAGTCCAGAAGCAAGGAGAGTATAATCATTAAGAGTTCGGGTTAACGTGGCTGGAGAGATGGCTTAGCGGGTAAAGCTCTTGCCTATGAAGCCTAAGGACTCATATTCGACTCCCCAGATCACACATAAGCCAGACACATATACAAGGCTGCACATGCGGACAAGGTAGTGCACATGTCTGGAGTTCAATTCCAGTGGCTGGAGGCCTTGGTATGCCAATTCTCCCTCTCTCTCAAACCTGGGTCCTTTAGCCTCACAGGCAAACACCTTAACCACTAAGCCATCTCTCCAGCCCCAGCTGGACATTCTTTCATCACTCTGTGCTTTGTCTTTTTCATCCGGAAACAGGGCTAACAATAATTCCTCACCCTCAGGTTGTTGTGAAGATTAAGTGAGCAAATAATAAAGAGCCTGACATGGAGTCAAGTTCAACCAATGGTAGCAATGCTGGTTATAACAGAACTGTCCATGGGCTGGAAAGATGGCTTAGTGGTTAAGGTATTTGCCAGCAAAGACAAAGGACCCAGGTTCGATTCCCCAGTACCCACGTAAAGCCAGATTCACAAGGTGGCGCATGTATCTGGAGTTCATTTGCAGTGGCTGGAGGCCCTGGTGTGCCCATTCTCCCTCTCTCTATTTCTCTTTCTCTCAAATAATTAATAAAATATATATTTAAAAAAAACAGAGTCGGGACCTGTTGTGGGTTGATTATCAAATGTAATCCATGGGCTGACGTGTTGGACTGTTTGGCCTCAGCTGGTGGCATTATTCTGGGAGATGGGAGAAATCTTGGGAGGTGAGGACTAACTGGAGAAAGAAGGTCTCTGGGTACCTCAAGGTGCCTTGCTCCCATTCCCTTCCGGAGTGTGAGTCGGTATGTCATCTGTCTGCGTCTGTATCTGTAGTTCCCTCTCTCTGCTTCCTGTCTACCACGAGGTGAGGAATCTCCCCCACCACACACTTCCACCTCCATGAAGTTCACTCCAAGCACAGCGGGCCAAGCATCTATGGACTGAACTCTCCGAAACCATGCACCAAAATAAATCCTCCATGAAGTTATTTCTGCCAGGTGTTTGGTCCTAGGGACAAGAAAACTAATAATATAGAATCTTCTTCTAGGACTCCACTTGGACTCAGTAGTCCCAGGGTGGTGGCCTTCAACCCAGACTGTCCTTATGCCCACAAGGGTGGGTTGTGGAGAGGAACTAGCTATGGGTTGCCAGGCCTGGTGACAGTGTGGGTTGGATTCACCCTGCTATACCATGAAGTGTGTCTCATAAACTCATTCTGCAGCAAGATTGGCTCAAAACTGCCCAAGCCTATTCAGGCCACCAGACGACAAACCCAAGACTACACAGAATGTGTCTGGCAGGCTGCAGGGCCCATCCCACTGCCCAGTGCTGTCCTAAGCCCTTGGTGAACACAGGCCCCAAAGACTTGGGCTTCATTCAGTCCATCTTCCACAGGCTGCCCTGGCAGCAGCAGACCCAACCCAGAAAGGCTCCTCCACTCCACATTAGGTGTTTCTTCCCCCAGTGATCTATCGTCAACAAAGTTACACAGAACAAAATATGGACAGGAGGAGGGGATGTCCTCAAACATTTTCCCTAAGAGGTTAGTTCTTAGAGTTCAAGTGCACAGAACGTCTGGCTGAACACAGTCTCTTAACTCACACAAAGTTCCAGTTTCTCTTCTTGTCTGGCCTCCTGCTCAGCCACGGTGGGGCGAGTGGAAGGAGGAGGTTACCACGGCCTCTGGTAGGTCGAACACATTACAGAGGATCTCTTGGGATGATTGAGCCAGGACAGTCACCAACTCAAAACAAGCCACACACACCCCCATGTCTTGCTTTGGCTGTATACTTCATATCCTAGCTCAACAGGCAGGCTCCACCTGAGCCTTCATAATCAAAGGGCCATACTAATTTCTTCTGGCCCAGTGGAGAGAGTGGGAGAGGGCAAGGGCATCATATTAGGCCAATGTACACCCACCATTCCCTTCCCCAAGGCTTCATGACGCACAGGTGGCTTTCTGGGATGGGTAAATAGTGAGGTTCTGACACCTGATATGTCAGCCTGGTTATGCTATTGATTCAAAACACTCAAAACACTCAAAAACACTCTAAACCAGCTCAAAGCAGGAAGAAAATGGGGCTACAACGCTAGTCAAATCCTCTCAAAAGCCAATGGGACCGTGGCATTAACCAGCCATTTACAGACCAGAGACTACGCCATGGAAGGGGTCATCTGACAATACTGAGAAAGACGGCTGGAGAAGAAGCATTTATCGCCAGCTGGGATCTGGGTAGAGACTTCTCCAGACTTTGTCAGACACGTCCCTCCTTTGGGGGCCCATCCCCACCATAGGGAGGATGGCCCACAGTTCTATGGGCCACTGGGTCAGCCAGCCCCAGGAGCATCTGTCTGGCGCCATGGGGAATGTCAACTGTCCCTTCACAGAGACATAAAAACACCCTGATCTGCCCCAGGGGACGTCCCAATCTCCATCTTCAAAGACTGTATCTAGAGGCACGTCATCAGAAAACAGAGCTGCACAGAAGGCCCCATAATTCTCTATGCTTACAACATTCTCCCCCGCCCCGCACACCCCATGAACTATTTTCCATTCCCCAAGGACCCTCTACCACCACAAATATCAGTACACACAAATTATAGCTCGTCCCCTTCCGATGTCCATGCTGCCCCATCACAGCCCATCTTGAGTGACTCTCATCCAACACAAGAATTAGCTTGCTCATGCCACCATATTGAATCTAGTAGGCTACTGACCAAACCCCCCGTCCCCCTGCCCAAAGACCCAAGACTCACCGCTGGAGCAGTCAGGGCCTCCCCAGCCGGGCTCACAGTGGCAGGTGTCTGGAGAAACACAGCGGCCGTGCACACACTCCTCCGTGCAAAGGGCTGAGGACACAGAAAGGAGAGAGCAGAGGGGATGGTGAGAGCCAGTCACCTGGACAAGGAGCAGAGACCAACTTGTGGCAAGGGGTCCGAGATGCTCAGCATGCATCGCTGGCTTGGGGGTGCAGGGGAGAGGCAAGCTTCCATCCCCAGGGCCTACAAAAACTGGGCATGGCCATGCATGACTGTAACCCTAGTCCCATAAGGCTGCAGAATCCTGAGAATTGCCAGAGCTCAGGAAAAAAAAAAAACCTGGTAAGCTCCAGGCTTGGTTAGAGATTCTGGCTCCAATACAAATGGGCTGAAGAGAGCTGGAACGTGACACTCAGTGTTCTGTGAGTGCACCCCACCACGGGTGACCACATGGGCACCACAAAGGCACATATCTATGTGCATACATATCACGCATACACCACAGAACATGTACACACACTGTATTACACACACAAGAAAAAACAAGTTTAAATTCATCCTTAGCTACACAGCAAGCTCAAAGTCAGCCTGGGATACCTGAGACTGTGTCTCAAGAAAAAAAAAAAAAAAAAGGAGGGGGGCTGGTGGAGAGATGGCTCAGTGGTTAAGGAGCTTGCCTTCAAAGCCCAAAGATCCAAGTTCAATTCCCTGGTAACCATGTAAAGCCAGATGCACAAAGTAGTGCATGCATTTGGAGTTTGTTTGCAGTGGCTAGATGCCCTGCTATGCCCATTCCCTCCTCCCACTCTGTCTGTCTGTCTGTCTGTCTGTCTCTCTCTCTCTCTCTCTCTCTCTCTCTGCTTGTAAATAAAATTTTAAAAAAAGAAAGGAGAAAAAAAAGAAAGCCAGGTGTGGTGGTGCATGCCTTAAATCCCAGCACTCGGGAGGCAGAGGTAGGAGGATCGCCATGAGTTCAAGGCCACACTGAGAATACACAGTGAATTCCAGTCAGCCTGAGCTAGAGTGAGATCCTACCTCAAAGAACAAAACAACAACAACAACAACAAAAAAAAGACAAAACTGAATTCCTCCAGTGTTTACACTTTGGTACTGCCACAAGCCATAGTAGTGGATCAAACTCCCGAACTCTTGCCCCAGCTGTTCAGCACACTTCCTGTCCCTTCCATCTTTTCCTCACCTCAGCTTCTTCCTGCTGACACCCCTCAACCCCTCACATATCAAGCTGCCTGAAGAGAACAGGAGCCTGGGCCGCCCCACCTTTCTGCCCCCTCCCCAAGCATCCCTATTTCGAGGCTCTCAAATGTCAGCAAATCTGCAAAGTGTACAAATGCCGAGGAAAAAGCAACCGCTAATTATAAGAAAGTAATTAAGAGAGACAGCCACGATGATGATAATTGTAATTAGAAAGTGCCTGGTAATTCCTTATCACGCAGTCAAATGTTACAGCCCCTGAGCCGAAGCGAGCGAAGTTTCTATCCACCGCCGGGAAACCTTATTGACAGCGGAGTGAGGAAGCGAGATTACTGCTTTTGACAGAATCCACCTTTGCCCAAGGTCGCCGTTGCTCCTGAGAGATCTGGCCCACCACCTAATCCACCAGCGAAGGATTACAGAAAGGCCACCCCTCAACCGACTTTGCAAGTTCACCGTATCAGCAACCTCAAGATAAAGGCTTTATTTCCTCTCCTTCCCAGAAAGCAACTACAGAGAGCTTCTCTCTGCCTGTTCTGGCCCACGCTAGGGAGCAGGTGGCCCCTTATGGTGATTGTGGAGAGGCCACCACTGACCCATCTGTCTGGCCTGGATGCTCACTTGGAGGGGTCATTGCCAGGTGGGACAGTGGACCCTGTCATGATTGGTGTGGGGTCTTCTAGTCATTAAACCCTGTGGCTGCTGCCTTAGCTCTGCCTAGGACCTCAGGTAGGAAAGACCCCCCCCAAAAAAAAAAAAATAAAGAGCCACTTCAGATAGCCCGCAGGGTGTGTCTTTGCGAGACGGAGAGCTCTCACATCAGCGCAAGTGGCTTTTGGGAGGCCCCAGTTTGTACCCTCAGTGCTGGAGCCTCGAGGACAGCTTACCTGGCACTAACAAGCCCTCAGCTAGTCACAGCTGCTGCTCTGGACTTAAAAATAAATTCAAACGGGGGGGGGCTGGAGGGATGGTTTAGTGGTTAAGGTGTCTGCCTGCAAAGCCAAAGGACCCTGGTTCGATTCCCCATGGCCCACATAAGCCAGATGCACAAGGTGGCACGTGCATCAGGAATTCATTTGCAATGGCTAGAGGCCCTGGCATGCCCATTCTCTCCCTCTCTCTCTCTCTCTGACTCTCTCAAATAAATAAAACTTAAAAAAAATATTTAAAATAAATAAACTCAAATGGGCCCATGTCCCCAGTACACGCTGGACACCAGGTGCCCATCCCCTGGTCCTGCCAGCTCCCAACTCTGGCCTTAGCTGCTCTGTCCCCACCTCCAACAAGTTGAGTGCCTGTAAGCTGCACAGCTGGGCGTGTTTGTATCACAGCTTGTCAGCTCAGCCCAGCAAGGACACCTCCAGAGGCCTGCTTCCTGAGTTCAGAGAGCCACACCTTGAACCTGGGCTCTCTGCCAAGGGTGTAGGAGCAGGCAGTGTGTCGGAACCTGAGAAGTGTCAGGGCTGAACGAGACTTCAGAGGAAATCGTGTTCTGCCCCTTCCTATTATGCATGGGGAAACTGAGGCCTGGGGGTTTGTGACCAATGCTGGATGGCATGACAAGTACAGGAGTCTTTCCTGACAGGAAGGAAGGAACTGGGAAGAGGTTCCCGGAGAGAGAGGCCCCCGAAGGCGGAGGGATGTGAGAGCCCACCCTACGAGGCCTCCCATGTGTCACTCAGCCTTGACATCAGCCCTGTCCTGGCCAGTGGATTCAGGGGCTGAAGGAGTGAGTCCAGAGAGCTCCGGGATGCTATGGCTGGTCCCAAGAGGGCCAAGGAAGGTGGCAGAATGAGGCCAGGGGACCTGTTTTCCCAGGTTGCTTAGAGACCAGCTGGAGAGAGGAAGAAGGGGCACCCCCATTCTGCTTGTCATCCTCTGTAACCCAGAGACTTGCGACTGTGGCCTAATGGGACTATGGTCTGTGGGTGCTCTGAGCAAGCTGCACACCACACAGCCTATTGCCCTGGTCCCTTCCAAAGGCCTAGAGACCCAGGGGACAGTGTGATCAGCACCTCCCACCAGACTGTATCCTCAGCTCAGCCCTGGGTCCAGCATGCTGGCCTCCAGTGACTCCCATGTTCAGGACAGCTATCCACAGACCCCAGAGCTGCCTCCAGAGATGGGGCTGGTATCCCTGTGGTCCCTCCAGAACTCATTGCACCCACCCCTCCTCCTCACCCAGGCATTATGCCTGCGCTATCTGCTTGTTAAAACCCTCAGGCCATTCATATTTCATAGGTATTGTTTAGATAGTGCTCTGAAGGCCTGAAATATTGATAGCAAACACCAAGGCTGGCATTGCCAGCTACAGCATTTGGAACACCGTGTTTGAACACATGGTGGGGAGGGATGTGGGTGCCAGCAGGGGAAGTCACTCGAGGGTCAATGACAGCGAGATACCCATGGCTGTCTCCGGAGCTGGGACAACCCACTTCCAGATCCGACAGTAGCCAGTCCCTTCACAGGAGCCCAGGGTTTACACATCAGCTACCACAATACCACACAGCTGACCCCAGAAAGGGTTGGGTTAGGGTTCTGCTGCCTCAGCCTCCCCATCTGGCTCCTCTAACTCTTCACAGGACTTCGGTCAAGACCTCATTTCCACTACTGCACGCCCATCTGCTATCATGGCAGAGACCCCAAAGGACATGGGCTTTATAGGACCAGCCATGAGACTGGGGGAGGTCCCTCCGTCCCCAGTTCTGAGAAATCTGAACTGCTGCTCTTTCAGCCCCCACTCTGCTGGGGCATCCTGCTTCCAGCATCTTCAAACCTGCAGGCATGCTGGAAACATTGCTGCCAAGAAGCGGGGTGGCGGTGGTTGGAAACACACAGGGTGTCCTGAACGAGAAGTCTAGCCAGACCTGTGGGTGTTACCGAGTGGCTCAGCTAACCCTCATCTGTGGGTCAGCCCCTGCTCTGTTCAGTGGGGGAAAGGGGATGAGATGAATCTCACAGGCTACGGGGATTAAGTGAATTGATAAAGTATCCAGGACAGTGCCTGGGCTACAGCAACTCCTTAGGAGCCTTGCCAGTGGATCAGCAGTGTCTTGAACCCCAGTCCTGTGACGTGTGGGCCTCTTTAATCCCCCTCCCCACATACGTTGTTACCCACACTGCTGCCCTTCACTGTGGTCCTTCACACAGATCTCTTGTGGGACAGAAGGTCATGACCAAAATTGAAATCCTAGATCTGCCAATTATTATTACTCCTTTAGGAAATTATTATTACTCCTGTGAGGAAAAAAAAAGACACCATTCTCCGTGCCTTGGGTAGCTACCTTGTGGTTGTTGCAAAGATGAAGTGAAAAATGCTGTGTACGGTACTTTCACGTGTGTGCAGTGAGTGCACAGGAAGTGCTCGCTACGTTAGAGCTGCCGCAATCTTTTCACACCCTCACGATCGTTTCGCATGTGGACATGCATACACACTTGTGCCCGTGGTATTTCACACATGTGCACGTGCTGTGAGGTCTGGGCTCCAGGTGAAGTCAGCTGACAGCTGCAACCACTTCCTGTGCACTATTTTCTAAGTACCTACTATGCGCTAGGCCTCGGGCTTTCACGCACACTGCTTCAACTCATGCAAAGGCCGTCATGCCAGCATGCCTTCAGGAGACTGCTGTGAGCAATCTGCAGAGGCTGAGTGTACCACGGGGAGATCCCCTCTGAGCTCTCCAGCCCCGGAGGACACAGGATACTTCCCACTCAGGGTCGGTAAGTCCTAGGTTACCTGGCACACAGTAGGTGCTCAATGTCTGCGGGTCTCACATACCTCTGCCTGCTTGAGGAGCACTCACTCTGTGTGTGTGTGTGTGTGTGTGTGTGTGTGTGTGTGTGTGCTGCCAGTTTCCCCTTAGCTTAGCCTCTGAGCTCAGTCACAGAGAAATCACCCAGTCTCAGCCAGGCGTGGTGGCATGCACCTTTAATCCCAGCACTCAGGAGGCAGAGGTAGGAGAATCACTGTGAGTTCGAGGCCAGCCTGAGACTACATAGTGAATTCTAGGTCAGCCTGGGCTAGAGTGAGACCATATCTCGAAAAACCACAAAATAAAACAAACCACCACCACCAACAACAAAAAACAGAAGTCACCCAGTCTCTGAGGTGTCTCTTGGTTTGTCATGGTCTGGCCCATAGGACAGGCTGCTGGGCTGAAAAGTGGAGCAGGAGAGGTTGCATTCACATCACCCCATAACTATGTCAGTGACAAGAAACTGATCTCCTCCTTAGCCCCACGGCTTCCCTTATCAATCAGAACTATATCCTGTGAGGTCTGTAGTCCCATTCCACAGAGAATCACACGCGTGGTCCTCTTGCCCAACTCCTCAAAGACATGCCTGGACGGCTGTGTCCCTTGCTATAGTCCTTCCTCTGGACCTCAAGCCCTGTCCACTTCCCACAGCCTAGTAAAGTGGCCCTCTTGGCACCACGAGGACCAAGTTTCTCTGTTCCTCTGGAAATGGCTCTCACTGGCCAGCTGCCTGTTTCCCTAAATAAAGTTTTATTGGCACATCGGTACATCCATTCATTTCCAGGTCCCCATGGCCGCTTTGGCACTACAAGGACAGTGCTGAGCAGTCCTCCAGAGACAGACGCTGAGAATAGCTCAGGTGTCCCTGGTCTCACAGGCTCCTGCGGAAGACTGGAGGACACTGGACTTTGAGACAATTCCATTTCCTCCCTCTCCAACCTATCATGTGCTCCTGTTCCCTCCACCCCGCCCCCATTGCAGGATGACCAGATAATAAAACACGACCAAAAGGTGTTTAGGAAATCCTTTAAAAAAAAAAGGCCCACCCCAGGAAACTCAGGGCACCCAGCCGGGCAGCGCAGAACCCTGCAGCCATTACGCTGAGTGGGCACTTTATTTCAGTCCCCCGTCTCCTGCTGAGGACTGTAGACAAGGAACACCGATGAATCAATGAAGCCTAGTGCTGCAATCGATGGCGTTAAGTTCCCGTGGCGAGAGAGAGAGAGAGAGAGAGAGAGAGAGAGAGAGACAAAGAGGTCTGACTAGCGTGTCGTCCTTCCACTCTGCGGGGTGCCGAGTGAGCGGATCCTGTCCTGGAATCCTAGGCTCATCCTTGGCTCCATCCTTGGCAGGAAATGGCTTTGAGAAGCCCAGATAACATGCGCACATTCACGCAGCTGGCAGGAGACTGTGCTAGGTCCCTGTGTCGCCTCCTTTTGTTTCTCTTGGCACCCCTCCTCCCCAGCAGTCTCTTTAGACATTTTTTTCTTAATCACCCCCTCTCATGACATTCACCTTCATCTCCATCAGCATGCATCCATGTCAATGGTCCCAAGATGCTCAACCATACATCCGAATCACACCATGCCTTTTGTAGACTCCGACTGCCAGTGTTCCTTAAGGACATCTGTGCCCAATCTCCCCATCCCCTCTAGACCCACCTTTTATCTGCCTGCGGCTGCCTTCCATAGGTAATATTTCAGGCTTCCTCCACATGCTGGCTTCTAGGTGAGCCCAGTTAAGAAGAGAGACAGGAGAATGGGCAGGAGGCAGAGTGTGCACTGGCCATGAAGGGCCTTCTCTAGCTAAGGCGTCTGGAGGCTGTTCTTGGGTCTATGTCTCAGGTGCTAGCCGTAAATGCTACACCATGTCTTCTAATATTCTGTTTATTTGCAAGGAGATAGAGAGAAGGGGGAGGGAGAATGGGGTGCCAGGACCTCCTGCCATTGCAAATGAACTCCAGATGCGTGTGCCACTTTGTGCACCTGGTTTCACGTGGGCACTGAGGAATCGAACTCAGGTTGGTAGGATCTGCAGACAAGCAAGTGCCTTAACTGCTGAGCCATCTCTCCAGCTCCCATTTCTTTAAAAAATTTATTGAGTTGAGAGACAGAGAGGAAGAGGTAGAGAGAGAGAGTATAGGCATGGCATGCCAGGGCCTCTTGCCACTACAAATGGATTCCACAATCATGTGCCACTTTACACATCTGGCTTTACTGGGCTGTCAGGCTTTGCAAGCAAATGCCTTTAACTGCTGAGCCATCTTTCCAGCCCTGTTGCACCATTGCTTAATGACTTCCACTAACCTTCCCATACCTCCATAGCCATCACTTTATCATTTTTAAAAAATATTTTATTTTTACTTATTATTATTAGAAGAGAGAGAGAATGGGCATACCAGGGCATCTAGTCACTGCAAACAAATGCCAAAAGAATGTGCCACTGTGCATCTGGCTTATGAGAGTAATGGAGAATCAAACCTGGGTCCTTAGGCTTCACAGGCAAGTGTTTTAACCACTAAGCCATCTCCCCAGGCCTGTTGCACCACTGCTTTTTGGCTTCTACTAACCTTCCTCCCCACCCCTCTATAAGCCATCAATTTATCATTAAACTCTCCTTAGCCATCCCCTGCACCATGCCCTTGGTCTCTTGCTGAGGTCTGAGCCCACACAAGTGTGATGCTGAGTGGGCATTCTTATCCACGAGCCACCTCTCTCTCCCCTGGACCACAAGTGGAGACAAGCCAGGGCTGTCACTGTCACTGTCACTGTCACTGATGCTGACTTGCTGCGAGGACCCAGCCAAGACCCATCCTCCTCTGCCTCAACTTCTCCATTTGATATGAGGGGATTGATAACGTGAGCCATCGTCCCCTTCAGCTGGGGATATGCAAGGTTACCTTAGAAGCTGCTGGGCTTGTGGCTGGCTAACAAGGGTCCACTCTACAAATGCAGCTTGGTGTGGGGACAAATGGGTTGTGAGGTGCAGACAGAGGCTAATGGGGGCACTCCTGAGGCAGAAGGAACTTGTAGGAGCATTCTAGGACCCAAGATGGGAACTTGGTACCCAGCGAATATAGGAGACACACTGCCCAGGTGGCACTGGCCCTGACCCTCGCTGCTTGCTGGGAGCCCACGGAATCAATTCATCATTCTATTAGCATTCCACCCAAGACGACCCACAAGTCCCGAGGTGCTCCTCACGGTCATATTTTGCTTGCTGCCTTGCAAACGGTCTCACTAGTTAATAGAACCATAAAAATTCCTCGTGCAAAAAGGTCATGATAAATAAAGACAACTTCCGTGCTCCCTGGCCAACCAGCCCCTTTGTTAGTGAGGACCAGATAAGGCCCAGGGAGGCGGACACGGGGAAGCCTCCAAATTCTATAACATATGGCTTCTAGAACTTCTCCTGACCCCGGTTCTCCCTCTGTGCCCCAAGGCTCACCGATCAGCTCACCATTAGCATTCTTGGCAGGAGCCTCAGACCAGGTTGTCATTGGATTCCACTTGGAAATATAATGACCTCCATCCAAGTGGGCCCAAGTGCCAATTCTGAGGTGACACGCTTAGCATGAATGATTCTGCCATGGCCAAGGTCAAGGTCTCATGGCTCATGGTATGTGTGTGTGTGTGTCTGTGTAAGGAGACTTGAGAAATCTCCGGGGGGGGGCGGGGAATTGTCTATAATCATCTCTCAGAATACATATATATCAGTCCTTTATAATTACCAACACTGAGTCCCCTCAACAGCCAGGAAGACTGAAATCAGCTGGCCTTCCTCTCAGCCCATCTCCATATTGCCCTTTTTTTTTGTTTGTCTTTTGTTTTTCAAGGCAGGGTCTCACTCTAGCTCAGGCTGACCTGGAATTCACTATGTAGTCTCAGGGTGGCCTCGAATTCACGGTGACCCTCCTACCTCTGCCTCCTCCCGAGTGCTGAGATTAAAGGCGTACGCCACCATGCCCGGCTTCCACATTAATTTTAATTGCCACAGCCACGTCTGACCAAGACACAGTCAAGTTCGGGAAGTCAGCACTTCCCCTACAGGGCTGATACACTGGAAGGATACTAAGGGCTCAATACTCTCCTGGTCTGGCATCTGCAGATGCCACCACTAACCCCGGTGTGCACCCCTGCGTGAGCCCTAAGCCCCTCATCTTTACAGCATGCTGCCCTGGTCGACTGCTACTCTGGCAAGATAGCCTTATTTATTTCCCCTCTGGGTCCCCCCACCCACCCCCACCCTGCCACGTTCTCTGGTCCTCCGCCTTCTCACCTGCAAAATGGGCCTTGTTTGAGGAGGTTCTTACAGCCCTCAAGTAAGTGTAATCGTTGCCTTTCATCTGTCATTATTAATATTCCTCTCCATCCCTTTCTTTCTTTGAGAGAGAGAAGGAGTGAGGGAGAGAGAGAAAATATGGGTGTACCAGGACCTCCTGCTACTGTAAATAAACTCCAGATACATGCACCACTTTGTGCATCTGGCTTTACAAGGGTACTGAAGAGTCGAACCCAGGCTGTCAGGCTTTGCAAGCAAGCGCCTTTAACTGCCAAGCCAGCTGTCCAGCCCTTCACACCCCATTCTTTGGTTCCTTTTCAGCTCAGAGAATGATAGGAAAGCCTGAGACAGGCATGGGAGGGAACAGGAGAAAGAACCACAGTCCAGCTTAGCCCGCCAGGGGTGCATCGCACAAGCCCCCTTCCCTTTCTGGTTCTCAGAGAGTACAACAACGGAATGAGGCCACAACGCAGCCGTCCGTCCCTTTACATGCAGACCCAA
The DNA here is from genome assembly GCA_036365145.1 of Orientallactaga sibirica. NCBI lineage: Eukaryota > Metazoa > Chordata > Mammalia > Rodentia > Dipodidae > Orientallactaga > Orientallactaga sibirica. The sequence goes on from JAEOAD010000016.1 coordinate 13,157,897, forward strand.
GAGACCCATTTCTCTTTGGGGCCCCTGCACTGAGGCCTCCCTACTCCCATGTCCCTTCTATTTATTTGTGCAAGTACCCGCACACACGGGTGAGTATTCACTGAGTATGCTCCTCTGAGTTGTGCTGGCAGGAGGGATCGGGGAGATGGAGGGATCGGGGAGATGGAGGGGCCAGACCTTGCCCCACCCTCTCCCTGCCTGCTCTTGACCCCTCCCACAAGGAGCCTGGGGACTACAGGGAGGACTCCCACCCTCTGGTGGAATGAGGACTCCCAAGTGTGCCAGGACAGGGAGGACTTCATAGACAGACTCGGGAGTCAAACGGCCTGGGATCACATTTGAGTTCTGCTGCTTTCCAGTCGTTGACTTCTCGGAGCCTTTGTATTTTCACCTGTGAAATGGGATGAATGGATCTTTGCCTTCTGGTTTGTTGTAAAAACTTAAACTGTCAACGCATGAGAACACTGCTCAGAACAGCCAGCGCATGGTCCAAGAACCTAGCCTCTTCTCGATCATCTAGCGTGTCCCTGAGCAGACCCTCACTCCTAAAGCATTTAGACACTGTGCTAAGACGCTGAGCATGCCATCATCTGAGAAGAGACAGTGCCCGCCTTCTCAGTGCCAACACCCTGGCAGTGGGAAAGGCAGTGCCGAGTGAGCCAGGCACCTGGATGCCTCCCAGCCAGGTCAGAGGTCAGAGTGGTTCCAAGATGGAATAGGAAATTCTCCCCATCTGCTAGGGGGTAGGGGAAGATTGTAGGAAGGGCTGATGTTGCCCCTGATGTTCAATCACAACACGTTTACTGAGGACCTATGGTGAACCAGATACAGCCTCTGCCTTCTGCCACCCCAGAGACTGCTGGACCAGGGAGATAAAAGATGACCTTGAACTTCTAATCCTCCTGCCTCCACCCCCCCCCCGCAAGTGCTGGGGTCACAGGAGTGCACCACCACACCCAGTTTATGCAGGGCCTGGTGCATGCTGAGCATATGCTATCATCTAAGCTACATCCAGCCCCTGTAGATAGATCCCTTCTTTCCTCCACTCCTCTCTTCTCCAGCCTACATTCTCCCTGCTATCCTTTCCTCAATGACAACGAAACCTTTTCCCATTGTAAATGAAGCCCTGGCCTCCCCATACAGGGCCTCTGGACCGTCTAGGATGCCTCCTGCTACCCAGCTCTCACCACTTTCTTGTGTTCATCTGTCACAGTCACCTGACTACCACCTTCTCCAGTCAGCCCACCCTGACTATACATCCTATCCCTCCCACCTCCAGAGTCCACAGCACTGATCTCCCTATGCTCCTTGTCCATCTCCTGTCAACTCCACGAAGGCAAGGAATGGGCCTCTATTCAATATCCTAAATGGTCCAGCTCCTAACACAGTGCCTGCTGGATGAATAAGTACGAATCCGTGAAGGGCCGTGCCAGTCAGGCTGGGGTGGAAACATAATCACTGAGAGACCTGGGCGAACAGCTGGGGACACGGCTCAGTGGTAAAGTGCTTGCCTTGCAAGCATGACGGCCCGAGTTAGATAGAGCTCCAGGACCCACATAAACACAGGGCATGGTGGCGTGCACCTTTGAGTTCAGTACTGGAGTGCTGGAGACAGGTGGATCCTTGGAACCCACTGGCCAGCCAGTCTAGCCAAATCAGGGAGCTCCAGGCCAATGAAAGACCCTGTCTCAAAAAGAGGTAGGGGGCTAGAGGGATGGCTTAGCGGTTAAGGCATTTGCCTGCAAAGCCAAAGGACCCAAGTTCGATTCCCCAGAACCCATGTTAGCCAGAAGCACAAGGGGGGGTGCATGTGTCTGGAGTTCGTTTGCAGGGGCTAGAGGTCCTTGTGTACCAATTCTATCTATCTACCACTTTCTCTCTCTCAAATATTTTTTTTAAAAAAAAAGAAAGAAAAGAAAGAAAAGTGTCTGTGACAGACAATGGCTGTTCCAGCCAAGCCCAGGGCAGAATACTGAAACCTCCCATCCCAGTGTGGAGGCCTGCGGGGCCTTCTATCATCAAACACCAATGGTATATGACAATTCCCCCAACCCGCATCTCTACCAATCACCCTAAGATATTAGCTTGACTTGTCTCAACATGGTTTAACTGCTAATAACTGTTTACCAATTAAAATGTCACCTCATCAGAACACGGCTATCAGACTCCCACACGCAGCAAGCCTTCCAGCTGTGGGGCTTGATAAAAGCCCCAGGCGATACAGTCAGTCCCCTCCATCAGTGGGACAGACCCCAGGCCTGCTCCCGGCACCCCAGCCTATTCTGCTTTGTAGATGATTTCCCAGCTGAGCTGTTCCAGCCCTCCATTCTGTGTCCCTGTGAGGACCCACCGCTTTCAACTTGTTAATGTTGGAACATACGGCCTGAGTCAGCAACCCCCAGCACACGACCCAAGAAAATCTTTTTTCTAGCTCCCCCCCCCATTTGACAGATGCCAGACTTTTTCCAGAAAGACACATTCTAACTGATTGTTTTTTTTTTTCCTTAGGAAATTGATCTTCACCACCTATGAGGAAAGCAAAACAACAGGCTTGTCACTTTTTTTCTTTTTCTTTCTTTTTTTTTTTTTTTTAAGGTTCTGATTTAAAATCTCATCCCCATGCCTCTGCTTTCTGACTTGCCTTCCCCAAAGGGAGCAGTCTCTTGTGACGTGTATGGCCAGGTCCCCAAGGAGATGGTGCTGGAGGACCGAGAGATGGGCAGGTCCCTAGCACCTGCCCACCAACCAGGGAGGCCCTAAGCACATGGGGTTCAGTCAGACCTGGCTTGGAGTCCCAACGCTTCTCCTAGGCAAATGGTGTGTCTCTGAGACAATTAAAATGGTCTAGCCTCAAGAAGCTTCAGGAACCTCATCGGTAAAACTGGACTGTGTTACCCACCCCAAGGGTTGTGAGGACCGGATGAGACAAGATCTACAAAGGACTTGGCAGAGTTGGCTCCCAGCAAGGGCCTAGAAACCCCAACACTTTTAAGAGAGGGTCTCGTGTAGCCCAGGTTGGCCTCCAACTTTCTGTGTAGCCAAGGATGATCTTGAACTCACGTTCCTCCTTGTCTTTATCTCCCCAGGGCAGGGGTTGGAGGTGTGTGTCTGGTGTGCAGGGTGCTGGGGTGCAATCAGGGCTTTGTACCTGCTAGGCATGCATTCTAGCAACCGAGCTACAACCCAGCCCTTGCAGTCCCAACTCAACCATCCCCATTGGTTTTGGAGAAGGCAATATATACTTGACCCTTGTGGTAGTTTGAATATATGGCCCCCAATATACTCAGTGTTTTATTAGTTTATAGTTGGCATCTGCAGCCACCTTGCGGGAGGCAATGTCGCTGGGCGGTTCTTAAGCAGTGGTGGTGGGTTTGAGATTCCATTGTAAAGATATGCAAAGTGTGCCTAGCGGGAGTTCCTGAAGTGTGCTGTGCTGTGTGGCTGGTGGCTTTTCTCTCTCTTGCCTGGTCCTGTGAGAGCAGGCCGCTTTTCCTGTCATTATGGAACTTCCCCTGGATCTGTAAGCTTCAATAAATAATATCCCTTCCTCCATAACTTTGCCTGGTCTGGAAGCTCATCTCAGCGAACCTGAAGCTGTCTGCTACAACCCTCCAACGTGCTGAGTTCAGGGAATTAGAGTTGGCGCTCAAAATCCCAGTATCCTGGCAGATAGGATCAAGTCATCAAATTGTCCTCACCTTACATTCTGCTGGCCACCTTACACGTACAGCCCCTTTCCACATCCCATGCAAAACCTCTAGTGAGTAGTTTTGTGTGTGTGTGTGTGTGTGTTTTAATATTTATTTATTTGAGATGGGGGATGAGAGAGTGTATGGGCACACCAGGTCCTCCTGCTACTGCAAACAAACTCCAGATGTATGCACCACTTTGTGCTTCTGGCATTTGTGTGGGCACTGGGAATTGAACCCAGCTTGTTAGGCTTTGCCTTGAACTGCTGAGCTACCCCCCCTCCAGTACCTCCTGAGCAGTTTCACTCTGTGCTGGTCTCACTCCGTGCCTTCAAGTAAGGAATATAGTCGACAGCCCCAGGCCCTTTGCATCTGCCGGTCTCCTCTATTGCCTCCACCTCACCTGGCTGACTGAGGTGCCACTGCAGGAAGCCACCAATGAGTAAGTACCTCAGTAGGTCAGGTGCCCCTGGAATGCTCCCTAGCACCTCTCTACGCCAACCCAGCACAGGCCACATGACACTGCTTGGCTCTTGACTGTCTACACTGGCTCAGAAACCTCTGGAAGAAAGTTGCCATTTTCTTTGCCCATCCTGTCTCCAGATCCAGCACCGCACAAGAGCAAAGCGGCTTCATAAACAGCTGTTGGACGTTCGATCGAATGAATCAATGCCATCACTTCCACTTTGGACAGCTCTGTTTACTAGAAAGTTCTTTGCTTCAGTGAGCTGAAACCTGCCTTCTCGGTGCTTGCCTGCAGGGCTGCTGAGTTTGTCCTTTCCTGCCTTGGGCCCCCAGTTCCTTCTGATTCCACCAGATGAGCCGTCAGGAGGCTTCTAACACAGACCTGAAGCGGGCCCTAGACAGACTTCAGGAACCGCAGCTTTCCTGCTCGGTGCGGCTGGCATGTATGGAAGCCGCCGTGGGGAATCACCCCCCTTGCAGTGCTAGCCTCTGTCCTGGGTCTGCCCCCTGGCTGCTGCCCCAATAGCCTGATGCAATGAAGGTCACCTCAGGGCTTATGAGTTCTGTCACTGTTGCATCCCCAGAGACAAGCAGCCTGTGATCCTACTGGTTTAAAATCTCATGTCTAGCCAGGCATGGCAGTGTACACCTTTAATTCCAGCACTCTGGAGGCAGAGTGTAGAAGGATTGCTGTGAGTTCAAGGCCAGCCTAGGACTCCAGAGTGAGTCTCAGGTCAGCCTGGACTAGATAAGAGCCTACTTCATAAAAACAGAAAATAAACAAAAGACCAAAAAAAAAAAAAAAAAACCAAACTCCTCATGTCTAAGAGGAGCTAAATCAAGAACCACTTAGCACCCGATTTAGGGCTTTAAGAAAAATAATGCAGGGTCTGGGGGATGGCTTAGCGGTTAAGGCACTTGCCTGGCAAAACCTAATGACCCAACTTTTATTCCTCAGTACCCACGTACAGCCAGATGCACAAAGTGGTGCACGCATCTGGAGTCTGTTTGCAGTGGTTGGAGGCCCTAGTGTGCCCATTCTCTGTCTCTCTCACCGTCTGTCTCTCTGCTTGCAAATAAATAAAAAGATTTAGAATAGCTTTTCCGACGAGATCGGGGCGCTCAGGGTGGTACAGCCATAGACAAGAATAACTTTCAAATTAGCATGGGTCACTCAGCCTCTCAGTGACAAAGCCAGGATCCAAGCCAGGGTGTAGGCCCAGAGCTGGAGTGACCCCCTCACCTCCCAATGGCCTCTAAGCCTGATAAAGGGGCTTGCGTGTGGGCTGAAGGAGGAAGCAAGGCTCCTCAGTAGAGGAGGGATCCCCATGGAGGCGACATGAAGCTCCACAGCTTCACCAAAGCCAAGTGAGTGAAGAAACAACAGGGGAGAGAAGGGCAAGGTGGCTCTCGTCTCCCGTCTCCCATTTCACCCACGTCCCTGTCTCTGCATCATTGGGAAAATCACTGCCTCAACACACTTCAACTTGAGCACCCGGTAAGTGAGCAGGGGTCATGTGCCATAGCACTGGTAACATTAACAGAAGCCTGGGGACAAACTAACTGTCCACCCACAATAGAGTGAGTGAGTCAGGGAGGGCTCAATGAGGAACCGCAGAGGAACCCGAGGGTGCCTGGATGATAAATCCCGGGTGTCAACCCAGCATAGAAGGGGCAAAGACTGAAGTTCAGCCCACGCAAGCCTTTGTGAGAAATCCGAGGGCAAGGACATGCATACATATGTCTTTAAATGTAAAAAGATGTAAATGAAAAGAGGCAGATAATCCGGTAACAGCTCCAGGAAGAGAGGTGAGGAGTATTCAGATTGTACTCCCTTTTGCAACTGATTCCTGTGTGTGCGTGGTGTGTACTGGTAGAAGCATTTTCATGTGTGTATGCAGATGTGTGTGCAGATGCATGTGCACAAATGCTTGTGAGGGACAGAGGTCTACACTGGGGGTCTTTCTCATTCACTCTGCACCTTATTTTTTGAGACAGAGTCTCTCATTGAACCTACAGCTCACTGATTCAACTAGACTAGCTAGTCAGAGCCCCTCAGGGATTCCCTCCCTCCACCCCCTCAGCACTAGAATGGCACATCCATGCCACTGTAGCCGGTGTCTGACGTGTATGCTGGGGATCCGGACTCAGACCCTCATGCTTGTGTGGTGCGGTAGTTTGAAAATGTATGGCCCCATAGACTCAGGTGTTTTATGAAAATTAAACTTGTAACTTGGGGCTGGAGAAATGGCTTAGCTGTTAAGGCATTTGCCTGTGAAGCCAAAGGACCCAGGTTCAATTCCCCAGGACTCATGTAAGCCAGATGCATAAGGGGGCTCATGTATCTGGAGTTTGTTTGCAGTGGCTGGAGGCCCTGGCATGCCCATTCTCTGTCTCTACCCACCCACCCCTCTCTCCTCTCCTCTCTCTCTCTCTCTGCTTGCAAATAAAATTAAATTTTTTAAAAAAACTTGTAGGGCTGGAGAGATGGCTTAGGGGTTAAGGCGCCTGCCTCCTAACCCTAAGAACACTGGTTCCAATCTCCAGCGGTTCCAATCTCCAGGTCCCACGTTTAGCCAGATGCAAAGTGACACAAGGGCGCAATGCCGCACTTGGCCACAAGGGGGCATGCACATCTGGATTTCGTTCGCAGCAGCTGAGACACTGCTCACGTGCCCATCTCTGTCTTCTCTCTCTCTCTCTCTCTCTCTCTGTCTCTCCAAAAAATAAGATAAAATAAAAAGTAAAAAAAAAAAAAAAAAAAAAAAAAACTTGTAGCTTGGCTCTCCCACTGTCTGGCTGGAAAAGGTGTCACTGGAGGCAGATCCTGGAGCCCAGCCCTGAGGAATCACTGGGCTGGGGAGAGGGTGGGTGGGGAAGCGGATCTGATTCCAGCCCTAAGGTGTAAGAGAGATCAAGTTTGTGCACTGGTGGCTTTGTGTGCACTGGTGTTGGTTTTGCTTATTGCAGTTTTTCTCTCTGCTTGGATGTATGGAAGCAGCTTTTTCCACCAGGGATGGAACTGTAAGCCTGAAAACAATTCTTTCCTCCCACAAACTGTGTCTGGTTTGGATGTTCATCCCAGCAATGTGGAGCTGTCCGTGACATGTGGCAAGCACTGAGACTGGACCAGGGCCCTCTTCAGAGAGCTGCTGTGACGACCCCCACTCCACCCCCGCCCCCGCCTTGCAGAAACCTCTGGGAGAGGAACCAGCATCCATCCACACACTGCCCAGTGACTGCAGAGTGACCTGAGGGATGTCACCACAGCAGCTTGTATTATTAATCACCTTGCTTCTGACGCCAGATGAGAGGGACCCATCTGGAAGGCTGAACTGTCAGCTGCCTGGGGACAGAGAGCCCTGTCCACTGTTCCTTCCCACCCACAGGCCCTGCCAGAGCTTGACATTCATTGTGCAGTGGACAGGCAAATGCTCGCTGGTTACTGAGTACAGTGACACTCTGCAAGGCCAGGATAGAGAGCCGTGATAGGGTGAGGACAAGAACCTGGCCTGCCATGCCACCTGTGGGCTGCACATGCCCAGAGTGCAGCAACTGGCCTGGATGCCTGAGAACTCAGCTACTGCAAACCAGGAAGCCCCAGAAGGCAAGACCCTAATTTTCTCCTGGGGGGATAAAAACGTAGAGGAAAGGTGACAATTAATTCAATTCTTTAAACACATAAATGATGTTGCTTCTTCTACCCTGTGCCCCAGGCACGAGCACAAGGACGTAAAATATTTCACTAGAGAAAGAAACAATAAGAGGCCCAGAGTGACAGCGTCAGGGTTGTCATGGAGACTGAATCCTGGAAGCCAGTGGTCAGGCTGTATAGCCTGTTCATATTCTAGGCAAAGTCAGTCCCCAGAGCCCAATTCCACATCTCTCCAGGGCCACAGCAGAGACCTGCCTAAGTGCCTGTGGAGGCCCTTGGCTTCCTGGAGGCCACAATGAGACCACAACATGGACACTTTCCTCTCCACACACACACAGAACCCCGAGTGCTTCGCAGAAATCATCAAGTGTGGTAAGACAAGAAGTAGGCTTAGGAGCCAGGACACCTGTGTTCAGATTTTGTTTGTCCCCAGTCAAGAGTCTGGCAACTAACTAGTTTCCAGGGCAACTGGCTTGCTCGCTGTGGTTGCCTCGATTCCCCACGTATGTACGAGTAAGTGGTTGACAATACGCCTTGCAGGGAAAGGCAGCCCCAAGCCTTGGCAGGGGGAGGAGGAGGGCAAAGAATGGAAAGATAACTTGGGTACCTAGTCTCTTCTCTACTCCCCCTCTCTGCGTGCAGCCCACAATCAGGGTCGGAAGGGGAGTTGCCCAAGTCACTCATCAAGTTCACAAGAGTGTCACAGCCAGAAGCTAGTCCGCCATAGCCTGCTGAGGCTGGGCCCTGTGTTAGGCACAGGAGATATCAGAGTATACCATAGTGATGGCCCTGGACGGTGATATCCAAAGAGGTCATCAGAGGTCAGCAGGTGTGGTCCACAGCGTGACTCCTGTACCCACACAGGGAAGAGGGGAGCCCCAAGGGAGGACTCAGGATAGTGGACAGCTCTTCCTAGCCCTCATACTTGGTAGTCTCCAGACCAACATTGCTGCTTGTAGCACGTGACTCCTCCAAACCTTCAGGGGGGCATGGCCACACTGGTGCCAGTCCAGCTGAGAACGTCAAGGGCATTCTGGTGGGAGGCCCACGTGACCTAGACCCACCCACCTCTTCTATTGCATTCTGACACCTCCTCCAGCCCTCTGGCCTCCACCATTTTCCAGTCTCTTAGTACACAGACCCCTGATCACCTCTGGGCCCACTCCCCTCTCCAGGCCTCACTTGTGAACTCTTGAGACCCCAAGCCGACTCCCCCACTATCTCATCCGAAGAAGATCCCCCAAAGTGGCTCTTAGAACCCCATGTTCTTTTCATTTGTGACACCCATCAAGGATATTCACCCTTCTTGGGCTGGAGAGGTGGTTGAGTGGTTAAGGCGCTTGCCTGCAAAGGTTCGATTCCCCAGCACCCACATAAAGCCAGATGCACAAGGTGGCCCATGCATCTGGAGTTTGTTTGTGGTGGCTAGAGGCCCTGGTGTGCCCTTTCCCTCCCTTCCTCCATCTCCATCTCTCTCTCTCTCTCTCTCTCTCATAAATCAAATAAAATAGGGCTGGAGAGATGGCAGTTAAGGCGCATGCCTGTGAAGCCAAAAGATCCCAGTTTGACTCTCTAGGTCCCACGTAAGCCAGATGCAGAAGGGGGCGCATGCGTCTGGAGTTTGTTTGCAGTGGCTAGAAGCCCTGGTACGCCCATTCTCACTCTCCTTCTCTCTCTTTCCCTCTGTCTCTAATAAATAAATAAATAAAAATAAAATCTTTAAAAAAATAAATAATAAAATAAAATATTTTTAAAAACATTTTGAAAAATAATACCTTTCTTGATCTATTAGGAGACAACAGTAAAATCCTCTCAAAGGGCCATGAGCTTCATGGGGGCAGACACTCCATCTGTTTTGTTCACCCTTAATATCTATGCCCAGCTCTAAGCAAGCGCTCAATATATGTTGTCTGAATTAAAAGTAAATGAGCATGTTGTCAGAGCATTTGAGCGCATTTGCTGAACGGATGAAAAGGGCTCAATAAGGATTGAGCCTGTCATTGCCTTACCTTCAACCGGGGAAGGATCCACGAGACCCCACACCTCACCCAGTAGCTAATGGCAGCTAATGGTGGCTGGGAGGGATGAGTCAGGTTTGTCTGTGGTGTAAACAGTGGAAAATTGCCCACTACATAGCAAATGACCTTTTACCCATGATCATGCAAGCAGTCCTAACTCAATGGGTTAAAAAAAAAAAAAAAAAGAGGAGAGAGAGATCAGAAGCCAGGCATGGTGGCACTCGCCTTTAATCCCAGCACTCAGGAGACAGAGGTAAGAGGATCGCTGTGAGTTCGAGGCCACCCTGAGACTACATGGTAAATTCCAGGTCAGCCTGGGCTAGAGAGAATCCCTACCTCCCTACCGTGGAAAGTAACAAAAGCCACGAAAGGAAGATGGGAATTAATAGAGAAGAAGATGGGTATTAATGGAAGAGAGAAAGGAGACAAAAGAAGATAAGAGGGGAGAATAAAATCAAAATACATTATATAGGGGCAGGAGAGATGGCTCCGTGGTTAACGTGCCTGGCTGCAAAGCTTAATGACCCAGGTTCAATTCCCCAGTAGTCATGTAAAGCCAGATGCACAAAGTGGCCCATGTATCTGGAGTTCATTTGCAGAGGCTAGAGGCCCTTGTGTGTCCATTCTTTCTCTTTCTCTCTCTCTCTCTCTCTCTCTCTCTCTCTGTGTGTGTGTGTGTGTGTGGTGTCTGCCTCTTTCTCTCTCCCACGCTCTCAATAAATATATAAAAATTTTTTAAAAAGATAAGATGGAGGGCTGGAGGGATGGCTTAGCAGTTAAGGTACTTGCTTGCAAAGCCAAAGGACCCAGGTTCAGTTCCCTGGGACCCACATAAGCCAGATGCACAAGGCGGAGCAAGTGTCTGGAGTTAGTTTGCAGTGGTTGGAGACCCTGGTGCACCCATTCTTGTTTTCTCTCTCTCCCAAATATATAAATTAAAATAAATTTAAAATATTTATTAGATGAAGAGAGATTTAGGAAGACACCCAATATCAATGTGTACATATATACCCATATGGACACACATACATGTGCCTAGACACGTACCCCACACACACACACAAAAAAAGAATGAAAATCAAAGCCATCTTCTGTCCTGATCAAGCTGGGTCTGAAGCCCTTTCTATATTCTAGAAGGTAGTTGGGTCTGAGAATGTGCACTTGTTGGACTGTGAGCTCCCTGGGTAAAGCAACATAACTGCTTCATGAATTCCTCTCTCTTGAGCATTTAGCCAAGAGCCTGATACATAAGAGGTACTTGAAAGTCAATTGTTAAGTCAGTCAAGGATATTTAGATTGAAAAGAAAATATTGTTCAGGGAGGAGAGAGGCAATCCTTTACATATCTGAAGAGCTGGAATGTGGAAAACAGAGACTTGTTCTGGGACCAAAATAAAATATTTCTCCAAGCCAGATGTGGTGGCACATGCCTTTAATCCTGGCACTCTGGAGGCAGAAGTAGGAGGATTGCTTGTGAGTTTGAGGCCAGCATGGAGCTACAGAGTGAATTCCAGGTCAGCCTGGGCTAGAATGAGACCCTGACTCAAAAACTAAATTTAAAAAAAAAAAAAGAAAGAAAGAAAGGAAAAAAATGTGGGCTGGAGAAATGTCTTAGCAGTTAAGGTGCATGCCTGCAAAGCGCCTAAGGACCCCAGTTCCATTCTCCAGGTCCCACGTAAGCCAGGTGCACAAGGTGATGGATGCATCTGGAGTTCGTTTGCAATGGCTAGAGGCCCTGGCGCACCCATTCTCTCTCTCTCTCTCTCTCTCTCTCCCCTTCTCTATGTCTCTAATAAATAAAATAAAATAAAATCTTTAAAAAAATGTTTCTCCTGACAGCAGTCCAAGGCCACCTGGGCTCCCTTTAGAGATGGTGAGCTTCCTGTCAAGTAATAAAATCAAATTGGGTGGGCCTGAACCAACATCTTTGAGGCTGTGCTAGCATCCAGGCATCTGTGGTCAGCTTACATATCAAGGGTGTGAATGGAGCCCAGAAGCCCCAGGGAAACGTCAGCATCCAGAAAGGGGTGTCCAGGGTCACTGACCTGCAGGGTCCCAGCTCACCTTGAGAACACGGACTCCCAGGTCCAGATGCAGAAAGGCAGCCCAGCACACAGCCAAGGCCTGGAGCTACGGACCAGAATCTCAACTCAGCTCCGCACCTCAGCTACTCCATTTTGATCTGGGCTTTGGCTCTGCCCACATAGCCTTGCTAGGAATCAGAAGGCTGTATCCCTGCTCATAAGTGTGGGCTGCCCTTGTATTCTCCTTGTGCCCGCCAGCTGAGCGTGGCCTCACACACAACCCTATGAGAATAGCTGGGGTATTGGACAGCCACCTCCCCAAGAGCCATCTCCAAGGTACACTCCTCCCGGCTCTTAGGAGCCTCTGTCCAGAAGAGACTGAGCACAAAAAGAATGAGGGTGGGGCAGCAGGAGGTCTCAGCTGGGTATAGTAAGAAGGGAAGAGGGAGGCAGCCATCTTCAGAATCAGTGCTAGCTTCCTTTGACCTCTGAAAGTCATCTGATACATCTTCCTCTTCCATAGTCCCCTCAGAGGGTATAAGGGACAGTTCTCAAGGAAAAGAAAAGTCTACGGAGGAGAAAGTGAGGGTGGCTACAGGGAAGCCACCCAGAGACGTTGGATGAGTTCTGTCTCCTTTGACTCCCAGCTAGAGGGCTGTGGTTATTGCTGGATCTCTCTGTGCTTCGTTTCCTCATCTGTGAACTGGGAAGGACTGAACCTACCAGGAAGCACTTCACTGTGTCTTTTTTTTTTTTTTTTTTGAGAGAGAGAGACAGAGAGAGATAGAGAGAGGGAGAGGAAGACAGATAGAGATGGGTGCGCCAACAGCTTCTCAGCTGCTGCGAACGAAATCCAGATGCATGCGCCCCCTTGTGGTCAAGTGCAGCATTGCACTCTTGCGTCACTTTGCATCTGGCTAAACGTGGGACCTGGAGATTGGAACCAGCGTTCTTAGGCTTAGGAGGCAGGCACCTTAACCACTAAGCCATCTCTCCAGCCCTGACTTTGTTTTTTTTTTTTTAATTATTTATTCATTTATTGGGACAGAGAGAAAAGTAGAGAGAGAGAGAGAGAGAGAATGGGTGCACCAGGGCCTCTAGCCACTATAAACCAACCCCAGACACATGTGCCACCATGTGCATCTGGCTTACGTGAGTTCTGGGGACTCAAACTTGGGTCCTTAAGCTTCACAGGCAAGTGCCTTAACTTCTTAGCCATCTCTCCAGTCCTGTCTTTTAAAAATTATTTTTAGCTGGGCATGGTGACGCATGCCTTTAATCCCAGCATTTGGGAGGCAGAGGGAGGAGGATCACCATGAGTTTGAGGCCACTCTGAGAGTACATAGTGAATTCTAGGTCAGCCTGGGCTAGAGCAAGACCCCACCTCAATAAAACAAAAACAAAACCAAATTATTTTTAGAATTTTTTTTGTTATTTTTATTTATTTGAGGGCAAGAAAGAGGCAGATGGAGATAATGGGGGTACTAGGGCCTCCAGTTACTGCAAACAAATTCCAGATGCATGAACCACCTTGCCCATCTGGCTTACGTGGTTCCTGGGGAATCAAACCTGGGTCCTTTGGCTTTGCAGGCAAGCACCTTAACCACTAAGCAATCTCTCCAGCCCCTCTGTGTTTTGCTTTGTCTTTGAAAGAGGTCTCACTCTGTAGCCCAGGCTAGCCTTGAACTCATGGGCAAATCTGCCTAGGCTTCAGCCACCATGCCCAGGACATTAGTGTATCTTTGTATTGGGTTGTATTAAGAATGCTTGGTTTTTATTATCTCAAAGTTGTGGGCAGGGCTGGGGAGACAGCTCTGCCTTACAAGCATGAGGACCTGGGTTTGATCTCTCGAATATATGTAAAAAAGCTGAGTGCTGCATAATCCCAGACCTAGGGAGAAAGAATGAGATTCCTAGACATTGCTGACCAGCCAGTCTGCCTTAATTGGTGAGCTCCAGGCCAATGTGAAACCCTGTCCCAAAAAAAGAAGTGGCCAGCATCCCCTGAAGATGACATTTGAGGTTGCTCTCTGGCCTCTACACACACACACACGCCTACACACACATGAACAAGCATGCACACCACACATACAAATGTAAAAACACACACACACACAAAAAAAAAAAAAAAAAGAACAAATTTTGGAGCCCAGGCTGGCCTTAAACTCACTATGTGGCTGAAGATGACTTTGAACTTCTGATCTCTTGCCTCAAACTCCTGAATGCTGTGATTACAAGCCTGCCTGGACCATCATGTCCGGTTTACATGGTGCTGGGGATTGAACTCGGGGCTTTGTGCATGATAGGCAAGCAGTCGAGCAACTGAGCCACACACCCCAGTCCCAAGCACTTGTATATGAGAAATGATGTCCACTGCCGAGGGCCAGGCTCCATCACCTGACTCTTGCCTCCTTGGCTGGCCAGTGCTCCGTCATGGGCGATCATCCTGCCTGAGTCTCCTGAGAACTGGGGTTAAAGGCCATCGACAGCCCAAGGAAAAGAGTTATCATTTGGAATGAGAATACAAGGGGGAAAAAAAATTCATCATTCCAGCCAGCTGGGGAGGTGGAGACAGAGAGGGCCACTTTGGGGGGAAAGATATTAACAGCTGCAGCCAAGCAGAAGTCCCTCATCACCTTTAATTCTCCCGGAGGGAGCCTGTCTGGGTTGAGTTATCTTCCGCGGGAAGGAAAAGCAGCTCTGGCCCTTTTAACCTAACACGGATCATAGAGCAGAGAAAATATAACAGCCCCAAACCACTAAGCACTCTTCAAGTAGAGTCCCCAGCCCGCCAAAGAGGCTAGAGGAGGCTGGGTTAAAGGATGACGTTATATTCTCTGGAGGGACTGGAAGGTTCCCTTACCGGGCAGGAGCTGTGGGTACCCCAGGGAGCTGGCAGGCATCTGCTCAAGTGACGCTCAGAGACAAGCTGTGACCAGAGTAGAAGGGCTCAGGAGGTGAGTGTGGCATCTAGGGAGGGGCTGGTGATGTGGCAGGCATAGAGCAAAGGGAAGCTCTCCATCACAGGCCCACTTGGCTGCTGCGTGGTAAGTTGCCGCAACATATGCAGGAAAATCTCAAGTGTCATAATTCACCCAGATGGTGGGAGCTCCTGGATGGTTCCCACTCCAGAGACAGCTGTTCCACCGCTGGGCCATATGGTTCTCCTTGCTCCGCACCCCGCTCCGGGAAAGAAGCCACTTTACACAAGGAACTCCACAGATCTTAGATCTCTCTCTTGTTCTGAGCAGGTAATTAAGATTTCCAGCGGAACTGAAACATCTCTATCACCCCCTCCAAAGCTCAAGGTCTATTGCGGAAGAGGTGGCGGAAAGAATGTAAGAGCCAAAAGGAAGGGTACGACTTCTTCCAACGCAACAGTCCAGACAGAAATTGGCCTTGATATCCACGACCTCGCAGTGCCTAGAAACACCTTCACAAGACCCTCATAATAGGAGAAAAAGATGATGACATCAAAATAAAAAGAGACTAATGGAGAGAGGGAGGGGATGTGATGGAGAGCAGAGTTGTGAAGGGGAAAGTGGGGGAGGAGAGGGAATTATCATGGTTTATTGTCTGTAAGTATAGAAGTTGTCAATAATAAAATTATACATAATAAAAAAAAGATTTCCAGCTGAGGCGTTTGCCCTGCGGGGTTTGCCCACATAACAGAGGCTATGTTTTAAAGCCCCCCCCCCCCGAGAGCTGGGGATGACACACCAACTGTGGCTTCTCCTCAAGGGGCTTGTCTCCCATCACGAAGGCCAAGATGGAGCTGCCAGAAGTCCTCACCCTGCCCAGATTCTGGGCTCAAAGTGACCTCGAGAGGTTACCGGCCACCCTGTGGCAGGCTTTGTTTGTCCCAGACGGAGATGGAAAAATCTTGCTTATATCTCTCCATCACTTGAATTGGAAAAGTTCTTCAACCAGAGGCTGGGGAGATGGCTCAGTCAGTAAAGTGCTTGCCTTGCAAGCAGGAAGACCTGAGTTCAAGCCCCAGAACCATGTAAAAGCGCCAGGCACATTGCTGGGGAGGCTGAGACAGGGAGATCCTTAGAGCTTGTCGGTCAGATAATGCAGATCAGTTGGTGAGCCCCGGGCCAATAAAAGATACTGTCTCAGAAAGGTGTATGTGGGGGCTGGGGAGATGAGTCAGCGGGTAAAGCGCTTGCCATGTAAGCGTCAGAACCCATGTAAAAGGGCCAGGTGTGCTGGCACGTGCCTGTAATTATTTCCAGAGCTGGGGAGGCAGGTCCACGTGGATCCCTGGGGCTTTGGGTCAGCCAGCCTAACCTAATTGGTGAGCTCTAAGCCAATGAGAGACCCTGCCTCAAAAAGAGGTAGACCTGGAGACGGAGGAGATGGCTCGGTGGGTAAAATGCCCCACAAGCATGAGGATGTGAATTCAGATCTCTGGCACCCGCATAAATACCACGCATGGCGGCGCATTTCTGTAATCCCAGCACTGGGAAGGCAGAGACAGGCGGGTCTCTAAGGGAAGCTGAATCAGTGAGCTGTAAGCTCTGCTAAAAAAAACCCTGCCTCAAAGAATAGAGAGGGCTGGAGAGATGGCTTAGAAGTTAAGGCGTTTGCCTGCAAAGCCAAAAGATCCCAGTTCAACTCTCCAGGACCCACATAAGCCAGATGCACAAGGGGGCACATGCATCTGGAGTTTGTTTGCAGTGGCTGGAGACCCTGGAGTGCCCATTCTCTCTCTCTCTTTCCCCCTCTCAAATAAATAAATAAAATTTTTAAAAAAGAACAAGGTAGAGAATGACTGAAGACCCCCCACCAATGTCAAACTGTACCCCACACACATACACATGTGAGAGCCAAAGGAAGGGTACGACTCCTTCCACTGCAACTGTCCAGACAGAAATTGGGCCTCGATATCCACGACCTCGCAGTGCCTAGCAATACCTTCACAAGATCCTCGTAATAGGAGAAAAAAAATGATGACATCAAATTAAGAGAGAGACTAATGGAGAGAGGGAGGGGATGTGATGGAGAGAGGAGTTGTGAAGGGGAAAGTGGGGGAGGAGAGGGAATTATGGTTTATTGTCTGTAAGTATAGAAGTTGTCAATAATAAAATTATACATAATTTAAAAAAAGATTTCCAGCTGAGGCATTCACCCTGTGTGGTTTGCCCACATAGCAGAGGCACATGTACACTCGGGTACGTGTACACACACACACACACACACACACACACAAATAAAAAGGATGACATGTACCTGAAGAAAGACACCTGAGGTTGTCTTCTGGTCTCTATACATAGGCACACATACATGCATCATATTCAACCACACATGCATCCACATATCTATAAATTCACACATGCACAGACCATATATGCACAAACAATTTAAACATTAAAAATAAAAATTTTTAAAAAAACATTAATATCGCTAAAGCTAGCCACAGTCTCAGACTGCATGGACCCCTCACCAGGAGACCAGCTGGAAGGTACTTCTTCCTGGACCTAGGCATTGGGGCCCTGGGACCTCCACTACAGGCTGAACCCCAAGACCCTGATAAAGCCTGTGTTTACTGTCTGGGCGAAACGGTGGCCATCTGCACATGTCCTGGGGTGAGCAGAGCAAGGAGGGGACTCCACAGTTCACAGCACAAGGCTGTTTGCCACTTTCTGAGACACACAACGAGCCTGGTGATGTTTCCCTGCTGTCCTTCCTGAAAGCTCCAACAGCGACTTTGAGAAGTCCAGCAGGGAGCCGATGGCCCCGAATACTTTGGGTTCATTTCCACATCGGAACTGTCCTTCCTATTGCCCCCAGAATAGCGGGGACACTTCGTGATCTTGCCATACTGGGTCACAGGATGCAGAATACACACTCATTGTGTGCCAGCCACTGTTGCAGCACTTCACCTAAATTTATTCACAACCCTGACAGAATGGTATTGTCACCATCCTCTTACACAGACGAAGAAACTGAGGCACAGAGACGCTGCACAGCAGGGTTCCCTGACCAGACTTTAGCCCATCAGGAATGGGAAGTGAGTGGGACATGGTCAGGGTGGGGTAGTGATCACACCATCAGGGGTCAATCCAACATGACTCCAACGTGAGAAGACGCTCTGTCCTACAGCTGTAGCTGCAGCCCCCATCCCATCAGCTAACTGCTTCCGGGTCTCCTGAGGGACACAGCCACTCCTTTGGAAAGCCACCTTGAACTTGCAGGCCCCTGGCTAAGGTAGATGATTAGCCCAAAGAAATGAGGCCAAAGGCCTGTGTTTGAATCCCAGACCATTGCTTCATTCCTGTGTGACCTTGAACAAATTATGCTAACTTCTCTGGGCCCTGATGTTCTTATCTTTATAAGACTGTTGTAAGGACTTAAAGAGTTATGTGGGGCCAAAGCCTAAGGACCCTAAGGTTTGATTTCCCAGGGCCCACATAAAGCCAGATGCACAAGGTGGCACATGTGTCTGGAGTTGGCTTGCAGTGGCTGGAGGCCCTGGCATGCCCATTCTCACTCTCCCTCTCTCTCAAATAAATAAAATATTTTTTAAAGAATTGTGTTAGCTATAGGAGGAGGGTGAAGAGGGGGGATAGAAGAGAGGAGAAGAATGAGGAAGAGGAAGAAGTGGAGGAGGAAGAAAAGATGATGGTGGAGGTAGTGATTTGTGTTGCCAGCCTGGCCAGTAACTACAGTCTCACTGTACTGGTAGAGTGCAGGCTGCTGTTCCAGTTTTGTAGCTGAGGAAAAAGAAGCCCAGAAGGACTCACTCAGCTAATTAAGAGTTCAAGGCAAGGTCTGGAGGGATGGCTTAGCGGTTAAGGCATTTGCCTGCAAAACCAAAGGACCCAGGTTCAGTTCCCCAGGACCCTTGTTAGCCAGACGCACAAGGGATGCATGCGTCTGGAGTTTGGTTGGAGTGGCTGGAGGCCTGCTGCACCTATTCTCTCTCTCTTTCCCCCTCTCCCTCCCTTTTTTCTGTCAAATAAATGAGTTCAAGGCAAACCAGGGTCTCACAGTGGTTAGCGCACAACCCAAAGACTGAACGCTGCTGACGGGGAGGAGGGTCAGGGCAGTGGCCCCTTTCTACCCAAGGCCCTGATGGATTGTGGGGTGTTGGCTTTGGTGTACCTGAAACCTGGTGCCACCTGTCCAGCTGTGGACCCTTGGGCAAGTCATCTGCCTCCTCTGAGTTTCACCTTCACACGTATCACATGCAGGAGGAAACAGGTGATTGCACAGTAGCCAAGGATGGCCTGGAACTTCTGATCCTCCCATCTGTGCTATATTTTTACCTTTTCATTGCTGGGACAAAACACCTAACAAAAAGCAGCTGATAGGAGAAAAGTTGTTGTTGTTGTTGTTTCCTTTTTAAAAAATATTTATTTATTTGAGAGATACAGAAATGAGCAGAGAAAGAGAGAGAGTGTGTGTGTGTGTGTGTGTGTGTGTGTGTGCGCTAGGGCCTCCAGCCATTGCAAATGAACTCCAGATGTATGTGCCTCTTTGTGCATTTGGCTCACGTGGGTCCTGGGGAATGGAACCTGGGTCATGGAACCTGGGTCCTTTGGCTTTGCAGGCAACTGTCTTAACCGCTAAGTCATATCTCCAGCCCTTTTTTTTTTTTTTTTTTTGGCTTACAGTCTCAAGGAGAAGCTTCATGAGGGCAAGGACAGCATGGCATGAGCAGAGGCTGGCCATCCCCTCTGCCACAGCAGGTGGAAAATAGCAGTAAGAGAGGGAGCTGAGCTCCAGCCAAGGGGAGCTGGGCAGTAACACCTCACTGCCCTCAGTGACATGTCCCCAGCAAGACTCCACCTTCCAAATTGCCTGGGACCAATTATTCAAACCACACGAGTTTATGGGAGGGGGACCACATTCCACCTCCCAAATGCTGGGATTATAGGCAGGGACCCCCCAACACACACACCTGGTTTATGGTGCTAGGGATGGAACCCAGGACTTTGTGCATGCTAAGCAACCATTCTACCAGCAGAGCTACATCCTCAGCCCATCACAATCATGTTTTCAAATGATCGAGAGTACATGGGAAGGCCTGATACAAAAAATCGAAGATCCTCCCCCTTTTATTTTCCTTGTTTCATTTTTTATTTATGAGAGAGAGAAAGGAGACAGAATTGGCATGCCCGGGCCTTAGCCACTGCAAATACACTCAGGACGCACGCACCACATTGTGCAGTCAGGTTCGCATTGCTGGCAGAAAACACTTGACCATGAGCAGTTTTGGGGAGGGGGGGAAAGGGTTTATTTTGACTTACAGACTCGAAGGGAAGCTCCACGATGGCATGAGCAGAGGATGGATATCACCTCCTGGCCAACATCAGATGGACAACAGGAGAGTGTGCCAAAGACGGCAAGGGGAAGCTGGCTATAACACCCATAAGCCTGCCCCCAACAATACACCGCCTCCAGGAGGCTTTAATTCCTAAAGCGATATCAGCTGGGAACCTAGCAGTCAGAACACCTAAGTTTATGGGAAACACCTGAATCAAACTACTACACGTGGGCTCTAGGGAGTTGAACCTGGGTCCTTAGGCTTTTCAGCCAAGAGCCTTAACCACTAAGCTATCTCTCCAGCCCCCCTCCCTTGTTTTTGCGCTTGTAGTGACAAGTGTCCTGACACCTCTGTGTCTCCTGATCTTTATGGATCATGATGCCTCTCTTAGGCCCCTGCTTCGATTCAGTAAGCACGGTATGCACACAGGCCATGTTGAACTGTCCCCCCCATTGACTCCAACATGAGAAGGCCCTCTGTCCCACAGACAACACGCTTTGAGCCTGCATGCCACAGAACGTGAGAACAGACAGGCCTTGTGGTAGAAGAAATTTGACAAAGGGCTGGAGAGATGGCTTAGCGGTGAAGGCCCCTGCCTGTGAAGCTTAAGAACACCCATTGGATTCTCCACATCCCACGTTTAGCCAGACACAAAGTGACGCAAGGGGACGCGCACACGTCTGGAGTTCATTCACAGCAGCTGAGAGGCCGCTGGCCCGCCCATTCTCTATCTGTCTCTGTCTCTTTCTGTCTCTCTCCAAAAAGAAGAAGAAACTTAACAAAGAAACCAGGTCCAGATGATAATCTAAAACACAAGTTCCTTTTGTACAAGCCAGGAAGACAGCATGACCCTGAATCTCCTCCCTATGTATGCAGCGGCACCCTGCTCATGTTATCTGGTCCGTGCAGCCATAGATACAAACACCCCTGAACACACAGCTTTCTGTTCTATATTCGTACTTTCTTATCTGATTTATTGCTAAGGAATGTTCTGCTTGTGTCCCCAAATCACAAACCCTTAGGAACTTGTAATGCACCAAAAGGGTAAAGAATTCAAGATGATGTCAGACTGCCTGCCAGACTGTCTATAAAATCCTCTGAGCTATCAAAGCTAACTCTGTGTGACTCCGTTTCCCAGAACAGCCTTTTGACGATACACTTGAAAGGGTGAAGGCCCAAGAGAGGAATCCCACATCCATTTGTGTAGTGGGACAGTGGTGGAGCTGGTGGTGAGAGCTCCACCCACCAGCCATGCAGGTGACTTGGGAGAACGCACTGCCCCTCCCCCTCCCCCTCCACCGAGTCTGAAGCCAGTACGCCAGCATGGGGGAGAACTCGGACAATAAATGCTGCTCATTGCCCTAAGACCACAAAAACCCCTTCAACCAAAACTATCCTGCCAAGCACCAGATGGGACTGAAGAGATTCAAACCCAGCAGACAATGTAGCCCCAAACCTGGATCTGGCTTCTGCGGTTTCTATGCACAGATGAGGGGAGCTTTAAAAGAGGAGGAGCTGTTTTCCAATTAGAAAAATAAATAATAAATAAATAAATAAAGCAATGGAGTTTGCCCCAGGGCATGCACCTGCCACAGAGTTCCGGAGTCCAGAGAAAGGAAGAAGGCCAGACTGGAAAGAAAGAGGTGCCAGCAGATGAGAAGGAAAGAGGCAGATGGAAAATAGACCAAGGCCGGCTGCTCCCTCTGCAAGGCCAGACCCTGCCTGCGCTCAAGCTCACTCCCAGCTCCAGTCTCCTCTGCATCCTCGTCCATCCTCCATCGTCTGTGAGTCCATTGTGCGGAAACAAGATTAAAAGGGACGGGCGGAACAAAGCATACTTCCCCATAACAAAAGCCCCTCCACTTAGTAAATTAGGAGCTCTTTCCACCTGACACACTTTTAAAGGGAAATCTTCAATTACCAGGCGCTGGTGGGGCAGAGCCACAAAAGGTCCATCCGGTGACTTTATTCTCCAGCCCCGGAGCAGGCACTGAAATGGCTTTATGTAAGAGAGATACTAATCAAGTCCATATAATTTTGAGAATCCTTTATGGAGGACTGAAGGGCATTTGAGCCCCGTGGCTGTTTCAAAGAGATTTCTGCAGCTTCTGCATTTACCTTGCCAAAAGCTTAGCTGAGCAAACAAACTCCCTGTAAATCATGCTGGCGGCTGGGCTACTATCAGGGCTCTGCAGTCTGTTGGGTGGATGGGACTTTGTGGATGAACAGAGGTCAAGGTTTGGGTCCCTCCACCTGGCCATGCCAAGGGAATCAAGGTTGTCTTTAAGTTGGGGGCCACACCGCTGCCACATCTGGGCAGGCCTCTGGACTTTCCAGTAGGACACAGGGTGAAGATAGCCAGAGTGGGGCTGGACAGATGGCTTAGCGGTTAAGGCGTTTTCCTGCAAAGCCAAAGGACCTAGGTTCAATTTCCTAGGACCCACGTAAGCCAGAGGCACAAGGTGGCGCATGTGTCTGGAGTTCATTTGCAGTGGCTGGAAGCTCTGGCACACCCATTCTCTCTCTCTCTCTCTTAAATAAATAAATTAACAAAAACTACCCAGAGGAGCACTTCTAGGTCCAGCCAGGAGAGGGAGATAGCTTTTGCCCTCGGTGCCTGGCCTGCCTCTGATCAAAGAGAATGATATGGAAGGGGTCCTGCCTCTCCTTTGCTTTGTCCCAGAAGGCACAAAGGAGCTATTCTGGCTCCCTCGGAGACAATTTAGAAGTACCGTCAGCTGCTTGAATAGCAAACGGGAAGGTGGGGAAGGGGACCCTTATTACAGCCCAGGGAGATAGTGGATACACTTTTCAAACATACAAGCATGCAGATAGGCACTCTGCTTTCTCATGGGCAGACATGCACTGCATATGTACAGCAAGTCATGTCCAGAGAACACACACAGCATACACCTAAACGCAGCAAATTTCAACACCTACATACATGTGTAATAACGAAGGCTGACAGTCACACAGCATTTTCCACGCTCCGTTCTCAGCCCTCCCCCACATAACCCTCATCTTCAAGCTTCCCATCACCGCCATGAAGAAGGCACCACTGCCATTCCATTTTACTGGCTCAGTAAACAGAGGCCCAGAGAAATGGAGTAACTTGTCCAAAGTCACACAAATAGACAGCAGCTAGTTCTAGGGTCTGTGTTCCCGGCCTTTACACCAATCTACTATAACCTGCCTCCAGTTACCCCTCCACCCAGGCAGATCACAGCCCCAGCTGCACACATCATCAGCCCAGGAGTAGGGTGGGCCTGTCCTCCTCAGCGGTCCAGACATATCAAATCTCCAGGGACCAAGGAATCCCAGGAACCTGGATTAAGGCGAAGGTTTCCATTGGGGAGAAGGGTGCTAGCTGTTGAAATGCTGAGAATCTCTCCTTTTTGGTGTGTAGTATGTGTGGTATGTATGTACGTGTAGTGTAGGCACATGTGTGTGCAGAGGCACACACAGCATGCACAGGTGTGGAGGCCGGAGAAGATGACAAGTGTCTATCGGTCTGCCACCTCGTTTCTGTGAGACAGGGTCTCTTGCTGAACATGGAGCTCACATTTTATTTTTTTTTTTTTTTTGGAGAGAGACAGGGAGAGAGAGGAAGACAGATAGAGATGGGCGTGGCACCAGCCTCTCAGCTGCTGCAAACGAAATCCAGATGCGTGCGCCCCCTTGTGGGCAAGTGTGGCATTGCGCCCTTGCGTCACTTTGCATCTGGCTAAATGTGGGACCTGGAGATTGGAACCACTGGAGATTGGAACCGGTGTTCTTAGGTTTAGGAGGCAGGCGCCTTAACTGCTAAGCCATCTCTCCAGCCCTCACTTTTTTTTTTTTTTTTTTTTTTTTTGGCTACACTGACCGGCAAGCCCCAGTGATCATCCTGTCTCTGTCTTCCTCAGAACTGGAGTTAGAGGGATGCATAGCCATGCCTAGCTTCTTACATGGGTGCTGGGAATCAAACTCGGGTCCTCATGCTTGTGCAGCAAGTGCTTTTACCCACTGAGCCATCTCCCAGCCCCTTACAATTCTCCAGTTCAGCCGGGTGTAGTGGCGTACGCCTTTAATCCCGGTACTCGGGAGGAAGAGGTAAGAGGATCACCATGAGTTCGAGGCCACCGTAAGACTACATAGTGAATTCCAGGTCAAACTGAGGTAGAGTGAGACCCTACCTCGAGAAATCAAACAAATAAAAATCTCCACTTCTCCTTGGTAAGTGCTTGCCATTCCTGTCCCCTCCATGTAATCTAGCATTGACAGGGTTAATCCCCTGCGCCCCAGGAGGCATCCTGGACCTCATTTCCTCTCACTTACTGGCAAGAGTGTCAAGCCTAAAGTTACATATTTTCATCCTTACCCCCAAGTAGAAAAAGTGGGGACAAGGGACCTCACAGGCTCTGCTCAAGTCTCAGCATGCTAGGCGAGCCCAGAGCGACAAGGTTCAGCTCTCTCCCCCCCCCTTCACCCCTTTCCCACCAGACACAGCTGATCAGGCCCTTCAGAAGCTGGTCTTCAAAGACACTAAAGTGGCCATCAGGAGGCCGAAGGAGGCTCTGAGCTGTCATCGGCACCCTCCTGGAAGCCACTCAGCATCCCTTAATCAAAGAGCAAGCATCAGAGGAGATTTAGAGACTGATGTGTCCATCGACTGAAAAACCCTGGTAATGGCCACTCTGAGCCCAGGAGGGGGGAGGGAAGGAGGGAGTGCACTCAGCAAGCTGGTCAGCATGGGGAACTGTCTTCCTCCACCTGCTGAGCCTCCAGCCTGGGGAGGCAGGGAAGGTGGGTGCAGAATGTAGGTCCCTCGGTCAACATACGGTAGACAGGGGGCCCTGAGGAAGGAAGACACGGGATACCAAGTATCAAAGTGGAGGACCCTGAGCCACACTAGGGTAGATAACCCTAAGGCTTGTTGGGGAGATGTTAGAAACCAGGAGAGGGGAGGCAGATGGGCCTAGAATAAGTGCAGTGGCTGCCTACTCATCGTGTTGAGAACTATACCTATGTGTCTGGCACTTTGCCAACCTCTGTTGATTCCACAAGGACAAGAACATACAGATTTCCTCCTTCCCCTCTCTGTTTTTTAAAAATATTTTATTTTTATGTATTTATTTGAGAGAGAGAGAGAGGGAGGTAGATAGAAAGAATGAGAGAATGGGTGCACCAGAACTTCCAGCCACTGCAAACAAACTCCAGATGCATGCACCACCTTGTGCATCTGGCTTTCGTGGGTCCTGGGAAGTCGAACTGAGGTCCTTTGGCTTTGCAGACAAGCGCCTTAATGGTTTGACTCTCCAGATCCCATATAAGCCAGGCACACAAGGTGACTCAAGCATGCAAGGTTACACATATGCAAAAGAAGGTGCATGCATCTGGAGTTTGTTTGCAGTGGGCTGCCTCCAGCCACTACGATGGAACTCCAGACGCATGCACTACCTCGTGCATCTGGCTTACGTGGGCACTAGTGAATCGAACCTGGGTCCTTTGCCTTCACAGACAAACGCCTTAACCACAAAGCCATCTCTCCAGGCCACGGTTTTGTTCTTTGGAGGCAAGGTTTCATGTAGCCCAGGATGACACCATCAAAGGATGACCTTGAGCTTCTGATCCTTTTGCCTCCACCTCTTGAGTGCTCGGATTATATACATGCACCTCCATACCCAGAACATAGTTTCAAAAGGTGTCCCTACCCACAGGAGCTTAGAGTTCACTCATTCATTCACTCACTCATTTTGAATTGAACATCAACTGTCTCTCTTCCAGGCACTGTTCTAGGGGTAGGGGCACGAGCTGTGACTAAAGCAAAGCCCTCCATCCTTATGGAGCCCAAATTCAAACTGGAGACACAGAAAACAAATGTGTGTGTGTGTGTGTGTGTGTGTGTGTGTGTATTTTTGTTTCCTGGTCAGGCAATAATAAGTGCTGAGAAAACAGAAACAAGCGAAGGGCAAAACAGTGTTGGGGGACCACTATTCCAGAAAGGGAAACCTCTGTAGCAGGAGACGGGATGGGATCAATGAGGTGAGTGAGCCACGTGTCTCTGCAGGAAGGGCCCCCTGGGCAGAGGAACAGGTGTGCCAAAGCTCCTGTCTGCACAAGGAACAGAGGAGGTACGGGGCAGGTCAGAGTGCCATGGCAGGATGACTGGGGCTTGCAGCCTAGAAAATGGTCAAGCCAGCAGCCAGAGTGGAGTAAGGACCTGGACAGAGAGGAGGTGGGTCTGGCTTAGATCAGAGGTGGAGGGAATTCAGGAGAAGGAAGCAGGTGCCTCTAGAAGGCTCCAGAAAGGATCGTGAACTTGGTATGGGACAGATTAGCTATTTCTCAGGCAGTAACAGGCCCAGACACCCAGGAAGGGGACTTTCAGACAAATCCGACTGCTTCCACTAGCAGCCGTGGCACTCCCAGAGGGTATGTCTGAATAGACGAGGACTAATGACAGCTGCCCCTGGGGATTAAGAAGGGGACCACAGGGCTGGAGAGATGTTTTAGCCACTAAGGACCTAAGATTTAAAGTTTAAGTCGAAGGACCCTGGTTTGAGTCCCCAGTACCCACCTAAGCCAGATGCACACCATGGCACATGCATCTCGAGTTTGTGGCTCTTAGAGGCCCTGGAGCACCCATTCTCTCTCTCTCAAATAAATAAAAAGAAGTAGAAGGAGGAGGAGGAGGAGGAGGAGGAGGAGGTGGAGGAGGTGGTGGTGGTGGAGGGGCTGGGCGTGCTGGCACACACATTTAATCCCAGTACTCGGGAGGCAGAGGTAGGAGAATTGCCTTGAGTTCGAGGCCAACCTGAGACGACATAGTGAATTCCAGGTCAGCCTGAGCTAGCATGAAACATTACCTTGAAAAAAAAAAAACAAAAAAGACATGGCTATGTTGGCGTGCCACCTTGCTGGCATGTTTGAGGACAAGCAGGGCCCAACAAGGAAGCTTAGCTGGATCCCAGGTCTCCTGGGTCCCCTTCATCATGGTGCTGGAGCTGTCTATGGCTCCTCCCTCCCCCCCCCCAACCCCTTGTCTTTCACTCCTCCCACAGGTTTCCATGTCGCTGTCCCAAAGTGATGACTTCCTCATGCGACCTCACCATGTGGCTCACCGCTTAGACCCCTCATTGACCTGATGACACTATCTGAACAGTGTCCCATCTCGGTCCACCTGTTTTGTTTGTTTGCTTTCTTTTCCTCTCTCTTTGGTTTTCAAGGCAAGATCTCTCAGTCCCTGGAACTCGCCAAGAGGCCAGAGTGGATGACCAGTGAGCACTAGGGATCTGCCTGTCACTGCCTCTCGTGTTGGGATTTTAATCACACACCCGTCACCACACCTAGCTTTGTTTTGTTTTGAGGTAGAGTGTCACTCTAGTCCAGGCTGACCTGGAATTCACTCTGCAGTCTCAGGGTGGCCTCAAATTCACAGCGATCCTCCTACCTCTGCCTCCCGAGTGCTGGGATTAAAGGTGTGCGCCACCATGCCCAGCTTACACCTGGCTTTTTATATGGGTATAAGGAACCTCGGGTCCTCGAGCATTTGAGGTCAGCACTTTTCTGACTGTGCCATGTCCCCAGTCCACATAGCTCTGTCTTAACCACAGCCTTGCTAGTAGGTTTGTCTTCCCCACCTCTTTCAGATTCCTGTCAAAACTACCTTCTCCAAGTGGTCCTGGGTGCCCCTACCTTCCAACCCCATGCTTCTAGTTGCTTCTCCCTAAGAGCACCCTCAGCATTTGGAACCGCCTCTCTCGTTCATGCACTGACTCAATGGTCCTCGTCACCAGGTGCCCAGCTCTGTGCCTGGCCCTGGGGACAAGCCGCGCCCAAGACTTGCTCCCTCTGCTCAGAAGCTCACTCCTGAGTCCGATGTACAGAGCACCAGAGGCAGTGGTACAAGAATGTCCAAGGTCTCCAGAGGTTGTGGGACCGTAGGAGGGACGAGGTGGGTGAAAAGTCCATGACACGAACTGTCACGTGGCTCCTAAACAGGTGGTATCCAGAGTGACCAGAAGATACGGCGGGTGGCCAGATCATGAAGTCACTCATTTAACAATACATTAGGGCCTGACCAGCATGAGCAAGGGGGCAGGAACAAAGCTTCCACAGTGCTTGTGGGGGTTTGATTCAGGTGTCCCCCATAAACTTAGGTGTTCTGGATGCTAGGTTCCCAGCTGATGGCAATCAGAAATTAAAGCCTCCTGTAGGTGGTGAATTGTTGGGGGCAGGATTGTGGGTGTTATAGCCAGTTTCCCCATGCCAGTGTTTGGCACATTCTCCTGTTCCTGTTGTCCACCCGATGTTGGCCAGGAGGTGATGTCCACCCTCTGCTCGTGCCATCGTTTTCCCTTGCCATTATGGAGCTTCCCCTCCAGTCTGTAAGCCAAAATAAACCTCTTTTTTTCACCACAAGCTGCTCTTGGTTGGGTGATTTCTACCAGCAATGCAAACTTGACTGTAATAGCTCTGTTTCTCATTGTAAAGGAATTAACCAGCCTCAGGGTTAAGCATCCGTAATTAGGAGTTTTGTATGGGGCTGGGGAGATGGATCAGCAGTTAAAGGTGCTTGCTTACAAAGCCCACCAGCCCGGGTTCAATTACACAATACCCACCTAAAGCCAGATGCATGTATCTAGTGTGTATCTGCAATAGCAAGAGACCCTGCCTCCCCACCCTGATGCATGCAAATAATTTTTTAAAAAAATTTTTGCAGAGCGTGGTGGTGCACACCATCAATCCCAGGACTTAGGAGGCAGAGGTAGGAGGATTGCTGTGAGTTCAAGACCAGCCTGGAGCTCTAGAGTTCCAGTTAGCCTGGGCTAGTGTGAGACCTAAAAAAAAAAAAACCCAGGGGGGAGGGGAGGAAAATATCATGCATTTTTTTGGATGTAAGTACAGAAGTTGCCAATAAAATAAAATAAAATAAAAAAATAAAATAAAATAAAATAAAATAAAAACCCAAACAATGGGCTGGAGAGATGGCTTCATGGTTAAGGCGCCTGCCTCCTAAGCCTAAGAACGCTGGTTCCAATCTCCAGCGGTTCCAATTTCCAGGTCCCACGTTTAGCCAGATGCAAAGTGACGCAAGGGCACAATGCTGCACTTGACCACAAGGGACGTACACATCTGGATTTCATTCACAGCAGCTGAGAGGCTGCTGGCAAGCCCATCTCTATCTGTCTTCCTCTCCCCACCCCCTCTCTCTGTGTCTCTCTGCAAAAAAAAAAAAAAACCAAACAAATAAAAAGAAATTCAGAGTTTTGTTAATATGAATCATCACTGGGAACTCAACGATCAGCTTTCTGCTCCCATGTTCTGTGTCCCCAGGATGAGATCCATCACTATGGATACAGCAACTCTGACACCTCAGCATGGACCTGACAGGGCAGCCAGGAAGCCATGCCCTTTCCCACCACCAGTCTGATGACATCCTGGCCTGCCCACTAAGAGGGCACACTTGTCACTTTGTGATGGCATTCTCCCCCACAAGCCCATCTCCCCAGAACCCAGCAGTGCCTATAAGGTATAAGGTACCTGATAATAAAAAATACAAGGGCTCAGTGGGTAAAGCCACCTCCTTGCAAAGCCTGCTGGTCCAGGTTCAATTCCCAAGCTGCCCATGTAAGTTAGACACACATAAAGTGGTACAAGTGTCTGGCATTCATCAGCAGTGGCCTGGTCCTGGTGCACATATACACAAAAATAATTTTAAAAAAATAATCTGACAGGTGAGACAGATGAGTGGGCAGACAGGAGGATAGATGATGTGGCTCTAGGCAGCACAACTCAGCACCAGGTGTTAGTGACCCAAGGGGATGGCATCAGCATAACTCCTGGTGACAGTAGCAGGCATGACTCCCGGGGGAGCACATAGCACCAGCAGAAAGTGCTTTTACCTAGTAAGGTAAAATCTCAGGTCCCACAGCTTTACTCACACACCATCCCACACCCTGTTTCCCCAGCCCCATGCCAACTAGTTGCCTGAATCCTGTCTCCTATCAGGAGCTACCTTGACAAAATGCTAAGGCGTGGTGGCACACGCCTTTAATCCCAGCACTTGGGAAGCAGAAGTAGGAAGATCACTGTGAGTTCAAGGCCACCTTGAGACTACATAGTGAATTCCAAGTCAGCCTGGGCTAGAGAGAGAGAGAGAGAGAGAGGGACCCTGCCTCAAAAAACAAAACAAAGGGCTGG
The DNA here is from genome assembly GCA_036365145.1 of Orientallactaga sibirica. Classification (NCBI taxonomy): domain Eukaryota; kingdom Metazoa; phylum Chordata; class Mammalia; order Rodentia; family Dipodidae; genus Orientallactaga; species Orientallactaga sibirica. The sequence continues at coordinate 13,188,207 of JAEOAD010000016.1, forward strand.
AGAGATGGCTTAGAGGTTAAGACGCCTGCCTGAGAAGCCTAAGAAGGCTTGTTCAAATCTCCAGGTCCCATGTTTAGCCAGATGCAAAAGTGATGCAAGTGCACAAGGAGGCACACATGTCTGGAGTTTATTCACAGCAACTGAAAAGGCCCTGGTATACCCATTCTCTGTCTATCTTTTCCTCTCTCTCAAATAAAAACAAAATCAAAAGATGACACCAATATGATTTTAGTCCCCCTCCTGTGTTAGTTCCTATACTCATTGTTGCAACATAATGCCTGATGAAAACAACGTAAGGAAGGGTGGGTTTATCTTAATTCAGTTTGTGGGGACAGATCACCATATTGAGCGAGGCATGGTAGTAGGAGCAGGAGACAGCTAGTCACATTGCAGCTCTGGTCAGGAAGTAGAGAGTGATGAACACTGACTCTCCACTCATTTTCTTTTTGTATCCAGTCTAGAATCTCAGCCCATGGGATGGTGCCACCCACATTTAAGGTAGGTCTTCCCAACTCAATCTAACCTAGAACCTCCCTCACAGACATGTCCACAAACTTGTCTCCTAGGTGTTTCTAGTTCCAATCAAAACATCTTCATAGGGCTGGAGAGATGGATTAGAGGTTAAGGCGCCTGCCTGCCAAGCCTAAAAATGCCAGTTCCAACCTCCAGGTCCCACGTTTAGCCAGATGCAAAGTGAAGCAAGGGCACAATGCCGCACTTGCCCACAAGGGGGCGCAAACATCTGGATTTCGTTCACAGCAGCTGAGAGACTGCTGGCGCACCCATTCTCTATCTGTCTCCCTCTCTCCCTCTGTCTCTCTCTCAAAAAAAAAAATCTTCATAGTCAATCTCATTTTCTGGCCACACACACACACACACACACACCTGTGCAGAGGACAACCACCAAGGAGGGAAAATACAGGATCTGATTCTGCACTACTTGGTCACTTGGCAGGTCTCAAGGCTCTGGGAGCCTCAGTTCTAGCTTCTGTAGAAAGATAATACTGCTTGCTTCTCCAGTCTGGCTGAGCAAGTGGAAACACTGTATGTGAGCATGCCGGGCAGCCATGACACTACGCCACTACGGTCATTGTTGCTGCTGGAAGTTAGTGGTCAACCCAAGAAAGCACTGCATGGAAGGAACGTCAAAGGTGCTGGTGATGAAGCCCTCCTCTGGCACTCACTGTAAAACAGAGCCGGGAGCCGGAGGAGGGGGCTCCATGGATAAAAGTGCTTGCCGCACCAACTGGGCAACCTGAGTTTAGATTCCCTGAGCCCATGTTAAAGCCTGACCTACAGAAAACATCGGTCATCCCAGGGCAAACAGAGCCAGATGGGAGACAGGGACGGGAGAATCCCTGGAAACTCATAAGCCAACTGGCCTGGTAGACCCAGCAGCAAACAATAGGAGATCCTGCTTCAACCCCTGAAGTTGTTCTCTGACCTCCACACATGGGCCGTGGCATGTGTGCATCCACGCACATATAAACACACACAAACACACACACAAGAAAACAGGGGAAGCCAGGGTGTGGTGGCACACGCCTTTAATCCCAGCACTCAGGAGGCAGAGGCAGGAGGATTGCCGTGAGTTCGAGGCCACCCTGAGACTACAAAGTGAATTCCAGGTCAGCCTGGACCAGAGTGAGATCCTACCTTGAAAAACCAAAAGGAAGGAAGGAAGGAAGGAAGGAAGGAAGGAAGGAAGGAAAAAGGAAAGAAAAGAAAGAAAACAAATAGGGGCCCAGGGCTGGAGAGATGGCTCAGCTGTTAAGGCACTTGCCTGCAAAGCCTAAGGACCCATGTTCCACTCCTCAGATCCCACGTAAGCCAGATGCACAAGGTGGCGCATGTGTCTGGAGTTTGATTACAGTGGCTGGAGATCCTAGCATGCCCATTCTCTCTTCCTCTCGCATGCATGTGCTCTCATGTAAAAAAAAAAAAAAAAAAAAAAACTACCAGCACTTGGGAGGCAGAGGTAGGAGGATCGCCAAGAGTTCGAGGCCACCCTGAGACTACATAGTTAATTCCAGGTCAGCCTGGACCAGAGTGAGACCCTAACTCGAAAAACCAAAAAAAAAAAAAAAAAAAAACAAAAAAAACTAATAATAAGGTGACAAGTGATAAAGGAGAACACCCAACAGTGAGTGACCTCGGACCTCCACATACATGCACATATACTGCACGTGCAAAAAGTTGATAGCCAAAAAAAAAAAAAAAAAAAAAAAAAAAAGACCTCTATAAGGCAGTAATTCATTGTCGTGGAGATTCTGCAGGTGTGGCAAACAGTTTTTTACACCAAGGATTCACACAACTAGAACTAATAGCTCAAAGCAGAAGTATCCAGGAAAAGCTGTAAGAGAAATATGTTTAAAATAATTAAAGCAATAAAAGGAGGAGTGGAATTGATCATGAAAGCAGATCCTATAGGAAAAGAACATGCATTACTGGAAAAGAAACAATAAAGTCCTCGCAATGAACCGTGTCGCCACTGAAATTAAGACCTCAGCAGGCAGGTTTAACGAGCAGAGTTGTGGGATCTGAGGCAGTGGCTCGGGGGTTAAGAAGTGAAAAGTGAGAATTGAGGGGAGAAGGACATAGAGAATGGATAAAGAGACCTGACACGCTAGAGCGCCAATGGGAGAAAACCGAGAACGGAGGGAAGGAGATTTCAGGAGATTCCAGAACTACTGAGAGACCTGAATCGTTCCCTCAGGATGTGTGACCCTGAGAAGCAAATGACATAAATAAAAAAATAAGGAGGATCGCCGTGAGTTCGAGGCCACCCTGAGACTACATGGTGAATTCCTAGTCAGCCTGAGCTAGAGTGAGACCCTACCTTGAAAAAAAGAAAAAAAAAAAAAACGTGGGGAGATGGCTCAGTTGGCAAAGTGCTTTCTGGGCAGGCATGAAGACCTGTGTTCAGATCCCCAGCTCCCACATAAAAGCCCGGCATGTTGGTGTGGGTCTGTAATCCCAGAACTGGGAACTGGGGAGGTGGAGACGGGGTATCCCTGCAGCTTGCTGGCTAGCTTGTTGAGCCAAATTGGTTCAGTGATTCTGTCTCAAATGCACTCAGGAGGCAGAGGTAGGAGGATTGCCAAGAGTTCGAGGCCACCCCGAGACTATATAGTGAAATCCAGGTCAGCCTGGGCTTGAGTGAGACCCTACCTCAAAAATAAATAAATAAACAAAAAATAAAAAAAAGAAAGAAAGAAAATAAGGTGGAGAGATTAAGGGAGACACCCAATGTCAACCTCTGGCCTTTACACACACAAAACATGAGACCCCACACATATGTACACATATATGTATATCACACAAGCCCAAATGCAAACACATCCTTGTGTCAGAGCATGACCAAGTCCAGAGCACAGTGGGACAACGTCCTCAGAAGGACTAAACACCCAGAATGTCACCACAAGCCAAGTCACCCCGGGACAGCGAGGGGACACTCAGTTTCCAGATGCAAGAGAGCTGCTCACTCAGAGCCTCCGAAAAGAACTACCAAAGATCCTTCCAGAAGGAAGGAGGGTGAACAAGATGATGAGCAAGGAACTTCATGGACACGGGATTGACATTTTCATGAAAGAAATCACAGACAGCAGGAAACAGCTGCAGCAGGCCACGGGCGTGACTCAGGGGTAAAGTGCTTGCCTAGCAGCTGTGTTCAATCCCCAGCGCGGGGGATTAGTGGTGGGGGGGGGGACGACAAAGAAACAAATTCCAGCAGCCGCAATGAAACAGGGGCACCTAAAATACAGCACTGGCGTGAGGAGTCTTCTGGGTTTCAATCTTAGCCCCCACAAATTCCCTCTGTGCACCCCATCTCCCAGGCCCTCCACTGCTACTTACCCCAGAATGGTGCAGCTGTCTTTGGAGCCAGCCTCCCTCTATGCCCCATTCCACTGCCCAGCCAGCCCTTCGGCCCCATGCCTATCTGGTTTCTGCTTAATTCCTCCACTTCTGAATCTGTGTTGAAAACCTCCCTGCAGAGAGTGAGCTCTGGCAGCTAACAAGCACCCACCCCACCTCCCCTTGCCGGGAGGACCAAAAGATGCTCTGAGAAGTTTCCGGGAGCTAGCTTACCTTGGAGTAAACCGTGGGGCCAAGGAAATGGGACACAGAGGGACTTAGAAGACAGACTAACGCCTTGGCTCCTGTCCTCTCTCTCCTAGGCGTCTGAAAAAGCCCTGGTGGAGAAGGAGAGGCACCTGGGAGTAGCTGGCTTGCACAGGAAGTGAGAGCCCAGAGCCTGCCCCTCAGCATCACATAGTCCAATGGTTCTCAAAGGGAGCACCAGGGAACTTATCAGAGATGTAAATACCAATCTGTGAAGAAACGAGACCCCCAGGTGACCCTGCTAAGGCTCCATCAAGTTGGCCCATAACAGATGGTATTAAGTTATCAGGTGCAGACAATACCTTTGGATGAACAGTGATTTTTCGAGACAGGAGGCATCATCCTACGAGACCCTGATAAGGTTTTTTTGTTGTTGTTGTTTTTTTTTTTGGGGTTTTTTTTGGCCTTGCCCAGGCTGGCCTGGAATTCACCATGTAGTGTCAGGGTGGCCTCGAATTCACAGGGATCCTCCTACCTCTGCTGGGATTAAAGGCACGTGTCACGATGCTTTAATCTTGCTCACTAAATGTCTTTGGCCCTGGCCTTCACACCAGCCCGAACCCTCTTCTCTGTGTCTCTGCATCCCACAACATTTCAGAAAGCTCCACGAGCCAAATTCCTAGGGGAATAGTGACCAAGAAAAGGTCTCAGAGAGCCCATGGCAGACACAAGAGACGAACAAGGAATAAAGCGTTGTGTTAAGTCACCGGGACTCGGGTGCTGTTTGTTATTGCCACGTAACCCAGCCCATCCTGTCTAAAGCTAGGCTGGTAACCCCAAATGCATCCAACCTCCGCCTAAGCGACAGTCTGCTCTGCGGAGACATAAAAGCAGTTTCACGCAGAGGCAAAGATGCCCAGATCTGTTTCAAGTGAAGGAAGAAAGACACGCGTGCCCTGTGATCTTCAGGAAATCTTTGATACCTGACAACCAAGGCATGGCTCAGCTATAGCTACAGACCGTGGGAAGGGAGAAGATATGAGATGGGGCAGGAGGCGTGGACAGCTCTGATGCAATGTTCCAGGAGTTTCCCGGATGAGGGTGGTTCTCTAGGCAGAGAAAATGAGGTCGACGCGAGAAAAGCAGATACCCTGGTCTGCAAACAGTTCTGTGCTTTCATGGACCCTCTCACTGGGGCTTCTTTAAAAAAAGATTTAAAAATATTTTACTTATTTATTATCAAGCAGAGAGATAGAGAGAGACAGTATGGGCACGCCAGGGCCTCTAGCCACTACAAACGAACTCCAGTGCATGTGACACTCTGGGCATCTGGCTTACGTGGGTCCTGGGGAATTGAAATCGGGTTGGTAGGTTTAGCAGGCAAGTGCCTTAACAGCTAAGCCATTTCTCCAGCCCTGACTGGGGCTGCTTTTCCTCCTTCTAAGCACTAGATGGTCGGGCTTCTGTCCACCATAATACAGAGAGGTTAAGGTATTGCACAGCAAGTCAGTAGCAGAATCAGCCATAGCTTTCTCTCCCACGCCACGCCTTTATTTATTTATTTATTTTTTGCCTGTTAGAATGGAGTGTTGTTGAACCTAGGTTTTAAGGCTTGGCAGACAAACACCTTAACCGCTGAGTCATCTCTCCAGCCCATGACGATTCTGTATCGCGTCACTACCAGGTCTCCCTTTTAGGAGTTCCCCAACCTGGTGTCTGTGTTTCCTCATGGACAGGTGACAAAGGCCTGTGTATGGCTGGCTGCTTTCCCTCTCCTCCCATCTCAACAAACAGGAAGAAGAGTCTGCTGTAGGCTGCAGGGAATCCCTCCACTATGCATATGCTGAAATCTTGACCTCCAGTTCCTCAGACATGACCTTATTTGGAGGCAGGCTTATAGAGGTAACAAGTTCAAATGAGGTTACTCAGGTGAGGCCTAATCTAATATGACAGGGTCTTATAAAAAGAGGAAATTGGGGGGCTGGAGAAATGGCTTAGTGGTTAAACACTTGCCTGTGAAGCCTACAGACCCTGGTTCAAGGCTCTATTCTCCAGGACCCATGTAAGCCAGATGCACAAGAGGGCACATGCATCTGGAGTTCATTTGCAGTAGCTGGAGGCCCTGGTGCGCCCATTCTCTCTCTCTACCTGCCTATTTCTGTATCTCTCTCTCTCAAATAAATAAAAAAATAAAAAAAATAAATAAATAAATAAAGAGGAAATTTGGGGCTGAGGAGATGGCTCAGTGGTTAAGGCACTTGCCTGTAAAGCCTAACAACCTGGGTTTGATTCTCCGGTACCCACCTAAAGCCAGATGCACTAAGAGTCACATGCATCAAGAGTTCATTTGTAGCAAGCAGCTAGAGGCCCTGGTGTGCCCATTCCCTTTCTCTCTCACTGCTTGCAAATAAATAAAAAAATATTTTTAAAACCTTTCAAAAAGGAAATTTAGGGCTGGAGAGATGGCTTAGTGGTTAAAGCATTTGCCTGCAAAGCCAAGGGACCTAGTTTTGATTCCCTAGGACCCACATAAACCAGATGCACAAGGGGGCGCATGCATCTGGGGTTCGTTTGCAGTGGCTGAAGGCCCTGGCCCGCCCATTTTCCCTCTCTCTCTCTCTATCTGCCTTTTTCTGTATCTTTCTCCCAAATAAATCAATAAAAATAATTTTTTTTAAAAAAGGAAATTTGGACAAATATACATACAAGAAAAATATCACGTGAAGAATGAAGTTCTGTTATCACTGTACAAGAAACAGTGACACCTTCACATCAGACTTCTGACCCCCAGAGCTTTGATCACTCTTGTTTCGGCTACCCAGCCCCTGCCCACTGCGAGCCCCTCCAGCCTCCCCTTCCCTTCCAGCTTACTGGGTTCAGGCAGCCTCCTCGCTTGCTGACATACTCCTGCCTGCCTTGGTGTCTCTGCTCACAGGTTTCCCTCTCCCACCCGCCCCGAAGATGACCCCTCAGGGTCCAGCCAAAGTCCTGTGAGACCTCCTGAATGACGATAGGTCACGGCGTTCGTCTGTCTGTCTGTCCGTCTCGTCTGTCAGTCTTTATCGTCCCTCCTCTGTGGCACATCTTAGTCTCTGAGCCACAGTGGGGTCCTTCTCATCAAGAATGCAGACTCCACAAGGGTAGGGGCCACTTCTTCCAAATCCTGCAATACCGCTCTGCCCACAGGGCCATGGTAGGTGTTCCATTAATACTGGCTTGAAACAATCTTCTAGAATACCCCTTCCTGAAGCTCAGCTGGAAGTGCCAGGAGGGCAGCCACCATCCACCACTTGTACCCATGTTCCTTGCACTTTGCAAAGGAGGAAGGGACAAACAGATGCTGAACAGTGAAGCATGAGCATGTGACAAAAATGATCTGCTAGGGGCCCAAGGACCTCCCCACACACAAGGGTTTCAAGAGATCTATGGGCTCACTGAAATTGTGTGAAAAGGCTTCATGTGTATGTGGTAACCTTGTCCTATTTCTTTTAAAAAAAATTTTATTCATGTTATTTATTTATTTGCAAGCAGAGAGTGACAGGAAAAGAGAACAAGAGAGAATGGGCATGCCAGAGCCCCCAGCCACTGCAAACGAATCCCAAATGTATGCGCCACTTTGTGCATCTGGCTTTCCATGGGTACTGGGGAATCAAGCCCAGGACATCAGGCTTTGTAGGCAAGCACCTTAACCACTGAGCGTCTCTGTGGCCCTGTTGTCCTATTTCTTACATAACCATCAGGCACAACTTGTCTGGCTGGTGGCCATAGACTAGACCCTCGAAAAGCAAAGCTCAAGGGCTGGAGAGACGGCTCTCTCTCTCTTACGACTCTCAAATAAATAAAATACATTTTTTAAAAAGCAAAGTTCAAAAATCCACCTTCAAGAAGTCTTAAGTAATTAAATCAAAGTCATCGCTAAAAAAAACAAACAAACAAACAAAAAAAAACAAGATACAAAGAACCAATGCTGTCCTACATGAAGGCCTTACTCTGTGCCAAGGGATGCGGCTGGTCCTAGCCCCATTTTACAGGTGTGGAAACGGGTGCAGAGAGGGGAAGGGTTGCGAGGGTCCATGAAGCAACATTCACTCTGCAGCAGTCCCAGGGCACAGTCTCTGGAGCCAGATAGCCTGAGCTCCAACCCATGTCCTGCCACTTTCTAGCTGTGTGACCTTGGCCAGGTCACTTAATCCTCCTGTGACTCAGCTTCCCCATCTGCAAAACGAAAGGAGTAAAGAGACCTACATCACGGGGCTGTTATGAGAAGGAGATGCCTCGGTGATGGGAAGTGGGCAGAATGCTACTTGGCACGAGTTAGGGGCCAGAACTTGGTGAAAATAAATAAGGAAGAGATGGAAGTGGCAGAGTGACATTCAAACCAAGGATTTTTTATTTTATTTTTGGTTTTTCGAGGTAGGGTCTCACTCTTGCTCAGGCTGACCTGGAATTCACTCTGTAGTCTCAGGGTGGCCTTGAACTCACACTGATCCTCCTACCTCTGCCTCCCGAGTGCTGGGATTAAAGGTGTGCACCGCCACGCCCGGTTTTAAACCCAGGCTTTTGTATCCCTAAATCATCATTGTCACAATGTCCTATGTCACTGCCCCTTCCTAAGCAGAGTCTTCCATCCTGAAGGAGGCTTTTTTGAGCTTAGCTTGCTGGGGATTAGTCTACAGCTACCAGTCAAGCCACTTGTGCCCGGTGGTTACGCAAGAAATAGGACAAGAAGTTACCAACTGCCCTTCCCAGTCAGCAAGACAGAGCCCGTGCAATCGAGACGCGGGTCACTTCTGCCCAGTCGTCGGTTTCCAAAAGCGGTACCGGTATCAACTCGTGGGAGTTGGGAGGACCACGTGCTCATCCCTTCCTCCGTCCCGTGCTGACACCAGCTCCGAGATAATGTCCCGAGTCCATCACTGTGTGGGCTGGGACACTGCAAGCATCGCCTCGTTCAGGCTTGATGAGCCCAGGCAGAACCAGGGCTTCCTCCCTTCCACGTGGACAGAGCAGCAAAGCCATGGGTGCTGAGTTCACTTCCACCCCGTGTCCCCAGAGCCACACACCCATCCCAGGTGAGGTGCTAGCCCAGACCTCCCCCTTGCTCAGCGTTTAGCCCTATTCCTGGGAAAAACGGCCTTGGGTATTTGGTTTGCAAGCTTTCTTTATCTTTGCTCCGAAACCATCACTATCAAATCCACTTGTGAGAGCGTTTTCCACTCATTCCTATAATGTGATTAGAATCGAGTTTCTCTAGCATAAGGGGAGATGTAACCACAGGAGGGGGACTGTCATTTCATTCCCAACTCCCACACACCCACCCTCTCCCCCCCAACCTCACGGCCAGGAGAATCCTAACAAGGAGCATGGCTCTCCAAGTGAAGGGACAAGCGCTTATGGGGTGGGTGCTCTCGTGGCCACTGGTCAGATGCAAGGGAGTTGTTCCTCGAACTCTGATGGACCCCCATGGTAAAGTGTGGTATGCCCATAGCTATATGGCTGGCAAGCTGGGGTCAGAGCCCCAAGGCAAATCAAGAATACTGTCCTGAATCCATCACTATGTAAGCTGGGACACTGCACACATCACCTTTTGCAGGCTTGATAAACCCAGGTTCCTCCTACTGCACCACACAGCCTCCCATCCAGGGAGCTGCAAACTACTCATCTTGTGTTTTTCTGGGGAACATGAAGCCTCCCATTTTTTAATTTTGTCTTTTTTTTTTTCTCTCTCTCTTTCTTTCTTTTTTTTTTTTTTTTTTTTTTTTTTTGGTTTTTCGAGGTAGAGTCTCACTCTAGCTCAGGCTGACCTGTAATTCACTATGTAGTCTCAGGGTGGCCTCGAACTCACGGCGATCCTCCTACCTCTGCCTCCCAAATGCTGGGATTAAAGGGGTGCACCACCACGCCCAGTGAGCCTCCCATTTTCAAAGCTGCTGCAATGTAAGAGGGAGTTACCCTGTCTTCATTCAGACCTTTTTTTCCCCTGTCCTTAGTTTTTTTTTGGGGGGGGGAGTTCCCGCATCTCCTGAAACCATTCCTCATGGTCCATGCTATCCTGGCCACCCCCCTTGTAAGGACTGCAGTTTGGCCATGCAGTAATGCACTTTTCCCGCCTTCTTCTCCTTCCTGCCTCTAGCCATTCAATGTGCCACCCTCACCCATCATCTCCCTCTGACAAGCTTGCTCAAGTGTCTAGATGCCTTAGCCCCTCACCAGACACTTGGCATTCCTTCCGCTAACTGCTTCCAGGGCCCAGTCCATAAGGGTCCACTTCTCCCCTACCCCCCATCAGAGCCAAGAACTTCCTGCTTCCATCCACCCGGCTGACAGCAGGAGACTGAGGCCAGACCCTGCTAACACGTTTGTAACAAACCCACAATCCTCTCCGAGCACAGGCAACAGTCAGCAGCTTCTGGAACCTTGGGATGGGTTGAGGCTTGCTACCCAGGGAACTTGGATGGCAGTCCTGTCTCCCTCCTGCCTCCCCCTCCCTGCCTGGTCCCACCGAGGTCTCTACTTACGAATGCAGAAATCTCCATTCTCATAGTAGCCAGGGCAGCACTGAGACCTCCGCCGGTACATGGTCCTGAGGCCGCGCCGATAGGCCGTCTTATAGCTGATCCTAGGCACGAGGGAGAGAGCCACTTCAAAGGATTGAAAATCAATCCGTCCCGTTTAGAATGATATTTGTGTTAAGCTCTATCGAGGATGCCATTCAATAATTACTTTAAAATGCATGGTGGCTTCGAATATGAAGGAGCACAATAAAGAAAAATCGATGGCGGGATGTGGGCTGCTGTGGTGCGGAATGTATTACCCACACAGTGCCTGCTGAACCTGCTGACTTCCCCATCTCTTCCAAATAGAAGGGCTGCCAAGATATCTGCTAGGGTGACATTGTGGAGGGCTTCCCCTGGCGTCCTTAAAACCACCAAGTTCTGGGTCCTCAGGGTGGAATCCCTGAGGACCTGGACAAGAGTGGGGCTCTGAAAGATTTTTTTTCTAATTTTTTTAACATTCTTTAAAAAATACTTTATTATTTATTTATTTATTTGAGGGAAAGAGAGAGAGGAAGAAGCAGAGAAAGAGAGAATGGGCATGCCAGGGCCTCTAGCCACTACAAATGAACTGCAGATGCAAGTGCCACCCCGTGCATCTGGCTTTACGTGGGTCCTGGGGAACCAAACCTGGGTCCTTAGGCTCTGCAGGCAAAGGCCTTAACTGCTAAGCCATCTCTCAGCCCCCTGAAAGGTTTTGTGCCCACTACTACCCTGTTCTCTGGGTGCTGGCCTGACTTCCTTGAGAGTGGAAACAGAGCCAGTAAAGGGACTTGTCTTGGGGCTGACTGAGGGAACCCAGGTTAAGTTCCTGCCTGCAGAGGGCGCGCTTCTCTCCAGCAAGCCCTCACCCTGTCCCTGAAGCGGGAGCTCTGCGTGGAAAGCCAGAGAAAGGGCCCTAGGTTCTAGCCCTTGTGCAGGTCCAAGTTTTGAGACGTGTTCCTGTGTTAGAGATTTATAGAGGAGATTTTCCCAGCAGGCTCCTGAGGCAGGGGCCACCGTCATGCCCTGTTAGTTTCATTTCCTTTTTAGAGATTTTATTCTTATTTTATGTTTTTCTCCTACCCACCACCCTTTGTTTTATGAATGAGAAAACTGGTATTCAGAGAGGTTAATGGCTTGTTTGCGGTCACACGGCTAATAAATGTCAGGGTCATACGAGAAAGGGAGATGGGGAGATGACTATTGACAAGGTGCATTTATATTCATGTGTGAAAACGCGTCATTTTGTACAATTAAATACAGGCTAATAAAAAATACATCTATCCCAGGAGAGAGAAAAAAATGTCAGGGGTAAGATTCAAACCCAGCTCACTTATACTGCAAAGCCACTCAACTAGGCTTAACCTAGTAGTTCAATACCAGTTCTCTCTGGTGGCATCTGGCTTCAAAAGAGTGAGAACTGAGTCCTTAGGAAAGAGTGACAGTAGGACTGGAGAGATGGTTTAGTGGTTAAGGCGCCCACCTGCCAAGCCTAAGAACGCCTGTTCAATCTCCAGGTCCGACATTTAGCCAGACACAAAAGTGATGCAAGGGTGCAATGCTGTACTTGCCCACAAGGGGGCGCATGTGTCTGGAGTTTGTTCACAGTGCCTGAGAGGCTGCTGGCATGCCCATTCTCTCTCTGCCTCTTCCTCTCTGTCTCTCTCTCTCTCAAAAAAAAAAAAAAGAGTGAAGGTAGTGTATGGGTAGACAAAGTCCTTCATCTCCAACAGCCTCAGTGGAACAGACTTGAAATGGCCACTGGAGACATGGGAGAGGAAATAACAGAACACTTTCCGCTTCCTCATCATACCCAGGGGGCCTGTCTTATGGACCTCACCCCCCCCCCAGCCACCTCAGCAGAGAGCTGCAGGACCAAGACGTCTCAGCCTACTTCAAACAGAGACCCCCAGCCAGGTGGGGAAGTTTCCACAACAGCCCAGGCATGGACAACCTACCTTGTTCTTAAAGCTCTCCCCTCATGACAAATGACACCGCTGGTCTCTGGAGATATCTGTGATATTTGGGGGATGTATTAAGCTAAGGTCATTCTGCTTTGTCAAAAATCCCATAATGAGGCTGGAGAGATGACTTAGCCGTTAAGGCGCCTGCCTGCTAAGCCTAAGAACCCGGTTCCAATCTCCAGGTCCCACGTCTAGCCAGATGCCAAGTGACACAAGGGCACAATGCCGCACTTGACCACAAGGGGGCACACACATCTGGAGTTCGTTCACAGCAGCTGAGAGGCTGCTGGCGTGCCCATTCTCTGTCTTCCTCTCCCTCTCTTTCTGTCTCTCTTTGTGTCTCTCTCCAAAAAAAAAAAAAAAAATCCCATAATGGAAGGTAAGGTGGTCTCGCAAGAAGTTATCCCCTACCACCACCATCAACACACACACACACACACACACACACACACACACACACACACACACACAGGCAGTTCCAGGCCCCAGGGACTGTGTAAACCTTTCAGGTAAAGAATGACTCAGAATTGACACAGAAGTCATTGGGCCATGCTCCCCACCACATGGGATAACCTCCAAGAATCCCCTTCAGGGAAGGAAGTTCTGCATCACTAAGGCCTCTTGCCTCTTGGGAGAGAGCAGCCAGCGCTGTTCTTGGCCCGCCTCGCCTTGGGTGTGTGCCTATCACGGGAAGCAGGACGGGCTAGGGCCCAGGGCCAGGCTGCTCTCTGGAGAAGGATGCTGATTCCACCTGCAGCGGACTGATGGTGCAGCTGTCAGCGAGCACACCCCGGGTCAACAGGAGAGCTACACAGCGACTCAATAATTTAGCAAAATCATTCATGTTCCAGGAACGCAGCCTATTTTAATAAGCAGTCGCTCACTCACCCAGCCCCCAGGGTTGATAGACGGTAGTGCAGCCGCCTGGGACAATAGAGCCACACATCAGAGAAAATACCCGACACTGGCTCAGGAATGCCACTGTCTCAGCCACCTCTGCCTCTGGCTGAGGCCACAGGCAGGCAACTCTGCCAAACTAGGGGAGGTTGGAAGGGGCCATCAGGAGTTCTTCTCCCCACGTCACTTATAGGGGCTACAGTCACGATGGAGGAGCTCCAAAACAACCACTACATCTTAGGGGAGGGGATATAAAAAGCAACTCCTCGAAGAGAGAGTAAAAGTGGACAGAAGATTCTGGTGAAGAGTGGTCATTTAGAAGCCCACACAAGGGAAAGTTAGCACAATAATAGTATGGACCACTAAAATTCAGAGAGAAATCACACAAGCTTCCTGCGATGAGAAGAGACCAGAAGGGAACCCAGCAGATGTGAGATAAAAAGAGAAATCTCAAGCCAGGTGTGGTAGCGCACGCCTTTAATCCCAGCACTCGGGAGGCAGAGGTAAGAGGATCGCCATGAGTTCAAGGCCACCCTGAGACTACATCATGAATTCCAGGTCAGCCTGAGCTAGAGTGAGACCCTACCTCGAAAAACCAAAATAAATTTAAAAATTTTAAAAAAAGGAGAAATCTCAGAAAACAGAGAGCCATGGAAAGGGAACCTCAAGTTCTTTATTTAAAAAAAAAAAATCTCTGCTTGAACTTCAGACCCCTGAATTGCAAGTATGAAGGGCGGATCCCAAGCAGCTCAGCTAAGGCGGAAAGGACTGACCTCTCTGAGTTGGAATTTGAGGTGGGCTAAGTTTAACTGGCTGCTGAAACAAACAAACAACGAAAGTCAATTCTCTGGATAAACATAACGGGATCTGGTTTCTGCAGTTCGCTGTGTGTAATCTGCAGAACGCAATCCAAAATGATCAGACGCACAAAGAAACTGGAACGCAGTCTCTGCTCGAGAGACAGGGGAAAATCAATGAAGACCAACTCGGAGGTGTCTCAGAAGCCGGAATTGGCAGTCAAGGGTTTTGGGGTCTACGTGGGGTTTTTTGTGTGTATGTGTGTTTGTGTGAACAGGTGGGTGCATGTGCGTGTAGACGAGCGTGTATCTGCGTGTGCATGCATGTGGAGGCCAGAGGACAACCTCAGGTATGGCCATCTGCCTGTTTTATTTATTTATTTATTTATTTATTTATTTATTTATTTACTTATTTATTTATTTGAGAGAGAGATACAGAAATAGGCAGCAGAGAGAGAGAGAGAGAAAGAATGGGCACACCAGGGCCTCCAGCCACTGCAAACGAACTCCAGATGCATGCGCCTCCTTGTGCATCTGGCTTACGTGGGTCCTGGGGAATCGAGCCTCGAACCAGGGTCCTTAGGCTTCACAGGCAAGTGCTTAACCACTAAGCCATTTCTCCAGTACCCTGCCTTTTTTTTTGTTGTTGTTGTTGTTTTTTTCCCTTTTCTTTCAGAAAGGTCTTCCATTGGTCTGGAGATCTGAGAGCCTCAGGAATCCACTTGTCTCTGCCTCCCCAGTGCTGGGATTACAAGCATGCACCACCCCACCCAGTTACTCCTCAGGTCCTCTTGCTTTTAAGACAAACACTTTACCAACTGAGCTCTCTCCCCGGCCCAGCAGTCGAGGGCTTTAAGGCAGATATGGTGTGGCTGTGCTCAATGCCTCACAGTAAGTTGAAAGCCAAATATCAAAGCCAGCCAGGAAGGACTCTGGCTTCTGAGCACAGAGAAAATTCCCTCATCAACATTTCTGCCTGCCACAACCTCCCCCTCTCCCCGCACAAACCTCAGAGAGAGGCTGACTGACAACAAGGGATCTAGAATGGGTACGGACGCGAAACTGCTAGGAAAAGGCAGCCGTGCGGCCTCATCCTCACTCCCTTATTTATTTGCATCTGCAACCTTTCTTTTTTGAGTTTTTTTTTTTTCAAGGTAGGGTCTCACTCTGTCCCAGGCTGACCTGGAATTAGCTATGTAGTCTCAGGGTGGCCTCGAACTCATGACAATCCTCCTACCTCTGCCTCCCGAGTGCTGGGATTAAAGGTGTGCGCCACCACACCCAGCTTCTTTTTTCAAAGTAGGGTCTCACTCTAGCCCAGGATGACCTGGAATTAGTCTCAGGCTGACCTCGAACTCACAGTGACCCTCCTACCTCGGCTCCCGAGTGCTGGGATTAAAGGTGTACACCACCACTCCCGGCCATCATAACACTGTTTCAGTGTGTCTAACGCCTCATACTCTGCCACTTTCCTTGCACTTTCTAAGGTATTTTCTCACTCCTGACCTCATCAGACCCTGCATGCTAGGTAGAACGAGGTATATGTGTTTGATGAGTTCATTGGTAATCCCCAAATAAAGTGACCTGCCCAAGATGACCCCTCAAAACACGTCCTCTCTTTCTCCTCTCCTCTCCTCTCCTCTCTCCCCCAGTGACATGAAAGCACACATGATTTTCAGGAGGACCACAGGTCAGGGTGCAGGGTCAGCATGGACAGTTGTTTGTGTTGGGCCCTGCCAACAGTGATCTGGCCAAGGCACCAATTCGTCGCCAGATGCCTTGGTATGGGGCCATATCTGCCTTGAGGGAGGCTCAGGCATATCCTAAAACAGGGACTGCCAGACAAGCAGTTGACTGGGGAGTGATCCTCGGAAGTCCTGGTCTGAGGTGGAAGAGTGAGGCAAGGAAATTGCAGACAGCCAGTGACATAGTGTGCTACTAAGCAGGCAACTACTTCACCCACAGGAACAATGGGGTGTAGACTTGTGGGTCAGAACTGTGCCTTCCATTCTCAGTGAGGAAGCTGGGATGCTCACTGGCCAACTCCCCATCTCTCACTGGTTGAAGATGCCCCTTCCCCAAGTCATGAACTCAGAACTTCCAGCCTACTCTGCCCACAGGTGCCTTGGGACAGAAAGTAGAGCAAACAGAACGTCTCTACCCATCTGCATGCAGAAAGAATACTAGCCGGGCGTGGTGGCGCACGCCTTTAATCCCAGCGCTCGGGAGGCAGAGGTAGGAGGATCGCCGGGAGTTCGAGGCCACCCTGAGACTACAGAGTGAATTCCAGGTCAGTCTGGGCTAGAGTGAGACCTTATCTTGAAAAACCAAAAACAAACAACAACAACAAAAAAAACTAGGGGTGTGTGGTTCATGCAGCATCTGGCCCAAGGCTCTCTCACTAACTTGCGTCATGGCAAGCCTGAGAGCCAGGTACCTTTGCTCCATCCTGTCTTCTAAGAGGAGCACTTACCGGTGCCGGGTACACTTGAACCAGTTGAGGATATCCGTGCATCGTGTGTAGTAGATCTGATCGAAGGGGTGTGCATACGATTCCTGGACAGTCACGGCGTAGCTGAGGACCAGACAGGAGATGAAAGCAGTGGTCAGAGCAGCAGCAGAGGCCCAAGCTCCTGGTCAGGCAGGACATCCCTTCTTCCCCAGTCCACCCTGAGGCCAGGCTCCAGGCTCTGACCTCCCTTCCTGGTACCCCGATTTCTTCCCAGGGATCTTAGCTACAACTCCTCTTACCTCCCCACCCTGTGGGCCCCAGACACATCCTTACTGACCTTGGCCCAGCTAATTTTCTAAAATTCCACTTCACTGATCAGTGAATAAATAGAAACAAAAAAGATGAAGGTTTATTCTGTGTGATTCTGGAAGACAGACCCAAAAAGTTCAAAAATCTTTTGTTACCCACATGTATTGGTACTTTCCTATACTCCAAGAAGAAGTTCAAGGCCAGCCTAGGCAGCATAGGACAACCTTCTCTCTAAAATAACAATGTGGGGCTGGAAAGATGGCTTAGTGGTTAAGGCATTTATTTGCCTGCGAAGCCAAAGGACCCAGGTTCGATTCCCTAGGACCCACATAAGCCAGAAGCACAATGTGGCACATGCATCTGGAGTTCGTTTACAATGGCTGAATGCCCTGGCATGCCCATTCTCTCTCTCTCCCTCAAATAAATAAAATAAAATAAAATAAATAAAAATGTTAAAATAATATGTTAGCCTAGATTTTTAAGGTATTTAAAGAGCGTTGTGTGGGGGCTGGGGAGATGGCTCGGTGGGTAAAGTGCTTGCCGCCCAAGCATGAAGGTTTGAGTTCACATCCCCAGCAACCAACACAAGAGGCAGGTGTGGTGGCATGAGCCTGTAACCCCAGTGCAGGGGAGGCAGAGACAGGAAAACCCCTAGGGCTTACCAGATGTCATATCTAGCTGCATTTGGTGAACTCTAGGTCCAGCGAGAGATCCTGTGTCACAAAATAAGGTGGAGAGCGACAGAAGAAGAAGGCATCCTCTGCCGGCTTCCACATGCACACACGTGCACGTGCACACACATATACATGAGGAACAAAGAGCATGCTTGAGAGCAAGTGTTTACAGTAACTCTGTGAAGTAACTCTGTGGCTCACAGAGAGGCAGCTTGCCCAGTCACACGGCTCACACCAAGAACAGCTAATATTTATCAGGCGCTCTATATCAAAATAGATGGATTTGTTATTCTCACGTTATAGACCAGAAAACAGAGCATCAGGCAGCCTCAGTGACCGCCTCAAGTTCTCCCCTGTCCCTCCTCCCTACTTGTGACCTTCTTGACTAGTCTCCTTCCAGTGTTGTTGGAGGCATATGGAGGACATGTCCCCAGACCTTCCAGTAGAAGCAGTAATTGTCATCCTGTCTATTAGCTGTAACCCTGGATAGCAGGTGGAAGCCACGGGGAAGTGGATCTGGGCTTCACCAGAGCAAGGCTTTCTCCTGGCACCCCAGCGCAGTGGCGGGAAAGCAGAGCACCGGAGCCTGGCTGCCGAAGCGTGGCACGCACCTCGGGGCAGGCTGGAGAGTGCATCAGGAATTAATTGTCATGTAGGTTGGTATTATGCCGTGTTTTTCCCCAGAAGGCTCACTGACCTGGGCCAGATGGCCGGCTCCAGGCTGTAAAAGCCCATCTGTTTTGCTTGAGGAGACTGTGGGTTCATTTGCAAGGGGGGCTGGGTGCAGTGGGGCCAAAGCAGGCTCTCTGGTGAGTGCAAGGGCAAAAATCTGAAATCCTGCAGGAGGCCAGGAGTGCTCAGAAGTCCTGTGGAATGCAGGCAAGTGGGGGATTCTGTGTGACACACCTGAGAATTATAAAAGAGGGCTCTGAGTGTGTCCCGCCAGCCAGGACCCACTAGAGATTCACCCAGAGGTACAGATCTATGAAGACACGGTCCAAACCTCTTTTTGTCACCAGTCCTAAAGAAACTGAGGCAGCGCAACAGCCACTTGGCCTCTCCCACTCTGAGATTCCATGACTCTCTACCACATCTCCCAAGGACATCACTTGGAGGAAGAATAAATGGGTCATGCTCAGGTTCTGGAACCCCCAAACCCCGAGGCCATGTTTGACTCCTGTCACTCATTAATAGCATCTCCTTGCACATGCCGTTGAACTCCTATAAGCCTCCGCTGTAAATCCTCACGTGTAAATCTATGGCCAATCTCAGGGACTTCGTGACGAAGTGGTGAGGATTAAAGGACACCAACAGAATCTAATTCTCAGAGCAGTGGGAAGATCACACGTGTGAAATGCTTTCTTGGAGGCTGAAGAGATGCCTCGGTGGTTTATGGCGTTTGTTTACAAAGCCTGCTGGCCTAGGTTCAATTCCCTAGCACCCAAATAAAGCCAGAGTGGTGCATGTGTCTGGAGTTTGTTTGCAGTGACAGGAGGCCCTGGGGCACCCATAGTCTCTCCTTCTCTCTCTCTCTCCTTTCTGTCTCTCTCAAATAAAATTAAAAATGCTTTCTGGGTATGCAGTAAGTGTTTAATAGATACTGGCCCTCAGCTGCATGACAATGCTAGGCATGAGCAGATTTTTTTTTCCTAACCAACCATGCTGGGGAAGAAAGAGAGACCTGCATACCGAACAGCTTAAATGGACTCCCCACCTTTGTTGAGCACCTAGGGGTTCGGCCTTCTGTCCTGGTACTGAAAGGGACAGTGGACATCAGAGCAAAGACATGGCTTGGTGTGCCACAGGGTCAGACCAACACTGCAGGACGCCCTGAGTTGAGTAAGTCCAGCAAGGAGACCTGGTACACCCACGCCAAGTCTCCAACCGGAAGCGTGTGTCCTGGTTTCACGGCTGGATGGTTTAATGCTGCTCGCTTGCCAACATGCTAATGAGGGGCTGATTCATCTTGTAGTGCCAGGGGAAGTCTCTACACTGGCTTTTATGGTGGAGGGACATAATTAACGAGAAGCCCTCCAGAGCTTTCAGAATAACCTAGCTGGGAAATCCAAGCCGTCTCCGAGGACCGGGGAAGGTTTCCGGAGTGCTGCAGACTAGATCCATCCATACGGACCTTGTAGGGGAACTTGGTTAGAAAAGCAGAGAAGGATGCCGGTTGCTCTCAGCCGACATTCCAGAAGGCCCTTTCCCTGGGGGCAGAGCTGGGTTGCACGGCTGGGTGGGGGGGAGTTCCTTGTCCTCCCATCCAGGCTGCGACCTGAGCTGAGTGCCCTGGTGGCTAAAGAGCCCGCTCACTCACAATATTTACATGTTCCAAACGTGTTCATGTTAAGCAAATTAGATTATTGGTATTTTGGTTTATGAATGGATTCACTGTGGTCCCTACCATCAGGGACATCTCTGTGAGACAGAGGAATCCAGGGAAGGAAGAGACGAGCACAGGGACAAGGGATTATTTTAGGACCTGCTACCACACAGACCAGGCTGTGAATCACTGTGTCTCACCCGGGCAGATGATGATGGGAGAGTTTATGGAGGCCCCAAACCAGACAGTAATATGGAGTTCTACCCAAGCCCCCCCCGCCCCACCGATCACTAGAAAATAAAGGCTTGGATTCACCAAACCAAGAGGGGTCCAAGGAACCTCAGGATCACAGGAAAGATTATGAAAGCTCTAAGATGGAAGCAAAAATCCCAGCACTTGGGAGGCAGAGGTAGGAGGATTGCCATGAGTTCGAAGCCACTCTGAGATGACATAGTGAATTCCAGGTCAGCGTGGGCTAGAGTGAGACCTTGCAGAAAGAAACAAACAAACAAACAGATCTTTGGGGCTGAGCATTAACCACTAAGCCATCTCTCCAGCCCCCATGTACCACTTTTTGTGTGAGTTGCTGGAGAGAATTGAACCTTGGCCAGCAGGTTTTGCAAGCAAACACCTTTAACCACCGAGTTACCTCCCCTGCTTTTTTTTTTCCCAAGGTAAGGTCTCACTCTAGCCCGGGCTGACCTGGAATTCACTCACTTCCATTGAGTCTGATGTGCACCGGAGTCTGCGACAACCTGGTCCCGAGCCAGAATTGCCAGTAAGAAAAGACAGTCATTGAGCTCTGTGGTCCTCAGAGTACTAACCATGAATGTGGCTCTCCTGCTCCTCCAAGAAGCCTGTGCAGAGCTGGGGTGGGCTCAGAGACTTTCCTGAAGACACACAGCTAGCAGACAGGAAAATCTAGGTTGGGGTGCCCTCAAGTCTTTTTTTTTTTTTTTTTTTTTTTTTGAGATAGGGTCTCACTCTAGCCAGCTCAGGCTGACCTGGAATTCACTATGTAGTCTCAGACTGGTCTCGAACTCACAGCGATCCTCCTACCTCTGCCTCCCGAGTGCTGGGATTAAAGGCGTGCGCCACCACTCCTGGAAAGCCTTCTTGTATGTCTTCTTGTATGTCTCCACAGCACTGCCCTTTGCTCTAGCCTCAACACTGTCACAATTCCATATAGGACTTCCAGTCACAAGACAGCACACCAGAGCAGCCATGGTCCCTCTGCCTCCAGCCAGCCACCCCTGGCTGTCAAGTGTCCTGCAGTTTCCCTGGGGAAGAAGCACTTCTCTCTGTCCTGGGGCCAGCTGTCCACCCACTCTTGTGAGCCCACACGAGCCTTCCTTCTTCTTCCATCGGCCTCTCCAACGGGCCTTCATCTTAATTTTATTCATTTGATTTATTAGCATTTAGTGGCAGTGTCGTCCTGGTCAGCACGGCCAATCAATTTCTGGGTTTAATTCGGTTTTTCCTGATTGGGTCTCTGGTCACTGTCTTTTTGCTCACCAAAATCAATACCTTAACCTTGTGTTTCAAAGTCAGATCATCTGCAGAGACCCGGCCCTGTTCCCTGGGACTTAGCGCTATAGTCAGAATACGCGGCAGGCTCTCTGCCATGGCCCGGCCACCCTTCTCGCATAACACCAGAAGCAGTGGGCACCACCCTCCCACCCTCCCACTGTCCCCAGAGCAGGCCACTCATCCACCCTACCACGTTGCTACAAGATCTAAGGGTAGATATCATGACAGGTACCCCAATGATCCCAGAGCTACTGCTCAAGACATCTCGGAGAGGTCACAGTTCACTTCTCCTCATTCTAGCCCCTCCCCATCTGACTGTGGATAGGAATGGACGTTCTTGGGTCTTTACTTCCTCATCTGTAAAATGGGCAGGAAGGGCAAAGACAAGGTGGGCGTCAGGATAGCACAGGACCTTGTCAACCACAGTGACGGTGGCCCTGCCCTGACTTTCAGCTGGGTCGTGGGAGATTCCACTACTCTCCCTTGCCCTTTAGTCTAGGCTGATGCCCTGCCCCCTGTTGGACCAGTGGCCCTTGGAGGACAGATGCTGCCTTTCCAGAATTTGCTTTTGTACCCCCCCCCCAGAGTGTTACACCCAGGTGAGAGACCCTAGGGAATGTCAGCTCCGAGTCCCACATCTTACCTCTCCCAGTGGCTACACACGTTAGGGTCCTCAGGGTTCAGGGAGAGGGCGGCTTCAAGAAGGGAGACCACGAGGAGGCTCGCCAAGGACAGCGCCATCTGGCCCTGGGGAGAACAAAAGCAGACAGAGACACAGTTTACTCGGTCGGTCGGTCGGTCAGTTGGCCAGTCGTGTGGTGTGTCCTGGTATCTGTTTGGCGCTGAGATCTGTTCATTGCAGAACTAGCATTGTAACAGACTGAGTTTCCCACAGCCCACGGCCTAATGAGCGCTTGATTTTCCCACGTGGGGTCTTCATGGACACCGCAAGAGCTCACCAGGTGGGGGGAACCGGAGAGTGGGGAGTCGAGAGAAGTCACAATTCTACATCAGGATTTCCACATGAATCTGGGTTCATGTAGTGCTTTGAAACGTAATTGAAAGTTATAGATCTTCTCACCAGAAAAAAATGCACCAACTTGGGAAAAGGGTCAGGCCATCCCGGACGCCCCCTCTTCCGGCCCCCGCAACCCTCCCCTTCATCTCCAAGAAGGCTGATTCATCTACGTCCTCCTCGACTTCTGTGCCAAGGAAATAAAGAAACATGACTGGCGTGGCCTTCTGGACACTTGGGACACAGGCCACCGGGAACCCTAAACTTGTTTCTTTGGCTTTCTATGGGATACTCAGTGCCTGGATGTGTCATTGCCACTGTGGGATGAAATGCTGAGACAGCTGACAAGGGCTTTAAGGGAGCTGCTTGTCTAGTTTATCCTGTCCATCCCTCCCCACCAAGGTGACATCATTTGACAGGTATTCAATGCCAACCTGCCTGATCTCTACAAGGGAAATTCCCCACCACACCACTCTGAGCAGAACAGAGAGTAACCCCGGTGGGAGTGGCTGGATCTGGTGGCCTTAAACCTTAGAGAACAGCTTCTCAGCTTCTCCTCTAAGGGTTCCCACCTGGTGGGCTGCTGACCTTGGGGGCAGGGGGAGGTGGAGGCGCCTCCAGGGCGGCTGGAACTCACCATTATCTGTAAGCTGACCGAACGCCATGACTCAGAGATAGCACGATTTTTCATCTGTATATAGATGCTATCATGATTTATTTAAAACCTTTACTGAATTCAGAATAGCTTTTCTTCTCAACCCTTCATACTGAAAGAAATGCAATTTCTTTTTAAATTTTTTAAAATATTTTTATTATTTATTTATTTGTGAGAGAGAAAGAGGCAGATATAGAGAGGATGGGCACTCCATAGCCTGTAGCCACTGCAAACAAACTCCAGACACATGTGTCACCTTGTGTATCTGGCTTACGGGGTTACTAGGGAATTGAACTTGGGTCCTTAGGCTTCACAGGCAAGATCCTTAACCACTGAGCCATCTCTCCAGCCCTCAAGAAATGCAATTTCTAATAAGTAAGATTCAAGTGTTATAGAAAACAATTTTTTGGCATGTATTCTTGTGTGTGTTGTGTGTGTGTATATGTGTGTGTGTGTGTGTGTGTGTATGTTCATACATACATATGTTTGTGGGCACACGTGGGTGTGAGTGTGGATGTCTGTGCAAGTACATGCACATGCATGTGGAGGCCAGAGGCCAACTTCCTCTGTCTTCTTCAATCGTTCTCTGCCTTATTTTTATTTATTTATTTGACACAGAGAAAGCAGCAGATAGAGAGAGAAAGAGACAATGGGCATGCCAGGGCCTCTAGCCACTGCAAAAGAAATTCAGACGCCCTGAGACTACATAGTGAATTCCAGGTCAGCCTGAGCTAGAGTGAGACCCTACCTCGGAAACCCCCTTCCCCCAAACAAAAAAAAAAAGAAAGAAAAAAAAATCCAGACGCCCTGAGACTACATAGTGAATTCCAGGACAGCCTGAGCTAGAGTGAGACCTTACCTCGGAAACCCCCTTCCCCCCCACAAAAAAAAAGAAAGAAATCCAGACACATGCACCACCTTGTGCATCTGGCTTATGTGGGTACTGGGGAATCAAACCTGGGTCCTGTAGCTTTGCAGGCAAGTGCCTTAATTGCTAAGCCATCTCTCCAACTCTACCTTATTTTTTACACAGGATCTCTCAGTGATTCAGCTAGACTAGCTGGTCAGCAGGCCCTAGCAATCCTCCTGCCTCTGCCTCCCCAGAGCTGGGATTCTAGGTACATGCCACCAAGCACAACTTTTATGTGGGTGCTGGAGATTTGAACTCAGATCTTTGTGCTCATGTGGCAACCATTTTACCCACTGAGCCATCTCTCCAACTCTAGGAAACATTTTTATTGTTTGTTTGTTTGTTTGTTTGTTTATTTATTTATTTATTTAAGAAAGGGAGAGAGACAAAGAGGCAGATATATATAGAGAGAGAATGGAAGTATCAGGACCTTCGGCCACTGCAAATGAACTTCAGACGCATGCACCACCTTGTGTATCTGGCTTATGTGGGTCTTGGGGAAATGAACCTGGGTCCTTTGGCTGTGTGGGCAAGTGCCTTAACTGCTAAGCCATCTCTCCAGCCTAACATTTTTTAAAAAAAAAATATTTTATTTACTTTGAGAGAGAGAGAGAGACAGAATGGGCACTCCAGAGCTTTTAGCCACTGCAAATGAACAAACTCCAGATGCATACACCACCTTGTGCGTGCGGCCTTTGCGGGTCCTGAGGAATCGAACCTGAATCTTTTGGATTTGCAGGCAGGCGCTTTAATTGCTAAACCATCCCTCCAGCCTCAGCCTGACATCTTGACACTGGAAAAGGCCCTCAGGCTTTAAAGGACTGGGAACGGATGCCGCAGGCCTTGAGTTTCTGGGTGGGGAGTTCTTAGCCTCCTTCGGGACAGAGAGGAGTGGCATGCATTTTCCACATCTCCCCGCCCCAGGTGTGCTTGAGTACAGCTACCTGCAGCTCTTTTCTTCCAGGTTAGCCCCTCTCCACCCCACCCCAGTCATTTCTGTGTTGACTTCTGGCTCAGGTTCTCTCAACCTGTCACAAACAAAGCATCACAAATCTGGTGTAACCATGGGTGTCTGAATTCATGACTAATAAGGTTTTACATTCTGCATGTGATCTGGAAATCATCTTGCTAATCTCACTGGATCACAAATTCATATGCAAATACATTGGGAGAAAGGAGGGGAGGATTCTGGGGTCCCTGCCTGATTTGCAGAGTACAGGAAGTGCAGAAATTCTCATGGTCCCACTCACTCCCCTCTCTACCTCAGCCCTGGAGACCCAGCAGCCTCTCCACACAATCCAGACTCTGCACCATGTGAGGGTTGCTGAGGACCCCAGAGATCCATCTTGTCACTCCACTGTCCTCGGGGAGACTCAAGGTTGAGCCTGGCCGGGAGAGTCAGGAGGATTGTGCACATCCTCTGTGGAGGTTTGGGTGGATCAGGCATCAAGGGAAGAAATGAGTGATGCAGCGCTAGAGAGACGGCTCAGCGGTTCAAGGCGCTTGCTTGCCAAGTCTCCTAACCTGGATTAGTCCAGGTTTGATTCCCCAGCATGAATCTGGAGTTCTATTACAGTGCAAAGAGTGCCTGTTCATATTGATTCACACCCCCATCTCTGTCTCTCTCTCTCTTTCTCGAGACATATGATAGATAGATGATAGATAGATAGATAGATGGATAGATAGATAGATAGATAGATAGATAGATAGATAGATAGGCAGATAGATATAATGCCCTGGGAAAGCAAGGAGTCACATGTTCCTGTTCCCCACACAGCCCTGACTCCTGCTTAGCCAGGTCCTGTTATGTCCCAACATCGTTCCCACATAACACCTTCAGACTCAGTAAATCAAGATGGCTAATCTCTACAGCCGACTTGATTGGACCAGGCACCCTACCCAGGAGACAGATATCTGAGCATGTGTCTGAGGAAGTTTTCTAGATTAGGTTGAGGTGGGCAAATGCATTAGTTCCTTTCTCATTGGCACGATGAAAAAACAAACATCCACCAAATAAAAAAAAATTAAAATTAAAAAAAAAAAAAAACACCTGACAAGAAGCAGCTTACAAGGAAGGAAGGGTTTACTTTGGCTTACAGTTCTTCCTGGCAGGGAGCGTGTGGCGGCAGGAGCAGGAGGCAGCTGCTCACACTGCGTCCAGCATCAGGAAGCAGAAGTGGGACCAGGCTGTACAGAACCTCAAGGCTCACGCTCAGGGGCTCACTTCCTCCAGTAAGGCTCCACATCCTGAAGGCTCCACCACCTTCTCCACACGGCACCATCAGCTACAGACCAAGTACTCAAACATATTAGCCGTGGAGGACATCTACCATTCATACCACAGAAGTTAGGGGTTGGTAGCATCCCATGGGTGGTGGTGGGGGGGGTCCCAGAATGAATAAAAAAGGTGAACGCAAGCAAAGCACCAGTATTTGGCACTCTGTGCTTTCTGGCTGAGGACACAATGTGACCAGTACTTTCATGGTCTTGCCATCAAGCCTTCCCCACCATAATGGACTGCATCCCCTTGGACTCAGTCCTCATCCCAGGCCAAGCCTGCCTCTGATGGTGGGCAGTGAGAGAAGGGTTTCCAGAACTCGTGGGAAGAGATGACTTCTCTTGGACTCTCCCAGGACTCAGAGATTCTTTCCTAGATCATGGCCCAATCGAACAGATGCATCTGGGGCTGGAGAGATGGTTTATCGGTTACAACAAAGTTAAGGCACTTGCCTGCAAAGGCAGAGGACCCAGGTTCGATTCCCCAGGACCCACGTAAGCCAGATGCACAAGGTGGCACATGCATCTGGAGTGCATCTGCAGTGGCAAGAGGCCCTGGTGCACCCATCCTCTCTATTTCTCTTTCTTTGTCAACAAATAAAAAATAAAGTTAAAAAAAAAAAGATGCATCTGGGCTAAGGGTGTGGCTCCGTGTTACACTTGCCTAGTATGTGCAAAGCCCTGGGTCCATTCCTGGCACAGCAATCAGTCACCCAGTCAGTCAGTCAGTCAGTCAGTCAGTCAGTCAGTCAATCGATCAATCAACCAACAAAGCAATTTTGCCATTATCCTTTTATCAGGTTGAGCCTCACATCTGCTCCATCTCCCCAAGCCTGGCTCACACCCATCTCCTTGACAGACGGCCTGCCCCTTGTCTTCAGCCTTGCTCAGCCAAGTTCTTTATACTACCCAACCCTGCATGGCTCAGCAAAGGTCAGGGCCACTGAAGTAGCCCCACTGTGCCCCAAGCGGTAACACAGGGACTCCCTGGGGCCCCATCCCACCTGCAATGCCATCTTCCTAACTACTTTACCTTTCAGATATCCTTTATTTGACAGTTTTTAAAATTTCTTTATTTATATATTTATTTTAAGAGAGAGAGAGAGAGGTAGATAGAAAGAGAACAGGTGTGCCAGGGCCTCCAGCCACTTCAAATGAACTCCAGACGCATGCGCCCCCCCCCTTGTGTATCTGGCTTACGTGGGTCCTGGGGAATCGAAGCTGGGTCCTTAGGCTTTGTTGGCAAGCACCTTAACTGTTAAGCCATCTCTCCAGCCCTCAGATATCTTTTTTAAATACTTTAGTTATCTATTTATTTATTTATTCATTCATTTGAGAGAGAGTGAGAATGGGCACACTAGGGCCTCTAGCCACTGCAAACAAATTCCAGACGTATGCACCACCTTGTGCCATTGGCTTACACAGGTACTGGGAAATCGAACCTGGGTCCTTAGGGTTTGCAGACAAGTGCCTGAACTTTTAAACCATCTCTCCAGCCTCTCAGATATGTTCTTTTTTAAAAATATATTTTTTTTTATTTGGGCTGGAGGGATGACTTAGCAGTTAAGCCATTTGCCTACAAAACCAAAGGATCCAGGTTGATTCCCCAGGACCCATGTTAGCCAGATGCACAAGGTGGCGCATGCATCTGGAGTTTGTTTGCTCTTTCTCTCTGGTCAAATAAATAAATTTTTATTTATTTGAAAGCAGAGAGAAAGAGGGAAGAGAGAGAGAATGGCTATACCAGGGCCTCTAGCCACTGCAAATGACCACCAGATGCATGTACCGCTGTGCATCTGACTTTATGTGGGTACTGGGGAATCAACTCAGGTTGTTAGGCTTTGCAGACCAGTGCCTTAACCACTGAGCCATCCCTCCAGCCCACAGATTTCTGCTTTTAATTTTTTTTATTATTTATTTGAGAGAGAGAGAGAGAGAGAAGAGAGAGGGAGGGAATGGGTGTGCCAGGGCTTCCTGTCACTGCAAATGAACTCCAGACGCATGTGCCTCTTTGTGCATCTGGATGTTTGTGGAAACTAGGGAATCAAACCCAGGCCATTTGGTCTTTGCAAGCACATGCCTTTAACCACTGAGCGATCTCTTGCTGGGGACTTCCTGGCTGTCTCTCTGAGGCTCGGGACCCAAAGACATATGCTAATGAGATGACTGGGGAAAAAAAATCAATCCTCCACTGTGGTTATTAGACGACTCCATTTGGAGTGACAGAGGTTAACGTATGGGCCGCCATCTGATTCAAGGCATTAATAATTAAATAAGAAAATGCCCCTGGATCATTGTGGAGGGAGAGACTTTTACACACTGTAAGGAAGTCAGCTGCTTTCTTCCTTCTCTTCCCCTCTCCCTGCATACTAAGCAGTGGAGGAGGGGAGCCAGGTTCCCAAAGTGGGGAATTTCTTTTCCTGACTGAGGGTGTGTGGGTGGGGAGCACTGCACCTGGTGAACTGGACTGGGGGCGGGGAGACGGCCAAGACATGCTCACAGGATCCAGTCAGTCCACATACCCGCCCCAGTGTGAAAAGATTTAAGGAGACTTCAGGAGCACCTACCTGGGCCTGGGACACACACACACACACACACACACACACACAAAACACAACACAGCACGGATGCTGTCCACAGGAGACCCAAGTGAGGGTAGGGGCTGTGAAAGACTTTGCACAGGGAACTGGGTATTTGCCACACAAGCATGAGGGCCTGAGCTCAGATCCCCAGCACCCATATAAAATGTCAGGTGTGGGGTCACAAACGTGTGACCCAGTGCTGGGGAGGGAGAGGCAGGAAGATTCCTGAGGCTCGCTGGCAAGCTTGTTTAGTTGAATCAGTGAGCTCCAGGTTCAGTGAGAGAGCCTGTTTCATAAAAATAAAGTACAGGGCTAGAGCGATGGCTTAGCAGTTAAGGCGTTTGCCTGCAAAGCCAAAGGACCCAGGTTCGATTCCCCAGGACCCACATAAGCCAGATGCACAAAGTGGTGCATGAGTCTGGAGTTCATTTGCAGAGGCTGGAGGCCCTGTCGTGCCCATTCTCTATCTCTCTCTCTCTCTCTCCTCTCTCTCAAATAAATAAACAAATAAAATAAAATAAAATATTTAAAAAATAACGTACAGAAATGATCAAGAAAGACACCTGACATCGACCTCTGGCTTCCACACACATGCATACACAACCACACACACCTACATATACACATGCTCCCATATACATAGAAACTCACGTAGCTACATGCATGCATAATACACACACACACAGAAACTTTAAAAAAA
Organism: Orientallactaga sibirica; assembly: GCA_036365145.1. Lineage (NCBI taxonomy): Eukaryota > Metazoa > Chordata > Mammalia > Rodentia > Dipodidae > Orientallactaga > Orientallactaga sibirica. The sequence goes on from JAEOAD010000016.1 coordinate 13,217,890, forward strand.
TGAATATTTTTATTTCTTTATCTGAGAGAGAGACAGAGAAAGTGGGAGAGAGATGGGGGGAGAGAACAGGTGTGCCAGGGCCATTAGCCACTGCAAATGAACTCCAGATGCATGCACCACTTTGTGCATCTGGCTTACGTGGGTCCTGGGAAACCGAACCTGGGTCCTTAACTGTTAAGCCATCTCTCCAGCCCACAAGAGAAACTTTATAGAGTAAAAGGGACTTGTGATGGATAGCATACAGAAAGGTGGTCGGTAGACACAGTACATGCAAGTTAAGGACCCCTTCTCATATCCTGTAGCCAGGACTCCTGCTGTGGCCTGGGATGGCCCTACAGGCTAAGCAGAGCTGTGCCATGGTGACAAACATGGAAGGCCCCTGTGTTGTCTTTAAGCCTGGTGTTCAGCAGAACCTGTAGAGTCCAGCCTGTCCCACTGGTGGCAGCCCACACCTGGCCAGGCACCTGCTGCTCCTTGAGCCAACACGTATAAACACGCAGAGGGCAGATGGCCCTGACAGCAGTTGTTACAAGCTGATATACCCATCTGTGCAAGACTTCTACCCTACCTGTTCCACTTCTACTGGCTGTCTCATTCTGATTATGCCAAAATCTTGCACACTGGAGCCCAGGCCATGTACCTACTTCTTCCAGAACCTTCTCTTTGGGCACCCTTATCTTCCAAAGAGCTCTGACCATCTGCACTGGCATCAGGGGTCAATATGGTAGCAGTCATATTTGTGGACCCTAAAAAGGTTCCTCTCCCATGACAATAGCAGTAGGTGACACTGGTTGCTCAGAAAAGAAACTGGGAGCAGTGGCCCAGCCCTAAAGTGTCACTACTTTGAAAGTCGCTCCTTTTCTAGAATTACCACCCACACATGGACTCAGCTCTTCCTTCTGGCCTTGCAACCTGCTCACGGTCCCTTCCCTTGTACCCTTCTGCTTGCAACATCATCAACAGAATACGCGTTTCACGAGGACAGGTGTCTCTGTCTACTGCCTTCACCGCTATGACCCCAGTACCCAGAGCACCACCTGCGCCAAGAAGAGGTTCGGGACATCTTTACCAACTGATTACCAAAGCGACAGCTGGCATCCTCCTCTAACCTCCACTCACCCCAGCCACATGGCTTGTTTCGCATGACACCAAAGACTCATCCTGGGTCATACTGTGCAGGGTGTTCCAGGCTGTGTTAACACTATACTACAGAGACACCAATCTGTGGGCATCAGATTCAGCAGGCACCCGTGACATCCTGAGTGTGTTCAGAGCCCCCTGCCTGTGCCACCCCATCAGCACTGGCCCATGTCTGCTCGGGGGAGCCAGCACAAGGCGGCCATTGAAGGCTAGTCAATAGCTCACACTGCAAGCGGGCACGAATGGTGATCCGAGGGACTCATGAAAAGGCACTTTGAGGCTCAAAAGCAGCCGAAGCCAGGGCTGATCATACACACACCTCACATCCCTCACAGCATGTGGGTGCAGAGAGGTTTTTATCTTCTATTTATAGAACACACACACACACACACACACACACACACCCTCTGTTTTTTTCCTGAATAAACAGGAATGCCAAGTTTACACACGGGGGCAATGCCAAGGTTAGCGTTCAGTCAGTCTAGCTGACCTTCTTCCCTTCCTTTGCTCCCTGCTCTCATCTGCCTCCCAATCCCCAGACCCCTTTCTGTTTACTGGCCTTGCTGGAGATAAAAGGAGATGCTGTGATCAGCACCCTTGGCTCCCATCACAAGGAGGCCCATCTTTGTCTCACGGAAGCCTCCTGCCCTCCTGCAAACCCACCAGGGTCTGGTTCTTATGCTGAACATTTTCTAATCTCCCTATACTTTAATAAATAAATAAATAAAACTTAAAAAAAATAAATCCACAGCTCTTAATCTCTAAAAGAGTGTTCCCTAGACCACAGGAGCACGGCAAAGGCCCAGTGCCAATGTGGAGTCCCTGCCAGGGGCCTGCCCCACAGGATAAATCAGACGGGGGTTGGGGTCCCAGTAAACGTCTTTCTTCGAGGCCGGGCTCTACCACCCTGATAAATTCTGCTCTCCCCTTGCCTGGGAAGCCTCGGGGCTGCAAATCTAGAGAATGGTACTGGAGAGGCGGGCAGCAACCATCAATCAGGTCCAAAGACGATCCTATCCCCTTCACCCTGGTGCCCTGCAGAAAGCAAAGTAGCCCTGACATCAGCTAAGGCTGGAGAGAGATGACAGCATGCCCCAGGGGCGGGGGGCGGAGGGGAAGAAATCACCAAACTCCAAACTAATACAGCACTGAGCCTCCTGCCCCCCTCCTGTGGCCTCTGCGTTTGGCCTCCCTCACTCCGAGCTTCCCTACTCCCAAGCAGGCAGGCATGCGGGTGGCCTGTACACCCCTGGCCTCCAGCCTCTCGGAGATGAAGGAGAAAACTTATCTGTGTTCTTAGACCATTCCATTTCTCACAAAGCAATTATCTCCATCTTTCCATTTCTTTGCAAATCAGGGCAACTCCAGCAAGCCAGCCCGGCTGCTCCCTATGCTGCCCGCTCACTGTAGGACGGTTGCTCTCCCAGCTGCAGGCTTCTCATACCTGTGTGTGTGTGCGGGGGGGGGGGGGGTCCACTAGAGCCCTGCCTGCCATCAGATCTTGTCTCCATTCCCCAATCCTCCAAAGACAATTCAGCCACCCAGGGGATGAGCCCACATTTCTGCCCACTTGGGGGAAAAACAAGTTTCTCAAACGAGATGCCTGGTTAGATGGCACTGAAGGAAAGGGTCCTGCGAGTCTGGGAGGACAGGGGTCCACCCTCACCTCCCACGCCCCCGACAGTGCTGGCTAGACAGCAAGCCACGGGGTGTCCGAACTGGCCTCAAGGAAACCCCGCAGCCATCAACTGCCCAACACCTTGTCCCCCCAGGAGGGGAAAGTGTCCCCAGCAAGAGAGGTGACTTTCTCAAGGACATGTGACAAGTTGGCTGCAGGGCTCAAGTGGAGGAATGCTGGGGTCAGGAGGCCCTGGATTCAAATCCTGGCTCAGGTCTATATGACTCATTTAAAATCGTTAGCCGGGCGTGGTGGCGCATGCCTTTAATCCCAGCACTCGGGAGGCAGAGGTAGGAGGATCGCTGAGAGTTCGAGGCCACCCTGAGACTACATAGTGAATTCCAGGTCAGCCTGGACCAGAGTGAGACCCTACCTCACAAAAAAAAAAAAAAAAAAAAAAAAAAATCATTGACCATCTCCATGCTTAAGTGTTTAACTTTTCTTTCGTCTCATTTCATTTCATTTCATTTATTCAAGGTAGGGTCTCACTCTAGTCCAGGCTGACCTGGAATTCACTAAGTAGTTTCAGGGTGGCCTGGAACTCGTGTTGATCCTCCTACCTCTGCCTCCTGACTGCTGGGATTAAAGTCATGCACCACCTGCCCGGCTTCTTTTTTTCCCCTTTCTTTTCTTTTCTTTTTCTTTTTCTTTTTCTTTTTTTTTTTTTTGGAGAGAGACACAGAGAGAGACAGTGAGAAAGGGAGAGGAAAACAGATAGAGATGGGCACGCCAGCAGTGTCTCAGCTGCTGCGAACAAAATCCAGATGCGTGTGCCCCCTTGTGGTCAAGTGCGGCATTGCGCCCTTGCATCTGGCTAAATGTGGGACCTGGAGATTGGAACTTCTGCAGATTGGAACCAGCGTTCTTAGGCTTAGGAGGCAGGCGCCTTAACCACTAAGCAATCTCTCCAGCCCTTCTTTTTCTTTCTTTCTCTCTCTCTCTCTTTCTTTCTCTTCTTTTTTTTTTTTTCTTTTGAGACGAGTCTTACGTATATCTCAGGCTGGCCTCAAACTCCCTATGCAGCCAAGGATGACCTTGAGCTGCCCTTCCTGCTTCTACTTCCAAGTGCTGGGATGGCAACCATGACTCACCATCTGTTTTTGCGCAGTGCTGAGGATCAAACCCCAGGCTTCATGCATGTTCCACAAGCACCCTGCCAGGTGAGCCCCCACCCCCAACCACACTTCACATCTTTCACAGAATGTGTAACCAGCTTCGTGGGGCTATGGGGATACGCGATGAGAGCAGTAAGCTGCTTGGCCCAGGATGGGTACCACAGAAGATACACTCACTGAAATATTCATCTCAGCCTGCCTCACAGCCTCCCTCTCGGAGACCCTTCCGGCTCTGTAATTCTGACGTCCAGAATTTCTAAGGAGTCAGGAGAGAAATACTGAGGGGGAAATCCCCCGCTAGAGAACCCAGGCTCAGCTGCGCATGACTCAGAGTTGGTCTTAATTGAAGCTATCAAAGTGAGTCTCCTCCCTCATCTGCCTAGTCAGCAAACACTTATGGAACACTCGCCAGGTCACAGTGTCACAGCAAGATGACTTTAGGCAGGGCCTGGCATCAGACTCCAAACACTTGCTGTGGCATGTGAGAACGCCAAGGGAGGGCAGGGGTCCCTAGAAAAGAGCAGTTCAAAGAACAAGGCCTTTCCTCAGGCAATCGCAATGAGTCAGAGACCCCCCTGCGTGGAAGGATGCTCGTTATGCCCACTGGTCTCTGCACACTGACCTAGCCCATCTCCATTCTAGTTGTCTCTGAACCCAGGCAGTACAATCTGTGAGGGGGAGGCCCATTACGAAGCCTCCCAGCTCCACTGTGTTAGTACTCCTCTCTCTCTTTTTTTTAGAGAGAGAGCGCAAGGGAGAGAGAGACAGAGAGAGAGGAGAAATAGAATTGGTGCTTCAGGGCCTCAGCCACTGAAATCGAACTCCAGACGCTTGCACCACCTAGTGGGCATGTGCGACTTTGCGCTTGCCTCACCTTTGTGTGTCTGGCTAACATTGGATCTGGCGAGTAGAACATGGGTCCTTAGGCTTCACAGGCAAGCGCCTTAACCACCAAGCCATCTCTCCAGCCCTGAGATTCCTCTCTTTTGACAACCATCTCCTATGCTCCAGCCCCCAGAGTTCCATTTAACTTCCTATAGGCCATTCTTCTCGGACCCCCTAAGTGAAAATCTTGTGTGATCTAAGAAAGGTGGCTTAACCTCTCTCAGCTTCATCCTGCTTGGGCTCGGAGCTGGAGTTAAACAACATCAACCCTTAGGCTAATCCAATGCCCTGTCATGTGCCCAGGTGGTTCTATCAGAAGCCTCAGATGTCAGACATGGAGATGCCAGGTTTGGTGTTTGACATGCTGGGTTTTGGTCTCATGTTGGCTTGATCTTTCCTTACTATATTCGATTCCGCCCTTTGGGAATGGGAATGTTTATTCTGTGTCACCACATGTTAGGAGCATGTAACTTGAATTTTAGTGTACAAGGGCTTATAGTTTAAGAGTTTGCTTTAAGTCTCAGAAGAAACTTTGGACTTTTGAATGGTGTCGGGATTGTTAAAAGAACGCCAAGGGAGGGCAGGGGTCCCTAGAAAAGAGCAGTTCAAAGAACAAGGCCTTTCCTCGGGCAATCGCAATGAGTCAGAGACCCCCCTGCGTGGAAGGATGCTCGTTATGCCCACTGGTCTCTGCACACTGACCTAGCCCATCTCCATTCTAGTTGTCTCTGAACCCAGGCAGTACAATCTGTGAGGGGGAGGCCCATTACGAAGCCTCCCAGCTCCACTGTGTTAGTACTCCTCTCTCTCTCTTTTTTTAGAGAGAGAGCGCAAGGGAGAGAGAGACAGAGAGAGAGGAGAAATAGAATTGGTGCTTCAGGGCCTCAGCCACTGAAATCGAACTCCAGACGCTTGCACCACCTAGTGGGCATGTGCGACTTTGCGCTTGCCTCACCTTTGTGTGTCTGGCTAACATTGGATCTGGTGAGTAGAACATGGGTCCTTAGGCTTCACAGGCAAGCGCCTTAACCACCAAGCCATCTCTCCAGCCCTGAGATTCCTCTCTTTTGACAACCATCTCCTATGCTCCAGCCCCCAGAGTTCCATTTAACTTCCTATAGGCCATTCTTCTCGGACCCCATAAGTCAAAATCTTGTGTGATCTAAGAAAGGTGGCTTAACCTCTCTTCATCCTGCTTGGGCTTGGAGCTGGAGTTAAACAACATCAACCCTTAGGCTAATCCAATGCCCTGTCATGTGCCCAGGCGGTTCTATCAGAAGCCTCAGATGTCAGACATGGAGATGCCAGGTTTGGTGTTTGACCTGCTGGGTTTTGGTCTCATGTTGGCTTGATCTTTCCTTACTATATTCCGATTCCGCCCTTTCGGAATGGGAATGTTTATTCTGTGTCACCACATGTTAGGAGCATGTAACTTGAATTTTAGTGTACAGGGGCTTATAGTTTAAGAGTTTGCTTTAAGTCTCAGAAGAAACTTTGGACTTTTGAATGGTGTCGGGATTGTTAAAGACTATGGAGACTTTTTTTTTAAGTTTCTTTTTTATTTTTATTTTTATTTTTAGAGAAAGAGACAGACAGAGACAGACAGAGAGAGAGGGAGAGGGCAACAGATAGAGAATGGGCGCACCAGCAGTCTCTCAGCTGCTGTGAACAAAATCTAGATGCGTGCGCACCCCCTTGTGGGCAAGTGCGGCATTGCGCCCTTGCGTCACTTTGCATCTGTCTAAACGTGGGACCTGGAGATTGGAACCGGGTTCTTAGGCTTAGGACTATGGAGACTTTTGAAGTTGGAATTAATGAATGGATTTTGTATTATGAGCTAATAATGAAACTTTAGGGGCTTGGGTAGAATGTTAAGATTTAAAGTGATGTGTTTATGCCTTTTGAGGCTCAGGGTCCATTGTGGAAGAGATAGTAGAAAGAATGTAAGAGTCAAAGGAAGGACTGCTTACAGTGCAATCTTCCAGACACAAAATGGCCTGGATATCCATGACCTCGCAGTGCCACACACTACCTACATATGGTCTTCATCATAATAGGAGGAAAAGATGATGATATCAAAATAGAAGAGAGGGTTGGGCATAATGGAACACACCTTTAATCCTAGCACCTGGGAAGCAAAGGTAGGAGGATCATTGTGAGTTTTAAGGCCAGCCTGAGATTACATAGTGAATTCCAGGTCAGCCTGAACTAGAGCAAGATCCTACCTGGAAAAAAGAAGAGACAAATTGGAAAGAAGAATGGATTCAGTGGAGGTGGATTTGAGAATCGGGGGATGAGGGCAGAGGAGGGAATTATTATGGTTTACTGACTATACTCATAAAAGCTGTCAACACAAAGTTTTAAAAAAATACAGTGATGGGTTTGGGTGATTGTCAAGTTGACAAGGGGTGGATGAGTCCTGATGGTTGTCATTGTCACCTCACCAGGGAAACATATTTCTGGGTGTGTCCGTAATGGTGTTTCCAGAAAGGTTTAAGTGAGGAGGGAAGATCCACCCTGAATGTGGACAGCACCATACCACGGCCTGAGGTCCCAGAGTGAAGCAAAAGAAAAAAGGTGGAAGTGAGCTGAGCACCAGCATTCATCTCGTTTGCTTCCTCACTAAGGACACTATGTGAGCAGATTCCTATGTTCCCAACCCCAGGGCTTCCCACCATGACGGACTGAATCATTTCTTTTCTTAAAACTTTCCTTCCTTTTTTCTTTCTTTCTTTCTTTCTTTCTTTCTTTCTTTCTTTCTTTCTTTCACAGTGAGAGAGAGAATATGGGCACACCAGGGTCCTTTGCCACTGTAAATAACCTTCAGATGCATATGCCACCTTGTGTATCTGGCTTTACATGTATACTGGGGAATCGAACCTGGGCCATCAGGCTTTGCAAGCAAGTGCCTTTAACCACTAAGCCATGGGCTTATGCAACTGAGCATTGTGTAAGCATTAAACATGTCGATATAGGGCTGGAGTGATGGCTCAGTGGTTAAGTGCATTCCCTGCATACACATGAGAGGGCTGGAGCTGGGGTGGAGGGAGTGAGTTTGCAAGAATTCAAATTTCCAGATTCCAAGTAAGTAACCCCAGTCCTGCAGGGGAGCAGAGACCTGAGAATTGTCGCTTGGAGGCCCACAAGCTCTGGAATCAGTAAGGAGAATGGATCTAAACAAGACAGGGTGGAAGAGTGATGGAGTGGGACACCCGATATTCTGCTCCAGCCACCTTAGGTAAGCTCCCCACACTGCAGGTGAGCATATAGGGCACATGACACGTGGTACACACACACACACACACACACACACACGCATGCACACAACAAAAAATGTTGATAGGAAATGGCAGTGGCAGGAGGATCACCTGAGCCTAGGAGTTTGAGATCAACCTGGGAGACATAGTTTTGCTGAGACCGCCCCCCCCATCTTAAGAAAGAAAAAGAGAGAGAGAAGAAAGGAGAAAGGGAGAAAAAGGAGGAAGAATAAGGAAGGGAAGGAGGAAGGCAGGGAAAGAAGGAAGGAAGAGAGGGAGGGAGGGAAGGAGATAAATAAGAAAGAAAGAAGCCAAGAGAGAGAAGAGCTAGAGGAGAAAAATATGGAAGTATTCTCTTGACTCTCAAGAGCACTTACCCCTCGCCAAAGGAGGGCGGCTCATGCTTTCTAAGCCTGGCATTTCAGAAACAACAACGTCCTTACTATGAGTGTTACTGCCCTGGCATCAGGAAAGCAAAGACACTTCAATATACCACACACACACACACACACACACACACCCTCACTGCCGTGGCTCAAAGATGGCCCTGATGTATAATGGTATGGAAAGCACAGGTAACAAAATGGTGTGAATCCTGATGTCACATTTCTACGTGGGCTGTGTGCCCACCTGAACCGACAGGATGAGCAAAAACAGGCATTGCATTTTCCCATAGAGCACGCCCGAGCCCTGATCCTGCCACACTGGGCACACTGGCTGCTCTGTGCAGCTCCCCTGGTGACCTTCAAAGCCATCTGTCCGAGGAGGGGACCTGCCCTCACCACTGTATGGCACGCGTCCATGCTGTGAGCACATCTAGGCTGTGATTAAGAACATTTATACCATTTCAAAGATCCGGAATGGTCTGTGGACATGGAAAAATGGATGGATAATGTCGGATTTTTGTCTGCTCCGTTCAGTATAATCAACGAATCAGGTATTCACAGCTTAAAAGAAATTTACTGTGGCCCTTTGTCCATGACATTGACAGATTCCGGCTTGTAGCCCTGCCAGGTCAGACCTGCTGGGCACTTCACCAAGTCACCAGGACAACGGCTAGCCCTGTGGGTCCTGGCATCTCAGGGATTCCTGGGTCCTCCTCTGCCTCTTACCAACCAGGTAACCCAGGGCTGTTCTCCTGCTACTGGGAGCCCTAGCTTCCTCACCTGTCAAGTGGGATGGATCGTAAAATCTGGCTCATGTCATCAGCCCATTTGCTGATTGAGTTGTTTGCTTTCCCATTGCTTAGTATTTTGAATTATTTGTATAGCTAGATATGAATCCTCTGTCAGATGGCTAGCCAGTGAAGATTTTGTCACATTCTGTAGCTGTCTCTTCTCTTGATTGCCTGTTTCCTTTCCTTTGTAGAACCTTTTAATTTCATGAGATCCCATTTGTCGATTTTTAACCTTATTTCCTGAGCAAAGATTTTATGTAGATACATAAAATCATGCATGCAAATGTGACAGAAAAGTAAAGGTAAAACTGTCTGGAGGACAAAGGAGGCTAACGGGGGGGACAAGCAATGGGAAGGTTGGGGGGAATGAAGGAGATAGGTATGTACCTATACGAAAACTTTATAATAAAGAAGATTTTTAAAACACCACCACCAAACACCTGGCTCAGCTGCGGAGATGGCTCAGTGGCTAAGGCACCTGCCATGCAAGCTCGAGTACCTGAATTCAGAACCCCAAAACTCATTAAAAAGGCAGACACTTGGGCTAGGGAGATGGCTCAGCAGTTAAAGGCACTTGCTTGCAAAGCAGGTTGGCCTGGGTTTTGATTCCCTATCACCGTTTTAAAGTCAGACCCAAAAAGTGGCCCTTGCATCTGGAGTTTGTTTGCAGTAGCAAGAGGTCCTGGCCTACGCACGTGCATGCATGTACACACACATGCGCACGCACACACACACACACACACACGAACAAATGAGAATTTACAAAAAAAAATTAAGCCAGACATTGTAGCAAACATCTGTAATGTCAGCGCACCTATGGTGAGACAGGAAGCAGAGATAGGAGAATCTCCCAGAAGCTTGTGAGGCAGCCATGAACCAAGCCTCAAACAAGATGGAAGGTAGGCTGGAGAGATGGCTTAGCGGTTAGGCACATGCCTGCAAAGCCTAAGGACCCTGGTTTGATTCTCCAGGTCCCATGTAAGCCAGATGCACAAGGGGGCACAGTGGCTGGAGGCCCTGGCGCACCCAATCTCACTTTCCCTCTCTCTGTCTCTAATAAATAAAAATAAAATCTTTAAAATAAAAATTGTAGCTGAATGGGCAGAAGTTAAAAAGAAAAAACCAAGATGAAAGGCAAGGACTGGCATCTGAGGTTGTCCTTCGACGTGCACGCTGTGGCACATTCGTGGGCTTTACCATCCACACCTGGCTCCCACAAAGGTGAGAAGCTGGGAAGACAGGATGGTGGCTGGGCCTGTGAACAGTGCTGTCGGGCCTTGGGTACATTCTCAGCACACCTAGGTTGGCATTGATCTCCTAACGGGGTCGCATAGGGCTCTAATCCAAATGCTCCTGGGGGGGGGTGGGTACATGCAGAGACAATAAGTTTATTAGAACACTGGGTCCAAAAGGAACTAAAGATGAATTTCAGGAAGCTTGCAGGGTAGCCCCGTCCAGGCCCCTCCACCCACAGTGGACATTAGAGATGGATTCCAGGAGTGGACCAGGCGCCAGCTTGGCTGCATTTCTGGCCTAGGCTGAGTCTGTAGCCTTCTCTTCAGCCACAGGCATTTGGGATGAACTCCAGCCTTTCTGAAGGAGCAAGCCACTAGCTCACCTTCCAGAACTTCTGAACGGAGGGACCCAGTCGCACTGTTCCACGGCACATACACACTGTCCCTCATCGCCCCAGGTTTAATTTGCAGAATAGCGCACAAGCCCCAGATTCATTGTGTTCCTGGCCTGATTACTCGTTGTTTATTTCAGTATTTTCCAGGAAATTGTTCATTAAGGCTAAAAGCACCTGCTTACAGTAAGCGAGGGTAATACAAAGCCCTTGTCAGGGGGGCCCAGGAAGAACATTAATTAATGAAGGGAAAGTGAACAAACATGCTATAAATTAAAGGTCTGAAAAGAAACGCCTGGCATTTAGTGGATTATGAGAGAAGGCTGAAACGGAACGTCATATTTTCAGACCACAGTGGGGTTAAAAAAAAAAATCAGAGGGAAAAAAATTTACAAAATGTGGCAGAGGTAACGATCTATTTCTGGAGCCACTAAAACCTGAGCTTCCATTAAGAGAATTATAAATCAATTCTGTTTTGTCTGGGGGCATACGCACAAGGTGTATGCTAAATTAAAAAGCTTAACATGTCAGGAAGCTCCTTCCGAGGGGTCCGTGGAACAGTGTCAATGAAGGCCTGCAAAAGGCATGGTGGGTTTGAGGAGGTTTAGAAGCCCAGCAGGACCAACCCTCCTAAGCACCAGGATCAAGAGAAAGACAGCAGGGTGGGGAAATGGCTTAGTGGTTAAGGCTTTTGCCTGCAAAACCAAAGGACCCAGGTTCCATCCCCCAGGACCCACATAAGCCAGATGCACAAGGGGCACATGTGTCTGGAGTTCGTTTGCAGTGGCTGGAGGCCCTGTGCACACCCTCTCTCTCTCTTAAATAAATAGGTTTTTTTTTTTAAAATATAAGAGAAAGAGTCTTGCCTCAATTAATTGGAACCTTCAATTAGCCAGAAGATAGCTAGAACAGCTGTCCATGCCATGAGGAGTTAGTCAGGCATGGGTCTGGAAAGTGTACCTGCTACCCCAAGCTAGCAAGGGATGCTCTTTTTATCTGCTGAAAATCACCTTCCAGGAGCTGGGACTATAGCTCAGTTGGTAGAGCACTTAGCTCGTGTGCATGGGGCCCTGGATCTGATCCCCACACGTGGCATAAAACTGGGCATGGTGGCCACGCCTATGACCCCAGCATCTGGGATGTGGGAGTGGGAGGATCCGAAGCTTAAGATCATCCTCATGGATAATGGTGCACCCAGAAGCCACCGATTATTATTAGAAAAATGTCAGCCGGGCGTGGTGGTGCACGCCTTTAATCCCAGCACTCGGGAGGCAGAGGTAGGAGGATTGTGGTGAGTTCAAGGCCACCCTGAGACTACATTGTGAATTCCAGATCAGCCTGGACTAAAGAGAAACCTTAAAAAACAAAAACAAAAAACCAAAAAAAGAAAAAGAAAGAAATAAAAGAAAAGAAAAGAAAAGAAAAGAAAAAGAAAAGAAAAAGAAGAAAGAAAGGAAGGAAGGAAGGAAGGAAGGAAGGAAGGAAGGAAGGAAGGAGAAAAAAATATCAGTGCCAGGGCTTAGATACTGTCCAGTGAGTTGTTGGCCAAGGAGACCCCTGATGCCCCAAAATATTACAGACCATTGCCAAGGTTCTTGGCTGCCCACCACAATGGTAAGACCCTACTGCTGAAGATTTCACATGCCCGGACTGTAGGACATTGAGAAATCAAGCTGGAGCTGAGCGGGAAGCTCCTCCCTGTTACTTGCTGTCAGGATGCTGGAAAGACCTACGCAGCCTGTGGGCGGAGAAAGTCATCAACTGTCTTAACCAGCAGTGGACCCTGTAAGCTCCACAACTGGCCAGCCAGGCCAAATGCACTAACGGTACAATGGTGGCATGTCTGTTATGGGGGAAAACAACTTCTCTCTGATTGCACTTGAGGCTGGCTCCACAGGAGGGAATACATGACTGGTACTGAAAAACCTAAGGATGGGGAGGTCATAGCCCTAGGGGGGAAAGTACTACTCTTGTCTGGCTAAATGGATACATTACACCTCTCAAATTACCCTCTAACTATATGTTAATGCCCATATATTAATGCTACTCTCACTTTTAGAAAAGCTTCTCTTTCAGATGGCAGGGACCAGGGGATGACTCAAATCCCACCAAAGTGGGGAGACAGTGACAGTAGAGCATTCAGCACTGAGGCCACCCTGATCTACATATCACACCCTCAGGTCAGCCTGGTTCAGTGGACCATACCTTGAAGAAAAAAAAAAAAAAGAACATAAAGCCAAAGGGAGGGGAGCTTCTCTTTTGTTTACAATGCTGTCATCCAGACACACCAAAGTGCTGAGACAGTGACAGTAGAGCATTCAGCACAGTGTCTTATCACACCCTACACAAGACCTGCAGAATAGGTGGGGAAAATGATGACAGCCAAAGGGAAGAGAGGAGTGTTTGGAAAGCTGTCATTCAGTAGATGGGGAAATTGGGAGGGGGAAAAAGGAAGGGTGGTGGGAGGGGATTAGAATCATAGTACATTGTCTATATGTATGGAACTTGCAAATAAAAAAGTTGAAAAAAAAATAGAAGAGAGAGCGTTGGAAAGAAGCCTTTAATTCCAGTAGATCGGGAGGCAGAGGTGGGAGGGGGCCATGAGTTCAAGGCCACCCTGAGAGGGATTAGTTAATTCCAGGTCAGCCTGGGCTATATGTATGGAACTTACCCAAAAAAAAAAAAAAAAAAAAAACCACCCTTGACTACATGGGGAGGTTAAACCCATTGGAAAGCCAAGCCCAACCTGAACAAGAGACCTTTTCTCAATAAAGAGAGAGAGAAAGGGAGCTGGGAAGACAGCTCAGTAAGTAAGAACTCTTACAATACAGGCATGAGGACTTCAGTCCACTCCCCAACACCTACATAAAAAACCACACATAGGGCTACAGAGATGGCTTACAGGTTAAGGCGTTTGCCTGCAAAGCCAAAGGACCCAAGTTCGATTCCCCAATACCCACGTAAGCCAGATGCACAAGGTGGCACATGCACCTGGAGTTCATTTGCAGTGGCTGGAAGCCCTGGCATGCCCATTCTCTCTTTCTCTTTCTCTGCCTCTGCCTCTTCCACTCTCTCTTTCAAATAAAAATAAAAATTAAAAAAAAAAAGCTAGGTGTAAGCTGGGTGTGGTGGCACACACCTTTAATCCCAGCACTCGTGAGGCAGAGGTAGGAGGATCACCGTGAGTTTGAGGCCATCCTGAGGCTACAGAGTAAATTCCAGGTCAGCCTGGGCTAGAGTGAAACCCTACCTCAAAAAAAAAAAAAAAAAAAGCCAGGTGTGATAACATCTGCATGTAACCCCAGTGCTGGAGGGGCAGAGGCAGGAGAATCTCTGGTGCTCACCTATCAGCCAGTGTAACCACACAAACAGCAGTCCTGGGTTCAGTGAGAGACTGTGTCAAGGAAATAAATTGAAGTGCAACAGAGGAGGACATGTGACATTCCCTTCTGGCCTCCACATACCACATACTTGTGCATGGGTCGTTCACATCTGCACACATGTACACTATACACATACACACATCTGCACACATGTACCCTATACACACACACACATATACCAAAAATAAAAAAAAGTAGTATGACTGACTAAATAGAGAAAGAAGTCAGCTACCAGGACTGTGCTGGTCATTTATTCAGCTTCATTTCCTTCCATTCATAGAAACTTCTAGAGCCTTTGGGCACAATAATCCTGAAATCCTGCTAAATCTCATAAATCCAGGAGGATTCATTCAAACCCACTTCCCCAGGTGGGAAAGGAGAAAGGAATATTTGCAAAAGGGCTTTGCTGGGGCTGGAGAGATGGCTTAGCAGTTAGAGTGCTTGCCTGCAAAGCCTAACAACCTGGGTTCAATTCCCCAGTACCCACATAAAGCCAGATGCACAAAGTGGTGCATGCATCTAGAGTTCTTTGCAGCAGCTAGAGGTCCTGGCAAGCCCATTCTCTCTGCCTATCTCTTTCTGTTTGTAAATAAATGAACAAAATATATATTAAAAAATTAACCGGGTGTGGTAGCACAAGCCTTTAATCCCAGCAATCAGGAGGCAGAGGTAGGAGGATTGCCGTGAGTTTGAGGCCACCCTGACACTACATAGTTAATTCCAGGTCAGCCTGGGCCAGAGTGAGACCCTACGTTGAAAAACAAAAAAAAAAAAAAAAAAAAAAAAACAATTTAAGGGCTTTGCAAACAGGTGCTGGGGCCCAAGTAAACTGCCAAAGTTCCAAGTGTGCAACTCTTCAGAGATCTGAGCTGCTGGCCCAAGGCAAAGTTTACACAGGAATGGGTCCCCTGCACATCACCAGCTTGTCATGGTTGCTTTCTGCTACTTCTCCAGGCAGCCCTGGGCCAGCAGGTACGAACCTTAAAATGTCGAATCATCAGTGGGTAGAAAAGAGAGGGGCACTTGAGTCAAGTCACAGCTTCACTTCCTCCATGTGCTAATTCGGCCGTAAGCCCATAAATGTCTAAATTTGCCATGGCACATACGGGGACTCAGTGGGGTGGGAAGAATGGGAATCGGGCCAGAGCTAAACCCCAGTAAGTCTCTGACACAAGTCTCTTATTCAGTTGTGTCAAGAGAGAAAAGATAATGACCAGGGCAGGGGTGTGGTGGGGTGGGAGATAGGACTCCTCCCTGGCAGGAACATCTGATGCTCTGGCCTGAGTGTCTGACTTCACGATGTCCTGTGTTTAGTTCCCTTGTATTGTCTCTGAGCCCAGTGACCTTCTTTGACACCCCAGCCCTACCTCAGCAGTGCTCTGAGGAACTGGAAAAGAACCCCTTAAGCAAGGCTGTAAGGGGACTGAGGGAGATCTGGCACCTCACTCCCATACTTAAGACTGGAGGTCAATAACTGACCAGAGGGCTGGAGAGATGGCTTAGCACTTAAGGCACTTGCCTGTGAAGACTAAGGACCCAGAATCAATTCCCAAGTACCCACGTAAGCCAGATACAGAAGGTGGCAGATACATCTGGAGTTTGTTTGCAGCGGCTAGAGACCCTGGCGCACCTATTCTCTCCCCCCCCCCTTTTCCTCTTTCTCTCTTCCTCTTCCTCTCTTTCTCTCCTCCTCTCAAATAAATCAATAATAAAAAAATAACTGGTCAGAGGCCTGATGGGAAAAAGCAAACATAGGGTTCAATAACAAAGCCCATGGGCCTTCCCACCTCCCTCAGACCAGAGGATATGGTTTATTAATGAAGGGGCCAGTTCTCCAACAGGGCAAAGCAGGTGTTTTTGCCTCATCCCATTGCAGACCCAGCCAGAAAAAAAGCACTGTGTTCTACCTTAAAAAGCAAAGCCCTGGGCTGGAGGTGCTTTTTGCTTGCCCCACCCCAGGTTCGAGGCTCGCTTCTCCAGGACCCAGCCAGATGCAAAAAAAGCACACCATTCTCTCCCTCCCTCCTCTCTCTCTCTCTCTCTCTCTCTCTCTCTCTCTCTCTTCCTGTTCTACTCAAATAAATAAATAAATAAAAATATATAAAGAAAAAAGCAAGAGCCCTCCTCCCAGCCCTTCTTAACTTTAAACTCCGCTCCTGGAGCCCCAAGATGGGAGGCTGAGAAATTCCGTGGTCCCCTCTGCATGGCTCCTCGGAAAACATCTGGCTCAGCAGTCGGCGTGACAACATTCACTGCCTCAGAAAGCACAGCTCTAGACAGCGCAGGCACCTGCCAGCCTCTGGCTCACACCACAAAGTGGAGACGAGGATACAATCGCCCCGAGGGAAGGCAGAGGAGACATTTATTTCAAGCCAATTTCACCCGCGGTGGAACGATTGCTACAGCCAAGTGGTAGAGCTGCTCAGTATGGGTCGTGGCGTGTCGGTGTGGGAAGATGAGGCTTCCAGCCCTGTGTCACTGATGAAGGGAGGACGTGAGAGGTGACAGAATCTGCTGACAAGGCTAACAGTGGCCTCCGAGGAGCCACAGACCAGGAAAAAATCAGGCCAGGGGCAAAGAAACCTAGTGACAGTCAGCTGGGGGGACCCTCCATGAGTCACCGCATCTCTCGGGGCTACTTCCTGAGGAGGAGCACCTACAATCGCTTCTCATGTACCTGGTCCCCTCCCCGCTCCCTGCCCAAGGAGAAGACACAGGCTTGAAGGCCTGAGTGGGAGTGTGCCAGCAGCACCCACCAGCCAGGGGGACCATGGGAACTCACCTAACAACTTCTCTGGGCATTAGTTTATGAAAGGAGATTGACTGGCCATCTGAGAGCCATACCTGGACCCTGGTGAAGGTCCTTACAGCTCGATGAAGTTCAAGGTGAGGGCTGGAGAGATGGCTTAGCAGTTAAGGCACTTGCCTATGAATCCCAAGGACCCAGGTTCGATTTCCCTAGGACCCACGTAAGCCAGATGCACAAGGGGGTGCATGCATCTGGAGTTCATTCGCAGTGGTTGGAGGCCTTGGTGTACCCATTCTCTCTCTCGTAATTAATTAATTTAAAAAACATATCAATAAAGTTCTTGATTAGTCACCACAGCGGGGGCAGATGGGAGGCAGGAGGAACCCTTTTTGGCCCTCATCTACCTGCCATGGTGCTGACCAACCCACAGCTATTTGGTTACCAGCCACAGGCTGGCCCACTGATTCATGGACAAGGCCCTGCGTTTGCATCTGAGAACCGAAGCTGAGAGCAACAAGGTCTCCTGGAGGTCACACAGATGGAGCTGGCCTCAAACCGATGTCCTTGTCCCACTCATCCCCCCCCCCACACCACAACCATGTAAGGATGGCTCCTTGGGATGGACAAGGAGCCTGGGAGATCCCGAGTGGTGAACTTGCAGGGGCATGATGAAGTCTGGCATCCAAATCTACCCACCTCTTAGGCTATGCCTCTCTAGCTCATCCATAGGCTTTGGGGACACAGAGAGAATGGCTGCCAATAGCTCTGCCTCTACCTCCCTCCAGGAATTTATTTTCTTCCTTCAGGCAACAAATTCCTCAGGCAGAGCCAGATATCCAAGGCAAGCTTCCAGAACCTTCTATCCTCAGAGGCTGCTTCTGAGCAGTCACTTTGGATCCTGTTCTTGCCTCTGCCCTCCTAACCTGCCTGGCTGTCAGACAGTTTCTCGGCCCTCTCTGGCCACCTGCAGATAATCAGTCCCTCGCTCTGTAAACACTCAGGGCCTCATCCATGGTGCCTTTGACCCTAGAAGAACCTGTCACAGATGAAGACCTTGAGGTAGACTTAGGAGGATGAGGGGCCTCAGGGGCCAGGAGGCACAAGGACAAAGAGGTAGCAACTGGTCCCTTAGCTTTTCTCCCACTGCCTTCTCTGGCCCTGGGAAGCTGAGGAAGGGAGGCTGGGCTAGAGAGATGACTTAGTGGTGAAGGTGTTTGCCTGCAAAGCCTAAGGACCCAGGTGTGATTCCCCAGGACCCACATAAGCCAGATGCACAAGGGGGCGCATGTGTATGGAGTTTGTTTACAGTGGGTTGAGGTCCTGGAATGTCCATTCTGTCTATCTGTTTCTTTCTCTCTCTCTCAAAATATAACTAAATAATATTAGAAAGAAAGAAAGAAAGAAAGAAAGAAAGAAAGAAAGAAAGAAAGAAAGAAAGAAAGAAAGGAAGGAGAAAGGGAGAAAGGAAGGAAGGAAGGAAGGGGAAGGGAAAAGAAAAGAAAAGAAAAGAAAAGGAAAGAAAAGAAAAAAGAAGAGAAAGGAAGACCCCACAGAAGGTTTCCCCATGGGGGCCAAGAGGACACTTCTGCACAAGATGAAGCATTCCCTCCCACCAGCACACAGACACTAAGCCATAGGATCCACCCTGGTCTCTCCTTAGAATCACCCAAAAACTGTCACCTTTCTTTCTTTCTCTCTCTCTCTTTCTTTCTTTCTTTCTCTCTTTCTTTCTTTTCTTTCTTTTTTTTGAAAGAGAGAGTGAAAGAGGCAGACAGAGGGAGAGAGAGTGCGAAAGTACAGGTGTACCAGGGCTTCCTGCCCCTGCAAATGAACTCCAGACATATGTGCCACTGTGCACCTGGCTTTACATGGTACTAGGGAATCAAACCCAGCCCAACAAGCTATATAAGCCAGCCCCTTTAACTGCTGAGTCATCTCTCCAGCCCACCAAGGGCTGTCTTCTAAATGATCAACACTAATGATCTTGGTCTAGGTCAGCTACAGACACACGTCTGTGGGTGGGACATGCATATCACAACTTTCTAAAAGGTCCTTGGGGGGTTCTAAGGAGCAGTCAGGGCTAAGAACCACCCACCAAGAGTGCAGAGATGAAAGCCATCAAAAGAATGAACTGGCGAGCCAGGCATGATGGCGCATGCCTTTAATCCCAGCACTCAGGAGGCAGAGGTAGGAGGATCTCCATGAGTTCGAGGCCATCCTGAGCTACAGAGTGAATTCCAGGTCAGCCTGGGGCTAGAGTAAGACCCTACCTCAAACCCCCCAAAAAAAAACCAAAAAAATAAATAAATAAAAGAATGAACTGGCACTGGCCTTTAATCCCAGCACTCAGGAGGCAAAGGTAGGAGGATCGCCTTGAGTTCAGGACCACCCTGAGAATACATAGTGAATTCCAGGTCAGCCTGGGCTAGAATGAAACCCTATTTAAAGAAAAAAAAAAAAACAGAGCTAGAGAAATGGAGAAATGGCTTAGCAGTTAAGGCGCTTGCCTGCAAAGCCTAAGAACCCATGTTTGACTCTCCAGATCTCCAGATCCCAGATCCCATGTTAGCCAGACACACAAAGGTGAGGCAAATGCAAGGTCGCACATGCCCACTAGATGGTGCCAGTGTCTGGAGTTTGATTGCACTGGCTGAGGCCCTGCCACACCAGTTCTGTCTCTCTCTCTCTCTCTCTTTCTCACTTTGTCTTAAATGACACAAGCAAAAAAAGAATAACCTGGGTCTCTGTCCTCCCTCTTAATCTCAGAATACCAGCACCCATTGACTCCCTGTTCCTGCCATTTCCCCACTTCTGCTCTGAAGTCCCAGGCTCCTCTGTCCATCAAAGCTTCAGTGGGTGGCAGAGACCAGGTCCACCAGGCCATTGGTGAAGTGGCTGCCTCTCCAAGCCTACGAGGATCAAGTTAGGATAGCAAGGCCAGCACAGGAACCCTGTATTACTTGTTACCATGGTGAAATCCCTGACAAAAGCAATTTAAGGAAAGAAAGGGTTATTTTGGCTCACAGTTTCAGGGTACAGTCCATCATAACATGGTGGGGAATGTATGGTGGCAGGAATGTGAGGTGGCTGGTCACACTGTGTCACACTGTGTCACACTGGGTCTACAGTCAGGATGCAGAGAAAGAGATAATGACAGTATTCAGCCTACACTCTTCTTTATTATTTTGGCTTTTCAAGGTAGGGTCTCGCTGTAGCTGAGGCTGACCTGGAATTCACTATGTAGTCTCAGGTTGGCCTCAAACTCACAGTCACCCTCCTACCTCCTGAGTGTTTAGATTAAAGGCATGTACCAACATGTCCAGCAGCATTTTTTTTTTTTTTTTTTTTTTTTTTTGCAACCAATTTTTTTTCCTTTTTTTATTTTAGAGAGAGCGAGAGAATTGGCAGGCAGGTCAGGGCCTCAGCCACTGCAGTCAAACTCCAGATGCTTGTTCCACCAAGTGGGCATGTGCAACCTTGCACTTGCCTCACCTTTGTGCATCTGGTTTACATGGGATCTGGAAAGTCAAACATGGGTCCTTAGGCTTTGCAGGCAAGCACCTTAACTGCTAAGCCAGCTCTTCAGCCCCTTCTTTTGTTTTTTAATAGACAGCACTCCTATCATCATGCCCCATTTTGTTTATTTATCTGAGGGGGAAGAAAGAGAAAGAGGGAGAGAGACAGGCAGATAGAGAATGGGCTCGCCAGGGCTTCCAGCCACTGCAAATGAACTCCGGATGCATGTGCCACCTTGTGCACCTGACTTACGTGGGTACTAGGGAATCGAACCTGGGTCCTTAGGCTTCGCAGGCAAGTGCCTTAACTGCTGAGCCATCTCGCCATACTTTCTCCTTTTTATTCAGTCTGGGACCCCAGCCCCACAGGAAGGGGTCACCCACACTCAGGGTGGGTCTTCCCTCTTCAGTTAAACCTCTCTCGAAACACCCTTACAGATGCACCCAGGAGTGTGTTTGCAAGGTGATTTCGAATCCCAGCAAGCTGACAATGAGGATGAGCCATCACAGACTCCTCCTCAAAGCACATCTATACATGAGCAGACACAGGGCGGACAGGCTTCAAGCTTGCCACATAACCCTGGGCTGGGACAACTGCTCTAGGCACCTGCCAATACCACCTGGCCCCAACTGTAGTTGACACAGGGGCAGACCACTGTGCCAGTCCACCACTGGCAGGAGCCCCAGTACCCACAGTGCCTCCTTCCTCCTGATCTCATTACTCCACCCTCATTGCTGAGCCCCTGTGGTATGCCAGGACCCCACCATACACAAAATAAACGACAGTCTTTGTGAGGACTTCAAACCCAGCTGGGCAAGGCAAGGACTAGATCTGAAAGACTCTCCCCCCCCCCTACCCCGGAAGCAGCAGCTAGGCAGAATCCAAACCCAGGTCCTGCAGCCCAGGCCCCGAGAGACAATCATGTGCCCTTGGCCCCACGGCAGAAAGCAGAATGTGGGTTGGAACACGGCTTGCTGTGGAGCCACAGCCATGGAGTGGCCCCAGGTCTGACAGCCGGGGGTCCCCCCGCTCCTCCTAGCACTACGGTAAAATTCACCCTAACAAGCACTCGTTAGAAATATGCTAATGAGGAGGAAGTGGATGTCAGAGACCCCGAGATCCCAGAGGGAAAAGGAAGCAAAAAAAAAAAAAAATTCAATATTGAGTCCTGTCTCGTTTCAAAGCCACTTTTAAAGTGGCCATAAATCTTTCCTTGGATGTGACATGCCGAGGAGCTGCCACCATCTTGGACAACAGTAATTAGTGGTTGCCAGGTGCTGAACTTCACGCATAAAGAGTCCAGAGCCGGTGCAGACTAGACCCAACGTGGGGTGCCGTCCCCTGTCTGCATACCCGATAGTGCCTGGGACAGACCTCCGGGTTGAGAGGCTGAGGCATGCACAAGGAGGCTCAGGAGCCCACAAGGCTCCCGTAGGTGTGTGTGACACTAGCTGAGTGTGGTGGTTTAAACATTTGTCCCCAGTAAACTCGGGTGTTCTGAATGCTTGGTCCCCAGCTGAGGGCAATGTAGGAGGTGGAGGCTTTCTGGAGGAGGTGTGTCTCTGGGGGCAGGCCTGGTGGTGTATAGCACCCAGCTCAACAGTGCGACGCCAACCTACTCTCACTGCTTTCTGCGACTTGCTGTGGCAGAGGTGAGGCCTGGCCTCCAAATTCACCGTGCTTTCCCTTGCCATCACGAAGGTGCCTTCAAGACTGTAAGCCAAAGTCAACCTCTTCCTCCCCTGAGCTGCTTCAGGCTGAGGGTTTTGTCCTAGCAATGCGAAGGACACTGTAACACCCAGCCTCAATGTCTGGGGGAGAGCGCGGGTCCCTTGCTGCGTCCTGGGGAGAACCGTTGCAGAGGTGTGTGCAGCGCTTAAGAAAGCACACTCAGGGGCTGGACAGATGGCTTAGCAGTTAAGGCGCTTGACTGCAAAGCCAAAGGACCCAGTTCGATTCCCTAGGACCCACGTAAGCCAGATGCACAGATGGGTGAGTTTGTTGGCAGTGCCTCCCTTTCTCTGTATCTGCCTCTTTCTCTCTCCCTCTCTCAAATAAATAAATAATAATATAAATCTTTTCTTTTTAACTTTTTTTTTGAGAGAGAGAGCAAGAGGCGAGAGAGAGAGAGAGAATGGGTACACCAGGGCTTCCAGCTGCTGCAAATGAACTCCGGCTGCATGTGCCAACTTATGCATTTGCTTTACGTGGGTCCTGGGGAGTTGAACGTAGGTCCTTTGACTTTGCAGGCAAGCACCTTAACAGCTAAGCCATCCCTCCAGGCCTAAAACAATCTTTAAAAAGAAAAAGAAAAGCCGGGCGTGGTGGCGCATGCCTTTAATCCCAGCACTCGGGAGGCAGAGGTAGGAGGATCGCTGAGAGTTCGAGGCCACCCTGAGACTACATAGTTAATTCCAGGTCAGCCTGGACCAGAGTGAGACCCTACCTTGCAAAAAAAAACAAAAAAACAAAAAAAAAAAAAAAAAAAAAAAAAGAAAAAGAGAGAAAGAAAGAAAAAGAAAAGCAGTCAGAGCGGGTCTAAATGGAGTTCTGCTGACTGAGGGGACAAATGGCTTCATCCTACAAGGCTGTGTTCCCTTCGCCTGCAAATAGAGATGGCAATTGGACCCATTGTGAACTCAAATGAGATAATTACACATTATCTAAGAACTCATCAAATATAGCTGCTATCACTTGAGTCCACAGCAAACAGCAGCTACTGTTTGTCCTGCTGTCTTCCCTGGCTTCCTTGCACCCTCATCAGCTTCTGTCAAACACCCCAGGGGGGCTTCTCATATTCTTTGTTTTCAGCTAGCTGGGAAATTTCAATAAGTTGATATAACTTCTCTGATTCATTTCTCTCTCGCTCGCTCTTTTTTGGGCGGGGGTGGGGGATCATTGCATGTATCCCAGGCTGTCCTTGAACTCACTATATAGCTAATGATTACCTTGAACTTCTAATCCTCCCATCTCCAGGGTGCTGAGATTGTAGACAATTACCAATTTATGCATTGGCTTCCTGCATGCTAGGCAAGCACTCTGCTGACACATCCCCAGCCCCACTTCCCTGATTCTTAGCTGCGTGCATTCCATAAGGAGTGGGAGGGTGAACATTCCGCTCAGATCTGCCTCTAGGGTGCTTGTAAGATCAAAAAGATAATGCAAGTGAAAGTGCTTTGAAACACACAGGAAATGATATGTTTGGGGAATTCTCCTCCCTCACCCCCAGCGGGAAGACTGTTCTAGAAGGTGTGACCTGTAGCCTCTCCTCCTGGGGCCACAAAGGACAGTCTCAATTCACAGGAAGGAGTCCACAGTTCTTTCAGATGGCAGAGCCTACAGATGACAACTTTGACTCCACAAATGACAGCTTCTCATTTCTGTTGATGTCTAACTCAGGTCCCTCCTGCTGTCTTCCTGATCCTCCCCTGTGAGATAAATGCACAGTCACCGTTTGGATAGGAGGTTCTTTTTCCAAGAAAACCTCAGCTGATATTTGGTCCTACTATGCGTGGTTTCCGGGGCCCAGCCCCACGTGCCTCACCCGCTGGTGTGAGCAGTGTTTCCTCCCCACTACTGAGAGGGATCCGCTGCCCCCACCCAGGCACTCAGAGGTTCTACTGCTGTCAAGCTGTCCCGCGTGCCTCCTCTCCATCTCTGTGTTTATCACCCTGCAGACGCAGCAGCCTGTGGCTGGCAGTGGTCCAGGGAGAACACTGAGAGGCTGGAAGGCATGCAGGTCCATGGGCCCTGGTCCCGAGCCATTGACAAGTGGGCATCTGCTCATGGGCGTGTCCCACCCCTCGCCCTCTGCTTGCCATTTCCTCTGCTTTCTCTAACCATGGCCTCCCCCACCCGCTCTCCTTGGTGTTCCATGGAAACTCTCAGCCCCAGTCCTGGAGCCTTCTTTCCAAGCCAGGCAGTACATGGGCCCATCGGGTGAGGGATAAGAGTAGCCGGTGGCCCTGGATTGTCCCCCAAGTCTCTTCTACAGCCACTGAGATCCAAACCTCGTATGTTCCAACGACCTGCCTCCTACAGGGACCCTGTCTTTATCAGTCTCACTTCCACTCAGGACCTGCCCTTCAACCAATCATTTACTCCACACAGATGCACTAATTGCTAGGTACAGGGAAAGGCCCTGGACACATAAGCAGTGTAACAAGCCATACTCCAAGAGAGAGAGAGAGAGAGAGCAGAACATGGCCAAGAAATCCCAAAAGACCTGGGCTCCCAGGCCAATACTGTGACCTGAGGGAGACACAAGCGTCAGGAAGTGCTGCCATGCAGGACCGCTCTGGAAATGAGGGCCAGGACGGAGTAGGTATGTCCGAACGAGGAACAGTGACCACCTAGCTGGGACACAGAGGGACAGTGGGCAGGGCTTGTTGAGCCAGAGAAGAGTCACAGCCTGACCCGGGAGCCAGGACTTTGTCCTGAGATACCAGGCAGCCACTGAAGAGTTTTAATTAGGGACATGTTTGATCTCAGTTGTATTTTCAAAAGTCATTGTAAGATTGTTAAAAAAATAAATAAACATTTAATGGGAAAAAAAGAAAACACTCAAATTTTGTTTAGTTCTGGACATCCATGGAATATTTGCTGGACTGAAAATACTTGCGGGCACAGTAACATCCATACTGACCACATGCAGACTTCTTCTTGTCATAATTCTCTGAACGGTATAGTAAAACAGCTGTTTACATAGCTCAGGATTGCATTAGCTGCTGTAGGCGACCTTGAAGTGACTTAAACTTTATGGCAAAGCCAGGCATGGTGACACACACCTGGAATCCCAACACTCAGGAGCTGAGAAGGATTGCCATGAGTTGAAGGCCCATTAGACCTATATAGCAAGACCCTGTCTGAAAAAATAAAGAGGAAGGGACAGAGAGTTGGCTCAGCAGTTAAGGCCCTGGCCTGCAAAGCCTAGTGACTCGGGTTCGATTCCTCAGTACCCACATAAAGCCAGATGTACAGAGTGGCGTGTGCATTTGGAGTTCATTTGCAGCAGCTGGAAGCCCTGGCATGCTCATTGTCTTTCTCAGTCTCTCTTCTCTCTCTTTATGCTTGTAAATAAAAATTTTTAAATATATGGTAAGGGCTGGAGAGATGGCTTAGCAGTTAAGGAGCATGCCTGCGAAGCATGAGGACCCCAGTTCAATTCTCCAGGTCCCACGTGAGCCAGATGCATATGGTGGCGCATGTATCTGGAGTTCGTTTGCAGTGGCTGGAGGCCCTGTTGCGCCCATTCTCACTCTTTCTTTCTCTCTCTCTCCCTGTCTCTGTCTCTGTCTCAAATTAATTATTAATTAATTAAAATTAAAAAATAAAAAATAAAATATATGGTAAAGAGGTGGTTTGGCTATTAAGGCGCTTGCCTGCAAAACCAAAGGACCCAGGTTCGATTCCCCGGGACCCACATAAGCCAGAGGCACAAGATGGCTCATGCACCTGGAGTTCATTTGTAGCAGCTGAAGAGCTGGCACACCCATTCTATATGCCTCTCACTCTCTCTCTCAAATAAATAAAATTAATAATAATAAAAATTAAAACAAGAAGGAGGAAGGGAGGAGGGAAGCAAGGGAGAGGAAAGGGAATGTATGTCGCTAATCTACAAATACTATGCATGTTGTATAAAGGAACTCAAGAATCCACGGATTTCAGTGTCAGTGAGAGTAGGAGGTTGATCCTCCTTGGATAACAAACGCTAAGTATAATCCTGTTATATAGAGCAAACAGCTTCCTATAAACGTGTTATGTGTGAGAGTTTGTGCATATGTATGTTTCCATGGCATTTTTATTGGCAGAGATTCCCTGAGTGGGCAGGGGTAAGAGTACCATGTAGTAAAGGAAGACGGAAGGAAGCAAGCCAGGGGAGAATTTCTCAAAAAATAGAATTAGGGGCTAGACGGTGACACACGGGCGCAAGATTGCACATGCTCACTAGGTGGTGCAAGCACAAGATTGCACTTGCGTCTGGAGCTAAATTGCAGTGGCTGGAGGCTCTAGTGCACCAATTCTCTCTCTCATAAGAAAGAAATAGAGGGCTGGAGAGATGGCTTAGCGGTTAAGGCGCATGCCTGCAAAGCCTAAGGACCTCAGTTCTATTCTCCAGGCCCCACGTAAGCCAGATTCACATGGTGGCGCATGCGTCTGGAGTTCATTTGCAGTGGCTAGAGGCCCTGGTGCGTCCATCCTCATGCTCCCTCTCTCTGCTCTAATAAATAAATAAATAATAAAATCTCTTGAAAAATAGAACTAGGCTGGAGAGATGGTTCCATGGGGAAGAGTGCTTGCTGCAAGCATGAAGGTATGACAGCCTGAGATCACCTCAGGACAACTGGATGCAGCCACCCACATCTGTCATGCCAGTCTTGAGGGGAGTAGGCACCCGAGACTCACTGGGGGTGCTCATGAAAACCACAGCTCAGAGAGAGAGAGAGAAAATCCATCTCAAAGAAATACACAGCTGAGGGCTGGAGGTATGGTTCAGCAGCTAAGGCATTTGCCTGCAAAACCAAAGGACCCAGGTTCGATTCCCCAGGACCCATGTTAGCCAGATGCACAAAGGGGCGCATGCATCTGGAGTTCGTTTTTCAGTGGCTGGGGACCCTGGCGAGCCCATTCTCCCCCCACCTCTGTCCCCCTCTTTTTCTGTCAAATAAATAAATAAATAAATAAATAAATAAAAATAAAATAGTTTTCAAAAAAGAAATACACAGGTGAGTGATAGAAGAGCACCTTATGTATTCCTGTGGTCTCTGTGTGCTGTGAGTACATCTGCACATACATGTGAATAAGCCACACACACATAGCACACCATACTACATACGCAAATAGAAAAGAAAAAACACGAAACTGGCAACCAGGTACAATACAATGCCCTGTGAAATCACTCACACGGAAATCTTTGCGTCCCAACTCATCCATCCAGCCTCTGCCTGGTGGCCTCCCATACTCCTTTGCCAAAAATTTAAAAAATTAGAAAAAGTGAAGTCCGCCACCTCCCTGAGGTACAGAGAGAATAGACGGGCCGGGATGAGCTGGAGCAGATGGCAGGGAACCTACCTCAATGGGTCTGGAGGGCTGTGTCCCTCTGAAGTGGAACCTCAGACCACACCGGCGGGACCACACACATGCTCCAGAGGCCAAGCAGCACTAGATCTGGAAGGCCTCGTGCCACCATGTCCCACCCCTTCACTCCCGTCCACCCGCTCTAGCAGCCTAGACAGTCACTTCTGTCCTATCCCAGCTGTTGACAAACCGAGGATGGGCAGTTCTGGGGCCAGACCCCCAGAAAGACTTTCCAGTCACTGTCCCTTCCTGCTAGAGTGTGGCCCATCCCTATGGGAGATGAGACCAACGAAGGCAGGTGTCATCGTTCACCTTCCTTCATGACCCCTCCCCAGGACGCTAAAATAATGGCTGAATTTGGACACGGCTCTACCACCAAAGAGTCTCAGGACCTTGGTCATGTCACCTCAGGTGACAGCTTATCCTCCATGTCCAATGTTATATGGAGTCACTCAGAAGACCAAGCAAGACTGATGTGCAGGTTAGCTTGGAGTCTAGAGTCTGTGCCGGACAGAAGCAGGCCCTCTCCTCCAGTCTTGGTTACAGGGACCTGAGATCCCCTGTCAGGGACTTGCTCAGCAGAAAAATTCCAGAACTCTCCAGCAAAGTTCCCAAAGCCACTTAGGAGAATCCACCATCAGGTTGGAGAGAAGACTCAGCAATTAAGGCACTTGCTTGCTAAGCCTGACACCCTGGGTTTGATTGCCCAGGACCCACGTACAGCCAGATGCACAAAGCGGTGCCTGTACCTGGAGTTCCTTTGCAATGGCTAGAGGCCCTGGAGCGCCCATTCTCTCTCTCTCTCCCTTTCTCTTGCTCTCGCAAATAAATAAATACTTTAAAAAAAAAAAAAAAAAAAAAGAAACCCAGGGCTGGAGAGATGGCTTAGCGGTTAAGGCACATGCCTGCAAAGCCTAAGGACCCCGGTTTGATTCTCCAGGACCCACATAAGCCAGATGCACAAAGTGGTACATGTGTCTGGAGTTCGTTTGCAGTGGCTGGAGGCCCTGGTGTGCCCATTCTGTCTCTTCTCTCTGCTTGCAAGTAAATTTTAAAAAAATATACCGCAGGCTGGGGGGGGGGCATTCATTTACAGTAAAACCACCACAGTTGGCTTCCCTTTTCTTTTTAAAATTTGAGAGCTAGAGAGGTGGCTTAGAGATTAAGGCACTTACCTGCAAATCTTAAGGACCCAGGTTCGATTCCCCGTTACCCACATAAGCCAGATGCACAAGGTGGTATTATATGTATCTGAAATTCGTTTGCAGTGGCTGGAGGCCTTGGTGTGCCCATTCCTCTCTCTCTCTGTCTGTCTTCCTCTTTCCCTCTCTCTTTCTCTCTCTCTCTCTCTTTAAGATAAATAACTAAATAAATAATATTTTTAAAAATCTTTAAAGAAAGAATGAATGAAAGAGAGAGAGAGAAAAAGAAAAGCCCTCTCTGGTGTGGTAGGTCCTAACTCCACATAGTCTTGATTTTGGATTCTGCCTTGCCACGTGACATTGACAGTCACTGGGTCTCTCGATCTTCCGTGGCCCCATCTGTAAAGTAGGATGTTAAGAGCACATTCTTAAACAGATTGTCATGGAGGGAGGAATGAATCAACCGACACACGCAGCCAGCCCTTGCTGGGATGTGTCGTCTTAATCGTGACGGCGGCCAGTATCCACAGATCTCCAGAGGAAGCCTCGCTTCTCCCTCCTGCACACCCCACCGCCAGCCACCTGTCTGAGCTGAACAGACCCCCTCACTGCCCCTCCCCATCGGTGTCACGAAGCAGCCCACCGGGATCTAGGTGAAACTCACAAGTAGGAGGCTGCCAGGCGATCACAAAGGTTAATTACAGGACTCAACAACAAGGGGGCAGGAGCCGACCCACTCACAAACAGAGCTGATTAAGAAAACAAGCATCATTTTGTAATGATGTCACTGACAGAAATACACCATGCTACTTAGCAGTTTAGACCTAGGTGGGGAGAGTCACCCGGGACACTTGATGTCCTGGAGGGGGCGGGGACATCACCATCCCCCTCCCCCACCACCCCACACCATACTCTTCAGAAGCAGCAATGGCTTTGGGTCTATAAAGCCTATCTCCTGATGCCCAGAAGCAGCACCCGCTGGGGTCCCTGAGAAGTCAATTAATAGTATCTGGCCAATTACAGCACAATTTTACACTGCTCCTTAGCTCCAGCCACACCCAACCCCCCAACTTTCATGTGGCTCTGGGGATACCAAGCTCCTCTGATCCCTTGGAAAGCCATAGTCCCACCAGCTCTAGAGCAGAGAGTGAGGGCTGGGCCACCCGGGACGGGAGCAGTTCAAAGCCAGCCTGGCAGGCATGGAGGATCCACTTGGGATCAGGAATAATTAGGGCATTCCAGACCATCAGAATCAATAACATAATTAACAAATATTGTGCAATTCCTCAGAATCTTGCTAAGAATTATGCCGTCTTTGATCATACAATGTTCCCTGACTGTTAATGACATGTCATGTTAATTACCAGGGAAAGGGAACGACTCAGAATGAAGACTTCCTTAGAGAATCATTAATACTCTTTGAGGAGTCATAGGACCTGTGAGCGGGGTCCCTCCGACTGTGACGGCATTAAGTGCAGGAAGCCCACCCTGGTGGGGAAGAGGGATGCCAACCACGTGGGGCAGGGAGCCTGGGAGCAGTTCTGCTCTGCCACCTGTCAGGAGTAGAACACTGTCCTTGTCTAGGATTCTCTTTTTTAAAAGATTTAATTATTTATTTACACGGAAAGACAAAAAGAGAGAGAGGGAGGGAGGGAGGGAGGGAGAGGAAGAATAAGCAGCCCAGGGCCTCTTACTGCTGCAAACAAACTCCAGACGCATGCACCACTTTGTGCATCTGGTTTTACATGGGCACTAGGGTCTTGAACCCAGGCCACAGCAGGCCTTGCAAATAGATGCCTTTAACTACTGGGCCATCTCTCCAGCCCATTGTCTGCGTTTCTTAACCTGTCGAGGCAGCTAACTCTCACTATCACACAGTCTCCATGTCTCCTCCCAGGCGGATGTCCCCGGATTCGGAAACCATGGGACAAACTGCAACCTCTGTTCAGGTGACAAGTCCTCAGTTTCCCTTCCTGTTCCCTCTGGTTCCTGATTCCTATAGCAAATACCTCTCTCCTAGCGAGAACAGGGCACTTCCTTCTATATCTAGTAGACAAGATCTCCCCAGGGCTATGGGAGAGTCAAATCCCAACTGGGAGAACCCCATGTTTTTTCTTCTCTGGGATCTTCCCAGTGGGGCAGAAGGCAGGTTCTGGGGAAGCAGAAAAGAGGAATAACACCAGCTTGACCCGCAGCCCTGCTGCCCAAGAGTTCATCAACTCCTGTCTTATGATCCAAGTGTTGCGGGGTACAGTGGCCTGTCATAGGGGGCAGGGAGTAGATGCCAGCAATCTACGCACGCATGCACACACGCATGCCTGCCCCAGCCTTGTCCCCTACTGCTTCATGGACTGGGGTTCCAGCACGGCAACAATTCCACAGCGTTACCACTCTCTAGCTCCCAGTCTTGGGAGCAGGGTGGGAAGGATGGGAAGAGGACAACAGAGAGTAAGAGGAATTGGATTTTTAAAAAGCCAGTCCAGAGCTGGAAAGATGGCTTAGCAGTTAAGGAACATGCCTGTGAAGCCTAAGGACTCCAGTTCGATCTCCAGGTCCCACATGAGCCAGATGCACATGGTGGCACATGCGTCTGGAGTTCGTTTGCAGTGGCTGGAGGCCCTGGGATGCCCATTCTCACTCTCTCTCTCTGTCTGTAATAAATAAATTAATTAAAATTAAAAATTTTTAAAGCCAGTCCACCACGCAGTTGCTGAACATACCTTCTGGCTCATGCAGGCCTTTGTGTGGCTGTCACCTCCCAGTGCCACCTTCAGGGTGGCGGAGGAGGAATAAATGTATGTTTTTCTTTTAAAAAAATTTTATTTATTTATTTGAAAGAGAGAGAGAAAGAGGCAGATAGAGGAAAAGAGAGAATGGACACACCAGGGTCTCTAGCCACTGCGTACGAATTCCAGATGCATGCGCCCCCTTGTGCATCTGGCTTACGTGGGTCCTGGGGAATTGAACTGGGGTTCTTAGGCTTCACAGGCAAACACCTTAACCACTAAGCCATTTCCCCAGCCCCAATATATGTTTTTCTATGTCCTGGTTGCCCAGGAGCATGGATAAGCCTGAGCTCTGTGGGGCCCTGCCTGGGTTCTCCTCTCCCCCAATTCCTAACCCTTCTTCTCTCTGAACTTGTCTGTGTTTGGATTCCATTTCGCCAGGGCATCTGCCACTGCTCTCACTGGGGTCCTCTCAATGCTCAAGGCAGAGAGAGTACCCCATGCCACACGGTGGTGAGCCAGAACAATAGTCAGTGGAGAACCAAAGCCAGGGACCCAAGCTCCCAGGATCAGGCTGTGGTGAGCAAGGAGGATGTGGTTGTCAAAGCAGCTGCCTCTCCCCACTGAATCCCTCGTTCTGCACACACAGCGCCCTCCACGAGCCCTGGCCCACCGTGCCAGACCCTCACCCAAACTGCCATCTCCCAAGCCAGTGTTCCTGTCTCCACCCCTCAATCCTGTAGTGGAACCCATGCCACCCCACGCTATCTCTTCCCCCCATTCCTTGCATGTTAAGCCCTTGGCTCAAAGTGGGTACTCCCTAAATGCCAATTCCCCCGCAGCCTTTCACTGGCTGGATCTGGGTTCTAATCCAGGCCCCGGTGACGGTAGCAATAGCTCAGGTGAGAGACACACAGCTCCAGAGGGTGCTCAACTTCCCTCGGGCCTCTCCACAACCAGCTCCCAGTGGCCTGTAACTCCAGAAATGGGCAAAACCCCTACGGCTGACAGCAGCGGCAGTAAGTGGCTTCGTGTGAAACAGACAGCCAGCAGCGCCGGCGGGTGTGGCAGGAGTAAAATGATGACATGACCCTCGCTGCCCGCGACAACAGCATCATAACTGTCAAAGCAATTTTCCACACCAGCAGTTTTGCACCTAAACGGTGGCATACTCCCTCCTCGCCCGCCCTCGTGCCCCTCTCCATCCGCCTGCACCGAAGTCCGCCCCCTTTCAGAGCAGTCTCTCCTGGGATCACGCAGCAAACAGGACCCCCAGAGCCACGCGATGGGGGGGGGGGCTGCAAAATGAATCAGCAAGGTGGCTTCTTCCCGGAAGATAGGGGAGCAAAAGAAAACCCCACCGGCTCCAAACCCAATCCAGCATGTCAACATCTGCGTTATAAAGAACCTGAGGATTTACTAGTGATTCCAACATCTCCCTGCCTCCCACAGGCACGTAGTTTTTATTTCTTTTCTTATCATAAGAAGCAAAGCGCCAGAGGGGCTGGGTCCCACAAAGTTGCACCTCCAAAATGAGGGTCAGAGACCCGCTAGAGAAAGACATCCACCTGGGGTGGCAGTTTTGAAAGGCTGGAGTGGAAGGTTAGAGGAACTGCCCAGCAACCCTCTTGTTGCGTTGGAAGCTGGCCTTACACATGGATGCTTTTGATGTCTACTCAGTGGTGATGGTAATGGCTGTGGGGTGGGGAGTTGTCCCAGGAGGCCCTGGGCTGCCAAGTGGCCAGGTCAGTGTCAACCAATATAGAGTATTTCCCTAGTTTAACAATCGTCACATACATACTCACGTGCTCACACCCGCCTCCCCTGGCTACTCCAGCGGGAACTCCCTGCCACAGGTCTTTCCCCAGGGAACCAGTGAGCTCTGACAGCCAACAAAATTCCCTGCAGGGGAAACCCAGGGCCCAATTACCATCAGAGTCAAGAACTGGAGAGCTGGGAGCTCATTCGGGTGATCCCAAACCAAACTCTTCAGTGGACAGAGGAGGAACCAGGGGCTGTTCAAGTTCACCCTGTGGCTCAAAGGCAGGGTCCGGATGGGACCCTGGGTCTCAACTGCCTGCTGTGTGCTCAATGCTCTGGCTCTGACACCAGGAATAGCCCCTAGGTCTCAATTCATCACTGTATACAGTAATTGGATGATGGGGGATACCCTGCCCACCTCTCCTGGAATGGAGCTGGGAGGTAGAAGAGAAAGAGAAGTGTCTGTCCACATCTGCCCTGGGAAAGCTGGCAGACCCCAAGACATCAATATTGAGAGCTTGGGAAGGCAAAGCGCCTGGTATTCAGGATGTGACAGGGACAGAGGTTAAGCAGTCAAGGTCAGGGTTACCCCCTTAGCGGTTTCTTCCAGTCTTATGGTCTAAATCACAGCTACTACACAAAGTCCTCCCTCAAATATAACTCGGGTCTTGCCCCTGAGCTTCAGACTTGGGTCTCTATCGTCCTCCCTAATTCCCCCATGAATGTGTAACAGTTTAACACACCCCAAACCTGATCGCTCCTCAGTCAGGCCTCCCCCATTTCAGCAACCGGGCAGAAGGAACTGGTCATCTTTGTTTCCTCCCTCCTCTCCCTCACATTCCTCATCCAGTCCACCTCTCAGCCAATTCTTCTGGCCTGGCATTTCAACCTGCCTCACACTGAGCCCTTCCTCCCATCCCGATGCCCACCCCTGCTCCCAGCGTGGAAAGTTTTCCCTGGTTTTTTTTTTTTTTAATTTATTTTATTTATTTGAGAGAGAGCGAGAGAAAGAAGCAGATAGAGAGAAAGAGAGAATGGGCACGCCAGGGCCTCCAGCCGCTGCAAACAAACTCTAGACGCATGTGCCCCCTTGAGCATCTGCTTATGTGGGTCCTGGGGAATCAAACCAGGGTCCTTAGGCTTCAGAGGCAAACGCCTTAACCGCTAAGCCATTTCCTCAGCCCTTTTCCTGGTTCTTGATGCTGCCTGCTCTGAGGACTCCAGGTTGTCACCTTGACCCTACCTCTGTGACTTGCTTTCACAACTATGCAGAGCAAATGGCTGAAGAAGATGACAATTCCCTTATCACCACAGTCCAGATCCCTCTGAGAGTACTAAGCCTGCCTCCCACCTCCCCACCCACAAGATCAGGGAGCCAGGAGTCAGGGGCTTCCAGCAAGACTACCTGCACCTCAGGGACTTCCCTCTTCCTCCAGCCACTGGGAGAATATCGGACTCTGAGATAAACTGCTCACAGCCCACAGCCTCCTGACTCTATCTGTACCCACGGAACCAACACTTTGTTGACAGGTTTACAGAGGAACAAACAAGCCCAGAGGCGTGTGTGCGCACACACGCCCGGCCAATGAGCACAGTCAATGACACCTGGCTCACCTAAAGCCACATCTCCATGGGCAACTACAGCCAGCCTCCCTCCTCTCTCCCAAGGGATCCATCTCCCCATCTTCCATTAACCCTTTAATGAGAGGAAGAAATCTGTCTGGCTCTATTGGCCAGAGTGAGTGAATGAGAAGGTACAAGAACATCCCCCCCTCCGTCATGGTATCTTTAAGACCCCCACCACTGCGCACATAGGAAACTCACTCCCTGGGCTGGCCTGGGGGAGGGGGATGTTGTAGAAGGCTTCCAGTTAAGTATTCTCTTTAGCACACCAGCCTTTCCTCCAGCAACCCGGGATCCAGAGCCTCCTGCCATCTTTGTCTCTGCCCCACCCCCACACATACACACTGTCACGAAGACAGGACATTGTTGGAGGCACTTAAGCAGGACTCCCAACCCCCTGGCACCTGTCCTGCATGTGCCTGACAGAGGGAGATAAATCTATTTATCATACACAGCCAAGTGAATAACAAAGAGTTTATATAGCTGTTCGTGACAAAGGCGACCTGCCTGGGCCAGCAGTGCTAATAAGTTCCCAGCCGAGCCCAGGAAATCTACAGGAATGCAGCTCTGACTTTTGGGGCGCATTTCTAAAGGGAAGGTTAAAGTTTTACTGTAAAATGTGTTTTTTTTTTTTTAATTCGAAATGAATGAGGGGTATGAG
The DNA here is from genome assembly GCA_036365145.1 of Orientallactaga sibirica. Lineage (NCBI taxonomy): Eukaryota > Metazoa > Chordata > Mammalia > Rodentia > Dipodidae > Orientallactaga > Orientallactaga sibirica. The sequence goes on from JAEOAD010000016.1 coordinate 13,253,407, forward strand.
CTTGCACATGCACACTAACCTGCAAGGTGGGAACAGGAATGATGGAATTGGGATTCCTATTTTAAATTGAAAAATAGCCGCACCCACCTATGGCCTCTCTGTAAGGTTTCCTTCTCCTGGTAAAAGGTGCCAGCCTGCATGAGTGACTTGCAGATGGGCTCAAAATGTGTGTGGCTACAGAAAAACCCGTTGTGGGAAAAGGTGTTAAATGTTTAAGAAGTCACTTTCGGGGCTAGAGACATGGCTCATCCAGCCATTAAGACACTTGCCTGCAAAGCCCAATGACCCACGTTTGATTCCCCAGTACCTATGTAAAGCCAGATGCACAAAGTGGCACATGCACCTGGAGTTCATTTGCAGTGGCTAGAGGCCTTGGTGCATCCATTCACTCTCTCTCTCTCCATCTCTGACTGCTTGCAAATAAATAAATAAAAATTTATTTTAAAAAGTCATTTTCTGGGCTGGAAAAATGGCTTAGCAGTTAAGGCGCCTGCCTTCTAAGCCTAAGAATGCCGGTTCTGATCTCCAGGTCCCACGTTTAGCCAGATGCAAAGTGACACAAGGGCGCAATGCCACACTTGACCACAAGGGGGCGCACACATCTGGATTTCGTTCGCAGCAGCTGAGAGGCTGCTGGCACGCCCATTCTCTCTCTCTCTCTCTCTCTCTCTCTCTCTGCCTCTCCCTCTCCATCTCTCTGTCTCTCTCAAAAAAAAAGTCACTTTCTGTGTGTGCGTGTGCGTGTGTGTGCAGGTGCACATACATACATATATACACATGCCCATGTGTTTGGAGGCCAGAGGCTGACATCAGGAGTCTTCCTCAGTTGCTCTCCACCCTATTTTGAGACCCTATGTGACAGTGAACCAGGAGCTCCCCAGTTCCTTTAGCTATACAGCAAGTCCTAGGGATCCTCCTGCCTCAACCTCCCTAGCCCTGGGATGACAGATAAGTGCCCAGCTTTTACGTCGGTCGTGGGAATCCAAACTCGAGCCCTCATACCTGTGTGGTAAACACTTGAACCACTGAGCCATCTCCCAAGCCCTAGGTCACTTTTAAGCCTTGCAGCATCTTTATCACCCTGACGGGAAAACTTGCTGGGGACATCTCAAAGGGACCTCCATGGACATGCCTCTCTTCCTGTGCACTCAATGGTCGGGTCGGCAGCTTCACATGGACAACACATGCAGCTTGGAGGGGAAACAGGAGTCAACAACTCAGCAATGACCCTTTTCTGAAGGGCAGCCCCCTCCTTCCATCAGATGGAAACATCTAGACCCAGCCTCACCACAGAGCCTGTGGGGGTGGAGAGGGTGGCTGGGAATAGTGCTCAGGTGACATGTTCAGGCACCAGCTGCTCATGTTGGCAGCCCTCGAGTCACTCGGGGCTACACAGAAGGGGCAGGGAATCTGGGACACAGGGCTGTCCCAGGGCTCAGAATCTACTGAGGAGCCAGGCTTGGGAAGCAGTCTCCTCTGCCTTAGCAGGGACATGACAGAAAAGCCGCCAATTCTCACGTATTCCCTTCACCTTTGGCTACCTGTTGCCACTACGCTCACGTGAACCCACGTCTTCAAGTGGGCAACAAAGTCTCCCCAGACTCTCCTGAACTGTCTCCACGTCCTCTGTGGGTAGCTTCTGTACTCTGCGTTTGCAGACAAACCTGGATTGCAGCTTGTCTGAAGCACCCTTGACCGTCAAGGGCAACACTTGAAAACCCCATTGACACCCAGCCCTGAATAAGGTTCCTAATTTGTACCGAGTTACTCTGCCACTTGCCCGGGCACAGGCCAAGCAGTAACGATGGCCTCAGGAGGTGAAGTGATTGCCTCTGACGGCACCCAAGGTCATGTGACTTTCTCACCGTTCTCAACAAGGAATGTGAGGCTGAGAGCGGGCGTGGCTTGGCTCCGAGTCCATAGAAGCAACCCTGAGGCTGGGGAACCAGAAGTCCCCTGCTCTTCTCATGATGATGGGCCTTCAGGTCCACATGCACAGAGCTCAGCCTGGGTCAAGGCCTACAGGAGAATCAGGAAGCTCACACCTTGCCAGAGTTCTGTCTTCTGCACAGTGGCTGGTGTCAGTGGTGCCCACTGTGCCCATCCTGAAACACATTCCTTCCTTCCCCTCCTAGGCACAAGCCCCAGAGCTCAGGGAGAAACCACATCCCCAGGAGGGAAAGTCCTATTCCAGCCCTGAGGGTCACCACCCTGACCTGGCAGTGGTCACTCCAGACAGTGTCTGCACCTGCCACAATGGTACCCTAAAGCCCTGCCACTCAGTGACATGGAGGCTCGAAGGGGCATGGGACAAGTAAGACTTAGGCATGAACGTGAATGTCAAAGGGTCCACCATGGCACACACAGCAGACTGTGAAACCAAACCTCAGGACATCATCTTGTGTGGTGGAATGTTCTGGAGACCTTCTGGGAAACAGTGTGCTGAAGAGATGGCAGGAAGGGCTACTAGGGCCTCACAGCGGGGCTAGAGTACAGAAGATTAGTGGAGAGCGGCCGCTTCAGCCTGGGAAAGGGTGCTGTGACCCTGAACCCAACGCAGGTGCACCGTGGACAAGGTGCAGAACAGCCCAGAGACCTTCTGAAAGACACTGACATCTCCAGTGATACAGCCACCCCCTCTAACCACGTTCCTCCGTGCTTGATCGCAGAGACACCTACACCTCAGAGAGCGCACCAACTCCAAAGAATGAGTCAAAACGGCGACCCTATACCCTGGGGTTGGTGTCAACGTAAGGTGGGCACATCACTCTCTGGCAAATGGAGAAGTTGGCAAGGAAGAGCTTCTCTCCTCAATAAAAGGTCGGGGGCAGGGGAGAGGTGGAGAGATGACTTAGCAGTTAAGGCGCCTGCCTGCAAAGCCTAAGAACGCTTGTTCAAGTCTCCAGGTCCACGATTAGCCAGATGCAAAAGTGATGCAAGCACACAATGTCGCACATGCGCACAGGGGGGCGCACGCGTTTGGAGTTCATTCACAGTGGCTGAAAGGCCCTGGCGTGCCCATTCTCTCTCTGCCTCTTCCTCTCTCTCTCTGTCTCTCTCAAATAATAAAAAAAAAAAGGTCATGGGGGAGGAAACCCTACCCCTCTCACTACTTCCTGTCTGGAACAAGGGAATGACACCCGAGGGCACAGCAGCCACCTTGGAACCACAAGCCAACAAAACCCAAGGGCTGGTCGTGTGGCTAAGTGGTTAGAGTACTTTCTTAGAAACAAGCAATTATGCACAGGAAGGTAGTGTCATGGGAGAGAAAAGGCCCGGGACTTCAACGGCACTAAGAAACCACCTCAGTATCATGCACTCAGCCTCTAGAGATCTTACTACATGAGAAGCGAGAAGCCCTATTTGTTTTAAAATAGTTGGTGGTGGGATTGGAGAGATGGCTCAGCGGTTAAGGCACTTGCCTAGGAAGCTTAATGACCTGAATTCGATTCCCCAGTTCCCAGCCAGATGCACAAAGTGACACATGCATCTGAAGTCCATTTGTAGTAGCTAGAGGCCCTGGCATGCCCATTCTTTCTCTCTTTGTCTATTTCTTTTTGTCTCTATTAACTAAATAAGTAAATAAATAAATAAGATAGTTGGTGGAATATGTTCCTTGATTTACAGCTAATATCCACATGGATATGACAGAAATGTAATTTCTTTCTTTCTTTCTTTCTTTCTTTCTTTCTTTCTTTCTTTCTTTCTTTCTTTCTTTCGTTTTTGTTTTTGCTTTTCAAGGTGGGGTCTTGCTCTAGCCCAGGCTGACCTGGTATCCTAGAATTCACAATGTAGTCTCAGGGTGGCCTCGAACTCACGGCAATCCTCCTACCTCTGCCTCCCGAGTGTTGGGATTAAAGGCGCACGCCACCACACCTGGCCAGAAATGTAATTTCTTTTTAAAACATATTTACATATAATAATATATTAATATATTATGTATTTATAATATATATAATTTATTTATTTGAGAGAAAGAAAGAGGCAGAGAGAGAGAGAGAGAGAGAGAGAATGGGTGTGCCAGGGCATCCAGCCCTTGCAAACCAATTCCAGATACATGTGTCCCCTTGTGCATCTGGTTTACATAGGTCCTGGAGAATCAAACCAGGATCCTTTGTCTTTGCACGCAAATACCTTAACCACTAAGCCATTTCTCCAGCCCCCAAAATGTAATTTATAATAAGATTCATTCACTTACCAGGTGTTTGTTCAGTGCCTACTAGGTAGTAAGAACACACACACACACACACGCCCTAGAGGCACTTACACTCTAGTAGGGAGGAGGAGATGATTTAAGAAACACATAGGTGGGTCCCGGATGTAGCACAGCTGGTACCATGTTTGGCTGACATGCACACAGAATCCTAGGTTCAATTCCCATCAGTGCATAAATCAGGCATGAGGTTGCATACCTGCAATCCCAGCACTCGGGAGGGGGATGAAGGAAGTTCCTAGATGCTGGAGCAAAGGGAACAGACCCAGCTGCAGTGATGTACAGACTCAATTTCGCCTGTGCTAGGGCAGGGACTAGATCGGGGAAGGAGGGGGTTCCTGCCGCCCATGCCTTGCTCTTTAACACAGAGCTGCCAATAAGACACTTTGCTAGATACATCTGATTTGCTTGCTGACATGAGGATTAAATGAGTGGGGTTCAGAAGTTAACAGAGAAGTTTAAACAAAGCCAGTGCTCTGTCTTTGGGCTCCTTCTCTTTGGCCCCATGGAAGAAATGAAGGTGAAATGAAGACAGGCAGATTTCTACTCCATGGAAAGAAGGGTTTGTGGGGCTGGGAGAGATGGATTAGCAGTTAAGGTGTTTGTTTGCCTGGGAAGCCTAAGGACCCAGGTTCAATTCCCCAGTACCCACGTAAGCCAGATGCACAAAATGGCGCATGCATCTGGAGTTCATTTGCAGCAGCTGGAGTCCTTGGTGTACCCATTCTCTCTTTGTATCTGCCTCTTTCTCTTTTGCTCTCTCTCAAATAAATAAATAAAAATAATTTTAAAAATAAAATAAGAAAGAGAAAGAAAGAAAGGTTTGTGAATTGAAGCTCTGCAAAGATGAGCAGAGCCGATAGGGTGTGGGTTTCCATCCACAGAAGGAACGCACAGGCATCACTTGAGAGACCAAGTGACCTATCTGCAGGCTCTCTTCTGCAGGGAACTTCTTTGTGTTTGTTTAGAGGTGGTTTTTCTTTTTCCAAAAAATATTTAGACCCCACGTTCTTTTTATTTTTTCATTATTAATTTATTTTATTTTTAAAATGTTTTTTAATATTTTATTGATTGATTGATTGAGAGAGAAAGAATCAGAAAGAGAGAGAGAGAGAGAGAGGGGCAGATAGAGAATGGAGGCACCAGGGCCTCCAGCCACTGCAGACAAACTCCAGACGCATGTGCCACCTTGTGCATCTGGCTGATGTGGGTCTTGGACAATCGAACCAGGATCCTTTGGTTTTGCAGGGCAAGTGCCTTAACCACTAAGCCATTTCTCCAACCCTATTTTTAAATTTATATATAACAACAGATTATCAGGTTATACTCTTTTATCCCCTCAACCCTGGTCCCATTTCCCTGGGGCCCTCCTCAGTGGGGTTATGGGATTCACTGTGGGGTGAATGCCTCAGTCCCTGTGGGGTACTGGGAAGGGGGGGGACCATGCCTCAGTGTATTCCTACCCACCCACTCTGAGAAGCTTACAGTCTTTCTGCCTCCTCTTCCGCAATGTTTCCCATGCCAGGGCAGACATGTTGGCAGTCCAATTTGTAACTTCCTTTTAAAATTTTATTTTATTTATTTGAGAAGCAAAAAGAGGGAATAATAGGCATTCCAGGGCCTCTTGCCACTGCAAACACTCTCCAGACATATGTGCCACTTTATGCATCTGGCTTTACATGAGTACTGGGGAGTTGAACCCAGGCTGGCAGGCTTTGTAAGCAAGTGCCTTTAATCACTAAGCCATCTCCCCAGCTGCGGTCTGGAACTTCTGAGTTGGTCAGTTTCCTGGTTTCTTGTCCTGAACTGGACCCCTCTGCTCTCAGCTGCCTGGAAGCGAGCAGTGGGCCTGCCAGGAACTCCAGGTGATTGTCTTGATGGAGGACCTCCACGTCCCAAGATTTATAGCCTCCCTCCTGAGTTATGGGTGGGCAGAGTCTCTACAAAGGAGTCTCAAGGCTGAGAGGCAGGCATCCATCAGCCACTGCTTGACCACGGGAACTAACAAGATCTGGTGGCCCGTGCTTTTATTTAGAAATTCTACCTCACTACCCCACTGCACTGGAAGAGGATTTGTGAAACATTTGCGAAGAAATCATGCCAGGGTGGGAGCTGGGGAGATGGCTCAATGGTTAAAGGCGCTTGCTTACAAAGCTTGCCTCAATTTCCAGGCCTCCCATGTGAAGCTGGAAGCAGAGACTAGCACAAGTGTCTGACACTCTCTTGCAATGACGTTCATTCTCTCTCTCTCTCTCAAATAAATAAAATAAATAAATTAAAAAAAAAAAACCTCCTCACCATGTGGCCTTCCAGCTCCCACCATCCCACCCCCATTCCCTAACAGTGAACTTAGCATGGTCCTTGTCACTGTAGCCAATGCACTGTCCCGCACGCTCAGCCCAACACACTGCACAGGTGTCACCGTCATCCCCATCACAGGCATTCCATGAACTCGTCGTGAGTTCAAGAAGGAGAAGCCACACAGATGAACTACTTAACTGTCCCTCTACAGCCTTAGTGTCCCCATCCTCTCTGCTTGACGAACTCCCCCGGCCCAGATGTCTGGCCTGCAGAGGCCTGACCGCGACGGGCACCTCAGGAAGACAGCTCTGGCACTCAGTCGGAGAGCAGAGTCAATCTCTCCCTTTCTCTGAAATATCATTTCTCACTGTTTGGAATGAAACCCATTATTCCCAATTAACCTGCCGTGAACCCACAGTTCTCGCCGGCTTGCCTGTAATTATTCATCCTTAGTAATAGCTAACGTAAATTCTGGTCGCCTCGGCCAACCCCGACATCTCCCTCGGGGAAACTTTCAAAGATGCCACGTCCTTGGTTCCTTATCAACAGCTTTCCTGCCCCGTTGGGTTTTGTTTTACTTTTCGTAGCAGTTAATCCTTGAGGAGAAGGTGTCCCCAAGCAGAATAATTCCATCCTTGGGTTGCTGGGCAGAACTCTGCCCACAGTGCCCCGAATCTTCCTTCCGCAAGTGGGACAGGATCATGATGACAACAGCGGGCCATACACAATCAGTTTGTCCTCACTGCTCCCTTTACCTCCCCATCCCAGGAGCTGGGATCCAAATCCCACTGAATGCATAAATCTTTGGCACAATTTATTTGGGACTGTCAGGTGTAATGTACTAAGAGATCATCTGCCAAAAAAAAAAAAAAAAAAAAAGAGAGAGAAATTGAACTTGTCTTTTAAAATTAACTGTGGCTCCTTTCTTTCATCTTTCTACCTAAAAGACTGCATCAAAGACATAGTAGCTTGTCCTCTGTAATCACAATGAAATTTGCAATGAGGTCCAAACTCAAGAGCTAGGGTGGGTGACAAAGAGAGGTGGCGTAGAAGAAACACCAAGAGAAGGGCTGGGTTGAAACCTCAAAGGTCTCCCAGTCCTCCAGAGCATTTTGTAGGAGACTGGCTAAGCTGGCAGCGAGTGGGCTAGAAGTGTGTGCAAGACCCTCAGAATAGCTCCCTCCCGGCCATTTCCTTCTCCTGTGAGCAGAACAGGGTCCATGGGGAGAGCCTCCCAGGTAAACCAGAATCAGCTCAGGGGCTGGAGAGATGGCTTAGCCGTAAGGCATTTGCCTGCCAAGCCAAAAGACCCCAGTACCCACGTAAGCCAGATGCACAAGGAGGCGCATGTGTCTGGAGTTGGTTTGCAGTGGCTTGAGACCCTGATGCGCCCATTCTCTTTCTCTCTATCTGCCTTCTTCTCTCTCTCTCTCTGTCTCTCTCAAATAAATAAATAAAAATAAAATATTAAAAACAAAACAATAGAATCAGCTCGAGAGTAGCCTTCCTCTTCTAGGGTCAAGTTGTGAGGATGAAAGGAGACAGTGTTTTGAGGCTCATCCATTTAGGCGGCCAGTTATTCATTCCTTCAGCCAGTTATTCATTTATTCATTCATTCAGCTAGTTGACCACTCAGCTAGCCAGCCATCGGCCAGTCAGTTAGCAGCCAGTTGCCAGTCAGCCAGTTGTCAGGAGGGGCACCCTGCCATGGGACCACGGACTCTAGTCACCTAGGCCAGTGTTTGGTGGGGGGGGGGCGTGGAATGAGGATGGCGAGTGGAGCCTTCAGCAGTCTACGTCACGACGAGAGAGGAAGGAGCACCAGGCATTCTCTGCCCAGGCACCCCAGTCCCTGGTGGCCACCCCTCTCATCCTACAGGGGATGCAGGCTGCTGTGGCTCCATGGGAGTCATGGTGGGTGACCACAGCACCCAAACAGGGGAAGGACCGTAGACTCCCACAGGCAGGCCAAGGGGAGATCAGAAAGACAGAGGATGTGGAAAGGCAGTGTTGGGAGGAGAGCTGGCTCCACCCATGTCGGGGAGGCTCTCACTTCTGAGACGTGATCTGTGTACCTGAGACGCTGAGCTGAGGCAGGACAATGAGAAGGCTCCTTGAGCTGGGGTGGTGGCACACGCCTTTAATCCCAGCACTTGGGAGGCGGAGGTAGGAGGATCCGTGTGAGTTCGAGACCACCCTGAGACTACATCGTGAATTCCAGGTCAGCCTGGGCTAGAGAGAGACCCTACCTCCAAAAGGAAAGGAAAGGAAAGGGAAGGGAAGGGAAGGGAAGGGAAGGGAAGGGAAGGGAAGGGAAGGGAAGGGAAGGGAAAGGAAAGGAAGGGAAGGGAAGGGAAAGGGAAGGGAAGGGAAGGAAAGGAAAGGAAAGGAAAGGGAAAGGGAAGGAAAAAAAAGCCCCTTGCCAAATGCATTGTGGAACTCTGAGGTTATAGGACCCTTACCTGAACTGGAACTAGGGAACAAGAGGTGGGGATCCTTGGAGAAGAATGTGGACAGAAGGATGGGGACAGTGGTGTATTTTGGGGTACCCTACCCTATCCTGGTCTCCAGATACTGTTTATAACTTGTGTCTTTTCCTAACGTGGTAAGATGACTACGTGGAAAGACCACATGGACCTTGCCCCACTGCTCCCCAAACCCAGCCTGAGGGAGCCCACCGTCTTTTGTGAGAGGACCAGCCTAGCCCGGAGGAGTAACCCCCCATCAGAGTTTCTTCCCATTCCTCCACAGGCCACCCACCCTCCCTCCCCCACTTCACCCTCCATCAATATCTTCTTTCACAAGGTCATCATTACCCACTAATTGTCCAAAATTTCATTCCCTCATCCTTCTTGGTTAAGGATTGATTTAAGGAATGAGTTCAATATCCCCACCATCTCCCAGCCCTTATTAATTCCCAACGCCTCCAGCTCCCTGCACACAGCCCCGCTCCCCTCACCCCGGCGGAGCCCTGCACTGATTGGTAAAGCCCTGGCTTTCAGGCCGGCAGGATGGGAGGCCTAATGTGCACTAATCTATCATGACTTCACGCGGCTGGCAGAGTGACAGATGGTGGCAGGCTGATGGCGCAGTGAGGGAGGTGGCCCTCCGCCTCCTCTGGGGCTGGTTAGAGTCGGAAGTGTGTGCCGCACGGGTGGAGAATGACCACTGCCTATAGCTAAGCAAACAGGGAAGGTACTGTGTTTCAAGAGACCCAGGATGTCAACAGGAATCGGTGGATGGATACCCACCTGCTCCGGCTTTGTTTCCCAGAGCTTCAAGGCCACCCGGTTGGTGGCTTTTTGGGCTACATGTTGCCCGCTGTCTCTCAGGCACTGTCCAACCTGATGTATGCAGGTAAGGCTGCGGTCAGCCAATAGCAAGCCTGGCAGCAGATGAGGGACAGTGAGGCTGAGTGTGGGTACCCCTGGCTCCTCTCTGTAAAGCCACTCTTGGCTGGTTATATCGTTGTCTCTCCTCATGTCCTATCTCTCACCCCTTCAGTCTAGGACTGGAAACAGCCCCACCATCACTCACCCCTAGTCACCCCCATCTCATCCTTCCCCATACACCTCTGCAAACAGAGCCTTCATTCGATTCCTTCAAATTACCAAGCTTGAATATACCACCCATCTTCTACAGAACCCTGTCACAAACCATATCTCACTGAACTGATGAGGAAACTGAGGCTCCAAGAGGACCAGGACTAGCCCGGATCACACAATGAGTTCATTGCTGGACTGGTTCCAGAACTTACTTTCCTGACCCCTCCCTTTCCATCCTTGCTGAATTACCAAGATGCCTCTTCTTTTAAAAATACATGTACAAGGGCCAGGCGTGGTGGCACACGCCTTTAATCCCAGCACTTGGGAGGCAGAGGTAGGAGGCCTCGAGGCCACCCTTCATAGTTAATTCCAGGTCAGTCTGGACCAGAGTGAGACCCTATCTCAAAACCAAAAAAAAAAAAAAATATATATATATATATATATATATATATGTACAAGGCCGGGCGTGGTGGCGCACGCCTTTAATCCCAGCACTTGGGAGGCAGAGGTAGGAGGATCGCCATGAGTTCAAGGCCACCCTGAGACTACATAGTTAATTCCAGGTCAGCCTGGACCAGAGTGAGACCCTACCTCGAAAAACCAAAATAATAATAATAATAATAATACATGTATAGGCTGGGCATGGTGGCCAGGTCTTGGGCAGAGGTGAGGCCGTGAGTTCAAGGCCACCCTGAGACATAGTTAATTCCAGGTCAGCCTGGACCAGAAAAACCCTATGACCAAAAAAAAAAAAAAAAAAAAAAATACACAAATAATAGTACTCTGGAGGCAGAGGTAGGAGAATGAATTCAAAAGATACATAGTGAATTCCAGGTCAGCCTGGGCCAGAGTGAGACCCTACCTCGAAAAACCAAAATAATAATAATAATAATAATAATAATAATACATGTACAGGCTAGGCGTGGTGGCACACACCTTTGATCCCAGCCCTTGGGCAGAGGTAGGAGGATCGCATGAGTTCGAGGCTAGCCTGAGACTACAGAGTGAGAGGTCCAAGTCAGCCTGGGCTAAAGTGAGATGCTACCTGAAAAAAAAAAAAAAAAAAAAAAAAAGAAGGAGGAGGAGAAGGAGGAGGAGAAGAAGAAAAAAATTAAAATACATGGATGGGATGGAGAGTTTTTTCAGTGGTTAAGGCGCTTGCCTGCAAAGCCTAAAGACCCAGGTTCAATTCCCCAGTACCCATGGAAGCTAGATCCACAAAGTGGTGCATGCATCTGGAGTTTGTTTGCAGTGTCTAGAACACTAGCGTGCACATTCTCTCTATCTGCCTCTCTCTCTCAAATAAATAAAATATTTTTTAAATGCATGTGGGACTGGAGAGATGGCTTAGCAGTTAAGGTGTTTGCCTGTGAAGCCTAAGGGACCCAGGTTTGACTCCCCAGTACTCATGTAAACCAGATGCAGAAAGTAGTGCATGTGTCTGGAGTTCATTGGCAATGGCTAGAGGCCCTTGTTTGCCCATTCTCTCTCTTTCTCTCTCTCTCAAATATATAAATAAATAAATAAATAAATATATATATATATATATATATATATATATATATATATTTTTTTTTTTTTAAATACATATCCTAGACTGATGGCTTAGTGGTTAAGGTGCTTGCCTGCAAAGCCTAAGGACTCATGTTTGATGTAAGCCAGACACACAAAAGGTGAGGCAAGCGCAAGGTCATATATGCCTATTGAGTGGTGCAAATGTCTGGTGTTTGATTGCAGTGGCTGAGGCCCTGGCATGCCAATTCTCTTTTTCTCTCTCTCTAAAATAAAAAAATTAAAAAAAATTTTAAATACATAAATCCCGGTGAGGAGCTCATGAGAAGTGCCCTTGGGGCTCAAAGATCCTATCCCTCCACTCAAATGTTCCCTACCCTCTGTGGTACTTTCCAGATGTTGGGCCTGCTGGTGGCTCTATGGCCTTGGACACATCTTCCCATGGTCTTTGTATTTGTCCCTTCAGACAATAGTGCCACTCCTTCCTAGTGGGCATGCTAAGCCCTGGGCAAAACAATCAAACCAACTTTGGCAATGCCCCGAAGTCCACGTTCCTACCAAAGGTAGTAAGTGTGTGTGTGTGTGTGTGTGTGTGTGTGTGTGTGTGTGTGTGTGTGTGGAGTGGGGGCGGGCGGGGTTGAGCACATGCCACGTCACTTGTGGAGGTCAGAGGACAACCTTGGGGTGTTGGTTCTCGCCATCCGCCTTATTTGAGGCAGGGTTTCTTTTTGTTGTTTGGTTGGTTTTCGCTGCTGTGAAGGCCAGTCTAGCTGGCCCACCAGCTTAGGGATTCTCCTGCCTCCACCTCCCATTGTCACAGGCAACTCTGTGATTACCGACACGTACAGCACTTTGTGTCTGTCTGCCTTTCTGTGGGTGCTGGGGATTGAGCTCAGGTCAACAGGCTTACCGAGTAAGCACCTTTAACCACTGAGCCATCTCCCCAGTATCCGTGGTGGTGATTTTTTTAGGAAATCTTTCATGACAGAAAACCAACATTCAATGAACTCCTGCCAATGTGAAACAACTCCCTTCTCCATCCCACCCTCAGGAGGAGACCAGAGACACCCAAAGACAGCTGGAGACCTGTGAGCTATTATCAGACCTCTGGGAGCCTCATCCTGTAGGGAAAAGACTCAGACACTGCTTCCTGCAGAGAGCTCCCGGGACAGTTTCTCACAAGCTCACAGCCCATCTCTCTGCTCAACCCATTGTCTCCCTGGACGACCCTGGCCTCTGCCCCAGCACAGACCTCTGAGGGGTTGGCTACACCCGCTTCTATGGCTCAAGACGTCTGCTCTCACAGCATGTTCTCCCTCCCTGCAACAGGATCCTGTCCTAGGCTTCATGGTGCCCAGCAATGGGTCATTGGCTCAAGGCTTTGTCATCTATTTTGTTTTGCATGTGTATGTGTGTGCGGTATGTGTGCGTGTGTATATGCCTAGTCATATGTGTGTAGACATGTGGGGGATAAGCATGCACATGTGTGCACACACATTCAGAGGCAAGGAATCAATATCAGAGACTTCCTCAGTTGCTCACCACCTCATTTATTTATATTTAGAAAGTTCCCTGGTCTCTTTAAAAAAATATTTTATTTTATTTTATTTTATTTACTTAAGAGAGAAAAGGAGAGAGAGGGACAGATAGAGAGTGAGAATGGACACACCAGAGCCTCCAGCCACTGCAAATGACCTCCAGATGCATGTGCCACTTTGTGCATCTGGCTTATGTGGGTCCTGGGGAATCGAACCTGGATCCTGTGGCTTTTCAGGCAAGCGCCTTAACCACTAAGACATCTCTCCAGCCCCCAACTTGTCTCTTAAAAAAAACTTTTAAAATATTTTATTTGTATTTATTTATTTGAGAGAGAGAATGTGTGCCAGGACCTCCAGGCACTGCAAATGATCTCTGGACACACGCGCCCTTTTGTGCATCTGGCTCACACGAGTCCTGGAGTATTGAACCTGGGTCCTTTGGCTTTGCAGGCAAGTACCTTAACTGCTAAGCCATCCCCCCAGCCCTAAAAAAATTTTTATTTATTTACATGGGAGGGGCAACATGTGGAGGTGTATGGAGGTCATAGGACAACGTCAAGGGGTCTGGGCTCCACCTTCTTGGAGTCAGCGTCTCTAGCCTCTGCAAATGAACTACCAGACTGCAAGCAAATATCAGATTAGCTGACTCAGGCACTTCGGGTTCTCCTGGTGCTGCCTCCTGTCATTGTAGGGGTCCCCAGCTTTGCCTGCAGCTTCATGTGAGCGCTGGGGAATTGCATCCAGACTGGCTGGCTTTGCAAGCAAGTGCCTTTAACATCTAAACCACTGCCCAGTCCCATCACCTTTTGTTTTGTTTTGTTTTGTTTTGTTTTGTTTTGTTTTTTTTTCGAGGTAGGGTTGCACTCTAGCCCAGGCTGACCTGTAATCCACTGTGTAGTCTCAGGGTGGCCTCAAACTCATGGCAATCCTATCTCTGCCTCCCAAGTGCTGGCATTAAAGGCGTGTGGCACCATGCCCCGGCTAGTCTCTCCATAAACATATAGCCCACTGATTTGGCGAGACTAGCTAGCCAGCAAGCCCTTAAGGATCTACCTATCTGTCTCCTCTGCACGAGGATTACAGACACACGTCAGCATGCCTGGGATTTTACATGAGTGCTGGGGCGGAGGGGGGGAGGGTCCAAACTCCTAGAGGCCCTCCTGCTTGCAAAGGAAGCGCTTCACCCCAGAGCCACCTTCCCAGCCCTTATGGTCGAATCTTGGGACTTGGTTTCTATGATTCCACAGACAGACACTCGGCCCAAGTGCAGGAATTATCAGTAAATCCTTTTTCCAAGGTCACTTTGTAATGAAGCAGGTCGTCGCTTGACATGACCCCCCCCCCAAAGGAAAGCATGAGGCCACGAGCCAGAAAAGGGGCTGTGAGAAGAGAGAGATGGGCTAGCTCTGTTCCAGATCTCTGGCCCAGCCCCTGTTACTCCTCCTTCTAAGAGCTGAACATAGCAGGGGCCCAGAGTCCAAGACAGGGAAGCTCCACATGGTGAACTGAGACCTGGCGGGTGGACCTGGCGGCTGTGGATCAGCAGACCCAGATTTTATTTTATTATTTATTTATTTGAGAGAAACAAAGAGATACAGAAATAGGCAAGTAGAGAGAGAGAGAATGGGCGCGCCAGGCCTCCAGCCACTGCAAACGAACTCCAGATGCACGCGCCCACTTGTACATCTGGCTTACGTGGGTCCTGGAGAATTGAGCCTCGAACCGGGGTCCTTAGGCTTCACAGGCAAGCGCTTAACCACTAAGCCATCTCTCCAGCCCCAGACCCGGATTTTAGTTCAATCTACCAATGAGCCTCTTCCTCCTCTTGGTCTCTGCTGGAAAATGAAGGGCTTGGATCATGTGAGCATTTATTAAGGCCGCACTTCCACAAGGTAGCCATAGGTGTTTAAACCTAAGCAGATCACAATAACCAAGTTTAAATCTCAGATTCTAAGTCATAAACAGCCACACTCCAGGGGTTCAGCACCCTCCCAGGACTAGCAGCCGCTGTTCTAGATGGTGCAGACAGGGCCTTTGCATCTGCAGAGAGCCCTTTGAGACAGTGCTGGACTTCACATTCCCAAAGTGCTTCCTCTGGCTTCCTTAGCACCTTCCTGCTGCAATGGGTCCATTTTCCCCAGGGCTGAGCTCTGGAGAAGCCGCAAGTGACTGTGGACTGGGTGTTTCTGTCTGCGCAAAGCGATGGCCCTGGATCTTTATTCTTCCCCAGGAAGGACACAGCGGGGGCTCGAATTTCATCTAGGCTTGAGAGAAGGGCATTCATTCAAGTAATGAGATATTCACTGAACATCCCAGGCCAGGCATCCCTCCCTCCCCAACTGAGCAGATGACCCTGATCTTCCACCGTTCAAGGGGATTGGAGAGATGACTTAGCAGTTAAGGCGCTTGCCTGCAAAGCCTAAGGACCCAGGTTCAATTCCCCAGTACCCACGTAAGCCAGACACATGCATCTGGAGTTCATTTGCAGTGGCTCTCTCTCTCTCTCTCTGTCAAAACCAAACAAACAAATAAATAAATAGATAGATAGATAAATAAATAAGATATTATGATTGAAGGGCAAGGAGGTTGCAGAAAAGAGGCAGAGAGGAGCTGAGAAGATGGCTCAGTGGATAACGTGCTTGGTGTGCAAGTGTGAAGACCCGTGTTCAGACCCCCAGTACCCATGTAGATGCCAAGTGGGCACAACAGCTTGCCTATAATCCCAGTGCTAGGTAAGTGAAAACAGAGGATTCCCTGCGGCCGGCTGGCTAACTAGACAAACTGGTGTGTTTTGGCTTCAAGTGAAAGACCTGGCTTCAATAAACAAGGTGGGGAGTGGTCAACCTCCAGCCTCCAAGCACATGTGCACACACGTGTACCCACACATGGTCCATATACATGTACCATATCACACATACACATGCCAGAGGGAGAGAATGGGTTGCAGGCCCAGGCTATAGGAGACCTTTGCTGACATAGCCAAAGAAGCTCAGAACCCAGGCATGAGATTAGGGACCTCACAGTCCCCAACACTGTTCCAATCTACAGCTGGCAGGTGTCCCCAAGGGGTTAAAAGCCAAGAAAAGGTCTTCTGTGCCACCTACTGTAGCAGATTGTCAAGGATGGGGCAGGCAACGGGAACCAGGCAACAAAATGGGTGATTCAGCACTTACAGGAGGCTTTTAGAAGCAGAAAAGATACCAGATGTCACGCCTGTAATGTATAGACAATAATTATTTTGCACCGAATTCTTTTTGTGTTTAATTTTGTGGTGACTAGCTCTTCTTACATCATGTACGCAGCCATCCTTCTTCGCCTTGCTTCGTGTGCGCAGTAATCTCTCTCTGCTCATGTCATATATTCAATAATTCCTCTCCAAGCCTTCCAGGGGGTGGGATGAGAGGAATGTCACATTTTAAATTAGTAACAGCTGTATTTTTGGTAGGGATTTTTTTTTTCTTTCTATTTTACTTCCACTAAAGCCCTGTATATACTATCAACTCCAAAAGGCAACATGGGGTGCCTTGGTCAGAGAAGAGTGCACATAGCAATGGTCCAGAGATCCATCCGGATCAATGCAGCACATTTGGCAAAGGAGGGAGCACGCTGTTGCTATAATGTCCATGCCGGGTGCTCCACCGTGGGCTATTTAGACTGCTGACCTTACGCTCAAGGCCTGAATCTCCCTGGAGGGCCCTTGGTTCTCCCTCTGAATGTGAAGGAGTGTCACGTGGTTAGGAAAGCAAGTTCAAGACCTGGCTGCTACAAGCAGTACTGGAATATCACAATGAAGGGATGCCTTCCCTCTCCTCTCAATATGAGTCCTCCTGCGCACAGATCTGGGACTGTTGAATTGGTCAGCCAGCAGTGAGGCTGACTCACCTCCCCTGGGTCCTGAGTTCTGGCCCAGGATCAACCGAGTCAGCATCGAGAGACAGACAGAGAGAGAGAGAGAGAGAGAGAGAGAGAGAGAGAGAGAGAACAAACACAGGACACTGAGAACAAGTGACTCTCAGGAAGGCAGTTCATTAAAATGCTCCAAGGGAACCAAACCTTGAAAATGTTTTCTCTCTCTCTCTCTCTCTCTTTCTCTCTCTCTTCTTTTTAAACAGAGAGGAATTTAGCAGGAAATCAATCAACACGCATGCTGATAACTTATTCCATGACAAATAGGAAACAAAAACCCCATAAATTCCTACAGCCTCCGGGTAGCCAGTGTCTACTGCCACTAATTAATTTTCCAGAACTTTCACTCTCCAGATAATCTCAAAACAGGGTGAATCTGTCAGCCGCAGGAAGCTCCCAGCCTCTGCGGTAGGGGGGGCTCATGAGTGGGTAGACCCTCTTGTACAAGCAAGGAAGGGAGCAGAGGCGCCCAGAGCAGACCCCAGGGACGGTTCCCATTCAGAAATTCCCTTCTTCTGCTTCCCCTCAGGTCATTGATCCAGCTAAGAGGAATGGTCTCCTATGTTGCAGAACAGCATAGGCAGCAGGAGAAGTCACCTCCCTGCTCCAACTGGTTCCAGTTTACTGTGGCTTGAGCCTAAACTGGCCCCTGTGGTAGTTTGCCATAGACGCAGGCATTTTTAGATTACACTTCCTACCTGAGCCCCTAGCAGGCAGATCTCTGCTACGGGAAGGGCAGGGCGTGTCACTGGAGGATGGATCTTGGTGTCCAGATCTAAGGTGTATTTGGGGGTGGACCTTGAGTCCACCACTACGAGTACATGGAGAGCAGTTGGTGTTCCACGGTTCATGCTTGCTGGCTTTGGTGCTGTCTGGCTGTGTAGTGATGTCTCTCTGCTCAGATTTTTTTAATATATTTTTAAATTTTTATTTATTTACTTGCAAGCAGAGAGAGATAGAAGAGAAACAGAGAATGGGCACGCCAGGGCCTCCAGCCACTGCAAATGAACTCCAGACACATGTGCCCCTTGTGCATCTGGCTTACGTGGGTCCCGGGGAATTGAACCTGGGTCCTTTGTCTTTGCAGGCAAACGCTTTAACTGCTAAGCCATCTCGCCAGCCCTCTCTGCTCTGATTTGTGAAAAGGAGCCAGCCTCTTCTGCCATTGATAGTGTTCCCCTGGACTTTGTAAGCCTGAAATAAACCCCTTTCCTCTCATAAACTGCTTCTAGTTGGATGCTTGTCCCAGCAAGGAGGAACCAACTACAGCAGCCCCTAAAGACTTGTGTGTTGGGCTGGAGAGATGGCTTAATGGTTAAAGCACTTACCTGAGAAGCCTAAGGACCCAGGTTCGATTCCACAGGACCCACTTAAGCCAGCTGCACAAAGTGGGGCATGCATCTGGAGTTCATTTGTAGTGGCTAGAGATGTCCGGTGTGCCCATTCTCTCTCTCTCTCTCTCTCTCTCTCCTGCATAAATAAATGCCTTTGAAGGATATGCCTTGTCCTTGTTCCCTTCCTTCCTGCCTCCTACTTCCTGACAGCCATGAGGGAGCAGTTTTCCTCCCCCACTGCATCCTTCCACTGCCGTGCTCTGCCTCCCACAGGCCCGAGAGCAGTGGAGCCAACCAAATCAGTCCCCAAACCTCTGGACACACTAGCCAAAGCAAATCCTCCCTCCTTTAAATATGCTGGAGAGATGGCTTAGTGGTTAAGCGCTTGCCTGTGAAGCCTAAGGACCCGAGTTCAAGGCTTGATTCCCCAGGACCCACATAAGCGAGATGCATGAGGTGACGCATGCATCTGGAGTTCGTATGCAGTGGCTGGAGGCCCTGGCACACCCATTCTCTCTCTCTCTCTCTCTCTCTCCTTCTCTGTCTGTCGCTCTCAAATAAATAAAAATATTTTAAAAATTCTAGCTCTCTCTCTTTCTCCCACCCAGTGTCTCAAAACTCACTACGGGAGACCTTGAACTTCTGACCTTTCCGCTCTCACCTCCCAAGACATGTGCTACTGTGCCCAAATTTTGGCCTTCATGCATGCTGGGAAAACGCTCTACTGAATGAGCTCGGCCCCCAAGTCCCCTAACCTTGTTTTTCTTGGGGGCTTGTCACAGTCACAGAGCACTGAGTCATACAAGACTCTTGCATCCATGTCACCCTCCCCCAAGCATGAAAGCCATAAAGGACAAAGTTCAAGTCTTTCCCCCCTTCCTCTTATTTTTAAACTTTTATTGACAACCTCCGTATACACACACACACACACACACACACACACAATATACCATCATCATAATCCTCTCCTACCACACAAAGTTTGAGTCTTTGCACCCTGCCCCTCCCTGCCACATAGTGCCTGGCAACACCTCATGCCCAAACCACACACAGTGAAGGTGGGTGGACGGTCATACCGACTCCTACTCTCCCGTCCCAGCCTGCCTGTCATCACCCAAACCAGGAGCCTCCTACTTCCTGACAGCCATGAGGGAGCAGTTTTCCTCCCCACTGCATCCTTCCACTGCGTGCTCTGCCTCCCACAGGCCCTAAGAGCAGTGGAGCCAACCAAAGCAGTCCCCAAACCTCTGGACACACTAGCCAAAGCAAATCCTCCCTCCTTTAAATATGCTGGAGAGATGGCTTAGTGGTTAAGCGCTTGCCTGTGAAGCCTAAGGACCCGAGTTCAAGGCTTGATTCCCCAGGACCCACATAAACGAGATGCATGAGGTGACGCATGCATCTGGAGTTCGTATGCAGTGGCTGGAGGCCCTGGCACACCCATTCTCTCTCTCTCTCTCCTTCTCTGTCTGTCGCTCTCAAATAAATTAAAAAAATTTTAAAAATTCTAGCTCTCTCTTTCTCCTCCCACCCAGTGTCTCAAAACTCACTACGGGAGACCTTGAACTTCTGACCTTTCCGTTCTCACCTCCCAAGGCATGTGCTACTGTGCCCAAATTTTGGCCTTCATGCATGCTGGGAAAACGCTCTACTGAATGAGCTCGGCCCCCAAGTCCCTAACGTTGTTTTTCTTGGGGGCTTGTCACAGTCACAGAGCACTGAGTCATACAAGACTCTTGCATCCATGTCACCCTCCCCCAAGCATGAAAGCCATAAAGGACAAAGTTCAAGTCTTTCCCCCCTTCCTCTTATTTTTAAACTTTTATTGACAACCTCCGTATACACACACACACACACACACACACACACACAATATACCATCATCATAATCCCCTCCTCCCACACAAAGTTTGAGTCTTTGCACCCTGCACCTCCCTGCCACATAGTGCCTGGCAACATCTCATGCCCAAACCACACACAGTGAAGGTGGGTGGACGGTCATACCGACTCCTACTCTCCCCGTCCCAGCCTGCCTGTCATCACCCAAACCAGGAGCCGGTTTTTCCAAGCCTTTACAGCTGGCAGGGTGGGAACTGTGATTCAGGAAATGCCCTTCCTTCTGCCATCTGGAGAGATCTTTGGTCTCCCCCAGGGAAATGAAAAAGGATCTCGGGGGCGGGGGAGGAGCTGGAGAGATGGCTTAGCAGTTAAGGTGCTTGTCTGTGAAGCCTAAGGACCCAGGTTCGATTCCCCAGAGCCCACATAAGCCAAATGCACAAGGTGGCACATGTATCTCGAGTTCATTTGCAGGGGCTGGAGGCCCTGGTGCGCCCTTTTGCTTTCTATCTGTCTCTTTCTCTCACTCACTCTCGCAAATAAATAAATAAATAAATAAATAAATAAATAAATAAATAAAGGACCTGAGGTTCATCTCTGTAAAGCTAGCCTCACAGTTGAAAAGTAGACATCAAAACTCTAGATCATCTGTGAGTTATAGTCACCCTCTGTCATCTGCGCCCCAAAGGCACAGGGACCCCTTCTGCGAGCCCATTGTTCTGAGAGAGTCTGAAGGCACAAGAACATTCTCCAGTGTTCCAGATCCACAGGAGTGATATTCTTGCACCCTTGGGACCTGAGGTTTGGCTCACCTTCTGGGTGGTCTCACTGACAAACTGATTCTCTACACACACACACACACACACACACACACACACACACACACACACACTCCTGCCCCCACGGGCCCTAGAGAGGAATGGGGACCACCCTCTTCCTCAGCAGGGACCCAGGAGTCCTGCCCTTTCTGCAGGCAGCGGTCTCAGACCCCTCCGGAACAGAATCTGCACTTTCCTTTTTTTTTTTTTTTTTTTTTTTTTTTTTTTTTTTTTGATCCATTTACTTTTCTGTTTCCTCCAACAGTATGTGCTGAGAATGAATACCAGATTCTCTCCAGCAGGAGGAGGGAAAAAGAAAAAAAAAAAAAAATAGGAGCCGGAGGGACTTCGTGAGGGCAGCCGCGATGCATTGTAGCACTTTAGGGGAAACTGCAAGCAATTTCCATCCTATTGATCCTCCCCAGGCATCCAAGGCACACTGAGTTTATTTGGAAAATTAAATTCTGGAGCATGTAGCATGAGGGGGCACTAGTTAAGTTGTCTGGATCTACGGCCACAATTTAATTACATTCCCACTCTGAGTCTGTTCTTAAATACAGCAGAGGAACCCCAGGCCAGGGAGGGGAACACAGGCTCTCGGTGGCCTGGGCTTTATTCTGGGGGGTGGGGAGCCCAGCAGAAGAGACCCTGCCTCTCAGTCATGCTCAGTCCCGTCGCTCTGGGCTGCTGCTCATTTACATGTGAACGTATTCGGGTTTTTACAGAGTGTTCATTAAGATGTAAATGTTTGCTAAATTAACCTAATTTGTGAAAGCGCTCCTTTTCCAAAGGAAAGATTTTTATCTTAACAAAAATCATTATTCGAAACAAAGTGACATATTACTTAGGCACAAATTGGATGATATGTATTAGATATTCATGGGGGGATGCTAAGAGTCGATGTCTTTCTAAATGCAGTTGTCATGAGTGTCTGGAGGACAGGTGAGATTTATGCACACTAGTGAACACACACACATACACACACAACAGGCACGTCAGAAATTTGCCAGCTTTCTATTTTTTAGCCACCTAAGGTTTTTTTTTTCTTTTTATTTATTTATCTGAGAGAGAAAGAAGCAGATAGAGAAAGAGACAGAATGGGCACACCAGAGCTTTCAGGCACTACAAACAAAGTCCAGACTCATGTGCTACCTGGGCATCTGGATCACGTGGATACTGTGGAATCGAACCTGGGTCCTTAGACTTTGTAACCGCTAAGCCATCTCTCCAGCCCCACCTGAGGTTTTTGTCGTCAGCTTCTATGATCCTCCAAATTTCCTGTCCCCCAGTGTGTAGGGTGACAGTCTTAGACTGAAGAACAGTACTTGGCAATGATGATGTGACCTTGTGGAGCCCTAGCCAGATCGTTCTCATTTTCCTAACCTCACCCATGAAAACATGGCTACTTAAAACAAGCTCATAAAGGGCTGGAGAGATGGCTTAGCGGTTAAGGCGCCTGCCTCCTAAGCCTAAGAACACTGGTTCCAATCTCCAGCGGTTCCAATCTCCAGGTCCCACGTTTAGCCAAATGCAAAGTGACGCAAGGGCGCAATGCCGCACTTGACCACAAGGGGGCGCACGCATCTGGATTTCGTTCGCAGCAGCTAATAATAGGCTGCTGGCGTGTCCACCTCTATCTGTCTTCCTCTCCCTCTCTCTCTTCTCTCTGTCTCTCTGTGTGTCTCTCTCCCAAAAAAAACCAAAAACACAAGCTCATAGACCACCCCTGGAAGCCATAGGCATAGACCCTTTTTTCTTTTTTCTTCTATTTTTTTTCTTGGTTTTGTTTTGTTTTGTTTTGTGACAGGGTCTCATGTAGCCTGGGTTGCCTTCAAACTTGCTACATAGCCAGGGATGACCTTGAATTCCTGATACTCCTACTTCCACCTCAAGTGTTAGGCATGCACCACTGTATCTAGCTCCCACCTTTTTAAAGAAAAAAAAATATGTATATGTATATATATACATATATATATATAGGGGCTGGAGAGATGGCTTAGTGGTTAAGGCACTTGCCTGCAAAACAAAAGAACACAGGTTCAGTTCCCCAGGACCCACATAATCATTTGCAGCAGCTGGAGGCCCTGGTGCACCCATTCTTTCTCTCTCTCTCTCTTTCATAAATAAAGAAAAATAGAAAAAAAATATATAGGAATGTGTGCTTAGCATATGCTTAGTATGGCAGATGTGTGTGTGTGTCCATGTGTGGTGTATGCACATGTTTGTGTGCAAATGTGTGTGTGCAGAAGCCAGAGGAGAACTTTGGGTGCCTCCTCTATCACTCATTCACATATTTACTTGAGTCTGAAATCTCTTCTTCAACCTGGAGCTGCTCTATTTGATCAGAGAGCTCCAGCGATTCTCTAGTCTCTGTACTCTCTCTACACACCCACACACAACCCCCCCACACACACACTGAATGGAGTCAAGCATGTGTGGCCATGCCCAGCTGTTTATGTGGGCGCTAGGGAAACAATGGTCTCGGGCTTTCATACTTAAGTAAACAAGCACTCTTACCCACTAAGCCATTTCCCCAGCCCAAGTCTTAAAATATTTTTAAGATAAAGTCTTACTGTGTAGGCCAGAATAGCCTCAAACTCCTGGTTTTCTCTGCTTCCATCTCCCAAATGCTAGGACTACAGCCTTAAACCACCATGGTGCCTGGCTTCTTTTTGGTTCATTTAAGACAGGGTCTCATGTAGCCCAGGCTGGCCTCAGACTCGCTAGGTAGCTCAGCATGACCTCAAACTCCAGATCTTCCTGCCTCCACCTACCAAGTGATGAGACTGCAGTTATGCACCACTAAACCCACCTACCACAGCTAGACTCTTAATTCAATTTTGATTTAGGGAAGGAGAGATGGCTTAGTGCTTAAGGTGTTTGCCTGCAAAGTCCAAGGACATGGGTTCGATTCCTCAGTACCCACGTAAGGTAGTGCATGCATCTGGAATTCATTTGCAGTGACTAGAGGCCCTGGCGTGCCCATTCTCTCTGTGCCTATCTGCCTCTTTCTTTCTCTCTCTCTTTCTTTCTTTCTCTCTCTCTCTCAAATTAAATAAATTTTGATTTAGGGCCAATGCTGCGGGGAGGTGCTGCCTCTGCTTGCTTCTCTTCCAGGTAACTTCGGGCAGAGTTTCACAAAGGCAAAGAGAATTCCACTTCTAGAACTTTGGGTTCCACCTCTATTGACCCACTTGCCCCCACGGAGGAAGAGTTCCACCAGAGAAAGTTCTAGAGCAATACCCTTTTGGGCAACTAGCCACCCCCCCCAAAAAAAAAAAAAACCTAGCTCAGTGTGCCCCACAGTAATGAAGGAATTGGCTGGGTAGTTAGGGTAACAGGGCCCAAAATTTAACAAGATTTTTTTTCCTGTTGGCTAAAAGTAGGAAATGTCCTTGAGACTTTAAGGGGATCTGGTTTTTCCTTATGTCTTCTCTTTTTTTTTGGTTTTTCAAGGTAGGGTCTCACTCTAGCCCAGGCTGACCTGGAATTCACTATGTATTCTCAGGGTGGCCTCAAATTCTCGGCGATCCTCCTACCTCTGCCTCCCGAGTGTTAGGATTAAAGGTGTACGCCACCATGCCCAGCTCTCCTTATGTCTTTTTTTTTTCCCTAAAGAAGTTTCTCTTTCTTTCCTGGACTTCTCCCATGGGCCTTGCACCGTCCAGCATGAGGCAGCCCCTCTAAGGACCACCAATATGTGGAACTAGAGGGTGCCTGACATACCTTCCCATGATCTCACGTCCAAAGGCAGATAGAATCTACCT
Organism: Orientallactaga sibirica; assembly: GCA_036365145.1. NCBI lineage: Eukaryota > Metazoa > Chordata > Mammalia > Rodentia > Dipodidae > Orientallactaga > Orientallactaga sibirica. Next base: position 13,278,177 of record JAEOAD010000016.1, read on the forward strand.
CATGCCCCTGTCACAAATCCAGAGAGTACTCTGAAGGAAGTGACTTTTTTTTTTTTTTTTTTTTTTTTTTTGGTGCCAGAGTGAGAAGGGACAGCAGAAAGAGCTGGGACTACAGTGCTTGATCCTCTGAGCCCACACCAGAGGGAACATCAGCAGTATTTGACAAGCTGACCAGCTCCCCGAGAATGGAACTGTCATTGCGCCAAGAGGAAGATCATTACCTGATCTATAAATGATTACACAGGAGCAGGAACTGTCACTCCTGTCTGAGGAGTTTGGAGTTTGCAGAATCGGGATTTTACAACAGGCCTACCCACCCTCGGTCCCCTGAAGCAGCTGCTGTATTATTCACAAGGAAAAAAAACAAACAACTTTCAGAAGTGAGGGCATTTTGCGCACTCAGGTTGTGAGGGGGGTTAGCAGAGAGCTACAGGATTCTGACTATCAAAGCCTTGCGGTCCCTCTGCAGTGTCAGCTGCAAACTTAACTCAAAGGGCAACAGGACCATTCAGATCACCTGCCTGACAGTGTAGAGGCTAGCCCCTCAGCCTGGTCTTTCTGCTTGCAAAAAGTGGCAGGGCAGGAGTTACAGCTGCAGACACCTGAGGTCATTTAGTGCTAAGACCACAGTGCCTGTTTGGAGGATGGGGATGGAGCTGGGGACCTCCTTAGACCTTCCTGGCCTGTCAGAGGGTAAGGAGCAGGGGGTCTCACTAGAAGCCATTTACTGGGTGTGTGCAGAGCAAGATGGCAGAGCACTATAATGGCATTGAGTGAGAAATGCTGGGAAGGGAAATGTGTGGCATCATAAAGTGCATGGAGGGCTGGAGAGATGGCTTAGTGGTTAAGGCGCTTGCCTGCAAAGCCAAAGGACCCAGGTTTACTTCCCCAGGACCCACATAAGCCAGATGTACAAGGTGGCACATGCGTCTGGAGTTTGTTTGCAGTGGCTGGATGCCCTGGAGTGCCCATTCTCTCTCTCTTCCTCTCTCTCCCTCTCTGCCTCTTTCTCTCTCAAATAAATAAATAAAAATAAAAATAAAGTGCATGGAACTTTACAACACATACACATAACGACATTGTGTGTTTTACAATGGCACATGCCTCTTTTTGAACTGATTCCAAAGCCGTTACCCCATCACTTGGGAGGCAGAGGTAGGAGGATTGCCACCATGAGTTCAAGGCCACCCTGAGACTACATAGTGAATTCCAGGTCAGCCTGGGCTAGAGCGAGACCCTACTTTGAAAAAAAAAAAAAAAAAAAAAAAAAAAAAAGAAGAAGAAGAAGAAGACAAGAAGTAGATGTCTGCTATGACTATAACTATATTAATGTCAAGTAAAATATTTTGCGAAAGAATATATTAGGTAAAGAAGATGTTTTATAATAGTAATCTGGGGGATCTTCTTAAAATGCAGGTGTGTGGGGGGCGGGTCTTGGGGTAGGCTGAGGCTCTGCATTTCAAGCAATGGAGAAGCTGCTGTCTACGGACCTGCACAGGCTTAAAAGACTTAACCGAGTCCAAGCAAGAGTCTCCATATCCGATATGGATGGACCTCAAAGGAATTAGGCTACATGAAAGCAGACAGGCGGAGAGGGGAGAGAAGACACCCTAACCTAGAATGACAGAAGGCAAAGAACAATGGCTGCCTGGCCATGGGGTCAGGGGAGAGAAGAATCCGGAGACCCAAACTTGGGAGGCAGTAGCCAAATTCATCCTATAGGCTACGGTGGTGAACTTCCTGGTGTGTGCGTACACCGAGTTACATACTTCACACGTGTGCAGCAACGATTCCGCAACAGGAGAGTCTCCATGGTTTAGCTTCCCAGCCAGTCCAGGCCCGGTCTCCAGATTCTATCTTGGATAGAATTCACTGCCTCACACAGGCCTCCTTGGCTTCCCCAAGGGCCCTCCTCTCCGCCACCTCTCTCCACAAAGCAGTCATTCTGATCTCTCAGACTAGATCTGGCCAGGATCCTTCCACCGCCGCCCCCACCTCCACTCCTCCCACAGCTCCAAACCCTCCCAATGCTGCCGCCCACCATGCCCCCTTCTTAAATCTTCCCTGCTGGAGGGGTGCAGAGTCAGGCTCTGCCCTCAAGGACTGCCTTCGTCCCCACTCCCTTAGCTCCACAGTTCTCCCAAGCACCATGTGACAACTCCCCTCCCCGCCCCACTCAAGATCTGTCTACAGTTCCCTCTTTTGCCAAGTGACCTCCTACACATTGTCCAGCTCAGGTGCTCACTCTTGAGCATCTCCCTTGAGACCCCCCCCCAATCTCATCCAAACTCTACCTTCCCTCTTCCCAAGCCTTGCTCTAGCATGGCACCAAGCATTTTGCCCCACACTGTGTCCCCCCCGGGCTGTCTTGCACAATACAGGAGTCTCTTCTGCCCACCTTTGTACCAGCCCCTTAGCAGTGCCTGGCACACAGAAGATGTCTGGTGAATACTAGTTTGTTGAAAGGATGTTTAAAAAAAAAAAAAACCCATCCTGGGGCTGGAGAGATGGCTTAGCAGTTAAAGCGCTTGCCTGTGAAACCTGAGGACCCAGGTTCAATTCCCCAGTACCCATGTAAGCCAGCTGCACAAGGTGGCATATGCGTCTAGAGTTCATTTGAAGTGGCTGAAAGCCCTGGAGTGCTCAATCTCTTTCTTTTTCTCTCTAGTAAGTAAATAAAATTTTTAAAAAATATTAGAACATCCAAAGCGCATTTGCCATCCTGAGAACCAGGGGTGTCTAGGATGTTAGACAATGGCTCACTTTTAACCACACACCCCTGCCTCACCTCCATCCTGCATCCCTGCCAAGAAGCCCTGACTCTCCCTCCACCAGGATTTCGGGCTGATCACGAAGTTCTCCCTTGTGTGGAATCTGAGCCTTCGCCTTCCTTTTCAAAGCCCACTGCATAAGGTAAACAGCACTGTAGCTTTCCCACCGTGTCAACACTGCCGTGTTTGGATGCCATCGGTTCCTTTCTGAGCTTCTATCCCAAACCCTGGCTTTGCCGTGAGAGTGAAAAGATGTGTGTCAGGTGTTCCAGAGCTCCCTTCAGGGCAGGCACGCTTCCCAGGTGGCAGGAGTGACCTGGGGACACAGAGCAGCACCTCTGGACCCTTCTCCACAAGGTCCAGTTCTGTGTAGATCAAGTGGCCTGTGGCCCATGAGTCTTCGAGGAGACTCCAGATGACTCAGGGCAAGGGACCGAGGGAACCATCTGGAGCCTCTGGGAGGCAGTGATTCGAGCTGCCCCAAGGTGCAGGCAAAACCCTGAACCTAGAATTTTCAGAGGAGGGGTCAGCACTTGGGCAGTTAGGGGTTGCTTCTGTCTCTCTGTCCTGGACCGTCCCCAGGGGCGGCCATGCTGCAAGCACATGTCCTTGGTCCTCTGTCTCAGGCCCTCTGTCACAAGCCCCCCAGCACTGGGCTTGTGTTGAAGGAACTTTGAAGTCCCCAAGGCAGCTTCCAGAAAGCAGTCTGGGGGACAGGGAACAAGGCAGCCATGCACACTGGGAGATGGTCCGGGAGAAAGGGCTGGCCCCTGACACACGCATCTAGTTACTGACAGACTGCTGCTCGACCAACAGACGCCAGCTGTGTCTGTCGCTGTCACTCATGTCCTGACCCTGCCAAGCCAGTTACCCACGCTGAGCCTGAGCCACTCACCCACGGAAGGGGACTCAAACTCCATTTCCCTGTGCTAATTACCATGCTGATAGACAGTTTATGAAACACTTTCTATTTGACTTGCCACCTATGACAGACATGATTATCACCCCTATATAGAAAGGGAAAGTGGGGCACAAATAAAGCTAAGAAACCTGACCAAGGTCACAGAGCTAGTAATGGGTAATCCTGTGTGCATGCGCACTGGCTTGTTGTGTGGGGACCTGGGACCTAACTAGGGGGACCTCCCACATGCTAGGCAAGCCCCAAGCTAAGCCCCAAGCCCGTTTTTTTCTTTTTTCTTCTTTTTTTTCTTTTCAGATAGGGTCTTGCCTAAGTACCCTAGACTAGCCTTGAACTCACTTTGTAGCCCAAGTGGGCCTTGAACTTGTGATCCTCCCTGCCTCAGATCTCCCGAAGGCTGGGATCACGGGATGCACCACCACCTCTGGTTTAGGCAGTGCTGGGGATCAAACCTAGGGCCTCATGTGTGCTAGGCCAGCACTCTACCAAATGGGCTCCACTCCTGGCCACAATCCATCTACATTTTAACCCTAGCTCTGCTGCCTATCAGCTGTGGTGCCTCGGCTAAGTTACTTAGCATCTCTGAGCTTGCTTCCTCTCCAAATGAATGCATTCATTATACGACCTTTCTCACAAGACACAGGGAGAATGAAGGAAGATGAACTATATGAAAGCAACAGTACATAGAAAGCAGATAATAAATGTTTGGTTTTTTTTTTCCCCTTCCGATTCCAAATTTAAAACATATTGCTTTGGGACCGTTCCAACACAGAGGTTACAAAGGATCCTGCGGTAGAAAAGGATGCATTTCTCGAGAGCAATTGGAATCTAGGGACACGCTGCCAAGCACGTCTGTCTTCAGCAGCCATGGCTCCCTTTCCTGCTCCAGTGTGTCCAGAACAGACACAAAGACCCTCCTCGGTTACTTACACACACACGCACACGCACACGCACACGCACATAGTGTATTAGTTACCTTTCTCATTGCCCAAAGTACCTGACAAAAATCAGTTAAAGGGGCAAGAGAGATGGCTCAGCCATTAAGACGCTTGCCTGCAAAAGCCTAACAACCCAGGTTCGATTCCCCAGCACCTAACTAAAGCCCAGATGCACAGAGTGGTGCATGCATCTGGAGTTTGTTTGCAGTGGCTAGAGGCTTTGGTGCACCCATTCTCTCTCTCTCTCCTTGCATATAAATAAATAATATTTTTTAAAAATCAGTTTAAGGGCCTGGGGAGATGGTTCAGTGGTTAAAATTCTTGCCTAAAAAACGCCTAACAACCTGACTAAAACTCCCCAGTACCCATGTAAAGCCCAGATGCACAAAGTGGCACATGAACCTGGAGTCCATTTGCAGAGGCTGGGAACACTGGCACACCCATTCTCTCTGTCTTCTCTAACTCTCTCTGCTTGCAAATAAATAAATCAATCAAAATTAAAAAGTGATATTTAGCAAATTATTTTTTAAAAAGTCAGTTTAAGGAGGAAGGATTTATTTTGGCGTTCAGTTCCAGGTCACGGTCCAGCATGGCGGGGAAAGGCTGGCAGCAGGAGCCTGAGGCAGCTGGTCAGGCCACACTCTGTCCCACAGTCCGGAAGAAGAGAACAATGAGCGCCGAGCTCAGCTAGCTTTCTCCTGCTGCTCCAGTCTTGGACCCCAGTCCGTGAACGGTGCAGCTCTCAGTTAAGGTAGGGTTCCCCACCTCAATCTAATCTAGAAAAATCCCTCACTGGTCTATTCAGACACACACTTTCTAGATGACTCTGGGTCTGGTTAAGTTGCCAATCAATATAAACCATTACACCTAGCAAGCCATCCACTGACACACACACGCACGCACGCACACGCACCACTCCCCATGGTTCAGTGGCCAGACCCCAGGCTGGCCCTGGAAGAGGAAGTCCCAATCCTCAGGACTGGCTAGAGCTGGACTGTCATAGCCAGGGACCACAAAGGAGCCCACTGTTCACACACAACTCACCCTCCTGGAAGGTTCTAGATGGAGTTGCTGACTTTATAGCAGTAGGCTGTTCTCTCATGTGAAGTATTTTGCCTCCAACTTGTTGCACATTCCCAGGATGATGGAATAGCCATCGGCCCGTTTTACAGGGAGGAAATGAAGAACTAGACTCCAGACTCGTGGCTCCCTCTCAGTAGACCAGAGCGCAAGCTGCATCCAGTGCCCTGTCCCTTTCAGTGTCCTTCATCCCGAGCCCCATAGGCCCCCTGTGGCAGTTTGAGTGGATGGCCCCCAATAGATTCAGGAGCTTATTAAAGCTGGTAACTTAGATTTCCAGCAGCCTGGCTGGAGGAGGTGTCACTGTGGGTGGATCCTGGGGTCGACCCTAATGTGCTTGGGAATGGGTCTGAATTTCAGACTAAGAATATGCAGAGTCGGGGCTGGAGAGATGGCTTAGTGGTTAAGGCGTATGCCTACGAAGCCTAAGGACCATGGTTCGATTCTCCATGTCCCACCTAAGCCAGATGCACATGGTGGCATATGCGTCTGGAGTTTGTATGCAGTGGCTAGAGGCCCTGGCGTGCCCATTCTCACTTTCTCTCTCTCTCGCTCTCCCTCTCTCTAATAAATAAATAAATTAATTAATTAAATTAAATTAAATATCTTTAAAAAAGAATATGCAGAGTCCTTGAGCTCTGCCTGCGGTTCCTGGAGTGAGCTTGCCTATGGTGCTGGTGGTGGTCTTTGTCTCTGCGTGGGCCTGTGAAAAGGGGCCAACTTCCTCCACCATTATGGAACTTCCCCTGGTCTGTAAGCTTCAATAAATCCTGTTCCTCCCAGAATCTGTGTCTGGTTTGGAAGTTCATCCCAGTAACACGAAGCTGACTGTGACACCCCACGAGCCCCAACTACCACCAACATCAGACGTAGCTTCCCTGTATGTATGCTGACCCTTTCATGGGACACAGCTGAGCTGCGGTGTGTGGAAGCACACCCTTGCTCTTATGTGGAACTAGCTAACAGACACCGTGGCAGCCACTCCCTCAGTTCAGACTGGCTCATGGACGCGCACAGTTTCAGCTGGGTACCAGTGACATGTGAGTTGCAGACCCCTATGTAGCATCCCATCCCACCCACCCGAGGCCAGGGGCTCCCATCCCCCAAGCAGCAGTGGCAACAAAATTGTCCCAGAGATGCCAGGCGTGGTGGCGCACGCCTTTAATCCCACACCTGGGAGGCAGAGGTAGGAGGATCGCCGTGAGTATGAGGCCACCCTGAGACTACATAGCAAATTCCAGGTCAGCCTGAACTAGAGTGAGACTCTACCTCGAAAAAAAAAAAAATTGTCCCAGAGATTGTCACGTATTCCCGGCTTCTTGAGACTCACTGGGTAGACATGTGTGTATTGAGGATAGGAATTCTCAGTACTGCCTTTTTTTTTGTAACTTTCCTAAAGATGAAATTATTTCTAAAATTAAAAATGGTGGTGGGGTGCTGGAGAGATGGTTTAGCAGTTAAAGCATTTGCCTGCAAAACCAAAGGGCCCAGCTTTGATGCCCCATGACCCATGTAAAGTCAGATGCATAAGGAGATGCATGCGTTTGGAGCTTATTTGCTGTGGCTAGAGGCTCTGGCACACACATTCTCTCTCTCCCTCTCTCTCAAGTAAACAAGTAAATAAAATATTTTAGAAATTTTAAAACAATGGTGCTGGAGAGATAACTCAGAGGTTAAAGGCACTTGCTTGTAAAGCCTTACTACTCCGGTTTGAATTCCCCAGGACCCACGTAAAGCCAGATGCGTAAAGAGGTGCATGCGTCTGGAGTTCATTTGCAGCAGGAAGAGGTCCTGGCATGGACATTCTTTCTCTCTTTCTCTCTCCTTACAAATAAATAAAAACTTTTTTTTTTCAAGGTAGGGTCTCGCTCTAGCCCAGGCTGACCTGGAATTCACTATGTAGTCTCAGGGTGGCCTTGAACTCATGGCCATTTTCCTACCTTGGCCTCCCAAGTGTTGGGATTAAAGGCATATGTCACACACCCAGCAATAAGTAATAATTTTAAAAAATAAAATAAAATAAAATAAAATAAAATAAAAAAAAATAAAATAAAATAAATAAATAGGAGCTGGGGATGTAGCTCAGTTTGTAGAATGCAGGTCCCCAGGACCACATAAAGCAGGCATGGTGGTGTTCATCTGTAATCGCAGCTCTCAGAAAGTAGAGGCAGAAGAATTAGAAGTCAAGATCATCCTCTGCTATACAGCAAGTCTGAAGCTAGCTTGGTTTACCTGAGACCCTGCCCTGCATTTTCTTTGTCAAGAAAACAAAACAAAAATATAAATAACGTCTTTTGAACATTTATGGTGCAAAAAGAATACAGAGAACGCTCTTCCCAGATCACCTGCCTCTGTGTCCTGAGGGCCTGTGTCCCTGCGGCCCTTCCAACACAGAAGTCAGGGAGCTCTCACACAGCACAGGAGCGGCTCGGGAATTCTCACTACATGGATGGGAGCTCTGGAGGGACAGAGAGACAGGGAGGTGCGGGCCCTACCCCTTCCTCCCTCTCTTCCATCACAGCAGGGCTGGGATGCCCCAGTGAGCTGCTCCAGCTCCACCGGGGTCTTCTCCCAGTTCCTGCCAGCGTCAGGTGGACCCTTGTGAGAAACTGTACCAGAATTGCCTTTCTCCAGTGTTGTTCAACCAGCGTTGCCTTTCTCCCCCTTCCCAAAGGAGGCTGCCTTTCAGATGTCCCCCAGTCAGCAGATCTGTCGCCTGTTTCTGCCCTACAATCTGTGACTACTGTGAGTGGAGCTGGCCTGCCGCCACTCAGAGCAAATAGATTATCCAGGAAGGGGGGCGGCAGCAAACACAGCGACTTTTAAATAAATAAGCAAATGACACAAGGAAGGCAGTCCGGGAGGAGGGATGAGGAGAGAGAGGTGCATTGCACAAATGCAAATTAAAATTATTTAAAAATTAAAAGTTATTTTAAATTATTTAACCTAATTGCTACCCCGTCTCCCAGGGAAACATCACTTGTGTTCTGTGGAGTGCAGAGGATTAAGCCAGTCCTCAGGCACTGGAGACAGGAAGGTTTTTTTTTTAAAAAAAAAAAAAGTACCCATGTTTCCAGCTGCCCTTTGTGTGCTGGTGTGGGGGCAGAGGGGACAGAGGCACAATGACAGCAGAAAGGGGGCGTCCCACTGATCTCATTCACATGGGTGTCACTCTTTGTGGCTTACAGCACCTCTTCTCAGTCTGACTCAATCTTCATGGCCAGAGAGGGTTCGGTGCTGTTAGCCCCACTGTCCACAGCTGCCCTGTCCTGTGGCTCAGGAACTTGGGACCCAAGGTCACGGGAATGTAAAGCAGCAGGCCTAGGCCCACAGTCCTTCCCCCTTCCAGCTCTGTGACACCAACTTCCAGGAAGGAAATGGGGAGAGGGCAGCAGGAGCAGAGGCCTCCAGAGTCAAGTAGGGCCAGGTTCGAATCCTGCTTTGGCAACTTCCCTGTTGAGTGGTTCTGGGAAAGAAACCTCACCTCTCTGAGCCTCAGTTTCCCTTCGGAAAGGATGAAGCGGGCTCGTCCTTGCAGTGTTGTTAAGAGAACTGCAGGAGACCTTGGGTGGAAGGCACATGGCTGTGAATGCCAGTGCCTTCCATCCGTGTCTGGTGAACGGAGCCTTATGGCTCCAAGGAGCCCTGGAGGAGTGGGGTGTTAGACCCCGGTCTAGTTATCATGGAAAGCCCAGTGATTGCTAGGTCCCTTGGTCTCCATCAAGCTGCACAGAGGACTCACCAGGAAGCTCTCACAGGTTCTGAAACCTTCAAGGGTCTCCAACGCCATGGAGTCCCTGGATAGTTAATTAAGGTTCTCTGGAAGGCCCCAAAGCACAGCCCCCGTCAAGGGCCTCTGCTCACCAGTCTCTTCTGAGGACTCACCCCATGGTGTGACTTACTCTGTAGCAGGAAGGACTTAAGTGCTGAGAGGAAGTGACAGTGGAGCGTTCAGCACTGAGACATCTCTATTACACCCTCCGAGGCTCAGGGACCATTGTGGAAGAGGTGGCAGAAAGAATGTAAGAGCCAAAGGAAGGGTAGGACTGCTAATAATGTGTCTTCCAGACACAAAATGGCCTTGAGATTCATGGCCTCATAGTGCCTGACACTACCTACACAAGACTTGCAAAACAGGGAGAAAAAAGGATGACATCAAAATAGAAGAGAGACTAATTGGAAAAAAGAAGAGATTCAGTAGAGGGTGGATTTGGGAGCGGGACAATGGGTGTGTAGGAGGAAATTATCATGGTTTATTGTCTATACTTACAGAAACTGGAAATTGTCAATAAGAAGATTTTTTTTTAAATGTGTGGGCTAGAGAGATGGCTTAGCATTTAAGCTCTTACTGTGAAGCCTAAGAACCCCGTTCAAGGTTTGATTCCCTAGGACCCACATAAGCCAGATGCGCAAGGTGGCGCATGCATCTGAGTCCTTTGCAGTGGCTGGAGACCCTGATGTGCCTATTCTCTCTCTCTCTCTGCCTCTTTCTCTGTTGCTCTCAAGTAAATAAATAAATAAATAAATAAATAAATAAATAAATAAATAACAAAAAATTTCTTTAAATGTGCAGGTATCCAGGCATAGTGGTGTATGCCTTTAATCCCAGCACTTGGAAGGCAGAGGTAGGAGGATCTCTGTGAGTTCGAGGCCACCCTGAGACTACACAATGAGTTCCAGGTCAGTCTGGACTATAGCAAAACCCTACTTTGAAAAACCAAAAAGAAAAAAAATATATATGCAAGAGATGTGGTCCCAACCAGTCCTCAGAGTAGAGGAAGTCCCAAGGTGCTAGCAAGGGACTTGGTAATCTTGTTAGTGGCCCTAGATTTCTGTACATTTCACATAGATTTCCTAATTATTTCAGAGCCTGTGTATGTTACTGGGGATTGAACCTAGGACTCCTTACACATGCTAGGCAAGTCATACACCACTGAGCTACATCCCCAGCATCTGTATACTGGAGCCCAGGTTAACCTTGAACTTGCAATCCTCCTGCCTCAGCCTCTCAAATAAGGTGGGAATCACAGGCCTTTGTCACCAGACCTGGCTGGTCACTTACATTCTTTTTATTATTATTATTATTATATTTATTTGACAGAGAGAGAGAATGGGCGCGCCAGGGCCTCCAGCCACTGCAAACAAACTCCAGATGCATGCATCCTCTTGTGCATCTGGCTAACATGGGTCCTGGGGAATCGAACCTGGGTCCTTTAGCTTTGCAGGCAAATGCCTTGACCACTAAGCCATCCTTCCAGCCCTCACTTACGTTCTTGAGATGATTAGTGAATGTCCATTCTGGGTCCGACCTCTGATTCCCGAGTCTGATTTGACAACCCAATGCTTTGAGACTATTATGGATGGGGAGATGCGCCTGCTGCCCGGTTCCCTCCAATCCCAACCGTGGCAACAGTCTCAGTTCCCGTGCTCCTGAAGGAGACGAATTCTCAGTGGGGTGCAGGTAGACAAGCAAGGAATCAAGATTTATGTTAGCAGGTGAGAAAGCACAAAACACAAAAAGTCCCTCCTCCAGACAGGAAGCAGACCCAAAGGGACAGTGGCAAAGGGCTGTTTCTGAGATCTGGTCTTATAACCTTGATCCACTATTTCTCCTCCCTTGTGCACTGCTAGACCTGGGCAGTCCTTTTGCTAGAATAGGCAGAGGTTTGCTCGGAAGCCATTCCTACCCACAATTCAGTCCATTGCCATCAGACGCATTGGGTGCAGGAAAATGTATGAAGGTGTGACCGCTCAAGAAGAGGCTTCCTGGAGATTGAATGGAACCTGATGGGACCAGATCAGTTTTATCTTTTTTCCCAGAATCCCATCCTTTCTCTCCTCCAGTCAGTTTGGTTTTCTCATAGTCAGCAGAAGCTTCCTTATTTCTCTCCCCCAGTGTCTGACTTCCCTGTTTTGTTTGTTTCTTTGTTGTTTGTTTGTTTGTTTTTGAAGTAGGATCTCACTCTGGTCCAGGCTGACCTGGAATTCACTATGTAGTCTCAGGGTGGCCTCGAACTCTCAGCGATCCTCCTACCTCTGCCTCCCAAGTGCTGGGATTAAAGGCGTGCACCACCACGCCCGGCTGACCTCCCTATTCTAATCTTAACATTTCCCAAATATTCCCAGCCTCACTGTTCCAACATTCATCTTAACTAAAAGTGTGCTGTGATCTGACTATAAAATGTCCCTCATGGGTCCATGTGTTTGAACATTTAGTCCTGGTGATGGTGTCTGGGAAAGTTGTGGAACATTTCGGAGGTGGAACCTTGCTGGAGGAAATGGGTCACTTGGGACCTGACCCCACTTCCTGTTGGCTCTCTGGAGGCAGTGTGACCACTGAGCCTCCTGCTTCTGCTGCCGTGCCTTCCCATCCATGATGAAACGGGTCCCCTCAAAACTGTAAGCCACACTTGCCTGTGAAGCTTAAGGACCCACGTTTGATTTCCTAGGACCACATAAGCCTGCATGTGCCTGGAGTTCATTTGCTGTGGCTAGAGGCCCTTGGGCACCCATTCTCTCTCTCTCTCCCTCTTTCTCTGTCATAAATAAATAAATAAATAAATAAATATAAATATTAATAAATAAAACAATAAATAAATAATACAATAATAATAAATAAGAAATAAAAACATAATAAATAATATATATATATAATAATAATAATGATGATAATGATAAATAAATAAATCTTTGAGCCAGAATAAACCCTTTCCTTCCCTCTCAGGTGTTGGGTCACAACAGGAACACACAGTGACACCTTGGAAAGACAATCTATTCCCAATGTATTCTGGCGTATCCTCAGGTTCATCATATGCAAATTTTCTCTGCCTTGTGGGTCCACTGCCTCGCACAGGGCTGACGTTTCTAAGGTCCCAACTACATCTACAAAGTCTCCAAATGTCTTTTGTCCTTGACTGTGACTGGATGGGTAGGTAGCTGGGAGCTTTCATATCCTAGCAGGAGTCCAACATCCCCTCTAATAAGGACCCTTTCAATTAATTCTCCCTGAGCCCCCCGTCTCAACAAAGCCTCCAGCTTCCAAGAAAGCCTGCCTGTAGAACAAGTTACATTTATCAAGAAATAATGGAAAGACTTTTTCCAGCTGCAGATTAATCAAAACCAGTGAAGAGCTTCTGACGAGCGTGAAAACTACCTACCATTTGAACTTGACAGTATTCTGGATAAAAGCAGAGAAAAATGGGCTGTTGCCGTAGACAAATGTTCAGGGGTTCAGGGTCCTTTGTGAATGCTGATATATGTATATTTTTTCCTTTCTCAATTATAAAATTTATTGATCTCACATTTAGGAATTAAGAGTAAAAACTTGAGAAAAAAAAAACCTGAAACAAAATAGCCCCTTCCCCATTTCCTAAACAAAATCTGAGCACATTAGCAGGGCGAACCAGCAAAAAGAACACTGCAGAAACAGTCAACTCAACAGCCAATGCACAGACTGGACAGAAGCTGTCCCGTGATCGGGGCAGCGAAGACGGGTATAGATTCTTTTTTATTTTGTTTGTTTTATTCTGAGGTAGGGTCTCGCTCTAACCCAGGCTGACCTGGAATTCACTGTGTAGTCTCAGGCTGGCCTCAAACTCACAGCAATCCTCCTACCTCTGCCTCCTGAGTGCTGGGACTCAAGGCATGTGTCACCATGATTGATATATATATATATTTTTTTTTTTTTTTTTTTGAGAGAGAGAGCAGAGAGAGAGAGAGAATGGGCACACCAGCGGCCTCTCAACCACTATGAACGAACTCCAGACATGTGCGCCCCCTTGTGGGCAAGTGCAGCATTATGCCCTTGCGTCACTTTGTGTCTGGCTAAAAGTGGAACCTGGAGAATCAAACGGGCATTCTTAGGCTTAACAGGCAGGCGCCTTAACTGCTAAGCCATCTCTCCAGCCCATGGTATATATTCTTAAAGGGAGCCCAGTGTTACGACACATGTGGGCAATATAAGAGGCCACACTGCCTAGTCCAAGGCCAGATGGGCAGCTCCCCTGATGCCCAGGAAAACAAGACCAGCTCACTGTTGCCAGGTAAACTGAAGGCCACCTTGGTTGTGGCATTGGGTTCTATCTAGTGTCTCCTGGCTTCCAGGTACATAGAACTTCTCCTTCTCTGAAAACTTATGATGAGGGACCACCTTGCTTGGCTTCTGCTCTTGGGATTTCCAGAGTTTCTGTCTCCCCCTTCTCTGTGTTTCTCCTGCCCTGTCCCCATCTCTGTGTATCTTCACCCCACTCTGCCACCCTGGCATAATGCTTCCCAACTTTCCTAATAAAAGCTTTAACTCTCAAAAAGCATTTTTGGGGCTGGAGAGACGGCTTAGTGATTAAGGCACTTGCTTGCAAAACCTACGGATCCAGGCTCAGTTCCTCAGGACCCATGTAAAGCCAGATGCACAAGGTGGCGCATGCGTCTGGAGTTTGTCTGCAGTGTCTAGAGGCCCTGGTGTGCCCACTCTCTCTCCCTGCCTCTTTCTCTTTCTGTCTCAAATAAATTCATTACATCAAATTTTAAAGTATATATTTAAAAAAAAGCTTTTTTTTTGTTAGTTTTTGTTTTTTGAGTAGGGTGTCACTCTAGCCCAGGTTGACCTGGAATTCACTCTGTATTCTCATGGTGATCCTTCTACCTCTACCTCCTGAGTGCTGGGATTAAAGGCGTGGACTACCACACCTGGCAAAAATAACATTTTTATCTTAGCCCTTCTCTCTTGACCAGAATGCTCTCCCCATCACATTATCACTCGGGTCAGGTGAAATGGCCCCTGCTAAACAGCTTATCACCCAGGTCGGGTGACATGGCCCCTGTCAGGTAACAGACCCCTTTATACTCATTCACTTTGTTCCTCTTCTACTATTTCTCTGACTGTTCCCCAAAACTCTTTAATGTCACCCAAAATGCATCCGTATCCCACTTTATAATGTCACCACGCTCGTGCTCTTAACTTTACAGGCAAGCCTAAACTTCATTTACTGAAGTCACTGAATACTGATTTTTTTTTTCAAATTCTGTGTGGATGAACACATGGGGTGTGGCTCAGAATCCCCCTCCAGGGACCCTTCCCCTCCACCTGGATGTCCGGCTCATAGCTTGGGCCCCAACAATCCTCTGTAGGGCTGGACTCAGCTTCCCAGCCCATAACAGGTGCTCTCCAGAGGGGTGTGGACAGAGAGCCTGGGGCATGAGAGGGGGAATGTGTATGATTTGAACTAACAGGAGAAAAATCGTTTTTATTAAATATTTAGTGTGCTTTGACGAGCAGTGCATCAATATGCTGTATTAATAAATTTACAGACATGGGAGCGGATCTCAACAGCAATGAAGACCCCAAAGAGCTATAGATGTTACTTTCCAGAAAGATTCTCCTGTCCCTACCTTCCTCCCTCCCCGTTTCTCCAATCTCTACTTTCCTCGGATTTCTACTTCAGTGCCACCTGCCTCAGGCCTTTGGTTTGCTCTCCATCCGGGTTCCTGACATTCCAGAAGCCTCTTATGTGCAGTCTGGCTGCCCCTCAGACTCAGTAACAGTCTTGGTCAAGTCTAATGTATCAGACCTCTATGATAGTTACTTGGGTGTATTGTATATGTGGTATGGTGTGTGTGTGGGGGTGTGGTATACACACGTGTGTGTGCAGATGTACATGCCCCAAGCGCATACATGAAGAGGCCACCAGAGAGCATTTTTTGGTTTATTTTATTTTATTTTTGGTTTTTCCAGGCTGACCTGGAATTCACTCTGTAGTCCCAGGCTGGCCTTGAACTCACTGTGATCTTCCTACCTCTGCCTCCTGAATGCTGGGACTAAAGCATGCGTCACTACACCTAGCATTTTTTTAATTTTTTAATTAATTAATTTGACAGAAAGAAAGAAGGAGAGAGAGAGAGAGGATGGGCATGCCAGGGCCTCCAGCCACTGCAAGTGAACTCCAGATGCATGTGCCACCTTGTGCGTATGGCTAACATGGGTCCTGGGGAATCGAATCTGGGTCCCTTGGCTCTGCAGGCACGTGCATTAACCACTAAACCATCCCTCTATACCCCCCCTTTTTTTTAAAGCAAGGTCTTACTCTAATCCAAGCTGACCTTGAACTCACAGTGATCCTCCTACCTCAGTCCCCTGAGTGCTGGAATTAAGTGTGAGCCTCCTGCCCGCCTTTCTTCTCTTTTGTGCTCACCTGTGTGTTTCCTTGAGATAGTCTCTCACTGAACCTGGAGCTGCCAGGTTTCAGTCAGTGGACTCCAATAATCCTTCGCTTTCTGTTCCCCACAGGGCTGTGGTCACAGGTGTGTGTTGACATGCCCAGGTATTTTTGTGGGTGCTAGGGAATCACACTCAGGGTAAACCAGGCCCTCGTGCTTGTGCAGCCAGCACTTTTACCCACTGGGCCATCTCAGACCCCAGTGGTTACTCTAGAGTCTCAACTTGATTGGATTGAGAACTCCTAGGAAATCACACTTTTGGGTGTGCCTGCTTCCAGAGAAGATTAACTGAAGGGAGAAGACCTGCCCTGAATGTGGTTGGCACCATCCAGTAGGCTGGGGGCCCCGGTAGGTGGGACAAAAGGGGAAGGAAGAGGGCTTCGGAGGTGGCTCAGTGCTAAAGGCACTCACTTACAAAGCCTGAAGAGTCTGCTTCAGATCCCCAGTACCAGATGCACAAAGTGGCATGTGCATCTGGAGTTTGCAGCAATAAGAGGCTGGCATGCCCATTTTTAAAAGCTTTATTTTTATTTATTAGAGACAGAGAGAGGGATGGAGGGGAGAGAGAGAGAGAGGGAGACAATGAGCACGCCAGGGCCTGTAGCCACTGCAAACGAACTCCAGACGCATGTGCCACCATGTACATCTGGCTTACGTGGGACCTGAAGAATCGAACCTGGGTCCTTAGGCTTTGCAGGCATGTGCCTTAACCGCTAAGCCATCTCTTCAGCCCAAATAAATATTTTTTAAAGGAAGAAGGAAGAGGAAGCAGCTAGCACACGTATTCTTTCTCTCTCTGCTTCCTGGAAGTCCTACTGCACCAAGCCCCTACCACAGTGGTGTTCCTGCCTCAGTACAAACCCAGAAACAACACAGCCAGCACTTTAATGCCAGCATTCAAGGAGGGAGAGGTATGCCACAAGTCTACAAAGCTACTTCCAGACCTGCCAGGGTTACAAAAACAAACAAACAAACAAATATTACATTCTCCAGAAAGTTCTAAAGACACAGGGAGATTTTTCCAGCTAGGAGACAAAGTGTAAACATAGGCCACAAAATCCATATACAAAATCCTCTGGACTATGAAAATGTAAATATGTAAATATGTTTGGGAAAAGAACCTGGAAGGAAACCCTGTCTAAAGAGTGCCAGAGGCCTTCTCTGCTTTAGTCCAGCACACATGAGCCAAGCCAGCCTCCATTCATGACTGCAGCTAAACCCCATTTAAAGATCACAGCTGATTTTGGTTTCCAACGTAATCCATTTCTGGGTTTTTCTAGTTTTCGACAAAGAGTAAGTTCTACCTTTATACAAATGCAATCGAACTGGTGTTGTGTGTGTGTATGCGTGTGTAGTGCCTGCTCTGTGAAGCAAACAGTCCTTTGAAATTGGAGCTTCACGCCTGGATTCCTGCTGGCTCGTGCCTTTGTTTTTCTGCCCCTGCAAAGGGGGAGAGACTGGTTTCTTCTAGAGAAGTTGGGGGACTTGACTAGTCACTTCCCCTGGGAATCCAGGGGTTACCTCACCCATACTGGGGTCCAGGCCCCCTAGACAAGAGTGACAAGCCCTGGGGTGGACAGCAAAGGTCAGTGAGGGCGGCATCCCACCTCCATCTCCACGGGCATCAGGCAACACAGTGATTGTAACTTCAACCGAAGGAGTTGGGTTACATGTAAGAACGAACTTCCCTTTCAGCAGGAAGCGGGGAAGACGCCCCACTCCAGGGGTTCAAAAGCTGCTGAGTGAAAGCAGGCTCTTCTAACCCCAAGACTCCAGTATGCTTCCATGGAATCCCAGGTGGGGTTGGGCTACCTCTATGACAGAAAGCTCATCAGGTTCAGACCCAAGTGTGAAGGGATTTGGCTGAGCTACTCTACAAATCTAACCTCATCGGAGAAGTGTGCAATCAGGAAGGACCATGTGGCCTCCGGGCCACTCCGGGTCAAAAGGGAAGGATCAAAAGGGCTGGAGAGATGGCTTAAAGGTTCAGGTGCCTGCCTCCTAAGCCTAAGAATGCCAGTTCCAATCTACAGGTCCCACGTTTAGCCAGATGCAAAGTGACGCAAGGGCACAATGCCGCACTTGACCACAAGGGAGCGCACACATCTGGATTTCCTTCACAGCAGCTGAGAGGCTGCTGGCATGCCCATCTCTGTCTCTCTCTCTCTCTGTCTCTCCCTCTCTCTCTTTCTCTGTGTCTCTCTCCAAAAAAAAAAAAAAAAAAAAAAGGGAAGGATCTTAGCGGATACAGCCCCTAGCCGGGCGTGGTGGCCCACGCCTTTAATCCCAGCACTCGGGAGGCAGAGGTAGGAGGATCGCTGTGAGTTCAAGACCAGCCAGGGACTACATAGTGAACTCCAGGTCAGTCTGAGCTACAGTGAGACCCTACCTTGGGGGAAAAGAAGAAGCAGCAGCAGCTGCCCCTTGCACACAGGGACAACCCAGAACCCCAAAATGGAAACCTGGCAGCCTGGGTATTTGGCACCTATAATGACAACGAGGTCCCACTTCTCTAGTCCCGTTCCAGCCCAGCTCTTAGCTTCTTCTTCCTCCAGGTCTCAGCCTCGGTGGGACAGCCCCCTGCCTCAATTCCCAGCACGCCCTCATGGGCCTCCCTGGCTATATGTGGGGCTGGGAGGGAGCCCACCCCAAGAGGCTCTCAGAAGGGAAGAGGGGCAAACAGGCTGGGGTTGGGGCTCAGGTGGTAGAGAGTGCTTGTCTAGCAAGCATGAAGCCCTGATTCAATCCCCAGAACCATGTAAACCGGGTGTGGTGGTGCATGCCTATGGTCTAGTCAAGAGGTGGAGGCAGGAGGATCCGGAGTTCAAGGTCAAAACTCTTCAACTACATAATGAGGAGTTTGAGGCCAGCCTGGGATACACGAAACCCTGTCTAAAACAAAACAAAATAAAAAACTTCTGAGGTTAGAAACAATTAGCTCAGATTAAATAATACAAACAGACCGAACAGCCAGTACAAAAATCTCAAAGATCTTAATTGGAACTTGATTTGGGGGAGAAAAAAAATCAGCTAAAGAGACAATTGGGGACAATTGAGAAAAGTTTAATAAAGACTACACATTAGAAGAATTAGGAAATTATTAATTTTGGTAGTTATGATACCATACTTGTGATCATATAGAAATGTGGTTTGGGTGTTTGTTTTTTTTTTTTTTTTTTTTGGGAGTTGTGTGTTAATACAGGAATAAATACCACAACATCAGGTTACTTTCGAATGGTTCTGCAAAGACAATAGATAAAACAAAACAAAGGTGGAAAATATTAGCAAATGTTGAATGTAGGTGGTGGGTCTATGGGTACTCATTGCACCATCCTTTCCACTTTTCTGTCTTTGAAGATTTTGTAGTAAAAAGTTAAACCAGCTGGGCATGGTGGCACACACCTTTAATCTCAGCATTCAGGAGGCAGAGATAAGCAGATGGCCATGAGTTTAAAGCCATCCTGAGACTACATAGTGAATTCCAGGTCAGCCTGGTCTAAAGCAAGACCCTATCTTAAAAAACAAAAAGACTTAAATCAGGGCTGGAAAGATGGTTTAGCAGTTAAGGCACCTGCCTGCTAAGCCTAAGAACACCCGTTCAATTCTCCAGGTCCCACACTTAGCCAGACGCAAAGTGACGCAATGGTGCAATGCCACACTTGACCACAGGGGCGCAAGTGTCTGGAGTTCATTCACAGTGGTTGAGAGGCTGCTGGTGCATCCATTCTCTCTCTCTCTCTCCTCTCTTTCTGACTCTCTCTCTCTAAAAAAAAAAAACAAAAGTTAAATCAGGGGCTAGGGTGATGCTCCATGGATAAAGTACTTGATGGTCAAGCCTGAGTACCAGAGCTCTATCCCCAGATCCCCCATAAAAGTCTAGCAGCCACCAAGGGTTTCTGTAATCTAAGCACAGTGACGGCGAGATGGGAGGCAGAGCCAGGAGAACTGAGCTCCAGGCAAGCACAGCAGTCCAGGACAGTGAGAATGAAAGAGACCTTGCCTCAAACTGGGTAAAAACAAGAAACAACCTGATGGGCTGGAGAGATGGCTTAGCAGTTGAGTGCTTGCCTATGAAGCCTAAAGACCTAAAGCCTAAAGTTCGAGGTTTGATTCCCCAGGACCCACATAAGCCAGATGCACAAGGAGGCACATGCACCTGGAGTTCGTTTGCAGTGGTTGGAGGCCCTGGTGCACCCATTCTCTCTCTCTCTATCTGCCTCTTTCTCTGTCTCTCTCAAATAAATAAATAAAAAGAAAATAAAAAGAGCTGGGTGTGGTGGCGCATGCCTTTAATCCCAGCACACAGGAGGAAGCACAGGTAGGAAAATCGCTGTGAGTTCAAAGCCACCCTAAGACTACAGAGTGAATTCCAGGTCAGCATAAGCTAGAGTGCCACCCTACTTTGAAAACACCAAATTAAATAAATAAATAAATAAATAAATAAATAAATAAATAAAAACAACCTGAAAGTTGTCCTTGGACCTCCACACATGCACCGTAGCATGTGCACACCCATACTCACACTCACATACACACATCACACACAAACACAATGTGGGTTTTTTAAAATATTAAAAGCTAAAATGGGGGTTGAAGAGATGGTTCTGTGGTTAAAGGCCCCTGCTTACAAAGACTGAAGGCCTGGGTTCAATTCCCCAGCCCCCATGTACGTCTGTATGTGCATCTGTGACCCCAACCCTCTTCAACAATGGGAAGCAAAGCCAGGAAAATTCAAAATTAGTGGGTCACATGGTCTGACATCAGGTTGCAGTCTAGCACCAAGAGACCCTATCTCAAAGAACGTGGACCACAGACACCTCAAAGTTGTCCTCCAATGTCCAATATGATGCACACTGAGAGAGAGTGTGTAATAAATAAATGAATTTTCAAAAAAATATTTTGGGGCTGGAGAGATGAATTAGCAGTGCAGGCACTTGCTTGCAAAGCCTAAAAATCCAAGTTTGATTCCCCAGTGCCCATGTACAGTGAGATGAAAAAAGTGGTACATGTGTCTGGAGTTCATTTGCAATGGCCAGAGGCCCTGGTATGCCCATTTTCTCTCTCCCTCTCTTTTCTTCCTCTCTGCTTGCACATAAGTAAATAGATAAGAGTATTATTTATTCACTTGAGAGAGACAGAGAGAGAGAGGCAGTCAGAGAGAGTGATGAGTATGGATGCACCAGGGCCTCCTGCCACTGCAAACAAACTCCAGATGTGTGTGCCACTTTGTGCATCTGGCTTTATATGAGCCCTGGGGAATCAACCCCAGGCAGTCAGCCTTTGCAAGCAGTGTCTTTAAGCATTGAGCCATCTCTCCAGCCCCAATTCTTAAAAAAGATTTTATTTATTTATTTATATGAGAGAGACAAATAGAGAGAGAGAGAGAGAGAAAGAATGGGCGTGCCAGGGCCTCCAGCCACTGCAAATGAACTCCAGATGCATGCACCACCTTGTGCATCTGGCTTACATGGGTCCTGGGGAATTGAGCCTCCAACCGGGGTCCTTACGCTTCACAGGCAAGTGCTTAACTGCTAAGCCATCTCTCCAGCCCCAGCCCCAATTTTTTTTTAATTAAAAGAAGAAAACAGCTGTAAACAGAGGAAATTATGAAATACTTCCAGGCCTCGTGGCACCAGTAGCAAACCCAGAGTTCAGCTGCTAATTGATGTCCGGCCATCCCTGCCCCACCTCCTGCTCACATCCCAAAGCCTCAGGCTTTTCCCAGCTCTATTCCAGGGACCTCACACATACTAGGCAAGAGTTCTACCACTAAGCTACAACTTCATTCCTTTCTTATTTTATTTTGAGACAGAATCTCACCATTTATTTATTATTTTTTTTATTTTTTATTTATTTTTTATTTATTTTTTTTTTTTTTTTATAGTGAGACAGTCCAGGCTGACCTGGAATTAACTTGTAGTCTCAGGGTGGTCTCGAACTCCAGGATCCTCCAGCTCTGCCTCCCAAGTGCTGGGATTAAACGCCAGACGCCCGGCTTATTTTATTTTTTTATAGTGAGACAGAGAGATAGAGAATTGGCATGCCAGGTCCTCAGCCACTGCAATCAAATTCCAGACCTTGCGCTTGCCTCACCTTTGTGCGTCTGGCTACCGTGGGATCTGGAGAGTCAAACCTGGGTCCTTAGGCTTCACAGACAAGCACCTTAACCACTAAGCCATCTTCCAGCTCCGGATCTCACTGTTTATCCCAGGCTGGCCTTGAACTCTCCACTGTCTTGCTTCAGCCTCCCAAATGCTGGGGTTACTGGCATATGCCACCACGCCCAGCCAGAGCCTGAGGTTTCTATATCCGTAAAATAGGAACAACAGCCGAGTATGGTGGCGCACACCTTTAATCCCAGCGCTCTGGAGGCAGAGGTAGAAGGATCACTGTGAGTTCAAGACTAGCCTGAGACTATAGAGTGAGATCCAAGTCAGCTTGGGCTAGAGCAAGACCCTACTGCAAAAGAAGAAGAAGAAGAAAAGAAGGAGGAGGAGGAGAGGAAGAGGAGAGAAAGAAAAGAAAGAAAGAAAGAAAGAAAGAAAGAAAGAAAGAAAGAAAGAAGAAAGAAAGAGAGAGAGAGAGAGAGAAAGAGAGAAAAGAAGGGAAAAGAAAAGAAACAGAGAAAAAAATAGGAACAACACCCACACCAATCAGGAAGTCTGGATGGACTTACACACCTGGAAGGTCACAGAACCCAGCTGGCCCAGTAAATGGTTATTTTAACCCTTTCTTTGCATATTCCCTACCTAGAAAGATAGCTGGTCTCACTACAGACAGTGAGTCTGAAGATTCAAGGAAAGATTTACACTTCCAGGAAGACAAAGTCCACAGGGCTGGGGATGTAGTTCAGTTGGTAGAGTGCTGGCTTAGTGTGCACAAAGCTCTGGGCTGGATTCCCAGCACCACCAAAACCAGACATGGCGGCAGAAGTCTCTCATCTCAGCACTTGGGAGGTAGAGACAGGAAGATTGAGTTCAAAGTTATTCTCAGTTACTTAGTGAGACTAGCATGGGCTTCACGAGACTCTGCACAAAAGAAAGAGAAGGAAGGGAAAGGAGGGAAAGGAGAGGAGAGGAGAGGAGAGGGGAGGGAGGGAAAGGAAATGGAGAGGAGGGGGGAGAGAGGAGAGGAGAGGAGAGGAGAGGAGAGGAGAGGAGAGGAGAGGAGAGGAGAGGAAAGAAATGGGAGAGGAGAGGAGAGGAGAGGAAAGAAATGGGAAAGGAATGGGAGAGGAGAGGAAAGGAGAGGAATGGAAAGGAAAGGGGAAGGGAAGGAAAGGAAAGGAAAGGAAAGGAAGGGAAAGGAAAAGGAAAGGAAAGGAAAGGAAAGGAAGAAAAGAAAAGGAAAGAAAGGAAAGGAAAGGAAAGGAAAGGAAAGGAAAGGAAGAGGAAGGGAAGGAAGGAAGGAAGAAAAGAACAGAAGGAAGGAAGGGGAGGGAAGAGAAGAGAAGAGAAGAGAAGAGAAGAGAAGAGAAGAGAAGAGAAGAGAAAAGACACAAAACTTTGCCCTCTTCCTCCTGCTAAGAACAACTAAAGAAAACCCTATATATTTATCTATGCTGAACACAGGAAGACCAGATGGAAAATGAAGAGGAAAAGGCAGGCCACCGGGAGCCTTGCCCACTAAGCACCAACTTATCCTGGCAATAAAAGCCAGTGGAAAGCATAGACACCCGTCCTCACTCAGCTCAGTGGCCTTCACACCACACTGGGGCTGTATCGCAGAAAACCAAGAAGGGAGCTGGGACTTTCACAGCCCACCTTTGGTAACACATCATCCCCTGTAGTGTTCATGGAGATGTGGTGACGTAGAATCCCACCCCTGGCCAGCCTTACTCAGTGTGGATAGGGAGAAGAGGGGAATCTGGGGTTTACCTCTCCTGACAATAACAAGGCAGATCCTCCCCTTTCCCTGCCAGAAAGCTGTCAGAGAAAGCCAGTTAGTAAAGAACATTTAATTAAGAACCAGAGTTTTGCAACATGACATGAAAACACCCAGGTTTGGATCGAAGATCGTTTGCTAAGTCAGGAGTCAGAAAGATCTGAACCGGAATGAGACAAGGGCAATCAATAGAGACAACTCCAAAATGACAGAGAAGGTGGGAAGGGTTGACACAGACTGCAAAGCAACCATACAAAAATGTCTCTTGGAGCAGTCATGAGCACGTGCAAAAACAAGACGTGAAGAATGAAATGGAAATTTTAGAACTGAAAAATATAATAACCAAAAGAAAAAGTCCAAAGGAGGGACTCCATGGCAGAATGAAAGAGACAGGGGAAGGGATTGCAGGAACTCAAAGATAAAATCTATAGAAATATCCATTCTGAATCATACAGAGAAAAACGGGTTCAATAAACAAACAGAACATTTGTGTCATCAGATGGAAAGGAAAAATAGAAAAGAGAAGAGGAGAAAGCAAGCAGAGCTGAAGAAGTACTTAAAGAAATAATGGGGGGGGGGTGAAGAAACAGCTCAGCAGTTAAAAAAGCTTGCTGACAAAGCCTGCCAGTCCAAGTTTGATTCCCCAGTACCCATGTCAAACCAGATGCACAAAGTGACGCATGCATCTGGAGTTCATTTGCAGAGGCAAGAAGCCCTTGTGTGCCCATTTTCTTTATCCCTCCATCTCTCTCTCTCCTTGCAAATAAAGAAAAATATCTTTAGAACAGAAATAATGTTGTAAGTAAATTTCTAAAAACTAAAGACCTAGGCTGGGCATGGTGGTGCATGCCTTTAATCCAAGCACTCTGGAGGCAGAGGTAGGAGGATCACCATGAGTTCGAGGCCACCCTGAGACTACATAGTGAATTCCAGGTCAGCCTGAGCTAGAGTGAGACCCTACCTCAAACAAACAAACAAACAAATAAATAAATAAATAAATAAATAAATAAATAAATAAATAAAAACTAAAGACCTGCAAAAAAAAAAAAAAGACATTAAGGGGCTGGAGAAATAGCTTAGCAGTTAAGAGCTTGCTTGTGAAGCCTAAGGACCCCAGTTCAAGGCTTGATTCCCCAGAACCCACATAAGCCAGATGCACAAGGTGGTGCATGCTTCTGGAGTTCATTTGCAAGGGCTGGAGGCCCTGGCATGCCCATTCTCTCTCTCTCTCTCTCTATCTGTCTGTCTTTCTCTCTCAAATAAATCAATAAAAATATCTTTTAAAAAAGACATTAAAAGAAACTGGGGCTGGAGAGATGGCTTAGCAGTTAGCACTTGCCTGTGAAGCCTAAGGGTCCCAGTTTGAGGCCCGATTCCCCACGTAAGCCAGATGCACAAAGTGGTACATGCATCTGGAGTTCATTTGCAGTGGTTGGAGGCTCTGGTGTGCCCATTCTCTCTCTCCCTCTTTCTCTCTCTCTCTCTCTCTCTCTCCTTCTGTCTTTGGTGCTCTCAAATAAATAAATAAAAATAAAAATAAACAACTAAAAGGGGCTGGGAGAAATGGCTCATTAGGTAAAAGCATCTTGCGATACAGGCATAAGGACCTGAGCTCAGATCCTCAGCACCCACATAAAAACATGTAAAAAGGCTGGAAATAGCCACACACACCTCTGATCCCAGCACTGAGGAGGATGGGGGTGGAGACAGGATGGTAACTGGGGCTTGCTGGCCAACCACCCTAGCCAATCAGCAGTGAGTTTCCAGTTCACTACTAGAAGGTCTCAAGGAAATAAGAGAGAAGAGAAACAGGAGGATACCCAGTGTCCTCCTCCGGCCTCCTCACACATGTGCATGCACCTGCATACACATACACGCTCGTGACTATACCACATGTACACACACACACCATGCATATACACACTCTCAAAAAGAAATAAATCTTAAGCCCAGCTTGGTGGCACGCGCCTTTCATCCCAGCACTCAGGATGCCGAGGTAGGAGGATCGCCGTGAGTTTGAGGCCACTCTGAGACTACATAGTGAATTCCAGGTCAGGCTGGGCTAGAGAGAGACCCTACCTCAAAAAACAAAAAATAATAATAATAATAAGAAGAAATAAATCTTGGCTAAATATTTGATACTGTACAACCTACAGCTCCTTTTCAGAGATGATTAGTCTCTTTTTAAAAATATATTTTATTTATTTACTTGAGAGAGAGAGAGAGAGAGCACGCCAGGGCCTCCAGCCACTGCAAACAAACTCCAGATGCACGTGCCCCTTGTGCATCTGGCTTACGTGGGTCCTGGAGAATCGAACAGGGATCCTTTAGCTTTGCAGGCAAACGCCTTAACCACTAAGCCATTTCTCCAGCCCCTAGTCTCTTAATTCTAAACTAATCAGCACTAAGAATGCTGCTTCACACCACATAGTAGAAAATGGCAGGTGTATATGTAGGACCATTTCAGAATTGTGTGTAAATTCTGTCCTAATCCCAAAATCAAAAAATTAACTTAATTTTTAAAATACTTATTTATTTATTTATTTATTTATTCATTTATTTATTTGAGAGAGAACACAAAGCGAGTGAATGGGCACACCAGGGCATCCAGCCACTGCAAACAAACTCCAGACGCATGCACTACCTTGTGCATCTGGCTCATGTGGGTCCCGGGGAATCAAACCTGGGTCCTTAGGCTTTGCAGGCAAGTGCCTTAACCACTAAGCCATCTCTCCAGCCCTTAATTTGTGTGTGTGTGTGTGTGTGTGTGTGTGTGTGTGTGTGTAACTCAAGTTAGCAACTCAAACAGCAAAAATTTGGGAGAGCATAGATCATTATTTTTTTAAATCCCTATTTATAACCTGTAAACAAATAAATAAATAATAAATATGTTAGCATGATCATAATCCCCTCACACTACTCTTTATGAAGCTGGGACCTAGAGGACCCAGAACTAAGAGACTCTGTAGGGTTACAAAAGGTTGCCTAAAGGAGTGTGACCAAACACACACACACATACAAAAAAAAAAAAAAAAACCTGAATAAAGCAACTTAAGGAAGGGAAGATTTGTTTTGGCTTACAGTTTAAGAAGGGACACCCTCCATCATGATGCAAGGAGCATGAGGAGGCTGGTCACACTGCGTCCACAGTCAGGAAGTGGACAGGGATGCAGGCTGGTGCTCAGCTTGCTTCCTCCTTTTGTGTTCAGTCTGAGCCCCCAGCCCATGGGATGGTACTGTCCATACTCGGGGTGGGTCTTCCCACCTCCGTGAAACCTCCCTGGAAACACCCTCACAGACATGCACAGATGTGCGTCTCCTAGGTGATTCTAAATATCGTCACAAATAAACTTAAATAAATAAATAAAGGTGGGGCCTGGAGAGATAGCTTAGTGGTTAAGCACTTGCCTGTGAAGCCTAAGGACCCTGGTTCGAGTCTCAGTTCTCCAGGACCCATGTAAGCCAGTTGCACAAGATGGGGCATGCATCTGGAGTTCGTTTGCAGTGGCTGGAGGCCCTGGCGCGCCCATTCTCTCTCTATCTATCTGCCTCTTTCTCTCTCTGTCTGTCACTCTCAAATAAATAAACTAATTAAGTATTGTTGTGTTGACAATGAGGAGTCACCATCACAGGAGAGAAGAAGACAGGTCACCCTGGGTGTTGTCCTGAGGACCAGGCAATCCTGGGCTTTCTGTGTACACAAACCCATCCTGGAATTCTAGAACCTGGGATGTCTGGGGAACGCAGGGAGCAGCTTCCCATGCCATCTGCATGTCTCACTGAGGACGCCCGTCACACCTGGACCACTGCAAGAGCACGTTGTCTGCACAGGACTCAGGCCCATTCTCAGGAAAAGGGTAAAGCTGAGGCACAAAACAAGGCAAGGCAGCCTCCCTAGTGCGCTGAGGCCAGCTTCTGCCACACACATGCCTGGCTACTTAACGACTCGTACTAATTGTCAGTGCTATGATGAAATTCCCAATATCCTAACCATGCCTCCTGAGTAAGACACACGCTGTGGTTTCAACATGAAATGAGCCCCACAGACTCATTAGCTTAATACTTAGTGCCCAGCTGGTGGTACAGTTTTGGAAGGCTGTGGAAGTGGAGTCT
The DNA here is from genome assembly GCA_036365145.1 of Orientallactaga sibirica. Lineage (NCBI taxonomy): Eukaryota > Metazoa > Chordata > Mammalia > Rodentia > Dipodidae > Orientallactaga > Orientallactaga sibirica. The sequence continues at coordinate 13,306,094 of JAEOAD010000016.1, forward strand.
GGCTACAGGAAGTGAGTCACTAGAGGTGGTCCTTGAGGTATCACAAGCCCAACCCCCATTTCTTATCCAAGCTCTGCTTCCTGACAGTGGACATGATGGGACCAGACATCAGGCTCCCAGCTCCGTGTGTTTCCACCACGATGGGCTGCATTCCCACGAACTGAGCCAGAATCAACCTTTCCCTACGTTAAGTTGCCTCTCATCAATGAATTGATAACAGCAATGAGAAAATGAACTGATACACATCATGGCTCACAAAATACATGAGTAGCCCCTTCTCACCTTCTGCTGGGCATGGACAAAATGCCCAAGTCTTCTCCATGCCCTTCCGTATGTGTGTGACGTCCCTGTTCTGGATATCAGAGAAAGGCACACTGATTCATCACCCGCTAATGGAGATGAACACCACAGACCTCATAAAACAAAAGCAGACATCCCATGACTCAGAGAGAGTGTCAGAATTCTACCCAGACATTTCCACCGGCAAAGGCTATCTATCTACAGAGGCATGGGCGGGGGGTGGGGGGAGAAGATGCCTGAAGGGTTTACATGGTGGGAAGGCATAACCCCCCTGAGTACTAAAAGGGCAGAGAGAACTGGAGCTGAGGAGGGAGGAACTTCAGTTGTAGAGGAGAGCAGGCACAGTTAGAACTCAAACACAGGCAGACACTCCACTCCCTGGCGGGCCCCGCAGGCACCTCCATTAGCCAAACCAACCACAGACAGAATGCAAAGGAAGTCACAAAAAAAAGAAAAAGAAAGAAAGAAAGAAAGAAAGAAAGAAAGAAAGAAAGAAAGAAAGGAAGGAAGGAAGGGAAAGAGAGAAAGAGAAAGAGAAGAGCTGGAAAGATGACTTAGAGGTTAAGGCAATTTCTTACAAAGCCTGAGGACCCACGTTCGACTCTCCAGGTCCCATATAAGCACGCAAGGTCGCACATGCGCACAAGGTGGTGCATGCATCTAGAGTTCGATTACAGTGGCTGGAGGCCCTGGCGCATCAATCCTCCCTCTTTCTCTCTCTCTCTCTCTCTCTCTCTCCTTTGCTCCTTCTCATAAAAAGGGGGGGGGCAGTCTGTTGGGCTTGCCTCAAAAAAAATAAAATAAAAAGTTTCTCTAAAGCGAGGATAGGCCAAGAGTGAGGCAGCAAGTTCAGAGACGTGCAGGGACCGCGGAGGACACCCATCACACACCATCATGGTCACCAAAGGCCTGGCATCCACATGCAAGACTCAGACACCCTTCCACACTTCACTGCTTTGCCCTGTGTTGTCTTAGCCTGCCAGCACAAGTGTAGTGTGTCCCCAGGGAACAGGGTACAGAGGAGAAGCCGTGGTGCCCTAGGCCTCCAGGGAAGGGGAGTGAGGGAGGCAGGAAGTCCCCTGTTCACACAGCCAAGCCTAAAGAGCCTGGACCAGGCTAGGCGCCCTTCCCTCGGCCAGGAGCCCTACACTGATGGCAGTGCCACCGTTTCCTCTCCTCTTGGCATCGAGCCCCCAAAACACGGGGGACACACTTCCTCCAAGTCCCCCACCCCCCTCTCAAACTTTGGGCCTCGTCTCTGCTGCAAACTCGGCATCTCCATGGCAGGGCCTGTCCCCAGAGGCTCGCTGACAGATATACTGAGGCAGTGGCCAGCAGGGTCCCCAGCTGCCAAGGACTCCCCTTCATCCACAGTCTTGGAACACAGAGGGAAGCCAAAGGGAAAAAGACACCACAGGCTGCAGGCAGCCTGCACGACCTCCACTAGCAGTGAGCTTCCCTCCACCCCCTGCTGGCAAGAAGGTTTCATCACAAGGGGAAATTGCCACCCAAGAAGGGAAAGGCCAGGAGAGGCAAGCCCGAGAGACATGCATGAGGGATCACTGTGAGGTGCCTTCAACCCAAAACTAAAAACGAAACTTGTCCCCACCTCCTACCCTGCTACTCTGTCCTCCCCCTCAAGAATTAAGTCAACGAAGTCGGCCAACTCCATACTTAAGACTGCAGCTCATTAAAGCTGAAAGGGATCCCAGAGAAAAGGCCAACACTTCAACTGATGGAGGAAAAGATTTAGAGATGGCTCAGCGATTAAGGTGCTTGCCTGAAAAGCCTAATAGCCAGGCATGGTGATGCATGCCTTTAATCCCAGCGCTTGTGAGGCAGAGGGAGGAGGATCGCCGTGAGTTCGAGGCCACCCTGAGACTACATAGTGAACTCCAGGTAAGTCTGAGCTAGAGTGAGACCCTACCTCGAAAAAATAAAACAAAACAAAACCAAAAAAAACCTGAAAAGCCTAACAAGCCAGGTTTGATCCCCCTCTGCTTGCAATAGATAAATTAAAAATACTTAAAGCAGGGTGTGGTGGCGCACATCTTTAATCCCAGTACTTGGGAGGCAGAGGTAGGAGGATCACCATGAGTTCTCAGCCACCCTGAGATCACAGAGTGAATTCCAGGTCAGCCTGGGCTAGAGTGAGACCCTACCTCGAAAAACCAGGAAAAAAAAATACTTAAAAGACTCAGAAAGGGGAAGCAATATGACCTGGCCACACCAGGGCTATGTGTCAGGGCATGTCCTAGATGGTGAGGGGACAGAGGGACAGACTGACCATGTTTCTGGCCTCGTGGAATTGGCATTCCAGAGCAAGGCTGCCCCACACAGCTTCCTGCAATGCTGGGCAGGCTCTCTCTGCTCTCCAGTACCACTACTCACAGGGGGCTTTGGAGCACTCGAACAAGGCTCGTGGACTTCCTCCCTGTTGACCAGCTGTCAAAATACTGGAAAGATCTATGCAGCCTGCAGGCTTTTCAGAGACAGAAGTCATTAATGGTGTTAAACAGCAGTGGACCCTGCAAGCTTTTACAGTTGGCCAGCCATGCCAAATGTGCCAAGTGGCACAATAGTGGCACTTCTTTTTTGGGGGGGGGAACCAACCACTCTCTGATTGGACTGGAGGCCCACTCCACAGGAAGGAATACATGCCTGGTACTGAAATTCTAGTCAAAAGCCTATGGCTGGGGAGGTCATAAGACTCTAGCTAAATGCATATACTATGCCCACCAAATTGCCCTCTAAATACTTATGTTTATGCCCATATATTAATGCTACTGTTACTTTTAGTTAAAGAACTATCTCTTTTCAGATGGTGGTAACCACTGGGATTACTCAAAAACTCACCATAGTGCTTAGAAGAAGTGACAGTGGAGTGTTCAGCACTGAGTGAGACATCTCTATCACACCCTCCAATGCTCAGGGTGGAACAGAATGTAAGAGTCAGAGAAAGTGGAGGAGCGCTTACAATCTGTCTTCCAGACACAAAGTGGCCTTGATATTCATGACCTCACAGTGGCTGACGCTACCTACCCAAGACCTGTACAAAAATGATGGTATCAGGGCTGGAGAGATGCCTTAGTGGTTAAGGCACTTGCCTATGAAGCCTGAGGACCCATGTTCAACTCTCCAGGTCCCACACAAGCCAGACACACAAAGTGATGCAAGCACGCAAGGTTGCACATGCGCACAAGGTGGCACACACATCTGGAGTTTGATTTCAGTGGTTGGAGGCCCTGGCATGTCAATTCTCTCTCTCTCTCTCTCTCTCTCTCTCTCTCTCATAAAAAAAAGTTAATTTTTTTTAAAATGATTTTTTTAAAATGAAGAGAGACATCAAAAAGAGGGAGAGACTAGTGGGGCAAAGGAGAAAGGAGCTGGATTCAAGGCCACCCAGAATTCCAGTCAGCCTGGACCAGAGTGAGCATTTGGGAGCAGAGGAGTGTTGGGAGGTTATAACCATGGGCCAATAAGAGACCCTGTCTCATAAAAGGTGAATGGGGGCTGGAGAGATGGCTTAGCGGTTAAGCACTTGCCTGTGAAGCCTAAGGACCCCAGTTCGAGGCTCGATTCCCCAGAACCCACGTAAGTCAGATGCACAAGGTGGCGCATGCATCTGGACTTCATTTGCATGGCTGGAGGCCCTGGAGCACCCATTTTCTATCTATCTATCTTCCTCTTTCTTTCTCGGTCTGTCTGTCGCTCTTAAATAAATAAATGGAAATAAACAAAAAAAATTTTTTTAAAGATGAATGGTATTCCTGAAGAAAGACAACCTGAGGTTGTCCTCTGGCCTCCACACATGTGTGCAAACACATGCACACACACAAACACATGCACATACATGCATGAAAATAAAAAGAATTTTTTGAGGTAGGGTCTTGCTCTAGAAAGAAAGAAGGTTCATATGACTAAATGATTTCATTTTTGCTTCAAGTATTTTGTAGTTCTGGGTGTTTGTTACATAGATATTTAAGGCTGTTTGGTCTTCTTTTTTGTTTGTTTGTTTTTTTTTTTTTTTTTCGAGGTAGGGTCTCACTCTGGCACAGGCTGACCTGGAATTCACTATGTAGTCTCAGGGTGGCCTCAAACTCACAGCGATCCTCCTATCTCTGCCTCCCAAGTGCTAGGATTAAAGGCGTGCGCCACCACGCCTGGCTGCTCTGTCTTCTTGGTGGCTGCCTTTATATCATCATAGGATGAATGTCCCAGGGTTGTGTCTGGCCATTTTCTTTGCTCTGAAGTCTGATTTAACCTAGTAACAAACCCATTCTTGCTTTCTGCTAACTCATGTTTGCATACATATCTTTTTCCATCTTGGAACTTGTTTTTTTTTTTAATTTATTTACAAGCAGAGAAACAGAGTGAGAAAGAGAGAGTGAAAATGGCCACGCCAGGGCCTCCAGTTGCTGCAAACAAGCTCCAACTGCATGATCCATTTTTGTGCATCTGGCTTTACGTGGGTACTGGGGAATCAAACCCGAACTTAAAGGTTTTACAAGCAAGCACTTTTAGTTGCTGAGCCATCTCCCCAGTCCCAGAACTGAATTTCTAATTTTATTTCTTTTTAATTAATTTTAATACACATAACCACATGTGGCTTGTAGCTACAATATTGGACAGTGCCATTCTAGAGAAAGCAGGTCGGCAAGCTCTATCCTCATGCTGCCAAAAGCTGAGATGGCAGCTCTTCTATCCAGGGAAACACTGCCAAAGACTGCCTGGGTTAGCCAGCTTCCCAGTACTACGACAAAGTAGTTGAGGTGATTTACCTTATGAAGACAGAAGGTCAACTTAAGGTTCCAACCGAAGATCTATGACCTCACTGCTTTGGGACACTGGTAAGGGTTAGGGCCTGTGGCAGAGCAAACGCTTACTTTGTAAGCCATTCTCAAACCGAACAACTGTCACAGTGCCACAGGAGCTCATTCCAGTCAGCAGAGCACAGACATCACAGCAGAAGATGGCTGGCACCTCGCTGCAGAAATTGAATTTCTCAGAGGACAGAAGTCCCACAATCCTCCTCAAGGGCACACCCCAAATCACCTAAGGATTTCCCACAATCCTCTATCACCCGTCCCCTAACACCACCCTGGGGACTAAGCCTTTGACACATGAGACTTTGGGAGACACTTATCTATCGGGTTATCTTTTTTATTTTTGGTTTTTCGAGGTAGGGTCTCGCTCCTGCTCAGGCTGACTCTCGGCGACCCTCCTACCTCTGCCTCCCGAGTGCTGGGATTAAAGGCGTGCGCCACCATGCCTGGCTTGAGACACATATCTAAATCGTATCACTGACCTATGAAATTCTCTCTCCCCCCTTTACTTTTAAAAAAATATTTATTTATCTTATTTATTTACTCATGAGAGATGGAGAGGTAGGGAGAGAGAGAAAAAGAGAGAGAATGGGCACGCCAGGGCCTCCAGCCACTGCAAACGAACTCCAGACACATGTGCCACCTTGTGCATCTGGCTTTGCATGGGTCCTGGGGTATCAAACCTGGGTCCTTTGACTGTACAGGCAAGCTCCTTAACTGCTAAGCCATCTATCCAGCCCCCTCCCTTCTCTCTCTACTTTTCCAAATAATTTTTAAAACTAATTGAATGGATGTGTGAGCACACGTGTGCTGTGGCACATGCGTGGAGGTCAGAGGACCACGTTTGGGTGGGTCCTCACCTGTCCACCTCATTCGAGGCAGGGTTGATTTCTAGATCATATTCTGCTGGCCTTTGTTGTGTTCCACCTGAAATTCTCCAGGAAACCCTCCTATCTCAGCCTCCCATCTCATCACTGTGCCCACCATGGCTTCTGGCTTTTTACGTGTGTCTGGGGATCAAACTCAGGTACTCTAGCTTGAGCGGCAAATGCTTTATCCACTGAGCCATCTCCCGTACGCTCATTTTTTTTAAGCAGGAGGGGCATGTGTGTGTGTGTGTGTGTGTGTGTGTGTGTGTGTGTGTGTGTGTTCATATGTATGTTGGTACATGTGTGTGGAGGCCACAGTTGATGTTAGCTGTCCTCCTCAACTGCTCTCCACCTTATTTTTAAAAAATATTTTCTTTCAGGCTGGAGAGATGGCTTAGTGGTTGAGGCATTTGCCTGCAAAGCCAAAGAACCCAGGTTCGATTCCCCAGGACCCATGCAAAGCCAGATGCACAAGGTGGCACATGTGTCTGGAGTTCATTTGCAGTGGCTGGAGGCCCTGGCACATCCATTCATTCTCTCTCTCTCTGTCTCTCTCTCTCTGCCTCTTTCTCTCATGCTCTCTCAAATAAATAAATATATATTTTTTATTTCATTTATTTATTTCAGGTTTCACAGGCAAGCGCCTTAACTGCTGAGCCACCTCTCCAGCCCAGCACCTTATTTTCTGAGACAGGGACCCTTACTGAACCTAGAGCTCACCGACTAGGCCAGTGAGCCCCAGGGATGCTCTTATCTCTGCCTCTCCAGCACTAGAACTACAGGCACAGGTGCGGCCATACCTGGCTTTTTACCTAGGTGTGGGGGACCTGAACTCAGGACCTCAAGCTTGCATGATAAGCATTTTAGCAGCTGAGAGATCTCCCTGGCCCTCACCTTCTGTTTTTCCCCACCTCTAATAATGCCATCCTATATTGAATCCATCAAGGGATTCACTCAGTTCCTCAGATCCACTCACTTCCCCAAAGCCTAGCAGCTGGCAGCCAGACCCAGTACATGAGCCTGTGGGGAATACTTCAGATTCAAAACCATCACATCTGGTGTCCCCTCAAAGGTGTCCCCACTGCACAGGGTCTCCCCTTCCTCCTGTAATAAAACCATGTCCCGGGCCCAACTCAGAGCCAGGGCAGAGAAAAGCATGTGTGTGGAAGGAAGAGGGGAAGGAATAAAAGGAATGGTTAAGTGTTACGCCACTTGCCTACAAAGCCTGAGGGCCCAGGTTTAATCCCCCAGGACCCATGTAAAGTCAGATGCACAAAGTTGTGCATGCGTCCGGAGTGCATTTGCAGTGGCTGGAGGCCCTGATGAGCCTATTCTCATTCTGTCTGTCTCACACACACTCTCCTGACACATAAAAGTATTTTTTTAAAAAAATGAAGGGGGCCAGGCATGGTAGTGCAAGCCTTTAATTCCAGCACTCGGGAGGCAGAAGTAGGAGGATCACTGTGAGTTCAAGGCCAACCTGAGACTACATAGTGAATTACAGGTCAGCCTGGGCCAGAGTGAGACCCTACCTTGAAAAACCAAAGAAAGAAAGGAAGGAAGGAAGAAGGAAGAAAGGAAAGGAAAGGAAGGGACAGGAAAGGAAAGGAAAGGAAAGGAAAAAAGAGAAAAGAAAAGAAAAGAAAAGAAAAGAAAAGAAAAGAAAAGAAAAGAAAAGAAAAGAAAAGAAAAAGATATTCTTATTCTTGACCAGACATCAAACCAAAGTCACAATATCCACCACTGGGAAAGGAGAGGAAAGCCAGTGGCCACCCCTCCCCCCGCCCCAGAGGACCTGGGAATGGTTCCACACTGGAAATTCCCAGCAAATTGCTTCTGCGATTGACTGGTCCAGGTGGAGAGCTCCATCTTTGAACTCTAAAAAGACTCCAAAAGCCATTCTCCTCCCAGGCTCTCCGACCCCTGCCCGAGACAGACTAAAGGGAACTATGTACAGACACCCCACAGATCAAGGGGGACACCCACTCTCTTTCAACTGCCTGCAAGCTGATTAGACAGACGAGCTCGCAGCCAAGCGGGCACTTGGGCTGAAAAAATAAAATAAAATAAAATATGAAATAAATTTGAAGTGAAGAGATTGATGGCTTCTGTCACAAAGTCTCTCCAAGTGGCCGTCTGTAAATTGGACCTCCCACCGTTGCTGAGTCAAAGGTAAGAGTTCAGTGGCAATTGTGGCCTGGAGGGGTCTTGGCAGGGCAGGCTTTCGATTCCTTTTACAATAATGCACGTCCAAGCTGGGGACAGGGAAAGCTGTGGCCGTTGCTGGAACACCCGTGTGGAGAGATCGATGCCCAGGGGCATGGCTCTATTCCTTTTTTTTTATTCTTCAACTTTTACTTAGTATGCGTATGCATAGTGCATACACGTGTGTTTGCAAACTCACATGCAGGACGCACGTGTGTGGAGGCCAGAAAGGAATAGAGCGGGAACGCTCAGGCCGCTGTCCCGCCCCCACCATAGGTGTCCATGTGGCAGACACGCCCTCGAAGGTTTACTGGATGTGATTTCTGTTTTTAATTTTATGTATTTATTAATTTGCAAGCAGAGAGAGTGAGGAGAGAGAGAGAGAATGGGATTGCCAGGGTCTCCAGTTACTACATACTACAGATGTATGTGCCACTTTGTGCATCTGGCTTTACATAGGTAGTAGGGAATTGAACCCAGGTCACTAGGCTTTGCAGGCAAGCACCTTAGCCACTGAGCCATCTCTCCAGCCTCCATGAATGGAATTTCTTGCTCAGTCTCCCTCTCAGGGACCACAAGATAAGCCAAGAGAGAGATGCAGGAAGAGGCAAGCAGACACTCTTGGTTGGTTGGGTTGCTTTTGTGTGTGCATATGTGTGTGTGGTATTCATGAGTGTGTGTGTGTGTGTGTGTGTGTGTGTGCACATGCATGTGGATGCCAGAAGACAACCTTGAGTATTAGCTCGAGAAATCTTTTCTCTCTCTCTCTCTTTCTTTCATTTTCAAGGTGGGGTCTCACTCTAGCTCAGGCTGACCTGGAATTCACTCTGTAGTCTCAGGGTGGCCTTGAACTCACGGCGCTCCTCCTACCTCTGCCTCCTGAGTGCTGGGATTAAAGGCATGCGCCACCACGCCCAGCTTCCATCTCTTTTTGAGTCAGGGTCTTTAACTGGCCTGGAGGTCACCAGTTAGGCTAGACTGGTTGATCGGGGAGCTCCAGGGATGCTCCTGTGTCTGCCTCCTCAGGATTAGGATGGCAGGTATGTTTGTCCACATCCAGCATTTACATGGGTTCTAAGGATCAAACTCGAGTCCTTGTGCTTGTGATCCATCTCCCCAGCCCACAGGCAGGCACTCTGAGGTGCCTCAGGTCAGCTGGTCCCTCGTTTTCACCCTCATTTCACAGGAAAGGCCCTGTGAGGGGAAGAGATTTGGTTCAGGGGCACACCCAGCCTGAGTGGGGACAGAGGGATGCTTCCGACGCCCTCTCGCACACCAGGCTGAGTAGGAGAACGATCAGCCTGGACGCAGGGTCCCTTGGAGGTGGGTTTCGGTCAACAAGCACAGCCGTGCATGTGAGGCCTATGACTGACAGCTCCTCATGTGTAAAGACATGCCCTGAGGGACATGAAGACTACTCATATGCCAGGCATAGTGGTGCACTCCTTTAATCCCAGCACTGGGAGGCTGAGGTAGGAGGATCACTGTGAGTCAAGGGCCAGCCTGAGACTAATTCCAGGTCAGCCGGGGCTAGAGTGAGACCTTACCTCAAAAAACTGAAAATAAGGGTGCTGGAAAGATGGCTTAGCGGTTAAGGCATTTGCCTGCAAAGCCAAAGGATCCCAGTTCGATTCTCCAGGACCCACATAAGCCAGATGAACAAAGGGGCACATGCATCTGGAGTTCATTTGCAGTGGCTGGAGGCCCTAGAACACCCCTTCTCTCTCTCTCTCCTCCTCCTCTTTCTCTGTCTCATATTAATTAATTAATTAAAAAATACATTTTTTAAAAACTGAAAAAAAATTTAAAAATGACTACTCACACACCCTAAACCTGAAACCTCCCATGCTTGCCTCGATCCACACCACCATACCCTGGAAAAGCTGCATGAGGACTCAAAGTTCCTGCTCCACACTTTCCTCCAGGAATCTTCCAGAAACATCAGCTGGAGACTTGGGCCCCAGATTAAAAAAAAAAAACAAAAAAGGTTAGATCCAGGTCTCGTTCACCCTAGTTTATACTGTCTCCCTTGTGGGACATACCGTGCCCTTGTGCCAAAACCTGTGTCTCAACGGCTTCGTGGCAGGCAGCTCTTAGCACACCTCGTCAACATCCTTCTCAGGAACAGGGCGGGAGCATGAGTGTTGGGTTAGCTTCATCAGGAGCCTCTCTCAAGGGAGGAAGGAGATGCCAGGATGTGAGAGAGACGTGGCTATGATAGCGCCCAGCCCACTGACAGCCAGAGTGGATTTGCCTGATTGGGTTGATGACGTATCTCCTTCCCCCCTCACTGCTCCATGTGGATCACTCCCAAAGCTTCAAGTTCAAAGAGGATGACCCTTCCCAATAGAGGAGGACCGTTCTTGGGTCAAGAGTATATGGGTAGCTGAGCTCTCCTGCAAGAGCACTCGAGGAAGGAGATGTCTTTACGGTTTCTCAGCCAGATTGTCCACTGTGACAACCACAAATCTCTGTGTCCCCAAACTCTAAAACTTGAAAGCTGGGTGTGGTGGTGCACGCCTTTAATCCCAAGCAATCGGGAGGCAGAGGTAGGAGGGTCGCTGTGAGTTCGAGGCCACCCTGAGACTACATAGTGAAGTCCAGGTCAGCCTGAGCTAGAGTGAGACTCTACCTCAAAAAAAAAAAAAAAAAATTTTTAAATAAAAAGGTTGGGAAGGGGGGTTACCAGCATTTACAGTGACCTGGTTAATCCCTGGAGGAAAATACATTATAAGAAAGAAATGAAATGGAAGTTAAGTGAGGAGCTGCCATTTTAAGATGCTCTGGGTAATTAAGCTAAAAGCCTGCTGCCCTGGCCAAACGATGGCTGTGAACATGAGAACGACATGCCCTGGGGGCCCCTAACAGGTTGGTTCACTCTGAAAGCCAAGGAAGAGAGCTCAGACCCCTAATTGATACCACGCCCCACTCTGTCGGGGTGCTGAAGGGTCAGGGGTTCTACTGCCAAAATGAAAACTTTGTTTTCCATGGTGTTTGCCTGCCTGCCAGCTTTATAATAAATAAATAAATAAATAAATAAATAAATAAATAAATAAATAAATGGCAGCCAGGGGGGAGGGGTGGGGGTGGTGGCGCACACCTTAAATCCCAGCACTTGGGAGGCAGAGGTAGGAGGATCGCCATGAGTTCGAGGCCACCCTGACACTACACAGTGAAGTCCAGGTCAGCCTAGGCTAGAGACCCTACCTCGAAAAAACAAAAAATAAAAAAATAAGAAGAATTTTAAAAGGCCAGGGTCTGGAGAGAGGGTTTAGTGGTTAAGGCATTTGGTCTGTGAAGCCGAAGGACCTAGGTTGGATTCCCCAGGACCCACGTAAGCCAGATCTACAAGGTGACACATGCATCTGGAGTTTTCAGTGGCTAGAGGCCTTGGCATACCCATTCTCTCTGCCCTCCTCTCTCTCCCATTAATAAATAATAAATAAATAAATAAATAAATAAATAAATAAATAAATAAATAAATAAAAAATTTAAAGGCCAGGATGGAAAACCACAGCCCATTTGGCCTTTTATTAAATATATATTTCTTTTATTTAAGAGAGAGAAAGAGGCAGAGAAAGAGCAAGAGAGAATGGGCACACCAGAGCCTCCAGCCACTGCAAACAAAGTCCGGATGCGGGCGCCCCCTTGTGCATCTTGCTTACACGTGGGTCCTGGAGAATCAAACAGGTCCTTTGGCTTTGCAGGTAAATGCCTTAACCGCTACACCATCTCTCCAGCCCCCATCTGGCCTCTTTAAACCAGCTTCATCTTTGACACGTGATACCCCAGGGTCACGTACTCCTAAAGACCAATCCCACTCCGTTGCTAACCTGAAGTGTGATGTCAAGCCTGTCCCTCACCTTCCCTGGGGGGGGAGAGAAAGAGACTTTCCGACAGCTGGGTAGAGGGAAGGGAAGGTGTGACTAGAGAGGGAGTTTATAGAGGTGACTTGAATGGTTCTGATTGTGGCTCTGCCTATGCAAATGAATGTATACATTTGATAAAAAAACACACACACACACACACACACACACACAAAGTGCATGTAAACCCTGAGGAAAACCACAGCCCCACCTGTGTGGAGTCGGCATCCTGCCTCCACCATCATGCCCGAAACTGATACTGGGAACAGTAGGGTGACAAGGCCCTGAGAACTCTCTGCTATTTTTGTTAAATATATTTTATTTATTTATTTATTTGAGAGAGAGCAAAAGGCAGAGAAAGAGAGAGAGAGAGAATAGGTACACCAGGGCCTCCAGCTACTGCAAACGAACTCCAGGTGCATGCACCACCTTGTGCATCTGGCTTATGTGGGTCCTGGAAAATTGAAACGGGGTCCTTTGGCTTTGCAAGCAAACACGTTATCTGCTAAGCCATCCCTCCAGCCCTCTCCACTATTTTTCTCTACAATAAGAGCCTAAAATTACAGCTGTTCCCCCCAAGTAGCCAGGACCCTTGAAAGATACCGGAATCTGCGGGTGCTCAAATCCCTTCTATAAATGACTTGACACTTGCATGTAACCAACACCCATCCTCCCTTGCTTTCAATCACCTGCAGGTCGCCTACACCTAATCCCAGCGTAAGTGCCATGGAAATAATTGTACTCGACTATTCAGATAATAACAACATGGGGGAACCACTATGTGTTCCATGTGGACATAATTTTTAAGAATATCTATTTATGGGCTGGAGAGATGACTTAGGGGTTAAGGCGCCTGCCTCCTAAGCCTAAGAATGCCGGTTCCAATCTCCAGTGGTTCCAATCTCCAGGTCCCACATTTAGCCAGATGCAAAGTGACACTAGGGCGCAATGCTGCACTTGACCACAAGGGGGCGCACGCATCTGGATGTCGTTCACAGCAGCTGAGACACTGCTGGAGTGCCCATCTCTGTCTTCCTCTCCCTCTCCCTCTCTCTGTCTCTCTCTCCAAAAAAATAATAAAAATTAAAAAAAAAGAATGTCTATTTATTTATTTATTTATTTGAGAGAGAGAAAGAGGCAGAGAGAGAGAATGGGCCCGCCAGGGCAACCAGCCACAGCAAACCAACTCCAGATGCATGTGCCCCTTGTGTACATCTGGCTTACGTGGGTCCTGAAGAATCAAACTGAGGTCCTTTGGCTTTGCAGGTCAATGCCTTAACCATTAAGCCATCTCTCCAGCCCTGGACATAATTTTTTTCTCAGTATTTTTTTTTTGTGGGGTGGGATTTCACAGTAGGGTCTCACCCTAGCCCAGGCTGACCAGGAATTCACTATATAGTCTCAGGCTGGCCTCAAACTCACAGTGATCCTCACGCCTCAGCCTCCCGAGTGTCAGGACTAAAGGCGTGCGCCACCACACCCAGCTTTCCCAGTATTTTTGATCCATAGTTGGTTGACATGGATTCAGAACCCGAAAGGAAGGAGGGTGGGCTGAGTATATCACAAAATGAACAATTTAAATAAGTGCTGGAAAGGGACTGGAAAGATAGCCCAGTGGGCAAAGCACTTGTCACTCAAGCATGACAACCAGAGTTCAGATCCCCAGTACCCACGTAAAATGCCAAGCATGGTGGCACACACCTAGAGTCCTAGTCCTAGGAAGGCCCGGGCAGGGAATCCCTGAGGCATAGCTGGTTAATCTCACCAAATCAGTGAGTGGGTTCAGTGAGAGACTCTGTCTCACAGGATAAGGTGGAGAGTGACTGAGGAAGACCCCCAACACAGATCTTTAGCCTCCATGTACATAACACACACACGCCAGAACGTGTGGAGAAGATCCAGAGGTTTTTACAGATGTGAAAGAAAACATGCCACTACTGGAAGCTGGCTCCCAGCAAGCTCTACTGTGGGCAGTGACGAGGGTTAGCTTTTGGTAGCTTGGGCAAATTACTTCCCTTCCCTGCTCCCTGAGCCTGTGGTCCACATAAACTGTCACTCACAGAGGAATAATGACACGATAACCAGACTGCAATGAGCTGCGTATATACTTCTGCGTATATTTATCCAGAGCAATGGCTAAACCCTGGACATACTGAGCGCGCCTTACTTCCTGCCTTCCCAGAGCATGGCATCACCCGTGTGCTCACTGGACAGGCCTGGGTATGAGTCAATCTTCAAGGTCAAACAAGGTCCCCATGGAACCCAGGTCCCTTGAAACTCTAGGATTCCACAAGAATAGCATCCCCTGGGGGTGCCCCTCCATGCCCTCCAGCAGTGCTCTAGCACCACTCCAAAGGGGCTTCAAACATTGGCAGCTCCTGTGCTCCCACCACGTGTGTGATAGAGCCCCAACCAGACCAGAGTTAGAAGCAGGGCAGCTATAGAAAAACCCATTTCCCAATGGCAAGAACACAGAATGAGCACACAGGCATGGAACATCCACACAGGGATCAACCACATGCTGTGTGCAAGGCACCAGATTTTCTTCATGGCTCCACACAAAAAGAGTGACATAAATATCATTGCACGCATGCAAAACTGCAGTTCAGAAAGTTAATTTACATAACCAAGGACACACAGCCAATAAAGACAGCATGCGGCCTGTACCCAGGGCGCAAAGCCCAGCATGCTTGCCTTCACTCACCCACTCATTCATTCAGTGATTCATTCATTCATTCATTCATTTATTCACTCATTCATTTAGTTATTCACTCACTTATTCATTCATTGATTCACTCACTCGTTCACTCATTTATCCACTTGCTCATTACTCATTTGTTCATTCATTTATTCACTTGCTCATTCATTCATTTATTCACTTCTTTCATTTATCCACTCATTTATTCATTCATTTATACACTCACTCGTTTGTTCATTTATTCACTCACTCATTCGTTCATTTATTCACTCACACATCCACTTTTCCCAAGAAGCAACTGGAAGTCCTTCCTGCTCTGTGGAATCTTGCTGAGGAGGCAGGGCCCATGGTCCCCAGCCCCACGCCTGGGAGGCTCTCACTCTGCATCTCAAAGCACTTCCCCTTCCCCACGCTTTGGCTCATTGACAATCCCTGAAGCCAAGCTGGAGACAATCAGGCCACCATAGTTCCTCAGCCATGCCCTCTCCCAACCCTCCTCCAGCTCCACTCTTAGGGGTCTGGATACCTGTCCATGTCTCACCATGTGGAGGGGGGCGGGGATACTGCAGAGGACACTGAGAGTGCAGAAGAAAGGCCCCAGCCTTAGTCCTCCAGGCAGTGGGAGCAGAGCCAGGTCCTGGCCCAGGCTACAGCAGGGATCCAGCCCTCTGCACAGGTTCTGCCCCGTGCAGCATGGAGCTGCTGGCCTCTGCCTAGCTGCACTCCCTGGGTCAGGATACATGGCAGCCTGACTCCATTTACCCGTCAGCAGTTCTAACCCTACCCATCCTTCCAGTACAGCCTAGGCCTATCTTATCTCTAAAAGCCATCTCTCCTTCTACGGGAGAGTTTGGCCCTCCTCCTGTCCTTCACCCAGGTGACTTCACAAGAAACCTCAGCTTAACTTCCCAGCCAGAGCCACCTTCCTCACCGTCCCCAGAACTGACCACTCAGGAGATGGGAGAGAGTGGAGCAGGACCAGAGCTCCCCTCATCCGAGGATCTGCCCTCCCCACTTTCTCAATCTGAGATATGAGGATCCCTTCTCTCCTCCCCAACCCGTAGAATCTGCGGCTTTCCCCCAAGAACAATCTAGCAACCCTCTCCCCAGTACACTACTACCTAACAACCTGCTCAGAATGAAACTTTGGGGTACAATTCCACTTCAAGTAGAGCCTTGCTCCCCTCTCTGCTAATTGAGATGCCCGGATCAGACCACATCTTCAACCCCATTAAATAAAACCACATAAAAGCTGCCCCCGCCAACAGCCCCCGCCTGAGCGCCTCAAGCTGGCCCACAATAAGTATTCCTAATTGTGCTTGTTAAAAAGTGGATTTATGAATCCCAATTAGGCTGCTTGCACTTCCGCGGCAGCAGTTTTCAACACCGCCAAACCCTCCTTCTTCCCGAGATGAAATTACTTCTGGTGGGTGACAGGATAATTACTGAAACATAAAAGGGTCCGACTGGAAACCCAGGGCGCAGCTTCAGCAACTGTCAGGGACCCTAGAGAACAGGCAGAGGGTTTGATGGCAAACTTAAAGCCACCTCAAGCTTCCCTGTATATTCCCTGCAGCCCCGGGGGACACTTCCCAAGGGTGTCTCCAGCACCAACTTCTTTTTTAAATTAATTAATTTATTATTTGACAGAGAGAGGTAGAGAGAGAATGGGTGCACCAGGGCCTCCAGCCACTGCAAACAAACTTCAGATGTATGTGCCACCTTGTGCATCTGGCTTATATGGATACAGGGGAATCGAACCTGGGTCCTTTGGCTTTGCAGGCAAATGCTAAGCCATCTCTCCAGCCCCCCAGCACCAACTTCTATACCGGTCCCTCTTTTCCCTGCTGCTGCCCAACTAGCCCCTTGTGCCTTCTCTTCCCAGAGCAATTTCTTCCACCTAATAGTCACTCCTCTCTGCCTTCCCCACCCCCCTTGATGGACATCTCAGATGCCTCCTTCTCCAGGAAGCCCTCCTTCCTTGACACCCAGTCATGCATACCCATTAACTCTCTTGGCAACCTTTCTGCTCAGGGATGCTCAATGTCCACATCCGTCTTCCACCTTCTCAACCTCCTTCAAGAAGTCAGCTCCCTGCATGGCCCAGCAAGGACAACACCAGAGACTGACCTCTTTCTTTCTTTCTTTCTTTCTTTCTTTCTTTCTTTCTTTCTTTCTTTCTCTCTCTCTCTTTCTTCCTTCCTTCCTTTCTTTCTTTCTTTTTTTCTCTCTCTCTCTCTCTGTCTTTCTTTTTCTTTCTTTCTTTCTTTTTATTGACAAGCAGAGAGAAATATAAAAGACAGATAACATAGGCAGGCCAGGGCCTCCAGCTGCTGCAAACAAACTCCAGATTCATGCGCCACTTTGTGCATCTGGCTTTACATGTGTACTAGGGAACTGAACCCAGGTCATTAGGCTTCACACACAAGCACCTTAACTGCTGAACCATCTTTCCAGTCCCCTTCTCTCTCTCTCTTTTTTTTCTTCATCAGCCACAATGAGAGAAACTTAATCAACAAGACAGCTCGTTACTCGGAGGATTAATACAGCACCTCAGCCAACAGTAGTTTCTGGAACCAGAGCTCACAGTATACAGCCTTTTACCAGGGTGTGCCCTGGTCCTGCCACTTTACCTCTGAACCTTAGTTTGCTCCTCTGCAAAGTGAGTAGATAAAAAAAAAAAAAAAATCCATCTACGGAGCTGAAGAGATGGCTCAGCAGTTAAAGGCACTTGTTTGCAAAGCTTGCTAGTCTGGGTTCAATTCCCCAGTACCCACGTAAAGCCAGATGTGCAAAGTGGCACATATGTCTGGAGTTGGTCTGCAGCAGCAGGAGGCTCTGGAGTGCCCATACTCTCTCTCTCTCTAATAAATAAATAAATGTTTAACAATCCCTTTATGGGAGTGGATACATGGCTCAGCTGTTAAGGAACTTGCCTGCAATGACTAAGGATTCCAGGTTGATTCCCAGTACCCATATAAAGCCAGATGTACAAGGTAGTTCATGTGTCTGGAGGCCCTGGTATGCCCATTCTCTCTCTCATAAATAAATATAAAAAATCCCTTTATGTATATTTCCTAGAGCTGATGTGGATCTCAAAGGTGCCGATATTGATAAAGCACTTGGCCTTATAAGAGCTAGCCAAGGACTACTGTACTATTTCCCAAGAGGAAAGAAGTTCTGTGATTGGTCTGGTGATGGGCGAGTCTTACAAAACTCATGCTCAGGCTGGAGGGATGGCTCAGCGGTTAACACACTTACCTGCAAAACCTAAGGACCCAGGATTGATTCCCCAGTACCCACATAAGCCAGATGCACATGGTGGCGCATGCATCTGGACTCTGTTTGCAGTGGCTGGAGGCTCTGGCATACCCATTCTCTATCTGCCTCTCTCCCACCGACCCATTCAAATAAATAAGTAAAAAAAAAATTTTTTTAATCTCAGCTGGAGAGATGGCTTAGTGGTTAAGGCGCATGCCTGTGAAGCCTAAGGACCTAGGTTCAATTCACCAGGTCCCACGTAAGCCAGATGCACATAGTGGCGCATGCGTCTGGACTTTGTTTGCAGTGACTGGAGGCCCTGGTACGCCCATTCTCACTCTCCCCCCGGACTCTAATAAATAACTAAAAATAAAATCTTTAAAATAAAAATAAAAATACTGGGTGTGGTGGTGCATGCCTTTAATCTCAGCACTTGGGAGGCAGAGGTAGGAGGATCACTGTGAGTTCAAGGCCACCCTGAGACTATATAGTGAATTTCAGGTCAGCCTGGGCCACAGTGAGGCCCTACCTTGAAAAACCAAAAATAAATAAATAATTTAATTTAATTTAAAAAAAAAAACACCCCATGCTCATCTCGTTCGGCACTGCTTTCTCCTTGAGGCTCACATTTCTCCACTCTGCCCTATCCCTTGAGTCCAAACATGCCAGTTCCTCTCCTCCCATGGGTGCCAAGGAGCATGGGGCACCCTCAGCAGCCTGAGACAAGGAGGCCAGAGGCCCAGGCTGGGCACAGCTGCCAGCTGGAAGATAACGAATGATTCCACCATCTGCTCTCCCCTCCGAGGTATGCAGTCTACAGAAGAGTCCTTCTTGGTCAGGGCCCAGCATCTGCCAAGAGGTGGTTGTAGAGCCACACCAAGAACCTCAGCAGCAGGGACCTCACCCCAGTAAAGCCAATCACACCCCTGTACTTCAGAGTGATGATAAGAACCAGCTTTCTGCCTGAAGAGATGGCTCAGCACTGTTAAGGTGCTTGCCTGCAATGCCTAATGACCCCCATTTGATCCTCCAGGACCCACATGAAACCAGATGCACATAGTGGCACATGCATCTAGATTTCGTTTGCAGTGGCTGGAGGCCCTGGCACACCCATTCTCTGCCTGTCTCCTCTTCTCTTTTCTCTTTTCTCTCTCTCTCTCTCTCTTTCTCCTTGCAAATAAATACTTTAATTTCAAAAAAAAAAAAAAAAACAGCTTTCAGGCTGGAGAAATGGCTTAGTGGTTAAGGCACCTACCTGCAAAGCCTAAGAACACTTGTTCAAATCTCCAGGTCCCACATTTAGCAAGACTCAAAAGTGATGCTAGCGTGCAATGTCGTGCATGCACAGCAGGGGGCGCACACGTTTGGAGTTTGTTCACAGTGGCTGAAAGGCCCTGGCGCACCCATTCTCTGCCTCTTCCTCTCTCACTCGCTGTCTCTCTCTCTCTTTTTGTCTCTCTCAAGTAAAAAAAAAAAAAAAAAAAGCAGCACTTGAGCCAAATGTATCTGCAACAAACCACAAGCTGTATGTTCCACACATCACAGCTTGGTACTAGAAGATTCCATCTCCAGCATGGCATCCTGGGTGGCCCTTGTGGGGGGTCACCCATTCCACATCACTAAGCCTGACCTAGGGAAGGAAAGGGGATAAAGGCCCTCGGCAAAACCCAGTTCTGCAGGACAATGACCTAGTCCTGGGTTAGAAGCAGCTGAATTGGGAAAATGGAATCCAAAGCAACATTTGTCTGGTACCAAGCTGTTTGGTAGCTGCACCAGGCTCTGTGTGCAGGGGTGTGCACTGTCTGACCTAGGAGGGAAGCAAGGCCAGTGTCTTTAGCTACCCCCAAGAAGCAAAACGAAGCCGAGCATAGTGGTGCACGCCTTTAAATCTCAGCACTCAGGAGGCTGAGGTAGGAGGATTACCATGAATTTGAGACCAGCCTGAAGCTACAGAGTGAGTTCTGGGTCAGTCTGGGTTAGAGTGAGACCCTACTTTGAAAAACAAAGACAGAGAGAGAAAGAGAGAGAGAGATGTGAGTTCCACTCACAAGGGCCCTCAGAGCCACCACATCACCAGAGCAGAGATGGCTGTGTCCTTGGGAAGGCATTATATCTTAGGACACCGCTTGTACCAGACAGGCTCCCTTGGGAACCAGGCAGATAGCAATGGCCTCTCCAGTAGATAAGGCTCTACTTAGGGCAGGAGAGATTGCTCCATGGTTAAGGTGCTTGCCTGCAAACCCTAACGACCTGAGTTAGACTCTGCAGTACCCATATAAAGCTAGATATGCAAAATGGTACATGCATCTGGCTTCTCTTTTCTCTGTCTCTCTCTCTCTCTGCTTGCACATAAAATGAAAATTAAAAACAAAAGTTTTTTTTTCTTTTTGTTTTGTTTCTTGAGGTAGGGTTTCACTCTAGTCCAGGCTGACCTGGAACTCACTATGTAGTCTGAGGGTGGTCTCGGACTCATGGTGATCCTCTTACCTCTGCTGGGATTAAAGGCGTGTGCCACCACACCTGGCCTAAATGTTAATTTTTTTTTTTTTTTTTTTAGTGAACTCCAGACGCATGTGACCCTCCTTGTGCCTCTGGCTTACATGGGTCCCAGAGAATCGAACCAGTGTCCTTAGGCTTCACAGGCAAACGCCTTAACCAGTAAGCCATTTCCTCAGATTAACAAGTTTAGTTTTGTTTTTTTTTAAAGACTCCAGTTAGATACTACCCCACCCTCTGCTCCTCTCTGTCCCTAAAGTGGTTCACCCTGTCCCTTCCCTTGTCCATCACTACCACACACCACCAGGAACAAACAGGGCTAGTTCTAGGCCCTTCTGTCTCATTCTCACCAGCTGTATGGCTGGGTTACAAAAGTTATTCCCCTCAAGCCTCAGCGCAGCCCCCCACAAATGGAAGTCCATGAATAGCCATAGTGTCCTGCCTTCTTGGTGACGGACGTGTCTAGGGACAGTAAAAACATGGCCATCAGCATAATGCTGGATGTCTGCCAGTCAGTGCCACACTTTGAACTTTGAGACTAAGAATGGGACAACCTAATAACAGGCTGATTGCAGGCTGACATTTGTACAGGGCTTTGAAGTCAGCAAAGCACTTTGGTGGACTTAATTTTGCATCATCTTCAAAACCAGCTTCATGAAAAGTGGGGCGGAGGATAAAACAACACGGGCGAAATGAAGACATTGCTGAAGCAGGGGCTGCTGATGGAGGGGCTGCGAAGGGGGGGGAGGGCACCGTGCTACTCTGCCCATTTGGAATCTGCTTGAAATTCACTGCTGTGAAGAGTTACAGAAGGCCAGGGGTAGGGGGTGGCGGGCATGGTGGTGCATGTGGTGCTACGCGCCTTTAATGTCAGCACTGGGGAGGCAGAGGTAGGAGAATCACTGCAAGGCCAGCCTGAGACTACATAGTAAACTCCAGGCTAGAACAAGACCCTACCTCAAATTAAAAAAAAAAAGGGGGGTGGACTGGAGGGATGGCTTAGCAGTTAAGGCAGTTGCCTTATGAAGCCAAAGGACCCAGGTTCAATTCCCTGGTACCCATGTAAGCCAGATGCACAAGGTGGTGCATGCATCTTGTTTGCAGTGTCTGGAGCCCTTCCCATTCTCTCTATCTGCCTCTCCCCCAAAAAAAAAATAAATAAATAAGGGCTGGAGGGATGGCTTAGTGGTTAAGGCATTTGCCTGCAAAGCCTAAGCACCCAGGTTCAATTCCCCAGGTCCTATGTTAGCCAAATGTACAAGGGGGCACACGTGTCTGGAGTTCGTTTGCAGTGGCTAGAAGCCCTGGCGTGCCCATTCTCTCTCTCTATCTCTATCTCTGTCAAATAAATAAATATTAAAAATAAATAAATAAAATTTAAAAACAAAAACGAGTTACAAAAGGAAAGAAAACCACTCAGGAAAGCAAGTGAAGTAAGGAGCATTATCAGCACAATTCCTTTTATTTTTGCATGTGTACTAGGTGTGTGTGTGTGCGCACGTGCGCGTGTGTGTGTGTGTAGGTGTGCTGACAGGTGTTCAATGAAAAGAGCATTGCTTGTCCTTCCTCTGTCACTCATCCTGTATTTTCTTGAGATGGAGTCTCTCTCTCTCTCCTGGGGTCTCTTTCTCTGAACGTGTCGCTATTATTTTCTGTAGTGTCCCACAGGACGGGGTGTGCTGACAGGTGTTGCCAATGAAAAGAGCATTCAGGCTTGTCCTTACCTCTGAGCCATCACTCATCTTATTTGTTTGTTTGTTTTTCTTGAGATGGAGTCTCTCCTCTCTGAAGATGACCCTCTCTGACCCTAGGCCTGGAAAAATGGCTTATTAAGGTGCTTTCCTGAAAAGCCTGACTGCCCAGGTTTGATTCTCAGGCGTGAAGCCAGATGCACAAGGAGCACATGTGTCTGGAGTTCTTTTGCCTGGAGGCCCTGGTGCAATCCCATCTCTCTGTAATAAATAAATAAAATAAAAATAAAATATTTTTTAAAAGAAGGGGCTGGAAGCCGTGCATGGTGGCACATGAGGATTCCCAGAGGTAGGAGGCTCACTGTGAGTTCGAGGCCACCCTGAGACTACAGAGTGAAATTCCAGGTCAGCCTGAACTAGAGTGAGACCCTACATCAGGAGGGGGAAAAAATGATAAAAGATCTCATGTTTTTAAGTAAGTTTACCATTTTCTGTTGGGCCACATTCATGACTGTCCTTGGCCACAGACAAGTTAGACAAGCCTGCGCACAGGCTGACAAGACGCCATGCTTTCCTATCCGACTCCACCTGGCCACCTGACAGGTTAGTCACACGACCACACTCTGCCGATGAGGAAACCGAGGCTCACAGAGCTAATCACAGATGGAACAGCACAGGTGAGGGAGGGGCCTCTGAGAGGATGCCATGTCAGTTTCTCTTGTTAACGAAAGCTGGGGGACCCTGGAGGGAGATGGCATCGCCTCCCTCGACACAGCACTGACCCCAACAGGTGGAGGAGATCCCCAAACAGTTAGCAATGCCAGCACCCGCCTGCCATGCCTGAGCCAGGCCCATCCTACGTGCCTAGCACGTGCTGTCATTTTAAATTCTTATAGCACTGTGAAAGTTCTGTTAGTGACACTGGAGGGGAGGGATGGCTCCGTGGAGAAAACGTTTGGTGCTCAAGCATGAGGACTTGAGTTTCAGCCTCAGAATCCACGTAAAATAAAACCCCCAACGCCTTAGCAGGGCATCTGTAATCCCAGCCCACCTAAGGCGAGAAGGTAGGAGCCAGGAGAATATGCTGGAAGTTCACGGGCCAACTAGCCTGGTGAGTGCAGCTGTGAACAGCACGGGGCAAGAATTGACACCCGAAAGCTGCCCTCTGACTTCCACATGGCGCTGTGGCACCCGCGCACCCGCACTCACACGCACGGACACACATGCTCACAAGGTGCGGTCTCGTGCATTTGTGATCGAGCCTCATACTCAGTCCCCAGCTGGTAGGGCCTTTGGGAGATGCAGCCTTGCTGCTTGAGGTTTATCAGCCTAGCTCCATGCCCAGTACGTAAAGGACTTCCACCCAGGTATGGGACAGCTTTCTGCCCGTGCCATTGATGAAACGTCCCCTCAAGCCTAGACTGGGAAGATGGTTCAGTGGTTAAAGGCACCTACATGCAAAGCCTGCCAGCCCAGAACTGAATTCCCCAGAACCCATGTAAAGCCAACTACTAAAGTGGTGCAAGTGTCTGGAGCTCCTGTGCAGTGGCAAGAGGCCCCGGTGGGCCCATACAAACTGTCTGGCTGCCTCTCTCTCTTGCTCTCTCTGCTTGCAAAGAAATTAAATAAATATTAACAAACTCTATCTGGCTGCCTCTCTCTCTTGCTCTCTCTGCTTGCAAATAAATAAATATTAACAACAACAACAAAAGCTATAAGCCTGATATAAACTGCTTCCTCCCAAACGTTACTTCTG
This sequence comes from Orientallactaga sibirica, assembly GCA_036365145.1. NCBI lineage: Eukaryota > Metazoa > Chordata > Mammalia > Rodentia > Dipodidae > Orientallactaga > Orientallactaga sibirica. The sequence goes on from JAEOAD010000016.1 coordinate 13,330,062, forward strand.
GTTCGGTGTTTTGTCCCAGCAATAAGGAGGTAACTGCAATACACATATAGACACACACAAAAAAAAATTAATTAATTAAAAGGAAGGGCTGGAGAGATGGTTTAGCGGTTAAGGCACTTGCCTGCAAAGCCAAAGATCCCAGGTTAGATTCCCCAGGACTCACATAAGCCAGATGCACAAGGTGGCGCATGCATCTGGAGTTCGTTTCCAACCGCTAGAGGCCCTGGTACGCCCATTCTCGTTCTCATTTTCTCTCTCCCTCTCTCTCTTTCTCTCTCTGTTTCAAATGAATACATAAAAATAAAATAATTTTAAAAAAGAAAAAGAAGCCAGGCATGGTGGTGCACGTCTTTAATCCTAGCACTCAGGAGGCAGTGGTAGGAGGATCACCAGTGAGTTCGAGGCCACCCTGAGACTACCAAGTGAATTCCAGGTCAGTCTGGGCTAGAGTGAGACCCTACCCTGGAAAACCAAAATAATTAATAAATAAATAAATACAAAGAAAGAAAAAGAAACATTAGTTAGACAAGCCTGCGCACAGGCTGACAAGACGCCATGCTTTCCTATCCGACTCCACCTGGCCACCTGACAGGTTAGCGACACAACCGCACTCTGCCGATGAGGAAACCGAGGCTCACAGAGCTAATCACAGATGGAACAGCACAGGTGAGGGAGGGGCCTCTGAGAGGATGCCATGTCAGTTTCTCTTGTTAACGAAAGCTGGGGGACCCTGGAGGGAGATGGCATCGCCTCCCTTGACACAGCACTGACCCCAACAGGTGGAGGAGATCCCCAAACAGTTAGCAATGCCAGCACCCGCCTGCCATGCCTGAGCCAGGCCCATCCTACGCGCCTAGCACGTGCTGTCATTTTTAATTCTTATAGCAGTGTGAAAGTTCTGTTAGTGACACTGGAGGGGAGGGATGGCTCCGTGGAGAAAACGTTTGGTGCTCAAGCATGAGGACTTGAGTTTCAGCCTCAGAATCCACGTAAAATAAAACCCCCAACGCCTTAGCAGGGCATCTGTAATCCCAGCCCACCTAAGGCGAGAAGGTAGGAGCCGGGAGAATATGCTGGAAGTTCACGGGCCAACTAGCCTGGTGAGTGCAGCTGTGAACAGCACGGGGCAAGAATTGACACCCGAAAGCTGCCCTCTGACTTCCACATGGCGCTGTGGCACCCGCGCACCCGCACTCACACGCACGGACACACATGCTCACAAGGTGCGGTCTCGTGCATTTGTGATCGAGCCTCATACTCAGTCCCCAGCTGGTAGGGCCTTTGGGAGACGCAGCCTTGCTGCTTGAGGTTTATCAGCCTAGCTCCATGCCCAGTACGTAAAGGACTTCCAGGTATGGGACAGCTTTCTGCCCGTGCCATTGATGAAACGTCCCCTCAAGCCTAGACTGGGAAGATGGTTCAGTGGTTAAAGGCACCTGCATGCAAAGCCTGCCAGCCCAGAACTGAATTCCCCAGAACCCATGTAAAGCCAACTACTAAAGTGGTGCAAGTGTCTGGAGCTCCTGTGCAGTGGCAAGAGGCCCCGGTGGGCCCATACAAACTGTCTGGCTGTCTCTCTCTCTTGCTCTCTCTGCTTGCAAATAAATTAAATAAATATTAACAAACTCTATCTGGCTGCCTCTCTCTCTTGCTCTCTCTGCTTGCAAATAAATAAATATTAACAACAACAACAAAAGCTATAAGCCTGATATAAACTGCTTCCTCCCAAACGTTACTTCTGGTTCGGTGTTTTGTCCCAGCAATAAGGAGGTAACTGCAATACACATATAGACACACACACACAAAAATTAATTAATTAAAAGGAAGGGCTGGAGAGATGGTTTAGCAGTTAAGGCACTTGCCTGCAAAGCCAAAGATCCCAGGTTAGATTCCCCAGGACTCACATAAGCCAGATGCACAAGGTGGCGCATGCATCTGGAGTTCGTTTCCAACCACTAGAGGCCCTGGTGCGCCCATTCTCGTTCTCATTTTCTCTCTCTCTCTCTCTCTCCCCCTGTTTCAAATGAATAAATAAAAATAAAATAATTTTAAAAAAGAAAAAGAAGCCAGGCATGGTGGTGCACGTCTTTAATCCTAGCACTCAGGAGGCAGTGGTAGGAGGATCACCAGTGAGTTCGAGGCCACCCTGAGACTACCAAGTGAATTCCAGGTCAGTCTGGGCTAGAGTGAGACCCTACCCTGGAAAACCAAAATAATTAATAAATAAATAAATACAAAGAAAGAAAAAGAAACATTACTGTTATTTTGACCTCATCAGGGGAACTACAGCTTAATTAGCAGAAACTGCCAAAGTTAGTATAGTAAATGCCTGCCCGGCAGCCACCCCCACCCCGACCCCACTGTGTCCAAGTGCCCTGTCCCCTTCAGCATTACTCAAGGGAGCATAGCTCAGTGGGTCACCATTACTCTAAAAGAATCATTACCCATCCCTTCACATCAGGCCCGTGATTGGCTTAGGAAGGAACACGTGACCCAGTTCTGGCTGATCAGATGGGAAGGATCCCAGTGATGGGTTTCTAGGAAAGTTTCCTTGCTCTTAAAAAGAGATGTTCAGGGGCTGGAAAGATGGCTCAGCAGTTAAGGTGCTTGTATGCAAAGTCTAATAGCCACGGTTCAATTCTCCAGAACCCGCGTAAAGCCAGATGCACAAAGTAGTGCATGCATCTGGAGTTTGTTTGCAGCAGCTAGAGGCCCTGGCATGCACATTCTCTCTCTCTCTCTCTCTCTCTCTCTCTCTTCCTCCCTCCAAATAAATAAGTAATATTTTTGTAAAGCTTAAGATAAATTTAATTGAAGAAAACCCTTCATTAACAATGAACAATGAAATTAACAAAGCTTGCCACTCTTTAAACATCATATATTAAATAGCATTTTTTAATTATTTTTATTTATTTTTGGAGAGAGACACAGAGACAAACAGGGAGAGGGAGACAGAAAATGGGCGCGGCAGCAGTCTCTCAGCTGCTGTGAACGAAATCCAGATGCGTACGCCCCCTTGTGGGCAAGTGCGGCACTGCACCCTTGCATCACTTTGCATCTGGCTAAATGTGGGACCTGGAGATTGGAACTGCTGGAGATTGGAACCAGCGTTCTTAGGCTTAGGAGGCAGGCGCCTTAACCACTAAGCCATCTCTCCAGCCCTAAATAGCATTTTTTAAAAAAGAGATGTTGGGCTGGCTTAGCAGTTAAGGCACATGCCTGCGAAGCCGAAGGACCCAAGTTCGATTCTTCAGGTCCCACATAAGCCAGATTCACACTGTGGTGCCCTGACATACCCATTCTCTCTCCCCTCTTTCTCTGTCTCAAAAAAAAAAATGTTTTTTTAAAGAAAAGATGTTCAGGGCTGAGGAGAAAGATCAATCAGTACAGCGCTTGCCTCTGAAGCACGAAGACCTGGGCTTGACCCCCAGAATCATGTCGGGCCTGGAAGAACATGCTTATAATGCCAGAGCTGGGAGAGGGAGGGAGACAGGAGAATCCCTGATGCTCACTGACCAGCTAGTCTAGACTAATCGGTAAGCTCCAAGTCAATGAGAGACACTGTCCACACCTCCATCCCCCTTCAAAAAAATATGTGGGTGGCAGACCTCAGGATGACACCTGAGATTATCCTCCAGTCTCTACACGTGTACACACACTTACATATGTGCACCCAAAAAGGCGAGATATCAATTAAGAGATGTCCACTAAGAGATGGACACCCTTCTTACAATGCAACTGCCCAGACAGAAATTGGCCTCGATATCCATGACCTTGCAGTGCCTAGCAATACCTTTGCAAGACCCTCATAATAGAAGAAAAAGATGATGACATCAAATTAAAAGAGAGACGAATGGAGAGAGGGATATGATGGAGATTGGAGTTCTAAAGTGGAATGGGGGGAGGGGAGGGAAATATCATGTGTTTTTTGTATGTAAGTATAGAAGTTGTCCATAAAAATAATAATAATAATAATAAAGAGATGGATACCAAGCCGGGCGTGATGGCTCACGCCTTTAAGCCCAGCACTTGGGAGGCAGAGGTAAGAGGATCACTGTGGGTTCAAGGCCACCCTGAGACTACATAGTGACTTCCAGGTCAGCTTGGGCTAGAGCAAGACCCTACCTCGAAAAACAAAAACAAAAACAAAAACAAAAGATGGATACCTGCCTCCACTGAACATCATTACATCTGAATGTAATGACGGGAACCGCAGCCGCTGTCTCACTGCCATGAGGCCCCATCAGGAAGGTGGACTAACCCCATGTAGAGAACAGCCAGAGGGATGAAAAGGACCTCGGCTCTTATTTAAACCTGTGTGGCTTTTCCATGGCTTTCAGTCTTATTGACCCAGCCTAGAGAAATGAATGCTTCAGGCCCACTGGCTCTAAACTCAAAACTAGATCAGAGCTGGAGAGATGGCTTAGTGGTTAAAGTGCTTGCCTGTGAAGCCTAAGGACCCAGGTTTGATTCCCCAGGACCCACGTAAGCCAGAATCTCAAGGTGGCACATGTGCCTGGAGTTCATTTACAGTGGCTGGAAATCTTGGTGTGCCCATTTCTCTCCCCATCTCTCTTTCATATAAATAAATAAATAAATAAATAAATAAATAAATAAATAAATAAATAAATACTAGATCATTTGCATCTAAACCCAGAGCTTGCATCTATAGGCACCTCTGAAGACGGCCTAGCTAGACAGACCAGGGATGGGCCTGTCCCCTTGACCTTGGTCTGGTTGGTAAAAGCACAGGCCAGGCACCAGGCTCAACCTGGCCATCCAGTCCTGACTTTAAACCCAAAAGGGTTAGGACACAAGTCCCCATAGACTCCTTGCACCCAAGGTAAGGCCCTGAGTCCAGCCTGTGCCCCAAGCTTTGGAACCAAGTCTCCCTTCACCCTCCATCTCCCTGCCTTCCTCTGCGACGGACCCCATAAATCTGCAGTTTATTAATCCTTTACGTGACGCCATCGGCGCAGGACCCTGATTTATACTCCCTGTCCATAAAACACTGAGAAATTAAAGGTGGAAATTACCCAGAAGGCCTCCAGTGGGGAGCCCCGGAGCAACTCCTGGCCCGGAACCAGGTCCTCACTGCCCTTCCCACCTTGGGAGCTTGGGAGCCAGTGACATCATCTCACCGTCCTCCCTCCATGGCCATGAAGCAGACCTGCTTCCCACCAACACGCTCCACCTGCTCCGAACAGCAGGACAAAAAGCACCACACAGTGGGCTTTCCAGAAGCTTCTCTTTCAAGATCTTCCTTTTCCTTTTCCTTTTTGCTCCAGGGGTGGGAAAATCAAGTTGAGGAGGACAAAACTTTGAGAACTTTTAAGCTACTCAAAGGTCAAACTATGGGGCTGGAGAAATGGGTCAGTGGTTAAAGGTAATTGCTTGCAAAGCCTGCCATTGCAGGTTCGATTTCCCAGTACCCACATAGATCCAGACACACAAAGTGGCACATGTGTCTGAAATTCGTGTGCAGGAGCAAGAGGCCTTGATGCATCCATTCTCTCCCTGTCTCTCAAATAAATAAATAAAGATATTTGACATGAACAAATGGGGCTGGAGAGATGGCTCAACAGTTAAGGCACTTGCCTGAAAAGCCTAATGACTTGGATTTGATTCCTCAGTACCCACATAAAGCCAGACACACAAAATGGCACATGCATATGCATCTGGAGTTTGTTTGCAGAGGCAAGAATCCCTAGTGTGCCACTGCTATCCATCCATCCATCCATCCATCCATCTATCCATCCATCTATCCATCCATCTATCTATCTCCTTGCAAATAAGTAAATATTTTTAAAAGTCGGGCATGGTGACATACACCTTTAATCCCAGCACTCAGGAGGCAGAGGTGGGAGAATCACTGTGAATTTGAGGCCAGCAACTACAGTGAGTTTCAGGTCAGTCTGGGCTAGAACAAGACCCTACCTCAAACAAAACATATATATATATGGACCAGGAGATAAAATAAAAGCTATTTGAGGTTTGTTGTTGTTGTTGCTTGGTTTTTCAAGGTAGGGTCTCACTCTAGCCCAGGCTGACCTGGTATTCACTATGTAGTCTCAGGGTGGCCTTGAATTCGTGGCGATCCTCCTACCTCTGCCTCCCCAGATTAAAGGTGTGTACCACCACACCTGGCTAATAGAAGCTATTTGAAAATGGCTGTCTGGCCAGGGGTCTCAGTTGCCCAAAATCACCCTCATATCTCAAACCTCGCAGTAACATCACAACAGCCCCCTAAGAGCCTTCATCTACTCAGCACACATACTGATATTCCCTGAAGGCCGGCAGATGCTGGATACTTCTAGCAAGATCCCGGAGGATGTTAAGGCTCTCAGCTCCCACTGTCCATCCACACTGCACCCAGAAGTTTTGTGCCAAGTCCCACCTCTTCCCAAGGATGAGGGAGAGCCATGGGCAGGTACCAGGGTTCACATCAAGGTCAAAGGCTACCCCAGGCCAGCATGACAGCAGATATTCAGCCAAAATCCACGTCCCTGTTTGACTACATCCCTACCGCAGAGGGTCTCTGTGTTTTTTTTTTTAATTTTTTTATTTTATTCATTTATTTGTTTGAGAGAGATAGAGAAGCAGACGGGGGGGGGGGAATAATGGGCGCATCAGGGACTCCAGCCACTGTAAACGAACTTCAGACATATGCACCACCCCACCCTGTGCATCTGGCTTACATGGGAGCTGAGGAGTTGAACCTGAGTCCTTTGGCTTTTCGGGCAAACACCTTAACCGCTAAGCCATCTCTCCAGTCCCTCTCTCTGTTTTTTTTTTTTTTTTTTTTTTTTTTGGAACACTGGCCCAGGCTGACCTGGAGGTCTCAGGGTGGCCTTGAAAGAGATCCTCCACCTCTGCCTCCCAGTGCTGGGATTAAGGCCACCACACTATGGTTTTGAAGTGATAGGGTTTAGGGTCAGGGAGAAAGGCATGCCACATATAGGCTTCCTGCAACAGTCCTGGGCTGGAACACGGAGGAGGAGGAGGAAGAGACAGCCAGATTGAAACGTTGGATGACCATGCTGGGCAAAGAGGCAGGCCACAGCCTTGCACGTTGGAACCATGCTGGACGCTGGGAAAACAGCAGCTTGGCAAAGGGGAAGGTGGATTATGGGGAGAGGCAGCTGGGCCCTGACTGCCTGTGCTAATGAGTTTGACTTTATCCGGAGGGCAATGGGGAAGTATTAAAGAGTTTCCGACAGGACAGGGACATGGTGGCATCACAGTTAGAAAGATCCTTCTGACTGATCCCGGGAGTGGGGACCGGAGCAGGACAGGAGTGGGGAGAGGACGTCCCAGGCAAAAGGAAGGGAAGGACCACACCCAACAGTGGGCTCCTGGCTGAGGAGAGAGTCTATGGCCCAGGGCATAGCAGGCTGCCCTTAACCTCACCAAGGCCTCAACCAAGGACTGCCTGGAACAAGGTAAAAGGAGGGGCTTGGGCACGTGGGAAGGCTGCACACTGGAGGAAGGTGGTTTGGATGCCAGTTCCCCGGGCTCCCTCCTACCTCTGAAAGGTCACCAGCTCCTCCTCCTGCCCTAGGTTGGGCCAGGGGCTCTGCCAGTCTAAGGTCCATTCCCCCTACATAAGAATGGAGGGGCAGCCCACCCAAACACCCTGCAGGAATCACACTGTGCTCCCCCACCTCACACTGCCCAGGCAACCTGATCCCTACTCTCAGGCACCCCTTCGTGGACAGTGTGGGACCCCCTCTTTGCCAGGAACCTGTGGACTGCCTCCCTACATTTCATCATAGTGGAGACTGTGTCTCTTTGTTCCTGTCCAACTCCAAACTGGGCTCTGTCACCTTCATTGCTGAGGTGGGACCTGCAGAGTCACGAAGGATGGGCCAGGTGCCTGGGGCTGACTATGGTACCCTGTATAGGGTCTTACAGCCTGTCCCAGTAAAAACTTTCCATTTGCACAACACTTTGTGACTCTGCTGACACTGTTTTTGGGAATAAGGACATGCTGGGAACAGTTCATGATGTCTATTCTCCTGTTGTTAGGGAGGTCTGATATTCGTCTATAGTTTTAAGCTAGCCAGAACATCTCCTGCTTCTGAAATAAGGAGTTGCTGTCTACTTTGCTTTGTTTAAGCCATTATCTGTTTAAGCTGCATTAACCTTGTACACAGAGCTGTTCTAATAAAAGTTCTGCAGGCTACAGCCTCGGGACTCCTGTGCAGAAGAAATCGCCTGGAGTCCCCTGGTTCTGTTGACTCGCCCCAGTCACAGCTCAGTTCCTTGGCACTGATCATTCAGGACCCGGAAACAGGTTCCGTTGGTACCAGCAGGTGATGATGCCAGTCTGCCCAATAGAAGCAGGTTCTCTGACAACACAGGGACCCATCACCTTGTCTCCTTCCAAATGATTTATATCTCCCAATAAAAATAAAAGCACACGCTTTTAATCCCAGAATTCCAGAGGCAGAGGTTAGAAGGATTGCCGCGAGTTCAAGGCCAGCCTGAGAGTACATAATGAATTCTAGGACAGCCTGGGCTAGAGCAAGACCCTACCTTGGAAGAAAGAAAATAAAAAGATCACTAAGCTGTTAAAGCAACCCACTTTCATTTTCTGTATAACCAATGGTGACCTTGAGCTACTTTTTAATTTTTTAATTTATTTTTACTTATTTATTTGAGAGTGACAGAGAGAGGGAATGGACACACCAGAGCTTCCAGCCACTGCAAACGAACTCCAGATACATGTGCCACCTTGTACATCTGGCTTATTTGGGTACTGGGGAATGGAGCCTCGAACCGGGATCCTTAGGCTTCACAGGCAATTACTTAACCAGTAAGCCATCTGTCCAGCCCAAGTGACCTTGAACTTCTGATCCTCCTGCATGCTGGGATTAATTACAAGCATGGGCCACCTTGTCTGGTTGATGCAGTACAGGAGATCAAATCCAGGGCTTCGTGCACAGCAGGCAAGCACTCTACCAAAAGCCGTGTCCCCAGCCCGTTTTCCCCTCAACAAGGAAGCATGATTTCAAATTCTCACGGGACTCACTCTGCAGAGCAGTGACTGAGTCACCTGCCATCCCACGGGATAAGAAGCACCAGGCCTTCTTTCGGGTCTACCTGCCTGTACAGGGGCCCAGGCAGGACTTGGACAAGGCAGATCCCCTCTCCAACCTGTACCTTCATTGGCAAAGCCCATCCTCCAGACAGCACACCTCACAGGATGTGAGAGGACTGGGCCGACAAAGACACCTCGAAGCAGCAGCAGAGGGCTGGATGGGGCTCAGTTAGTAGAGTGTTTGCCTAGCCTGCACGAGGCCCTGGGTTGAAACCCCAGCGCCACATAAACCAGACGTTTATGGCTTGTGCTTAAGATCTCAGAGCTCAGGAAGTAGAGGCAGGAAGATCAGAAGCTCAAGGTTATCCTCTGCTACATAGAGAGTTTGAGGCTAGCCTGGGCTGTACAAGAAAAAATAAGAGGGCAGTCACCACCTCCATCGCGTTTGGTCACTGTGGTGCCTGGAGGGCAGGCTGTCAGGAGGCCCCTGCAGAATGATAAGGGGGCTGATAAGCCACTGTCCTGTCTGCGTGGGTATAAAAATCACAGCAGGGAGGTTTTGGGCTGGTGTCTTCTTTGGCATTCCAAGTATCATTAATTATGCATTAAGTGTTTGAAAGGAAAAAGACATCAGTAGCCTATAGGATGCGTCTGCATAGTAACAGGATTGATTATTTATACCGAGGGCTACTGGGATTCAGGTCCCCCGGCTTTGCAGTGGCAGTAAATTACAGCCACAAAAATTTCAATGATAGTAAATAATGGTGTTCGGATCTCTGAAGGAAGAAACACTCGGGGCCTGCTGATGAGAGCCGGGTGGTCACCTGGACAGAAGATGGAAGCCATGCAAGGCCTCATTGCTGCTGCTGCCGGGAGCCTGGTTTTCTGGGTGGGCAACCCCCATGCCAGCCCAGCCCTTAGCTGAGTCAGAAATGTCTGGTCTATAGAGGGTCCAGAGACAGGCAGGCTACGAGCCGCTTCCTAAACCCGGATTTCTGCTAAAGGCTTGGCTGCGAGTCCCTCTGGGAGCGCGCGGCTTGAGTAAAAAGAAGATGCGAGTTTTGCTGCTCAGCTCCAGGCTGTGTGTCCCCTTTTAATGAGGAGCTGGGGAAAGACTGAAGCAGAGCCCGCTCCCACTCCTGGGGAGATGAAACACCTTGCCACCGGCACCCACCGGGAGTAGTGCTGACAAGAACGACGGTGTCTGCTGTACACCCATTACATGGATAAACTCACCTAACCCTCTAGCAGCCCTCTGAGGCAGGTGCTACCATAAACCCCATGTACAGGTGGGGAAACTGAGGCACCAAGCAATGTCCCCTAGCATCAGGAGGTCCCTTTTAAATTTTACTTATTTATTGGTTCACATATGTATGGGGGGAGGGGGCATGCTCGTCCAGCTTTATGTGCCTGAAAAACTGAACCCAGGCCAGCAAGCTTTGCAGGAAAGTGGCTTTAACCACTGAGCCATCTCCCCAGCTCCAGGAGGTCCCTTTTATCAAAACCTTCCTGACCTCAGCCCATCAAGCCCTCTTCCTTTTTCTGCTTTGTCACCTTCTAACCCACGGTGTCAACTGCTAACTTTATTTATAGCCTGGCCTGCCCCGTGGGAAAGCAGGTTCTGTCTCTCCTGTGGTGCGTGTAACAGACTGTCAGTAAAGATTCTCGGAATGAGGTGAGGTGAGTTACTTGGCCCAAGGTCACCCAGCTTTTGCCCTGGCAGAGCTAAGTTCAAATCCATGCCCTCTGGTCACTGGCTCACCAGGATGGACAGACCCCTCACTAATGAAGACACATTAGTGTCATGGTGTCCACACACTGCTGAGTGAGATTGCATAGGAATGGTGTGCTGGGAGCTTTTCTGCTCCCTGGACTACTGAGCCAGGAACTGATGCCAGGGCTTCTGGGAAGGGCTCCCATCTGACTGTGATCAGGGCCCTTTCCAGACACCCCACCTGCTTACGAACTGCTGGAAGCTCCCCTGTCTGCAGGTGAAGCCCGGCTCTAGCACACGGTCCCCAGAGTAGATGTATCCATTCATGGATGGAGTCTGGATAAGTCTCTGCAGCTAGGCTTAGAGGTGCTTTATTTATTTTTTCTTTTTTTCTTTTTACTTATTTATTGAGAGAGAAAGAGAAAATGGGCACACCAGGGCCTCCAGCCACTGCCCACCTTGTGCATCTGGCTTACGTGGTTTCTGGGGAGTTGAACCTGGGGCCTTAGGCTTCATAGGCAAGGGCCTTAACCGCTAAGCCATCTCTTCAACCCCAGGCAGGTGCTTTCTTGATGGAGGGCCAGTCCTCTGCGGCTATGGTCTTATCTAACCCTGCCCGTTGGCCCAGCCTTCCCAGGGGGAGGCGTAGCTGTGGCACAGCCTCCTCCATGGCACACACTCAGGAGCCACAAAGACTCCAGCACCCAAGTTCCCCCAACCCCAAGATCCATGGAGGGGCTGAGTGTTATTCTAGATTGAAATGAAGCACCATGCTCAGGGACATGACCTAACAGCTCCAGAGAGTCCACTGAAGAAAGCGAATGGACGGGGAGGGATATGGACCAAAACACTAGCAGATAAGTCCCTCCCTTCTCCCCTCCACAACCATTTTGAGTCACAGGGTACTATTTGTCCTTCGGGGCATCCCTCAGGACCAGGCAATCAGTTCTTCCTGCTGAAGCTGGGCCTGGCTGGTCTTTGCTATTTTATTATCTTCCTTGCTCACGTCCCCTGCCCTCTCCTTGTCTCCGTCCTGGGATGGCACCCTGTCCCCCAATGAAGCACCAGTGCAAAGACTTGTCTTGAGCCCCGTTTTGGAGAGAAGGGTGGCTCTGAGTAAAATGCACAAGAGATGATGAGCTATTTGACCTTGAGATGACATCCTGCTGACCCGAGGCAGGGTGGGGACCTGAGTGCTGGGAGACCCAGAAGGACTCTCCTACTTCCGGAGCTGCCTCTTCCACACATGGACAGACGAAACGGACCTTCCTGACCGGCAGTGAAAGGATTCAGCATGATGCTGTCTCTAATCTAAGGAGCAATTTATACTAGAGTGTAAAAGACATGGAACATTTGTTTTCTAAGCAAGTGCCTTTAACCTCGGAGCCATCTCCCCAGCCTGGAACATCTGTTTTCTTACAAATAAGCCTACAGGGACCAACAACCCTAACCTTCGCGAAGTCTGTGCTATGTCCAGGGCACCAAACTAAGTCCCTTACCTGCATTGCTTATTAGAGCTTCACAAGGGCTGGAAAGATGGCTCAGCCATTAAGGCGCTTGCCTGCCAAGCCTAAGGACCTAGGTTCAATTCCTAGGTTCACTGCTCAACAGATTAAACATTTAAAAAACTTTAGATTAATGCATAAAATCAACTTCATGGAAAGGGAACCGTATTTGGGTGAGGAAAAAGTGACAAGAGGGCTTAGTACAAGCTATAATGTAAAGATATAAAAGAGCCGGGCACAGCGGCGCACGCCTTTAATCCCAGCACTCAGGAGGCAGAGGTAGGAGGATCGCCATGAGTTCGAGACCACCCTGAGACTACAGAGTGAATTCCAGGTCAGCCTGAGCTAGAGTGAGACCCTGCCTCCAAAAACCAAATATATATATATAAATGGATTGCTGATTGTTACCTAACAACCTTAGTCCCCACTTATTCCTCCTCCATCTTACCATTTGTATTTCTTATTTTATTTATTTTTATTTTTTTTAAGAGAGACACAGACAGAGAGAGAAAGAGAGAGGAAGAGGCAGAGAGAGAATGGGAGCACCAGGGCCTTTTCAGCTGCTATAAACAAACTCCAGATGCGTGCACCCCCTTGTGCGTATGTGCGACATTGTGCGCTTGCATCACTTTGCGTCTGGCTAAACGTGGGACCTGGAGATTTGAACAAGTGTTCTTAGGTTTTGCAAGCAGGCGCTTAACCACTAAGCCATCTCTCCAGCCTACCATTTGTATTTTTAAAGATATTTTATTTGCCGAGCATGGTAGTGCACACCTTTAATCATAGCATCCAAGAGGCAGAGGCCCATGAATTCGAGGCCACCCTAAGACTACATAGTGAATTCCAGGTCAACCTGGGCCAGAGTGAGACTTTACCTCAAAACACCAATAAATAAATAAATATGTAAATAGAGCTTCACAAATTCTATACATACTTTTATTCATAATATGTAATATGATAATTCTCATTTTTGCATGTATATACGTGTATGGTATGTGTGCGTGTATGTATGTATGTGGTGGTTTGTATGTAAACATCCCCATAACCTCGGGTGTTTGTCATGGAGCTCCTACTTAGTCCTGACCTGGTGGAGTCGTTGGGAAGTGGGACTCTGCTGGAGGAAGTGCGTCATCAGGGACAGACTTGGGAGGTGAGTCCAACTCTGCATGTTCAGAGCCGCTCCTTCTTGCTCTCCTCTTTCTGCTGTGGATGTGTGATGTGAGTTTGAATGGATGTGCTCCAATAGGTGAAGGAGTTTTATTTTTATTTTATTTTATTTATTTATTTATTTGGTTTTCCTAGGTAGGGTCTCGCTAGCTCAGGCTGACCTGGAATTCACTATGTACTCTCAGGGTGGCCTCAAACTCATGGCAATCCTCCTACCTCTGCTTCCCATGTGCTGGTATTAAAGGCGTGCGCCACCACACCCAGCTCTCCACCTTCTCTCTTGCTGAACATAATGGCCACAATTCATCTAGACTAGCCAGCCACTAAGTCCCGGGCATCCTCCTGTCTCCACCTCCCCAGCACGGGGATGACAGATGCGCACCGCCATGCCTGGCTTTTATGTGGGTGCTGGTGATTTGAACTTGGGTCCTTATATTGTATGGCAAGTACTGTGAGGCAAGCGCCACCGAGCCATCACTCCAGCTCCTGCCACTGCCCTTTCACGGGCGAAGATGTGGGTACTGAGACAGGAGAGGTGTCCTGTCAAAAACCACAAAGCCAGGGCTGGAGAGATGGCTTAGCAGTTAAGGCGCTTGCCTGCAAAGCCAAAGCACCCAGGTTCGATTCCCCCAGGACCCACGTAAGCCAGATGCACAAGGGGGCACATGCATCTGGGTGCACACATCATTTGCAGCGGCTGGAGGCCCTGGCACCCCTATTCTCTCTCTCTCAAATAAATTAAAAAAAAAAAAACATAAAGCTAAACTGGGCGTGGTGGCGCACACCTCTAATCCCAGCACTCCGGAGGCAGAGGCAGGAGGATTGCTGTGAGTTTGAGGCCACTTTGAGACTCCATAATGAACTCCAGGTCAGCCCAGGATAGAGCAAGACATTACCTTGAAAAACCACACACACACACACAAAAAAAAAAAAAAATACACACACAAATACATACACACACACAAATACACACACACAAATACACACACACAAATACACACACACACAAAAACACACACACAAATACATACACACACACACACACACAAAGCTAATGATTGGCAGAGCCAGGACTTGAACCAATGCCCACAGAAGGAATATGGATGTGGGTGAGAGGAATGAAGAAAGCACATTGGGAGCAGCCTTCCCGAGGACACTTTTGCAGTGGAGCACATGTTAGAGTCTGAAGGAGAAAGACGGGCTTCGTCATCTCCCAAAGGCCAACCCAGGGACAGAGCTGGGTTGTCCCTTCTTTTCCCTCTGCAGAGCTAAGGGGAGAGCACGCCCAGCAGATCTGAGCTCTGGGGCTGAGCCTTGGATGGGACCTGTGGGGGGGAGAACATCTTCCTCTCCCTACCCACCCAGGGCCCGGGGGCCCTCTGCTCAGCAGTTGAAGGCTGAGGGAACAGCAGAGGTTTCTGGGACTTCTATCCTTCCCAGCCCCCACCCTCGCCCCTCCAATTCTGGGAGGAGAGTCTGCACCAGAAAGAATGAAAGGCCAAAACAAGCCTTCGTCTAATGACCTTCAAGAAAAGCGACTACATTTTACCTTGAAAACCACAGAACTGAAAGCAGTGTCTGTATAGACAATGCAAATGAGATGCAAACACGAATGCAAATGGCCCAGGGCCTGCCTCAGCCGAGTTCCCGTGCCCAGCCAGCATGCCTCCAGAGGGAGGTAGAGGAGAGCCACTGAGGGCAATTAGCAAGGGCCTCAGGGACTGTGAGAGGCTCTTCACAGTGATGGGAGGCAGGGGGCACCCTAGAGACCCTGGCGAGACTCGGGCCCCAGGATGCTTTCTGCACTGGGAAGATTCCTCACCCAGGTGAGATCTGGTCAAACTGGACTAATGACATATGTGTGTGCACACCACACATACCACCAACATGTCACACGCACATACCACAAATACCACACAAGACACAGCACACCACACCATGCATACCACACACACACACACGCATGTACACCACAAATACCATACCGCACACAGCACCCCACATACAGCACACATCACAGATACTCATACACCACACAACACGCCACACACATACCACAAATACCGCACAAAACACACCACACCATACTATGCGTACCACAGAGCACACGTGCATGCACACACACACACACGTGCCACAAATACCATACAACACACAGCACACCAAACATACCACACACCACAGATATTCATGTACCATATACCACACACCATATACCACACACACACATACATACCATCCACACCCAGGCTCATACCACACAACACCCACTCACACACATGCACACACACACACACACACATGCACACACACACAGGAGCATGCCGGGTCTATCATGTAGGCCTGAGAACACAGCCACTTGTAGACAAAAGCACACTTCCCATTCCAGCCCACAAAGTCACAACACAAAGACATGCCCAGGACACTCCACCCGGAAACAGGGTGACAGACACATGCCACACACACGTGCCACACATGCACCAACACAGACCACAAAACAAGGAGACTCATCTGGAGACATAAACCCAGACATACATGTATACCCATACAGGCACAGAGAGTCTGTCTGGAAAAGAACGGGGTCTGGATGTACAGAGCACCTGCTCTATGTCCAGCACGGTGCAGGAACTCTAACCCTCATTTAATCTTCATGGAACAGCATTAAAAAACAGGTCTAGGGCTGGAGGGATGGCTTAGTGGTTAAGGCGTTTGCCTGCGAAGCCAAAGGACCCAGGTTCAATTCCCCAGGACCTACGTAAGCCAGATGCACAAGGGGGGTGCACATGTCTGGAGTTCGTTTGCAGTGGCTGGAGGCCCTGGCATGCCCACTCTCTCTCTTCCTCCCTCTTTCTCTGTGAAATAAATAAATAAATAAATAAAAAGATTTTTAAAAATCAGGTCTAAGCCGGGCGCTGTGGCGCATACCTTTAATCCCAGCACTTGGGAGGCAGAGGTAGAAGGATTGCCGTGAGTTCGAGGCCACCCTGAGACTACATAGTGAATTCCAGGTCAGCCTGGGCTAGAGCAAGACCCTACCTCAGAAAAAAAAAAATCAGGTCTAATAGTTCAATCTTCACCAATAAGGAAAAGGAGGTCCAAAAATGAGCTGAGATGGACATGGTGGTGCACTCCTGTAACCCCAGCACTTGGGAGGTGGAGGCAGGAGGATCACGCGTTCAAGGGCACTGTCAGCTACATAGGGAGTCTGAGGCCACCCTGGGCTTCATGAGACCTTAACTCAAAAGAAAGAAAAGTAAGCCGGGTGTGGTGGCACATGCCTTTAATCCTGGCCCTCGGGAGGCAGAGGTAAGAGGGTCACTGTGAATTTGAGGCCAGCCTGAGACTACAGAGTGAATTCCAGGTCAGTGAGACCCTATCCAATAAGCAGCGGCAGAGAGCACAAGAGAGAATGGGCTTTAATTTTCTGCAAAGCTGGAGATCAAATCCAGTTCCTCATACACGCTAGGCAAGCACTCCACCACCAAGCTGCAAACCAGTGCAAGAAGTGAGCTTATTTGTTTGTTCACGGGGGTGTGGGGGAAAGGTGTTATGTTTTCTGTTTTTTGAGGCAGGATTTCACTATAGTCCAGGCTGATTTAGAACTCACTCTGTAGCTGGTCTCAAACTCATAGCAATCCTCCAATCTCAGCTTCCTGAGTGCTAGGATTAAAGGTGTATGTCATCAAATTCAGCTTGTTGGGTTTTTTTATTTTTATTTATTTATTTATTTATTTGAGAGAGCGAAAGAGAGAATGGGTGTGTCAGGGCCTCCAGCCACTGCAAATGAACTCTAGATGCATGCTCCCCTTGTGCATCTATCTGGCTTACGTGGATCCTGGGGAATCGAACCGCGGTCCTTTGGCTTTGCAGGAAAATACCTTAACTGCTAAACCATCTCTCCAGCCCTTGTTGGTTTATTTCTGAGACAGGCATAGCCCAGGCTGGCTTCAAACTTGACATCATCCTACCTTAACCTTCCGAGTGCTGGGATTATATAGAGGTGTGCCACCTGATCCAAGGCCTAGCTGCCCCTCTTCCTCCTTCCTCTTCTTCCTTTTCTTCTTATTATTACTACTACTATTATTATTACTGTGTTTCTTGCTTTGGGAGGGGTAATGTGTGTGTATGCATGTTCACGTGTCTCACAGCACACATATGGAGGTCAGGGGACAACTTCAGGCGTCAGTCCTCCTCTTCCATCTGGTTTGAAACAGCCTGTCATTGTTCCCTGCTGCATTTGCCAGACTACCTGGCCCACAAGCTTTTGAGCAGTTCTGTCTCTCACACCCCCTTGCTCACCCTAGGCATGCTGGGATTGCGGACAGTAGTGCTACTGTGTCCAGTCTGAGACAACTGAGACAACACTTTACCCACTGAGCCATCTCAGCCCAATTATTGGTGTGTGTTTTTTAATTTTTTTTTTTTTTTAGAGGTAGGGTCTCACTCCAGCCCAGGCTCACCTGGAATTCACCACAGAGTCTCAGGGTGGTCTCAAACTCACTGTGAGTACCTTTCAGTGCTGGGATTGGTCTCACCACACTCTAACTGTTATTTTATTTTATTTATTTATTATTATTTTTTTTTTTTTTTGGTTTTTCGAGGTAGGGTCTCACTCTGGTCCAGGCTGACCTGGAATTAACTATGTAGTCTCAGGGTGGCCTCGAACTCCAGGCAATCCTCCTACCTCTGCCTCCTAACTCTTGTTATTTTTGAGACAGGGTGTCATGCAGTCAAGCTGGCCTCGAACTTGCCATGCAGCCAAGGATGACTTTGAACTTCTGATCCTTCTGCCTCCATCTCCTGTGTGCTAGGATTACAGACATGGGCCACTACACAGGTTTATGCAGGGCTGGGGGTCAAACCCAGGGTTTCATGCATGCTAAGCAAACACTCAAACATCTGAACTACATCCCCAGCCCAAGCCTATGCTCCAACTTTCCCCTCTGCCCCCTCACTCCAACACAGCTTTCCCTGTCCACAATGGGCCAGAGAAATGCCCTCTGGTCCCTTACCTTCCCACCTGAGACCTGCTTCCTCAGAGACACTGAGCCCCTTCTCTATCCTGCCCTGTCATCGCTCCAGCTGAGGGTGACTCTGGCGTTCATTCTGGGCTATGGATAATCTAATTTGGAAATCTGAGGGAGGAGAGAACGCATTTCTTCCCACCCAAATGGGATACAAGACAGGATTTTCCACTGCCACCTGTCTCTGGGCGAATGTTCATCACAGAAGAATGACTCTTTGCCCAAAAGTATACAAACTTGAAATGTCACCCTTCCCACCCACTCCTCCACACACACAAAAAGAAAAGGGGGTGGGGAGATGCCTCAATCCTTAAAGCATTTGCCATGAAGATGTGAGGACCTGAGTTTGGATCCCCAGGTCCCATATACATAGCAGGCGGGTGTGGTGGCCCAGTGCTGGAAAGGCAGAGATGGAATCTCCAAGGCAAACTGGCTAACAGGACTAGCTAAACCCACCAGCTCTGGGTTCAAGTGAGAGACTCTGTCTGGGAAAATAAGGTGGAGAGCAGTTGAGGAAGACACCAATGTCAACCTCTGGCCTCCACATACACACATACATACATACACATGTGTGAATACACACACACGTGTTTTTCAGAGCAAAGAATAAGCTGTCTTGCTCCCTGCCATAATTAATGTGCCATGTCACTTTGGGCAAGTTGTCACCTCTTGCAGGTCTCCATTTCCCCACTGGCCTGTGAGAGCCGGGACAAACTGGCTCCCAACCTCTATCTCTCTCTCCCACCTTGTAGACTCCCCAATATTCACCCCAAGGTGTTCCCCAAAACTGTGCCCTGCCCCATGACTCACTAGCATGCTGGGATCTCTGGAGCTAAGGCCTGGTCCCCAACCAGGGGGAGCAGGACAAGGTCAGATGGAAGCCCAGGGTTGAGGCTCACCCACCACCTCCGGATCCCGGCCTGCCTAGCGGAGACCCTCTCCATCTGCCTGGCAACTGCGTGAGGTGAGAAGGGAGGCCAGCTGGGAGAGGGGCAGCTTTAAAACACGAGGCCTGATTGCCAGCCTGCGCCCGAGGGGCTGCAAAATGCCAGATCGCTGGTTCTGAGTGGAGTTTAGAGCTTCTGACTCCCTTTCCAAATTAATATTCATAGGGACTGGCGTGCCATTTATTTGCATATGTAGATTATTGCTCATCTGCAGGAAAAAAAGTTTGGGGGTGATTTTTATTTATTGTATTTATTTTAAGCTTGGGTGATAAAACAGGGCAGATTCCAAGGGCAGGGAAGGATTGAAAATCATGCCAGGGGGAGCTGCTCTGAGGAGAGAGGGTAAGTTGATTCTCTCTATGCTCCAGCTTGACCTACACAACCAATTCCAGAAGAGTCCTTAGAAGGTCTCCCATGACCTCCCACCACCACCACCACACCACCAGCACCATGGAAGTTTCTAGAAGATTGATGTGGGAGGCAAGCTTCAGGCCTAGGGTACGACATGAAGCTTGTCAAGTGAGCTTTTTAAGACCATGTTTCTTAGGATGGAGCACAAGCACATACATACACACACCCCAAGAGTGCGTACTGAATTGTGGAACCCTAATAAGAATCATGTCCCAACCCTTCTGTGCTAAATGTCCTATGCTCCTCCTGGGCATCTCAGGAAGGGTCCCCACTCTGCCCACTGACGCTACTGGAGGATCTTAAGGACTATTCAGGCTTCTTTCCTGATCTCCCCAATCCTTTCTGCACCTAGTAATATGCTCTTCAAGAAATGCAGAGTGCACAGTAAGAATCAGTGAATAGTGGACTGGAGAGATGGCTCAGCGGTTGGAGCACTTGCCTGCAAAACCTAACTACCCAAGTTCAATTCCCCAGTACTCAGGTAAAGCCAGATGCACAAAGTGGCACATGCATCTGGACTTTGTTTGCAGCGGCTGGAGGCCCTGACATGCCCATTCTCTCTTTCTCTCTCTCCTTGCAAATAAATAAATAAAAATATTTTTTAAAAAAAAGAATTAATAAGCTGGGCTTGGTGGTGCACGCCTTTAATCCCAGCACAGGAGGCAGAGGTAGGTGGATCACTGAGAGTTCGAGGCCACCCTGAGACAACATAGTGAATTCCAGGTCAGCCTAGAAAAGAGAGTGAGACCCTAAAAAAAAAAAAAAAAAAAAAAAAAAAAAAGGAATTAGTGAAAAGTCCCAGGTACCCAGCAAGACCGAGTGAGACCAGAACAGGGCACCAGATGTGGAGACAGCCTTAGAAAGATAAAGCTAAGATAAAGCTGGTTAAATGAAGGAACAGCGTTGCACTCCTCACTGCCCCCTGCTGGCCACCTCTCCTGAGCCCTCCACAGGCACATTCCAAGGTGACTTCAAACAGTTCCCAAAAATTGCCTAAAGTAACGTTCCACAGACAGGAGGTGTTCATTAAATTCAGTTCCTTCCTCCAACTGCGGTTGAGGATAAAACGGTGGTTTTTTTCATGTAAATAATCTATTCCTGTCATTTGTTAATTCAATAGATACTCACTACTGACAGCCAGATGTGGCAATACACACCTGTAATCCCAACACTGGGAATGTGAAGGGTGGGGGGAGAATTACAAATTAAGGGTCGCCCTCAGCTACATAGTGAGTTCAGAGCCAGCGTGGGCTACGAGACCCTATCTCAAAAACAACAACAACAACAAAAAACAACTCGGGCTGGAGAGATGGCTCAGTGGTTAAAGTGCCTACAGAGCCTGACGGCCAGGGTTCAATTCCCAGCACCCACATAAAGCCAAATGCACAGGGTGGTGCATACATCTGGAGTTCATTTGCAGTGGCTAGACTCCCTGGCATACCCATTCTCTCCATCTCTCTCTTCTCTCTGTCTCTCTCTCTCTCCCTCCCCCCCTCCTTACAAATAAATATATAATTTTGGGGGGAGGGGTTTCGAGGTAGGGTCCTGCTCTAGCTGAGGCTGACCTGGAATTCACTATGTAGTCTCAGGGTGGCCTTGAGCGCAAGGCAATCCTCCTACCTCTGCCTCCCAAGCGCTGGGATTAAAGGTGTGCACCACCACGCCTGGCTTAAATATTTTTTAATTTAAAAAAAAAAAAAAAACTCAGTGGATATAGGGCTTGCTGCTCAAGCCTGAATACCTGAGTCTCAGACCCTCAGACCCCACATAAAAACTGGAAGCCATGGAAGGCTTCTATATTCCTAGCACTCTGAGGCTGAGATAGGAGTTGGAAACAGAATTTTCCAAAATCTAACCTGGTGAATGGAGCAGTGAATAACAATAGCGAGAGAGAGAGAAGAATCCTGCCTCATATGAGGAGGAAGGTAAAGACTGGCACCCAGAAGTTGTCCTCCGACCACCCCCACATGTGTGCCATGGCCCATGCATACCTACACTTACACACTTGTGAACACACACCACACACACACACTCACATACACACTGTACACAAAAATAAATAAATAAGCCGAGTATGTTGGCACACGCCTTTAATCCCAGTACTTGGGAGGCAGAGGTAGGAGGATGGCCATGAGTTCGAGGCCACCCTGAAACTACATAGTGAATTCCAGGTCAGCCTGGGCTAGAGCGAGACCCTACCTCGAAAAACCAAAAATAAATAAAGACCCACTGAGTCACCTGGCATGCAGGAGGAAGCCTTAGATGCAGTTCTCAGCACTGGGGGGAAGATACCACTGAAGCACTGTGTGTTCGCTGCCCATGAACAAGGACCCACCCCACCCCATCTTGGACCCCATCAACGGTCTTACATCCAAGTGGGAAAGACACCCGACATCCTGACGCAGCCTGAACAATGACACCAGCGGCGTCTTGTTGACAGGAATTTGTGGTGGAAGCAATAATTGCCGCCGAAGTGCAGGGAAGGAAAGATGGACGCTTCCAGATCAAAGTGGGCAGGGAAGCGCTAATGAGGAGCCAGCTCAGAAGGCAAAAGCAGTTCAGGTGGACCCAGAGAGGCCCAGGATTTTCCAGAGTCTGTGTCAGTGGTAAGACCTAACAAGTGAAGTGCAGAGTAGGGGGAGGCCTAGCAGGTGAGGTGGGGAAAACCCAGCAGGTGAGGTGGGGAGATGGGACCCAGGCACTCTGTTGAGACACCAAGTGTCTACCTGAGGAGCCTCACCCAGTGAGTGGTTTGGGGAAATGTAAGGTAGAAAGTCCGTGGCAACCATGTTTTGGGATATCTGGAAGAAGAAAGAAATGGAAGAGGCCCGGCAGGCGGACAGCAGCCCCCAGAGCTGCAGCAAGCGTTCAGGACTCACAGCCACCTCTGCACTGGTATTATCTACACAGCACCCCTTCACAGAGCCCCTGAGAGTGCCCTGGAGAAGAACGTGTCACCATACACAGCCCTGCAGCATGGAATGGCAAAATAGGAAGCCAGTGCCATCGCCCAGCAGACGTGGCAGAGGGGACTTCTCACGTTAGGAGGGAGGACATGCCCGAGAAACGCAGTGACGTCAGTGGAAACTTGGTCCTTGGGTACTGGAAGTGGAGCGTGGCGGTCGTGGACTATCAAAAGACACTGCTGAGCCAGGCACGGTGACGCACGCACGCCTTTAATCCCAGCACTCTGGCAGGCAGAGGTAGGAGGATCGTTGTGAGTTCGAGGCCACCCTGAGACTACATAGTGAATTCCAGGTCAGCTTGGACTAGAGGGAAACCCTACCTTGAAAAAAAGAAAAAGAAAAGAAATTATAGCTATATAAGGTCTTATTTTAGTCTAATAGTTCTATTTTAGCTTTTAAAAAGAAAAGCAAGGGCCAGGCGAGGTGGTACACACGTTTAATCCCAGCACTTGGGGAGGCCGAGGTAGGAGGATCACTATGAGTTCAAGGCCAACCTGAGACTACATAGAGAATACCAGGTCAGCCTGGACGAGAGCGAGACCCTACCTCGAAAAACCAAAAGCAAAAAGAAAAGCAAGATGGAAGCGCCCAACCTACCTAAACTTTAGTGCTGGGGTTCTAGGCTGCTCCCTAACCCATCTCCTGCATGAAGCCTTCCCTGGTTGCTATGACTCCCACTGACGTCATGGTCTTTCTAGAATAATTGCTCTTCCAATCATATTATCTCTGGCTCTGCCCTCTGACCCACTGATGTTCTACATGGTGGAATCCTCACCCACCTCCTGTGCTAGGTTATAAATGCCTTAATGCTCGCCGGGCGTGGTGGCACACGCCTTTAATCCCAGCACTCGGGAGGCAGAGGTAGGAGGATTGCCATGAGTTCGAGACTACATAGTTAATTCCAGGTCAGCCTGGACCAGAGTGAAACCCTACCAAAAAAAAAAAAAAAAAAAGCCTTAATGCTCAAGGTCAAATCTTCAAAGGATCTTCCATTTTTCTTGTATCCATCATGTGTCATGTGTCATAATTGAGCTAATTCAGACTTATCTTCCCAATAAATCCCATGCATGGATGAGTCAACTGAGTCACAAAAGATGCAATGCTTTTCTCAGATGAGTCAATAGTGCTTAACAGCAGCAGAGAGAGCATTCGAGCCTAGATCTTGAACTGTGTGGCCATTGTGCCACTCTCCTTTCCAGAGCACCCCCGTTTTGTTCCTCTCTGAACCCCAATGCCCAATCAAAATGGTTCTAGGGCGATTTTATTTTATTTTATTTTATTATTTTATTTTATTTTTTATTTTTTGGTTTTCCAAGGTAGGGTCTCACTCTGGTCCAGGCTGACCTGGAATTAACTATGTAGTCTCAGGATGGCCTCGAACTCTCGGCGATCCTCCTACCTCTGCCTCCTGAGTGCTGGGATTAAAGGTGTGTGCCACCACGCCCGGCTCTAGGGTGATTTTAATCACCTTTTCCCCTTGCCCCTGGTTAATCGAGGCATGACCTGTGATTCACCATCTCAGCCAAGAAGATGTGGAAAAGTATGTTCAGGGGTCAGGAAAGGCTTCCCCTACCCCACCATGCACCTTGCCTTTTCTGTCTCTGCAGAAGATTTTGAGGGTGCAACCCCTGGACAACTTGCAGCCATTTTGTGACCTTGAGAATAAAGAAAGAGACATGCCATCTGGATCTTGATGATGCTGTTTAACCACAGAGAGAAAAAACCTTGGAACAGAAATAGCCCGGACCTCTCGTTACGGAAGATACCAAGTTCTTTATTATCACAGCCAGTGGAATTCCGGTTTGCTGTTGTTTGCAGGCCTGACACCCCCCACCCCCCACACACACTCCAACCAAGGGCTCTTGTCACTATAGCTACCTGAGTCAACTGTGATGGAAGACAAGTAGGTAAGTGTCCCTTCCCACCTCTGCCGAGCCTATCCCAAGGTTGGGCATTCAATGACAACAGTTCGATCTATGTTTGATTCATCCGCCCTCCCCCTTCCTCCGCAGTTACAGGGGCTCCATTCTCTGAAAGCGTCCCTCTTTCCCTTTACCAAGCCTCCATGACCAGCTCTAAGTTTCAGCCTCACATTCTGACTGTATGATCTCCACGCTCCTCCACCTCTGAGGATCGAGCTAAATGCAGTGTACTCACACTGGGCCGGAGAGACCATCGGAGGAAGTCTGCATTCCTAAATATTTGTTCTTTGAAATGTCTTTCTCAATTAGGTCTCACCCAAATGTTTGAGAGTCAGGCTGAATTCCAACTTCCTGCTCCCGAACAGACACGTTGCGCCTGCATAATCACTGCAGCTAGCTTTATTTGCTAGAAAAACATGGATTTCTGCTCCTGCCCCACTGTAAAATAATCAATACCTAGAATCGAGAGAAAAAATGGCCAGCGTTTAGGAGAACAACGCTTCTATGAGTCTTCTCTTTGGGGTCTAATTAACACAACACAAGTGTGTTGGAAGGGTTTCCCCATCAGCTAAGTAGAAACACAGGCTCTCTCTAACTCCTGCTGGGATCCAGCTTCATATCGGAAATACAGAGACAGACCGACCAACAGACAGACAGACAAGTTTCAAAAGGTGTTGCACTGTTCCACAAACCCACGTGCGAGCCTGTGGCGTGGACTTCTGATCACCTTACTCTGTTAACACCAACTGTTCCATTTATATCCCTGTCCCCTTAAGAGCACCTTGCATGATAACCACAAATGAAGCCCAGCTCGTCCCATTAGCAGGAGATGCGATCTCTCTGACTTTCTTTCTTTTAAAAGAAGACATGCCTTTTTGGACAATGACCACGAGGCCCATGAAAGTTTCATGAGGGGCTCTGGAAGCAGATGGTACTTTTTCAATCCTAACACTGGCTCTAATAAACCCCCACAGCGCCACGGGGCACAGCATCTACAGCCAACGCGAGACATCTAGTTATACCCTAATTACGTGGCAGTCTATTCTGAACTCTGTGTGTGTGTGCTGATGAAGATAAAATATTCTTTTAATTCTATGGCCACCTAGGGGGTGAGGGAGAGGGGACCACACATAGACAAGTCCTAGAAGCTTCCTGGTGCTATATCACAGCCTTGTTCCGGCCCCCACCCTTGCGTGGTCTTGAGTCATTTTTACACAAGCTCGTTCCCAAGTGTGGTCCCCAGAACAAGAGCATCCACACCAGCTGAGAACTGGTTCCAGTTGCCAAGCCACCCCAGACCCACAGAATGAGAAGCCAAGGGTGGGCCCCAGAAACTGTTTGCACGAATGTTCCCAATCTGAAGCTAGAGTCCTGAAGTCTCTTAAATGAGAAGAGCATGGTTTGAACTTGAACGGGACATCAGAGCCACTTGGGTGCTGGATTCTTGAACCCTCTTACTATGCAGCAGCTCCAGACTGCAGGCTTAGGCTCCACTTACCCATCTGTACAATGGGGCTCAGGAACTCATTGAGGAGCTGTGGATAGTAGCTCAGAGGCACCTGGTTACCTGGCACCGGTCTCTATGGAGACCTAGCAAGATCACAGTTACCAGTACACACCAGCTCCCTCCTGCCATACTCTGACTAGCAGAAGCTCTGCAGAGCAGTTCTCTGGTGCCACATTTAAGGTCATCCTGTCTTGGGTCACCCCTAGCAACCAAGGAGTTTGGGAGATGGAAAGAATGAAAGCTCACAGAATCTCCAAACCTCACAGCCAACAACTCCAAGCCTTTCCGCTCCGAGCCTTGAGCCATCAGAGAGGGAGCTGAAGGGGAATCTATGAAATTGTCCCGTCTCAGCTGTTCTTCAAATGTCCTTGGGACATTCGCCTCCTCCCTACTAGACAGCTGGAGCCTACAGAAAGCAGGACCTATAACATCAGCACAGTGAGGTGGGGACAGTCCCTGTCTGTTCCTGGCTGGATCCTCAGGGCCCCACACAGTGTTTGGCACCAAATGGGGGTTCCAGAACTAACTGCTAACCAAATGTTCCTGCTCCAGCAGTGCCCAGCCCATAGAAAGTCTATGGCACTTAGATTTGAGAAGTGAGACCCACAAGGGGCAAAGAAATGACTGACACCCAGGGACAGTAAGAAACAGGAAAACGTCAGGCTTGGTGGCGCATGCCTTTTTATCCCAGAACTCTTGGGAGGCAGAGGTAGGAAGGATCGCTGTGAGTTCGAGGCCACCCTGAGACTACATGGTGAATTCCAGGTCAGCCAGGGCTAGAGCAAGACCCTACCTGGAAAAAAAAAAAAAGCAAAAAAAGAGGAGAAAATCAGACTCTCCACTCTGGGACCACAGTCCTAGGTTCACTGGACACTTATGTCCAGGTCAAGTGTCCACCTTCCACCTGGTTTCTGGGCCAGATGCTGAACTTGGCCTTGGCTCCAGTGTCCTTGACTGGCTATTCAACTGTCTCCAGCTTGCTACTCCAGCCCTGCTTCCCCCTCCCACATCCCTCCTCCTCCACAAGCAATGTAGCCAGGATCACTCCCCATCTAGGAGTGGTTTCACCTGAGAAAGCTTGCCTTCACTCGGAGCTGCAGAGCAAACCCCTACCCATGCCTTCCTTGTGCTTCACATCCCACAGCAGTCAAGGCTGTAGCTCCTAAACCCAGACCCCAGGGCAAGCCCAGACTGGGTGAAATGAAAAAGTCACATACAGGGCTCATCCTGGGAGAGGCTCGGAGCCCCACATCTAACAAAAGAATTCCCAGCCAAGCACTCTGTCTAACCTCACACAAGCTGGCCCCCCGCCCCCACTCTGCTCAGGTCTGCCTAATAGAGAACACCTGCCCCCCTGTGCTAAGAAAGGGAAGATGAAGTCAGAGTGGAGTGACCGAAAAGACCCTGAACAGGGAGCACGAGGCCTGGGTGACTTCCCTTCTACCCTACGTCAGTTCTAAGCGAGTCTTTTCGGTTCTCGGGGCCTCAGTCTGCTGATCCATGGGATGGGAGCGAAGGAAGGACTGCGGGTTTGTAGGCTTCACATTTCCAGAGGCTTAAACAGTGTGTGAACAGCGAGAGCTGGTGCATGCTGCTCCCCAGCAAAGCAGCAGACGATGGAGGGGAGGGAGGTGTCTCAACGCCCTGGGACACTGCTCCCAATATGCAGGGCTCGAGCCACGCACAGTACTAAATAAACCTCCCTACAAAAGCCCCCAGCTTTTGGACCCACTGAACCCGCGTTAAACCTTATCTCAAGGGACCCTCCGCGACCGCACTCGCAACAAAAATTGCCAAGCGGGTCCCACTTGCCCGGGAAGCTGTAAGGACCTGGCACATCCAGACTAGTGGCTCTGGAAGCCAGAGGAGCAAGTGCCCCGGACAGCCCAGGGCGCACTGCCACCTGGCCAGGACATTAACCCTTGCTTCACCCACCCCTCCCAATAGTGCGATGCCCCTGGCTGGGGTATCCATGCCCAAGCGAGCTAGGCACACTGGGAGCCCCAACTTCTCTAAAAGCTTCTTCCACCCAGCCCAAGGTTCTCTGCTCTAGGGGATCCAGGCGGGATGGAGCCATTTGGACCGGTCCCCATTCCCTTCCGGAGAATAAGACCAACCGGGGAGGAGGGGCAGGCTGACCTCAGTGCGCGACTCGGGCTAACGGGGTGGGTGGGGGGAGCTCCAGGAAAGGCCCACGCCGAGGCCGAGCGCTTGCGGGTTGGAGACGGATGGTCGATGGGAGGCTCCGTCCCACTCGCGGTCTTTAAAACCCGCAAGGGACGATTTCACCTATATATATATATATATTAAGTCCGCTTTTTTTTTCCCCCTGGCAAATTAGAGAAATAAAGCAAGCCCTAGTGGAAGGAAGTTGGCTGCGCTAGGCAGCCACAAAGGCCACCCTGTTTGCCCAGTTCCAGCCCTTACCTTCCCGAGGCTTGGGCGAGAAGTTGGAGGAACTTCCGCCATCCAGGAGCGCACGGGGAGTGACTCGCTTCTCTTTTTAACTTTGGGCGCTGGGGTGGTGGTGGTGGTGGAGGGCGGCGGGGGAGAGTGTTGGGGTCGAGAGTGTGTCTGCAGAGCCCAGTCACAGGGCTGTCCCGCCTCTCAGATGCTGGGGAAAAGAGTCTGGGCGCACAGGATGAGAAAGAAACGAAAAGGGTCCACGTTCCGCTTCGCATCTGCGATGCAAAAGCGCGCGGGGCCACGGGCTGGGCTTTGGCAGCGGCCGAGACTCATCGCCCGGCCACGCCGGCCCCGCAGCGCTGCGTCCCGAGCTCGTGAGGGGCGGGAGAGGATGGAAGGCGACCGGTGCCGGGCGCACCCCAACCGCATCCCGCGAACCCTTAGAAGGCGTCTCCGGGACCCGAGCGTCCAGATTCTCGGGCGCGCTGATGGGTTGGTCCCCAACCCTGGGAAAACGCGCGCCGTGCCTCGGCTCTCCGTCTTGCGCCCCCCACACCACCACCACCCCCACTCTCTCTCTGTCCGCACGTGGAGGCGCGGCGGACGCTGCATCTAAGACTGCGGCCCGGGAGAGCGCGCGCCTGCCCACGCCGAGGGCGCTCGGCGTCCTGCCGGGATGGACACCTTTGCCACCCCCACTCTCCCCTCCAACCACCACCACCAACACATACACCCCTCTTCCTTCCGGCGCCCCTTAGCAAGACCCTCCCCCAAACTCGGCTTCTGGAACCCAGACCAAGGTACCCACGGAGCTGGGGTTTAAGTTCGTCGCGTGGTTCTCTAAAAGCCTATTCCAACGTCTCCCAGCACCCCGACCCCTGGCACCACCACCCCCACACCCCCTTACCAAGGATCGGAAGTCTCTCCCTGGGTCCCCCACCCCACCGCGGACTGCCACCCCCGACATCTACCTGCTTCTACTGCCAGCCCCTGGGGCTCGGGCCAGCCAGGCGCGCGGTCCGGTCCTCGGAGTACCCCTCCCGCTCCTCTCGGGCTGCTCCAGATCGCCCCGGCAGGCAGGGAACCCGAGCTGCGAGCCGTCCCCGACCGAGCCTGGCAGCAGGCGGCGGGCACGGCGAGCCACTGAGCGAGCTAGCGAGCGATCGCGCGGCTGGAGCTGCGGCGGCGGCGGCCTCACCAGCCCCCGCCCGCTCCGTCCCTCGGCCCCTCCCTCCTCCTCCTCTTTCCTCCTCCCTGCATCCTCCCTCCCCCTCCTCACCGCCTTTCTCCCTCTTTGGTCCTTGCAGAGCCTGGGATCGCGCTTGTTAGCTCACTCGCTCTCTCTCTCTCTTTTCTTTCTTTCACCTTCGGATCCCTTCTCCGATCTACACCCTTTTCCAGATCGCTTCTCACTTCTCTTCCCTGCGCCTCCCTTTTTCATTCTTTTGCTTCTTTCTGCTCCCTCTTTGCTCTCTGTTTTTTTTAAGCCCCCCCCCCCTGCATCTTTTTTCTCCTTTCCTTCCCCTTCCCTGCGCTTCCGTCCCTCCCTGTGGATCAGTGGGCTGCGCAACCTGCTCCTTGTGGAAACTGGGGATGGGGGCGGCGACAAAATAGGGATACAAGGAAGCCGGAGGCACACCCCTCTCTCCCTCTCCACCCTCCACCCGGAGGACCGAGAGGGACCCGGGACTTAGGGGGGGAAAAAACACGTCTGGACTGAAGGAAAAGCGAGAAAGCAAAAAACTCAAGCAAGCGCCTTTGACCGCTAAGCTGAGCCATCTCCCCAACCCGAAAGCCAAGAACTCAGGACCAGCAGACCCAACCAAGCCTTGCTGCGCGGCTCTGATGGGATGCGGAAACTGAGGCCCAGAGACCCAGCAGGAACTCGCGGCCGCCGCTGGCTGAGATCGACTCCCCGAAGCAAAGCCAAGACCACCGCCGCTCCCTGACGCCAGAAATGTCACGGTGCTAGAGGCCCATGGGCAGTTTCCATCGGCCTGCCTTGGTGCGCAGATCCACCCGGAAGACCACGTCTCCCCCAACGGCAGGACCTCAGGTTATAGCACTACTAGTGGGGCCTGGCTAGGCAAGGGGCACACCTGCAGATTTCCTAATCACAAGGAACCCCCTTCTCCACCCCCTTAGACCTCTCCGAGATGAGGAGGACCGGTTCTTAACTTCCTTACTCTCTCGGGAGGGGGGAGCGGAGGGGGGGCAGCCGTCTCCTTTCCTCCTTGAACTCAGACAGGAATGAGGAGGTTCACACTTGGGGAGGGGTGACTTCCTGCACCTGAAGCAGGAAATGTTGCCAAGAAAGCAGGCACATTGTATGGTTAGGGTGCCTGTAACTCCAGCACTGAGGACACAGAAGGATGTCTAGGGCTCCCTGGCCAGCCCAATCAATGAAAAAAACAGGGGCTTCAGGGTCAGTGAGAGACTCCGTCTGGGGACAATAAGGTGGAAAAGTGATGGAGGACGCTTGACTTCCACTAGGCCTCCCCACACATGCACATGGGGTGTGCGCATATGAACACACATGCACACACCACATATACTGCACATGCGCATCAAAAGGAAAAGGCTGTAGAGATGGTTTAGCGGTTAAGGCACTTGCCTGCAAAGCCAAAGGATCCAGGTTTGATTCCCCAGGACCTAGGTAAGCCAGATGCACAAGGTGATGCATGCATTTGGAGTTTGTTTGCAACAACTGGAAGCCCTGGTGCACCCATTCTCTCTTTCCCTCCCTCCTCTCTCCCTCATAAGATATTAAAAAAAAAAAAAAAAAAAAAAGGCCAGGCGTGGTGGCACACACCTTTAATTCCAGCACTTGGGAGGCAGAAGTAGGAGAATTGCCTAGAGTTCAAGGCCACCCTGAGACTATGTAGTGAATTCCAGGTCAGCCTGAGCTAGAGTAAGACCTTACCTCAGAAACAAAAAAAAAAAAAAAAAAAAAAAAAAAAAAGGGCTGGAGAGATGGCTTAGTGGTTAAGGCACCTGCCTCCTAAACCTAAGAACACTGGTTCCAATCTCCAGAGGTTCCAATCTCCAGGTCCCACGTTTAGCCAGATGCAGTGATGCAAGGGCGCAATGCCACACTTGACCACAAGGGGGCACATGTATCTGGATTTCTTTCGCAGCAGCTGAGAGGCTGCTGGCACATCCATCTCTATCTTCCTCTCCCTCTCTCTCTATCTCTCTGTGTGTCTCTCTCCAAAAGAAAAGAAAGAGAGGGAAGGGAAGGGAAGGGAAGGGAAGGGAAGGGAAGGGAAGGGAAGGGAAGGGAAGGGAAGGGAAGGAAGGGAAGGAAAGGAAAGGAAAGGAAAGGAAAGGAAAGGAAAGGAAAGGAAAGGAAAGGAAAGGAAAGAGAGCAGAACCTGTGGAACAAAACCCAAGTTTGTCCTCTGACCTCCACATGTCACCAGCACGTGTGCATGTGTGTGCGCACACACACACACACACACACAGTATTATCTAAGATAGATTTTGTATATTTCCTTTCTCTCCACATTCATTCGCTTTTGGATTCAGAGCCCCACTGCTCCCTCACTTCTGTGTGGTAGCCATCCAGGTCTAACTCTCACCCTTCCCGAGGCAAACAAGTATTCCAGGGTAACCACTGCACCCCATCTCAAGAGGAAAACTGAGCAGGCCATCCCCCTGCCCTTCTCTGTCTCCTGGCTCACACACTGTCAGGCAGGAACGGTGTGTCTGAGGATGGCTGGGGTTTGCCTGGTTTTCTGCCACACTCTAAAAAGCCACACGGATCTATAAAGCTGGGCCTTCCCTCCCCAGATGGCAGGCCTCCAAGGACACATGTCCCAACAGAGCCAGAAACACTATTAGCAAACATCTCTGGGACTCGTTTCAGGGTCGTGTTGGAACCCTTGCTCCCTCCCTCACTTGCCAATCCCTGAGTGCCTGCTTGCAAGGGAACCCTGCCATGCACATCCCCCAGCAGGGTGCATCCCATGGCTGGGTCCAGATCCACCCCAGTTATAACAAGTGCATTCAGGAAGTTATAACATCTAAGACACACTACTCACCTAACTGCACAGGCTGAGCAAAAGTGCACCACCCAAAGCTTGAAATTCTCCCCTCAAAAAGCTTACACTGGGGCTGTAGAGATGGCTTACCTTTGGCCTGCAACACCAAAGGACCCAGATTCAATTCCCCAGGACCCACGTAAACCAGATGCACAAGGGAATGCATGCATCTGGAGTTTGTTTGCAGTGGCTAGAGGCCCTGGCATGCCCATTATCTCTCCATCTATCTATCTATCTATCTATCTATCTATCTATCTATCTATCTATCTATCTCTACTTGCCTATTTCTCTCCCTCTCTCAAGTAAATAAATTAAATTAAATTAAAAAAAAAAAAGCTTACACTGGAGCTGGAGAGATGGCTCAGCTATTAAAGCACTTGCCTGTCTAAGAACCCATGGTCAATCTCCAGGTCCCATATAAGCCAGATGTACAAGGTGATGCAAGCACACTAAGTCACACATGTGCACAAGGTGGCACATGTATGTATGTTTGATTGCAGTGGCTGGAGGCCCTGGTGTGCTAATTCTCTCTCTTTCTCTCATAAAAATAAATAAATAAATAAAGACACAAATGGCCTGGATATCCATGACCTTGCAGTGCCTGACACTACCTACACAAAACCATCATAATAGACAGGAAAGATGATGACATAAAACTAAAAGAGAGAAGCTGGAGAGATGGCTTAGTGGTTAAGGTGTGTGCCTGCAAAGCCAAAGGATCCCAGTTCCACTCTCCAGGCCCCACGTAAGCCAGATGCACAAAGGGCACACGCATCTGGAGTTCGTTGGCAGTGGATGGAGGCCCTGGCGTGCCCATTCTCTTCCTCTCTCTCCCTCTCTCTGCTTCTTTCTCTCTCTCAAATAAATAAAATATATTTAAAATAAAATAAAAATTAAACATAAAATAAATACGAAGACTATTTCTCAAAAAAAATTTAAAAAGAGAGACTGATTGAGAGGGAGAAGCAGTAGGATGGAGAGTAGAGCTGCAAAAGGGAAAGCGGGGGGAGGGAATTACCATGGGTTATTATCTATAATTATGGAAGTTGTCAGTAATAAATAAATAAAAGTTTATACTTGAGCCCTGAGTGATGGCGCACGCCTTTAATCTCAGCACTTGGGAGGCAGAAG
Source organism: Orientallactaga sibirica (assembly GCA_036365145.1). NCBI lineage: Eukaryota > Metazoa > Chordata > Mammalia > Rodentia > Dipodidae > Orientallactaga > Orientallactaga sibirica. The sequence continues at coordinate 13,363,848 of JAEOAD010000016.1, forward strand.
TAGGAGGATGGCTGTGAGTCCAAGGCCACTCTGAGACTACATAGTGAATTCCAGATCAGCCTTGGCTAGAGCAAGATCAAAAAAACCAAAAGAAGCTTACACCAAGCCCGATGTGGTGGCTCATGCTTTTAATCCCAGCATTCAGGAGACTGAGGCAGCAGGGTCAATGTGAGCTCAAAGCTAGCCTGGGCTATAGAGTAAATTTCAAGTCAGCCTAGGTCAGACCCTGTTAAAAAAGAAAAAAGAAGAAAAAACTGGGTCTGCAGAGAGGGGTCAGCAATTAAAGGCACTTGCTTGCAAACCCTCCTAGCCTGGGTTTGATTCGCCAGTATCCCAGAATCCACATAAAGCCAGATGCAGAGAATGGTGCATGTGTTTGGAGTTTATTTGCAGCCTCAAGAGATGTTGGTGTGCCCATATCTCCCTCGCTCTCTCTTTCTCTCTCTCTCTCCAAATAAATAAAAATATGTTTTATAAAGTTTACACTCAAGCTGGGCATGATGGTGCATGCTTTTAATCCCAGCACTCGGGAGGCAGAGGTAGGAGTATTGCCATGAGTTCGAGGCCAGCCTGAGACTACATAGTGAATTCCAGGTCAGCCTGGGCTTGAGCGGGACTCTACCTTGAAAAACACACACACACAAAATATTTTTAAAAGAAGAAAGAAAGAAAGAAAGAAAGAAAGAAAGAAAGAAAGAAAGAAGAGAGGAGAGAGAAAAGAAAAGAAAAGAAAAGAAAAGAAAAGAAAAAGAAAAGAAAAGAAACACTGAAGAACCAGGGTCAGGTCCGAGGTAAGGCACCAGGGTTACACCTGCTCACAAAACACACATGGACACGAAGATCTGCACGTGCACGCACGTGCGCACACACACACACACACACACAGAGCCATCCTCCTCCACGCACAAAGAACTGGGCAATAACAACCCAACACACCCATGCACACACCACCACCACAACCCCAAATGCCCACACACATATATAATGCAATTTCTGCACTCCCTGAAAAACCAGTGAGGGAGATGGAGGACCAGAAGGAGTCCCAAATGGAGTGACTCTACCCACAGGCTTTTATGAACCCACAACCACCAATCGAAGGCATGATTAACTTGGTTGTATTTATTAAACCATGTTCAATATTTAATAACTTTGAATATGGATTGAATATTTAATGATATTGGTGGAGATTATTTGTGTATAAACGTCAGAAGTGCCAGTTGCTTTAAATTGAGAATTGAGCTTGTGACTCACTCTTAGGAACCAGTGCCGGAGAGTTCTCCCTTCCACATTTTCCTGGGTTGATTTAAATTCTAGGGTTCTGGGCTGGAGAGATGGCTCAGCAGTTAAAGGCACTTGCTTGTAAAGCCTGACGACCCTGGTTTGATTCCCCAGTTTCTAATAAAGCCAGATGCATAAAGGGGCGCATATGTCTGGAGTTTGTTTACAGCGGCAAGAAACCCTGGTGTGACCATTCTCTCCTCTCTCTCTCTCTCTCTCTCTGTCTGTCTCACTGTGTGTGTGTGTGTGTCCTTCTCTTTTTCTCTGTCTCTCAAACAACAATAAATAAAAATTTAAAGATTGTGTGTGTGTGTGTGTGTGTGTGTGTGTGTATAATAGGGTCTTTAGGGGCAAAGGCAGGAGGATAGCCAAAAGTTCAAGGCCAGCCTGGTCTACACAGAAAGTTGCAGACCAGTCAGAGTTACAAAGAAAGACCTTGGGCAGGGCGTGGTGGCACACACCTTTAATCCCAGCACTCAGCAGGCAGAGGTAGGAGGATCACTGTGAGTTCAAGGTCACCCTGAGACTACAGAATAAATTCCAGGTCAGCCTGGGGCTAGAGTGAGACCCTAGCTCGAAAAACAGAAGAAAGAAAGAAAAAAGAAGAAAGAAAGAAAGAAAGAAAGAAAGAAAGAAAGAAAGAAAGAAAGAAAGAAAGAAAGAGAGAGAGAGAGAGGGGGAAAGAAAGAAAGAAAGAAAGAAAGAAAGAAAGAAAGAAAGAAAGAAAGAAAGAAAGAAAGAGAGAGAGAGAGAAAGAAAGAAAGAAAGAAAGAAAGAAAGAAAGAAAGAAAGGAGAAAGGGGAAAGACCTTGGGGCTGAAGAGATGGCTTAGCAGTTATGTGCTTGCCTGTGAAGTCTAAGGACCCTGGTTCAAGGCTCAATTCCCCAGGACCCACATAAGCCAGATGCACAAGGTAGTGCATGCGTCTGGAGTTCGTTTGCAGTGGCTGGAGGCCCTGGCGCACCCATTCTCTCTCTCTGCCTACCTGTCACTCTCAAATAAATAAATAAAAACAAAGAAAGACCTTGTCTGAAACAAATAAATAGCCAGACATGGTGGCACACACCTATAATCTCAGCACTCAAGAGAGCTGAGGCAGGAGGATCCCCATAAGTTCAAGGTCAAGCGGGTCTACATAGAGAATTCCAGGCCACCCAGGGCTACATAGTGGGATCCTATCTCAAGCAAACAAAATTAGTAATGATGATGATAGTGATGATGACAATGATGTCTGGGAGTTGTCTGACTAGTGACAGGTGCTTTCTCCACAAGCCTGCAAACTAGAGTTCAAATCCGCAGCATCCATATAAAGCTGACATCTGGTGTTGCTCACATTTGTGATCCCTTCCTTCCTACGGCAATGAGAGACAAGTCAGGAGAAGCCCAAGGCTTACCGCCCCACCTTGTCTGGCCTTGCCAGCACCAAATAGAAGCAAGAAAGACCCCCATCTCTAGCTATTACCAAGGCTCTTGTTGCCCACCAGAACTAAATGGTAAGACCCTATTGCTGAAGATGCCACATGTTCAGGCTGCAGGTCACTGCAGAATCAAGCTGGGGCTGAGCTGGAAGCCTCCTCCCTGTTGACTGGATGTCAGGATGCTGGGATGAGCTGTGCAGCCTATTGTGGCAGAAAGTCATCAACAGTTTTAAGCAGCAGTGGACTGTGCAAGCTTTACAGCTGACCAGCCAAGCCAAATGTGCCAACGCATGCAAGGGTGGCATGTCTGTTATGGGAGAAGCCAACTGCTCTGTGTTTGGATTTGAGGCCTGTACCACCAGAGGGAACTCCTGCTTGGTACTGTAAGCCTGGCCAAAAGCCTACGGCTGGGGAGGTTATAACGAGAAGCGTCTCTTTTCCAATGGCAGTGACCACTGGGAAGATTCAAACCTCATCAAAATGCTGAGAAGAAATGACGGTGATGTATGTGCTCAACATGAAATGAAACGTCTCTAGCAAAGTCTCCAAGGCTCAGGGACCGTTGCCGAAGAGGTGATGGAAAGAATGTAACAGTGCTGGGCGTGGTGGCGCACACCTTTAATCCCAGCACTCGCGAGGCAGAGGTAGGAGGATCGCAGAGAGTTCAAGGTCACCCTGAGACTACATAGTGAATTCCAGGTCAGCCTGAGCTAGAGTGAGACTCTACCTCGGAAAACCGAAAAAAAAAAAAAAAAAAAAAGGAATTGGGGCTGGAGAGACCCCCAGGACCCGCATAAGCCAGATGCACAAGGTGGCGCATCTGGAGTTCAGTTACAGTGGCCATTCTCCCTTCCTCCCTCTCTCTCTCTCTCTCTCTCTTTCTGTATCTGCTTCCATATTTATTCATTTATTGTTGAGCGTGGTGGTACATGCCTTCATGAGAGGAAAGAGAGAGAGAATTGGCACGCCAGAGCCTCAGTCACTACAATCAAACTCCAGGCGCTTGCACCACTTTGTGTGCATGTGCAACCTTGCACGCTTTCATCACCTTGTGCATCTGGCTTATGTGGGACCCGAAGAATGGAACCTGGGTTCTTAGGTTTCTCAGGCAAGTGCCTTAACCGCTAAGCCATCTCTCTAGCCATCCAATTCTCTTTTTTAAATATTTTATTAATTTATTTGGGGGCTGGAGAGATGGCTTAGCGGTTAAGGCACTTGCCTGCGAAGCCCAAGGACCCAGGTTTGATTCCCTAGAATCCATGTAAGCCAGATGCGCAAAGTGGCACATGCATTTGGAGTTTCTCTGCAGTGTCTGGAGGCCCTGGCATACCCATTCCCTCTCTCTGTCTCTATCTCCTCTTTCTCTCTGTCTCTCTCAAATAAATAAATTAATTAAAATATTTTTTTAAAGGGCTGGAGAGATGGCTTAGCAGTTAAGGAGCCTGCCTGCGAAGCCTAAGAACAACCGTTCAAACCTCCAGGTCCCACATTTAGCCAGAAGCAAAAGGGACGCAAGCATGCAATGTCACACATGCACACAAGGAGGCACACGCGTCTGGAGTTCATTCACAGAGGCTGGGAGACCCTGGCACGCCCATTCTCTATCTCTCTGTCTCTTTCTCTCTCTCAAATTAAAAAATATTGCCAGGCATGGTGGCGCACGCCTTTAATCCCAGCACTTGGGAGGAGAGGTAGGAGGATCGCTGTGAGTTCAAGGCCACCCTGAGACTACATAGTTAATTCCAGGTCAGCCTGGGCCAGAGTGAGACCTTACCTTAAAAAACTAAAAAATAAAAATTAAAAAATAAAAAATAAAAAATAAAAAAATATATATATATATATATTTTTTTTTTTTTTTTTGGTTTTTTTCGAGGTAGGGTCTCACTCTAGTTCAGGCTGACCTGGAATTCACTATGTAGTCTCAGGGTGGCCTCGAACTCACGGCAATCTTCCTACCTCTGCCTCCCAAGTGCTGGGATTAAAGGCGTGAGCCACCACGCCCGGCTAAAAATATATTTTTTTAAAAAATGAAAAAGAAGAAAGAAAGCCAGGTGTGGTGGCACATGCCTTTAATCCCAGCTCTTCAGAGGCAGAGATAGGAGGAGAATTGCCATGAATTCAAAGCCACCCAGAGACCAAGTGAATTCTAGGTCAGTCTGGCCTAGAGTGAGACCCTACCTGGATAAACAACAACAACAACAGCAAAATGGATGCAAAGCATAGATTTCAGAGGTGTCAGGGGATTCATGAACACCAACAGAGGATAGGAGGTTCTGGAAATCGATCTATGCCTTGAACATACCCATATGTATATGTGGATTTCACAGAAGTTACAGTGGATGTATTAATGGTGCTCTTTGGCTAATAAGTAATTATACAGCGGGGCTTGTTAGAGAGGCAAAGTGAAATCACTGGGAATTGTGCTTATGCCACAGCAGGCTGCAGCCCAGCAGGAGGCAAACTGCTTACTCACAAAAGAGAGCAAATGCATTCGCCATCAAATTACTCTTCTCACTGACACACCTTCGTCACATCCCGGTTTGCTTTGATTTGAGGTCCGGAGCCAATGTAAATGAGTGCTGTCAAATGATAGCAGTGATAATAAAACAGTAGGCAGACAGTTGCCTTCTGACTGAAACCCTCTTCCTCCCACTCCTAGACATGCTTCTCATTTTATGTGCAGCAGAAAATTGGAACAATTATACCTCTGAACACCTTCCTATCTAGGATCTAGGGTTCTTGTATATCTGGAGACCAATGCTTTCTCCCCATCTTCAATGACCTGCCAACTACGAAATCCTGACTGATGGATGACCAGCCCCATAGCATACCTGCTTATCTGGAATCCCCATGTTCTAGGTACACTGATTTTGACCTCTGCTCTTCTCAGAGCCTTGGGGATTTTAAAAATATATAGGTATATATATATTTATTGGGCTGGAAAGATGGCTTAGCACTTAAGGCACTTGCCTGTGAAACCTAAGGACCCATGTTCAACTCTCCAGATCCCATATTAGTCAGAGGCACAAAGGTGAGGCAACCGCAAGGTTGCACATGCCCACTAGGTGGCACAAGCGTCTGGCGTTGCATTACAGTGGCTGAGGTCCTGGCGTACCAATTCTCTCTCTCTCTTAAAAATAATAAAAATGCACCACCATACCCAACTAGGTGCTTGAGGTTTTTTTTTTTTTTTTAACATTTTTCTTTATTTATTATTAGAGAGAAAGAGAGAGAAATTCCAGACACCTGCACCACTATGTACATCTGGCTTACATGGGTTCTGGGGAATTGAATCTGGTCCTTTAACCACTAAGCCATTTCTCCAGCCCAGGTTGCTTGAATTTTACTTGTGGCTTCTTAGTCTTTGACACAAGTTGAACAGGATATTGGAGTCAGGGCCATCTTATTTTTGTTGTAATGCCATTCCCTCTTAGTTTCAAATCAAATTTCAAAGAAATTAGCTAGCCTTTGGTTATTCAGATCAAGGCATTGCCCTCAGGATTGCCCAGTAACACATCTGATACTTAAGATCTGTGCTCCAGGCTCTCTTCTCAGCCCAAAGCCCTGAGTCAACACAGAAACTTCTCCATCACACCCAAGGCAAAGTGAAATCACTGGGAATTGTGCTTATGCCACAGCAGGCTGCAGCCCAGCAGGAGGCAAACTGCTTACTCACAAAAGAGAGCAAATGCATTCGCCATCAAATTACTCTTCTCACTGACACACCTTCGTCACATCCCGGTTTGCTTTGATTTGAGGTCCGGAGCCAATGTAAATGAGTGCTGTCAAATGATAGCAGTGATAATAAAACAGTAGGCAGACAGTTGCCTTCTGACTGAAACCCTCTTCCTCCCACTCCTAGACATGCTTCTCATTTTATGTGCAGCAGAAAATTGGAACAATTATACCTCTGAACACCTTCCTATCTAGGATCTAGGGTTCTTGTATATCTGGAGACCAATGCTTTCTCCCCATCTTCAATGACCTGCCAACTACGAAATCCTGACTGATGGATGACCAGCCCCATAGCATACCTGCTTATCTGGAATCCCCATGTTCTAGGTACACTGATTTTGACCTCTGCTCTTCTCAGAGCCTTGGGGATTTAAAAAATATATAGGTATATATATATTTATTGGGCTGGAAAGATGGCTTAGCACTTAAGGCACTTGCCTGTGAAACCTAAGGACCCATGTTCAACTCTCCAGATCCCATATTAGTCAGAGGCACAAAGGTGAGGCAACCGCAAGGTTGCACATGCCCACTAGGTGGCACAAGCGTCTGGCGTTGCATTACAGTGGCTGAGGTCCTGGCGTACCAATTCTCTCTCTCTCTCTTAAAAAATAATAAAAATGCACCACCACACCCAACTAGGTGCTTGAGGTTTTTTTTTTTTTTTTAACATTTTTTTTTATTTATTATTAGAGAGAAAGAGAGAGAAATTCCAGACACCTGCACCACTATGTACATCTGGCTTATATGGGTTCTGGGGAATTGAACCTGGTCCTTTAACCACTAAGCCATTTCTCCAGCCCAGGTTGCTTGAATTTTACTTGTGGCTTCTTAGTCTTTGACACAAGTTGAACAGGATATTGGAGTCAGGGCCATCTTATTTTTGTTGTAATGCCATTCCCTCTTAGTTTCAAATCAAATTTCAAAGAAATTAGCTATCCTTTGGTTATTCAGATCAAGGCATTGCCCTCAGGATTGCCCAGTAACACATCTGATACTTAAGATCTGTGCTCCAGGCTCTCTTCTCAGCCCAAAGCCCTGAGTCAACACAGAAACTTCTCCATCACACCCATCACACCCAGATTATGCAGGAGCAAATCCAGAGCCTGCCGGGCATGGTGGTGCACGCCTTTAATCCCAGCACTGGGGAGGCAGAGGTAGGAGGATCGCTGTGAGTTAAAGGCCACCCTGAGACTACATAGTGAATCCAGGTCAGCCTGGACCAGAGTGAAACCCCACCTCGAAAAAAAAAATCCAGAGCCTGGCGCGTGCTAAGCAAGCACTCTGTCAACTAAGTCACCTATACCCCCAGGCCTGCCTTCCATCTCTTTTCAACCTGATGCTTACTCATCCAGGCTGGCTGAGTCAGGGACATTCTTCCTGGGAAGTTTTTCTGGAAGCCCCTGAGTTGGACCAAACACCCTCCCTCTATGCTTCTTGGGATCTGAGCACAGGCCTGTTCCACCGGCCACAGCACCCCGGCGTTTTCTCGGCTACGCATCTCTACTCCTTGAACTGAACTTGGAGCATCTCACAGACAGGGGCCGTATGCTATTCATCTTCATATCCTGAGCTTCTTGGCACGGTGTCTGGAACATAGAAAGCACTCTATAAAGATCCGTCACGTTGGGCTCAACAACCCCAAAGTAGATGCAGATTGGGACAGACTGACTGCGATCGCTGCTTCGTTTGGTCATTTGGCAAATATTGATTGAGTACCTGTGATGTGCCAAGTCCTACCCTGGGTGCTGGAAACCCAGCACCGAGCCAAGCAGACAGAAGTGATGAATCGAGTGCATGTTGATGAGACGCCCAAATCTTTTACCAGGCGAGTTAGAACTGGGAGAACCAATAGAAAAACTACTTAAGGGCTGGAGAGATGGCTTAGCGGTTAAGCGCTTGCCTGTGAAGCCTAAGGACCCTGGTTCGAGGCTCAATTCTCCAGGACCCATGTAAGCCAGATGCACAAGGTGGCACACACATCTGGAGTTCGTTTGCAGTGGCTGGAGGCCCTGGCATGCCTGTTCTCTCTCTCTCTCTCTCTCTCTGACTATTTCTGCATCTCTCTCAAATAAATAAATATTTTTTTAAAAAAAGAAAAACTACTTAAACCTCAGTTCTAACCATACTGTTATTTAAGCTTAGGAAAGAAACTCAGGGTCCCCACGACTCAGTGGGCTCTCTCTCCAAGGCTTCTGTGTCCCCCGTGTACATAATTAAACACACACTATATTCTCCCGTGAGACACATGTTTAATATAATTTATTTATGGATGTATTTATTATTTGAGAGGGAGAGAGAGAGAGGGAGGGAGGGAGGGAGAGAATGGGCACTCCAGGGCCTCTAGCCACTGCAAATGAACTCCAGACACATGCGCCACCTTGTACATCTGGCTTACATGGGTACTGGGGAATTGAACGTGGGTCCTTAGGCTTTGCAGGCAAGCACCTTAACCGCTAATCCATCTCTCCAGCCCCCTCCCATGAGACACTTTATACAGGGCTGTCTGATACTCCTTGTGAATTTCAAAAGCTCAATAATTTGCCTGGAAATGTTCTGCCAATAGCATTAAGTATTTCAAGGCTTAGAAAGCCCTTCACAGTTGTACAAAATGCATTTGTATTTAAGATCCCATGATAAATACAAAAATTGAAGTCCAATCAACTTTAAATTCAGTTGAAATTCAATCGGATTTCATTGAAATGCCATTAATGGACTTCTCTGATCGCATTCACCACCACCCCCCATGTTACATTGAACAAGGTTTTTTTTTGTTTTGTTTTGTTTTTTTGCTTGTGTGTGTATATGTGTGTGGTATATACACATGGCCCATGTACTCACCTGTGTAGGGGGCTGCTCGCCTGTGGTGGCTGGAACTGAATATTTGGGTGTCCCCCTCCATCTCTCTTCCATCCACTTGTTCTTGTTGCTGCTGTTGTTTTGTTTTGTTTTTGAGGTAGGGTCGCACTCTAGCTCAGGCTGACCTGAATTCACTATATAATCCCAGACTGGCCTTGAACTCACAGTGATCCTCCTACCTCTGCCTTCCAGTGCTGGGATTAAAGGTGTGTGCCACTACCCATTCTTTTTTCTTTTAATTTATTTTTATTTTTATGTTTCTTTATTTATTTATTTGAGAAAGAGAAAGAGGCAGAGAGAAGGAGAGAGAGAGACTGGGCACATCAGGGCCTCCAGCCACTGCAAACAAACTCCAGACACCTATGCCACCTTGTGCATCTGGCTTCTGTGGGTCCAGGGGAGTTGAACCTAGGTCCTTTGGCTTTGCAGGCAAGAGCCTTAACCACTAAGCCATCTCTCTAGCCCAAATAGAACTTTCTTTTTCTTTTAAATTGTTTTCTTAAAGACAGAGAGAGGGCTGGAGAGATGGCTTAGAGGTTAAGGTGCATGCCTGCGAAGCCTAAGGACCCAGGTTCAATTCTCCAGATCCCACGTAAGCCAGATGCACATGGTGGTGCATATATCTAAAGCTTGTTTGCAGTGGCTACAGGCCCTGGCATGCCCATTCTCACTCTGTCTTTCTTTTCCTCTCTCTCTGTCCCAAAAAAATTAAAATAAATTTTTAAAAAATCAGGTTGGCCTAAATGTTTAAAAAAAAAAAAAAAAAAAAACACAGAGAGAGAAAGAGAAGAAGAGAATGGGTACACCAGGACCTCCAGCCACTGCAAACAAACTTCAGATGCATGTGCCACCTTGTGCATCTGGCTTTATGTGGGTACTGGGGAATCGAACCTGGGTCCTTAGGCTTCACAGGCAAGTGCCTTAACCGCTAAGCCATCCCCCAGCCTACCACCCATTCTTATTTGAGTTGGAGTCTGATCCCAGAGCTTGCCTCTGCTCCTCTTTAGGACTTGGGTTACTGACATGCCTGGCCATGCCTTGCTGTTTATGTGGGTCCTAGAATCAGACTTAAACACTCTCAGGCCTCCTTAGACCTTTATACTTGCACAGGAAGTGCTCTTAACTGCTGAGCCAGCTCTCTGGCCCCACACTGAATACATTTTATGGAGTCCTTCTATTGTGTCATGTACCGTGGTAGGAGCTAAGGGAAACAAAGAATAATAAGACACGACACAATCTTTCCAGGCATGATGGCACACGCCTTTAATCCCAGCACTCGGGAGGCAGAGGTAGGAGGATTGCCATGAGTTCGAGGTCACCCTGACACTACAGAATGAATTCCAGGTCAGCCTGGGCTAGAACGAGAGACCCTACCTTTAAAAAAAACAAAAAGACACAATCTTGACCTTCAAAGAGCCCCCAGGGTGGTGGGGAAGACAGCAACACAGCTAACCTACTGTCACAGGCCGCAATTTGAGTACCTACAGGCCAGGTGACATAGGAGCGCCAGGGATCAATATATTCATTCTGCCTGCAGAAGTATGAAGGGCTTTTCAATCAAAGCAGAGGCCCCTGGGCCCAGCTTGCAAATAAGTAGAGTTTGGCAAACAGCACAAAGCAAGGAAGAAGGGACAGACGTGTCACGGGCACGGTGCTCAGAGGCATGGAGCACATTGTGGGCAGCTGGAGTAGGGTGTCACGGCAGGGGAAAGGGAGAGAGAGAAGGCTGTTGGGCCCTGGGGAAGGATATTGAATGACAACGAGGCAAGATTTTATTCTGGAGATAAAGGAGAATGTTATTAAAGCTTAAAGGTTTTAAAATTTATGATGCCTTTATGTATATACATATATTATAATGCTGTCTCACACACACACACACACACAAAATGGTGGGTAAAAGCCACTACTACCTGCCTTGGATGGAGTGTTTACCGTGTGTCAAACAGGCTCTATGCTATGTATCTCATAAGCAAAGTTACTTTTTATCTTGTATATTTATAAGAGAGACAGGCAGGCGGGGGGTGTGGTGGCATGCGCCTTTAATCCCAGCACTCAGAAAGCAGAGGTAGGAGGATCGCTGTGAGTTCGAGGCCAGCCTGAGACTACATAGTGAATTCCAGGTCATCCTGGGCTACAGTGGGAGAGAGAGAGTCCCTGCAAATGAACTCCAGTTGCATGTGTCAATTTCTGCACCTGGCTCTGCATGGGTACTAAGGAGTCAAACCTGAACCAGAAGGTTTTGCAATCAAGCACCTTTAACCACTTAGTTATCTCTCAGCCCGTAATTTCTTTTTTAATATTTTATTTATTTATTTGAGAGAGAGAAAGAAGAAGAAGAAGAGAGGAAGAGAATGGGTGTACCAGGGCCTCCAGCCACTGCAAATGAACTCCAGATGCATGTGCCCCCTTGTGCATCTGGCTTACGTGGGTACTGGAGAGTCAAACTGGGATCCTTTGGCTTTGCAGGCAAACGCCTTAACCGCTAAGCCATCTCTCCAGCCCCTCAGCCCATACTTTTTATCTTTATGATTACACTGGGCGGGAGGTATCATGAGGCCCATTTGACAGATGAGCCTGTGGGGGTTCAGCATGGTTAAGTCTCCCAGATGATCTGTAGCTGAATGCAAATGGGTCTGACTTCAGAGCCCATGATCTCAAAGTGCAGGCTGTACCCACAGTTTATATAATCAAGGAACACGTTCATGGATCGGGAGTTCACATCCATCTTTTGTAAACTTAGCATAGGTCAAAGGTTAAATGGGCCATACTCTTTAACCCAGTATGAGATTTCTGAGAACAAACCTCAAGTAATCAGGAATCCACTCAAAGATGTGTTCAAAGGTGACTTGTTACAATGTGATTTAGAGTGAAGAGATGTTGGACACAAACCAAAATGTCCCTCCATTAGAAAAGAGTTCCTTATACAATGATGTCATGAAAGACAATCATCAATCACATAGGACAGCAAATCATGACCATATAACCACAACTGTGTAAAGAAAATGTACAAAAAAGGACAAAACCAAAGTAAAAAGACACATATCAAAGTGTAATTTACGGTGGCCCTTTGATGAGGGGTTGGAGGTGATCATTTTCATACATGTGTTTGCATGTGGAGACCAGAGGAAATCCTCGGGCACACTGTCCACCTGGTCTTTTGCCAGGAGAGAGAGGGAGAAAGAAGAAAGAAAGAAAGAAAGAAAGAAAGAAAGAAAGAAAGAAAGAAAGAAAGAAAGAAAGAAAGAAAGGAAGAAAGAGAAAAGAAGAAGAAGGGAAGGAAGGAAGGAGGAAGGGAGGAGGAGGAGAGGGAGGGAGGATGGAGGGGAGGGGAGGGAAGAAGGAAGGAAGGAAGGAAGGAAGGAAGGAAGGAAGGAAGGAAGGAAGGAAGGGAGGGGAAGGAAGGAGGAAGGAAGGAAGAAAGAAAGGAAGGAAGGAAGGAAGGAAGGAAGGGAAGGGGGAGGGAAGGACGGGAGGGAGGAAGGAAGGAAGGAAGGAAGGAAGGAAGGAAGGAAGGAAGGAAGGGGAGGGGAAGGAAGGGAGGGAGAGAGGAAGGAAGGAAGGAAGGAAGGAAGGAAGGAACAAAGGAAGGAGGGGGGGAGGAAGGGACAGTATGGGCATACTAGGGCCTCTTGCAAACAAACTTATATGCATACACCACTGTGCATCTGGCTTTACAGTGGATACTGGGGAATCAAACCTGGGATTCTTTAACTGCTGAACCATCTCCCCAGCCTTGCTCACCTTTTTTTTTGAGACAAGGTCTCTCATTGGACTGGAGTGCACCAATTTGGCTGGCCAGAGATCCACCCGTCTCTACCTGCCCAGCACTGGTATTGCAAGCACACACCACCATGCCCAGCTTTTTTTTAAATTATTTTATTTTATTTCATTTTATTTTATTTGGTTGTGTGTGCGTGTGTGTGTCTGTGTGTGTGTGTGTGTGTGTGTGTGTGTGTGTGCGTGTGTAGCTTCTGAGGATGGAACTCGGGTCCTCGGGTTTGTGAGGCAAGCACGTCGCTAACTTGGCAATTTTGCCAGCCCCTAAAGGTGATTTTTGTTTTTCATATGCTTTCCAAATTTTCTACATTTGAGCACCTTTTTCTTGACATGTGGGGGGGAATACAAAAATCATATCCCGGGCTGGAGAGATGGCTTAGTGGTTAAGGCGCATGCCTGTGAAGCCTAAGGACCCCGGTTCGATTCTCCAGATCCCACATAAGCCAGATGCACAAGGTGGCACATGTGTCTGTAGTTTGTTTGCAGTGGCTAAAGGCCCTGGTGTGCCCATTCTCATTCTTTCTCACTCTTTCTCTCTCTCTCTCTCTCTCCCTCCCTCTCTCTGACTCTAATAAATAAATAAATAAATATTTTTAAAAATCAAATCCATTGTATGATTTAATTACAGTTGTATCAGCTGGTTCAGCCTGGGCAGTTAGAGGAATGAGTGTTATGTCACCTCCCGTCACTTGACCTCAGAGTGCCTTACGATCAGCACATAGACTAAGCTTGCACGCTGAAGGTGACGTAAAAGTTCACTTACCCGTCGTGACTCATGGTCCCAAAGAAAGCAAACTAATTCATCTCCAAATCAAAAAGGTCTCTGGGGCTGGAGAGATGGTTTAGTGGTTAAGGCACTTGCCTGCAAAGCCTAAGGACCCGGGTTCGATTCTCCAGGTCCCACGTAAGCCAGATGCACATGGTGGCGCATGCGTCTGGAGTTTGTTTGCAGTGCCTGGAGGCCCTGGTAGGCCCATTTTCTCTCTCTCCCACTCTCTGTCTCTAATAAATAAATAAATAAAAATAAAATCTTTTTTTTTAACAAAAGGTCTCTGTTCTCACAATTTGTTCAATTAATACATTTGTTAAACATGTGTGATTCTTTAGTCTGCCATGCTGTGCGCTGTTCAAAGGAGGAGGGAAGGAGGGAGAGAGGGGGAGAAAGAACATGTGTAGAACTTTGGGGCCCAACCTGAGAAACCGGCTGGCTGGGTTAAGTGTTGAAACTTGGGCCCTCTCAGAGGAATCAGAGTTAAAGCTAATAACCCAATTTGGAATAATTTAAAGCTCTTTTTAGGGAACTTTTTGACTCAATTGGGCTCATTATGCATGGGTTTAATGTGTAACAATTTGTTCTTGAAAGCTAACATTATTGTTGGCAATAAAGATAGGAAGTGGAAATAAGTTTCCAATATGTAAAGCAGATTTATTTCTCGTTTCTAACGGACCTGTTCCGGGTCTCTCTTATGAATAACACGGCACTCTGGCAATAGGGTGCTGTCCACGCCGTTGGTTATGATAAATGGCCTGGAATTGTGAAACTGATATTGGTTTTCAATATTGAATTTATCATTCTGTCCTCTTAACAGATATTAAATACTTTTAAGAATTTATCCATTTGCTTGATCCATCTGTGATATTTTTTTTTCAATATGTAAAATTTATTAGTTTCCTAGTTTTTTTTTTTTTTTTGAGATTTTAACAGCCGACAACATCATTAATAATGCTGAGTAATGGAGCTGACCTCTTTTCAACCCCCTCGCTCCATTCCACTAATCTGGAACATTCAAATTGAATCAAAATGTACTCAATTTAGGGATCCAAAATGAAAAAGGATGGTGGCAGGGTGGGTGTCTGGTTTGAAGTGTCACGGGCTCCACCTCTTTACCTCGGGCTGGGGCAGAGGGAGTCCCCTGGCCCTGGCAATTCCTCCTTTCCTAGTGGACAATCCAGCTGGGCAGCTTCCTCCCTTCAGCTGCCTCAGTTTCTTTGGGTGTCGATGATGGATGACCACAATAACATGGTGTGTCTGGCTCCTTGGCAGAGAATTCTTGGGGAATTAATGAAAGCTTGCAGGCTGCACACTCAGGCAGTCCCTCCAGGACAGCAGCGCTGCTGCCCTGGTACTCACTCCAAGCTGGGGAAGGAATCCTGCCCCATGCTCGGGGGAGACAGCCATGGGAGGCCCAAAGCAATCAAGCCTCAGGGCTAGGGAAGCAGCTCAGGTGGTAGAGCATGCATGAAGTCCTGAAAAATTTTGGGGGGCGGTGGGGATTGGGGAGGAGGGTTTCGAGGTCCCTTTTTGGCCCAGGCTAAACTGAAATTCACTCTGTAGTTCCAGGCTGGCCTTGAACTAACTCACAGTGATCCTGCTACCTCTGCCTCCCGAGTTCTGGAATTAAAGGTGGGCTCTACCACGCCCTGCTCACAGTTCTGAATCTGATTCTCAGTACCACATAAGCCATGTGTGGTTCACGCCAGTGATCAGGAGACGAGACAGTATACTCAAGATCATCCTTGGCTACGTAATAGGTTTAAAGCCAGCTTGGGCTACCTTGTCTCCAAAAGGGAGGCGAGGGAAATAGATCAGATGGCAACACGCTTGCCTGACAAGCATGAAGACCCAAGTTCCATCCCCCGTTCACACCTGCGCACACCTGCGCACACCTGCACTCCCAGCGTTGAGAGGTAAAGATGGGAAGACTCTAGCCTAACTGGTGAGCTTCAAGGCAACGAGAGACCCTGTCTCAAAGAAGGTGGAAGGCATTCCCGAGGATGGCACCCAAGCTTGTCCTTTGACCTCCACACCCACGTGCACAAATAGCTACACATATACGTGCATTCACACACGCATGTCCACACATGCATAAAGGTTAAAGCAGAAGTAGAGATCAGGCTTGATGCATGAGAAACAAGGCTGTGTAGAAGAACGGCAGAAAGCAGGACTTACACGAATCACTGGTCCTGGATGATGCTTAAGGTTTCCTGTGCAGGCAGGCAGTCAGCAAAAGATCTGGAAGCTGGTTCAGGGTCAGAATTGAAGCTAGGCCTTTGCTGGGCCTGTGTTGAGTCTAAAAAAAAAAAAAAAAAAAAAAAAAAGCCAGATGTGGTGGCGCAAGCCTTTAATCCCAGAACTTGGGAAGCAGAGGTAGGATCACCTTGAGTTTGAAGCCACCCTGAGACTACATAGTGAATTCCAGGTCAGCCTAAGCTAGAACAAGACCCTACCTCAGTAAACCACAAAAAACAAAAACAACAACAACAAAAAAAAAAAAAAACCACTGAGCTGGAGAGATGGCTTACCAGTTAAAAACCAAAGGAACTAGGTTCAATTCCCCAGATGCACAAGGTGGAGCATGTGTCTGGAGTTCGTTTGCAGTGGCTGAAGGCCCTAACATGCCTATTCTCTCTCGCTGCCTCTTTCTGTCTCCCTTTCTGCATCTCAAATAAATAAAATAAAATTTAAAAATATAAGCTGGGCATGGTGGTGCACACCTTTAATCCCAGCACTCGGGAGGCAGAGGTAGGAGGATCGCCATGAGTTTGAGGCCACCCTGAGACTACATAGTGAATTCCAGGTCAGCCTGAGCTAGAGTGAGACCCTACCTCGAAACACAAAATTAAATATATATATTATTTATTTGAGAAAGAGAGAATGGGTGCGCCAGGACCTCTAGCCACTGCAAAAGAAATCCAGGCACATGGACCACCTTGTGTATCTGGCTTATGTGAGTACTGGGGAATCAGACCTGGGTCCTTAGCCTTCACAATCAAGTGCCTTAACCATTAAGCCATCTCTCCAGCCCCTTGTGTTGACTTTTTTTAAAGAAATATTTTATTTATTTGAGAGAGGCAGAGAGAGAGAGAGAGAGAGAGAGAATGGGCGCACCAGAGCCTCCAGCTACTGTAAATGAACTCCAGATGCATGTACCACTTTATTCATGTGGCTTATGCGGGTCCTGGGGAATTGAACCTTGGTCCTTTAGCTTTGCAGGCAAGTACCTTAACTGCTAAGCCATTTCTCCAGCCCCCTTGTGTTGACTTTTAACCCAGCCTATGGGATTAGCCACATGGTCCCCAGAGCATCTCCTACTAGCCACCAGTTGTAAAGCTGCATCATCGCAGGGCCTAGAAGGGAATGGAGCCAGAGTGGTGAACATGTGAGATGGGCAAAGGACCGCGTGATGGGCCAGGGGAGTGAACAGAGACAGCCTGGGAGGGGGTCAGGTTGTGTTCCTGGTCTTGCATAGGTTTCAGGATCACATCTCAGGTGACTCCTAGAGAGATGAGTAGCAACCTCCCCCCACCCCGGCCTGCCAGCTGCCTCTGACCTGAAGACATTGAAAGTTCACATCTTGCCCTCCCCAGAGGCCCAGTTTTATATTCTTGCTGCAAGCTAATTGACTTTCAGTCTGATGAAAACAGCTTCCTTAAAAATTTTTGACTTTTTAAGGACTATGGGGCAAGATCAAACCTATCAGGAGAAAGCAGAAAGTGTCAATAGGATCACTGAGAAGTGGAAAATTTTCCAAAGGGCTCTTGAGTCAAGAAGCAAGAAGCTTCTCTCCCCCACTCTCCCACCCCCCCACCGCTTACACACACATACCCACCACCACCAGAAACCAACAGGTTGCCTGATTCCAGATGTGACCTCCAAGGCAATGTCAGGAAAAGTGTCCTAGTCCATGGGCTGGGGAGATGGCTTAGCGGTTAAGGCTAAGGTTACCTGCAAAGCCAAAGGAGCTAGGTTCAATTCCCTAGGACCCATGTAAGCCAGACGCACAAGGTGGCGCCATGCATCTGGAGTTCTCTCTCTCTCTCTCTCTCTGTGTTTCTCTCTCAAATAAAAAAAATTAATTTTAAGGGCTGGAGAGATGGCTTAGTGGTTAAACGCTTGCCTATGAAGCCTAAGGACCCCGGTTCAAGGCTCTATTCTCCAGGACCCACATAAGCCAGATGCACAAGGGGGCGCATGCATCTGGAGTTTGTTTGCAGTGGCTGGAAGCCCTGGCCCTGCCATTCTCTCTCTCTCTCTATCCCTCTCTCTTTCTCTCTCCCTGCCTATTTCTGTATCTCTTTCTCAAATAAATAAATAAATATACATATATATATATAAATATTTTTTAAAAATTAATTTTAAAAAGGGCTGGAGAGACGGCTTAGCAGTTAAGGTGATTGCCTGCAAAGCCTAAGGACCCCGGTTTGATTCTCCAGGTTCCACATAAGCCAGATGCACATGGTGGCACATGCGTCTGGAGTTTGTTTGCAGTGGCTAGAGGCCCTGGTGTGCCCATTCTCGCTCACTCTCTCTCTTTCTCCCTCTCTCTGTCTCTAATAAATAAAATAAAATAAAATAAAAATAAAATGCCCCAGTCCAGACCAGAAAGCCAGCTCTCCAACTCCCCAAGCCTCCTACACAATGCTCCACTAGTATGTGACTTGCTAACTGTCATAAACAAGATATAGTTCCCCTCCAAGCCCCAACACCTCAGAGCCTTACTGCCCAGCTCTCTCACTACGCCGTTCATATCTCCACTGGTAACCATGTCCTGGAGCGCAGGACTGAGAAGTGAGGATCATTTTCAGCTGACAGTTGAGTGCCTGGCTGTTTAGCATTGAGAGAACTTCCGTGGAGAGTCAAAAACATAAAATCCCGTCTGCCTTCAGGAAAGACTTGGTGACATCCCTTCACTTCAGAATCAATTATTGAACACTTATTGCATGCCTGGCCCTGGGCCCAGTGATGACAAGAACATAGGAATGGGAACTGAGTTTAGCCCCTTCCCGAGGAGCTTACTTATCTCAGCCCACAGACAGGGTCTTAAATAGCCTACGCTGACTACATATTTACTATGGAGCCAACAATGACCTTGAACTTCTGGTCCTCCTGCCTCCACCTCCCAAATGCTTGGCATTCTAAGTGTGGTACCACCACTCCTGGTTTGTGCGATGCCAGGGTTTGAACCTAGGGCTTTGTGTTAGCATGAGTCCTGAACCAACTGAGCCACATCCCCAGCCCCCAGAGAGATGTTTTTGCTTTTATTGCATGTGTGTTTGGGTGTGTGGTAGGTATTGTTTGCATGTAAGTATGCATGTGGGCTCATGTATGTGAGCAGGTACACGGGCACATGTGTGGGTGTGCACGCAGAGGTCAAAAAAATGGATGTTGAAAAAAGGGGAAAAAAGCCAGGCGTGGTGGTGCACACCTTTAATCCCAGCACTCGGGAGGCAGAGGTAGGAGGATCACTGTGAGTTCAAGGCCACCCCGAGACTACATAGTGAATTCCACGTCAGCCTGAGCTAGAGTGAGACCCTACTCGAAAACCAAAATAAATCAATCAGTCAATGGTGGCTGTCTTCATTTGCTCTCAACCTTATTGTTTGAAACGAGGACTCTCATTGAACCTACAACTCGCCAATTTGGTGAGATAAACCAGCCAGTGAACCCCAAGGATCATCCTCTCTCTACCTCCCTGGCTCTGGGGTTACAGGTGCATGTTGCCACACCTAGCTGTTTTTGGGCAATGTCCATGTTCATGCTACCAGGCATGGGTACAGACCAGAGATGCCAGTCATCAACTTTTATCTGGCTTTTTTTTTTTTTTTAATTTTTTCGAGGCAGGGTCTCACTCTAGCTCAGGCTGACCTGGAATTCACTATGTGGTCTCAGGGTGGCCTTGAACTCACAGTGATCCTCCCACCTCTGCCTCCTGAGTGCTGGGATTAAAGGTGTGCACCACCACGCCCGGCTCACCTGGCTTTTAAGGTAGGGTCTCTCACTCATCAATCCATCCCTTCACCAGCCTGGTTTGTCCACAATCCCATCTCACTGGGATTACAGAAGCCACCATAGCTTCCATATTTTACACAAGAGCCTCGTATACCCATTCACTCTTTCTCTGTCTCTGTCTCTCCTTGAAAATAAGTAAAAATATTTTTTAAAAAATTCTTATTGGACTTCTATCTGAGTAGGAATAAAACTCAGTAGCAGAAGCCAGTAAGCTAGAAAGGGGATATAAAGGGAACAGAAAGGGAGGGAGGGGGACTTAATAGGATGGTATTGTATATATGTAAGTAGAAGAATCGATTAATGGGGGTGAAAAGGCTTAAGTGAGGTCAGGGGAAGAGACTGAGTAAAGGAAAGGTGGAGGGAGGGCTAATCAAAATCTAAGAGGATATAAAAAAGTCATATGGAAACCTACTTTTCTGGACAATGGAACACTCAGAAGCCATAGATTGTTACTAGAAATTTTTCAATGCCAAGGATGGGATACCTTCCAGTGAGTCGTTGGCCAGGGAGGTCACAGATACCGCCAAAACATTATAGGCCATTGCCAAGGCCCTTGGTTTCCCACCAGGAATAGATGGTAAGACCCTATTGCTGAAGGCTCCACATACTTGGGTGGCAAGTTCACTGAGAAAACCTGCTGGAGCTGAGGTGAAAGCCTCCTCCATGTGGACCAGCTGACAGAAAGTTGGAAAAAGTATGCAGTTCAGTGGGAGAGAGAAAACACAGTGAAGGTACTCAACAGTGAACACTGCAAGCTTTAAATTTGGCCAGCCAGGCCAAACGAGCCAACGGGTGCAATAGTGGCATGTCTGTTATGAGGGAAACCAACTGCTCTCTAATTGGACTGGAGGCCTGCTCCATGGGAGGGAATACATCCCTGATACTGAAAACATATGACAGGGGTAGTCATGGGCCCTAAGGGTGTAATGTCTGCTGGTGTCTCCCTAAATTTATATACTATGCTCACCAAACTGCCCAGTAAGCACTTCTCTTAATGTCCACACCCATATATTAATGCTACTCTCACTTTTTGTTAGAGAAACTTCTCTTTTCAGATGGTGGCAACCTTGGGATGACTCAGAAGGCACCATGGTGCTGAGAAGAAGGGACAGAGGAGTGCTCAGCACTGAAACATCTCAAACCTACCTTCCAAAGCTCAGGGTTCATTGCAGAAGAGGGGGCGGAAAGAATGTAAGAGCCAAAGGAAGGGTAGGACTCCTTACAACATGCTCCTCCAGACACAAAATGGCCTGGATATCCATGACCTCACAGTGCCTGACACTACCTACACAAGACCATCATAATAGGAGGAAAAGATCATGACATCAAACTGAAAAGAGAGACTGAGAGGAGGAGGGGATATGATGGAGAGTGAAGTCTCAAAGGGGAAAGTGGGGGGAGAGAGGGAAGTACCTTGGGATAGTGTCTACAATTAAAGAAGTTGTCAATAAAAAAAAAAATTTAGAGCCGGGTGTGGTGGTGCACGCCTTTAATCCCAGCACTCAGGAGGCAGAGGTAGGAGGATTGCCAAGAGTTCAAGGCCACCCTGAGACTACATAGTTAATTCCAGGTCAGACTGAACCACAGTGAGACCCTACCTTGCAAAAAAAAAAAAAAAAAAAAATTAAAAAACAATTCTTGGGGCCTGGAGAGATGGCTTAATGGTTAAGCGCTTGCCTGTGAAGCCCAAGGACCCCTGTTCAAGGCTCTATTCCCCAGGACCCACATAAACCAGATGCACAAGGTGGCGCATGCACCTGGAGTTCGTTAGCAGTGGCAGGAGGCCCTGGTGCGCCCATTCTCTATCTATATGCCTCCTCTCTCCCACTTTCCCCTTCACAACTCTGCTCTCCATCATATCCCTTCTCTCTCTCAGTTAGTCTCTCTTTTATTTTTATGTTATCGTCTTTTTTTTTCCTATTATGAGGGTCTTGTGAAAGTATTTCTAGAACTGTGAGGTCATGGATATTGAGGCCAATTTCTATCTGGACAGTTGCATTATAAGGAGTCATACCCTTCCTTTGGCTCTTACATTCTTTCCACCACCTCTTCCGCAATGGACCCTGAGCCTTGGAGGGTGCTGGACACTCCTCCATCCCTTCTTCTCAGCACTGTGTTGCCTTTTGGGTCATCCCAGTGGTCATCGCCATCTGAAAAGAGAAGCTTCTCTACCCAGAAGTGAGAGTAGCATTAATATATGAATATGAACATTAAGTGTAGTGCTTTCAGGGCAGATTGGTGAGAATAATATATGCATTTAGCCAGACAAGAGCAGGCTATAAACCCCTAAGGCTCATGACCTCCCCTGCCATAGGCTTTTGATTAGGTTTTCAGTATCAGGCTTGTATTCCCTCCCATAGAGAGAGCCTTCAGTCCAATTAAAGAGCAGTTGTTTCCCCCAGAGCAGACATGCCACTATTGTACCCGCTCGGTCATTTGGCCTGTCTGGCCAAACTTGAGGCTTCCAGTGTCCACTGTTTTCACCACTGATGATTTCTGTCTCCCATAGGGCTGCATGCAGTGAAGCTTTTCCCAGCTTTCAGTTGGCTGGTCTACAAGGAGAAGGTTTTCCGCTCAGAACCAGCTTGATTTCTCAGCGACGTTGCCACCCAGGCATGTGAAGTCTTCAGCAATCGGGTCTTACCACCTGTTTCTCAAGGGACACCAAGAGCCTTGGCAATAGCCTGTAATGTTTTGGAGGCAACAGGGACCTCCCTGACCAACAACTCACTGGGAGATATCCCATCCCTGGCACTGAAAAATTTCTAATAACAATCTATGGCTTCTGACTGTGCCATTATTCAAAAAAGCAGATTTTCATATGTCTTATTCAGAATATCTTGAATTTTTATTGACCCTCCCACCACCACCCTTCTTTTACACAATCTCTTCCTCTGGCCTCGCTTAGGCCTTTCTCCTCCCTGTAATCTGTTCTTCTACTTACATATGCACAATACTATCCACGTAAGTCCTTCCCTCTCCTCCCTCCCTTATAGCCTTCTTCTACCTTACTGGCCTCTGCTGCCGATTTTTGGTTCCAGCTCACACACAAATCTATACATTTGTAGCTGGGATCCACATATAAGAGAGAACATGCGACGTTTGGCTTTCTGGACATGGGTTGCCTCACTTAGCATAATTCTTTCCAGATCCATCCATTTCCCTGCAAATTTCATAACTTGGCTTTTCTTTACTGCTGAATAGAACTCCATGCACCGTTTCTTTCTTTTAAAACAGAGTCTCTCTGGGCGTGGTGATGCACGACTTTAACCCCAGCACTTGGAAGGCAGCGGTAGGAGGATCACCATGAATTCAAGGCCACCCTGAGACTACAAAGTGAATTTTAGGTCAGCCTGAGCTACAGTGAAACCCTACCTCAAAAAATGGAAGAAAAAAAACATGACTCTGTAGCTCAGTCTGTCCTGGAACTCACTATGCAGCCCAGGCAATCCTCCTGCTTCAGCCTCCCAAAGTGCTGGGATTATGGGCCTGAACCACCCAATGCCCAGTGAGCAATTACTGTCTTTAGTAATTATCCCCTCAAATATCTGCCCTCCCTCGGGCGCTTGCCTACAGCTCTCCTAGAAAGGAAAGGGGTCAACAGACATCATTAGTGTCCTCACTTCATACGAGGTCTGCGCTTGACGTCCATGACCACACACTTTCCCCCAGCCACTGGGCCAAGCAGACATCTCGCTCCCATTCTAGGGGAAAAGCCTCCAGTGCTCAAAGGCTAAACCGCTCACTCGAGCTTGCATCACCAGTCATTGACAGGCTGGGGTCCGAGCGTCCGCCTTGGCCTCCAGTGTCATATTCCTTTACAATGGAATCCAGTGGACTCTAGGAAGCAGAAAAGGGCAGAACCCTAAAGGCAATGCCAGACCAATTCTAAACTTTATTTTATCTGTATTTATTTATTTGCAAGCAGAGAGAGAGAGAAAATAAATAAATGAAAATGGGCATACCAGGGCCTCTAGCCACTACAAATGAACTCCAGACACATGCGCTATTTTGTGCATCTGGCTTTACATGGGGACCGGGAAATTGAACCCCGGCCAAACCAGGCTGTCGGGTTTTGCAAGTGCCTTTAACTGCTGAGCCGTCTCCCCAGCCCCGAGACCAATTCTAGAAGGAAACAGAAAGGGCAGAGAAATGGCAGGATGGCTAGCTGTTCCGAGGAGCAACAGGAGGTTTTAGAGACAGCCACACTGAAAAGCCTTGGGACACTTGGGGAGCTGACCTCCCAATTCAAACCCCACCGTGGCTATTCCTTATGAGGAATTGCCAGTCCTACTGAGGACAAGGGCTCTGCCCAGCAGCGGCTGGAGTCCCCGCTGGGGGTCCATATCCTTCATTCAGGGCAATATAAACTGGGCTAAGTCGGGTGCTCACAGCTCCGTCTTCTTCTGAAGTGTAGCAGGCACCCTTCCCTGACCCCCACCCCACCACCAAACCAGAAAATACAAATCTCCTCAGTGCTTGAACGGATCTTATTTTAAGCCAAAAATCAATGTAATTAAAATTATAAGAAAACAGGACCGAAGGGTACCCTCCACTGTACTTAATTATGGGC
Source organism: Orientallactaga sibirica (assembly GCA_036365145.1). Taxonomy (NCBI): domain Eukaryota; kingdom Metazoa; phylum Chordata; class Mammalia; order Rodentia; family Dipodidae; genus Orientallactaga; species Orientallactaga sibirica. Next base: position 13,388,276 of record JAEOAD010000016.1, read on the forward strand.
AAGATGAGAAGAAACTGGTATAGCTTATGTAAAAGCTACAACTCTGAAGTAGGGCCAGGAAGGAAGAGAGGGAAGGAAGGAGGGAAGGAGAGATCAAGGAAGGAAGGAAGAGAGGGAGGGAGGGAGGGAGGGAGCAAGCTAGGGAGGGAGGGAGGGAGGGAAGGAGGGAAGGAGAGAGGGAGGGAGGAACTAAGGGAAGAAGGGGAAAAAGTCAAAACGAAGGTGTCATTATTGTTTCTTTAAATTTTTTTTGTATTTATATTTGGAGAGAGAGAGACAGAGAGAGAGAGGGAGAGGGAGAGGGAAACAGATAGAGATGGGCACGCCAGCAGTCTCTCAGCTGCTATGAACGAAATCCAGATGCGTGCGCCCCCTTGTGGTCATGTGCGGCATTGCGCCCTTGCCTCACTTTGCATCTGGCTAAACGTGGGACCTGGAGATTGGAACCGCTGAACAATGGAACCAGCGTTCTTAGGCTTAGCAGGCAGGCGCCTTAGACACTAAGCCATCTCTCCAGCCCTATTGTTTCTTTAAAAGGTCTCATTAGGAACCAGGCGTGGTGGTGCACGCCTTTAATCCTAGCACTCAAGAGGCAGAGGTAGGAGGATTGGCATGAGTTCAAGGCCACCCTGAGACTACACAGTGAATTCCAGATCAGCCTGGACTAGAGTGAGACCCTACCTCGAAAAAAAAAAAAAAAAAAGGTCTCATTAGGGCTGAGGACATGGCTTAGTTGGTGTAGTGCTTGCCCAGTATATATAAGGCACCAAGTTTGTTCCCCAGCACTGCGTAAACTGGTGTGGTGGTACACACTTGTAATCCAGGTACTTGGGAGGTGGGGGCAGGAGAAACAGAAGTTCAAGATAATTTTTGTGGGGCTGGAGAGATAGCTTAACTGTTAAGGCACTTGCCTGCAAAGCCAAAGGACCCAGGTTCGATTCCCCAGGACCCATGTAAGCCAGATGTACAAGGTGGTGCATGCGTCTGGAGTTCATTTGCAGTGGCTGGAGGCCCTAGCACTCCCCTTCTCTCTCTCTCTCTCTTAAATAAATAAAAATAAAAAAGACAATCCTTGTGGAAGGAAAGGATTATGATCAAATTACAGTATGTTCATTTGTGAAAATTCTCAATTAAAAAAAACCAGATTAGGGCTGGAGAGATGGCACCGTGTTAAATCACTCAAGTTCAATTCCCCAGTACCCACATAAACCAGATGCACAAAGTGAATCTCACTTGCAGTGACTAGAGGCCCTAGAGTGCCCATTCTCTCCCTCTCCCCAGCCCCCTACCACTTCCCTATGTCTTTCTCTACTTGCAAATAAGGGCTGGAGAGATGGCTTAGAGGTTAAGGAGCATGCCTGAGAAACCTAAGGACCCAGGTTCAATTTGCCAAGTCCCCCATAAGCCAGAAGCACATGGTCTGGAGTTCATTTACAGTGACTAGAGGCCCTGGCATGCCCTTTATCACTCTCTCTCCCTCCCTCCCTCCCTCCTTCCCTCCTTCCCTCTGTCTCAAATAAATAAATATAAATCTACTTGTAAATAAATAAATAATTAATTTAAAAAGATTAAGGGGCTGGAGAGACGGTTAAGTGATTAAGGCACTTGCCTGTGAGTCCTAAGGACTCATGTTCAACTCTCCAGGTCCCACATAAGCCAGACACACAGTGACACAAGCACACACAAGGGTGTACACACATTTGGAGTTCGATTGCAATGGCTGAGGCCCTGGCATGCCAATTCTCTCTCCTCTCTCACTCTCATTCTTGCTCTCTCACATTAAAAAAAAAAAAAAGAATTAGGGCTGGAGAAATGGCTTAGCAGTTAAGGTGCTTGTCTGCAAAACCTAAGGACCCAAGTGTTCAACTTCCCAGGACCCACGTAAGCCAGATGCACAAGGTGGCACACATGTCTGGAGTTCGTTTACAATGGCTAGAGGCCCTGGGAAGCCCATTCTCCCTGTCTGCCTCTATCCCTCTCTCTCTCTCTCTCAATCTCTCTCTCTCTCTCAAATAGACTAAAAACATTTAAAAAGATTATTGTCACCATGTCACCAGGTTACAGCTGTCATTACCATGTATCCAAGTACCACACAAACTTAGTACAGCACAAAGCAAAAAGGACTATGTGGCTCCTGCTTTGTAAATCACCACCCGGACCCCTCCCTCATTTCCACCAGGAGACACCAGCCTTTACACACAAGGGGCACCCCGTGGCCTCACCACTGCCACCGCCTATGAAGCCTCTTCATTTTCCCTGACGTCTTCAGGTTTTCTGGAATCTGCTCTGTGTCCCAAGATCCTGTCTGGGTTGCTTAGCTGTCAAATGGCCTTTGGGTTCAAAGGTCAAGACAGAAGGCAGAACGGATAGCCATGACCCAGAAGTAGCACCAGAGTAGGCCAGGGACACCAGGATGACTTTTCATGACCCATCAAGTTGAATACTTCACCTAGGGCCTCCCTTCTAATGTCCTAGGCCCTCTGCCTCCCACTGTGCAAATCCTTTCATGCTCTTTAAAAACTGAGGTCAACAGCCAACTGAAAGCTGGAAAAAGCTGCAGTGCATGCAGCCGTATGGGAGACAGAACTCATCAGCACTGAAAACAGTGGACACTGGAAGCCTCAAGTTTGGCCAGACAGGCCCAATGACAGAATGGGTGCAATAGTGGCATGTCTGCTCTTGGGGAAACCAACTGCTCCCTAATTGGACTGAAGGCCTGCTCTATGGGAGGGAATACATGTCTGGTACTGAAAAAACTAAGCAAAAGTCTATGGCAGGGGAGGTCATAGCCTTAGGGGTATAAGCCTGCTCTTATCTGACTAAATGTATATATTATTCCCACCAAACTGCCCTGAAAGCACTACACTTAATGTTCATGTTCACATATTAATGCTACTCTCACTTCTTGTTAGAGAAGCTTCTCTTTTCAGATGGCGATGACCACTAGGATGACCCAAAAGGCACCATAGTGCTGAGAAGAAGGGATGGAGGAGTGCCCAGCACTGAAACATCTCTGTCACACCCTCCAAGGCTCAAGGTCCATTGAGGAAGAGGGGGCAGATAGAATGGAAGAGCCAAAGGAAGGGTACGACTCCTTACAATGCAACTGTCCAGACAGAAACTGGCCTCAATATCCATGACCTTGCAGTGCCTAGCAATACCTTCACAAGACCCTCATAATAGGAGAAAAAGATGATAACATCAAATTAAAAGAGAGACTAATGGGGAGAGGGAGGGGATATGGTGGAGAATAGAGTTCTGAAGGGGAATGGGAGAGGGGAGGGAAATATCATGGTTTTTTTGTATGTAAGTATAGACGTTGTCAAATAAAAAAAAATACTAAAAAAAAAAAAACTGTGGTCAAGGCTGGAGAGATGGCTTAGCGGCTAAGGCACTTGCTGGCAAAGCCAAAGGACACAGGTTCAAGTCCCCAGTGCCAGATGCACAAAATGGTGCATGCATTCTGGAGTTTGTTTGCAGTGGCTAGAGGACCTGACATACTCATTCTCTCTGTCTGCTTCTCCTCTCTCTCTCTCTCCCACTCTCTCCTTGCAAATAATTTTAAAAAATATTTTTTAAAACTGAGGTCAAGCTGGAGAGATGGCTCAGTGAATAAAGTGTGAGGACTTGGGTTTGGGATCCCTAGCACACACATCAGTGCTGGGTGGACACAGTGACCTGCCTATAAGCCCAGCACTGCGGACACAGACAGGACATCCCAAGGGCAAGTAGCTAGACTAGCTGAATCAGCCAGCTCTGGGCTCAAATGAGAGACCTTGCCTCAGTCAATTAGCTGGCGAGTGATCAAGGAAGACATCCACCTCTGGTCTCCACATACATACATGCACACATAAAGGCTGCATACATAAAGGCTCACACACACACACACACACACACACACACACACACACACACACACAAAAGGGGGGACTGGAGAGATGGCTTAGTAGTTAAGGCGCTTGCCTAAGAAGCCCAAGAACTCATTTTCAAATCTCCAGGTCCCATGTAAACCAGATGCACAGTGATGCAAGGACACAAGGGCACACATGCACACAAGGGGGAGCATGAGTCTAGTGTTTGCAATGGCTGAAGGCCCTGGCACACCCATTATCTCTTTCTCTCTCTCTCTGTCTCTCTTTCTCTCTGTCTCTCTTTCTCTCTCTCTCTCTTTCTCTTTCTCTTTCTCTCTCAACAAATAAATAAGCAAGCAAACAAATAGATCCAGAGATTAAGGACATAGTTCAGTCGGCAGAGTGCTTACCTAACATGCACATAGTCCTGGGTTCTGTCTCTAGCATAGAATAAATCTAGGCATAATACTAGATGCCTATAATCCCAGTACTCAGGAGGGAGCAGGATGATCAGAAGTTGAAGGTCATCCTTGGCTACATAGTAAGTTTGAGGCCAGCCTAAACTACATGAGGCTTTGTCCTGCAAGGTGGGAGGGGGGACAGCTTCACACTATAGGCAATTTTTTTTTTTTTTTTTTTGGTTTTTCTCGGTAGGGTCTCACTCTGGTCCAGGCTGACCTGGAATTCACTGTGTTGTCTCAGGGTGGCCTTGAACTCAGTGATCCTCCTACCTCTGCCTCCCAAGTGCTGGGATTAAAGGCGTGCGCCACCACGCCTGGCAATAGGCAATTTTTTGAGAGAGAGACAGAGAGAAACAGAGAGAGAGAGAGGAAGAGGCAGAGAGGCCGTGCTAGCAGCCTCTCAACCGCTGTGAACAAACTCCAGACGTTTGCCCCCTTGTGGGCAAGCACAGCATTGTGTGCTTCCGTCACTTTGCGTCTGGCTAAATATGGGACCCAGAGAATCAAACAGGTGTTCTTGGGCTTGGCAGGCAGGTGACTTAACCGCTAAGCCATCTTTCCAGCCCTTTATTTGGTTTTTCGAGGTAGGGTCTCACTCTAGCCCAGGCTGACCTGGAACTCACTATGTAGTCTCAGGGTGGCCTTGAACTCATGACAATCCTCCTACCTCTACCTCCTGAGTGCTGGGATTAAAGGAGTGCACCACCACACCCAGCGCTATAGGCAATTTTATCTGTATACAATTTTGGAACATGAAAGCATTGACAAGAGTCCACAGCCATCTAAGAAATGTATAAATATTATATATACACACCAGTTCCTCAAGCAAAGTCCCACTTCCCACTGCCAAATATTTTTTAAAACAGCTCCGTGAGAGGAGGGAAGGCATCTATTTCACAAGAGTAAGCTACTTTTTATAGAGTGGGGCGGGGGGAGAAAAACCTGAACATTCTTCATGTTTTTTTTCACCAACAGAATGTCTGAGTGCAAATGAATGAGTCACCTTCACCGTGATTGGCTGTCTGAGTTTCCCTGTCACACAGGGAACTGTCCCCCTCCCCCGGGGGATGTGACTTGTGTCTTCATGAGTCCAGGGGAGGATAAAAGACTGGCATTGTACCAGGGAATTATGAGATTTGTCTTTATCAGTGAAAATAAGGTCATAACGAAGCCCAGCCACCATCTACTATATGTGTGTCCCATCTACTTTTCTGTATAATGTGATCCGGTGCGCCAGGGGGAGTCGAAGCGGCCCACTGTATAAATTAGCCATTTTTTTTTAAAAAAAGCTGCATTAAGTCTTTAAGGCCACTAGAGTACCTTTTAATGCATTGATGCCGCGCTTCAATAGACAGAGGTCTTCTTTATATCTGACCTGCATTTTGATGACAGTCCAATGGAAGAGGTAGCAGGAAGGACTCTCTGAAGTATATCTGAAGCTAGAGAGAGAGAGAGAAAAAAAAACAGAAAACAGTATGTTGAGTGGCAACTGCCAACTAGACAGCCAATGTGGAAGCAAGTTCCACGGAGCCACTTCTAAAGAGAGCAGTTAGCAAATGTTAATGCTTCAGCCTCAGTTTCCGGAGTGATGTCTCCATGCTAGGCATGGGAGAGACCTCTGAAGCCAACTGAGAGGGGAGACACATGATATGGTTTGGGAAGCTTCATAAAGAAGAAAAAGGGAAACTATGGTATGTTCTGGAACACTGCACAAGCTGACAAGAAATCCCATGATGCTTTTTTAAAAAAAAAAAAATGTTTTATTTATTTATTTGAGAGAGAGCGAAAATGGGCATGCCAGGGCCTCCAGCCACTGCAAACGAACTCCAGATGCATGAGCCCCTTGTGTATCTGGCTTACATGGGTCCTGGAGAATTGAACCTGTATCCTTTGGCTTTGTAGGCAAGCGCCTTAACCACTAAGCCATCCATGATGCTTTTGATGGGCAGGATTTCAAAGACAAAAATGAGGAGGCTGAGGAGATGGCTCAGCAGTTAAAGCCACTTGCTCACAAAGCCTGAAAGCCAGGGTTTGATTCACCAATACCCAAATAAAGCCAGATGCCCAATGTGGCACATGCTTCTCTCTCAAATGAATAAATATTTAAATAAAAAAATAGCCAGACATGGTGGCACATGCCTTTAATCCTAGCACTTGGGAGGCAGAGGTAGGAGGATTGCCATGAGTTCGAGGCCACCCAGAGACTACAGAGTGAATTCCAGGTCAGCCTGGGCTAAAGCAAGACCCTACCTTGAAAAACCAAAAATAATAATAATAATAATAATAAATAAAAATAGGGCTGGACCAATCAGTGCAATAGTGGCATGTGTGTTATGGGGGAAACAAACCACTCTATAATTGGACTGAAAGCCCACTCCATGGGAAGGAGTACATGCCTGATACTGAAAACCTATGAAGGGGAGATCATGAGCCCTAGGGGTGTAACATCTGCTGCTGTCTGGCTAAATGTATATATTCTGCTCACCACACTGCCTGGTAAGCATGTCTCTTAATGTTCATACTCATATATTAATGTCACTCTCACTTTTGGTTCGAGAAGCTTCTCTTTTCAGATGGCGGTGACCTTGGGATGACTCAAAAGGCACCATAGTACTGAAAAGGGACAGAGGAGAGTTCAGCTCTGAAATATCTCTATTACACCCTCCAAGGCTCAGGGCCCATGGTGAAAGAGGTGGCGGAAAGAATGTAAGAACCAAAGGAAGCGTAGGACTCCTTACAATGCACTCTTCCAGACACAAAATGGCCTGGATATCCATGACCTCGCAGTGTCTGACTACCTTTCCAAGACCCTCATAATAAGAGGAAAAGATGATGACATCAAAATAAAAGAGAGACTGATTGAAAGGGAGAGGAGATATGATGGAGAGTGGATTTGTGAAGGGGAAAGTGGGGGAAGGAAGGTTTGAGAAACGTGACTGGCACCAGGCATGGTGGCGCACTCCTTTAACCCCAGCATTTGGGAGGCAGAGGTAGGAGGATCGCCATGAGTTCGAGGCCATCCTGAGACTACATAGTGAATTCCAGGTCAGCCTGAACTAGAATGAGACCCTACCTTGAAAAACCAAAAGAAAAAAAAAGGAGGGCTGGAAAGATGGCTTACTGGTTAAGGCACTTTCCTGCAAAGCCTAAGGACCCAGGTTCAATTCCCCAGAGCCCACATAAGCCAGATGCACACAGTGGTGCATGCACCTGGAGTTCATTTGCAGTGGCTAGAGGCCCTGGCACACATTCTCTCTCTCTCTCTCTCTGTCATAAATAAATAAGTAAAAATAAAGTAAATGAAAATGAAGGTTGGTGACATAGGTCTGTTGGTAGACTGCTTGCCAAGCAGGGACGAGGCCGTGGGTTTGAGGCCCAGCACCAAATAAACCTAATTGGGAAAGGTAACAAGCACCTGTAATTACAGTACCCAGGAGGTATAGTCACAAGGGTCAGAAGTTCAAGGTAGCTGGGGGTAGTGGCACACACCTTTAATCCCAGCACTCAGGAGGCTAAGAAAGGTGGGAGGATTACTGTGACTTCAAGGCTGGCCTGGGCTACAGAGTGAGTTGAGGTCAGCCTGGACCCTGCCTCAAAAAAAAAAAAAAAATGGGCCTGGAGAGATGGCTTAGTGATTAAGGCACCTACCTGCTAAGCCTAAGAATGCCTGTTAGATTCTCCAGGTCCCACATTTAGCCAGACGCAAAGTGACACAAGGGCGCAATGCTGAACTTGCACACAAGGGGGCGCATGCGTTTGGAGTTTGTTCACAGTGGCCGAGAGGCCATTGGAGCGCCCATTCTCTGTCTGTCTCTCTCTCTCTCTCTCTCTCAATCTGTCTCTAAAAAAAAAAAAAAAAAAAAAAAGATAAAAACAGGGCTGGAGAGATGGCTCAGCGATTGAAATACTTGCTTACAAAGGCTGACAGCCTGGGTTTGATTCCCTAGTACCCACATAAAGCCAGATGCACAAAGTGGTACACACATCTGGAGTCAGTTTGCAGTGGCTGGAGCCCCTGGCATGCCTATACTCATTCTCTCTCTCTTCAAATAAATAATTTAAAAAAAAGATAAAAGCGGGCTGGAGAGATGGCTTAGCAGTTAAGGCACTTGCCTGCAAAGCCAAAAGACTTGGGTTCAATTCCCCAGGACCTATGTAAGCCAGATGCACAAGGTGGTACATGCATCTGGAGTTTGTTTGCAGTGGCTGGATGCCCTGGTGCACCCATTCTCTCTCTGCCTCTTTCTCTCTCTCAAATAAATAAATAAATAAATAATAAAAGATAAAAGTGAAAGATCCTGAAAATGGCTTCCACTCCACATAACCTCCAGCCTGGGACTTTCTGACTGGATTTTCTTGTGACTACTTCTGCAACATCACATATGCCTGCTCAGTGCCACAACACGCAGATTAAACGTACTGGGCAAAATTCCTTCTCTCCCACAGCAATGCAGAGCTTGGAGACTCAGAGATGGGCAAGGACTGGGGAGGAGACAGAAGGAAAACAAACACCGGACTGTCCTCAAGGGACTTGGAAATGATGCCGGGGTAATTATTAAGTATCTACCAAACGTAACTGCTCTGTTTGGCTACCTGTTCCTTCCAAGACACGAGCAAGTTCAGGGGGAGAGGCAGTGCAGAAAAAAAAAAAAAAAAAAAAAAAAAACACTGAGTTTGTTTCAATGTACAAAGATACCATTCATTAATTCAATGGGTTTTTTAAATATTTTATTTATTTATTTGCAAGCAGAGAGATAGAAAGAGGAGAAACAGAGAGAATGGGCACACCAGGGCCTCCTGCAAATGAACTCCAGACGTATGTGTCACCTTGTGCATCTGGCTTTAAATGGGAATTGAACTCGCCTTGAACTGCTGAGCCATCTCTCTAGCCGCAGTTTCACGGGTGTTATTATTATTACTATTACTATTATTATTATTATTAACAACATATTTTGTATGGATACGCCACGTGTTAGTACCCTCTTTTCTCTTATCCCTGCGCCTATTCTGCTAGGGACCCTCCTCAGTAGGGTTGCAGGTATTCCCCAAGGGGTTGTAGGTTATGCATTGTGGGAGCAGCAAACAGTTATTTTTTGGTGGGGAGGCAGTGCCTCTGGGTATGATGCCTCAACCTGTGACCCTTACAATCCTTCCGCCTCCTCTTCCACAAAATTCCCTGAGCCGTGGTGGGTGAGGTTTCAGTCTACTCACTGATGAGCTCTTAGGAGCCTCTGGATCTCTGCTTTGGTAGGTGTTGAGTGTCCTCCGGGTCTGTCTCCTTCACCCTGGTGCTGATTATCAGGTTCAGCATGGAAGCAACCCTCTTGCTTATCTCCCCAATTCCTCTGTGTTTTCAGCTGTGGCTTGGCTGAAGTGTGAGGGGTTCAACAGGTTTTGGTTGAAAAATCTATGCATCGGGCTGGAGAGATGATGCAGTGGTTAAGAGTATGTGGTCTCAGGGTGGCTTCGAACCTACCTCTGCCTCTCGCCCAGTTTTTGTTCCTTCCTTTTGTTCTCTTGTGACTCAGCCTCTCTGGGCTTCTGCGTTCTGACCTTGAAAGTAAAAGCAGGAAACTAACATCTTCCCCATCCCCTCTACCCTGTTAGGTCATCACTGGCGCCAACAGAATCGTACATGTTAACTAACACAGCCATCTTGAGTTCACTACCCAAACTGTGGCTGTGGAAAAACCATCTGCCTTGCAGCAGCCATGAAATCTGACTCCAGTCCCAGATCCACCTTCGACTTGCTGAAAGCATTTGGCCAAGTCATTTTACCTCACATGGTTTGTTTCCTTATCTGTAATCAGGCAGGCTGTAAGAACGGACTGCCTGTGCCAAAGTCTTTCTTATGAAAATCAAATACAAATGGAACACATTTTTGAAAAGGCATCAAATGGCAAATGGAAGGTGTTATTATATCAGCAATTACAGATCCCGTATCTGAGCTTGGAGGGCGGGGAGACAATACCAACTGGGTGGGGACCATTAAAAAAAAAATCCACCCAGGGGATCCAGGCTTGGTTTAAGGAGCAGCCAGGGGGGATACCATTCAAGGCTGCTGTAAAACACAACCATTAATTGCAAGTCAGTCATACACGTGGCGTTAAAGTTGTGTGTTATTCATAGTAATGGAAGCCTATAACAAGGCTGTGTTTGCGCACTCGGAGGACAACTGTTTTGTTGCTTGATTTTTTTTTTTTTTTAATGCATCGTCAAGCTAAGGGGTAGAAACAGCAGGCCACTACAAGAAACAGCAAGAGCTGGGGAGGCCTCAACAAACATCTCTCTTCAGAATTGAGTATGTGACATCTGGGGCCAAGCCAGGCTCTTGGAACCCAAGGGCAAAAATTCCAGCATCACAGTGGTCATAGAGAGCCTTTGGGGTTTAAGGGCTCATCTGAAAGGTGCCCACACGCTAAATAGCCTGGCATTCAATTTATTATCTGAGTCAAGGCGGCAAGGGTGTGAACTTGGGCTCTGAAGTGGTGGAGGGAGAGCCACTGCTTAAACACTCTGCCACCCCTTTCAGGCAGGGGAGCATGTATACACTGAAGACAGGAAGGCAGCTTTTGCCTTTTTTTTTTTTTTTTTTTTAAGATTTTATTTTTTTTTTTTTTTTTTTTTTTTTTTTTGAGGTAGGGTCCTCACTCTAGCTCAGGCTGATCTGGAATTCACTATGTAGTCTCAGGCCACTACGTGGCCTCGAACCACGCCCAGCAAGTTTTTTTATTTATTAGAGACACAGAGAGGGGAGGAGAGAGTGTGTGAGAATGTACATGCCAGGGCCTCCAGCCACTCCACAATGAACTCCAGATGCATGCTCCACCATGTTCATCTGGCTTATGTGGGACCTGGAGAATCGAACCTCGGTCCTTTGGCTTCACAGGCATGTGCCTTAACCGCTAAGCCATCTTTTTTTTTCTTTTCTTTTTTTTTTTTTTTTTCCAGGTAGGGTCTCACTCTGGCTCAGGCTGACCTGGAATTCACTATGGAGTCTCAGGGTAGCCTCGAACTCTCAGTGATCCTCCTCCCTCTGCCTCCCAAGTGCTGGGATTAAAGGCGTGCGCCACCACGCCCGGCTTCTAAGCCATCTTTTCAGCCCAGTCTTTGGCTTTTTAAAGTGTGCCTGTTTTCATTATCATTTAAGGCTGTCGTCAGTGTTGAACAATAATAAGAAACTGGCATGGGGGGAGGCAGTGAATGCACCCAAATCACAGTTGTACACAATAAAAATGCTATTATAGACTTTTGTGACTATGAATAGTTTTTTAAATGAGGCTGCTAAGACTGGCATCTTAGATGCTACCTGAAAATAAAAGGGAGCCATGGTTATATATTCTAGCATTTGTACCAGTCGCCCCAAAATGGGCTGCCTGATTCTTTTGGAATGAATATCAATGCAGACTGGTTGAGGCCCAAAGAAAGGAGATGTGGAAGGAAGCAGAGGGCGCACAAAGGGCAGAGAAAAGGGATTCCAGGCTGGCCAGGGGGGAATTAAAGAGGACAAAGGAATATGAAGGACAAAACGGAATGAGGACTGGTTCCTGTGAAACACGACATCCTCAGCCAGACCTAAGTACATACTTCCTGTGGTTGGTTATCATTGCATTTAGCAGGAGTCCCGGATGCTCAAGACACTAATTTCTTTATTTCTCTTCCTTCTGGGGAAGGAGTTGTTGCAGTAATTAATGAGTATTCATCAGAAACATAATAACATCAGCGCTGGTCTTTCCTTTAGAAATACCAATCAGGCTAGGGAAATGGCTCAGTGGATAAAGTGCTTGTCACGCAAGCATGAGGACCAGAGTTTGAATCCTCAGGATCAAATATGTTGGCAAATACCTGTAATCCCAGCACTGGGTGGTAGAGTCGGCTTGCTGGCTAGCTATCTACCAGAATTGGTAAGCTTTAGGTTCAGTGAGAGATCCTGTCTCAAAATAATAATAATAATAATAAAGTGGAAAAACATAATAATAAAGTGGAGGGCTAGGCCTGGCGGCTCATGTCTTTAATCCCAAGACTTGGGGAGTATGGCGGAGGTAAGAGGATCACTATGAGCTCAAGGCCAACCTGAGACTACAGAGTAAATTCCAGGTCAGCCTAAGAGGGGGTATAGTTAGGGTTACTAGACCCCTCAAAGTAAAAGGAAAGTCTGCACTTGCTAGAAATCAAAGATGACCTGACTTCTTATCTCTTGCTTAGTTCCCCAGATCTGTTTTTCCACAAACAACCTGAGACACCCACCCTGGAAGGGAGGCATTTCCTAGGATCTAAACATTGTGGTTGGTCAAGTTCAGCCCCAGAACTTGGTGTCAGTGCTAGCCTTTTCCTGGGAAAGCCCCTCACCCTAACCAACCAGCTGTCCCTCTGGTTCACCTGAGCCAGAAGGCACGGCCCGCCACCATAAGGTGACAAGTACCTTTGCAAGGGGAGGGTACGCTCTCCGAGCTGCCTGATCACTTGGGAACTTCCAGCTCTTGGCGAGTTTCCCCCTTGGCTCAGTCCAGGCCCAACCAGGCTGACTCTAGGGGAGCTCCCCGCCCCTCCAGCTCTTACTCTCTACATGGCTCTTTAACCCCTCCAGCTCTCCACATGGCAGGAGCTTCTTGAACTTTCTTTTCGCTCTTTTCTTTCCATAGTTTTCCCAGTCCCTCCACGTGGGATCTCTAGCCACAATGGTACCTTTCCTTGGCTCTGTACTTCCCTCAGTAAATATAATAATTTAATAGTTATCCTTCTCAGCCTTATTTTATTCGATTCTTTGATTAAAATCAGGCAAGGCCTGATGTGGTGGCACACGCCTTTAATCCCAGCACTCAGGAGGTTGAAGCAGGAGGATCCCTCTGAGAGTTCGAGGCCACTCTGAGACTACAGAGTGAATTCCAGGTCCACCCCTGCTAGAACAAGACCTTTTCTCAAAACAACAACAACAACAACAAAAAGCCAGGAGGCAGAGGTAGGAGGATCGCCGTGAGTTGGAGGCCACCCTGAGAAAAAAGAGTGAATTCCAGGTCAGCCTGAGCTAGAGTGAGACTCTACCTCGAAAAACCAAAAACAAAACAAAAAAAGAGCTGGATATATGACTTAGTGGTTAAGCACTTGCCTGAAAAGCCAAAGGACCCAGGTTTGATTCCCCAAGACCCATATAAGCGAGATGCACAAGGTGGCGCACATATCTGGAGTTTGTTTGCAGTGGCTGGAGGCTCTGGTGCATCCATTCTCTCTATCTGTTTCAGTTCTCTCTATATCTCTCTCTCAAATAAATAAAAATAAACATTTTTTTAATCCTAGGCCCGAACCTAGGGTTTAGGGTTCAAGGACTTTCCTGAACCCCAAGCACCCCATTACAAGCCTAGGCTATAGCAAGACCCTACCTCAAAACAATAAATAAATAAATAAATAAAAATGAAAACAAAGTAGAGGACTGGAGAGATGGCTCAGTGGTTAAAGGTGCTTGCTTGCAAAGCTTGACGGCTGGGATTCAATTCCCTACTGCTCATATAAAGTCAGAAGCACAAAGTGACATACGCTCTGGAGTTTGTTTACAGAGGCTAGAGGTTCTGGCACACCCATTCTCTCTCTCTCTGTCTCTCTCTCTCTCTCTCTACCTATGTGCCTTTCTCTCTCTCTCTCTTTTTCTCTCTCTATCTTTCTCTCTATGTTTGCATATAAATGAATTAATTTTTTATAGTTTTATTTTATTTATTTATTTATTTGAGAGAAAGAGGCAGAGAGAGAAAGATCTGTGTCTTCCTTCCCTCTCTCTTTCAAATAATAAATAAAATATTTTTAAAAAAATAAAATACAGGGGCTGGAGAGATGGCTTAGCAGTTAAGCGCTTGCCTGTGAAGCCTAAGGACCCCGGTTTGAGGCTCGATTCCCCAGTACCCACATAAGCCAGATGCACAAGGTAGCACATGCATCTGGAGTTGATTTGCGATGGCTGGAGGCCCTGGTCCACCTATTCTCTTTCTTTCTTTCTCTCTGCCTCTTTCTCTTTGTGTCTGTCGCTCTCAAATAAATAAAAATAAAAAAATAAAAAATAAACAAAAATTAAAATAAAACACAAGAGCTGGAGAGATGGCTTAGCAGTTAAGGTGCATGCCTACAAAGCCTAAGGACCCAGGTTCGATTCTCCAAGTCCCACGTTAGCCAGATGCACATGGTGGCACATGTATCTGGAGTTCATTTGCAGTGGTAGAGGCACTGGCGCACCCATTCTCCCTCTATCTCTCTCCTTCTCTCTGTCTCTAATAAATAAATAAAAATAAATCTCAAAAATAATAAAATGAAATAAACTACAACAAAAAACTCAAGAGTGGGGTTGGGGACATGACTCAGTGGTTAATGGTACTTGCTTGTAAAGCTTGATGGTCCAGGTTTGATTCCCCAGTACCCACATAAAGTCAGACACACCAGTGGTATGTGCATCTGGTAATTCTTTGTAGTGGCAAGAGATCCTGGTGTGCGTGTGTGTGTGCGCGCACACACACACACACGTTTCCAAATAAAATTTATTTCAAAAAAAATTGGGCTGGAGAGATGGCTCAACAGTGAAGTTGCTTGCCTGCAAAGCCTACTGACCCAGGGTTTGATTACCCAGTATCCACATAAAGCCAGATGCACAGTGGCACATGCATCTGGAGTTCATTTGCAGCTTCTGGAGTCCCTGGCAAGCCCATTTTCTCTCTCCTCTCTTCTTTATCTCTCTCTGCTTGCAAATAAATAAGTAAAAAAAAAAATTGTTTTTTGATTTTATGAGGTAGAGTCTCACTCTAGCATAGGCTGGCTTAGAATTCACTATGCAGTCTCAGGCTGGCCTTGAACTCGTGGCAATTCTCCTACCTCTGCCTCCTGAGTGAGTAAAAAAATTTTTTTAATTTCTGGCTGGGTGTGGTGGTACATACCCTTAATTCCAGTAGTTGGGAGGCAGAGTTCACCATGAGTTTTAGACCACCCTGAAACTATATAGTGAATTGCAGATCTGCCTGGGCTAGAGTGAAACCCTACCTTGAAAAACAAAACAAAACAACACAACAACAAATTCTGGCCAAGCATTGTGGCATACACCTTTAATCCCAGCCCTTGGGAAGCAGAGGGAGGAGGATTGCCATGAGTGCAAAACAAACCTGGGACCTGAGTGAGTTTCAGGTCAGCTTGGGCTAGAGTAAGACCTTACCTAAAAAAGGGGGGGGTGCTGCTGGAGAGATGGCTCAGCGATTTAGACACTTGCCTGTAAAGCCAAACAACCCAGGTTTGATTCTCCAGTACCCACATAAAGCTGGGTGCACAAGGTGGTGCCTACATCTGGAGTTAGTTTGCAATGGCTAAAGGCCCTGGTGCCTCTGTGAGCTCTCTATCTATCATCTATCTATCTATCTATCTATCTATCTATCTATCTATCTATCTATCATCTAATCTCTCTGCTTGCAAATTAATAAATAAAGGATGTGAGGGCAATCTGGCTTTGACATCATTCACCCCATTGACCGCCAGGGTTGGCTCGGCTGATCTGGCTGGCTAGGTGGGTGTCCCCTTCCTCCCTCACTGCTCCCAAAGCTGTGCTCTTGGTCAAAAAGGAGAACCTTCCTGGAATAGTGGAAGACCAGCCTTCTGTCAAGGGTAGAATTCCCCTGCTAGCACCTCCAAAAAAGCTCTCAAATTAATAAATAAAAAATGTTTTTTAAACGATTCAAGAATAGGGGTCTGGAGAGATGGCTTAGTGGTTAAGGCACTTGCCTGAAAAGCCAAAGGACCTCTGTTCAATTCTCCAGGACCCATGTAAGCCAGATGCACGAGGTGGCCCATGCATCTGGAGTTCAGTTGCAGTGGCTAGAGGTCCTGGCACACCCATTCTCTCTTTCTCTCTGCTTCTTTCCCTCTCTCAAATAAATGAAAATAAAATATTTTTTAAAAGAGAGGAAAAAAAAAAAAAGATTCAAGAGTAGGGTTGGGAGCCAGGCGTGATGGTGCATGCCTTTAATCCCAGGAAGCTGAGGTAGGAGGCTTGCTGTGAGCTCAAGGCCACCTTGAGACAACATAGTTAATTCCAGGTCAGCCTCGGCCAGAATGAGACCCTGCCTCAAAAACAAACAAACAAAAGAGTAGGGCTGGGGAGATGGTCCAGTGGATAAAGTACTCTCAGCCCACACCTGAGTATCCAAGTTCAATCTTCCCCAGACCCCAGGTAAAAAGCCAAAAGCTGGGCTGGAGAGATGGCTTAGCAGTTACAGCACCTGCCTGCTAAGCCTAAGAACCCGGTTCCAATCTCCAGGTCCCATGTTTAGCCAGATGCAAAGTGACGCAAGGGTGCAATGCCTCACTTGACCACAAGGGGGCGCACGCATCTGGATTTTGTTCACAGCAGCTGAGAGACTGCTGGCACGCCCATTCTCTATCTGTCTCCCTCCTCTCCCTCTCTCTGTGTGTCTGTCTTTCTCTGTGTCTCTCTCCAAAAATAAAAAATAAAAATTAAAAAATTAAATTAAATTTAAAAAGCCAAAGCCTTGGCAGGCTTCTGTAATGCTAGTACCCTGACAGCGAGATGGGAGGCAGAGAGAGGAGAATTTCTTGGAAGCTCATGGCAAATAACAGCAGAAGAGAGAAAGCTTGCCTCAGATGAGGTGGAAAGGCAAGGGTTGGCTCGGAAATTGTCCTCTGACCTCCATGCAGCATTCATGTGTCCACACACTCAAATACGCACACTTGCACGCACACACACACACACACACATACACGAGCACACCAATGCATACACATTACACACACAAAAATAATTCAAGATGGCTGGAGAAATGGCTTAGCAGTTAAGGGATTTGCCTGCGAGCCAAAGGACCCTGGTTCGATTCCCCAGGACCCACATAAGCCAGATGCACAAGGGGCATGCATCTGGAGTTCGTTTGCAGTGGCTGGAGGCCCCGGTGTGCCCATTCTCTCTCAGTCTCTCTCTCTCTTCTATCTCTCTATCTCCGCTTAAAAAATAAATAAATAAATAAAATTTAAAATAATAATAATAATTCAAGAGCTTCACCAGAAACAAATCAACACATTCCTGTAAGGAAATTCTGCAAAAGCTTGGGCTTCTAATCCAATAAGGTTGACAGTAACTGGCTCATGACATGAATCGCCATCACCTGCAAGAGCAGGCACCAGCTCAAGTGGAGTGTAAGTGTGCCCACCGCTCCACGTGGACACACACAATCATTGGAGCTGGGAGGACAGGCACCAGATCAAGTGGAGAATAAGTGTGCACACAGCCCCACAAGAACACACACACACACACCTGCACACAGACAGAGACAACTTAATAAGCCCTGGTGGAATTTTAAAACTTCATTCCCCAGTAACCCTTGGAGTTGAATTTCCGCTCTCTGAGTGCATACATGGAATATGCATTTCCCATTACTTGTCTAGGCAGACTATAAAGCATCACTGCAGAGGAGTCACCGGTTTATGAACAGGTTGTAGGCTTCAACTTCGTTTGTGAGCCATTTGGAACTTAAGAAATGTTTTTCGCTGGAAGCAGCAGTATGCAGGTCTTCCAGCACAAGTCCACTTAGCCCATAATGTACCGTAAGGTACCGAAGCCATCTTCATTCTATTTCTGAGAGGTCTGTGATACCTTCTATGGCCTTCCAAGGCCCGGTGCAAATGTGGGGAGGGGGGGGGCTGGGAGAATGAGACATAACGGACCCTGTGCTACATCCGGCCCATCAGAAAGAAACGGCCACTCCCCAGGCCTAGCAGATGGATGCAACGGGAGGGGATGGGCCCCATGTGGCAGATGAAGAGACGCCAAAACCCAAATTTGTGTGTGAAAACAGTTGGCAACTAATTTTAAAATTTTCTCAACACAATGCAGATGAAACAAGACACATCAGTGGGCTGATGCTGGCTCGAGTTTGCAACCTGTGCTCAATTACGTTGCTGCGTGGGGGAGAAGGTGTTCTCATTTCCACAGGTTAATGTCAGAGAAGTGTCTCCTGCTCCTGAGGTGAGTGGCTTGTCCTGCACTCATCCCAGGACAAAGTTCTACTTCACATAGAGAAAGCTAATGTCTCTAGGGTACTGTCAAAAACCAAAGGCTGAAGTTGGAGAGATGGCTCAGCGGTTAAAGGTTCTTCCTTACAAAGCTGGCTGGTCCAGGGTTCAATTCCCCAGTACCCATGTAAAGACAGAGGCACAAATTGGCAATTGGCGCATGAATCTGGAGTTTGTTTGCAGTGGTAAGAGGCTTTGGTGTGCCCACCCCCACCATCTTTCTCTGTCTCTCTGTCTCTTTCTCTCCTTACCTCTCTCACAAATAAATACATAATTTAAAAATATTTTTATTTATTTTTTATTTATTTGAGAGAGAAAAAGACAGAGAGAGAGGGAGAATAGGTGTGCCAGTGCCTCTAGCCATGGCAAACAAACTCCAGATGCATGATCCACTTTGTGCATCTGGCTTTACGTGAGTACTGGAAAATTGGACTCAGGCCCTTGGGCGTTGCTGGCCAGCACCTTAACCACTGAGCCATCTCTCCAGCCCCATATATTTTAAAAAATATTTTATTTGCCAGGCGTGGTGGCATACACCTTTAATCCCACCACTCAAGAGGCAGAGGTAGGAGAATTGTCGTGAGTTCAAGGCCACCCTGAGCCTAAATAGTGAATTATAGTCAGCCTTGGCTAGAGCTAGACCCTGTCTCAAAAAACATTATATATATACAGTTTATTTATACATGAGAGAGAGAGAGAGAATGGGTGTGCAAGGGCCTCTAGCCAATGCAAATGAACTCTAGACACACACACCACCTTGTGCATCTGACTTTACATGGGTACTGGGGAATCGAACCTGGGTTCTTTGACTTTGCTGGCAAGCACCTTAATTGCTAAAAAATCTCTCCAGCTCCCCATAATTTTTTTTTTTTTTTTTTTGGTTTTTCGAGGTAGGGTCTCACTCTAGCTCAGGCTGACCTGGAATTCACTCTGTATTCTCAGGGTGGCCTTGAACTCATGGCGATCCTCCCACCTCTGCCTCCCTAGTGCTGGGATTAAAGGCATGCGCCACCACGCCCGGCTTCCCATAGATTTTTTCAATAAAACCTAAGGCTAAGACTGGAGAGGTGGCTCAGTGGAAAAGTACGTGTTACACAAACATGAGACACGAGGACCTGGATTTCAATGCCCAGCAACTATGTAAAATGCCAGGTATGGCAGCATGTGCCTTTAATCGCAGCACTGGGGAGTCAGACAGGTGGGTGCCCAGGATTTGTTGGCTAGCTTGTTTAATAAAATCAAAGAGGTCCAGGTTCAGTGAGAGACCCCACCTCAAAAAATAAGGAGCTTGGGAAACGGCACACTGCTTAAAGGCGCTTGTTTATAAAGCCTGCTAACCTGGGTTTAATTTCCCAACTACCCATGTAAAGCCAGATGCAGAAAGTGTTGAGGGCTGGAGAGATGGCTCAGCAGTTAAAACACTTGCCTGCAAAGCCAAAGGACCCAGGTTTGATTCCCCAGGACCCACATAAGCCAGATGCACAAGGGGGCGCATGGATCTGGAGTTCGATTACAGTGGCTGGAGGTCCTGGAGAGCCAATTCTCTCTCTTTCTTTTCTCTCTCTCTCATAAGAAATAAAAAGGCACCAGGAATGGTGTCACATGGGAGCCAGAGGCAAGAGGATTGCTGCAAGTTCCAGGCCACTCTGAGACTACATAGTGAATTCCAGGTCAGGCTGGGCTACGGTGAGACCCTACCTTGAAAAAAACAAAAAATAAAAATTAAAAGGGCAGTCTGTTGGGCTTGTCTAAAAAAAAAAAAAAGAAAAGAAAAGAAGAAAAACTAGATTTGAGTCACTGGTTAGCTTCTTAGTGCCCGGATTCAGGTTCTGAACTAGAACTGCCTTTCTGGTGCCCTGGCATAGTATCAGGCTAAGTTTGGGCCAAGCTGTCTCTGTGTGCAGCCACCCATGTCTGAGCTGAAGCTGCTGCCCGGCTGCCCGACACCTGGACTCTTACCTTATTATGCAGGGTAACTGCGGGCCAGACTTGGAATTGCTCAGATGGGAAGGAGATGTTTTTGGCTTGATGCTCAGTAACAGATTCTGATTCTCGGTAGCAGAAATCTTTGGGACACTTGCTGAGCAGGTGCTGGGGTGGGGCTTTCAGCCTCATTGAAAACTCTCCCCAAGTCAAGGTTAGGAGCTAATGCCAGATCCTAGTATGAATTTGGATGGGGACAAAACGGAGTGTTTCTCACTGGCCACGCTAGATTCCCTCTCAGCATGAAGAACATGCATTCTCTTGGAAGAAAGATGTCTGGGGCTGGAGAGATGGCTTAGCAGTTAAGCGCTTGCCTGTGAAGCCTAAGGACCCCTGTTCAAGGCTTAATTCCCCAGGACCCATGTAAGCCAGATGCACAAGGTGGCGCATGCATCTGGAGTTCATTTACAGTGGCTGGAGGCCCTGATGTGCCCCCCCCCCGCCGCGCCTCTTTCCCTCTCTGTCTGTCGCTCTCAAATAAATAAATAAAAATAAACAAAAAATATTTAAAAAAAAAAAAAAAAAAAAAAAGATGTCTGTCCCCAGAGCCTTTGTGAAGATTTGTGCCCACACTTTGCCTTTCAGGACTACATCTGGGTCGGACGTGGTGGTGCACGCCTTTAATCCCAGCACTCGGGATCGCCATGAGTTCGAGGCCACCCTGAGAATACAGAATGAATTCCAGGTCAGCCTAAGCTAGAGTGAGACCCTACATCAGAAAAACAATAAATAAATAAATAAATAAATAAGAAAGAAAGAAGCTCTGCATCTGTGTCAGATGTCTTTTTTTTTAACATGTGTGTATGTGGTATGCATACATGTGTGTGTGCGTGTTCGTGTGTGTGAGATGCATGTGTGAGCATGCATGTGGAAGCCAGTGAGCAACCTTAGGTATCAGGTACACTGCCCACTTCTTTTTTAAAAAAATACTTTTATGTATTTACATGCAGACACAGAGAGAATGTGGGTACTACAGCAGAACTCCTGAAGCATGCGTCACTTTGTGCAGCTGGCTTTATGTGGGTACCAGGGAATCGAACCAGAGTCCTTAGGCTTTGCAGGCAAACACCTTAACTGCTGAGCCATCTCAAGAATGTCTCTTATTGGCCTGGAAGTCACCAGTTAAGATAGACTAGCTAGCCAGCATCTTCCAGGGATCTGCCTGTCTCCACCTCCCCAGCACTGGGAATGCAGCTATCTGCCACCATGTTTGGCATCTTACATGGGTTCTGAGGATGAAATGTAGGTCCTCATGTTTGTAAGACAAGCATTTTAGTGTGAGCTATTTCCCCAGCACGCTATCTCAGATTTCTTTTTCCTATGTTTTATTTTTATATATTTATGTATTCATTCATTCATTCATTCATTCATTTAAAAGACAGATAGAGAGAAAGAATTTGAGTGTGCCAGGGCCTCTTGCCACTACAAACAAACTCCAGATGCATGGGCCACTTTGTGCATCTGGCTTTACATAGGTACTGCGGGAAACAATCCCAAACCATCAAGGGCTGGAGAGATGGCTTAGTGGTTAAGGCGCATGCCTATGAAGCCTAAGGACCCAGGTTCGATTCTCCAGGACCCACCTAAGCCAGCTGCACATGGTGGTGCATGCTCTGGAGTTTGTTTGCAGTGGCCAGAGGCCCTGGCGTGCCCATTCTCTCTCTCTCTCTCTCTCTCTCTCCCTCTCTCTGTCTCAAAAAAAGAAGAAAGAAAGAAAGAAAGAAAGAAAGAAAGAGAGAGAGAAAGAAAGGAACCCAAACCAGCACCTTAACTGCTGAGCCACCTCTCCAGCCACCCCCCCTTTTTTTAACTATCCTTGTTTGTTCAAGGAATTCACTCTCCCTAATTTCTTCTGCAGTCATCGGCTGCTGGTCATCACAGCTTTGGAAGGTCAGTGACACCCATGGGTGATGGGGCACCATCAGGGGACATGTGGTTTGCTTCTGCCTGTGGGAGACTCACGGTTGTCCTCGCTGCCCTGCTCAGACTCTGCATAATTGTGTTCTAAGATTTCATCCTCTTCCTCCTCCTCCTCCTCCTCCTCCCCCTCCTCCTCCCACTGGTGGGCTGTCCCTGGCCAGGTGGCTGTCTGCTGCCTGCCTCTCACTTTTCCTCAGCAGGATCCCACTGTCACCGCAGACCTCCTCCTTTGTTGCCAAGGTTTGAGCTTAATTGGCATTTTTCACTGGTCCTTTTCTCTTTTCAGTACTGAGGCTTTTTATCTAAGTTCTTCTCCTTTTCCTCTAAGAAGATCTTCCATGGCAGCTGGATACCTTTAAATATTTGGATATTTTCTGGGAGCCCTATAGCCAAGCTCTGCCTTTTGTTTTTTGTTTTTCGGGGTAGGGTTTCACTCTAGCCCTCAGGGGATAGTCTCAGAGGTGGCCTCAAACTCACAGCGATCCTCCTATCTCTGCCTCCTGAGTGCTGGGATTAAAGGCGTGCACCACCATGCCCAGCTCCAAACTCTGCCTTTATTTGTTGATTTTTTTTTTCTTTTTTCTTTTTTTAGAGACACAGAGAGAGAGAGAAATGGAATTCAGTATGGAGTCTCAAGGTGGCCTTGAACTCATGGTGGTCCTCCTACCTCTGCCTCCCGAATGCTGGGATTAAAGGCATGTGTCACCACACCCAGCACATTTTAATTTTTAAATTTTATTTATTTATTGGCAAGCAGAGAGAAACATAGAGAAGAGGAAGATAGAGAGAATGGGCCTACCAGGTTTTCCAGCTGCTGCAAACACACTCCAGGTGCATGTGCCACTTTGTGCATCTGGCTTTACAGATGGATACTGGGGAATCAAACCCAGGTCATTAGGTTTTGCAGGCAAGCACCTTAACCATTGAGCCATCTCCCCAGCCTCCTCTTTTCAACACACACACACACACACACACACACATGAGGTATTATTGTTTCTTCCACCAGATATTTCTGGCTTTCCATCTTCTTCCCTTGGAATAATGTATGACCAATGACTTGTTTTAGTGAGCACTATGTGAGAAGCCACTCGTGTCACTTCCAACAGAAGCATTAAGACTGAGTATCCACCTTGCCTCACTCGTTTCCCTGCCAGGTGACTGCAAAAGCCCAGAAAGGGAGTACCTGAGCTCAGGTCTCCTGGTGAGTGAAACAGACAGAGCAGAGAGAACCAGGCATGAGGGAAGAACACATCAATGTTGCCTAATCGGATGGCATTTGAGGGGGTTATTAGTGCAACATGTCCCAAGCAATCATACTGATTATAACATATGTAATATGCACCTTACATACACACATTCCCATCCTCTTAAAACGGGCAGACCAGCTGGGAAAATGACTCAGCAGTTAAAGGCACTTGCTTGCAAAGCCTGCCATCCTGGTTTTAATCTCCAAGACACCTACACAAGCCAGACACAGAAAGTGGCACAAGTTATCTGGCATTTATTTGCAGTGGCCAGAGGCCTTGGTGCACCCATATACAAAGACACACACACGTGTAAGCCGGCCATGGTGGCGCACACCTTTAAATCCCAGCACTCGGGAGGCAGAGGTAGGAGGATCACTGTGAGTTCGAGGACACCCTGAGACTACAGAGTGAGACCCTACCTTGAAAAACAACAAACAAACAAACAAAAAGACATACACATTTAAATAAGTAATATACAACTAAAGAAAATAAAGTGTGTTGGGGGGGTGGGAATATGATCTACCACAGCAATACCACTCCTAGACACATACCCAGCAGAACAGACTGTTCACCCCAAAAAACATACACAGGAATGTTTACATTACCAATATATATATTATTTATTTTTTTGTTTTGTTCTTTCAAAGTAGGGTCTCACACTATCCCAATCTGACTTGGAACTCACGTGGCCTCGAACTTACAGTGACCCTCCTACCTCTGCCTCCCAAGTGTACACAACCATGCCTAGCTCTGTGTTTTTTAAAAATATTTATTTATTTATTTGAGAGACGGAGAGAAAGAAAAAGACAGAGAGAGTGAGTATGAATGCACCAGGGCCTCCTTGCCACTGCAAATGAACTCCGGATACATGCACCACTTTGTGCATCTGGCTTTATGTGGGTACTGGGAAATTGAACCCAGGCCAAGCACCTTTAACTTCTAAGCCATCTCTCTAGCCCTTAGTAATATATTTAAGAGCCACACTGGGGGGAAAAAAATCAAACCTCCAATAATTAATTGATGCACAAAACATGGTTTATTTAAAAAAATGAAAGCCAGGTATGGTGGCATATTTCTTTAATTCTAGCACTAGGGAAGCAGAGATAGGATCACTGTGAATCTGAGGGCAGCCTGAGACTATAGAGTGAGTTCCAGGTCAGCCTATAGTAGAACAAGACCTTACCTAGAAAAAGCAAGAAAGCAAGAAAGAAAGAGGAAGGAAAGGAAAGAGAGAGGGAAGGAAGAAGGAAGAAAGAAAGGAAGGAAGAAAAAAGATTACTAGCAATGTTTTTGAGACTGGGTCTCAACTTAGCTCAGACTGGCCTCGAACCCAGAGACCTTCCATGCCCAACACAGCAATTTTGTTTTAGAAATAAACACTGATACATGGTATGACATAGATGACCTTGAAGACATGCTAGGAGTTGATGGTGTATATAGCTCAGTGGTGGAGCACTTGCCTAGCATGCCCAAGACCCTGGGTTCAAACCCCAGTACAGAAAAAAAAGAAATATAAACTGGGTGTGATAGCGCACGCCTTTAATCCCAGCACTTGGGAGGCAAAAGTAGGAGGATCACCATGAGTTCGAGGCCACCCTGAGACTACTTAGTGAATTCCAGGTCAGCCTGGGATAGAGTGAGACCCTACCTCAAAAAAAAAAAAAAAAAAAAACAGGGCTGGAGAGATTGCTTAGCAGTTATGGCTCTTGCCTGTGAAGCCTGAGGATCCTGGTTCAATTCTCCAGGTCCCACAGAAGCCAGATGCACAAAGTGGCGCATGTGTCTGGAGTTCATTTGCAATGTTTGGAGGCCCTGGCACACCCATTCTCCTCTCTCTCCCTCTATGTCTAATAAATAAAAATAATAAAAATAAATATTTAAAAAACGAATAACTAAAAATAAATATATAAAAAACAAACAAACAAAAATGTCCGTAAAAACCAAAAAAAAAAAAAAATTTTTTTAAGCCGGGTATGATGGCACACACCTTTAATCCCAGCACTCGGGAGGCAGAGGTAGGAGGATCACTATGAGTTCAAGGCCACCCTGAGACTACACAGTGAGTTCCAGGTTAGCCTGGACTAGAAAGTGAGACTATACCTCAAAAAACCAAAAGTAAATAAAATAAAAGTCTGTAATCTGGGTGTAGAAACAGTACAGTCTTGGAAGCTCACAGCAGCTAGCCCAGCGTACACAGTAGTGAACAACAGACCCTTCCTCAAACAAAGTGAAAGGCAAAGACTGAAACCCAAGGCTGTCCTCCGACCTCCGCACATGTGCCATGGCAGGTACATGCACACACACAAAGATTTTTAAAAAAATGTGTTGGAACTGGGCATGGTAGCACATGCCTTTAATCCCAGCACTGGGGAGGCAGAGGTAAGAGGACCACTGTGACTGACCACAGCCTGAGACTACATAGTGAAGTCCAGGTCAGCCTGGGCTAGAATGAGACATTACCTTGAAAAAAAAAAACAAAGGAGGGCTGGGGAGATGGCTTAGGGGTTAAAGCATTTGCCTGCAAAGCCAAAGGACCCAGGTTTGATTCCCAGGGACCCACATAAGCCAGATGCACAAGGTGGCGCATACATCTGGAGTTTGTTTGCAGTGGTTGGAGGCTCTGGCGCACCCATTCTCTCCCCCATTCTCTCTCTGCCTCTTTCGCTCATAAATAAATAAACTTTAAAACTCACATTTAAACTTTCTATTTAGCTGGTGTTACATTCTGCCCAGATGATAAACTTAATGCTGGTGGATACGAATCCCCATGTTATCAGGACCCTGAATCGAATCTCATACCAGCCATTTGTCAGGAAATAGGTACATTGTTCTCAAGAGTGGCAAAACCCCCTTTGTTCTGCAGCTCCTCGTGAGGCGATGAGTTTCAGGTTATTGTCTATAGTTTCATGGACACCTAAATAACAGCGCTCCCAGGGCTCAACGACCGCCCCCTCTCTCCCGCTTCTGGCTGGGGATTGGCAGGTGCTGGGAGCTTCTGGGAGGGAAGAAGAGTTGGTCTCTGATCCGATGGAATGCCTCAAGCTCATTAAAGAACAATGTTTGTAGAAAGGGAAGGGGATCAAAATACCTTCAGTTCTCCCGGTCAGAAAACATAAAGCCTTGAAGGCTAAAAGAATAAATATAACAAGAGCCTTATAGTTTCAGCAAAAGTGATCTAAAACCCAAGTCCCTTCTCTCCTGGGAGGGGGGTGGGGGGAGAATTTTAATGATATGTCTCAAAATGTCAGGAGAGAGAGAGAACACCCCTGCTCCCCGCACCCAAACACTGCAATCAGAGAAGAATTCTTAATCAAAATCTGATGGATTATAGAATGTGGGCAGCTCAGCCCCTCAGCCGCCCACTCTCCCCGGTTTCATCCCCGCAGCCAGCAGCATTGACGAAGGAGGCCTGCGATGATGCTGATGTCTTTACATTTAAAATTCAAATCTTCAAGTGATGCCAGGCCTCCTCTCGCCTGTCACAGGGGTCCTAAGAGAGGCTCCTAATTGAGAAGATGCAGCCTGGCTGCTCTTTGTGTGGAACTGTTGGCTAGAACAAGGAAGGTGCCCTTGCCGTCCCCCCAATGGGCAGGGCTCTGTGTGATGTTCCCGGACGTGGTGTAACTCGGCTCTTAAAATGAACTCCCTGCAGGTTACTCTGCATGCGGTGTGGCAGGGTTTTGCCCCCTCAGCCTGGACTAGCTTAGACTCTATTGTCCATTCACTTTTTTGTTGTTGTTGCTGTTTTTGTTTTTTTCAAGGTAGGGTCTTGCTCTAGCCCAGGTTGACCTGGAAATTAGTCTCAGTCTGGCCTCAAACTCACAGTGATCCACCTACCTCTGCTTCCCCAGTGCCGGCATTAAAGAGACATGTACCTCCACACACCCAAATACCTTAGGTGTCTTTTTGTTTGTTTGTTTGTTTGTTTTTAAACTTTTTATTTTATTTTTGGAGACAGACACAGAGAAAGACAGAGAGAGAGATTGGGGGGAAGGAAGACAGAGATGGACGCCCAAGCAGTGTCTCAGCTGCTGCGAACGAAATCCAGATGTGTGCGCCCCTTTGTGGCCAAGTGCGGCATTGCGCCCTTGCGTCACTTTTGCATATGGCTAAACGTGGGACCTGGAGATTGGAACCACTTGAGATTGGAACCGGTGTTCTTAGGGTTAGGAGGCAGGCGCCTTAACCCCTAAGCCATTTCTCCAGCCCTGTTTGTTTGTTTTTTGAAGTAGGGTCTTGCTCTAGCCCAGGCTGACTTGAAGTCGCTACACAGTCTCAGGCTGACCTCCAGTTCACAACGATCCTCCTACCTCTGCCTCTTGAGTGCTGGGATTAAAGGTGTGAGCCACCACGCCTGGCCCTAGGTGTCTTTTTATGAATCATTTTGTTAGACAGAATTCTGAGCTATGGGGCTGGAGAGATGGCTCAGTGGTTAAAGTCCTTGCTTGCAAAGCTGGATGGCCCTGGTTTGATTCCCCGGTACTCATGTAAAGCCAGATGCACAAAGTGGCACATGCATCTAGAGTTCCTTTACAGAGGCAAGAGGCCCTGGCATGCCCATTCTTTCTCTCTCTCTGTAGGTCGTGGTGTCACATGCCTTTAATCCCAGCACTCAGGAGGCAGAGGTAGAAGGATCACTATGAGTTCAAGGCCAACCTTAGACTACAGAAGGAGCTATAGAGAGACCCTACCTCGAAAAACTAAAACTAACTAACTAAATAAATACAATTAAGATAAATGCAAATCAGCACTCGGGAGGAGAGGAGATTTCCTTTGAGTGGGCACCCTGAGATACAACCAGAGCCTGAGTATAAAAAAAGGACTGGTTTGGGGCTGAATACAGAAATGGTTTAGGACTGGTTTTGGAGAAATGGTTTAGTGGTTAAGACGTTTGCCTTCGGAGTCAAAGGATCCCAGTTCGATTCTCCAGGACCCACGTAAGCTAGATGCACAAGGGGCACATGCATCTGGAGTTCGTTTGCAGTGGCTAGAGGCCCTAGCATGCCCATTCTCTCTCTGTCTGCCTCTCTCTATCTCTCTCTCTCTCTGCTTGCAAATAAATAAATAAAATTAAAAAAAAAAAAAAGAAGGCCTGGTTTTGGACCACAGAGGCTTGGAGGAGGAGATATCAAGACCCTGCAGGTGGCCTCTAAGGTGGTCAGAGTGCCCCTAGCTGACAGCCCATAAGAGATCAGGACACAGTCTCACAACGACAAGGAACTAAAGTCTGCCAGCACCCAGGCCAAGTTCCAGAAGGGGACATAACCCATTTAGCACTTTAATCTCAGCCTGGAGAGCCCCTGAGCAGAAAATCTAATTAAGACCTACCCTGACTTCTGACCAACAGACAAAGACTGAGATAATGGGGCAGCAGAGTTGGCTTAGAGGTTAAGGCACTTGCCTGCAAAGCCAAAGGACCCAGGTTTGATTCCCCAGTACCCATGTAAAGGCAGATTCACAAAGTGGCCCATGCATGTGGAGTTTGTTTGTAGTGGCTAGAGGCCCTCATGTGCCCACTCCTCTCCTTGCTAATAAATAATAAATTCCTTAAAAAAAAGAAAGAAAGTGGGGCCAGAGGAGATGGCTCAGCAGGTTAAGGCACATGCTTGCAAAGCTAAATGCTTTGGGTTCAATTCTCCAGTACTCACATAATGCTAGATGCAGAAAGTGGTGCATGCATCTGGGGTTCTTTTGCACAGCAAGAGGTCCTGGAGTGCCCAATCCTTCTGTGTCTCCTCTGTCTCTCTGCTTGCAAATAAATGAATAAAAATATTTTTAATTTTTTGACAACTTCCATAATTATAGACAATAAACCATAATTCTCTCCCCTCTCCCACTTTCCCCTTCACAAAGCCACTCTCCATTATATCCCCTCCCTCCCAAAATTAGTCTCTTTTATTTTGATGTCATCATCTTTTCTTCCTATTAAGAGGGTCTCGTGAAGGTAGTACCAGGCACAGTGAGGTCATGGATATTGAGGCCAATTTGTGTCTAAACAATTGCATTGTAAGCAGTCCTGCCCCTCCTTTGGCTCTCGCATTCTTTCTGCCACCTTTTCTGAAATGGCCCCTGAGCCTTGGAGGATGTGATAGAGAAGTTTCAGTGCTGAACACTCCTCTGTCATTTCTTCTCAGCACTATGGTGCCTTTTGAGTCATCCCAGTGGTCATTGCCATCTGAAAGACAAGTTTCTCTAACCAAAAGTGAGAGTAGCATTAATATATGGGTGTGGACATTAAGGAAAGAACTTACAGGGCAGTTTGGTAAACATACTATATGCATTTAGCCAGACATGAGCAGGCATTACACTCTGGGGCTCATGACCACCCCCCCACAAGTTTTTTGATTAGGTTTTCAATATCAGGCATGTATTCCCTCCCATGGAGTAGACCTCCAGTCTAATCAGGGAGCAACTGGTTTCCCCCATAACAGACTTGCCACTATTGTACCTGTTGGCTCATTTGGCCTGGTTGGACAAACTTAAGGCTTGCAGGGGCCACTGTTGTTTGTTACTGCTGATGATTTCTCTCTCTCCCTCAGGGCTGCATGCTCTGTAGCTTTTTCCAGCTTTCTGTCAGCTGGTCTACAGGGAGCAGGTTTTCAGCTCAGCTCCAGCAGGATTTCTCAGTGACCTTGCAGCCCGAGCATGAGAAATCTTCAGCAATAGGGTCTTACTATTTCTGGTGGGAAACCAACAGCCTTGGCAATGGCCTATAATGTTTTGGGGGTATCAAGAACCTTCCTGGCCAACAACTCACTGGAAGGTATCCCATCCCTGGCACTGAAATTTTTCTAGTAACAATCTATGGCTTCTGGTGTGTCATTATCCGCCCCCACAAAAAAAGTAGGTTTCCATATGGCTCAGTGGCTAAAGCACTTGCTTGCAAAGCCTAATGGTTTGGGATTCAATTCCCACATAATGCTAGATGCACAGAGTGGCGCATGCAGCTAGAGTTCCTTCGCATAGCAAGAGGTCCTGAAATGTCCATTTTCTCTGTGCCTTCTCTGTCTCACTGCTTACAAATAAATAAATAAAAATATTTTTAAGCCGGGTGTGGTAGTGCATGCCTTTAATCCCAGCACACTTAAGAGGCAGAGGTAGGAGGATCACCATGAGTTCTAGGTTAGCCTGGGCTAGAGTGAGACCCTACCTTGAAAAACAAAAACAAAAACAAAAAAAAAAAGAAAGAAAGAAAGAAAGAAAGAAGAAAGAAAGAAAGAAGAAAGAAAGAAAGAAAGAAAGAAAGAAAGAAAGAAAGAAAGAAAGAAAGGCCAGGTGCAGTGGCTCATGCCTTTAGTCCCACCACTTGAGAAGCTGAGGTAGGAGGATTGCCATAAATTTGAGGCCAGCCTGGGCAACAGAGTGAGTCAATCTCAATCTGAACTGGAGTGATATTCTGCTTCAAAAACAAAAGTGGTGGGGCTGGAGAGATGGCTTAGCAGTTAAGGCATTTGCCTGCAAAGCTAAAGGACCCAGGTTCAACTCCCCATGACCAACGTAAGCCAGAAGCACAAGGGAGCTCATGTGTCTGGAGTTTACTTGCACTGGCTGGAGACCCTGACACGTCCATTCTCTATGTGCCTCCTTCTCTCTCTCTCAAATAAATAAATAAAAATAAGGGCTGGAGAGATGGCTTAGTGGTTAAGGCATTTGTTTCTCCAGGACCCACGAAAGCCAGATGTGCAAGGGGGTACATGCATCTGGAGTTTATTTGCAGTGGCTGGAGATCCTGTGTGCCCATTCTCTCTCTCTCTCTCTCTCTCTCTCTCTCCCTCTGCCTCTTTCTCTTTCATAAATAAATAAATAAATAAAATATTTTAAAAATAAAAATACCATTTAAACAATAGTTAATATAAGGCCAGGCATGGTGGCACATGGCGCATGCTTTTTTTTTTCTGTTCTTTAATTATTTTAAAATATTTTTATTGACAACTTCTATACTTACAGACAATAAATCATGATATTTCCTCTCCTCCCCCCATTTTCCCTTTCACAGCTATGCTTTTAATCCCAGAATTTAGGAGGCAGAGGTAGGAGGATCACGGGGAGCTGGAGGTCACCCGGGGACTACAGAGTGAACTCCAGGTCAGCTTGGGCTAAAGTGACACACTACCTTAAAAAAAAAAGTTGAGGCTGGAGAAGTGGCTTAGCAGTTAAAGCGCTTGCCCAAGAAGCCCTAAGGACCCAGGTTCAATTCCTCACTACCCACATGAGCCAGATGCACAAGGTGGTGCATGCTTCTGGAGTTTGTTTGTGATGGCTAGAGATCCTGGAGAGCCCATTCTCTCTCTCTCTCTCTCTCTCTCTCTCTGCCTCTTTCTCTTTCTCTCTCTCTTTAATATATAAATAAAATATCATTAAAAATTCTAATCTCTGGTTTCTAGTTACCCCACACCTAGAGGGTTAGGGTCACTGTTAAGTGTGAAGGGTCTTGTTTTATTTTCCACTTCGCCTTAACCTTTCAAATATATGCAGTAACAAAATGGTGAAATAAGTGGGAAACTTCATGTAATACATTCACCCAAAGAAACAAATATTTATCACGACTGGCAATAATAATCCTCCAAGATGGATGAAAGCTTTATTCCATCAAAGAACATCGATAGGAGAAATTAAACCACAGCAGCAATGTTTCTATTTTTGAATTATAATTGGCAATCCACATAACTGAAGTTTCTTCAGGACTTAGAGGATTTTCTTTTTCCATCCTGTATTAATCAATAAAGCTTAGTTTCTAATTAATGTTGAAATCTCTGGACCTTTGAACTCCTTTGAATAAAGGTATCGCTAAAGTATTGAGGCACTTGTTCTTTGTCTCAGGTAACTGTGTGTATATATATATATTTTTATTTTTTTATTTTTTTTGACATAGGGTCTCACTCCAGCCCAGGCTGACCTGGAATTCACTCTGTAGTCCCAGGGTGGCCTCAAACTCACAGTGATCCTCCTACCTCTGCCTCCCAAGTGCTGGGATTAAAGGCGTGTGCCACCACGCCCCGCTTAACTGTATACATTTTATATTTTTTAAATATTTATTCATTTGGTTAGTTATTTAGTTTTTTTTTGTTTTTTTGTTTTTGGTTTTTCGAGGTAGGGTCTCACTCTAGGCCAGGCTGACCTGGAATTCACTACGTAGTCTCAGGGTGGCCTCGAACTCCCGGCGCTCCTCCTACCTCTGCCTCCCTAGTGCTGGGATTAAAGGTGTGTGCCACCACGCCTGGTTGTTTTTTTTTGTTTTGTTTTGTTTTTTGTGCGTGGGGGAGAAAATTTGGGCACTTCAGGGCCTCCTGCTACTGTAAACAAACTCGAGACACATGCGCTGCTTCGTGCATCCGTATTTACATGAGCATTGAATTCATCTTGATAGTAGTAACCATAAGGCCCCGGTTTTCAAGATCAGCTCTCCCCATGAAGGGGCTTTAGCTGAGGCATTAAAAAAAAAAAAAAAAATCAATGAAACAGCTCCTCTTAGTGGTAGAATAGCAACATATCAGTAAATTAACAGTACAATGAAAATCTTGCTGACATACACAATTTATACAATTGCGAGCGCAAAATAATTTTTTCTTAAAGAATGATTGTTGCTGGAGGGATGGCTTAGTGGTTAAGCGCTTGCCTGTGAAGCCTAAGGACCCCAGTTCGAGGCTCGATTCCCCAGGACCCACATAAGCCAGAGGCACAAAGTAGCACATGCATCTGGAGTTCATTTGCGGTGGCCAGAGGAGCTGGCACACCCATTCTCTCTATCTATGTGCCTCTTTCTCTCTCTGTCTGTCACTCTCAAATAAATAAATAAATAAATTTTTAAAAAATGATTGTTATGCCGGGTATGGTGGTGCACGCCTTTAATCCCAGCACTTGGGAGGCTGAGTTTGAGGCCAACCTGAGACTACAGAGTGAGTTCCAGGTCAGCCTGGGCTACAGTGAGACCCTACCTTGATAAAACAAACAGAACAAACAAAAACATTATGCCAGGCATAGTGGCACACGCCTTTAATCCCAGCATTTGGGAGGCAGAGGTAGGAGGATCACTGTGAGTTCAAGGTCACCTGAGACTACAGAGTGAATTCCAGGTCAGTCTGGGCTAGAGTGAGACCCTACCTTGAAAAAAAAAAAAAAAGATCGTTGCAAAGTGGATTGGGGGTGCCAGTGGGTGTGCAGAATGCCAAAACAGATTCATTCTAGATGCTGAGAAAATGAATCTCAAAGTTAACAGCCTTTCACATATAGGAAATGAAATTATCCCCAGGACAAGTGGCACAGTGTTCTTCACTGGCATGGGGTTAGGATGACAGCTGCGAACCTTTCAGATGACATTTACCCACCCCTTTACAATCCTTCATTCATCAGCATTGGGGGCACCAGCAAGACATACTGCTGGAAGGATTTTACAGCTGGGCACCGGAAGTTATGTAGGTGGTGGCATCGATAACTGAATGTCACTGGGTGTGGGGGTGCACCCCTTTAATCCCAGCACTGAATGTGAAAATACAGCACATAGGGCTGGAGAGATGGCTTAGTGGTTAAGGCACCTGCCTGCCAAGCCTAAGAATGCCTGTTGGATTCTCCAAGTTCCACATTTAGCCAGATGCAAAAAGTGACACAAGGGTGCAATGCCACACTTGCCCATAAGTGGGCGCATGCATCTGCAGTTCATTCACAGCGGCTGAGAGGCTGCTGGCATGCCCATTCTCTATCTCTATCTCTCTCCAAAAAAAAAAAAGAAAAGAAAAGACAACACATAAAGCTGGGCATGATGACACACACCTAGAAGCTGAGAAGGAGGGTTGCTAGTTGGAGACCAGCCTGGGCTACATAGAGAGCATCTTTCCCAAACAATCAAAATACAACAGAAGCAGGAAGGGCTTAGAACAGTAGATCCACCCCACACTCTTCCCCAGCACAAGCCTGAAAAACCATCAGGGGCTGGGGAGATGACTTAGCAGGTAAAAGTGCTTGCAGAGCTGGAGAGATGGCTTAGCAGTTAAACGTTAGCCTGAAAAGCCAAAGGATCCCAGTTCAATTCTCCAGGACCCATGTAAGCTAGATGCACAATTTTTCAAAAATTAGAAAAAGAAAAAGAAAAGAGCCAGGCATGGTGGTGCATGCCTTTAATTCCCAGCACTTTGGAGGCAGAGGTAGGAGGATCACTGAGAGTTCGAGGCCACTCTGAGACTACATAGTGAATTCCAGGTCAGCCCCAGCTACAGTGAGACCCTACCTCAAATAAATAAATAAATAAATAAATAAATAAATAAATAAATAAATAAGAAAAAGCATTAGCCATAATTAGCTATTATAGCCTAGGTTGCCAAGTTCTTCAAAGAGTTGAAAATTTTGAAGGGAAGGTTGTGGGGGCGGGGTCTTATGTGTCCCAGGCTGGCTTCAAACTCATTGAGTAGCCAAGGATGACTCTGACCTGATCCCCCTGCCTCCATCTCCCCAGTACTGAGGTTACAGACACACCCCACCATGCCCTGTTTAGAGTTTGAGGCCACCCTGAGAATGCAGAGTGAACTCCAGGCTAGCCTGAGCTAGAGTAAAACTCTACCTCGAAAAACAAAAAACAAACCAAAAACAATAATAAATTAAATTAAATTAAAAACCAAGAAAACAGAACTCCAATATTTATACTTGGCATCTTTATATTGCTTGAATGTGTTGCGATGAGCATGCTACACTATTTTCAAAATAAATAACTATTTCACAACTTGCTTCTATGATATATTCTGGTCCTTGGAGCGAATCTTGTGGATTTCCTTTGCACACTTACCCTTGCTATCCTCTCAGCCCTTTGTAGAGCTGCTCCACCCTCCTTATGCTAACTTTGGATGGCACCTTTTTTTAAAAATTATTTTTATTATTTATTTTTGGAGAGAGACACAGAGAGAGAGACAGACAGACAGAGGGAGAGGGAGACAGATGGGCACACCAGCAGTCTCTCAGCTGCTGTGAACGAAATCCAGATGTGTGCGCCCCCTTGTGGTCAAGTGAGGCATTGCGCCCTTGCGTCACTTTGCATCTGGCTAAACATGGGACCTGGAGATTGGAATCGCTGGAGATTGGAACCAGCGTTCTTAGGCTTAGGAGGCAGGTGCCTTAACCGCTAAGCCATCTCTCCAGCCCTGGATGGCACCTTTTGATCACAATCAGGTAGGTACTCCGTTCTGCGCTCCCAAGGCACAGCCACAAGAAGCCCTGTCAATACTACCCACTGCTCTGCGGTGCAAGCACACACTGCTCAGCCTGGGGAAAACCTGTGGGTACTACTGGCCATATCACACCAGAAACACTGTTGTCCTCCCTCCTGCTAAAGGATTGTAGTTTACAACTGCTGAGAAAAATCATTAAACAGCTTCACATATAATATCTAGTGAGGAGGTATTTTTTAATATTTATTTGAGAGAGAGAGGAGAGAGAATGGGCATGCCAAGGCCTCCTGCCACTTCAAATGAATGCCAGATGCATACATCACTTTATGCATCTGGCTGTGTGTGGGTACTGGAGAATCAAACCCCAGAGCATCGAGCTTTGCAAGCACCTTTAACCACTGAGCCAGCTCTCCAGCTCCAAGATTTGTTTTTTAACAAACGGTCCTGTAACTATTAGACAAATTTCTTTTCCATTTATTGATTTATTTATTTAAGAGAGAAAGAGGCAGATAGAGAAGAAGCATGCCAGGGCCTTCAGCCACTGTAAACAAACTCAGCGCATGCACCACCTTGTGCACCTGGCTTACATGGGTACTGGGGAATTGAACCTGGGTCCTTAGGCTTTGCAGACAAGCACCTTAACTGCTATGCTATCTGTCCAGCCCTCTTTTATTTTTTCTTTTTCTCCTTTCTTTTTTAAACAGGGCATTATGTAGCCCAGGCTTGCTTCAAGCTATCTATGAAGCTGAGTGTTACCTTCAATTTCTGAGCCTTCTGAGTGCTGGGATTACACATGTGCAACACCATCCCCATTTTATGCCATAATGGAGTTCAAATTCAGGACTTCATGCATGCCAGGCAAGCACTCTACCATCTGATCAATGTCCCCACAAGTTCCAAAGGAGATTTTTTTTTTTTTTTTTTTTTTTTTTTTTTTTTTGGTTTTTCGAGGTAGGGTTTCAGTCTGGTCAGGCTGACCTGGAATTAACTGTGTAGTCTCAGGGTGGCCTCAAACTCATGGCAATCCTCCTACCTCTGCCTCCCAAATGCTGGGATTAAAGGCGTGCACCACCACGCCTGGCTTCCAAAGGAGATTTTTTTAAAATAGTTTTGTTATTTATGTATTTGAGAGAAAGAGGCAGAGAGAGAAGAAAAAAATAGTTGTGCCAGGGCCTCCAGCCACTGTAAACAAATTCCAGATGCATGTGCCCCTTGTGCATCTGGCTTATGTGGGTTCTGGGGGACCGAACTGAGGTCCTTTGGCTTTGTAGGCAAGTGCCTTAACCGTTAAGCCAACTCTCCAGCCCAGATTTTCTTTTTTCTTTTTTTTTCTTTTTGATTTTCTAGGCAGGGTCTCGCTCTAGCTCAGGCTGACCTGGAATTCACTCTGTAGTCTCAGGGTGGCCTCGAACTCATGGTGATCCTCCTACCTCTGCCTCCCGAGTGCTGGGATTAAAGGCGTGTGCCACCACACCCTGAGATATTTTCTTTCTCAAGTATTATGGTAATAGGAGCTGCTGTAACAACAGGATATTCTCTGTTACCAGAGTCCACTGGGAAGGGGAAGCAAGGCTCTACTCTGATTAGGGATCTAATTTGATGGGGAGTCTGCCATAGTTTTTTTAATTTGGGGGGGGAATAGAGAGAGAGAGAATGGGCACCCCAGGGCCTTCTGCCACTGCAAATGGACTCCAGACGCATGCACCAATTGGCAATGGGTCCTGGGAGAGAGAGAGAATGGGCACACCAGAGCCATTTCTCCAGCTTGAGTCTGCCATCTTTAATGCTGCCTTCTGAGATTCCCTGGGCCCTGGCGAGCAGCTACAGCACCACCTTGTGCATCTGGCACACCATGGGTCCTGGGATTTATGTGAAAAAGAGGACATGGAGTTGAAGTCAATCTTTGCTTTGCAGGCATGGCCACCACGCCTGCAATTGTGTTTTGAGTCTCACTCTGAGGGAGAACTTGACATAGAGGGACAATGAGTTGGGCTTCCTTAGAGTGACAGAAAGATCCGATGTTTTAAAGTTTATGTTTATATGAAATGTTTTAGCCCGACGTGGTGGCGCATGCCTTTAATTCCAGCACTTGGGAGGCAGAGGTAGGAGGATCGCAGTGAGTTCAAGGCCACCCTGAGACTACATAGTGAGCTCCAGGTCAGCCTGGGCTAGAACAAGATCCTACCTTGAAAAATAAAAAATAAAAATAAATTATTTGCAAGAGAAAGACACAGTGAGCGAATATGGACACACTAGGGCCTCCTACTGCTGGAAACTCCAAATGCACACAACACTTTGTGCATCTGGCTTTCCATGGGTACTGGGGAATTGAATCCAGGCTGCCAGACTTTGCAAGCAAGAGCCTTGAACTGCTGAATCATCTCCCCAGCCCTATTTTTATTTATTTTTAATAATTTTATTTATTTGAGCAAGAAACAAAGGGAGAGAGAATGGGTGTGCCAGGCCTCTTGCCACCACAAACAAACTGCAAACACATGTGCCACTTTGTGCATCTGGCTTTATGTGGGTAGTGGGGAATTGAACCTAGGTAAACAGGCTTTGAAAGTGAGTGTCTTTAACCACTGAGTCATCTTCCTAGCCCCAGATACTTTTAAGTAAATTATTTAAATTATTTGTGTGTGTGTGCATTTGTATGAGCATATCAGGTCCTCTTGCTACTGTAAACGAACTCCAGATGCCCATGTCACTTTTTAAACAATTTTTAATTTATTTTTATTTACTTGAGAGAAAGAAGCAGTGTGTGTGTGTGAGAGAGAGAGAGAGAGGGAGAGAGAGAGAGAGAGAGAGAGAGAGAGAGAGAGGGAGAGGGAGAGAGAGAGAGAGAGAGAGAGAGAGGGAGAGAGAGAGAATGGGCACACCAGGGCCTTCAGCCACTGGAAATGAACTCCAGACACAGGCACCACCTTGTGCATCTGGCTTACGTGGGTCCTGGGGAATCAAACCTGAGTCCTTTGGGTTTGCAGGCAAGTACTTTAACCACAAAGCCATCCCTCCAACCCATGTCAACTTTTTATGTGGGTGGCTGGGGAATCAAAGGCCAGAAGGCTTTGCATGCAAGTGCCCTTAACGAAGACTGAACCATCTTCCCAACCCTCAACTCTTCAGCAGTACAGGAAGCTCTCCTGCTTCCAGCCAACTGGTGAAGCTGCCCTAATTAGAGCTGGCCAGGTAAACTCATAAATTCCTAAGTTATAGGACTCCTGCTTTATTCTCCAGTGAATACCCAGTAATTACTTAAAAACCTGCTTTGAAAAAAAAAAAAACCAACATAAAAAACCCTGCTTTGGATTCAGCCAGATTCTGGCTGGAATGTTGATCCTACCACTTAATAACTAAGTATCCTTGGCCCCTGAAAACTCCCCAATCCAGTCTGTAAAATGGGGATACAAATGCTGTGCTCCTTTGATATATGGAAGTGAAACAATACCCTTTTCTTTGCTGCTGATTCAGCGCTAGCTGGCTGAGTGCTTGGAGCCCAGCCAGTTCTGCTAGTCGAGGGTGTGTGACTCCACAAGAGACTTCTTGTGGAGCTGCACAGTCCACTGTGACTGTCACAATGGCAGTTTTTAGAATCCCTTTGCTAGAGGCTGCCAATGCTGTAAGAGTGGAACAGTGTTTACCTCAGGGGGACTGGTTTTCATTTTATCTGCAATGCTTGAGTGCTTGCATGTATTGAAACTGAAAACACGTCCTGTGTAATAAGTACTTTTTTTTTTTTTTGGAGAGACAGAGAAAGAGGGAGAGGAAGACAGGTAGAGATGGGTGCACCAGCAGCCTCTCTGCTGCTGTGAACGAAATCAAGATGCGTGCGCCCCCTTGTGGTCAAGTGAGGCATTGCGCCCTTGCGTCACTGCATCTGTTTAAATGTGGGACCTGGAGATTGGAACTGGGTTCTTAGGCTTAGGAGGCAGGTGCCTTAACTGCTAAGCCATCTCCCCAGCCCATAAGTACGTTTTTAAGGAGGGAAAAATGTGTAGCTAGTAGAGTTGCTGGTTTACTTGCTCAGTCTTTTAGAGACGGAGCAAGGACAACTCTAATTATCCCATATTAATATAGTAGTCCCTTTCTGCAGGGACTTACGGGTAGAAACGAAGTATAATTAACTAGTCACAGTAACACCAAGACTTTTTATTTTTTATATTTTGGAGGTAGGGTCTTGCTCTAGGCTGACCTGGAACTCACTCTGTAGGCTCAGGGTGGCCTTGAACTCACAGCAATCCTCTTACATCTGCCTCCCAAGACCTGGGATTTACTATGCCCCACCCCCCTCACTTTAGCTCAGGCTGATCTGGAACTCACTCTGTAACTCAAACTCATTCTGTAAGGGGAACTCACAGCGATCCTCCCACCTCCGCCTCTAGAGTGCTGGGATTAAAGTGCTGGGCCACCACATCCAGTCAAGCTTTTTGATGTTTTGTTTTCCAAGTAAGGTCTTGCTCTAGCTCAGGCTGACCTAGAATTCTGTCTCAGGGTAAATCCTACCTCTGCCTCCCAAGTGATGGGATTAAAAGGCGTGAGCCACCACACCCAGCTCCAAGCCTTTATTTTTTATATAGAGGAATATAAAATGTTCCTCTATAAGATCCTCTAAATTTTTTTTGTAGGGGGGGGTTCCAGGTAGGGTCTCACTCTAGCTCAGGTTGACCTGGAATTCACTGTGTTGTCTCAGGGTGGCCTCAAACTCACTATAATCCTACCTCTGACTCCTGAGTGCTAGGATTAAAGGTGTGTGCCACCACGCCCGGCCTGTTAAAAAAAAATGGGGTGGGGGTTGAGGGGTTGGAGAGACGGCTTAGCAATTAAGGCATTTGCCTGCAAAGCCAAAGGACCCAAATTTGATTCCCCAGGACCCATAAAGCAGATGCACAAGGTGGCGCATGTGTCTGGAGTTCGTTTACAGTGGCTGAAGGCCCTGGGGCACCCATTCTCTCTTCCTCTTTCCATCTCTCAAAAAAATAAAATTAAAATTAAAAAAAATTTTTTTGAGACAGTCTCATGTAGCTCAGGCTGGGTTCAAATTTGCTTCCTAGCTGAGGTTGACTTTGAACTTTTTATACAATATTTTTACAGTATCTTGCCCCATCTATTCTCATCACTTGGTCTTTTGGGTGAACTGTTTCCACCCTTCCCTGGTCGGGGATGGGGTCGCTGGGGCTTGAAGAGAAATCTAAGAAGGGAGGGCTGGGGCTGAGCCCGGGGCAAGGGCCGTTGCAGCGGTTCGCTTTCGGTGCCCCGAGCCGGGAGCGCTCAGGCCTCTCTCTGCCAGCCCCGGCCGGGCCGGGCCGAGGGGCGGGCCTCAAGCCCGGCAAGCCTGGCGGTGCTGTGCGTGGTTGCCGGCCAGCATGCTGCAGAAGCGGGAGAAGGTGCTGCTGCTGAGGACCTTCAAGGGCCGGACGCTGCGCATCGTACGCGAGCACTACCTGCGGCCCAGCGTGCCCTGCAACAGCCCGCTCTGCCCGCAGCCCGCTGCCTGCCGCAACGGTCAGGAACCGAGCGGGAACCGGGGAGTGGGGTGGCGAAGGGAGCCGGGGACTGGCGGGCCGAGGGCGGACGGGGCCTGGATGAGAGCGACGGAAGTCTGGGCCAGACGGAGCGAACGGAGCCGGGGCCTGGCGTAGCGAGATTAGTCCGGGCAGAGAGAAGGAGACGCGGCGCGAGCGAGCGAGGACGACCTGGGCCTTGCAGAGAGAACAGAGCCGGGACCTTGTGTAGTGACAGCGGCCAGGGCAGAGAGAGAGGGAGGTCGGGCGCGAGCGAGGAAGACCTGGGCCTAGCGGTGAGAACAGAGCCGGGACCTGGCGTAGAGACAGCGGCCGGGGCAGAGAGAGAGGGAGGCCGGGCGCGAGCGAGGAAGACCTGGGCCTAGCGGAGAGAACAGAGCCGGGACCTGGCGTAGCGAAAGCGGCCAAGGCAGGACAGCCTGGCGTCCGTGGGCGAGTCCCAGGCTTCACGGCCTCCACCCGCCTCTCGCCGTCCCTTCGGTGGGATCTGCGAGTCGGGAGCCAGGCGGGCCTGGTGTGCAGCAGCCCGCGAGACTGTGCGTCCTGGGAAATGGAAGGGGCTGGCCAGACTAGCGCCCTCCACTGCCCACAGGCGCTGAGTGCTTCAGCCTCCTCCCCGCCGCGGTTGGCCCAGCGGCTGAGCTCTCTGCAGGGCCTGGTCCTGCACGTATGCATACCTCCCAGCGTTGATGCAGAGCGCCTCTCCTTGCAGGACTTGAGACCTTTTATCTTGGCACTCGTAAGAGAAGTACAGCCTAAGAAAGTTGGGTTGAGGAACTGGAGAGATGGCTCAGGCGCTTGCCTGCAAACTCTAGCGACATGGGTTCAATCCCCCAGTACCTACGTAAAGTTAGATGCATCACGAAGTGGCACATGTGTCTGCAGTTTGTTTGCAGTGGCTAGAGGCCCAGGAGCGCCCATTCTCTCTGGAGCAGGTTGGAGGTGCACGCCTTTAATCCCAGCACTCTGAGAGGCAGAGATAGGAAGATCGCTGGGAGTTCGAGGCCACCTGAGACTACATAGTGAATTCCAGGTCAGCCTGGGCTACAGTGACACTCTACTAAAAAAACAAAATACAAGCCGTGCGTGGTGGCGCAGGCCTTTAATCCCAGCACTCGGGAAGCAGAGGTAGGAGGATCACCTAGAGTTCGAGGCCACCCTGAGACTACATATTGAATTCCAGGTCAGCCTGGGCTAGAATGAGACCCTATCTGGGAAAAAATAAATAAATACATATACATACATACATACATACATACATACATACATACATACATACATACATGAAAGTAAGTTAGGCTGAAGTTTGCTGTGCATCAGACCTGGCCTTGTTTTTCAGGCTGCTCTATGGCCCATTTAACATGGAAGGGAGCTGTTTTTTTCCTACTACGAGCGGTTATAAATATGAGTGCACGTCAGTGATGAGTTAACACAGAAATAGTCTGCTTCTGCTGAAGATGTACTTGTTTGTTTTTAAAATATCATCCTCTCCTGCACCACTGGCAAGAGCATAAAGCATGTTGAGCATGTATTTAATCACAGCTTTAAAAAAAAAAAAATTGAAAGCACTGAATTTCCCTGAACTTTGGGCTGCTACCAAAGTAGATTTGTCTTGTCTTTTAAAAACATCAAGGTGGAATTAAGATGGGAAGTTATTTTGCACACGGGGCACCATGACATTGAAATAGTCATAAACCAGGTTGGAAAATGTTCTCTAATCTCTTCCATTTTGAATTATGTTTCAGATGGGAAGCTCCTGTCTGCCGAAGTGACTCATTATGTGATCCCAGACTGGAAGGTTGTCCAAGATTACCTAGAGATCCTTGAGTTTCCAGAGTTGCAGGGAGTTATTTTCATGCAAACAGCCTGTCAAGCTGTGCAGCATCAAAGAGGCCGGAGGTATCTATTTTCCATTGTTTATTCATTTATAGTGTGGATTTTTCCTGCCCGGTTAGGTAAGGTCTCTCATTGGAGGGGAAGAAGAGGAATTCATTATTTTGTCAAAAAGAACTTTTGATACTAATTTGGTATTCTCTTTGCCAGTGAGGTATGTGGTTTATATGTGGTCATCAAATCCTGGCCAAGCCGGGCATGGTGAAGCACACCTTTAATCCCTGCATTCAGGAAGCAGCGGTAGGAGGGTCACTGTGAGTTCGAGGCCACCCTGAGGATCCAGAGTGAACTCCAGGTCAGCCTGGGCTAGAGTGAGACCCTACCTCAAAAAAAAAAAAAATTGGCCAAAAGACGTGACTGTATGTAGATCAATAGACTGCAGTGTCCCCAGTATGCAGGTATTTAAGATTCTAGGGTGAATTGGCTTTTGGTTTGCACTTTTAGAGTAGCAGGGTTGTTACTTTTTTTTTTTCTTTTTGTCGATAATGTTATTTTATTATTTATTTTTTGATTTCTTTCAAGGTAGGGTCTCACTCTAGCCCAGGCTGACCTGGAAATCACTATGTAGTCTCAGGCTGGCCTCTAACTCACAGTGATCCTCCTACCTCTGCCTCCCGAGTACTGAAATTAAAGGTGTGAGCCACCATGCCCAGCAATGTATGCTATTTAATCTTTTTATTTATAGATACGTTGTTTCAAGATCATACATTTCTTGGGGAAAGGTTTACCTTTAATTTTGTATTCCTTTATTGTGAATGCAAGTTGTATTTAATTTTCAGTAATTTATTCAATGAAGTAAAAACTAGCTTGTTTGGGGGCTGGGGAGATGGTTCAGTGGTTAAGGTGCTTGCCTGCAAAACCCAAAGACCCAGGTTTGATTCCTTAGTACCCAGGTAAAAGCCAGATGCACAAAGTGGCACATATACCTAGGGTTCATTTGCAGTGGCTAGAGGCCCTAGCACATTCATCCTCTGTCTCTCTCTGCTTGCAACTAAATTTAAAAAAAAAAAAAAAAAAAAAAAAAAAAAAAAAAAGCTTGTTTTATTTTTCGATTACCAGAGTAACGATCAGCCACAGTCATCATATTTGCTCACCATAACATTTCTAATGAACCATTCTAAAAACCTTGCCTTAGCCGGGCGTGGTAGCACACACCTTTAACCTCAGCACTCAGGAGGCAAAGGTAGGAGGATTGCTGTGAGTTCAAGGCCACCCTGAGATGACATAGTGAATTCCAGGTAAGCCTTGGCTACAGCTAGACCCTATCTCGAGAAACAAAACAAAACAAAAAAATTTGCCTTGTACCTAAATGTAGAATAGTTGCCCACCTTTTATGTAAATATTCTCAAATATACTTTTGCTTCATTAAACTTTGGGGAAAAACTTTGTGATTTGAACTTAAAACTATAAGAAAATGGCATATTTGAATTATATGCCCAATCTCTTAAAAACTCAAGTTATTTAATAAGCAGAAATGGTTATTCTTTTTTTTAATACTGTGGTTTCTTCAGACCTTGGTAGTAAAAGATAAAATGTTTTTATTTGTACATGAAAATGATAAATCGTACTCATGATATGCTCAGTTCAAAAAAAATACGTTAACTTGATTGTGTGCAGGTTTTTATTCAGACTGAATGTTTTAAAATGAGCTTGAGGTTGATTTTGTTCAGACACAGAGATATAGATGTTTACACATATCCAGGTTTAAATGCGGCTGCAGGTGTCGTATTTCAATTTCTTCTACTAAAATCAATTTGTTATCATCACTCGAATAGCTCACACACCGCAAGCCTTTTCAACTCCTGTTTTCGAAAATATTTTTAATATTAAGGATTGTTTTTGAAAACCA
Source organism: Orientallactaga sibirica (assembly GCA_036365145.1). NCBI lineage: Eukaryota > Metazoa > Chordata > Mammalia > Rodentia > Dipodidae > Orientallactaga > Orientallactaga sibirica. The sequence goes on from JAEOAD010000016.1 coordinate 13,433,197, forward strand.
GTTTCTGGGACATTCAGAAGCAAAGGGTTGGAATTTAAATGTCTTTTCTCCTCAACATTTCACAAGTAGTTACTGTGATGAGAAATGATTGGTGTTTTCAGCGCCTTCCTCTACCTCTGACTTTAGCTCAGGAGAAAGAAAAGATGAGGAGTTACGAACTAGGTAGGCCCTTAGAGCACCCTGGTTTTTCCATTGAGTAAGCACTTTTTGAGCTCCTCACCCCAGGCCTTAGGAAATATAAAAAGAAGTCCAGTCCTTTTCGGAACAAGCTTAATGTTTTGTGGAGGTGTGGCAGTTCCCTCCATATTGCTGAGATCAAACACCAGCAGAAGCAGCTTCTAGAAGAAAAGAGTCTATTTTGATGTATACTCTTTTTGTTTGGTTGTTTGTTTTGGCGTGGTTTTCAAGGTAGGGTCTCACTCTAGCTCAGGCTGACCTGGAATTCACTACGTAGTCTTGGGGTGGCCTCGAACTCATGGCGATCCTCCTACGTCTGCCTCCTGAGTGCTGGGATTAAAGGTGTGCGCCACCACACCTGGCTTGATTTATACTCTTGAGGGGACGTGTCATCACGGTGGGGAAAGCATGGCAGAAAGACAGCCAGGACTCACATCTTGTCACATCAGCTGGGAAGAAGCAGCAAGCGTGAGCTAGCCAGCACTAGAAAGAGGGACTGGGGGTCTGGAGAGATGGCTTAGCAGTTAAAGGTGCTTGCTGACAAAGCCAAAGGACCTGGGTTTGGTTCCCCAGTACCCACATAAAGCCAGAGGCACAGTTGGTGCATGTGTCTGGAGTTTGTTTGCAGTGGCTAGAAGCCCTGGTGCACCTATTCTTTCTATCTCTCTCTCAAATAAATAAAATATTAAAATAAAAAGAGGGGCTGGGGAGATGGCTTAGCAGTTAAGGCACTTGCCTATGAAACTTAAGGACCCAGCTTCCATTCCCTAGTATCCACGTAAGCCAGATGCACAAGGTGGCACATGCATCTGGAGTTCATTTGCAGCATCTGGAGGCCCTGGTATGTCCGTTCTTTCTATCTGCCTCTTCCAATCTCTCAAATAAATAAATAAATAAATTTCAAAAACTAAACAAAAGGGACTGGATTATAAAATCCCAAGACCCACCCCAGTGACATACTGCCTGCAGTGAGGCTCCACAGCTGGGCATCAAGAATCGGGCTTAATCACAAACACATGAGGCTATAGGTAAGCCATTTTACATTCAGACCATTATAAGATGTTAGATGCCGGGTTAGACGAGAAGGGAATTACAGAGCATGGTAGCCACATGAAGGGTAATACGGGAACCATACAAAGCCCAGAAGCAATGAGAAAGAGGCTGGTAGGCCAGAAAACACTGTGGGAGAAGTAGGCTTGAGACTGGTCAGGGAGAGTCTGCTGAGGATAGGACTAACCAAGAACCAGCAAGGGAGGCTTGGTTCACCTGTTAAGCAACCAACAGGTGCATTCAGGTTAACAAGAACCAACATTATGCAAGTCCCCGAAAGTTTCATGCATTGAATTTAAAATTTAAAATTGATGACAGGGCTAGAGAGATGGCTTTGTGGTTAAGGTGCTTGCCTGCAAAGTCCAAGGACCCAGGTTCGATTACCCAGGATCCGTGTAAGCCAGATGCACAAGATGGCTTATGTGTCTGGAGTTTGCGGAAGCTGGAGGCCCTGATGTGCCCATTATTTCATGCTCTCTCGCTCTCTTTCTCTCTCAAATAAAAATAAAATATTAGGGCTGGAGAGATGGCTTAGCAGTCAAAGCGCTTGTCTGCAAAGCCTAAGGACCAATCTTTGACTCTTTAGGTCACACATAAGCCAGACGCACAAGGTGGCGCAAGTGTCTGGAGTTGCACTGTAGTGGCTGAGGTCCTGGCACACCAATTCTCTCTCTCTCTCTCTCGAAAGACCACAATATCAGATATTTAAGATCCAGGAGAACCCTAATTTTGGCCTCATAAATGTTAGATATAAGTCATTTTATTATTTATTTTTATTTACCTATTTTGGTTTTTCAAGGTAGGGTCTCACTCTAGCTCAAGCTGACCTGGAATTCACTCTGTAGTCTCAGGATGGCCTTGAACTCATGGCAATCTTCCTACCTCTGCCTTCCAAGTGCTGGGATTAAAGGCCTGTGCCACCAAGCCCAGCCATTTTATTTATTTATTTATTTATTTATTTATTTATTTATTTATTTATTTATTTATTTTGGTAGCCCAGGCTGACCTGGAATTCACTGGGTAGTCACAGGGTAGCCTCAAACTCATGGCAATCCTACCGCTGCCTCCCAAGTGCTGGGGTTAAAGGCGTGCGTCATGCACCACCATGCCCAGCTAATGTGATTTTTTGTTTTTTGAGGTAAGGTCTCGTTCCATCTCAGGCTGACCTGGAATTCACCATGTAGTCTCAGAGTGGCCTTGAGGTAGATACTTCTACCTCTGCTTCCTGCGTGCTGGAATTAAAGGCATGTGCTACCACACCCGGCTAGATTTTTAAAAAATATTTTTTATTTATTTATTAAAGAGAGAATAAATGGGTGCACCAGGGCCTCCAGCCACTGCAAACGAACTCCAGATGCATGCGCCCCCTTGTGCCTCTGGCTTACGTGGGTCCTGGAGAGTTGAACCAAGATCCTTTGGCTTTGCAAGCAAATGCCTTAATTGCTAAATCATCTCTTCAGCCCTAGACTTTTTAAAATTTAATTGTGTGTGTGTGAACACACATATGAATGTATATGTGCATGTGCACATGTGTGTCACATTGAGCATGTGGAGGTCAGAGGACAACCTCAGGGTGTTACTTCTCTACTTCTGCCTTGTTTAAACAGGGTTTGTCTTGCTGCCAGGAAGGCCGGTCTGGCTTGTGAGCTTCGGGCTTCTCCCGGCTCTGCCTCCCATTGCTGTAGATGAGCTGGGATTACAGATTGTGCGCTACTTTGCATCACGCTTTGCATGAGTGATGGGAACGTGAACTCCAGCAGGCAAGCTTGCCGAGCAAGTGCCTTTAATGGCAGAGTCATATTCCTGGCTCCACGTTTGATTTTTTTTTTTAACTTGAAAAGTAAAAAGTGTATATATTTATCATATACAACATATTTGAAATATATATATATATGGTGCATAATATGACGAATGCAAGCTAATTAGCATATGCATTGCCTCACATACTTATTCAGGAGAAAGTCAAGGGGTTTCTTCTCCCCCCCCCCCCATCTTGTTGGCTGGCTGATAGATTGCTTGGTTAGTTGGTTGAGAGCCCAGGCTAGCCTTCAGCTGGGGCTCCTCCTCCTGCCTCAGCCTCCTGAATGCTGGGTTCTCAGGTTTGCACCGTGCCTGGCAACTTAGTGGGTTTTGGTGGTGAGACCTGACTTCTTGCAGAGGTTGGGCTGGTGTTTTGTTTCACTTAATGTTGGGAAATGCTTTGTTTTGCTTTTCACATGTTTTTTGGAGATGTCTGAGATGCCGATAAATAATTCACCTCGTTCAGTGTGCTTTCAGGAACATCGCTGCTTGCCGAAGCTTTGTTGCTTAGTGACACCTGGTGTGGGCTCGTGTTAGGTGGAAGAGTGTCTTGCTTATCTCCCTCCTGAATTCCTCCATTTGGATTTTTGAGACAGGATCTCACTCTGTAGCCCAAGGTGGTTTGGAACTCTGTGTAGCCCAAGCTGTCCTTAAACCCACAGTCATCCCAAGCCCTGAGATTGCTCAGGTCCCTTACATAAAATACCATGGGGCTGGAGAGATGGCTCAATGGTTAAGGCACTGAACTACAAAACCTAACGACGTGGGTTCAATTCCCTAGTACCCAGGTAAAGCCAGATGCACAGAGTGGCACATGCATCTATTCATCTGCAGCAGCTGGAGGCCCTAGTGCACCTATTCTCTCTCTGTGTTTCCAAATAAATATTCTTTTTTTTTGTTGTTGTTTTTCAAGGTAGGGTTTCACTCTAGCTCAGGCTGACCTGGATCTCATTCTGTAGTCTCAGGGTGGCCTTGAACTCATGGCAATTCTCCTGCCTCTGCCTCCTGAGTAGTGGTATTAAAGGCATGAGCCACCACGCCCAGCAATATATATTCTTTTAAAACATACCATGGTACTTGCATAGACCCCACCCCATCCCACCCCCCGCATGCTTATAGTTACCTCTGGATCCAATACCTAAGACAATGGAAATGCGCTGGAGACGGCAAACCACATATTTAGGGAGTAAAGACAGAGGATACCAGTATTTGCAGTAGAGTGGAAATTCTTTTGAAACAGATATTTTCCATCTGTGAATGAAGTACCCTCAGGTGCCGACCATGAGGGTGCAGAGGGCCAACTATAATTTAATGTGACAGATGGCATTATTATACTAAAATGAAATCACCAGAGTTGCACTTAGCAATAGAAAGATGTAACCTCTAATCTGGCTCTGTGTGGTGATGGGATTTTGTATTTTGATTTCAATAATATCAGTGTAGAGAATGCCTGTTCTCATAAGTACATTGTACAAAGCAGTGTGAAGACTATCAAGCCTTTGATTGTTGGGGATAATCACACATCTATCATCTAACAATCCTCAAATGCTTACTTAATGAAGGGTTACTTGATAACTCTGTAAGGCTCTCTTGTCTATACATTCACGTACTCCGATGTGCATTTCTCTATGCACATGTTTATCCAGAGCCTGTGTATCTCAGAGACTGCTAGCATTGTCTCTGAATGACCACATAATGGATAGCAACTTAATGGATAGCACGATTTTGAGGGCCATGAAACTGATCTGGAACTAGCTAGTGGTAACAGCTACATATGTATATGTATATGACTATATTAAAAACTATTGAATTGAATGTTTTTATTTATTTATTTTTATTTGAGACAGAGAGGGAGGGAAGGAGAGAGAGGGGGAGAGAGAATGGACACACCAGGGCCTCTAGCCACTGCAAATGAACTCCAGACGCATGTGCCCCTTGTGCATCTGGCTTAAGTGGGTCCTGGGGAATTGAACTGGGGGCCTTAGGGTTTGCAGGTAAGTGCTGTAACCACTAAACCATCTCTCCAGCCTGAATTGCATATTTTTAAATGGGTAAATTAATTTTATGTTATGTGAATTATATCTCAATAAAGCTTGTTATTTTCAAAAAAAACTAGTAATTTAGATATGTATGCTAGGGAAAGGTGGAGAAAGTGGTGTGAGTTCAAGGCCAGCCTGGGAATACACAGTGAGTTCTAGGTCAGCCTGGGCTAGAGTAAGACCCTACTTTGAGAAAAAGAAAGAAAGAAAGAAACAAACAAACAATACTGCATTCATTTCCCTGAACTTCTTCCCACTTCTCACCCTTACACAGTGCAATCAGCAGGAGGAGATATGTTGCAGGCAAAACTCATATAAAAATAGTATTGGGGCCGGGTGTGGTGGCGCACACCTTTAATCTCAGCACTTGGGAGGTAGAGGTAGGAGGATCACCGTGAGTTCGAGGCCACCCTGAGAATACAGAGTGAATTCCAGGTCAGCCTGGACTAGAGTGAAACCCTACCTCGAAAAACCAAAAAAAAAAAAAGTATTGGGGCTGGAGAGATGGCTCAGGGGTTAAGGTACTTGCCTGCAAAGCCTAAGGACCTAAGTTTGATTCCTCCATACCCACTTAAGGCCAGATGCACAAGGTGGCACATGCATCTGGAGTTTGTTTGCAGTGGCTAGAGGGTTTTTTTGTTTTTTTTTGGTTTTTCGAGGTAGGGTCTCACTCTAGCCCAGGCTGACCTGGAATTCACTCTGTATTCTCAGGGTTTCCTCGAACTCATGGCGATCCTCCTACCTCTGCCTCCCAAGTGCTGGGATTAAAGGCGTGCGCCACCACGCCCGGCTCTGGCTAGAGGTTTTTTTGAGGTAGGGTCTTGTTCTAACTCGGGCTGACCTGGAATTCACTATGTAGTCTCAGGGTGACCTCCGACTCTTGGCAATCCACCTACCACTGCCTCCCAGGTGCTGGGATTAAAGGTGTGCGCCACCATGCCTGGCTAAAATTGGAATTTTTTTTTTTTTTTTTTTTTTTTTTTTTTTGGTTTTCAAGGTAAGGTCTCGCTCTGGCCCAGGCTGACCTGGAATTCACTCTGTAGTCTCAGGGTGGCCTTGAACTCATGACGATCCTACTACCTTTGCCTCCCGAGTGCTGGGATTAAAGGTGTGTGCCACCACGCCCAGCTAAAATGGGAATTTTTAAAACTGAAGCTCTTTGCCCCATACAGTCGGTTACTGCTCTCCCATCGTACTGGTACACTTACTTAGGGGATTGCAATGCTCTGTGCTATCTCCACACAGACTACCATCTATCTCATTCTATCAGAACCCCCCAAACACTGACTAGCAGAAATTACAGCTCTCCTGTCCGTGTACAGTACTAAATTATAACCAGGAGCCCACACTTCTGCAAGCAACCCTGACTGTCACACTCAGAGTGACTCACTGTTTATTTCCTGCCTTCCCCATCAATATTTTTCTGCCATTTGTCCCTTTGTTTTATCTGGCTGATGGCTGGCTGACAGATGGAAGCAGGCACTAAAAGTCTAAGAAGAATATATGGGAAGCTGGTTGTGATGGTGCACGCCTTTAATCCCAGCACTTGGGAGGCAGAGGTAGGAGGCTCACCATGAGGCCAGCCTGGGACCACATAGTGAATTCCAGTTTAGCCTGAGCCAGAGAGAGACCCTACCTCGAAAAAAAAAAAAAAAAAAAAGAATATATGGGAGTGAGACTTCACATTTAGAAAGTTCTTATGTTCAGTTAGATAGTTTCCTAAATTTTAGAAAGGACTGTCATTGCTCTGACTTGGTGCCTGAGTCTGGCTTGTGTTAAGATCTAGGGAGGAGCCGGGCATGGTTTGTTTTTTGAGGTTAGGTCTCACTTTTAGCTGAAGCTGACCTGAAACTCACTCTATAGCTCCAGGTTAGCCTGGAACTCACAGGAATCCTCTTACCTCTGCCGCCCGAGTGCTGAGATTAAAGGTGGGTGCCACCATGCCCAGCTGGCTTTTTTTTTTTTTTTTTTTGGTGTTTCAAGGTAGGGTCTCACTCTGGTCCAGGCTGACCTGGAGTTAACTGTGTAGTCTCAGGGTAGCCTGGAACTCACAGAGATCCTCCTACCTCTGCCTCCCGAGTGCTGGGATTAAAGGCACACGCCACCATGCCTGGCTAACATTAACAAATATTTAAAGTACCTCTTCTTTTTGGCAGGACCTGAGTGCCTGCTGTGCTGCATTCATTTTTCTCCTCTGTGTTCCAGACAGTACAATAAACTGCGGAACCTCCTGAAGGACACGCGCCATGACTGTGTCCTCTTTGCCAATGAATTCCAGCAGCACTGCTACCTCCCCCGGGACAGGGGGGAGTCCATGGAGAAGTGGCAGACCAGGTGAGGCACTGGCACCGCAGGCTTCGTGTGTCTGTCGTCTTTTATTTCCTCCTCTGTGGCTCCTCGCAGTTGATCTGAGCTCTGTGCTAGAATAAGGCAAGGATCATTCCACAACCTCATGATTGATACGCAAGTGCTTAATGTGTAAGTATTGTGAACGTGTCATTTGAATGTGTGACTGCTCCTATTTTAAAATTATGATTAAGGAGGACTGGAGATGGCTCTTGCCTGCAAAACCTAAGGACTCAGATTTGACTCTCCAGAACCCATGTAATCTGTAAGCCAGACACACAGGTGATGCATACACACAAGGTCACACAGTTTGAGTCCACACAGGTGGCATGCCAATTCATTCTCTGACTTGTTCTTGCTCTCTCATAAAAAATAATTAAAGTTTGAGTCTGGTGGTGGCTAATCCCAGGCCCTAGGAGGATGCCAATTCATTCTCTGTCTGTCTCTCTTGTTCTTGCTCTCTCATAAAAAATAATTAAAGAATTATAATTGAGATGGACGTACTGAGAGTACATTTGCCCAGGCCCTAAGGCTGGTAAGATTTAAAATGTATTACCTGGGGCTGGAGAGATTGCTCAGTGGTTAAGGCGCTTGCCTGCAAAGCTAAAGGACCCAGGTTCAGTTCCCCAGGACCCATGTGAGCCAAATGCACAAGGTGGCACATGTGTCTGGAGTTCATGTGCAGGAGCTAGAGGTTCTGATGTGCCCATTCTCTGCCCTTCCTTCTCTCTCCCTCCTTGCAAGTAAATAAATATGTTTTTTTTAAAAGATGTATTATCTGTACAATATAATTGACTTGCCTTTTCCTTGTAATTATTTATTTGTGACAGTCACTAAATATTGCAATTCTCCAAAGCAAAATAATGCCTGCAATCTCCTGAGTTCATGGTGAGCAATCCCGAGTTCCCACAGGGCTCACTGCCAGAGAAGGAACAGACCCTTCTCCAGGTTGAGTCACAGAGGAGCATCAAAACAATCCATTTGCTGGGTGTGGTGGTTCACGCCTTTAATCCCAGCACTTGGGAGGCAGAGGTAGGAGGATCACCGTGAGTTCAAGGCCACCCTGAGACTACATAGTGAATTCCAGGTCAGCCTGAGCCAGAGTGAGACCTTACCTTGCAAAACCCAAAAAAAAAAAAAAAAAAAAATCCATTCACTACATGGCCTTGCACATAGTAGGTACTCAGTAAATGTTGTCTGAACCTTTATACACAAGCACGTGCATGCATACACACACACACACTCCGCAGCACCTGACCCTACACAGCACCTTCCTTTGCAGAATGGGAAGCAGATGCTTACAGCAATGGACCGTCCGTGTTTGTGTCCTTCACTAGGAACGTACTCCAGTCCTGCACACAGTTCTCCAGACCCGGCCTTTTCAGGAAGATTCCCTATTGGACCCAATGGATTCCTGCCTTAGCTTCTTGTAGCCTAGATTTTCTGCCAGCCAGGACCTTCCATAGAGTAGCTTGTCATCGAGCTCAGCCTTCAGCTAGAGCCTCATGGCTTCTAGGCCGGGTCCAGAACTGAAGTAGTTGCTATCATGGCTGAACATTTTAGGGGAGAAGAGGTGTTGGGTGCTTTCTGACCCCTCTGTCTTCCCCGGAGGACCCAGTCCTAGGGTTATTTCTAGTGGAGACCCGGGAAGGTTTGTTGAGTGAGTGAGTGAAGTGAGTGGTTAGCTGAATACACCACAGGACGACAGATGAACAGCTGCTTGGGTCTGTCTTCCTGTGGGGTGCTCACCACCCTTTGCTGTCCCAGGAGCATCTACAATGCGGCTGTTTGGTACTATCACCACTGCCAGGACAGGATGCCAATCGTCATGGTGACAGAAGATGAAGAGGCCATTCAGCAGTACGGAAGTGAAACAGAAGGAGTTTTTGTGATTTCTTTTAAGGTATATCCAGTGTTGTGGTTATAAGTGTGTTTGCATACTGTGCATGCACACACATTTGTTTCCTAAGTAGTACCTTTAAGACTCTAGACCCTTTGACGACCCAAAAAGAAAAAGAACACTGAGTGTGATAGTGCATGCCTGTAATCCTGTAGGGAGAGTGAAGTAGGAAGCTTGGTTCATACGTTACAGTATACCAGGCCAGCCTGGGCTATACAGTGAATTTTATCTCAAAACCAAAAGCAAAAAAAGGAGAAAAGAAGGGGGAAAGGGGCTGGAGAGATGGCTTAGTGGTTAAGCGCTTGCCTGTGAAGCCTAAGGACCCTGGCTCAAGGCTTGATTCCCCAGTACCCACGTAAGCCAGATGCACAAGGTGGTGCAGGCATCTGGAGTTTGTTTGCAGTGGCTGGAGGCCCTGCTGCGCCCATTCTGTCTCTCTCTCTCTACCTCTGTCTCTCTGTGTCTGTCACTCTCAAGTAAATAAATAAATAAAAATAAAAAATAAACAACAAAAAAATTTTTAAAGAAGGGGAAAAAAGAAAACTAAAATTAGAAGGAAGGTTTTAAGGTGATCCATACCTTTATTAATAACCAAGTAACTAATTTTAGCAAATTTGGGACAACTCCTGAGACTGTAAGGCAAACAGCATGCAAGATCATCCCAGTAAGCCTACGGTAACATTAAACTCTTTTTTTTATTCTTGGCTTTTTGAGGTAGGGTCTCACTCTAGCCCAGGCCTACCTGGAATTCACTTGGTAGTCTCAGGGTGGCCTTGAACTCACATCAATCCTCCTACCTCTGTCTCCTGGGTGCTGGGATTAAGGGTGTGCACCAGGGCTGAAGAGATGGCTTAATGGTTAAGGCACTTGCCTGCAAAGCCAATGGACCCAGGTGCAATTCCCAGGACCCACATAAGCCAGATGCACAAGGTGGTGCATGCATCTGGAATTCATTTGCAGTGGCTGGGGCCCCTGGTGCACCCATTCTTTCTCTCCAGTAAATAAATTAATTAATTAAATATTTTTTAAATAAAATAAATAAATAAAGAGGTGTGCCACCATGCCCGGCTTTGTTTTTGTTTTTGAGGTAGAATCTTGCTATAGCTCAGGCAGACCTGGAATTCACTATGTAGTCTTAGGGTGGCCTCGAACTTACGACAGTACTTCTACCTCTGCCTCCCAAGTGCTGGGATTAAAGGTATGCGCCACCACGCCCGGCTATCCTGTCTTACTCAGTAAACTGAAGCATGAAAGACTAAGTCACCTGCTCAAGGTCACATGGTTCAAAATGGTAGAACCCCTCCAGAATCTGGCTCCAGAGTTCTTAACCACTGTGCTGAACTGCCTCCCAAGTTCATTTTCTGAATATCACACAAACTCTTTTAAAGCTAGGGGTTGTTTGTTTCTTTGAGCCTTGGTCTCACTTAGCCCAGGCTGGCCTCCAACTCCCTATGTAGCTGAGGATGACCTTGAATTCTGAACTTCATGCCTCCACCTCTAAAGTGCTAGGATTACAGATATGTGCCACTATGCCTGGTTTATGTGGTGCTGGTGATAGAACCCAGGACTTTGTGCATGTTAGGCAAGCACTCTACCAATTTAGCCACACCTCTAGCCCCTTAAAGGTAATTTTGTGTGTCCTTCACTCTTCCCCACCTGGGAGGTGTGCGTGGGGTGACTAGGGACAAGTGAAGGGTGAGGGGTGGTATTATTTACGTGAAGGCTGTCAGGCCACAGACGGGGTGGCTTTATCAGCACAAGTTTCTTCAGGCAACACGGTTCTTCCTTTCTCTTAAATGCCTTTTGACAGGATGGGATGACCGTTCATCTCTTGGTAGATGGCAGGTCTCTCCTGTCTGCCCAGCTGGCCCATCAGCTCTGCTGGCTGATGGCATTTTTTGATGCAGAAACTAGGGTGAGGCCCTCCATTATGCCAGTCAGTTTCCAGAAAGCCCACCTACAGTTTGAATTGTAGATTCCATAAGGGTTCCCATGTGTGTGTATTGCTGAAGGTTGGCCAATAGAATTTTCTTAGCCCAACTATAAAAACATGTTCTGTAGTGCCAGCTTCTTCCAGGGATGCGAGATATTAATGGCAGTGTCACTTGTTTTTTCTGTTGCAATACATCATGTCTTGTTCCTTCATAGGACAGTTGACTAAAATTACATTTTTCTACTTTCTTGAAAATTACTTTTCTTTGTAGTCCACTAGTATTGGACAGTTTTATTTTGTGTAATGTTTCTTGAGCAAACAGTGTGACCAAAGGCCCCATCGAGGTGAATGATCACAGAAAAAAAGATTGTAAAATTCAGGTGAGGGGGAAGCCCAGACTTTTCCTTGGGGACTTAAAGTTCAATGGAGAAGAACCAAGATGAATTCCTCATAAAGAGGTGGATCACTGGCAGAAGTGTGGTGGCAAGTGATGCATGAGCATAGAGCCACGGTGCCTGACGGAAGAAGGGAAGACAGGAAGCAGTTGCTACAGGGCCCTCAAACTCATGGGAGAAATGCTGGCCTCAACAAGCTGACAAAAGAAAATGTGTTAGACTCTTACTTTAGCCTTAAAACTGAGTTAAAATCACATATAAAAAGGTGAGAGGAGCCAGGCATAGTGGCGCACACCTTTAATCCCAGCACTTGGTAGGAGGATTGCCATGAGTTCAAGGCCACCCTGAGACTACATGGTGAATTCCAGGTCAGCCTGAGCTAGAGTGAATTCCTACCTCAAAGGAAAAAAAAATGGTGAGAGGGGCCAAGCATGGTGGCACACGCCGTTGATCCCAGCACTTGGGAGGCAAGAAGTAGGAGGATTGCTGTGAGTTTGAGGCCACCCTGAGACTACAGAATGAATTCCAGGTCAGCCTGGACTAGAACAAGACCCTACCTCAAAAAAAAAAATAAAAAAAAAAAAAAAGGGTGAGGGGGAGTTGGGCATGGTGGCACATGCCTTTAATCTCAGCATTCAGGAGTCAGAGGTAGGAAGATTGCTGAGTTAAAGGCCAGCCTGAGACTACATACTGAATTCCAGGTCAGCCTGGGCTACAATGAAACCCTACTTTGAACCCCAAAAAAAAAAAAAAAAAAAGCGAGAATATATGCATGGAAGCTTTTCCTGCTCTCTGTTGACCATTGTCTTCAGAATGAAATGCATGGAAGGGTAGGGTGTGTGTGTGTGTGTCCACACTTGCACACTCACACTGGAAGGGGAAAGAGAGGTCTGAGAACAGAGAAGGTAGAGGCAGGTCTTGGGCCAGCTTCCCCCAGGGTTCCTTTGCAGAAGCCTGGGGCTTAATGAGCTGGCCAAGAAGGAGCCAGCCGTGCATCAAGCGTGGGAATGTATGCTGACTTAACAAGGGTGTGCCCTCCGTCCCCAGCCAGTTTTGTGGGAGCGCTAGAAGGAAGAATTGCGGTCACCTGACCATGTTTCTCTGTGCCTTTACCAATTGCAGAATTACTTGGACAATTTTTGGCCGGATTTAAAAGCTGTGCATGAACTCTGTGACTCCATCCTTCAGTCTCACCGAGAGAGGGAGAGGGAGAGTCAAGAGAGTCCTGGGAAGGAGTACCCCGAACACCTCCCGCCGGAAGTGCTGGAAGCGGGCACCAAATCCGGACGCTACATCCAGGTGAGGGAGGTGACAGTGCCGATGACGTCAGGGACAGCAGCACACCTGCTTCTCTTCTCTTCTTCATGCCTCCTGTCCCAGGATCTGATTTCAAAAGCTTGCAACAGGAAGCGTGGCTGTGGAGCCCAGGGCATTTGGGAGCCATTCTTCTATAGTCCTTTGTGCTCTTAACTATTCTGCACATGGTCACGTGAGTGGAGCACGGAGACAGTCTCATGGATGATCCCCCTGTCACAGGTCTGCATCAAGATGTTGGAGGTGTTAGTGGTGTTATAAAATCTGTAAAATTTAGCCAAGCATGGTGGTGCACACCTTTAATCCCAGCACTTGGGAGGCAGAGGTAGGAAGAAGGCAGAGAGTTCAAGGCCACCCTGAGACTACATAGTTAATTCCAGGGTCATCTGGAGCTAGAGTGAGACCCTACCTCAAAAAAAAACAACAACAAAAATCTATATAATTCAGAAGACAGAAAAAAGCAAAACAAGGAGCTGGAGAGATGGCTTAGCGGTCTTGCCTGCAAAGCCAAAGGACGTCAGTTTGATTCCCCAGGACCCATGTAAGCCAGATGCACAAGGTGGTGCATGCATCTGGAGTTCCTTTGCAGTAGCTGAAGGCCTTTTCATGCCTATTCTCCCTCCCTCATTCTCTCTGCCTCTCTCTCTCAAATAAATAAATAAAAATTAAAAAATAAAAACAAGCCAGGTGTGGTGGCACACACCTTTAATCCCAGCATTGGGGAGGCAGAGGTAGAAGGGTCACTGTGAGTTCAAGGCCACCCTGAGACTACATAGTGAATTCCAGGTCAGCCTGAGCTACAGTGAGACCCTACCTTGAAAAAAAAAAAAAAAAAGGGAAAACAAGCCCCGCTTGGGCTTGGGTGCACACCTTTAATCCCAGCACTCAGGAGGTAGAGGTAGGAGGATCATTGTGACTTCAAGGTCACCCTGAGACTACATAGTGAATTCCAGGTCAGCCTGGACTGGTTTGAGACCCTACCTCGAAAAACCAAAAATAAAAAATAAATAAAAGGGCTGGATGTAGTGACACATGCCTTTAATCCCAGCACTTGGAGGGCAGAAGCCAGCCTGGAACTACAAAATGAATTCCAGGTCAGACTGAGCTAGAATGAGACCCTACCTTGAAAAAATTTAAATTTTTTTTTTTTTTTAAGGAGGAACCTAGAAGTAAACCAGTCCAAAAAGAGAACTTTGTTCACACTAACTTTTGGTTATAATTTTAGGGAATTCTGAACGTCAACAAACACCGAGCACAAATAGAAGCTTTTGTTCGACTTCAAGGAGCCAGCAGTAAAGACACAGGTTCCGTATCAGTTTCACACAATTTCCACAGTACTGTTTGATTCGGTAATTGCACAGGGGAGAAAGCAAAGGTGAATTGTCGTGTATCCCAGTGTATTTTTTTGTTGTTGTTGTTTATAATATTTTGGGGGAGTCATGATACTAAAAATTTAACCTATGGACTTGTGAAAGTCATTTATCTATAATTTTTATTTCAGTTTTACTTTTTAAAAAAAATAATTTGGGCTGGAGGGATGGCTTAATAGTTAAGGTGCTTGCCTACAAAGCCAAAGGACCCAGGTTTGATTCCCCAGGACCCACGAAGCCAGATGCACAAGGTGGTACATGCATCTGGAGTTGGTTTGCAGCTGGAGACCCTGGTGTGCCCATTATCTCCCTCTCTTTCTTTCTGTCTGTCAAATAAATAATAAAGAAAATTTTAAAATTGGTTTGGAGAAATAGCTTAGCAGTTAAAGCATTTGCCTACAAAGCCAAAAGACCCACATAAGCCAGATGCCCAAGGGAGCACATGCATCTGGAGTTCATTTGCAGTGGTTGGAAGCCCTGGCACACCCATTCTCTATCTGCCCCTCTCTCTCTCTCTCTCTCTCTCTCTCTCTCTCCCCCCCCTCACTTCCTGTCTTTCCCTTCCTCTTTCTCTCTCAAATAAATAAATAAATAAAAATGAAGAGTAAAATCTTTTTTAAAGATTAAAAAATTAAAATAATCTAAGTAATGAGCCAGGCATGGTGGTGCACTCCTTTAATCCCAGCACTTCAGAGACAGAGGTACAATTGCTGTGAATTCAAGGCAAGCCCGGGACTACAGAGTGAGTTCCAGGTCAGACTGGGCTAGAGTGAAACCCTACCTCAAATTAAAAAAAAAATTAGGGCTGGAGAGATGACTTAGTAGTTAAGGCACCTGCCTGCCAAGCCTAAAGAACGCCTGTTCGATCTCCAGGTTCCATGTTTAGCCAGACACAAAAACGTGATGCAAGGACGCAATGCTGCACTTGTCCACAAAGGGGTGCATGTGTCTGGAATTCGTACACAGTGGCTGAGAGGCTGCTGATGCACCCATTCTCTATCTCTCTGCCTCTTCCTCTCTGTCTCTGTCTTTCTAGCTCTCTGTCTCTCTCTAAAAAAAAAAAAAAAAAATTAGCCAGGCCTAGCACTTGGAGGCAGAGGTAGAAGGATTACTATGAATTTGATGCCTGAGACTATGTAGTGACTTCCAGGTCAGCCTGGACTAGAGAGGCAGAGGTAGGAGGATCTTTACCCTATCTTGAGCCAGAGTGAGACCCTACCCGGAAAACCAAAAAAAAAAAACAAAAATAAGAGCCTGGAGAGATGGCTTAGTAGTTAAGCACTTGCCTGTGAAGCCTAAGGACCCTGGTTCGAGGCTTGATTCCCCAGGACCCATGTAAGCCAGATGTACAAAGGGGCACATGTGTCTGGAGTTCATTTGCAGTGGCTGGAGGCCCTGGTGTGCCCATTCTCTCTGCCTCTTCCTCTCTCTCTCTCTTTCTCAAATAAATAAATAAAATATTAAAAATAAAAATTAAATAAAAATCAGCCAGGCGTGGTGGTGCATACCTTTAATCCCAGCACTCGGGAGGCAGAGGTAGGAGGATCATCCTGAGACTACAAAATGAATTCCAAGTCAGCCTGGACTAGAGTGAAATCCTACCTTGAAAAAACCAAATAAATAAGTAAGTAAATAAATAAATAAATATCACATAAAAAGTGATGGTTACACTTCAGACCATATCACTCACTTGTGTTGTGAACATTCAAATTGCTCTCCATTAGTTGTTTGGAAACATGTAATTTTTTTCCACTATAGTTACACCTCACTATGCTTCCAAATTCAAATTTTAAAAGTTGTGCTGGGAAAATGGCTCACCAGTTAAAGATACTTGCTTGCAAAGCCTGCTGGTCTGGGGTCCAGTTCCCTAGAACTTATATGAATCCAGATGCACAAAGTGGTGCATGCACCTGGTAATCATTTATAGTGTCAAGAGGTCTTGGTACTCTTCTCTCTCTGCTTATAAATAAATATAAATTATTTATTTATTTTACATATTTGTTTATTTGGTTTTTCAAGGTAGGGTCTCACTCAAGCCCAGGCTGACCTGGAATTCACTATGTAGTCTTAGGGTGGCCTTGAACTCACAGCGATCCTCCTACCTCTGCCTCCCGAGTGCTGGGATTAAAAGCATGCGCCACCACTCCCATCTTAATTATTTTTAAAGTTACTCCTGCCAGGTGTGGTGGTGCATGCCTTTATAATCCCAGCACTCAAGAGGCAGAGGTATGAGGATTGCTGTGAGTTAAGAGCCCAGCCTGAAACTACATAGTGAATTCAAGGTCAGCCTGAGCTAAAGCAAGACCCTATCTCAGGAAAAAAAAAAAAAAGTAATGGAAATCAAAAAATGTGTAAATAAGCTGGGTGTGGTGGCACATGCCTTTAATCCTAGCACTCCAGAGGCTAGGGCAGAAGGATCATAGCAAGTTCAAGGCGAACCTGGTGTACATAGTGAGTTCCAGGCCAGCCAGGGCTACATAGTGAGACCCTGTGCCCCAAACAGAAGTTTGGCTTCCCCTTTGGAAGGAAGTTTTTGTCTGCAGGCATGTTGGTTGGACTTGAGATCATGTGAGGCAGCCTCTGCCTGATGTCTGCTGTGCGCACACAGGTTTGCTCAGTGACATCCTCATCCATGGCATGAAGGCTCGGAACCGCTCCATTCACGGAGACGTGGTGGTCGTGGAGCTGCTCCCCAAAAGTGAGTGGAAAGGAAGAACCGCTGCCCTGTGTGAGAACGAGAGTGACGACAAGGCCTCGGGTGACTCCCCCAGTGAGCCCATGCCCACAGGTGAGCCCTCGGCGAAGGCCCCAGCATCCATTTCTCCTGAAGGATTCTTGTTTTTGCCTTCAGCCCAGAAAAACAGCACTGATTTTTATATACTTAATAAAAATAGTGTGTATTCATCATGTATGTTTTCACATATGTGCATGCTGTTGAATGACTAACTCTAAAATCTAGCTAATTAACATGTATTACCTCACATAACATTTTTTAATGGAAAGAATACTTGGCATATATCCTTGCAGCGATTGGTTGATTGATTTGGTTGTTTTTTAAATATTATTTACCTATGTATTTATTTGCAAGCAGAAAGAGATAGAAAACAGAGAATGGGAGCACTAGGGCCTGCAGCCACTGCATACAGACTGCAGATGCTTTTGTCACCTTGTGCATCTGGCTTTACATGGGTACTGGGGAATTGAACCAAAGTTAGCATTTGGTGTGTGCCAGGCTGACTTCAAGAAGTTCATGCTGTGAGACCTAACAGTTCAAAACAAAAAACATGTCAGGCCTATGGTGGTTCCATGTGTGCTAAATGTGTCAGTGACAGGATCAAGCAAGCTTTCCTTGTTGAGGAGCAGAAAAGCGTCATAAAGGTGTTGAAGGCACAAGCACTATGTCAGAAAGCTAAATAAATATGAAGCTTTTTTAAATAATAAAAAAAAAAAAGCCAGCATGGTAAGCATGTGTCTTTAATCCCAGCACTCGGAGGCAGAGGTAGGAAGATGGCTGTGATGCTGAGTTCGAGGTCACCCTGAGACTACCTAATGAATTCCAGGTCAGCCTGGACTAGAGCAAGATTGTGCCTTGGAAAAAAAAAAAAGTGGCTAGAGCCGGGCGTGGTGGCACATGCCTTTAATCCCAGCACTTAGGAAGGCTGAGGTAGGAGGATCGCCGTGAGTTTGAGGCCACCCTGAGACTACATAGTGACTTCCAGGTCAGCCTGGGCTAGAGTGAGACCCTACCTCAAAAAACAAACAAAAAAAGTCGAACACTAGAAAGCAAACCTTTGACTTGAATCGCACTTGGCTCTTACTTAGGAGTACCTGAGAGGACCTGCGGTGCTTGTTTGCTTCCATACTGCTGAGTTGTCACTGCCCAGGTAAGCGACACATCTGACCAATCTGCTCTGTCCTTTTCTGTCTTCCCAAAGGTCGAGTGGTGGGCATCCTTCAGAAGAACTGGCGAGATTATGTGGTGACCTTTCCATCCAAGGAAGAGGTCCAGTCTCAGGGCAGAAATGCTCAGAAGGTCCTGGTGACACCCTGGGACTACAGGATTCCCAAAATCCGCATCAGCACTCAGCAGGCAGAGGCCCTCCAGGTGTGCGCACGGAGCCCCTTCCATCCTGCTTACGCCTTTACCTACTCACTCTTCAGCCACCCAGGAAGCATTGTTAATTCCTCCGCATAAGAGGAGATCAATTATTGATGGCATCTAGCACTCCAAGATACTGTTTTTAAAAATTCTAAATATATAAGAACCATCTATTAAGCAGTCCCTGGTTAATAAATGAAGGCCAGAGAAAAATTGTCCTAGAAAGAGCTGTGTAGGACAGCCTGAGTGAACATACATTATCCAGCTGTCCAACCCAGAAACTTTCAATAGATACACTTTGCCAACACTAACAAGCTTTCTTCCAGCAAGCGCTACAGAAATACGATCCCTCTGCCCTGTAGGGATGATGTAGCGCCACTTCACAGCATTGATTATCCATAAAGGAATAGAGCGTGGGGGAGAAGACATAAACAAGAAAGTTCAAAATTAACCTTTACTGTGACACAGGGTGTAGGCATTGTCCAGTTTAATTTACCTGCTGTTCTGTAATTTGTAAATGAGACACTAACGTAGAAGGGCCCCAGCCATTTCCTGGCCATTGTGTCTTTCCCTCTGGAAGCCTTTTCCAGACTCCTGGAGGCCAGTTAGGACTATACACTCTCCATTTCCATGAGCGCCTAAAATTGTTGACCAGAGAGGGATCCAGTTTATGCTTCTCTTCCACCATGGTACATCTTAAGACTTCAAAGAATCTGGGGAAATGGCTCAGTAAAGTGACCGTCATACAAGCATGAGGGCTTGAGTTTGGATCCCTAACACCCACATAAAAGCTGGTGTTAAAAAAAAAAAAAAAAGCCGGGCATGGTGGCGCACGCCTTTAATCCCAGCACTTGGGAGGCAGAGGTAGGAGGATTGCCGTGAGTTCGAGGCCACCCTGAGACTACATAGTTAATTCCAGGTCAGCCTAGACCAGAGTGAAACCCTACCTCGAAAAACCAAAAAAAAAAAAAAAAGCCAGGCATGGTGTTGCATACTTTCAGTCTCAGCACTCAGTAGGCAGAAGTAGGAAGATCACCGCGAGTTTGAGGCCAGCCTGAGCCCACGGAATGTGTTCCAGATGAGCCTGGGCTAAAGTGAGACCCTATCTCGAAAGAATCAAAACAAAGTCCATTGTGGTGCATGCCTGTAACCTGAGTGCCAAGAGAGGCAGAGGTCAAGAGGATCACTGGGGCTTGCTGGTCAGCCAGTTTAACCAAAAAGTGGTGCAAGGTTCAGGTTCAGTTAGAGTCCCTGTCTCAAGGAAATAAGGCAGAAGAGCGATAGAGGAGGCCAGGCCATGTCTTCATCTGGCCATTGTGCGTGTTTTGGGAAGAGTACAGGGCACATGCATCTGCATACACATGCGTATACCACATACTTCACACACACAAAAAAAATACAATGAAATTAAAAGATTACTCGCACACATCAAAAATTTAGATCGTTTTAAAATTCAATTTGAACCATACATAATTGATGTTTCCCCCTTGTGTTTAAGTATTAATGTGTCATGATTGGCTTTATTTTGCTGACGTGGAATTCACTGTGTAGTCTCAGGATGGCCTTGAACTCGTGGCAATCCTCCTACCTCTGCCTCCCAAGTGCTGGGATTAAAGGCATGCGCCACCACACCTGGCACAATTGGCTTCCTTTAGCAGACCAAATTCCCAACCCACTTTATTGTAGAGAGGTGATGCCTCCCTTCAGAGCACAGGGCCAAGGATCCGCATCCCATCTGGCAACTCAGTAAAATAGGATGAGCAAAACCCAAAAAGCAGAATAAGCCAGCACACATCACTGTTTGCACGTTGGCCTCTCCCACTTTGGAACTTGGTGTCTGTTGTCTCATCTGCTTGATGCTCAGACTGAAGCCCTTAACTGCTTGCTTTGTTTCCTGTGTGTTTCTCCTTTTATACAGGACTTCAGGGTGGTTGTGCGCATAGATTCCTGGGAGTCCACTTCCGTGTATCCAAACGGACATTTTGTGCGTGTTTTGGGAAGAATTGGCGATCTGGAAGGGGAAATGGCAACCATCCTGGTGGAGAACAGTATCTCAGTTGTCCCCTTCTCAGAAGCTCAGGTCAGATGGCCCAGATATTAACTGCTCTAAGGACAGACATTTTCTTTTTCGCTTTTATTATTGTTTCAGCATAAAAAGGAAAATTCTATGCCGGGCGTAGTGGCATACACCTTTAATCCCAGTACTGGGGAGGCAGAGGTAGGAGGATCACCATGAGTTCAAGGCCACCTTGAAACTACATAGTGAATTCCAGGTCAGCCTGGGCTAGAGTGAGACCCCACCTCAGAAAACCTAAATAAATAAATAAATAAATAAATAAATAAATAAATAAATACATAAATAAATAAAAAGGAAAAATCTGTTATGCCTGGTAGTGCATGTCTTTAATCCCAGCATTTGGGAGGCAGAGGTAGGAGGGTTGCCATGAGTTCGAGGCCACCCTGAGACTACATAGTGAATTACAGGTCAGCCTGGCCTAAATCAAAACCCTACCTCAAAGAACCAAAATAAATAAATAATACAATTTTTAAAAATTTTAAAGTAACCATCCAATGTCTGAGGATGAACAAGGCATCCTCCTGTTTCTGTACTTGGACAGACTGAAGTCAGTACTAAGTATAAAATTAGTTTCCTGAAGCCTCATGGCTCTCAGATTTTTATATTTTCTTTTTTTTTTATTGACAACTTCTATACTTACATACAAAAAATGCATGATATTTCCCTCCCCTCCCCCCATTCCCCTTTAGAACGCCAATTTCTATCGTATCCCCTCCCTCTCTCCATTAGTATCTCTTTTAATTTGATGTCATCATCTTTTTCTTCTGAGGGTCTTGCGAAGGTATTGCTAGACACTGCAAGGTCATGGATATCGAGGCCAATTTCTGTCTGGACAGTTAGTTGCATTGTAAGGAGTCGTACCCCTCCTTTGGCTCTTCCATTCTATCCGCCCCTCTTCCACAATGGTCCCTGAGCCTTGGAGAATGTGACAGAGGTGTTTCAGTGCTGGGCACTCCTCCATCCCTTCTTCTCAGCACTATGTTGCCTTTTGGGTCATCCCAGTGGTCATCACCATCAGATTTTTATATTTTCCAACTGTGCTTTAAAATGGCATGTCACAGCCAGGCATGGTGGTACACGCCTTTAATCCCAGCACTCGGGAGGCAGAGGTAGGAGGATCACCCTGAGTTCAAGGCCACCCTTGAGACTAGTTAATTTCAGATAAGCCTGGACCAGAGTGAGACCCTACCTCAAAAAAAAAAATGGTATGTCAGGGTGTTATAGTCAATCCCCATCCATCCCCAGTCCTGCTGGGCACTTAGTTACAGGCCCAGCTGAGATCCATCCCCAATCAACACTTCTTAAAAGCCATGGGGAGCAGACCCCGATCCATACATCTCCAACCCTTGGGTCAAAAAATCATACTCATTATGTAACCGTTTTTGTAACCTTTACAGAAAACACAAATCCAATGAACATAAAATATCAGCTATTTTCATCACTTTATGATCTTTTTAAAGTCCTCATAAATCTTGTTTATTACTCCCTCATAGTCTCGTTCATTCTGTGCACTCATTTTCTGTTCTGTTTATTTCACTTAAAATTATTTCTATATGTTGACATAGCCTACTTATTTTTAGTAGTTATAACGAATTACTGAAATTAATTTACCCTAGTTTGCTCAAACATACCTCAGTTGTTGAACATTTAGGGTGTTTAATTTTTCAGTATTAGAAAAGATACGTTTCAAACATTTTTTTTTATCAGCATTACCTTTTTTGGTTCTTTTTGATCATTCCTTGGAACATAATCCTTAAAGTAAAATTACCAAGTCAAAGGGCATAAAAAATTTAGCTTTGTTATGTATTGGCGGTTGTTTTCCAGAAAAAGAAAATGCATCAGTTTGCATTACCATGAAGAGTGTTTGGGCATTCTTATTTCCATTATAGTTTGTTTGACAGAATAGGAGTGATAATAGGAAAATATTCTGGAATATTTTACATCATTAAATTTAGAATATTTTACATTAAATTTTGATGTTTAACATTAGTTTCTGGAAGTTATTTGTTGACTTGCTTGGCAACTCAGTGAAAATGTCAGAATCCAAGTACAGTGCGCAGGGCCAGCGTGCTCTCCCCTTAGCCTACTTAGCTGCAGATTGATGGCTAACCAGGTAATAATGGAGAAGAAATGCCCCAGATTGGTCTCGTTTGAATTATCTTGAAGGTATTGCTTTTAGTATTTGGGACATGGGGATTTTTTTTCTCCAGGGCTGGACTTGAATTAAATGCTCAACTATATTTAAACACTTGGCTCCCTGGGAGGTGGGATAATCTTGTCTTTTCTTAGGTCACCCATCCATTCTTGCTGTTAAATCCCTGATGGGGAAGGAGGCTGCTGGAGGTCCAAGGACATTCCTGTCAGATCCCAGCAGCTCTCAAGCATCTTTTCTGTTGAGTCCTGACTTCCAGAGGCTAGCCCAGCACCTGACACTTGTGAGGTACCTAATAAACAGTTACTCAAGCCGGGCGTGGTGGCGCATGCCTTTAATCCCAGCACTCGGGAGGCAGAGGTAGGAGGATCACCATGAGTTCAAGGCCAGTCTGAGACTACATAGTGAATTCCAGGTCAGCCTGGGCTACAGCAAAACCTTACCTCAAAAAAAAAAGTTCGCCGGGCGTGATGGCTCATGCCTTTAATCCCAGCACTCAGGAGGCAGAGGTAGGAGGATCACCATGAGCTCGAGGCCACCCTGAGACTACATAGTGAATTCCAGGCCAGCCTGGACCAGAGTGAAACCCTAAACCAAAAAACAAAAAAAAAAAAAAAAAAAAAGGTAGTGAGAGATGAAAATTCCTTCATAGTCACATTGAGGATGTTAGAGTGTTTGCACAAACTTGTACTGCATGCATTTCTGAACATTTGACCTCTTGTGCAGATGTGTAAAATGCCGGTAAACACACCTGAAAACCCCTGGAAGGTGAGTCCTCAAGAAGAACGGGTGCGGAAAGACTTGAGGAACACCCACCTTGTGTTCAGCATTGACCCCAAAGGCTGTGAAGATGTGGACGACACGCTGTCAGTCAGAACCTTAAATAACGGCAACCTGGAACTTGGGGTCCACATAGCAGATGTCACACACTTTGTGGCGCCCAATTCATACATTGATGTTGAAGCTAGAACAAGGTAACCCTCTTTTTTATCAGCACTGTGTGTGTGTGTGCATGAGCACACCCTTTATATCTATGCTAGTTTCAGATACTTAAAACATATTTCTTGTTTGTGTAATTCTGAAGATCCCTTCCCCAAGGGGGGAAAAAGTCTTCTCCTTTAGGAAAACAGTTCCTTGATCAATTTATATGTCCTGTTTGTTGGTTTGAGGTAGGGTCTTACTCCATCTCGGGCTGATGGAGAAGTTATTCTGTAGCCCAGGCTGGCCTTGAATTAATGGCAATCCTCCTACCTCAGCCTCTCCTGAGTACTGGGATTAAAGACATGAGCCACCATGCCTGGCTTAAATGTCCTTTTCTTTTTATTTATTTATTTATTTATTTATTTATTTATTTATTTATTTATTTATTATTTATTCATTTAGTTGAGAGAGAGGGAGAGAGAAAGGCAGATAGAAAGAGAGAATGGGTGCACCAGGGCCTCCAGCCACTGCTCAAAAATTCCAGACCCATGCACCACCTTGTGTTTCTGGCTTTACACGGGTCCTGGGGAATCGAACCTGGGTCCTTTGGATTTGCAGGCAAGCACTTTAACCACTAAGCCATCTCTCTAACCCTCCTTTTATTTTTTATTAGAAGAGATATATTTTGGGCTTGAGAGATGGCTCAGCAGCTAAAGGTGCTTGTTTACAAAGACTGCTGGCACTGGTTCTGTTCCCCACATAAAAACAGTTGCACAAAGTGGCATGTGCATCTTATTTCCTTTTTAGTGTTACTAAATAATTTATTAGGACTGGAGAAATGGCTTAGCAGTTAAGGTGCTTGCCTGTGAAGCCAAAGGACCCAGGTCCGATTCTCCAGTACCTACAGAAACCAAATGTACAAGGTGATACATGCATATGAAGTTTGTTTGCAGTGGCTAGAAGCCTTGGCATTCCCATTTTACAAAGGACTGAAGAGATGGCTTAGTGGTTAAGGCATTTGTCTGCAAAGCCAAAGGATCCCAGTTTGATTCCCCGGGACCCACGTAAGCCAGATGCACAAGGGGGCACATGCATCTGGAGTTCGTTTGCAGTGGCTGCATGCCCTAGTGCATTCTCTCTCTTTCTCTGCCTCTTTCTCTCTCAAATGAATAGATATTTTTTAAAAATTTCAAAAGGTGTTGGAGTGATAGCAGTTAAGGCACTTGTCTGGGAACCCTAAGGACCCAGGTTTAATTCCCCAGTAACCACATAAGCCAAATGTACAAGGTGGTGTATGTGTCTGGTTTAAACAAGAATTTATTAATCCAAATTTATTAATCCATATATTAACATATATGACTTACTAGAAAAACAATTGTCTCTTTTTCCTATTGTTTGGAGTCTTTTAAAACTTTTTTTAAAAAAGATTTTATCTTTATTTATTTATTTATTTATTTATTTATTTATTTTGAGACAGAGAGAGGGAAAGAGAGGAAGAGTGAGGATGGGCATGCCAGGACCTCTAGCCACTGCAAACAAACTCCAGACGATGTGCCACCATGTGCATTTGTCTTACGTGGGACATGGAGAATCGAACTGGGGTCCTTAGGCTTTGCAGGCATGCACCTTAACTGCTAAGCCATCTCTCCAGCCCCCTTTTTAAAACTATTTTACATATTGTTTCCTAGGTTGAAATAGATAAAATTTTATGTGTAATACACTATACAGATTCTAGATTTTTTTTTTTTTTTTTTTTTGGTTTTTCGAGGTAGGGTCTCACTCTGGCCCAGGCTGACCTGGAATTCACTATGTAGTCTCAGGGTGGCCTTGAACTCACGGCGATCCTCCTACCTCTGCCTCCCGAGTGCTGGGATTAAAGGCGTGTGCCACCACGCCCGGCTCAGATTCTAGATTTTTATGCTTCAATTTTCTTTTCTTTTCTTGTTTGTTTGTTTTTCAAGGTAGGGTCTCATTCCAGGCTGACCACCATGTCTCAGGGTGGCCTTGCTCAGATTGCTGGGATTTTTATGCTTCAGATTTTTTTTCTTTTCTTTTCTTGTTTGTTTGTTTTTCAAGGTAGGGTCTCATTCCAGGCTGACCTGGAATTCACTATGTAGTCTCAGGGTGGCCTCAAACTCATGGTGATCCTCCTACCTCTGCCTCCCGAGTGCTGGGATTAAAGGCGTGCGCCACCACACCCAGCTATGCTTCAATTTTCTCATGCATCCAAGATATGTGTCAGTTTGGTTTTTTCCCTATATCAGTGGAAGACTATTCAGCTCAAAGCAATATTACCTAGGAAAGTAGGCACCTGGGAGCTGTTTCATTCGACAATGTGCTGTGCTGTATGAAGAGTGGCGGCCTCGGGAGCCCTCCTGAGGTCTTGGCCATCCCTTCCTACAGCGCATGCTGTCAGCAGTTCTGCTGAAGGTCAGTTATTGCACATGTGTCATTCATCTGCAGGGCCACCACTTACTACCTAGCAGACCGGCGCTACGACATGCTGCCCTCTGTCCTCAGTGCTGACCTGTGCTCTCTCCTGGGAGGCGTTGATAGGTGAGTGAATTGTTTTCATCTTCACAGCCTGTCCAGGCTGGTCTGAGATGCCTGGTGCCCTGCTTGGGCTCTCCGTTGTCTAATATGCCTCCTACTTTGTGCATCTGGCTCTAGGTGGGTGCTGGGGAATTGAACCCTGGCTGGTAGGCCTTGTAAGCAAGCACCTTTATTGCTGAGCCACCTCCCAATCCTGATATGCCCTCCCTGCTTGTTTTCCCAGATACTTCCCCATACTCTCCACCACATGGTTTCAGCAGCTTTCTTTTTCTTTTCTTGTTTTTGTTTCTTGAGGTAGGGTCTCACTCTGGCCCAGGCTGACCTGGAATTCACTGTGTATTCTCAGGGTGGCCTCGAACTCATAGTGATCCTCCTGCCTCTGCCTCCTGAGTGCTGGGATTAAAGGCGTGCTCCACCATGCCCAGCAACAGCTTTATTTTTCCAGCCTTCCCTTCCCCGCTCTTTTTTCTCTTTGCTTCCTTCCCACTGTTAATTTGGTAAAGTCTGGGGGGAGCTCCACTTTCTCTGGTAGAAGCTGTTTTGTGTGAGGATCTTGAGGTTAGAACGTTTTTATTTGTTTAAATGTTGTATTTATCAATGAATAAGGTAGTTAAATTAGTCCAAAATTTACAGGTTCCAAAAGATTTAATAAAATGCTTTTCCTAGGGCCAGAGACATGGCTTTGCCTGCAAAACCTAAAGATCCAAGTTTGATTCCCCAGTATCCACATAAGCCAGGTGCACAAGGTGACACATGCTTCTGGAATTCATTTACAGGGGCTAGAAGTCCTGGCATGCCCATTCTTTTTATCTGCCTCTTTCTCTCTCTAACAAATAAAAATAAATAAAATAAATATTTTTTTAAAAATTATCTTCCTGGTTAGGCATGGTAACTCATGTCTTTAATTCCAGCACTTGGAAGGCAGAGGTAGGAGGATTGCTATGAGTTCAGGGCCACCCTGAGACTATATAGTGAATTCCAGGTCAGCCTAGGCTAGAGTGAGACCCTACCTAAAAAATAAAAAGCTCTTCCTATCATTTTCACCTTAGTTACCAGTTTTTTATATATTTTTCTATTTTTAATACACATAAGCATGAATGTATGATTTTTTTATGCAAATGTTATTTTATGGATATAATATCTATACATAGTATATAAAATTTACAGGATATATTCTGTACTTTATATAATGTAAATTATATACATACTGTATAGTTTATATATTTATAAATTATGCAAAAAATATTTTATTTGAGCCAGGCATTATGACACATGCCTTTAATCCCAGCATTTGGGAGGTAGAAGTACAAGGATCACTGTGAGTTCAAGGCTAGCCTGGGCCTACAAAGTAAAAAAAAAAAAAAAAACCAAACCAACAAAAAAAAGATAGAAAAAATAAAAACAACAGAAATGTAGTGTATATCTATATCACACATGTATATATGCTAATTAAGAGGATCTTGAGGTTAGAACGCTTTTTATTTGTTTAAATGTTGTATTTATCAATGAATAAGGTAGTTAAATTAGTCTAAAAATTTACAGGTTCCAAAAGATTTAATAAAATGCTTTCCTAGGGCCAGAGACATGGCTTTGCCTGCAAAACCTAAAGATCCAAGTTTGATTCCCAGTATCCACATAAGCCAGGTGCACAAGGTGACACATGCTTCTGGAATTCATTTACAAGGGCTAGAAGTCCTGGCATGCCCATTCTTTTATCTGCCTCTTTTCTCTCTAACAAATAAAAATAAATAAAATAAATATTTTTTTAAAAATTATCTTCCTGGTTAGGCATGGTAACTCATGTCTTTAATTCCAGCACTTGGAAGGCAGAGGTAGGAGGATTGTTATGAGTTCAGGGCCACCCTGAGACTATATAGTGAATTCCAGGTCAGCCTAGGCTAGAGGAGACCCTACCTAAAAATAAAAAGCTCTTTCCTATCATTTTCACCTTAGTTACCAGTTTTTCATATATTTTTCTATTTTTAATACACATACATGAATGTATGATTTTTTATGCAAATGTTATTTTATGGATATAATATCTATACATAGTATATAAAATTTACAGGATATATTCTGTACTTTATATAATGTAAATTATATACATACTGTATAGTTTATATATTTATAAATTATGCAAAAAATATTTTATTTGAGCCAGGCATTATGACGCATGCCTTTAATCCCAGCATTTGGGAGGTAGAAGTACAAGGATCACTGTGAGTTCAAGGCTAGCCTGGGCCTACAAAGTGAAAAAAAAAAAAAAAAAACCAAACCAACAAAAAAAAGATAGAAAAAATAAAAACAACAGAAATGTAGTGTATATCTATATCACACATGTATATATGCTAATTAACACCTTTAAATTTTTTTTTTTTTTTTTTTTTGGTTTTTGCAAGGTAGGGTCTCACTCTGGTCCAGACTGACCTGGAATTCACTCTGTAGTCTCAGGGTGGCCTCGAACTCTCGGCGATCCTCCTACCTCTGCCTCCCGAGTGCTGGGATTAAAGGCGTGCGCCACCACGCCCTGCTAAAATTTTTTTTTATCATTAACAACTTCTATAATTATAAACAATAAACCATGATAATTCTCTCCCCCCTCACTATCCCCTTCACAACTCCACTCTCCGTCATATCCCCCCCCCATCAGTCTCTTTTATTTTGATGTCATGATCTTTTCCTCCTATTAGAGTGGTCTTGTGTGGATATCCAGCCCATTTTGTGTCTGGAGGAGCACATTGTAAGGAGTCATACCCTTCCTTTGGCTCTTACATTCTTCCTGCCACCTCTTCCACAATGGACCCTGAGTCTTGGAAGATGTGATAGAGATGTTTCAGTGCTGATCACTCCTCTTTCCCTTCTTCTCAGCACCATGGTCAACACCTTTTCTTGGAAAGCAACATTGTATCTTGGAGAGCATTCTGTGTTAGTAGTGGTTTATCTGGGGAAATGTGGATAGTTTCAAGTCTTTTTGTTTATCTGTTTGTTTGTCAACACCTTTTCTTGGACAGCAACATTGTATCTTGGAGAGCATTCTGTGTTAGTAGTGGTTTATCTGGGGAAATGTGGATAGTTTCAAGTCTTTTTGTTTATCTGTTTGTTTGTCAACACCTTTTCTTGGACAGCAACATTGTATCTTGGAGAGCATTCTGTGTTAGTAGTGGCTTATCTGGGGAAATTTGGATAGTTTCAAGTCTTTTTGTTTTTGTTTGTTTGTTAAGGTAGGGTCTTGCTCTAGCCCAGGGCAACCTGGAAATTACAATGTAGTCTCAGAGAGGCCTGGAACTCACTGCAGTCCTCCTACCTCTGCCTCCCAAGTGCTGGGGTTAAAGGTGTGCGCCAACACGCCTGGCAGGTTCCAATCTTGCTGTTACAAATCCAAACTGAATCACTTTGAGCATAGCTCACTTCACATTTAAAAACAAATACAATATACCTGAAAAGAACTTCATGGAAGCAAAACTGTCAAGTGCATGCCTTTGTATTTATTCAGATCAACATAAGTAGCTTGTGCTCCCCAGAGGATACACCAATAATCTTGCCATCATGGGTGCTTTTGAGTGCTTGCTATCCACAGCCTTGTCCCCACTCCCCCACCCGTATGTTGTACCCTTTCATTTCAGTCTGTTGATAGATGAAAACTGGTGTCTTTAGTTTTAATTTACATTTTCTACTATGTTAACCACTTTTACATGTAAGGAGATTTGTGTATCCTTTTCTGTGAACCACTTCATCCTTCTTGTCTAGTTTTCACTTGCCAGTGTGATATAGCACTGATTTGTAAGAACTCTACATATTAAGAAAATTCAGAAGCCGGGCATGGTGGCGCACACCTTTAATCTCAGCACACGGGAGGCAGAGGTAGGAGGATCGCCGAGAGTTCGAGGCCATCTTGAGACTACCTAGTTAATTCCAGGTCAGCCTGGACCAGAGTGAGACCCTACCTTGCAAAACAAACAAACAACAAAAAAGAAAAGAAAAGAAAAGAAAAGAAAAGAAAAGAAAAGAAAAGAAAATTCAGGGCTAGAGGGATTGTTATGGCATTTGTCTGCAAAGCTAAAGGACCCAGGTTTGATTCCCCAGGACCCACGTAAGCCAGATGCACAAGGGGGCACATGCATCTGGAGTTTACAGTGGCTAGAAGCACTGGTGCGCCTATTCTCTCTCTTTCTCCCTCCTTCTTTCTCTGTCAAATAAATAAGTAATAAAATATTTAAAAAAGAAAAAGAAAATTCACCTTTTGGGCTAAGGAGATGGCTCAGTGGTTAAGGAGCTTGCCTGCAAAGCTTGGGTTCGAGTCCCCAGTCCCCATATAAAGCCAAATGCACAAGGTGGCATAAACATCGGGAAATTTACCTTTTAATGTATGAGTTATGAATATAAAAGCTTTTAAATGAAGTGTTTTGTGGCAAGCTGGCTTTTTGTAAATGAACCTTTTCCAATTAAGCTGTTGACAAGATTGATACCATAGCTCGTGGCCATCCTGTAGGATTGGAAAGCTGTGTTCTAATTTCCCAGGGCACTAAATAGACTTGACTCCTAGTGCCAAGCTATCTAATCAAAAGGGGAGAGATGTAAAGTCTTACATATGATGTGTGAGCTCATTTCAGATTCGTTCAGCCTGACTTTGTCTGCAAAGCTAAAGGACCCAGGTTTGATTCCCCAGGACCCACGTAAGCCAGATGCACAAGGGGGCACATGCATCTGGAGTTTACAGTGGCTAGAAGCACTGGTGCGCCTATTCTCTCTTTTTTATTTGCTAAGTTGCACGAGTTCATGTGCACATGCACATCAGGGCCTCCTGCCACTACAAATAAACGCTAGACACCTGTGCCACTTTGTGTCCAGCTGTACACGGGTGCTGAGCAGTTGTGCCTGGGTCAGTAGTCTTTGCAAGCAAGCACCTTTAACTGCTGAGCCATCCCTTGAACTCACAGCATTCCTCCTACCTCTGCCTCCCGAGTGCTGGGATTAAAGGTATGCACCACTATCCCTGACCTTAAATTTGTTTGTTTTGTTTTGTTTTTGTAGGTAGGGTCTCCCTCTAGCCTAGGCAGAATGACCTGGAATTCTCTCTGCAGTCTCATGGTGGCCTCTAATTCAAGGCAATCCTCCTACCTCTGCCTCCCAAGAACTGGGATTAAAGGCATGGGCCACCATGCCCGGCTTTTAAAATACTTTTTAATGATAGAGTTGTTGGTCTAAGACACTAGACCAAAAACCTGTGGTAATGTCATTTCTTTCAAGGTAGATTCGAGATCAAGTTCAAGAGCGGAGGGCTGGACAGATGGCTTAGCAGTTAAGGCACTTGCCTGCAAAACCGAAGGAACCAGGGTTGATTCCTCAGTACCCATAAAAACCAGACACACAGTGACACATGTGTCTGAAGTTCCTTTGCAGAGGCTGGGAGGCCCTGGTGCACCCATTCTCTCTATGTGCCTATCTCTCTCAAATAAATAAATAATTTTTTTTTTTAATGGAATGGAGGGCTGGAGAAGATGGCTAGCAGTTAAGGAATTAGAATTTGCCTAAGCCAAAGGACCCCAGGACCCATGTGTGTCAGATGCACAAGGGGGCATATGTGTCTGGAGTTCTGCTTTTGCAGTGGCTGGAGGCCCTGGCACACCCATTCTCTCTTTCTCTCAAATAAATAAATAAATATTTATATTAATTTTTTTAAAAAAATAGAATGGATTTGCTGAAAAAAAGATGGTTTAGTGGTTAAGGCACTTGTCTACAAAGCCTAATAACACAGGTTCAATTACCTAATAATTTTAAAGTTAGTTGCACAAAGTGGCACATGATTCTAGAATTCATTTGCAGTGGCTAGAGGCCCTGGTGTGTCCATTCTTTCTCGGCCCTTTCTGCTTGCAAATAATAAAATAAAAATATTTTTAGCTGGGCATTGGGGCACACAACTTAATCCCAGCACCAGGAGGCAGAGGTAGGAGAATAAACATGAGTTCAAGGCCACCCTGAGACTACATAGTGAATCCCAGGTCAGCCTGGGCTAGAGCGAGACCCCACCTCAAAAAACCACACTCAAAAAAAAAAAAAAAAAATTATATATTTTTTTAGCCAGGCATGGTGGCACACACCTTTAATCCCAGCACTTGGGAGGCAGAGGTAGGGAGGATCAGATTGCTGTGAGTTTGAGGCCAGCTGAGTTACATAGAGAATTCCAGGTCAGCCTGGGCTAGGGTAGAGACCCTACTTGAAAAAAACAAATGAGAAGATTAAAAGTCAATAAAAATTTAAAAAAAAAAATGAGAACGGAATGGTGATGATGTCCATGTTCCCAACTTTGTAGGTATGTGAGAGCGCCATGTGGGAGTTGGATAAGAACCTATGAAATTCAGAAGGTGTGGTATGGCAGAACCATCATTCATCAGCTTACAAACTATTCTTATGAAGCTGCCCAGGAACTCCCCTGGAGGGAAACCTCAGCATTGTTGATGACATTCCTGAATTCAAAGACATGGACGATGAGAGCAGACAAGCCAAGTTGGAAGAGTTATGGGCACTTGAAAGCTAACTGACATTGCCGCCATTCACAGCACAAAAGTGGGACTGCTGGGCCCTGGAACTGAAGGCATAGA
The DNA here is from genome assembly GCA_036365145.1 of Orientallactaga sibirica. NCBI lineage: Eukaryota > Metazoa > Chordata > Mammalia > Rodentia > Dipodidae > Orientallactaga > Orientallactaga sibirica. The sequence goes on from JAEOAD010000016.1 coordinate 13,465,922, forward strand.
GGTTCAATCCAGCTGGATGACAAAAAGAACATCCATGACCTCATCCTCAAGCAGCTCTGGAAGTCCATGAGACGACGTGGCCATGCATGATCCTGGCCAACCACTGGGTGGCTAAGAAGATCTGGGAGAGCTTCCCTCATCAGGCCCTTTGCGCCAGCACCCACCTCCACACCAGGAGTTTTTTTCTGAGTCTGGAATGTGCTAAGGGGGCTAAAGGATTCCTCATAGACACTAGGTACTCTTCCTCTTTTATTATTATTTTTTTAATGCAGGTCTTGCTTTTCCTAGGCTAACCTGAAATTTACTACGCAGTCTTAGGGGGTGGCATTGAACCCCAGCAGTCCTCCTACTCTGGGCCTCTTGAGTACAGGGATTACAGGCATTACAGGATTACAGGGAGTACTATATTTTTTTTTTTGATCTTATGGTGCCTCTCTCACGTGGCAACTCCTGAGGCAGAAGGAGCAAAGTAGTCTGAGATCAGGCTGGCTACTTCAAGAGGACTCTAAACTGGGCATGGTGATGCACACCTTTAATCCCAGCACTGGGAGGCAGAGGTAGGATTGCTGTGAGTTTTGAGGTTACTCTGAGACTAAGTAGTGAATTCCAGGTCAGCCTGGGCTATAGTGAGACCTCACTAAAAACCAAAAAGAGGACTCTGTTGCTTAAGGTATTTTTTTTAAATATTATTTTTGTCAATATGGATTGTTTGGCTTCTGCCTTCAAGTAGCAGTACCTGTTTGATGTTTGAAAGCCACCTGCAGCAGACACACAGGCCAAGTGATTTGATATACTTCCTCTTGATTAGTTTTGATGGTGTTGAGTTGGTGGCCAATCATTTATTTACTACAGGCAGGGAAATTAAGTCTAGGGGCTAAACAATGTACCCAGAACTTAATAGTCAATCAGGCCAGAGTCAAGATTTGAGTCCCAAATCCATCAAAGTACCTGTTCGTGACCACTCCCCATTTTCACTCTAACTGCACCAGACCTGAATTACAGGATATCATTAGTTCAATATACTTCTATTTCCAAAGGTTTAAAAATTATTTTCAAAGCCAGGCATCATGGTATACATCTTAATCCCAGCACTCAGAGAGACAGAGGTAGGTGGATCCCCTCGTGGAGTTCAAGGCCACCCTGAGGCTGCATAGTGAATTCCAGGTCAGCCTGGGCTAGAGACTCTACATCAAAAAGAAAGAAAGAAAGAAAGAAAGAAAGAAAGAAAGAAAGAAAGAAAGAAAGAAAGAAAGTTAAAAGAAAGAAAGAAAGAAAGAAAGCAGAAAAGAGAAAGAAAGGAAGAAAGAAAGGGAGAGAGAAAGAGAGGGAGTGGGAGGGAGTGGAGAAGGAAGGAGGGAAGGAAAGAAAGGGCTAAAGAGATGGCTTAGCAGTTACAGCTTTTTCGGCTCACAAAGCCAAGGATCCTGGTTGCCCGACCTCCAGGTCCCACAAGCCAGATGCACAAGCCAGTGCATGCATCTGAGTTGATTTGCAGTGGCTAGAGGCCCTGGTGCACCCATTCTCCCACCCTGTCTCAAATAAATAAATATTTTGAAAAATATATTTTTAGGCTAGATGTGGTGGCACACACCTTTTTTTTCTTTCTTTGAGTGCAGGCACGACTCCCAACTCAGGCTGACTTGGAATTCACTGTATAGTCCTCAGGGTGACCTGAACGAGACAGGTGATCTTCTACCCTGCCTCGTGAGGCTGGCACATGCCTTTAATCCAAGCACCCAGGAGGCAGAAGTAGAAGGATTATGACCTTGAGACCAGCCCAAGACAAACCCCTGGTCAGCTCAGCTAGAGTGAGACCTCACATATATATTGGGATAAATTGATCACTGCTGATATTTCTTTTAAAAGAAAAGTTAATAGGTTTTTTTATCTGAATTCCAGATCAGCCTGGACTAGAATGAGACCCTACCAAAAAAAAAAAAAAAAATTTACTGACTCTAACAGAGACAGTGAGAGAGAGAGATTGGGCACCCAGGGCCTTTAGCCATTGTAAATGAACTCCAGAGGCATGCTCCACTTTGCATCTGGCTTTATGTGGTTATTGAGAATCAAACCCGAAAACATCTGGTCTTGCAGGCAAAGCACCTTAACTCAAGCCATGTCTCCATGCTTCTTCTTCTCTTTCTTGATGGGGGTCTGTAAGTGCCAGCATCTGCAGTGCAGTGTAGTGATTTGATTCAGGTGTCCCCATAAACTTATGTGTTCTGAATGCTGATGGCACTTGGGAATTAAAGCCCTGAGACATTGCTGTTGGCCGCAGGCTTATGGGTGCAGAAGTCAGCTTCCTCAAGCAGTGTTTTACACACTACCTCCTGTTGTTATTTTCCATCTGATATTGGCCAGGAGGTGGCTTTTGTCAATGTCATTTCTTTCAAGGTAGATTCGAGATCAAGTTCAAGAGCGGAGGGCTGGACAGATGGCTTAGCAGTTAAGGCACTTGCCTGCAAAACCGAAGGAACCAGGGTTGATTCCTCAGTACCCATGTAAAAACCAGACACACAGTGACACATGTGTCTGAAGTTCCTTTGCAGAGGCTAGGAGGCCCTGGTGCACCCATTCTCTCTATGTGCCTATCTCTCTCAAATAAATAAATAATTTTTTTTTTTTAATGGAATGGAGGGCTGGAGAAGATGGCTTCGCAGTTAAGGAATTTGCCTACTAAGCCAAAGGACCCCAGGACCCATGTAAGCCAGATGCACAAGGAGGCATATGTGTCTGGAGTTCGTTTGCAGTGGCTGGAGGCCCTGGCACACCCATTCTCTCTCTCTCTTTCTCTCAAATAAATAAATAAAATATTTATATTAATTTTTTTTAAAAAAATAGAATGGAGGGTCTGAAAAGATGGCTTAGTGGTTAAGGCACTTGTCTACAAAGCCTAATAACACAGGTTCAATTACCTAATACCCTTATAAAGCTAGTTGCACAAAGTGGCACATGATTCTAGAATTCATTTGCAGTGGCTAGAGGCCCTGGTGTGTCCATTCTTTCTCGGTCTCTCTCTTTCTGCTTGCAAATAATAAATAAAAATATTTTTAGCTGGGCATTGGGGCACACAACTTTAATCCCAGCACTCAGGAGGCAGAGGTAGGAGAATAAACATGAGTTCAAGGCCACCCTGAGACTACATAGTGAATCCCAGGTCAGCCTGGGCTAGAGCGAGACCCTACCTCGAAAAACCACCAAAAAAAAAAAAAAATTATATATTTTTTTAGCCAGGCATGGTGGCACACACCTTTAATCCCAGCACTTGGGAGGCAGAGGTAGGAGGATCAGATTGCTGTGAGTTTGAGGCCAGCTGAGTCTACATAGAGAATTCCAGGTCAGCCTGGGCTAGGTAGAGACCCTACTTCGTAAAAAACAAATGAGAAGATTAAAAGTCAATAAAAATTTAAAAAAAAAAAAAATGAGAACGGAATGGTGATGATGTCCATGTTCCCAACTTTGTAGGTATGCTGTGAGCGTCATGTGGGAGTTGGATAAGAACTCTTATGAAATTCAGAAGGTGTGGTATGGCAGAACCATCATTCGATCAGCTTACAAACTATTCTATGAAGCGGCCCAGGAACTCCTGGAGGGAAACCTCAGCATTGTTGATGACATTCCTGAATTCAAAGACATGGACGATGAGAGCAGACAAGCCAAGTTGGAAGAGTTAGTGTGGGCACTTGGAAAGCTAACTGACATTGCTCGCCACGTCCGCGCACAAAGGGACTGCTGTGGGGCCCTGGAACTGGAAGGCATAGAGGTTCGAATCCAGCTGGATGACAAAAAGAACATCCATGACCTCATCCCCAAGCAGCCTCTGGAAGTCCATGAGACGGTGGCCGAATGCATGATCCTGGCCAACCACTGGGTGGCCAAGAAGATCTGGGAGAGCTTCCCTCATCAGGCCCTTTTGCGCCAGCACCCACCTCCACACCAGGAGTTTTTTTCTGAGCTCCGGGAATGTGCTAAGGCTAAAGGATTCCTCATAGACACTAGGTACTCTTCCTCTTTATTATTATTATTTTTTTTAATGCAGGGTCTTGCTTTTCCTAGGCTAACCTGAAATTTACTACGTAGTCTTAGGGTGGCATTGAACTCCCAGCAGTCCTCCTACTTGGGCCTCTTGAGTACAGGGATTACAGGCATGCGCCACCACACCCAGCAGAGGGATGGCAGGGAGTACTATACTTTTTTTGATCTTATGGTGCCTTCTCTTACGGTGGCAACTCCTGAGGCAGAAGGAGCGTTAGTCTGAGATCAGGCTGGGCTACTTCAAGAGGACTCTAAACTGGGCATGGTGATGCACACCTTTAATCCCAGCACTCGGGAGGCAGAGGTAGGATTGCTGTGAGTTTTGAGGCTACTCTGAGACTAAGTAGTGAATTCCAGGTCAGCCTGGGCTATAGTGAGACCCTACCTCGAAAAACCAAAAAAGAGGACTCTGTTGCTTAAGGTATTTTTTTTAAATATTATTTTTGTCAATATGGATTGTTTGGCTTCTGCCTTCAAGTAGCAGTACCTGTTTGATGTTTGAAAGCCACCTGCATGCAGAACACACAGGCCAAGGGATTTCATACTTCCTCTTGATTAGTTTTGATGGTGTTGAGTTGGTGGCCATATCATTTATTTACTACAGGCAGGGAAATTAAGTCTAGGGCTAAACAATGTACCCAGAACTTAATAGTCAATCAGGCCAGAGTCAAGATTTGAGTCCCAAATCCATCAAAGTACCTGTTCGTGACCACTTCCCCATTTTCACCTCTAACTGCAATTCAGACCTGAATTACATAGGATATCATTAGTTCGAATATACTTCTATTTCCAAAGGTTTAAAAATTATTTTCAAAGCCAGGCATCATGGTATACATCTTTAATCCCAGCACTCAGGAGACAGAGGTAGGTGGATCCCCGTGAGTTCAAGGCCACCCTGAGGCTGCATAGTGAATTCCAGGTCAGCCTGGGCTAGAGACTCTACATCAAAAAGAAAGAAAGAAAGAAAGAAAGAAAGAAAGAAAGAAAGAAAGAAAGAAAGAAAGAAAGAAAGAAAGAAAGAAAGAAAGAAAGAAAGAAAGAGAAAGAAAGGAAGAAAGAAAGGGAGAGAGAGAGAGAGAGAGGGAGGGAGGGAGGGAGGGAAGGAAGGAGGGAAGGAAAGAAAGGGCTAAAGAGATGGCTTAGCAGTTAAGGCGTTTGCCTACAAAGCCTAAGGATCCTGGTTCGATTCTCCAGGTCCCATGTAAGCCAGATGCACAAGCTAGTGCATGCATCTGGAGTTGATTTGCAGTGGCTAGAGGCCCTGGTGCACCCATTCTCCCACCCTGTCTCAAATAAATAAATATTTTGAAAAATATATTTTTAGGCCAGATGTGGTGGCACACACCTTTTTTTTTTCTTCTTCTTTGAGGTAGGGTACCACTCTAACCCAGGCTGACTTGGAATTCACTGTATAGTCTCAGGGTGACCTTGAACTCACAGTGATCCTTCTACCTCTGCCTCGTAGCTGGCACATGCCTTTAATCCAAGCACTCAGGAGGCAGAAGTAGAAGGATTACTATGAATTTGAGACCAGCCCGAGACAATTTCTGGTCAGCCTGGGCTAGAGTGAGACCCTACATATATATTGGGATAAATTGATCACTGCTGATATTTCTCTTTAAAAGAAAAGCTAATAGGTTTCTTTTATCTGAATTCCAGATCAGCCTGGACTAGAATGAGACCCTACCTCGAAAAAAAAAAAAATTTACTTATTTGCACAGAGACAGGAGACAGAGAGAGATTGGGCACTCCAGGGCCTTTAGCCATTGTAAATGAACTCCAGAGGCATGCTCCACTTTGTGCATCTGGCTTTATGTGGTTATTGGAGAATCAAACCCGAGTCATTCGGTCTTGCAGGCAAGCACCTTAACTCAAGCCATGTCTCCATGCTTTCTTCTTCTTTTCTTGATGGGGGTCTGTGTTACCCCAGTGTAGTGATTTGATTCAGGTGTCCCCCATAAACTTATGTGTTCTGAATGCTGATGGCACTTTGGGAATTAAAGCCTCCTGGAGACAGTGTTGTTGGCCGCAGGCTTATGGGTGCTATAGCCAGCTTCCCCTTGCCAGTGTTTGACACACTCTCCTGTTGCTATTTTCCATCTGATATTGGCCAGGAGGTGATGTCCTGCCATCATGGAGCTTCCCCTTGAGTCTGTAAGACAAAATAAACCCTTCCCCCACCCCCACAAGTTGCTTTTGGCCAGGTGTTTTCTGCCAGCAATGTGAACCTGACTGCAACACCAGGATAGTTTCAAACTCCATGCTAAAGTGGTCCTCCTGCCTCAGCCCCTAGATTTCAGGGACTATAAGAGTATGCCACCATGTCTAGGTACTATTTAAAATTTCACTATGGCTCAATAATTTTTGAGATAGCATCTACGTTAGGCTGTCCTCCAACTTTCTATGTAGCCAAGGATGACCTTGGACTTCTTATCCTTCTGCCTTCATTTCTCCAGTGCTAGGATTATAGATGTGTGCTACCACACCTGGTTTATGTACTGTTGAAGAGCAAACCCAGGACTTTGCAAATACTAGGCAAGCACTTTACCAACTGAGCCACATTCATAGTCTCTCAATAATTTTTTTTTTTTTTTTTTTTTTTTTTGAGGTAGGGTCTCACTATAGCCCTGTCCTGGCTGACCTGGAACTCACTATGTAGTCTCAGGGTGGCCATGAACTCATGGCAATCCTCCTACCTCGGCCTCTCAAGTGCTGGGATTAAAGGCATGTGCCACCACACCCAGCTAATAATTTTTTTTTAATTTTAATTTATTTGAAAGAGACAAAAATAGAGTGTGCCAATGAGCATGCTTGACCACAGTAGATGGTCAAGTTCTCGTCAAGGTGATTAACACACTTATATTTAACACTTAAATATAATATCCAAGCCTAAGAATGGGTTTTTGTATTTTATGTATTAAGAATCAGAAGAAAAGCCAGGTATGGTGGTGCACGCCTTTAAACCCAGCACTCAGGAGGCAGAGGTAGGAGGATCGCCGAGAGTTCGAGGCCACCCTGAGACTACATAGTTAATTCCAGGTCAGCCTGGACCAGACTGAGACCTTACCTTGCAAAACCAAAAAAAAAGAATCAGAAGAAAAAAAAAAGAATCGGGCTGAGAGATGGCATAGCAGTTAAGGTGCTTGCCTGCAAAGCCAAAGGACCCAGGTTTGATTCTCCAGAACCCATGTAAACAAAACAACAGAAAGAAATTTTAAAGTGACACTTTTTTTTATTTCTTGGTTTTTCAAGGTAAGCTCTCACTTTCAGCGATTCTCCTACCTCTGCCTCATAAGTACTGGGATTAAAGGCACCAACACCATCACGCCCAGCTGACACTTTTTGTTCAACCACAATAGCAAACTAGGTTTCTATAGTTAGTTGCTTCTGAAATTAGAAAAAGTAAATAAGCTGAGTGTGGTGGCGCATGCACGCCTTTAATCCCAGCACTCGGGAGGCAGAGGTAGGAGGATCACCACGAGTTCACGGCCACCCTGAGACTACATAGTGAATTCCAGGTCAGCCTAAGCTACAGTGAGACCCTACCTTGAAAAAATAATAGTAATAATAAAATAAAGTAAATATAACTGCTGGTAGATGAAAATATTCACGCCAGTGGGTGAAGCTTTCCCACTAAAAGTGCTATTTGTAGATTTGGTTTTGGTGACTACATCATGGTTTCTCTGTTCTTTGCCAGGTCCAATAAAACACTGGCTGATTCTCTAGATAAGGCAAATGACCCCAATGACCCGGTTGTAAACAGGCTGCTGCGCTCCATGGCCACTCAGGCCATGTCCAACGCACTCTATTTCTCCAGCGGCTCACGTGCCGAGGAAGAGTTCCACCATTATGGTGAACGGTGACTTCTTCTCTGTGGGGCGGGGGCCTTGGGAAAGTGTCGTAGAAAGCACATGTGCAGATATTTTATTTTGATCTTTTGGTTTCTTTTTGAAGGTCTTGCATTAGATAAGTACACCCACTTTACTTCCCCAATAAGAAGATACTCAGATATTGTAGTACACCGACTGCTAATGGCAGCCATTTCAAAAGATGAAGAAATGGACATTAAGGAAAATTTGTTCAGCAACAAAGATCTTGAGGAATTATGCAGACATATCAACAACAGAAACCGAGTAAGAAGGCATTTTAAAATTCTCTTACTTACCATCTCTTGTTGAGAATATCAATTTTATTGTATAGAGAATGAAGTACATATGTTTTAGCAAGTTCGTTATTTTTTTTCTTTTTTTGTTTTTGGTTTTTCGAGGTAGGGTTTCACTCTAGTCCAAGCTGACCTGGAATTCACTCTGTAGTCTCAGGGTGGCCTCGAACTCACAGTAATCCTCCTATCTCTGCCTCCCGAGTGCTGGGAGTGAATTTGAGATTTGTTTGTTTGTTCTTTGTTTTTCAGGTAGGGTCTCCCTCCAGTCCATGCTGACCTGGACTTCATGATGTAGTCTCTCAGGGTGGCCTTAAACTCACAGTGATTCTCCTACCTCTGCTCCCCATCCCCAGTGCTGGGATTAAAGGTGTCTGCAACCAAGCCTGGCCTGAAAGATTTTTTTTTTAATATTTTTATTTTATTTATTTATTTGAGAGAAAGAGGGGGAGAGGAAGAGAGAATGGGCGCACCAGGACCTCTACCCACTGCAAATGAACTCCAGGTGCATGTGCCACCTTGTGTGCATCTGGCTTACGTGGGTCCTGGGGAATCGAATCGAGGTCCTTTAGCTTTGCAGGCAAGTGCCTTAACAGCTAAGCCAACTTCCCCAGCCCTTGAAAGATTTTTTTTAAGGTGAGGTCTCACTGTGTGGCAGACTAGCCTGACACATGAGGCACAAGTGGTCCTGCAGCTCAGCCCCAGATGCAGGTACAGGCTTGCACTTGTGCCAGGCTCATCTTTGAGAGATTTGACAGTGGGTTAGATGTTTTTCCCAAAAGGTGAAATGTAAAGCTTCAAGTATCTGGGTGTGGTAGTACATACCTATAATCCTGCAATCAAGAGCCCGAAGCAGGAGGATTGCCAAGTTGGAGACCAGCGTGGGCTACATTAGCAAAACCATGTCTGAAAATCAACAAGTATGTAAAAGGTTCAAGCAGCATGTAAACAGCCTGAAGATCATATGCATGTTAGGCAAGATGCTCCCATCTGAGCTTCGTCCCCAGCTACTGCTAGCACTACTATGAAAAGGCACTGGCTGGGCATGATGGTACATGTCTTTAATTCCAGCTCTCAGGAGGTAGAGATAGGAGGATTGCTGTGAGTTCCAGGTAAGCCTAGGCTAGAGTGAGACCTTACCTCAAAAAAATAAATAAATAAAATAAAAAAATAAATAAATAAATAAATAAATAAATAAATAAATAAATAAAAAATACGGGGCTGGAGAGATGGCTCAGAGGTTAAGGTGTTTGAATGCCAAGCCTGACAACTAGGGTTCGAATCTCTAGTACTTACATAAAGCCAGATGCAGAGTGGCTCTTGCATCTGGAGTTCCTTTGCAGTGGGCAGAAGCCCTAGTGCATCCATTTTGTCTCTGTTTCTCTTCTGTCTCTCTGTCTTTGCTTGCAAATATATATATACACACATACATCACATATACATGTATATGTACACACTGTACTGCTTGCTGTTGGAAATCTTTGTCACTTAACACATCTGTGACTGGTAGGTCAGAATATCAAATATACTGACAACATCACAGCAGTTATTTTGTATTTATTTATTTATTAGAGACAGAGAGAGGGAGAGAAAGAGTGAGAATGGGTGCACCAGGGCCTCTGGCCACTGCAAACGAACTCCAGACACATGTACCACCTTGTGCATCTGGCTAACGTGGGAGCTGGAGAATTGAACTGGGGTCCTTAGGCCTCACAGGCATGCACTTTAACCGCTAAGCCATCTCTCCAGCCCTGTATTCTACTTTATATATTTCCTAGTATCTACAGGATCACACAGTAGACCACTAGGTGACATAGAAAATGAGAAAACACCCTAAGTTGAAGACCATTTTCTGTATCTGATGGTCTAATTCTATTTTAGAATGTCATAGCCACTGGCCATATTGGCTATTTAAACTTCATTAGAAGCAGAAATTCAGTTCTGTTGGGTAGAAGTATTCTAAGCAATGCAGTTTACAGCCATTCTTGAGTATTCATTAGACTTTTTAGAGTACTGCCTGATACAGTCCTACAAATGGAATTACTGAGCAATTAAATTATGCTGTGCACAATTAAAACTAACTTACTCAGTTGTCTCCGCAGGGTTGACTTACACTTTCACCAAAGATTTTGGTAGGACAGGACTGAAAATTAAGATAAACGGGCTGGGGAGATGGCTTAGCGGTTAAGGTACTTGCCTGTGCAAGCCTAAGGACACGGGTTCGATTCCCCAGTGCCCACATGGGCCAGATGTACAAGGTGGTGTGTGTGTCTGGAGTTTGTTTGCAGTGGCTTGGAGGCCCTGACACACCCATTCTTTCTCTCTTAAATAAATAAAATATTTTAAAACAATTAAAAAAAAAAAAAAAGAAAGAAAATGAAGATTTATATGTGTGGTATCTTTACTGCACTTCTAGTGGACATGCCTCAAATTTGCCAACTAGATCAACTATAAATGTTCCTAGCTTTTTTGTTTTTAGAAATGGGACAGGGAGGAGTCAGGTGTGGTGGCGCACGCCTTTAATCTCAGCACAGGCAGAAGTAGGAGGATCGACATGAGTTTGAGGCCACCCTGAGATTACATAGTGAATTCTAGGTCAGCCTGGGCTAGAGTGGGACCCTACCTCCAAAAACAGGGACTCACTCTGTAGCACTCAGGCTAGCCTCAAACTCATGGCAGTCTTCCTGCCTCAGCCTCCTAGTGTCAGGACTGGAGGCATGAGCCACTCTGGCTAGTTGAGCCCAACCTTGTTTTTTGTTTTGTTTTGTTTTTTTGTTTTTCGAGGTAGGGTCTCGCTGTAGCCCAGGCTGACCTGGAATTCACTCTGTAGAATGAACTCACAGCAGTCCTACCTCAGCCTCCTGAGTGCTGGGATTAAAGATGTATGTCCCCGTGCCCGGCTCTGAACCTAACCCTTTTAAAGGCACTTTCTGTGGGAGTGTTGGGGAAGTCGGATCATGGCTGGATCTGTGCATCTTACAGGCAGCACAGCATTCACAGAAGCAGTCTACTGAGCTTTTCCAGTGCATGTACTTCAAAGACAAAGACCCGGAAATGGAGGAGAGGCGCATCGCTGACGGAGTAATTTATTCAATCAGAACAAATGGTGTGCTTGTGTTCATACCAAGGTAGGTTACTTATAGTGTAATGGTTAATAATGGGCCGGTGGGATAGCTCAGCAGTTAAAGCACTTGCTTACAAAGCCTAAGGAAGCCAGGCGTGGTGGCGCACGCCTTTAATCCCAGCACTCGGGAGGCAGAGGTAGGAGGATCGCCGAGAGTTCGAGGCCACCCTGAGACTACATAGTTAATTCCAGGTCAGCCTGGACCAGAGTGAGACCCTACCTTGCAAAACCAAAAAAAAAAAAAACAAAACAAAACAAAGCCTAAGGACCTGGGTTTGATTCCCCTGTACTCAAGTAAAGCCATATGCACAAAGTGGTGCATGCATCTAGAGTTTGTTTGCAGCGGCTGGAGGCCCTGATGCACCCATTCTCTGTCTCCCTGTTTCTCTCTTTGCTTGCAAATAAATAAATTAAATAATTTTTAAAAAAGAAATCATAGATAAAAGTGTAGAACACAAACAGCACATTAGATAGGACTTACGTATTTTTTAAGACTAGGTATATAATTAGTGGTAGAGTACTTGCCTAGCATGTTCAGTGTCTGCCCTGAGTTCAATCCCTAGCACTGCAAAAAAAATTGTGTGTATATATTATATACAGACACATATACTACTTATAAAATTACCAATGTAGCTAGGCAATGTAAAGGCATGGTGGTGCACGCCTTTAATTCCAGCACTCAGGAGGCAGAGGTAGGAGGATCGCCATGAGTTCAAGGCCACCCTGAGACTACATAGTGAATTCCAAGTCAGCCTGAGCTAGAGTGAGACCCTACCTTGGAAAACCAAAAAAAAAAAAAAAAAGACCATATATATATATATATGAAATTATGAAGTAAAGGGGGCAGTTGGAATGTGTGTGCATAGACAGATATAAAATCAATCTTAGGATGTGTTCTTTTGCATGCAGGTGGACCTGTGTGGGCATGTATACACATGTGGTGTTTCCTCAGGTGCTATCCACCTTTTTTTTTTTTTTTTGGCTTTTAGAGGTAAGGTCTCACTCTAGCTCAGGCTGACCTGGAATTCACTATGTAGGCTCAGGGTGGCCTTGAACTCTCGGCGATCTTCCTACCTCTGCCTCCCGAGTGCTGGGATTAAAGGCATGCACCACCTCGCCCGGCCTCTATCCACCTTTTTAATTTTTTTTTTTTTATTTATTCATTTTGAGAGAGAAAGAGGCAGATAGAGAAAGGGCACAGTAGGGCCTCCAGCCACTTCAAAATGAACTCCAGACACATGCGCCCCCTGTTGCATGTGGTTTATGTGTGTACTGGGGAGTCAACCTAGGTCCTTAATCTTCACAGGCGAATGCTTTAAGAGCTAAGCCATCTCTCCAGCCCATTTCTTTTAAATTTTATTTTTATTTATTTGAGAGAGAAAGAATTGGTACACCAGGGCCTCCAGCCCTGGCAAACAAACTGCAGATGCATGGACCACCTTGTGCATCTAGCTTACATGAGTCCTGGGGACTCAAACGTGGGTCCTTTGGCTTTGTAGACGTGCCTTAACCACTAAGCCATCTCTCCAGCCCCCTCCTTTTTGTATCTTTTTTCCCCCAGTTTTTCAAGGTAGGGTCTCACTCTAGCCCAGGCTGACCTGGAATTCACTATGTAGTCTCAGGATGGCCTTGAACTCATGGTGAGCCTGCTGGGATTAAAGGTGTGTGCCACCACACCGGGCCCTTTTTTGTTTTGTTGGTTTGTTTTTGAGACATGGTCTCTCATTGGCCTGGAGCTTAACAAGTAAGTAGACTGGCCCACCAGCAAGCCCTGGCTCTGGGTCCTCGGTGCTGGCCATCACACCCGGCTGTGTTTGTAGTTCTCGGATGAAACCCAAGTCCTCATGCTGGAAAGGCAAGCATTTTACTCATTGAGCCAACTCACCTGCCCAACCTTAGGACTTTCCTTACCTAGCAAAGAATTTTATAATTTTCAGCTGTTTCAGTAAAATAAAAATAAGTTTTGTGATTTAAGCATAGAACATCTGCATACTAGAAACACATTTTGGTTTGTTTATTTTGGTTTTTCGGGTTAGGGTCTCACTCTAGCCCAGGCTGACCTAGAATTCACTATGTAGTCTGTTTTTGTTCTGGCATTGATACAGGTTTGGGATTAAAGGTGCTGCTTATCTAAAAAATAAAGATGGGCTAGTGATCTCGTGTGGTCCAGACAGCCGTTCTGAATGGAAGCCAGGATCTCTTCACCGGTTTCAGAACAAAATCACCTCTACCACAACAGAAGGGGAATCTACTACACTCCATTTGTTTGACCATGTGACAGTAAGTCTAAATTTATGTTATTGTTTTCCATGTAAACAAAAAAAGAATGTAATTTAGCAATTTGTATCTCTTCTGTGACAGGTAAGAATATCTGTACAGGCCTTGCGTTGCCATTCTGATACAATCAGGCTTGAAATAATAAGCAACAAACCATACCTGACACCAAACACGGAACTTTACCAGCAGAGCTCCCTCGTGCTGAAGAGCGAGTTAGTGAAAGAAGTGACCAAGTCTGTGGAAGAAGCTCAGCAGGCGCAGGAGGTCAAAGTGAAGGTCCTCCGGGAAGAGTATGAAGAATACTGCCAAACAAAGGGCAGAAGTCTGTACACCCTTCTAGAGGAGATAAGGGACCTGGCTCTTTTGGATGTTTCAGACAGTTGTGGAGCATGAAATGCTTTTGCTCCATTAAGACTTTTGAATTGTTTTGCCATCTTTTTAAAATTCCCATCTAATTTTGCGTCACTCAGGACTCTAGTTGATTAGCATTATTTCACGTATGTGTAGATTAGTTTCTCAAACTTCATTGAAGTTGACTTAAATAAAGTATAACATGAGCTGGAGAGGTGCCTTAACAGTTAAGGCACTTGCGTGCAAAGCCTAAGGACTCAGGTTCAATTTCCCAGAACCTACATAAAGCCAGATGCACAAGGTGGCACATGCGTCTGGAGTTTGTCTGCAGTGGCTAGAGGCACTGGCATGCCCATTCTCTCTCTATCGTCCTCTTTCTCTCACTCTGTCTCAAATAAATAAATTTAATTTAATTTTTTAAAAAAGTATAACATAAGCCAGGCATGGTGGCACACATCTTTAATCCCAGCACTTGGGAGGCAGAGGTAAGAGTATTGCTGTGAGTTTGAGGCCACTCTGAGACTACATAGTGAATTCCAGGTCAGACTGGACTAGAGAGAGACCCTAGCTTGAAAAGACAAATAATAATAAATTAAAATAATAATAAAAACAGACATTAGTAGTCAATGCATATTTATATCTTTCAAAAAATACTTATTTGGAGAGGGAGAGGATGGGTACACTAGAACCTCTTACAGCAAACAAACACCAGTTGCACATGCCACTTTGTACATCTGGCTTTATGTGGGTACTGCGAAATCAAACCCAGGCCGTGCCTGTGCCTTTAACCACTCACTGAGCCATATCTCCAACCCCCATATTTATATCTTAAAACATTACCCAATTTAGTGCCAAAGCATTCAGTGCACACCTGAAACAGGTTATTAATCATTTATGATGTTGTAGCTATATAAAAACACCAAAAGTTATAAATAGACAAATAAATACCATATTTCAAACAGCAACTTGCATAAGAACTTCACAACATTTTCTTAGTGGAGGCTCTCTAACCTCGTAACAGTTCTGGATGGGGTACAGTTATGAGTGGACATCTCAGAAAGACTGGTCAACTTGTGTTTCCTCTACATTTAACGGCTGATCTTCACTTACAGTATTGGCAGAAGTGTCATCATGTGCACTGGCTACCATGTCTCTGTTTAGTCCACTAGAGTGCGCCTCTTGATCCTCAGCAGTATTAACCTCTTCAAGGGGCTGGGCCCTGGGTGTGTCCATTAACTTGTCTAAAAGAGAAATTACATCTTTGTTACTCATTATAAGCAAATCAAACAACCTTACCTGATAAATACAAATCTGACCTAGGATCAATTAATTAATATTCTGAATAAGCCCATTTTTAAATATTTTATTTATTTGAGGTGGGGAGTCAGGTGTGAGAGAATGAGTGCACCAGGGCCTCTAGCCACTCCAGATGAACTCCAAACAAAATGCGCCACCTTGTGCATCTGGCTTTACATGGGTATTAGAGAACTGAACTCAGGTCCTTTGGCGTCAGGGCCTCTTGCCACTAATAACAAACTCCAGGTGCATACACCACTTAGTGTATCTGGCTTTACATGGATACCGGAGAATTCAACTTCAGTCCTTAGGCTTTGAAGGGAAGTGCCTTAACCACCAAGCCATCTCTCTAGCTCTAAACCTTTTTTTTGTTTGTTTGTTTATTTTTACTGATTTATTTGAGAGACAGAGAGAGAGAGAGAATGGGCATGCCAGGGCCTCCAGCCACTGCAAACGAACTCCAGATGCATGCGCCACCTTGTGCATCTGGCTTACGTGGGTACTGGGGAATTGAGCCTTGAACTGGGATCCTTAGGCATCACAGGCAAGCGTTTAACCACTAAGCCAACTCTGGACCATCTGTGATCCTATATAGAGGGATAAAATTAAGATACTTGTGTTGGGGCTGGAAAGATGGCTTAGAGATAAAGGCACTTGCCTAAAAAGCCAAAGAACCCACATTCGATTCTCCAGGACCCACATAAGCCAGATGCACAGGGTGGTGCATTTGTCTGGAGTTCACTTGCAGTGGCTAAAGGCCCTGGTGTGCCCATTCTCTTTCTCTGCCTCTTTCTCTCTCTCAAATAAATAAAATAAAAAAATAAAAATAGATACTTGGGGTGGATAGATGGCTTAGTGGTTAAGGTGCTTGCTTGCAAAGCCTAAGAACCCATGTTTGACTCTCCAGGTCCCATGCAAGCCAGATGCACAAGGTAACACAAGTGTGCAAGGTCACACATACACAAAAAGTGGCACATCCATCTGGAGTTTGATTGCAGTACTGGAGGTCCTGGCATGCCAAATCTCTCTCGTGCTTTCTCTTTCTCATAAAACAGGGAAAAAAAATAAGACACTTATTTGGAGAAACTTTAAATTGTATTAGTAGCAATTAAATTACAATACAATTAAAATTATATAAGGAGCCTCAAATATCAACCATCACTTATGACAAAGAGGCAACTACTGTGAGTCACCACATCTGCTTATCATTTTAGCATAAAGATAAAGATGGCTTAGGGTTAAGGCACTTTCCTACAGAGCCTAACAACCCAGGTTCAGTTCCCCAGTACCCACATACAACCAGACACACAAAGTGGTGCATGCTTCTGTAGTTCATATGCAGTGGCTAGAGGCCCTGGTGCACCCATTCTCACTTTCTAATAAATAAAAAACAAAATCTTTCAAAAAAAAATATTTTTTTAAAGGGCTGGAGAGATGGCTTAGCAGTTAAGGACTGCAAAGCCTAAGGACCCATGTTCTACTGTCCAGATCTCACGTTAGCCAGACGCACAAAGGTGAGGCGAGTGCAAGCGCAAGGTCGCACATGCCCACTCAGTGGCACAAGCATCTGGAGTTCGATTATAGTGGCTGAAGTCCTGGCATGTCAATTCTCTATCCCCTCTCTCTAAAAAAATAAAAAATATTAAAAATAATTTTTGTTGTTTTTTTTCAAGGTAGTGTCTCACTATAGCTCAGGCTAACCTGGAATTTACTGTGTAATCTCAGGCTGACCTTGAACTCACAGCGATCCTCCTACCTTTGCCTTCTGAGTGCTGGGATTAAAGGCACACCTGGCTAAAAATAAATTTTTAAAAATATATTTTTATTTGTTTGAGAGAAAGAGAGAGAGAATGGGCACACTAGGGCCTCCAACCCCTGCAAACAAACTCCAGATGCATGTGCCCCCTTGTGCATCTGGCTTAAGTGGGTCCTGGAGAGTCGAACTGGGATACTCTGGCTTTGCAGGCAAACACCTTAACTGCCCCAATTTTTTTTTCTTTTCCATGTAGGGTCTCACACTAGCTCAGGCTATCCTAGAATTCACTATGTAGTCTCAGGGTGGCCTTGAACTCACAGCGATCCTCCTATCTCTGCCTCCTGAGTGCTAGGATTAAAGGCATGTGCCATCACCCCCAGCTTAGAATTGTATCTTAAAATAATTTAAGTTTCTGAGCCAGCTTTCCTGGAACATGCCTCTAATTGCAGGAGTCAGGCCACCCTGAGAATACAAAGTGAATTCCAGGTTAGCCTAGGCTAGAGTGAGATCCTATCTGGAAACAAAACAAAACAAAACAAAAAGATACAATTCTAACAAGCTTGCTTCCTGGGACTGAACATAACCTCTTTAAAAACAGCACACTCTGAGGTAGGAGGATCACTGTGAATTCAAGGCCAGCCTGAGAATACAGAGTAAATTCCAGGTCAGCCTTGGACAGAGTGAGACCCAACCTCAGAAAACAAAAAACAAAAACAAAGAAAAACAAGAACAGCACACTCAGGTTAGGCATGGGGCGCACACATTTAATCCCAGCACCTGGGAAGCCAAGGTAGGTGGATCATTGAAAAAAAAAAAACCAGCAAACGCAGGCTGGAGAGATGGCTCAGCAGTTAATGTGCTTGCCTGCAGAGGCTGACTACCTGAGTTCAATTTTCCTGTACTCACGTAAAGCCAGATGCACATATTTTCATGTGACCATTCTCTCTGTCTCTATCTCTTTCTCTGAAAATAAACAAACATATAAGGGCTGGAGAGATGGCTTTGTGGTTAAGGTACTTGCCTAGAAAGCCAGAGGAACCCAGCCGGGCATGGAGCACACACCTTTAATCCCAGTATTCGGGAGGCAGAGGTAGGAGGATCGCCAAGTTTGAGGCCAGCCTGAGAATACATAGTGAATTCCAGATCAGCCTGAACTAGAGTGAAACCCTACCTTGAAATCCCCCCCAAAAGAAAATAAACAAAAAAAGAATAGATCAATATGATTTTCTAAATACATCTTCTATGTTAAATTATCACTTATTTACTTTCTAAAACAACTTGATAAAACAGAATAGTAATAAACTATCCAATATAAAGACTGGAAAAAAAAAAAAAAAACAATGCTGGGTGTGGTGGTTCATGCCTTAAATCCAAGGCAGAGGTAGTAGGATCGCAGTGAGTTCGAGGCCACCCTGAGACTACATAGTGAATTCTAGGTCAGCCTGAGCTAGAGTGAGACCCTACCTGAAAAAAAAAAAAAAAAAAAAAAGAAGAAAAAAAAAAGGGGGATACTAGGGGCTGGAGAGATGGCTTAATGGTTAAAAGCTTGCTTGTGAAGCCTAAGGACCCTGGTTCAAGGCACGATTCCCCAGCACCCATGTAAAGCCAGATGCACAAGGTAGCGCATGCATCTGGAGTTCATCTGTAGTGGCTGGAGGCCCTGGTGTACCCATTCTCTCTCTCTCTCTCTCTCTCTCTCTCTCTCTCTCTCTCTCTCTCTCTCTGTTGCTCTCAAATAAAAATTTAAAAAACATTTTTAAAAAAGAGGATGTTAAAAGTAAGTAAATGACCACCACAGAATGTGCAAATCATAATAAAAGTGACATATTTGAAGCCAGGTGTGTGTCACATCTATAATCCCAGCTACTCAGGAAGCCATGTCATGAGGATTCCAAGGCAAAAGCCATCTCATACAACTCAGAAAGACTGTGTCTCAAAATACAAACTTAGTTTAGCAGGGCGTGGTGGTGCACGCCTTTAATCCCAGCACTTGGGAGGCAGAGGTAGGAGGATCGCTGAGAGTTCGAGGCCACCCTGAGACTACATAGTTAATTCCAGGTCAGCCTGGACCAGAGTGAGACCCTACCTCGCAAAACCAAAAAAAAAAAAAAAAAAAAAAATACAAACTTAGGGCTGGAGAGATGACTTATCAGTAGAGGCACTTGCCTGCAAACCAAAGGACCTAGGTTCAGTTCCCCAAGATCTACATAAAACCAGATACACCAGGTGGCACATGCATCTGGAGTTTGTTTGCAGAGGCTAGAGGCCCAGGTGCATCCATTCTCTCTCTCTTCTCTATCTGCCCCACTCCTAATAAATACATAAATAAATAAAATAAAAACAAAATTTCCTAGTGTGGTGGTGCATGCCTCAAAAAACAAAAAAAGCAGGGTGTGGCAGCACAGGCCTTTAATCCCAGCACTTGGGAGGCAGAGGTAGGTGTATCGCCATGAATTTCAGATCAGCCTGGGGGACCCAGGTTTGAGTCTCTAGATCCCACATAAGCCAGTTGTACATGCATCTGGAGTTCGTTTGCAATGGCTAGAGGCCCTAGTGTACCCATTGTCTTTCTCTCCCCTTTTATCTCAAATAAAAATTTAAAAATAGTAATAATCCATTTTCACATTTATGACCCTAAAAATATGTGTAACATACTTTAAGGAGTCAGGGAGGGCAAACTATTGAAGAACTTATAATTTTTTTGAAAAAAAAAAAATGCGTATCTATTTGAAAGACAAGAGTATAGGCATGCCAGGGCCCTCCTGCCACAGCAAACAAACTCCAAACACATGTGCCATTTTGTGCTTGTGGCTTTACATGGATACTAAGGAACTGAACCCGGCTATCAGGCTTTGCAAGCAAGCACCTTTAACCACTGTGTTATCACTCCAGCCCTAGAATTTAGAATCTTAAAGAGACACTAAGCTGGGCTGGGGAGATGGGTCAGCAAATACAGTACATACCATGCACACATGAGTACCTGAGTTTAGATCCTCATATCCCACATTAAAATTTTAAAAAATTGAAAAAGAGACACACAGCTATTCAAAAACCATCTCAGATGCACATATTCTTGAAGGATTCCAAATAGCATTTTCTTTCTCTCTCTCAAATACATATAAACTTAATATCACTTTTCTATCCCTAGAGGTATTTTATTCCAGAAGATAGTAGTTAAATTTTCTAACATGCCCTTGATATACTTCCTAATGGTAGCTCATAAAACCCAGCATAAAATTTACCGTTTTCCAGGGACTGGCTATTACTCAAGAGCTTTGCCTGCCTTCTTTCCAAGGCTAGTTGTTTATTTCTCTCAATTCTTTGTTGTTGCTCTTCTGTCAGGCTTCTACATGACTCAGAAGCCGACTTCTCACTTTCAGATACGTCTGTCAAAAACGGATCGAATCCAGCAGCAGGAACATCAAGGTTATTACTTTCCCCTACTTCATCTGTGGTAGAAAAGGAAAACATTAATACATCTGTAGTGTTAGACGAGCTAGAGGAAGATCTTATACAGCGTTTAACTGGCTGTTTGTTTTTTTTTTTTTTTTGTTTTGTTTTGGTTTTGCGAGGTAGGGTCTCACTCTGGTCCAGGCTGACCTGGAATTAACTATGTAGTCTCAGGGTGGCCTCGAACTCACGGCGATCCTCCTACCTCTGCCTCCTGAGTGCTGGGATTAAAGGCGTGCGCCACCACGCCCAGCTGTTTTTTTTTTTTTTTTTTTTTTTAAGGTAGTATCTCACTCTAGCCCAGGCTGACCTGGAATTCACTATGTAGTCTCAGGGTGGCCTCAAACTCATGATGATCCTCCTACCTCTGCCTCCTGAGTACTAGGAATTAAATGTTTTGTTTTGTTTTTTTTTTTAAACAGTTTTATTTATTTATTTATTTGAAACAGAGAGAAGGAAAGAGAGAGGGAGAGGGAGAATGGGCACGCCAGGGCCTCTAGCCATTGCAAACGAACTCCAGTTGCATGCACCCCCTTGTGCATCTGGCTTACATGGGACCTGGAGAATCGAACTGGAATCCTTAGGCTTCGCAGGCAAACGCCTTAACCGCTAAGCCATCTCTCCAGCCCAAATTTTTTTTTTTTTTGGTTTTCCGTGGTAGGGTCTCACTGTAGCTCAGGCTGACCTGGAATTCACTATGTAGTCTCAGGGTGCCCTTGAACTCATGGCAATCCTCCTACCTCTGCCTCCTGAGTACTGGGATTAAAGGCATGTGCCACCATGCCCGGCCCAAATGTTTTTTTTTTTTTTTTTTTTTTTGTGAGGTAGGGTCTCACTCTGGCTCAGGCTGACCTGGAAGTCACTATGTCTTCTCAGGGTGGCCTTGAACTCTCGGCGATCCTCCTACCTCTGCCTCCCAAGTGCTGGGATTAAAGGCGTGCGCCACCACGTCCGGCCCAAATGGTTTTTTAAGTTGGGTTTTGCTCTAGCTTAAGCTGACCTGGAACTATGTAGACTCAGAGTGGCCATGAACCCACTGCAATCTTCCTACCTCTGTGTCCTGAGTGCTGGGATTAAAAACGTGGACCACCATGCCCAGCTTCAAATCATTTTATGTCAAGAATTATTAGCCCAAGTCTTCTGAAAAAATTATTCAACTACATGGTTCTTTAAAATTGAACAGTAATTTATTTTTTTAATAATTTTTGTAAATTTTATTTATTTATTTATTTGAGAGAGGGAAAGAGGCAGACAGAAAAAGAGAAAATGGGAGCCAGGCATGGTGGCATACACCTTTAATCCCAGTACTTGGGAGTCAGAGGTAAGAGGATCACAGTGAGTTGGAGGCCACCCTGAGATGAAGGTGAATTGCAGGTCAGCCTGGGGTGGAGTGAGACCCTGACTCAAAAACCAAAAAAAAAAAAAAGAGAGAGAGAGAGAGAGAATTGGCGTACAAGGGCCTCCAGCCACTGCAAATGAACTCTAGACGCATGCGCCACCTTGTGCATCTAACTTAGGTGGGTCCTGGGCAATCAAACCTAGGTCCTTTGGCTTTGCAGGCAAGCGCCTTAACTGCTAAGCCATCTCTCCAGCCCCAATTTATTTTAGTAAGAAAATATTATGTTTTGTCTAACAGCTGGGCCTATTCAGCTTAAAGCATTCAAAATACTTGTGATACCTTCTCTACAGAGTTTTCCTCCCCTACATAATGTAACTGCTGTCCTTCCCACCCCACCCTGTACTCTCCTCATACATCTAACTCGTTCACCTGCCAAACTACTGGCAATGCTATTATCTTAGTCAATCTCTATAAAGTCAGGAGCTTAATTTAATTTATCTTTTATCCTTGAATCTTCAGCACAAGGTGGATAGCTCAAAAAATGCTGCTAAAAGCTGATGTAGTGGCTCACACCTATAATCCTATCACTTGGGAAACTAAGGCAGGTCAGTCGCCATGAGCTCAAGCCAACTTCACAGTGAGTTCCAAATAGCTTAGGCTACACAGTGAGACCCTGTCTCAAAAAAGTAAAGTAAATGAACTAACCCAGTGGCATAGGCTGTATTTAGAACCATGATAACTTTTTTAATACATACCAAGTCATATGCCATTAATATAAACCTTTCAAAAAAAAATCCCAGATTATTTAAATGCTTTTTCTTCATACCCCTTTGTTTTGGCTCCCCCCCCACCCCACCCCAAGGTAGTGTTTCACTCTAGTTCAGGCTTGTTTTGGCCTTTTGGAGGCAGGGTCTCCCTCTAGCTCAGGCTGACCTGGAATTCACTATGTAGTGTCAGGGTGGACTCGAACTGGTGGTGATCCTCCTACCTGCGCTCGGATTAAAGGCACCTTCTTCACACTTTTATGAATAACTCATAGATGATTCTGGAAGATTCTATATGAAGCCTGTATTTCCTATCTCACGTATTAAAAGTTATAAAGTGTGGGCTGGAGAGATGGCTTAGCAGTTAAACGCTTGCCTGTGACGCCAAAGGACCCCGGTTCAAGGCTCGATTCCCCAATACCCACGTAAGCCAGATGCACATGGTGGCACACATATCTGGAGTTTGTTTGCATTGGCTGGAGACCCTGGCGCACCTATTCTCTCTCTCTCTCTACCTACCTATTTCTGTATCTCTCTCTCTCAAATAAATAAATAAAAATAAAAATAATTTTTAAAAAGTTACAAAATGTATGGAGCCATCGCACAGAAAATCTGATAACTATACAGACTCTGTCGGCAGGAACCATCTGTTTGCTATGTGTGACTGTCTACGGTTGCATTGTACAAGTAACAAATGCAATCAACACCAGGAACAGTCACCCAGGTCTTCCTAAAGTCCTACACCCAAGAATCTGTTTTAAGACAGTATCTTATGTAGCCCAGGCTGGCTTCCAACTCAGACATGATATATAAGGGAGTCTTGAACCCATAATTTTCCTGTTACCACCTTCCAAGTGCTAGGGTTGCAGGCATGCACTACCACGCCCAGCTCAAAGATTTGAACTTTGAATGAATTGCAAACTTTGATCAACCAATTAATCTACCTAATTTCCCAAAGCCACATTTTCTAATAATATAAATGTAAATGAGCACTATATCCTGCTCTGCAGAGAAACAAGTACAAACAGAACATTCTAGATTTATCAAAACACATACATCACCATAATTAACTACACTTTATGTTTGTTTGGGTTTTTTTTGTTTGTTTTTTTCGAGGTAGGATCTCACTCTAGCCCAAGGTGACCTGGAATTCACTATGTAGTCTCAGAGTGGCCTTGAACTCTGCAATCCTCCTACCTCTGCCTCCCACATGCTGGGATTAAAGGCGTGCGCCACCACGCCCGGCTTATTAACTATAATTATATATAGACTACAGAGGAAGAACTTAGTTGTATAATACTACCTACCCTGATGAGACTCCTTTCTAAAAGTAAAATTAAATAAAGTAAATGAACTGATATAATTACCATTATTTCCAACAAAATCTTCATGTAAAATAGGGAGATCAAGTCGAATTCGTTTTAAACAAGTCTGAAAAGATATTTTTACATTTTCATAAATAACATTAGGGAGAGAATAATCACACTTTCATGTTTTAGATTCTGAAGAACTGTTCTTCAAATAATAACTATTAACTTTTCTATCAGAATTCAAAGAAGATTGATCAAATAGAATTTAGCCTCAACTAACTCCACCCTTGAACTGGTTAGCATTGTCAATGACATTCATGATAATCACATCACTTACCTGAACTTCCTTTTTATTTCCTAGGTATTCAACTCTGTCTATAAAATCCTCAAACTGCAGCTTGGGGAATAGCCTATGTGCCCAGTGCTCCATGTGTCTGATTAGTGTCTTCAAGTCTTCAGCCTGACACATAAAAATAAAAATGCTAAACAGAAGACTCAATCTCACAACTGACCCTGTCAGCACATCGCAGAATTTAAAAGCAAGCCCAAAGTCACTGGTGTCATATTTATGCGGTTCAGAAACTTTTAGAATGAAACAAAAGGGAACAAAAGAAGGGCTTAGAAGACTACAATCCAAAAGAGCAGTGGACACAGATTTTGTGTTTGTATGTGTATATGTGTACGGGCACACCCACACTGTGTCATGGTGCACGTGTGGAGGTCAGAGAACACTGAGGTGTTGGTCCGCTGCCTCCACCTGCTTTGAGACAGGGTCTCTTAAGGAATTTTTGTTTTGTAGTTTGGGGCCTTGCTGCTGCTAAGGCCACACATTACCTCCCATTGCCACAGGCACACTGGAATTACAGGTTTATGCACCTTACTAGACATATGCTTACTGGGTGCTAGAGACATGCTGACATGCCATCAGCTCCTAGAAACAGTTTGTGTTTAAGATACTAGATTTTAAAAAGTCAGAGGAAAAAAATACCAGTACAAAAGCCATGAAGTGGGCCTGGTAGCTCACGCCTTTAATCCCAGCACTCAAGAGGCAGAGGTAGGAAGATTGCTATGAGTTTGGGGCTACCCTAAGACTACATAGTGAATTCCAGGTCAGCCTGGGCTAGAATGAAAACCTACCTTGAAAAAAACAGAAAAGAAAAAAAAGTGAGAGTAGCATTAATATATGGGTATAAACATTAAGAAAAGTGCTTACATGAGTACAGAGTGAATTCCAGGTCAGCCTGGACTAGAGTGAGACCCTACCTTGAGAGGGAAAAAAAAGTGTAAACTAAAAACTAGGGCTGGGATGCACTTCAGTACGAGAGTACTTGTCCTAGGTTAATCCCCAGCACTGCAAAATAAAGACACAAAATAATAATCAGTGGCCTGGGGAGATGACTCTGCAGTTAAAGATGCTTGCTTGAAAAGCCTACTGGCCTGGGTTCAACTACCCAGCTACACACATAAAGCCAGATGGGCATTCATTTGTAGTGGCAAGAGACCCTGACACAAGTGTAAGTGCATACAAGTATGTGCGTGTACACATAGACACACTAAATTAATTAATTAATTAATAATAATAGACACTTCTTACCTCATGACCTTTACCTTTGAATTTTATCTTCTCAAACACATGCCTTAAGGCTGGAAGCCCTCTCTCTGAAGTCAATCTGTAAAGAGAAATACATTCCAAATTTCATGTTTTCTTGTCAAGATTATGTAAAACAAGAGGTTTCCTAAACTGAATAAAAATGATTACTAAACTATCTGATCTCTAAAACACGTAATCTAAAGCTTATAATAGTGGAAGAAAAACAACATCTGTAAGGAAAGAGTATAAATGTGAATGGACATAGTTAATGTACAGACCTCTGAGCATCCAGCTTGGGGAGATTCCTTTTAACTGTTCTCTTTGGAGGTACAGGAACTCGTGTTCCACTCACCAGCTCTAGAGAAACAGACAGGAATTTAGTCTTTTAAAATTGGAACCTTAGATGTAAAAGGTATCATTTCCAAGCTGAACTGACAGACAACTGAACAGGGAACATTTCCCAGGGCACTGCTGATACCCACTATCACTCAGGAGACTGAGGCAGGAGGATGGGACACACAGCAACACCGCTTCAAAACACAACTGGGGAGCTAGGCGTGGTGGCGCACACCTTTAATCCCAGCACTCGGGAGGCAGAGGCAGGAGGATTGCCATGAGTTCAAGGCCTAGCACTCAAGAGTCTTTGGTAGTAGGACTGCTTTGAGTCCAAGGCCAGCCTAGGGCTACAGAGTGACTTCCAGGTCAGCCTGGGCTCGAGTGAGACCTTATCTCAAAAAGTAAATAAATAAAAATATTTTTAAAAATAGTAAATATGAAGCTGGGTGTGGTGGCTCATACCTTTAATCCCAACACTCGGGAGGCAGATGCAGGAGGATCGCCATGAGTTCAAGGCCACTCTGAGACTACATAGTGAATTCCAGGTCAGCCTGGGCTAGAGTGAGACCCTACCTTGAAAAACCAAAATAAATAAATAAAGCTTGGTGTGGTACAGCATGCCTTTAATCCCAGCACTCAGGAGGCAGAGGTGGAGGGCACCATGAGTTGGAGGCCTGCCATGAATTCAAGGCCAGCCTGGGCTACAGCAAGACCCTACCTCAAAAATACAAAACAAACAGATGAGTAAGTAAATAAAAATAAGCCAACCACATAAACAAAGGGATACTTTTATGAGGTTCTCAATGCAGACCTTCATCAGGTTCAGCTATTGCACCATCTCTCTCTGGAGAGGCTGGTGGTGGGAAAGGAGGAAATGTCTCATCTTCCATGTGCTCATAATCTGGTCGTTCAACCAAGCCATTCTCTTGTGGTTCTACCATTTTTCCTGTAGGGGGAAAAAAGAACGAAATTACTTTATAAATCCAATTGGCCTATTTCACACTGTAGTTCCACCTGCAGCAAAATGCATGTGTTTCAATCACTTAACCACATTTCAAACAAATACATCATAAAAGTAGAGAAGATAATTATGAGAGGAAAGCTAGAAATCAGAACTGAATTGTAATGTGGACCCTACCACTATATGAACTATATGAGTTCTATAAAAAAAAAAAAAAAAAATTACTCGCGGGCGGGAGAAATGGCTTAGCAGTTCAGGCACTTGCCCAGTGAAGCCTAAGGACCCAGATTCGATTCCCCAAGAACCACATAAGCCAGATGCACAAGGTGGCGCATGCGTCTGGAGTTCGTTTGCAGGGGCTAGAGGCCCTGGCATGCCTATTCTCTGTCTGTCTCCTCTATCTCTCTCTCTGCTTGCAAGAAATAATAAATTAATTAAATTTTAAAAAATATTTGCCAGCATGATAGCACATGCCTTTAATCCCAGCACTCAAAAGGCAAAGGTACAAGAATAGTTCTGATTCAAGGCCAGCCTAGGCTACAGTGAGACATTACCTCAGAAAAAAAAAAAATCTATTTGAAAGCAGAGAGAAAGAATGAAAGAAGCTGGGTGTGGTAGCACTTGCCTATAATCCCAGTACTCAGAAGGCAGAGGTAGGAGGATCGCTATGAGTGAGGCCACCCTGATACTATATAGCAAATTTCAGATCAACCTGGACTAGAGTGAAACCCTACCTCAAAAAACCAAAAAAGAAAAATTGTAAATTGTAAATATGGCTGGGTGTGGTGGCACATGCCTTTAATCCCAGCACTTGGGAGGCAGAGGTAGGAGAATCATAGTGAGTTTGAGGTCACCTTGAGACTACAGAGTGAATTCCAAGTCAGTCTGAGCTGGAGCGAGATCCTACCTCCAAAAGAAAAAAACAAACAAAAAAAAAGAATGAGAATTTGACACACCAAGACCTAATGCCACTGCAAACAAACTTCAGACACACGTGCCACTTTGTGTATCTACCTGGCTTTATGTCGGGCTGCGGAATGAAACCCAGGCCTTCAGGTTTTAACTAGTGAACCATCTCTTCAGCCCAGCTATATAATTTTGAATAAATCATTCTACCTCAACTATTGTTTCCTCTATCATAATAGGACAATTTTGATTTTCAGAGGGTTTCAAACTGACCCAAAAGGATGTGAAATAGGAAAGATACAGATATTTTTCCACTACTTCAACTAAAGCAATTATTTTAATTTGCATTAGCTAGGCCATTGAGTAGCTTTTTAAATACTTGTTTACATATTTACTTTTTTTTTTTTTTTTTTTTTTTGAGGTAGGGTCTCACTCTAGCCCAGGCTGACATGGAATTCACTCTGTGGTCTCAGGGTGGCCTCGAACTCACAGCAATCCTCCTGCCTCTGCCTTCCAAGTGCTGGGATTAAAGGCATGTGCCACCACACCCAGCCATATTTACAATTTTTAAAAATACTTTTACTCGAGTTAGAGGGATGGCTTAGCTGTTAAGGCGTTTGCCTGCAAAGCCAAAGGACCCAAGTTCAATTCCCCAGGACTCACGTTAGCCAGATGCACAAGGAGGCGCATGCATATGGAGTTCGTTTGCAGTGGCTGGAGGCCCTGGCACACCCATTCTCTCTCTCTCTCTCTCTCTCCCCCTGTCATTCAAATAAATAAATAAATAAAAATTTTAAAAAATATATTTTTACTCAAGCCAAGCGTGGTGGTGCATGTGCATGCCTTTAATCCCAGCACTTGGGAGGCAGAGGTAGAAGGATCGCCATGAGTTCAAGGCCACCCTAAGACTACATAGAGAATTCCAGATCAGCCTGAGCTAGACTGAGAACCTACCTTGGGGGAAAAAAAATTTTTTTTTTACTTATTTTCACAGAAAGAGAGAATGGGCACACCAGTGTCTCTACTCACTGCAAACAAACTCCAGATACACACACCACTTTGTGCATCTGGCTTTACATGGGCACTGGGGAATTGAACCCAGGTCATTAGGTTTTGCAGGTAATCATCTTAACCACTGAGCCATCTCTCCAGACCCCTACAATTTTTTTTAGCAAGGTTTCCTATGAAGAATAAGAAATGAAACCATTTATGGTAACTCATGACTTGTAAACCCAGCACTTGGGAGGCTGATGTAAGAAGAACTCAAGTTCTAGACCAACCTGGACTTGAGAGTGAGACCAGGCCTCAAAAAGAATACAGAGCCAGGCGCCAGGTGTGGTGGCACACGCCTTTAATCCCAGCACTTGGGAGGCAGAGGTAGGAAGATCACTGTGTGTCTGAGGCCACCCTGAGAGTACATAGTTAATTCCAGGCCAGCCTGGGCTAGAGTGAGATTCTACCTCGAAAACAAAAACAAACAAACAAAAAGGTGGGGGACCTGGGCCTTTAATCCCAGCACTGGGAAGGGAGAGATAAGAGGACAGCCATGATTTCGAGGCCAGCCTGGGTCTACAGAGTAAGTGTTAGGCTGGGCTACAGTAAGACACTACCACAAAAACAACAAACAGGGAAAGGTTGATATAGTTGATAACTCAAAACAATGTTTCTCCCTACTGTCTCTTCATCTCTCAACATTTGATACTTTTGGTTAATTCCTTACTTTGTAAAAATGTTTTCCTTGGGCTGGAGATATGGCTTAGCAGTTAAGGTGCTTGTATGCAAAGCCAAAGGAACCAGGTCTGACTCCCCAGTACCCACATAAGCCATCTGTACAAGGTGGTGCATGCAACTGTCTGCAGTTCATTTGCAGTGGCTGGAGGCCCTGGAGTGCACATTCTCTTTCTCTCTCTCTCTCCTTGCAAATAAATAAAAATTAAAATATGGTTTTTTTAAAAAAAGGTTAAAAAAAAAACAAAAAGGTCAACCTGAGCAACAGTGAAACCATGCCTCAAAAAAAGAAAAAAAAAAAGAATATTTCCCTTTATATCTGCAATACACTACTATCCTGGTTTCTCCCTTTCTGAATACTTCCGATTTTTGTTTGTTTGTTTGTTTTGAGGTAGGGTCTCACCAACCTGGATTCACTACATAGTCTCAGGTTGGACTCGAACTCAGAGATCCTCCTACCTCTGCCTTCCCAGTGCTAGGAGTAAAGATGTGCGCCACTACACCTGGCTCCTGAATTTTTTGTGGGTACATTTCTTCTGACAATTAAGTATCTAAGATGCCATCCTAGGTCCTCTAAATCAATTCATGCACATAGCTTCCATACACAAGTATTTATCTCTACCCTTAGCTTCAACTTGAGGCTTCAGATCCCTCGTGTCTATTTTATAGCTCACAAATGTCTCAAAGACACCTATTAAGTCTTCATGAACAAAACTGGACTTGTAAATGTTCTTACTGCAAATGAGTGACATCCAACTACGCAAGCCAGTCATCTTAACACGTCCTTCCCCCATCTCTTTATACCTTGTTCATTTCATTTTCTAATTATTCTTTAACTTTACTTCTCCCTATCTCAAAAACCAATTCCCAAACTCACCCCATTACTCCCAGCTACTTCTGCCTCTTTAAATCTATTATGGCTGCATGAACCTTTGACAATGTAAAGCTGATCATATTAAAATTTGACTTAAGGGCTGGAGGGATGGCTTAGCAGTTACGGCGTTTGCATGCAAAGCTAAAGGACCCAGGTTCAATTCCCCAGGACCCACATTAGCCAGATGCACAAGGTGGTACATGCATCTGGAATTCGTTTGCAGTGGCTGGAGGCCCTAGAGAGTACATTCTCTCTCTCTCTCTTTCTCTCCCTCCCTCCCTCCCTCCTTCTGTCAAATAAATAAATAAAATTAAAATATAATATAAATAAAATTTGACTTAAAAGCTGGGCGTGGTGGCGCTCGCCTTTAATCCCAGCAGTCGGGAGGCAGAGGTAGGAGGATCGCCATGAGTTTGAGGCCACCCTGAGAATACAGAGTGAATTCCAGGTCAGCCTGGGTAAAGTGAGACTCTACCCCAAGCCACCCCCCAAAAAAAATCAGTGTAGGGGCTGGAGAGATGGCTTAGTGGTTAAGGCACTTGCCTGTGAAGCCTAAGAACTCATGTTCAAATCAAGCCAGATGCAGTGATGGATCCAAGGGCACAATGTTGCACATGCACACTAGGGGGCACAGACGTCAAATACATTTGCAGCTGCTGAAGGCCCTGGCATGCCCATTCTCTCCCTCTCTCCCAAATAAATTGACAAAATAAAGGGGGCTGGAGAGATGGCTTATCAGTTAAGAAGCTTGCCTACAAAGCCCAAGGACCTAGGTTCAATTCTCCAGGTCCCATGTAAGCCAGATGCACATGGCAGTGCATGCATCTGGAAGACATTTGCAGTGGCTAGAGGCCCTGGTGCGCCCATTCTCTCTCTCTCTCTCTCTGTGTCTCTAATAAATAAATTAAAATAAGTCAGAAGAAAAAAAAATTTTAAATGAAAAGTCAGTTGCAAAGGAGGGAATTAGCATGCTTTATTGTCTATAATTATGAAGTTGTCAATTAAAAAAAAAGGAAATTAAGCCAGGTGTGGTGGCGCAAGCCAGCACTCAGGAGGGAGGAGGATTGCTGTGAGTTCGAGGCCACCCTGAGACTAATTAGTGAATTCCAGGTCAGCCTGGGCTAGAGTAAGACCCTACCTCAAAAAAAAGGAAATCAGTGGCCTGAGGCGCTGGGCAGTAGGCAGGGAGACATCCAAGCTAACCATCCCCAGAGAATTTTTTTGTTTTTTTTTCTTCCAGATATTTTTTTAAAAAGAAAAAAAAAAGAGAGAGAGAGACAGAAATGGTTTTTTGGGAGTAGACAGATGGCTCAGCAGTTAAAGCCCTTGCCTGCAAAGCCTAATGACCTGGGTTCAATCCCCCAGTACCCACAGAAAGCCAGATGCATACTGCTGAATACATCTGGTGTTCATTTACAGAGGTTGGGGACCTTGGCATGCCCAATCTGTATCTCTATGCTTGCAAATAAATAAATAAAATATTTTTAAGAACTGAACCTGGTGACACACATCTTTAACCCCAGCACTTGGGAAGGGAGAGGTAGGAGGATCACTGAGTTTGAGGCCAGCATAAGATTACGTACTTTCAGGTCAGCCTGGGCTACAAGGAGAACCTACCTCAAAGAAAAAGAAAAAAAAAAAAAAAAAAAAAAAGAACACCAGAGCCAAAGGAAGAGGACAGCTTACAATGCTGTGTTCCAGACACAAAGCAGCCTTGATATTCATGACCTAACAGAAGCTGACACTACCTACACAAGATCTGAATAATAGGACGGAGAAAAAATTACATCAAAATATGAGACTTGGGCTGGAGAGATGGCTTAGAGGTTCAGGCGCTTGCCTGCAAAGCCAAAGGACCCAGGTTCAATCCCCCAAGATCCACATAAGCCAGATGCACAAGGGGGCACATGCGTCTGGAGTTTATTTACAGTGCCTGGAGGCCCCAGCACACCATATTCTCTCTTCCTCTCTCTCTCAAATAAAATAAAAATAGGAGACTAGGACTGGATAGATGGCTTAGCAGTTAAGGTGCTTGCCTGCAAAATCAAAGGCCCTAGGTTCAATTGCCCAGTACCCACATAAAGCCAGATGCACAAGGTGATGCATGTGTCTGGAGTTCATATGCAATGGCTAGAAGCCCTGGTGTGGTCATTCTATCTGTCTGCCCCTCTCCAAAATAAATAAATAAATAAATAAATAAATAAATAAATAAATAAATAAATAAATGGGAGGCTAGTTGGTAAGAAGGGAGTTAGTGGAAGGGTGATCTGTGAAGGGGGAAAAAGGAGACAGATGGGAGAGAACTGTTATCATAGTATACTGTCTTTAACAAAAGAGCTGCCTTTCAAGCATGGTGGCACACGCCTTTACTCCCAGCACTCAGGAGGCAGAGGTAGGAGGATCACTGTGAGTTCGAGGCCCCTCTGAGACTACACAGTAAATTCCAGGTTAACCTGGGCTAGAGGCAAGACCCTACCTCAAGAGGGGAGACAGTGACAGAGGGACAGAGAGAGAATGTGTACACCAGGGCCTCCTGCCACTGCAAACAAACTCCAGATGCACAAGCCACTTTGTGCATCTGGCTTATCATGGGTACTGGGGAAACAAACCCAGGTCATTAGGCTTTGTAGGCAAGTTCCTTAATCCCTGGACCATCCCTCCAGCCCTAAATATTTTTATTCAGGTTGGAGGGATGGCTTTGCAGTTAAGACATTTGCCTGCAAAGCCAAAGGACCCAGGTTCAATTCCCCAGGACCCACATTAGCCAGATGCATAAGGGGGCGCACTCGTCTGGAGTTCATTTGCAGCAGCTGGAGGTCCTAGCACACCCATTCTCTCTCTCTTAAAAAAAAAAAAAAACATATATATATATATTTTTTTTTTTTTAATTTATTTGCAAGCAGGGAGGGGAGAAATTAATAGGCATGCCAGGGCCTCTTGCCACTGCAAATGAACTCCAGACGCATGCTACTTTATGCATCTAAGTGAGTACTGGGAAATTGAACCCACGCGGTCATCAGGCTTCCCACCAACACCTTTAAGGGCTGAGCCATCACTCCAGCCCAATAAAATGTTGCTCATTATACCTCCATTCCTGGAAAATACTCAAATAACCACCTGAGGCTTTTTTGGAGGGAAGGAAGAGATTTCAATCTATTTGCACAAGTTTGCATGTGTATGGTCACACAGCAGTCTTGGTGCCACACACCAAAACCTGTCCAATTGAACAAGGGACCTCAGGCTTTGCAAGCAAGTGTCCATAACCACTGAGCCACTCCCCAGTCCCAATCTTTTGTTTTATTTTTATTTATTTACTTGAGAGAGAGAACGAGGCAGGGGAGAGAGAGAGAAAGAAGGAATATGCCAGGGCCTCCAGCTACTGCAAACAAACTCCAGATGCATGTACCACCTTGTGCATCTGGCTTACATGAGTCCTGGGGAATCGAACCAAGGTCCTTTGGCTTTTCAGGCAAGCGCCTTAACCACTAGGCAATCTCTCCAGCTCCCCAGTCCCAATCTTTTTTCAAGGTAGGGTCTTACTCTAGCCCAGGCTGACCTGGAATTCACTATGTAGTCTCAGAGTGGCCTTGAACTCACAGTGATTCTCCTCCCTCTGCCTCCCAAGTGCTGGGATTAAAGGATTGTGCCACCACACCTGGCCCCAGTCCCAATCTTAATTACTGCCCCCCTCCTCAAACTCCCAGGGAGTGAAGTAACAAATTCTGCAATCTACAATTCATTCTCAGATCTTTATTTCCAATGTTCTTTTTCAAAGTTGTCAAAACAGATGCTCCCAGTCCACAAGATAACCATACCATGCTGGCTTCATGGTCCCATTAGGTGTCTCCACCCCTGTAGATGGGCTGGACTTTAGTGGCTATAGTTCTAGCATTAGTGTTGCACACTGAAGAGAAATTAAAGAAAGCAGACCAACAGGAAGTTTTATTAAGGAAGATATAAAAAGACTCCAAAGACAGTGGAAAATTTTCCAAAAGTAGAATAGAGTTGCAGAATGAAAGGTTTGGGGCTGTGAATATACAGATTTTTTTCAAACAAAACCCAAAGAGTCATGTCAAACATGCGTAAAATTTCTACTTGCATCCATATAAGTTAAAAAAAATGGGGCTGGAGAGATGGCTTGGTGGTTAAGGGGCTTACTTGCGAAGCCCAAGAACTCCTGTTAGACTCTGCAAGTCAAGTAAGCCAGACCCACAGTGACACAGGCGCGCAAGGTCACACATGCACAAAAGGGCTCAGGCGTCTGGAGTTTGGTTACAGTGGCTGGAGGCCTTGGCGCGCGAATTCTCTCTCCCTCTCTCTCACTTAAAAAAAAAAAAAAAAAAAAAAAAAAAAAAAAAAAAGCCAGTCTGTTGTGCTTGCCTCAAAAAATAAAGCCTAATGACCTTGGTTCGATTCCTCAGTACCAAGGGGAAGGCAGATGCACAATGTGGCACATGCATCTGGAATTTGCTGTGGCAGGAGGTCCTGGGCACAGTAACACAAGAGCACACGGTCACACGCGTGAACAAGGTGGCCCATGCATCTGGAGTTCGATTGCAATGGCTGAAGGCCCTGGAGTGCCAATTCTTTCTTCCTCTCGCATTTAAAAAAAAAAAAAAAGGCAGTCTGCTGGGCTTGCCTCAAACGAAAGTTAGAACTCAGTAAAGCAGGCAGGCTCTGCACGAAAGTACATCAAGGGACGGGCTTCTTGGAGATAGAGTGCATTATCTCACTAAGGAGGGAACTCTGTCCACCTCTTTTAGCTTGTGTTAAGGTGAAGGGTGGTCTCCTGACCAAGTAAATGATTGACAGGTTCCACCCAGGACCAGATCCGGTCGGAAGAGGCGTTTCCCTTTCAATTGTAACCCGGGAAACCCGCGGTGGAGGGACCTTGCTTTAAAGACCTCTAAGCCTGGTGTCTGCAGTATTTACAACACCAAACCTTCTCATCCTTGCTCTGTGTAGTCAACCTTTTTTCTTTCTTTTCAAGGTAGGGTCTCCCTCTAGCTCACGCTGACCTGGAATTCACTAGAAAGTCTCAGGCTGGCCTCGAACTCACAGCGATGCTGGTGCCTCTGCCTCCCGAGTGCTGGGATTAAAGGCGCCCGCCCCTCTTGCACCGGTCACTGGAGGGTCGCCTGCAAGCCTAGAAGCCCCAGTGCACGGGCCGGGGGTGCACCGAGGGAACGATGCACCGCCCCGAGGCCTCAGCGAGCGGTCCAGGCCCGCCAGGCCTCCCGCCTCAGTCCTCCTCCAGCCTCCTCTCCCGGCCCCCGCGACTCCCCGACACTCTCCCGCTGGGCAGCCCGGCCTGCAGGACAGCTTTTCCCCAGACTACAGCTCTCACCTCACGCAAACTACAGCGGCCACAGCGCACCGCAGCACTCGCCTTGGCCGCCAAGCAGAACTCCTCGCGAGATTTGAGAACTCCCGCCGCGAGAACAGCCCTGGGAATTTGGCGCCAAATCTCCGCACAGCGTGGGCGGGGCTCCGGAACGCCGCTCCGCGGCCACGCCCCCTCGCGCCCCGCCCAGGGCGTAGCGTTGAGTCCTTTAGAATTTCCTAGAGGAGTTCATCCTCTTTGGTTGGCGTCCAGCTCTAGCTTGTTGCTGTCTAGGCACTCTCTGAACTCCGGAAACAGGTCTCAGGGTTTAGAAAACTCAGATGTGGCCGGGCGTCGTGGCGCACGCCTTTAATCCCAGCACTCAGAAGGCAGAGGTAGGAGGATGGCCGTGAGTTCAAGGCCACCTTGAGACTACATAGTGAATTCCAGGTCAGCCCGGGCTAGAGTGAGACCCTACCTCGAAAAAGACAAGAATGTAACTCCTTAAAAAAAAAAAATTTTATATATATGTTTACTTGAGAGAGAGAATGGGCACACCAGGGCCTCCAGCCACTGCAAAGAAACTCCAGATGCATGCGCCCCCTTGTGCACCTGGCTTACATGGGGATCGTTTGGCTTTGCAGGCAAGTGCCTTAACTGCTGAGCTGTCTCTCCAGCCCTTGAGTACTGTCTTCCTTTACTATATGTGTGATATCTCTTTAAGCTCTGAGTCCTTTACCATCTCAGTCTTCTCTGACCTCTATGTGAAGGAAGTCTTTTGGCTTGGGCTCTACTGCCTTGCTCTCCAAGTGTGTGTGCCCAGACTTTTCCCTATGTGAGGAGAGATGTTTTTTGTTTTGTTTTGTTTTTTGAGGTAGGTTTTCACTCTAGTCCAGGCTGCCCTGGAATTCACTCTGTTGTCTCAGGCTGGCCTCGAACTCATGGCGATCCTCCTACCTCTGCACACCGGGCTATGTGAGGGGAGTTTTTTTTTTTGTTTTGTTTTGTTTTTTTTGTTTGTTTGTTTTGGTTTTGCAAGGTAAGGTCTCACTCTGGTCCAGGCGGAGTTTTAATCCATCTCCCCTCCTCCTCCAAAAACGTTAGAGAACCTCTTTTTGGCATGGGCTTTCTGTTAGCTTTCCCTCTGGATGCTAACTCCATAAAAATAAACTACATGATTCAGAATTTACTGCTCTCTGAGTCCTTATTTTCAATTCTTTGTTAACTTGAATAAGGATCCAAAAGTTGGGGTCCACAAGCCTGGGATCTTCTGCACCTTTATGACATTGAATCCCTCTCTGAACTCCAAAAAATCCTGCATCACAATGTGTTTGCCTGTGTAAGTCCCCATCCTCTTCTCATAGCTTCTAAGGGGCGGGGTAGAGTTAGGGTGACTGGACCCCTGAAGGTAAAAAGGGCAGGAAAGTTTTTCTTATCTCTTGCCTAGTTCCAAAAAAACTGTTTTTCCACAGGTTTTCCCTCCCTCCTTGGAGGGAGGTCTTTCATAGGGTTTAAACTTTATGGTTGGTCAAGTTCCGCCCCCAGAATTTGGTGCCAGAGCTAATCTCTTCCTGAGCCAGTCCCTAGCCCTAACCAACCAGTTAGCCATTGGGTTCGCTTGAGCCAAAAGACAGCCCACCAAGAGCTGGGCGTGGTGGCGCACGCTTTTAATCCCAGCACTCGGGAGGCAGAGGTAGGAGGATCGCCGTGAGTTCGAGGCCACCCTGAGACTACATAGTGACTTCCAGGTCAGCCTGGACTAGAGCGAGACCCTACCTCAAAAAAACAAACAAACAAAAAATCATTCTCTTGAATCTGGACTTGCTAATTCTTTGGTTAGTTTACAGATATGAACTCAGGGCTTGGGGGTCCCAAGAAGCACCCCAGAACCCCAATTTCTCTGTTACACTTACAACAGCTTGGTGGTGGCTCATTTTCAATTTCCTGCCTGAAGTCTTTGCAAAGCACAGGATGCTGCAGGAATTTCCCAGGGAGTAGAGAAAAAGCTTGAAGGAGGAGGATGGAAGTGGGGCAAGGATGACAGGGATCTCAGTGAATGTGAGGAGGGCGGGGCTATGACACCCAGCGACAGAATGAATGTCCTGGGACAGAGGGTTGTTATTTGTGTAATTTCAGGTCAGATTTGATTTTTTTTTTCCTGAGGTAGTGTTTCACTCCAGCCCAGGCTGACCTGGAATTTACTATGGAGTCTCAGGCTGGCCTTCCTCCTACTTCTGCCTTCCAAGTGCTGGGATTGAAGGTGTATGTCGCCATGCCTGGCTTTAGACCAGATTTGAGAACAAGAATATCCACAACCCGAAAGGAAGTCATGACTTCCTTCTTCTGCTGCTAACTTCTGGGAAGCTGGTATGTCCCCAGCATATCTTCTGCCACTGTGCTACCCGAGCATGTGAAGTCCCAAGGTACCACATCTGCACCAGCGCAAGCTTCCTTTTCCACTCTCCTCCTCCCCTCAAAATGGTGTGGGGATCTGACATCCTGTCTGGTTTAAGCCACATCCTTAGCAACTGAAATCACATCGTTCCCAATCTTGCTGAGGAATCTTTTCCTTTAAATGAAGGACAAGTGACCATTAAAACTGGTTCCCAAAATAAACCAGTGGTTTCATTGTGATCCAGAATGTCTGACCTCAGGAACTGAGGAAGCGGATGCAATTCCTGGGCTGGGGGTGGGGATCCTGGTGTCACCCTTCACACTTGACTCTTCACTCACTCAGCAGAAAGCAGCTGCCAAAAGCTCACAGGAGCTTTAAAACGCAGACAATGGCTGGAAATGTGGTGGCTGTATTGTACAGGACTTACCTAGTATGCTTCAGAGTCCGTGTTTGATTTCCCACCCCACCACCAAAAAAACAAGGGGAAGGGGACCTCCCCAAAACCTACAGTCCAGGCAGTATTACAATGAGTTCCAGATCAGCCTGGGCTAGAGTGAGACCCTGCCTCAGAAAAAGAAAAGAAAAAATATGCCAGGTATTGGGCAGAGGTAGGAGGATCACTGTGAGTTCGAGGTCAGCCTGGGACTACATAGTGAATTCCAGGTCATTCTGGGCTACAGTGAGACCCTATCTCAAGGAAAACAAACAAAAAACAACACCCCCCCCAACAAAATAGGGGCTGTAGAGGCGGCTTAGCAGTTAAAGGCCTGAAGGACCAAGTTCAATTTCTCAGTACCCACGCCAGATGCACAAAGTGGCACACACACCTGGAGTTCTTTCACAGTGGAAGGAGGCCTTGGTGCACCCACACTTGCATTCTCTTTCTCTGCCTCTTTCTTTTTATCGAGAATAAAGAAAAGTATTTAAAAGCCAGGTGTGGTGGCGCATGCCTTTAATTCCAGCACTCAGGAGGCAGAGGTAAGTGGATCACTGTGAGTTCGAGGCTACCCCGAGACTACATAGTAAATTCCAGGTCAGCCTGGGCTATAGAGTGAGACCCTACCTTGAAAAACAAAACAAAACAAACAAACAAACCCAAAAAGACAAAAAGAAAGTAAGCAAGCTCGAGTTCATACTGACACTGCTAGTTCCAGAGGAACAATCTCATTGCTTGGGTTTGCATCTTCATTCTTACCTGTTTCCATCATGCTTAGTGGATCTAATTAGTTGACTCATCATCCTGTCATAACCTACCTCCCATCTAAGCTGACAGGCAGGCCTCCCTCATTTGATGTATTACTTTCCAAACTTGGGCTCTTAGGGTAGAAGTTCCCTCCTAAGGCTTCCAGTAAACCCTTGGCTTTGGCTAAATGAGACTGTGTCAAAAAAAAAAAAAAAAAAAAGAAGAAGAAGCTGGTCATGGTGGGGGCACACCTTTAATCCCAGCACTCGGGAGGCAGAGGTAGGAGGATCGCTGTGAGTTCGAGGTCACCCTGAGAGCTAGTGTGAGACCCTACCTCGAAAAAAAAAAAAAAAAAAAAAAAAAAAGGGGGATGGGGTGGGAGTCTGGAGAGATGGCTTAGCAGTTAAGGCACTTGCTTGCAAAGCTAACAAGCTGGGCGACCAGCGTTTGATTCCCCAGTACTCATGTAAAGCCAGATACACAAAGTGGTGCATGTATCTGGAGTTCATATGAAGCAGCTGGAGACCCTGATGTACCCATTCTCTCTCTGTCTCTTTTTCTAGCTACCTCTCTCTGCAAAAAAAGATAACAAAAAGATAAGAAAAAGAAAAAAAAAATCACTCCAAACCAAACAAACAAACAAACAAAAAAAAGGTAGCCGGGCGTGGTGGCGCACGCCTTTAATCCCAGCACTCGGGAGGAAGAGTTAGGAGGATCGCTGAGAGTTCGAGGCCACCCTGAGACTACATAGTGAATTCCAGGTCAGCCTGGACCAGAGTGAGACCCTACCTTGCAAAACCAAAAAAAAAAAAAAAAAAAAAAAAGGTTGTACCAATTTACACTCTATAGGAACTAAGTACCAACTTTCCAGCTACAATGTTGCCAGTAGGATTAAATTTTTAAAAAATGGCTTAGCAGTTAAGGCACTTGCCTGAGAAGCCTCAGGACCCAGGTTTAGTTCCCCAGTACCCACATAAGCCAGATGCATATGATGGTGCATGCATCTGGAGTTGGGATGCAACAGTTAGAGGTCCTGGTGTGTTCATTCTCTCTCTTCTCTCTCTCATAATAATAATAATAATAATAATAAAAAAACAATGCCAGATTGGTGCAAGGCATCTCTTGACAAGTTTTCTGTTCTGCTACTCTACTTCTGTCCACACAAGAAAGGGTCCTTTTTCTTATTTCATACTTAAAAAAATTATGTACAAGCAGAGAGAATGAGCCAGCAGGGGTCTCTTGCCACTGTCAGTGAACTCTAGATGCATGCTTCACTTTCATGTATTTGGCTTTACATGGGTACTGGAGAATTGAACCCTGGGCAGCAGGCTTTGCAAAATGGCACCTTTAACTACTGAACCATCTCCCCAGTCCTTATTTTGTACTTAAAATTTTTTTTTGTTTATTTTTATTTATTTGAGAGTGAGAGAGAGAGAGACTGGATGCACCAGCGCCTCTAGCCACTGCAAATGAACTCCAGATGCATGCGCTACCTTGTGCATCTTGCTTACGTAAGTACTGGGGAATTCGAGCTTCAAACAGGGTCCTCAGGCTTCATAGCCAAGCACTTAACTGCTAAGCCCTCTCTCCAGTTCCTTATTTTATATTTTTATCTCCATTAACCTGACTCAGCTCAAGGGAGGGAGGACAGGTAGTAACCAGAGGAGTCCAGGGCCTTCAAAGAAAGGCCCTTGGCAGAAAGGCACCTTACAGCCTGGAGAGATGGCTCAGTGGTTAGGGAGGTTACCTGCAAAGCCTAACGACTAGGGTTCAGTTCCTCACTAACCAAGTAAAGCCAGCTGAACAAAACGACACATTCGTCTGCTGTGGCTAGAGGCCCTAGCATGCCCATTCTCTCTCTCTCTCTTTCTCTGTCGCCTGTCTTCCTTTTTCTACTTGCAAATAAAAAAACATAATAAAAGAGGGCTGGAAAGATGGTGCAGCAGTTAGGGCGCTTGTCTGTAAAGCCTAAGGACCTGAGATTGATTCTCTAGTACCCATGTAAAGCTAGGTGCACAAGGTGGAGCATGTGTGTGACATTCATTTTAGTGGCTGGGGCCCTGGTGCGCCCATTATCTGTCTCTTTTCTCTTTTTCCTTTTTCTTTTTTTGGTTTTTCGAGATAGGGTCTCTCACTCTGGCTCAGGCTGACCTGGAATTCACTATGGAGTCTCAGGGTGGCACCGAACTCACGACGATCCTCCTACCTCGGCCTCCTGAGTGCTGGGATTAAAGGTGTGTGCTACCACGCCTGGCTTCTCTTTCTCTTTTTCACTCACTGTCCAATAAATAAATGATTAACATGTTTTCTACAAGAAAAAAAAAATAGAGAAAGCTGGGCATGGTGGCACACACCTTTTAATCTCAGCACTCGGGAGGCCGAGGTAGGAGGATCGCCGTGAGTTCGAGGCTACCCTGAGACTACAAAGTGAATTCCAGGTCAGCCTGGACCAGAGTGAGACCCTACCTCGAAAAACCAAAAAATCAAAAATAAAAAAGTTAAAAAAAACAAACAAAAAAAGACTCCTTTTCTTTTGGGTCCACCTGTACACCTCTGGTCAGCAGAGGGCACCATGGAGCCCACCCTGGGCCCCGCCCCTAAGCCTACCTGCCGCGCCCCCGTGACGTATTTCCGCGTCATCTGCCCCTGTGCTTCATTCTCATTGGCTGTGCGCGAGGCCGCGGGGGCGGAGCCAAGTGGGTGTTGCTGGAAGCCCAGCGGCCGGGTGGGGGCGAGGCTTCCCCTTTCCCCGCCCTCCAGTCGGTCCCTGGGACGGCTGCGCGCGCGCGCGCGGCGGCGGCTGCAGCGTCCGTGTCCTCGGCGGCTTGAGTTTCCCGGGTTGGGTGGTTCGAGGCCCGAGCTGGGATCTGGTGTGTGCATTGCGGGGCCGCCGGAGCCCGAGGGATTGTGCAAGTAAAGCGAGAGCGAGGGAATCCCGGGGCAGCCGGCATAGAGAAGTCCTTCGGCTCTGTGCGCGCCTAGCCCGGGGCGGGTGGGGCGAAGGTCGGGGTGGAGGGGCCCTCGAAGACCGTCGCTGTCTTCTCAGCGCCGAAGCACTGTGCGGGGCGCGCTACCCCCCCTTGAAGGCAACCTCCGGGGGCCCTCCTGCGTCCCGGAGCCACGGGGACGCGGGGCAGCTGCAAGCGGGAGGAAAGAGAGAGGGGAGTTGAAAGCTCCTTCCCCTAGTCCAGCCCGGTGCAAAATGCCCAAAAAGAAGCCGACACCCATCCAGTTGAACCCGGCCCCCGATGGCTCGGCGGTTAACGGGACCAGCTCGGCCGAGTAAGTCTGGGTGGAAGGGAGGGAGGGAGGGACGGCGAGCGAGGGAGGCCGGGCTTGGGGTGGGGGGGAGAGAGGGAGGCCCCGAGGGGCGCGCGGGCGCTGCTCAGCTCCGCACGTACGGTCCCCGGGTGGGGGGCAAGGCGAGGAAGTCCCCGGCTGCCTCCGATGGATCGGTGACTAAGCACTGATGGATCTCCTGACTCA
The DNA here is from genome assembly GCA_036365145.1 of Orientallactaga sibirica. Taxonomy (NCBI): domain Eukaryota; kingdom Metazoa; phylum Chordata; class Mammalia; order Rodentia; family Dipodidae; genus Orientallactaga; species Orientallactaga sibirica. The sequence goes on from JAEOAD010000016.1 coordinate 13,508,566, forward strand.
GGACCCAGGATGGAGCACCCAGCGAGTCTCGATTTCCCCTTTCAGTCGCCCCTGGCCCCACCGATCAGTGTTCTGTCCAAGAAAATGAAAGCTAGTACGCTCCCCCCCACCCAAAAAAAAACACCCTTAGTTGTTTTCTAAATATGATCCTCCTGGGAATCTGGCCTGGAAATGTTTTGGAAAGAATTCAGATTGCATCCGAGGTTGTTTTTTTTTTTGGGGGGGGGGGTGATCTGATATTCGGGTTCTGGAGCGTGCATTTCTCGGGGTCCGGGAGCCCCATCCTTTACCTTTGGTTTGCTTGACACCTGTGGGGCCCTGTTACAGTAGGTTGGCCGCCTGGCCAGCGGGGGCGTGTGTGCACCGACTTCCCTATGGCTTTTCCCCTGGCTCTACTTTGGGGAGACTCCCTGTCCTTGGCCTTCGTGGCAACTTGTCTTGTTTGAAGGAAGCGGCTTTAGTCCAATACATCTAATCATTTCATCTAAACCATCTCCTTACCCGTGACCCCCCCCCCCCAGCCCGGCTTTCCGTATTTTGTCCGTGAGACCTAAAGTGACCCAAAGGACGACATGGAAACCACCCACAAGGTTGCTGTGTGCCTGCGGTTTACATGTTGCTTACAGAGCAGCGCTTTATTTCTTAGGGGTGTTTGGTGGTGATTTCTGAGCTCAGCTGTGTCTTGTATCTGGTCTATAACACACACAGAAAGAGAGAGAGAGAGAGAGAGAGGCCAGCTAGATGGAGGAATAACTAGAGAAGGAATTCTCAATCTTGAGTTCTATTAGCAGGAGACTGCAGGTATATGACAGTGAGGTCTGGGCCCTTCTGCTGATTTCTGTAACTTCTTCTCCCAGATTTTAATAATTATTCAGGACCTTTTAGCTTGGTGACTTCCATCTATTCTTAAAATGATCACAAGGCTAGTGATGGACTTGTATGAATTCAGTCAGGTTTTATTAGACCTGCCCCCCCAACACACCATTTTGTTAGTGCCCCCCCCATACCATAGTGATTGTTTTATATGACATTAACTTGTATAGTCTATGGGTAACATTGTAAATATTTGTTCAGTTTTAGAGTACAGCATTTTACCCCTTTAACAAGAGACAGCAAGCCTTCCCCAGGGATTCCCTGCTTTGAGGACAAGTATAGTTTTTTGTTTTGTTTTGTTTTGTTTTTTTAAATGGCTGGGGAGGGTGTTGAGGTTGGGTCTGGGCTGGCCTGGAACTCACAGTAGTCCTCCTACCTCTGCCTCCTGAGTGCTGGGAAAGCCGTGCACCACCATGCCTGGCTTATGACAAGTTTTATATATATATATATATTTAAACATTTTATTTATTTATTTGAGAAAGAAAGAGGCAGAGAGAAAGAGAATGGGCGCACCAGGGCCTCCAGCTGCTGCATGCAAACTCCAGATGCATGTGCTACCTTGCGCATTTGGCTTATGTGGGTCCTGGGGAATTGAACCTGGGTCCTTTGGCTTTCCAGGCAAGTGCCTTAACCACTAAGCTATATGTTCATTTATTAGATTTTTTTTTTAAAAGTATTTGTTTGCTTATTTATTTGCAAGCACAGAGAGAGAGTGGGAGAGAAGAGAAGCAAACCGAATGAGCATTCGAGGGCCTCCAGCCACCACTGTAATGAACTGCAGATGCATGTACCTGGCTTTAAGTGGGTACCAGGGAATCAAACCCTGGTTGTTGAGCTTTGTAGACAAGGTCCTTAACCACTGAACAATCTCTCCAGCCCTCTTTATTTATTTATTTTGGTTTTTCAAGGTAGGGTCTAACTTTAGCCCAGGCTGACCTGGAATTCACTATGTAGTCTCAAGGTGGCCTTAGACTCACAGCAGTCCTCCTACCTCTGTTTCCTAAGTGCTGGGATTAAAGGTGTGTGCCACCATACCTGGCTTTTTGTTTTATTTTGTTTTTGTTTTTCTATTTATTTTAAGACAGGTTCTTCTAGGCTGGTGTGCAACTTGAAATCCTCTTGCCTTAGCTTCCTGAGTGCTGGGATTGCAGACTAGAGCCAGGATACCCAGTTTAGAACAAATTTTTGTTACACTGGGCTTTATTTCCCTTTTAAACTTTTGGGTTTGGAGGTGAATGCCTACTGCTGGAAGTCCGTGTTGTCATTTTCTTTCCCTCTTTCCTTCTTTCTTTCTTTCTTTCTATTTTATTATTATTATTTTTTGGTTTTTCGAGGTAGGGTTTCACTCTAGTCCAGGCTGACCTGGAATTCACTGTGTATTTTCAGGGTGGCCTTGAACTCAAGGGGATCCTCCTACCTCTGCCTCCTGAGTGCTGGGATTAAAGGCATGCGCCACCATGCCTGGTTGTTTTTTTTTTTTTTTTTTTTTTTTGAGGTACGGTCTCGCTCTAGCCCAGGCTGACCTGGAATTCACTATGTAGTCTTAGGGTGGCCTCGATCTCATGGCGATCCTCCTACCTCTGCCTCCCAAGTGCTGGGATTAAAGGCATGTGCCACCACACCTGGCTTTGTCATTTTCTTAATTGCAACATTATGGCTATAATAATCTTGTGGGAGGGGGGAGGAATTTTATCAAAAGAACAGAGAGGATAAGAAGAAACTAATCTCTGAGTTGTTGGCAGAAAAATTTGGGTGGAGACTGGGAGATTCTGAACAGTGGTTGAGAGGCTGGGCTCCAGAGTCAGGCTGGCGTTGAAGCCCGAGTCTGTTAGATGTGGTTTTGTGACCCTGGACAAGTTTGTTAGTCTATCTGAGGCCTAGGTTTGTTTACTTATTTTTTGTTCTGTATAAGTTGGCCTGCTTAACAGGACCTGCTTAGCAGTAGTTGTGATTAAATAACCAAGTGCATAATAAACCTTCCAAAACTGTCTGCTTTGGGCGCCTTTATTACTGGGTGAGTGTTGACGAGGCTAGAGGACACTGGCAGGCCTTTCCATCCATGGTGGTGGATGTGTGTTAAGGTTCTTCTGGACAGACAACCCTCCCTAGTTTAGTTTTCTATGCCACCTGTGTGTACCTCCATGACTCATGCTGGGTGACAATAGCAGGCATCTCTGTGTAGGCTCCCTGAGACAAACAGGGGCTGTTCCCCCATGTTTTCTGGTGCTGAAGTGGGCGGTGGGAAAGCTGTGTGTGTCTTTACTTTTCACCCCTGGGAGGATTTCTCAAGCCAAGCCTCCTCTCCTGCTTTGGGCTGCCAGCAGAAAGAACTCTAAGGTACTCCCGGTTTCTGTGATTAGACCATAGTGGTTTGAAACTTCAGACAAGGAGAGCCATGAAAAGATCCACCGACGGTGAAGAACTCTGAGTATCAGATTATCAAGGTTAATTATTCCGCAGGCACCTCACGTTTACTGCTCACATAGCACCTTGTCATTCAGGAAAGAAGCAGAGAAAACATTCAAAATAAGCAAGCAAAACACAACGATCACAAGTGTTATAGTGAAATAAATTGGAAATAAGGTTGTAACATTGCTGCGTTTTTATTTGTATATTTTTTTTCTGGCTCCACTGCAGTTAGAATATAATTCACACTTCTCAGTTTGGGCTGAGAGTTTTTTTTTTTTTTTTTAGTTTTCAAGGTAGGGTCTCACTCTAGCTCAGGCTGACCTGGAATTCACTATGTAATCTCAGGGTGGCCTCGAACTCATGGCAATCCTCCTACCTCTGCCTCCCAAGTGCTGGGATTAAAGGCATGCACCGCCACACCCAGCTTGACTGAGAGTTTTTATTTTTTACTTTTTAAAGTTTTATTTATTTATTTATTTGAGAGCGACAGAGAGAGAATGGGCACACCAGGGCCTCTAGCCACTGCAAACGAACTCCAGACGCATTCGCCACCTTGTGTATCTAGCCTAAGTGAGTCCTGGGGAATCAAACCGAGGTCCTTTGGCTTTGCAGGCAAGCACCTTAACCTCCAAGCCATCTCTCCAGACCCCTCTTTTTTTTTCTTTTTGAGGTAGTGTCTCACTGTAGTCCATACTGACCTGGAACTCTAGTCCCAGGCTGGCCTCCAGCTCATAGTGATCCTCTTACCTCTGCCTTCCTAGTGCTGGTATTAAAGGGATGCCTCACCACGCCCAATTATGAGTAGTGAGCTTTCCCCCACCCTGGTTTCTCTGCCCGAACTTCCTGCTGCTCCTTTCTCCTGCCACCCTGGTTCTCACTTCCTCCATGAGATGGCCTCTTCACCCTCCTGGCCTTTGCACGCACTGTTCCCTTTGCCTGCAATGAATCAGCCCTCCCTCCCTCCCTCCCTCCCTCTTTCCTAGCTATGGAAGAAGCAGTTGCCACATCTGCTTATTCCTTCAGAAATTTCAGAGTTGCTCACAGACCACTACTTTCTCTTGTCTCCATTTTATTATTTTTATATTTTTTAGGCAGAATCTCATAATAGCCTATGCTGACCTGGAACTCACTCTGTAGCTCAGGCTAGCCTCAAACTCAGGGCAATCCTCTTACTTCAGCCTCAACAATGTTGAGATTGTTGAGATTATAGACATTAACCACCATACTCTGCTTCATGTTTCCATTATTATTTTTTTTCCAAGGTAGGGTCTCACTCTAGCCCCAGGCTGCCCTGGAATTCACTACGTAGTCTCAGGCTGGCCTTGAGCAATCCTTCTACTTTGGCCTCCCAAGGGCCTAGCTTAAAGGCTAAAGGCGCACACTACCACGCCCAGCCCAGCCTTTTTTTTTTTTTTTTTTTTTTTAATTCTTGAGTGTGTGAGTGCAGATGTGCATGCATGTACTATCACACTTACATGCAGGTGAGATGACAACCTCTCACGGCTAGGGTCCTTGCCTTCTGTCTTGATGGAGTCAGGGCCTTTGTCGTCCCCCTCCTTCCCCACATATGTCCAGCTAGCTGGCCCTCGAAATCCAGTGGCTTCTATCCCTCAGAGGAGTGCCGGGATGACAGATGTGCCTTTCTGTAGGTGCCAGGGATCCAAATGCAGGTCCTCAAGCTTTCATAGTGTGCCCTGCCTGCTTTTCCTTGCTCGGTGCACAGAACAGTACAATAGTAGATACTCGGTAGGTGTCTGCTGATGAAATGGTTGAACAGTTTCAAGATAACATGCCAAGGGGCTTTGCAAGCCACAAGATGCTGAATAAACTTAGGGTTTGTTGTTCGCCCTTGATGTCTGTGATTTTGGATTTTGAACTGTTTCTGTGTAATTTGAAACACTCAGACTTAATTATTCTATTCAGGGCATGGCTCGTGGCATTAACAGGTCTGCCAGGGTTTGAGGAGCACACATCTGTTAGCGTGTGAAGGCCCTTGAGGAAGGGGACAAAAATGGTAAGACAGGCTTATTTATTTTGCAGTGATAATTGAACCCAGAGCCCTATACATGCTAAGCATCTGCTCCACCACTGAGCTACATCCTCAGCCTTAAAAACAAATTACTTATTGATGTGTGTGGACACGTGCCATGATGTGGAGGTCAGAGTTGTCTGAGCCCCACGGTCTTTGAGACAGGGTCTGTGGCCTTTGCAAAGGAGTCTGGCTCTGGAGGCCTTATGTGGGTGTTGGAGAATTGAGCCTGGGGCTGTCAGCCTTTGTAACAATGCCCCTTTAACCACTGGGCCATTTCCCCAACCCCTCTCCCTTGCTTTTTTGTTTTGTTTTTTTTGTTTTTTGAGGTAGGGTCTCACTGTAGCTTAGGCCGACTTGGAATTCCCTATGTAGTCTCAGGATCCTCCTACCTCTGCCTCCTAAATTCTGGTATTAAAGGCCTACTCCACCACACCCGGCCTCCCCTTTTTTTTTTTTTTTTTTTTTTTTTTTTTTTTGAAGTAGGGTCTCACTCTAGCCCAGGCTGACTTGGAAGTCACTATGTAGTCTCAGGGTGGCCTCGAACTCGTGGCGATCCTCCTGCCTCTGCCTCCCGAGTGCTGGGATTAAAGGTGTGCACCACCACGCCTGGCTCTCCTGCTTTTTAAAAAAAAACTGTTGAGAGAGAGAGAAAGATGCAAATAGAGTGAGAGAGGATGGTCATGCCAGGGCTTCTAGCCATTGCAAATGAACTCCAGACACATGTGCCACCCTGTGCATCTGGCTTATGGGGTACTGGGGAATTGAACTTGGGTCCTTAGACTTTGCAGACAAGTGGTCTTGAACTCACCGCAATTCTCCTACTTCTGCCTCCCGAGTGCTGGGACTAAAGGCGTGCACCACCACCTCCTCTGTTTTTTAAAACAGGCTCTCACAAACTGGCTGTGTAGCCTAGCCTGTGGAGGAGGGAGGGAAAGAAAAAGGGGGAGAGGGAGGGAGGGAGATGGACCTTGAACTCTTGCTCCTCCCACCTTTATCTCCTCCTGAGTGCTGGAATTATAGTCAAGTCCCGTTTATGCAGGGCTGGGGATTGAACCGGGTGCATTTTGCTTGCTAGGCAAGCACTCCTAACTGAGCTACATCCCCAGCTAAGCTTGCTTCCTTCCTTCCACCCCGCCCTCCCTTTCTTCCTTCCTTCCTTACAAAGGATCTTGCTATGTAGTCCAGGTAGACTTGGAGCTCTGCTCCTCCTCACTTTGCCACCTGAGTGTTGGGGTTACAGGTGTGCACTACCATGTCTGCCTGAGGGAGACCTGTGTACTTTGGGAGGGGAGAGGGCTACCTTTGGGGTCTTTTTTGAGATGTATACCATGATAACCTGGAGCTTTTTTTTCGTTTTTGGTTTTGGTTTTTCAAGGTAGGGTCTCCTTCTAGCCCAGGCTGACCTGGAACTCACTATGTAGGCCCAGGCTGGCCTCAAAGTCAGGGTGATCCTCCTACCTCTGCTTCCCAAGTGCTAGAATTAAAGGCGTGGGCCACCATGCCTGGATCTTTTCTTTTCTTTCTTTCTTTTCTTTTTCTTTTTTTGGTTATTCCAGGTAGGGTCTCACTCTAGCTCAGGCTGATCTGGAATTCACTATGTAGTTTCAGGGTGTCCTCCTGAGTACTGAGATTAACGGTGTGGGCCACCATGCCCGGCCCCCAATCTTCACTTGTATTTATGTGCTGCTGAGGATCCCATCTAGTTCCTCAAATCTGGTAGGTAAGGGCCCTGCCACTAAGCTCCATCTACATCCCAATCTCTCTCTCTCTCAGTTCAGTGCTGGAGGTCAAACCCAGGGCCCTATGTATGTTAATCACAGGGTGTGTCATTGAGCTATCTATACCCATAGTTCTCCTTTTTAAAAATATTTTCTTATTTGAGAGAAAAAGGCAGATGATGGGGGGGGGGGAGCGAAGGGGCACACCAGGATTTCTAGTCACTGCAAACAAACTCTAGAGACACAAGCGCCACCTTGTACATCTGGCTTATGTGGATACTGTGGTATCGAACCTGGGTCTTTTGGCTTCGCAGGCAAGCACTTTAACCACCAAGCCATCTCTCTAGCCCTTTTCTTTTTCTTCCTTTAAGCTCATGTCCTGTGACCTGGGTTGTTTCCCCAAATCCCTGGAGAGCTCTTTGGTGGCTTACCTACCTGTTTGCTAAGTTAGCGCCTCCCTGGATGAATGGAGTTTTGTTTTAAAAGAGCAGGTGTTGTGAGGCCCGGTGAAGGGCTTAGAAGCTGATCTGCCTCAGATTTCTCGGGCATACTGCTTTGATGTCTGAACTGGAGTTGGGTTAAAAAGAGGTTGGAGGGGTGGAGAAAAAGTGGATAAGAGCAGAGTGACTTCTACCTTCCTTTTTTCTCTCTTTTAAAAAAAATATATTTTGTTTATTTTATTATTTATTTGAGAGAGAATTGGCGTGCCAGGGCGCCCAGCCACTGCAAACGAACTCCAGACGCATGCGCCCCCTTGTGCATCTGGCTTAAGTGGGTACTGGAGAATTGAACCGGGATCCTTTGGCTTTGTAGGCAAGTGCCTTAACCGCTTAGGCATCTCTAGCCTCCACACTCACTCTCTCTCTCTCTCTCTCTTTCTCTCTCTTTTAAAACCCTTGTCTTTGACTAGTTGACTTTTCCAGGACAGGTCTAGGGATGTTGCCTTTATAAACATCTTTTAAAGAACCTGTGTCCATTAAATTCTCCATTTAGCTTATGTTTATCCCATTATATGCTTATTTTAGATTATATCTATATCTCTATATATTTGTTGTTGTTGTTGTTGTTGTTGTTTTTCGAGGTAGGGTCTTGCTCCAACCCAGGCTGACCTGGAATTTACTATTTAGTCTCAGGATGGCCTTGAACTCATGGTGATCCTCCTACTTCTGCCTCCCAAGTGCTGGGATTAAAGGCATGTGCCACCACGTCCGGCCCAAATTTATTTTTCTTTAAGATTAATTCACCCACCTTATCTGCTGCCTGTTATTACATATTATTTTTGTTTTGTTATTTTGTTTTTCTAGGTAGGGTCTCACTCTAGCCCAGGCTGACCTGGAATTTAGTACGTAGTATCAGGCTGGCATCAAATTCATGGTGATCCTCCTACCTCTGCCTCCCAAGTGCTAGGATTAAAGGCGTGTACCACCATGCCTGGCTTTATTTTTTTTATTTATCTATTTGAGAGCAACTGGCAGAAAGGGAAAGAGGCAGATAGAGAATAGGCGCGCCAGGGCCACTACAAATGAACTCCAGATGCACACACCACTTTGAGCTTCTGGCTTACATGGGTCCTGGGGAATCAAGCCTCAAACTGGAGTCCTTAGGCTTCACAGGCAAGCGCTTAAGTGCTAAGCCATCTCTCTAGCCCCAGTAAAAGAATATTTAAAAAAAAAATAGTTTTGGGCTAGAAAGATGGTTCAGTGGTTAAGGTCCTTGCCAAAGCCTGATGGCCCAGGTCCAAATCCCCAGTATCCATGTAAAACCAGATGCACAAAGTGATGCATGCATCTGGAGTTCCTTTGCAGTGGCTAGAGGCCCTTGGTACACCCATATTCTCTCTCTACACCCTGTTCTCTCTCTCTCTCTCTCTCTCTTTTTTAACGCCCTGTTCTCTTTATTGGTG